>CM062920.1:12700000-13950000 GCA_031878705.1 Tapirus indicus | reverse complement strand
CTTTTTGCTGAGGAAGACTGGCCCTGGGCTAACATCCGTGCCCATCTCCCTCCACTTTATATGGGACGCCGCCACAGCATGGCTGACAAGCGGTGCGTCGGCCGGCACCCGAGATCCAAACCCGCGAACCCCGGGCTGCCAAGCGCGAACTAAACCGCTGCGCCACCAGGTGGCCCCTAAAAACTATTTTTTAATTACGAAATTGCTATGAGAATGTTAGTCATATAGATGTAACTTCATGTGTAGGGTCAGGGGAGACATCTCTTGGAGTAGGTGACATTTAAGCTGAATCCTAAAGTCCAAGTAGGAGTTAGCCACATAGAATTTGAGAGGCAAGGGAGTGGGGAGAGCATTCCAGGCAGAGGAAAGAGCACCCATGCCAATGAACAGAGCAAGGAGTTGAGCACATGTAAAATCCCTCCCCACCCCCACTCTGCAAAAAAGGGCCTGGACCTCTGTTGCTTCTGTCCCCACTTTTCCTTTGGAAGCCCCAGTCCCATACTCCACATGGGCCCGGTGGGGTGGGACTGTTTAGTGGGAGCTCTGTCCCTACTCCACAGGCATGAGTGGGGAGCCCAGGCTGGCCAATCAGAGATCTCCATCTCCCTGGCCACAGTGATGAATGTGATTGGTTCAGGGAGGAGCAGGTGACCTCAAGAAGACCAATTGGAGTCATCTTTATAATTGGTATATGGAAAGGATCTCTTTTTCTCTGGGGCTACAGATGTAATATCAAGTAAAGCTACAGCTCTGTTCTATTGTGTGAAGACAGCAGGTCCGAAAATGAAACTGAAATACAGAGAAAAAGAGAGCTAAGAACAGGAGTAAGAGTGGAAGAACATCATTTGAAACTCTGGGTCCAGACAGGCCTAAAGCCAGTAGATCAGCAACACTTCACAATTGTTTGAGCTAATAACTCCATTCTTCCCTACTGCTGGTTTTAGTTGATTCTCTGCTATTTGTGTGAAAGACGACAAGAATGGTGCCACATTAAAATGGAGCTGGGGGGCCAGCCCCGTGGCCTAGGGGTTAAGTTTGGCACACTCCACTTTGGTGGCCCAGGTTTGGTTCCCAGGAGGGGATCACTTGTCTGCAGCCATGCTGTGGCAGTGACCCACATACAAAATAGAGGAAGACTGGCATGGATGTTAGCTCAGGGTGAATCTTCCTCGAGCGAAAAGAAGAAGATGGACAACAGATGTTAGCTCACTGTGAATCTTCCTCAGGGGAAAACAAAAAAAATTACAGCCAGAGCAGCCATTTCCGAGAAATTACCTTGCACGTCTTATTTTCTTTATCTGCCAAACTGGACCAAACCACCAACATTCCAAGAAGTCAGTAAGGGCAAGAATATCCTGTTTGTAAGGACTGATGAAACTGGACTTTGTTGATGACTGAATCACTAACCAATCAATGAACTGCACATCTAGCCTTTTGTCTGATGACCAAATCTCAAGCCAATCTATGAAGTACAAACCTAGCCTTACCTCATCTAGTACCAATGAACTCTTCCTTCATACAAATTACCTCATCTTCCTCCCTTTTCCCCATAAGAACTCTGAGCCCCTCTCCTGTAACTGGGACATTATTTGGGTTTCTACCTGAATCTGTGCTCCCTCAATTGCAATTCTTTGATCCCAAGTAAATTCTTTGCCTCTTAAACTGGTTTCTGTTTTTGTAGGTTGACATTTGCAACTGACTACAAGCATAAAAGGAAGGCTAGAAAGTCAATGTCTTTTTTAAAGGAAGAACAGAAATATATTTGTGGGGTCACAGACACACTTCTTCCATGAATGGGAAATTTCCCTGAAATATTCCAGGTTTCAAGGGGTTCCAGATTTATGATGTTTCTTTCTTTCTTTCTCCTCTTTCCTTCTTCTTCTTTCTTTCTTTCCTTTTCTTTTGTTTTTTTGGTGAGGAAGATTAGCACTGAGCTAATGTCTGTTGCCAATCCTCCTCTTTTTGCTGAGGAAGATTGGCCCTGGGCTGACATCCGTGCCCATCTTCCTGTACTATATAAAGTACAGGAAGCCTTGCACAGCATGGCTTGATGAATGGTGTGTAGGTCTGCACCCGGGATCCAAACCTGCGAACCTCAGGCCACCGAAGCGGAGTGCGTGAACTTAACCACTACGCCACTGGGCTGGCCGCCTTTCTTTCTTTCTTTTCTTTCTTTCTTTCTTTCTTTCCTTTCCTTCCTTCCCTTCCTTCCCTTCCTTCCCTTCCTTCCCTTCCTTCCTTCCTTCCTTCCTTCCTTTTTCTTTCTTTCCTTCTTTCTCTCTCTTTCTCTCAGATTACTGTATTAGCTGCGTGGAGAAAGAGAAAGCAGGGAAGCTATGATATATTCCTAGCTAGATATTTTTCTAGGGTGTGGTGGTTGCAATAGAAATGAAGAGAAGTAAATTTAAGAACAATTTTGGGGGGCCAGCCCCATGGCCTACTGATTAAGTTCGGACAGTGCCGCTTCAGCAGCCTGGGTCCAGTTCCTGGGTGCGGACCTACATCACTTGTCAGCAGCCATGCTGTGGTGGTGACCCATGTACAAAATGGAGGAAGATTGGCACAGATGTTAGCTCAGGGTGAACCTTCCTCAAGCAAAAAACAAAAAAACCCAAAAAACAACAATTTGGGTAGAGCTGCTAGGACTTGGTCATTGATTAGATGTAAAGGGCTGAACCGTCATGATGAATGAATAAAATAGATAAATTAATACATGCTGAGTTCAACAGTCACAGAGCAGCAGGTACATCTTAGACCCTGTAGTAGCAACTAGGAAAGCAGTGATAAAGACCGTCCCTGCCTTCAAGGAGCTTACAGCAGAGGAGCTCCTAACATTCAGAAAAGAAAACAAAAAACTCAGGAATAACAGAGGGCTCGCCTGGAATTGAGAATGAGCTATGTATTCCTTCTAGACATGGGGACTGAGCCTTGCCTTTGTAAGCCAGGCCCTGTGCTACCTGTGGCAACCTCATCTCCAGGCTCAGGGGAAGGATTGGAAGGGCAGAGTGTGAGAGGAAGGAAGAAAGATGGTGGCAGAAAGTAGGCAGGATGGGAGCCCACACTCAGCTTCCTCATCATAACCAGCCAAGTAGGATTTGGAGGAAACAAGGGGTATGAGAGTAGGTGTCATATGGTGATGGAGTGGTAGCCTCCAAGTGCAGTATCAGGCCAGCTGTCTCAGAGGCCAAGGAACAGAAAGGCTCTCAAGCCAGGTTAAATGCTGAAATCACACACTTTATTAAATCAAGGGAAAACACATAGGGAGAAGCAAGGGGAAAGAGATGGGTAGGTTGACACATTTAGGATAGGATGCAAAGGGGTGAAAGCATGACAATACCTGAATCCTGGGGGGACACAATGTTGCCATGTTGTCTCTTGGCTGCATCAGCCTTCTCTGCTAATAGTGCAGTTACAAAGACCAGAGCTGAGGTCTGAGCAAACGCATGTCCATGGATGGACGTTTCCCTGGATCAATGACACATGTTAAGGCAAAAGAAACCCACAGACCAGTGCACCTGGCCACCAATGTTGCTCACCAATTAGCCAGCTGAGTAGCTATGGGTTTTATTTGTATATTTTGGACAGAGGATGGGGCCAGAATGGTTGTCATTCTCCGCACTAAGACTTCATGTGTGAATAGTTAGTGTCTCATGTATATTTGGGATGTCACAAATATTTAGAATTCCAGTGCCTCATGTGTATTTATACCTCAAGAATATTAAGTATCTCTTGGTCCTTCCATCCTTTCTATGTTTAACACACACATCTTGTACTTATCTTTACTTAACAAATCTATTAAAGGTTTTGCCTTTCTCTTAGAAACTATAAACTTCTTCATTTTCTAAGATAGAACCGAAAGGTCTATGAAGCCATTGCACATTAGAGTAGGACTTCCAGGTGTCCAAGTCAGAGCAACCTCTGGGAGTGGTGACAGCTGGTCAGGCCAAGAGGGCCTGAGGCCCTGGGGAGGACTCTTTGAAGACTAAAGAGGAAAGGGACTTTCTAAACCCCCCTGAGTCAAGAGCTGAACCGAGGAAGGGAAGAAGGGCAGCCAGGGCCTTCCAAGGGCTGCTCAGGGGCCAGTGGCCAAACGTGTGATAGGGAAGCAGCTAGAGTATGTAGATGCAGCCTAGCATCCAACCCAGACAGGCAGGAGTGCTGACACCCAAAGTTGGAGCCAGGGGACTTGCCCTAGGACTCCTGAGAAGGGAGAATTCAGGGAAGAGGTGAGAGGAAACCTAGCCCTGCCCGGCCCAGCCGTCCTCCCAGTGAACAGAGACCAGCTCATACCAGCAGTCCCCAGGTTACTTGCGAATCTGTAACTTCCTTAAAATTAGTTATTTTTGTTACTCCTTGTTTCCCTGCAGCTCAACTAGTAAAATGAACAGGGTTTAAGCAGAGGAAGGAGGAGGAGCAAGGGGGATTGGTTACTTATTTAAAAGCTGGCCTGGGGAGCTGAGAACAGCCCCTGATGGGGTAGGTGGGGGGGTGGGCGTGGCTGTGAAGGTGACAGCACCCTGGGAGCCTGTGGGGAGAGATTGGAAAACCGACTCCATTCCAGCGGAGGTGTGAAAGCTGGATGGGGCCGGGGTGGGGGTGGGGTGAGAGCTCTCACTGGACAGCCCAGCCAGCCCCTCAGGGAACACTCGGGCTTCTTAAAACCACTTTGCTTTGTAGTCAGAGGTACAGGAACCGACTGCTGTGGGAAGGGGGAGCTGTGGGAAGGAGTTGTGCCCCTCCCCTCCAGGCTGCCTCTTCCATCACTGTACGCTCATTGTCTGTTCTCGGTAGGTCTCCCCCGCCAGACTGTGAGCGTCCCGGGAGCAGGCACTGTGTCCGATTCACCTCTTTCTGCCTCACAATGTGGCCCAGCGTGGGGCCTGACACTTGGAAGTTTCTCAAAGAGTTACTTGTTGAATGAAGAAGAAAATGAAAGCTTTCTCCCAACGAGGCTGAACTATGGACGGGGATTCACACAGCGGGGCAGGCCTGACTGCCCTTCTCCACCCCTTACACCCCTCACCCAGGCTTCCAGTGCTCCTGGATTCCAGCAGGCCGTGAGCCCCGAAGGTTTGGTTTCCGTGTTTATGTGCCTTTCCCTGGGGATATGAGTCAATATCATTTGTCACATTTTCAAAGGGATGTCTGTGCCCCAAAAAGGATAAGAAAAATCATTTGAGAAAATAGTTCCAGGATGGAGATTTTATATAAATTTTCTCAGCATTGATTTCCCTGAACCAAATTACGTTTCTTCCCAACACTACTGTTTTCTTCCTGTATATAATCTCTTGAGTTTGTCATTTTGTTATGTGGGAAATTCACTTGAATAAATGGTAACAAGAAACTGATGGGGTTCAGGGCACACCACCCCAAAATATGACACCTTGGCATATTAAACGTCTTAAGCTGAAGGAATTTAAAACACCGGCAGAGGGGCCAGCCAAGTGGCTGAGCGGCCCAGTTCGCGCATTCTGCTTCAGTGGCCTGGGGTTCTCCGGTTCAGACCCTGGGCGCGGACCTTCTCACTGCTCATCAAAGCCATGCTGAGGCGGCATCCCACATAGAGGAGCTGCAACTCTAAACTATGATACACAACTACGTCCTGGGGCTTTGGGAAGAAAAAAGAAAAAAAAGAGGAAGATTGGCACAGATGTTGGCTCAGGGCCAATCCTACTCAAAAAAAAAAAAAAAAAGCCCTCAGCTCTACTATGGCCTAGCCTTAAAAAAAAAAAAAGTGGCAGAAGCAGGAAGGGTCAGTTTGATCTTTCCCTTCTTCCCTGAAACAGGTCATTACCTTCCCAGGTGAAAGGTACCCTCCGTGTACCAGTAGGGAGGACATTCCTGTCACCAGAGACAGCTAACTTGGAGCTGAGGCTTTATAAACAAACCTTGTTAAACTAACCTTTATCTTCTAAGTTACTTATTCACCATTTACTACTCCTACCCCAAACCCCATTGTCTTTTCAATTCTTCAGAAATTTACTATTTGTCTAAAAGATACAAAAACTTCCTGCTCTAGTCACTTCTTCAGGTCTTCATTCTCTTGTGAACGCTCCCATGTAGTGTAAAAATTTAATAAAGTTTGTATGCTTTTCTCCTGTTAATCTTTGTCAGTTTAATTTTCAGACCCAGCCAGGGGCCCATGGGAAACTTCTTCCTCCCCTACGATGCCATCACCTGAATTCTTCCAGAACCTCCCCTGCGCTGCCTCAGCCAAGGCTCTCTTGTTGATTTCTCCCACACTCCTGGCTCCTTGGTGGCTTTGCACGGGGGAAGACAGTGTGAGCGGGTGTGGGGCTTGTTGGAAGTGAGACCTCAAGGGCAGAGGCAGAACCAGGAAGAGAGCTGCTGAGATATCCTGCTACCTAATCCAATTCTCCTTGCACATTCAGCAGCCGCCCCCTCCCTCTGCATAACAATGGAAGGAAAGAGGAAGTGGGAAAAAATAAGGTCAAGTAATTGAGTTAGAAGGGGTAATTACAAGGACCCAGGAGCAGAGGGAAAGCAGCTCCCAGAAAGGAGGGCTAAAGACAGCACACAAAGATGACAAGTGAGGAAATGAGTAACAGATATTTGCTTGTGTGGGTAAGCAGAAAAGGAGAAACCTCAGTGCTGAATTGGACAGGCACTGGGGAAACCTGAGACAGGCAGCAAGGACCAGTCTGGGGCAGAGTTGGGAGAGGAGGGAAAGATACAAGCCAGGCGGGGATTTCACCGCAGCTGCTCTGGCCTAATATTCAGTATCGGTGCCGCAAGGGAGGGATGAGTCAGTCCCAGCAGATCCAAGTTTAGGTTAAACGAGCCACTGTGAAGGCATCAGGCAAACACCTCTCCTGTGAGAGGGCTAGCTGACCATTCCAATGAGGAATCTTGCTGCAGGAGGCAGGGAAGGGTGCTTTGAAACTAAAGAACATTCTTGGTCATAGGTGTGACTGTATATGCATAGTGTGCCTTGGTGCCTCATGGGAGAGAGTGAGGACCTGTGTAGGGACCTGGCCAACTGGAGTCTGGTTCCTTTGAGGAAGGTAAGCTCCACCACCCCATACTGACATTCATGGCTGTTGAAAGGATGGCAGGATCGGGTTGCATCACTCAGCCTAAGTCTGCATGGAAACAGAGAAAGTGACCCAGAGCAGATATGGTCCACTATACAAGCTGTTAGTTCCTGGTGGCTGAGCAACCACTCGTACTGCATGTTAGAGAAAGATTTCCATCTTTGGGAGGAGGTTTGTGATAGGTGATTTTCATTGTATGGTTTTGTGTTTGTTTATTTGTCGTAAAAAATATATATCATAAAATTTGCCATTTTAACCATTTTTAAAAATACAATTCAATGACATTACTTACATTCATACTGTTGTACAACCATCACCACTATCTATTTCCAAAACTTTTCCATCACTCTAAACTGAGCCTCTGTACTCATTTGTGAGTTTATTTTTGTTGTTGTTTAAATAACTTTTCTCTAGAATATGTTGGTCTCTGTGCTGGTAGGTGGGGCCATGTCAAGTCATGCCTAGTCCAGAGGTCTGTTCCCCTGAGTTTCATTCATCACAGGATTGGTGTGAGTTCTTTTCTGTGTAAACAGCACTGTTACTTTCCTTCTACATATGCACACTTATTTTAACAAAGTAGATATTAGATCAAGCTACCCCAAAACTTAGTGCTTAAAACTAGAAACTTTTTACTTATTCACAATTCTGAGTCATCAATTTGGGCAGAGCTCAACTGGGCATTTCTTCTGCTATTATCAACTAGGGTCATTCATGCCACTGCAGTCTTCTGGTGCTCAGCTGGGGCTGGATGCTATAATATGGCCTCATTCTATGTGTGGTGCTGGCTATGGGCTTGGTGGTATATTTCCAGCATGCTCCCTGGGCAGCTGGGTTCCAAAAGCAGCAAGAGAGAGAGGTCAAGACCCACTGCAAACCGTTTCAAGCTGCTGCCTGAATCATCTTTGCTAATGTCCACTGTCCAGAGCAAGTCACATGGTGAAGCCTAGAGTCACTGTGAAAGGGGACTTGCTGAAAGTCCAGATAAAGGCAGGTGTGGTTCACTGGGGCCATTACTGTAGCAATCTACCACACCTCCATACTATTTTGTATTTTACTTTCCCCTTAACAGTATATCTATTTTCCAAGTTGATATAATTATCGTAATTACATTTGTAATGACTATACAATAGTCAATCAAAGGCCTATGCCAAAATGTACTTAATCATTATTACTCTACCTTTTGCATTTGTTTTAATTTTCACTATTATAAATAATTCATTAGTTAAACAGATATTTATTGAGTACCTACTATGTGTAAGGAATTATTCAAAGGCACTAAGGACACCCTTTGCTTAGATTCTTTGGTGGGGGGAGGAGCAGGAAACGCAGACAAATACATGAATATATAATATGCACTATGGAGAGAAAGCAGGGAAAGGAGATTAGAGCCTGGGGAACGGAGGAGTGGGGTTTGCTATTTTAAGTCTTTTAAAAAAGTGGTTTTGGGGGCTGGCCCGGTGGTGTAGGGGTTAAGTTTGCATGCTCCACTTTGGCAGCTTGGGGTTCACAGGTTCGGATCCCGGGCACAGACTGACACACTGCTTGTCAAGCCATGCTGTGGCAGTGTCCCATATAAAGTCGAGGAAGATGGGCAGGAATGGCCCAGGGCCAATCTTCCTTAGCAAAAAGAGGAGGATTGGCAATGGATGTTAACTCAGGGCTAATCTTCCTCACAAAAAAATAAAATAAATTTAAAAAAGTGTTTTTTGGGGGGCTGGCCCAGTGGCGTAGTGGTTGAGTTCAGTGTGATCTGCTTCGGTGGCCTGGATTTGCAGGTTTGGATCCCGGGCGCGGACCTACACTACTCGTTGGCAGCCATGCTGTGGTGGCGACCCACATACAAAATAGAGGAAGATTGGCATAGATGTTAGCTCAGAGCCACTCTTCCTCACCAAAAAATAAATAAATAAATGTTAAAAAAAAAGAGTGTTTTTGGATTATGTTCTAAGAATAAAGGATTATCTCTTTTGCATCACATCCTTCTTGTAAGAAGCAAGATCACTGGGACATAGGATAGGAATATTGTTAAACTTTTCAAAATGTATTGCTCAATTGCTCTCCCAATGGCTTATCAATTTATAACACCACCAGCAGGAGTTTGCCAGCTTCGATGCTTTGACCACAGTAACATTGAGCATTCTCATTAAAAAAGAAACCTTGTCAATTGAAAGGTGAGCCTGGATCCCTTTTGTCAAGACGGCATTTGATATAGTCATTTTTCTTGACCACTTCAATCTTTTGAATTTTTTAAGTTTTTGAGTTGTAATTGCCGTTTTCTGTTGCTCTGGTGTGTTTGCGTGTGTGTGTGTGTGTGTGTGTGTGTGTGTGTGTGTGTGTGAAGGAGACAGAGAGAGAAAGGGAAAGAGAGGCAAAGAGAGGCCAAAAAAAAAAATCGGGGTATGATCACACTTTGACATATCTGTGTTTCCTGGTATGAAAAAAATTGGGGGTAAAAATATCTGGAATTATAAGGGGCCAATACAGAGGAAACCAAATATTTTAAATCAATGGGCTTAGATAGGTATTTCTTTGAGCAGCGGCTGAATCCTGGCCCTTGGGAGGGATAAAAAGTTCCTTGGTGGGGGCCCATCTGGCCACATGTGGTTCTGACCCTGTGCTGTGTGCTCTAGTTGGCGGGGCACACTCTTGGGCACTGACCAGGCGGTGGGGCCACTTTTGGTTCTAACAGAAAGGGCCCCAGTCTTGGGCTCACTGTGTCTATTTCTACTTTCTAGGTCAGTCAGTAGCAGCAGGCTCAGTGTCTACCACCCACACATAGTATGTCTCCCTGCCTCATGAGAAAGTGTTTCATTCATTAATTAATGCATGTATTTATACATTTATTTATCCAATAATCTATCCATCTATTCATCTGGGCATGTATTTATACATTAATGCAATCATTCATTCATTCAGTACACATTAATTAAGTACAAGATTTGCACCCGAGGGATTGATGATAATAAATTAGAGACCCAAGTGGGTGCCTGGGGAAAGGTCCCAGGCTCTAGACCTGCAGTGGTGTGGCTGGTGTTGTGTAAATGGAGATCATGGCAATGTGCTGGCCAACCCTTCTTGCTCCACTGACTTTGAACAAATAAACTCTTGTTTTACCAAACCAAAAGCAAAATGTGCTGACTGAGCCTTCTTCGCCAGGAAAATTGTATTACATTTCTTTTTGTGATAGGAAAGGTTAGAACAATATGTGACCTTACAGCTCTGGGCACTGAGTCTGCACCATGTTAGCTGTGAAGAAACGGCTGTCTCTGCATTCACACATTCAAATTCTCTTTATTTGGCAAGTTTATGTACTTTTGCGCTAAAGGATGAGGGGCATTTTTTTAAAAAGCAAAATTCAGATTCCCTGTCCTTAAGGAGCTTATAATCCAGTTGGAGAAATAAGGCCAGTCCACCTAGACTAAGGAATGTTCTATGTTGAAGGCTGCCTAAAAAAATTTCTGGTCTGAAATTCCCCACCGAGGTGGAACTCCCCTACGAAGTACTCTGCAAATAGCCTTTCCAGCTTTGTACCAACACTTCTCTGGCGAGGAAACTACTATTAATTTTTTAAATTAGAAAAACAATATATGCTTAATGTAACACATTGAAACAATATGGCAGAATATAAAATTAAAAAGTCAAACCTCACCTCAAATCTCCCACCTCCCCACCATGTGTTACAGGATGATGAGGATGGCTATTTTCTATACTTGCACAAACTGTAATCTATTTTTTAAATTAGATGACATGTGTATAATATAAAAATCAAATGGCATAAAAGAATCTACAATGAAGAGGAAGTATCTCTTCTATCGCTCTCCCTCAAAGGCAACCACTGTTACTCCTTTCATGTGAATCCTTCTAGAGGTAGTCTATGTTTCATGAGCATGTACATTAATATTCTTTTTTTAATACATGTTAGCATACTATATACAATATTTTCCACTTAATAACATATTTTAGATATTATTCCTTACCACTACTTAGAGCTGTTTTGTCCTTTTTTTATTTTTTGTAAGGAAGACCAGCCCTGAGCTAACATCCGTGCCCATCTTCCTCTACTTTTTTATATGGGACGCTGCCACAGCGTGGCTGACAAGCATGCTGACAAGCTGACAAGCTGACAAACAGTGCGTCGGCAGGAGCCCGGGTTCCGAACCTGCGAACCCCAGGCTGCCAAGCGCGAACTAAACCGCTGCGCCATGGGGCAGATCCTGTTTCCTTCGTTTTAACAGGTGCACAGCATTTCATTATACAGATGTGTCATAATTTATTAAATCGATCTACTTAAGAATATTTTCATGTTTCCAACCTTTTGTTACTACAAACAAGGCTGCAATGAATAACTTTGAATATACCTCTCTTTTCATGTGCACACAAATTTGTAGGATAAATACAGTAGTCTCCCCTTATTTTCGTTTCACTATCCTCGGTTTCACTTTCCTTGGTTTCAGTTACCCATGATCAACCATGGTTCAAAAATATTAAATGGAAAATTCCAGAAATAAAAAATTTATAAATTTTAAATTTTGTGCCATTCTGAGTAGCATGATGAAATCTTGTGTTGTCCTGATGCATCCCACCCAGGGGGATGAATCATCCCTTTGTCCAGTGTATCCATGCTGTATACACTACCCACCCCTTAGTCACTTAGTAGCTGTCTCAGTTATCAGATGACAGTCTCAGTACCGCAGTGCTTGTGTTCAAGTAACCCTTATTTCACTTAATAATGGCCCCAAAGTGCAAGAGTAGTGAAGTTGGCAGTTCGGATATGCCAAAGAGAAGCCACTTCCTTGAAGTGAAAATTCTCAACTCAATAAGGAAAGAAAAATAATCCTAAGCTGAAGTTGCTAAGATCCATGGTAACTTTTATTAGAGTATATTGTTATGATTAGTTTATTTTATTATTAGTTATTGTTGTTATTCTCTTACTGTGCTTAATTTATAAATTAAACTTTATCATACATATGTAGATATAGGAAAAAACATAGTATATATAAGGTTGGGTACTCTCCGTGGTTTCAGGCATCCATGGGGGTCTTGGAACATGTCCCCGGAGGATAAGTGGGGACTACCGTATTTAAAAGCAGAATTGCTGGATCAAAGAGCACATGCATTTGTTGTTTTGATAGATACTACCAGTTGCTTTCAGTAGAGGTTGTATCAATTTGCATTCCTTTCATCAGTTATGAGAGTACTGTTTCCTCATGCTCTGACCAGGATGTTAATGACTTTTTTTTAACTTTTGCCAATTTGGTAGGTCAAAAATCGTTACCCCTAGCTGTTTTCATTTGCACTTCTCTTATTATGAATGAAGTTGAACATCCTTTTATATATATGAGGGCCATTTGTGTTTATTTTTCTGTGTGTGGTCTATTCCTATCCTTTACCTATTTTTTATTAGCTTTCTCTTTTTGTTGCTTTTCTTGTCAATATCTAGACTTTTAATATATATTTTTTAATTAGCTCAATTTAAATCGAAAATTTTTTCCAGTTTGTTATTTTTCTTATGACTTTGTTTTTACTCCATACAGGAATTAAAAATATTTTTTAAATAGTTGAATTTAGTGAGTTTAAGTGAAATAAGCCACACACAGGAAGACAAATACTGCATCATCTCACTTACATGTAGAATCTAAAAAAGTGGAGCACATAATAACAGAGAGTAGAATGATGACTACTAGAGGCTGGGGCTGGGAGAGAAATGGGGAGATATTGGTCAAACGGTACAAATTTTCAGTTATAAGATGAATAAGTTCTGGAGACTTAATGTACAGTATGGTGACTAGAGTTAAAAATAATGTATTGTATTCTTGAAATTTGCTAAGAGAGTAGATCTCAAAGGTTCTCACCACCACCAAAAAATAAAAGTAACTAGATGAGTTGATGGATATATTAATTGGCTTGATTGTGATAATCATTTCACAATGTATATGTATATCAAAACATCACCTTGCACACCTTAAATATATACAATTTCAGTTTTCAATCATACTTCAGTAAAGCTGAGGGAAAAAATTGCTGGAATTTATTAGTACTGTATTTTCTTTTTTTTAGTTTCGTGTTTTATTAATTTATTTGTGGTCTGTTTTATCATACTGAGGAAGGCTTGTCCACAGCAAGATTGTATATATACAAAAATTCTCCCATGTTTTCTTCTAGGACCTTTGTTCTTTCACTTTTCACATTTCAACCTTTCCTCCACCTGGAATTTATTTATTTATTTTTGGTGAGGAAGATTGGCCCTGAGCTAACATCCATTGCCCATCCTCCTCTATTTTGTATATAGGATACTGCCACAGCATGGCTTGATGAGAGGTGCGTAGGTCCACACCTGGAATCCAAACTTGGCGAACCCCCGGCCACGGAAGAAGAGTGGGCAAACTTAACCACCACGCCACTGGCCCAGCCCCAGCTAAAGTCTGAAGTAGTGATCCAATTTTATTTTTTTCCAAATTGCTGTCCAGTTTCCCCAGCACCTTTTATTGAATAATCCATATTTTCCCAATTGATTTAGAATACCATCTTTGTAATATTTACCTACATAAATTATATATAAAATTTTACATATATATTTTTCTGGGCCTTTACTTTTGTTTCACTGATCTATGTGCCTAGTCATGTCCCTGTACTGTACTGTTTTAATTATTCTATGTTTAATATGTTTAATACCTAGAAGAGGTGGTCTCCCTTTTTTCAGAATTATTTTTCAGAATTTTCCCAGATACTCTTAGAATGTAGTTTTTAAAACTGTCTAGTTAAAAATCTTGATGTTTTAAACCTGGTTATGTTAAAAGTATAGACTAATTTATTGTGAATTGACATCTTTATAATAGTGAGTCTTCCTATCCAATATGTATATTTTCCTCTTCCTACCAGACTTTTTTGAGGCAACCCATTCCATCACTGGATGGTTCTGATAGTCTTTAAAGTTCGCCTTGTTTTCTTTTTTTTGTGAGGAAGACCAGCTGTGATCTAACATCTGTTGCTCATCTTCCTCTTTTTTTTTTTTTTTTTTTGCTGAGGAAGACTGGCCCTGGGCTAACATCCGTGCCCATCTCCCTCTACTTTATATGTGACGCCGCCACTGCGTCGGCGGGCGCCCAGGATCCGAACTGGCGAACCCCGGGCTGCCAAGCGCGAACTAAACCGCTGTGCCACTGGCCCGGCCCCTAAAATTCTCCCTTGTTTTGAAGTCCATCTTGTTCTCTGTATTTTCTAGGCAGTGCTTCTAATTATGTCCTTTGAAAGTATACAGGAGTTAAAATTTAAAGTGTTTGAAACCTACGTCAGCGCTTCCCAACTTTCATGGAACATGAAGGAAATGATAATCTGTGCACAGAACACTGAGGTAAGTAGATGAACTTTTGCGGTCCAAGGTGATAATGGTGGTGGGGAGAAAATCAGGCTGCCCCAGGCCCTACTTCTGCTGACTTGAGGGCCAAGGGGATCAACAGCTGAGCCCATGTGAACCCCCTGGGGCACATCATCTGGGAGGCTCTTCCCTAGCGGGTCCACTCCTTGCCCCTCTGTACCTTGTTCCCTTCATTTCAGCTACCAGGACCTGCTTTTCTTTCTAGACCTTAAATGTACTAAGCACATTTTCATTTTAGGGCCTTTGCCTTTGCTGTTCCCTCTGTCTAGATTGCTGTGGCCCCAGAAGTTCACACAGCTGGCTCCTCATTCTTCAGATCACTAGACTTGCACACCTGAAGGAATACCCGTCTCCTGCTCCAAGTCATGCTGTTTTCTTGGTAACACTTCTCAGTTTTAGAAATTTCCAAATGATTTGTGTGTTCTTTGTCTCTCTCCCCCACACTAGAATGTAAGCTCCAAAAATGACAGGAATCTTGTCTGTTTTGTTCTCTTCTATTGCCAGAGCCTTGTACAGTGCCCTGCACAGGTACTCAATAAGTATTTGCCGGGTGAATGGTCTTCCTACTCCAGATTGTGGAGGATGTCTTTCACGACTACATCAGCTCTTCTCATTCCCAGGTTAACCTCTCTGTACCTTCCTACTTCCTACAACCAAACTTCTCCTTGTTGGTCTGATCAAAGGGCTTTGGGAGGAATACTTCAGCCAGTTATGACTCCTGCTATTTACCGTGTCTCCCACTTTTTTGGCCCTTGTGGCCGCAGAGAGACCACGGGACCTTATCATCCCCCTTGCAGAATCCAGATATACCGTGCCTGAAGTATTCTCGGAACCCACCCAGTTTAGTAACCCTATCAAAAACGGAAATGAGGTTAGATTGGCAGGAAATGAGGTCAGTTTGGCAACAGATGGTGAAACATTGAATAATGTGGGAGTTAATAGTCTGAGTTAACAATGCAAGACATGTCCTATGGCAGTGCAATAGGAAGATCAAATGGACTGTGAGTGGCGCAGGGCAATTTGGGCTCAGAGAGGGAAGATCCCTGTAAACTGGTGATTGATGGCTTTCTGTGTACCTTGAGCAGGTAAGTGTGTAGTGGAGCACTGTTGAATCCTCCCAAACAGGGATAAAGATCTCTCGGGGCATCTGTAGGAGAATGGCTTTGGCCCAAATCAATAAACACCATTTACTAAGCCTCTCATATCCTGTGTTAAGCATCTGTTGTCTCTACTCTTCCCAATATCCCGTTAAATAGGTAATATCCATTTCAGAGAGAAAGAAATGGAAATTTAAATGACTAAACCAAAGTCACAGGGTGCAGGATAAGGCAGAGTCCATCCAGCCCCCACCCCTACCCCAGTTTGGGCCCTTTTTCTTTATCTATGCTAAGTGAGGGAAAACAATGCAAATCTGGGGCTCTAATGAATTCTTTTGCAAGCAAACATTGGTTTGAATCTATCTACTGGGGTATACAATGCTTAATCAATTCTGAAATGTTATATTTAAATCTTTGGAGTTATTCTTGTTAATGGGCCACATAACAGAAATAGAAGGTAAGAGTCAATGTAGAAAAAAAAAATCTACAGAAAAATGTAGCATGGTTATCAGAGATGACCAGCACACTCAAGTTTCCATGTGTCACAGTCCCTCAAAAGCTAATAGGCATAAAAGCTAATCAACGGCATATACCCTTAAATGAAAATAAAGATGCTGGTAATGTAGATGAGGGACACAATTGAGCTTTTTTTTTTTTTTTTTTTTTTTTGTGAGGAAGACCAGCCCTGAGCTAACATCCATTGCTAATCCTCCTCTTTTTGCTGAGGAAGACTGACCCTGAGCTAACATCCGTGCCCTTCTTCCTATGGGATGCTGCCACAGCATGGCTGATAAGCAGTGCGTCGGCAGGAGCCTGGGATCCGAACCGGCGAACCCTGAGCTGCTAAGCATGAACTAAACCACTGCGCCACTGGGCTGACCCCCACAATTGAGCTTATTAACCTCCTGTTTATCCACATCTTTTCTGAATTTGTGGAAACAATGATGCAATTATACCAGAAAGAACAGAGGCCAGTTAGAATTATAACTCCATGCGGAGGATATTTAACGTTTCCATTGCAGGCTCATATCTCCCCATTTTTTCTGGATAGTCAAAGCCACTGGCTGCCTCCCTCTCCAGCCACCCCACCCCCCCGCCCACTCCTGCACCAGAATGTTTGAATTGACACCAAGGGAAGGAGTGAAGTTCTTGGGTGGGGTAGTTAGGAGATGTGATCTAAAAACTGCCAAGAGCTATTTTTCCATTCACTTGTAGGAACTTGTCTGAGAGAGAGTGGAGTTGACATACAGAGAGATACATAGACAAGGGAAGGAAGGGGAAGGAGAGGGAGGGCCAGTCTTAGTTGCAGTTGCCCCTGAGGCACTCTCTGTGGTTGTCTAAGTTAGCTGAGCTGGGTTTCTTTCACCTGCAGCCAAGAATCTGCCTGTTTACCTTATCATTCCAAACACCTCAACCATCAGCTTTCTATTGGCTGTTTGAGGTGCATGCCCTCTGATCCAGAGGGAATTCTGTTCTGTGTGTGTTGGGGTGTGTGTGTCCCCACCCATTCTCTCCTGAGAAGTCACCCTCCCTTCCAGTCTCCGCCCCTACCAGCACTATGTTCTCAGGAACTATAAGTTTTAATACTCAGTTGAAACAAAGTTAGTACTACTTTTTAATTCAACCTCATCTGTTTAAAAAGAATCTGTTTTGTTTTTCTTTTTCTTTCAATTTATCCCTAAAACTGGATGTGGGCAAGCCTTGGAGTCAACTGTGGAATAGTAAATAAAGCACTAGAACTGGAGTCAGGACACAGGGGTTGAATCCTAGCCCTCTTGGCCTTGCTGTGTGACCTTGAGCAAGTTTCTTGAAATTTTTTGAATTTGTCCTCATCTGTGGAATAAAATGAATACCTGTAAGCATCTAGTACAGTCCCTGGTACACACTACAATGTTTGTTAAATGAATAATTTAGTGAAAGAATTGAATCCCAGTGTCCCTTTTGAGTCTAATACATGGACAATAAGTTCCTTTTGGTCTTTAGAGCTCTACGCCATTCTTAGCCCATTGAGACCAAAGGTCATACATCTCCTCTCAGTTTGTTCGAATGTCAAAGCCCTTTGAGAACATTTGCCCAAGGGGCAGTGAGAGGAAGTTTTTGTTGGAAGGAGACTCTAGGGACACTTGCAGCTTCCTTAATGAGAGGGCAGATTCCTGGATTAACTAATTTTTTTTTTTTTGGTGAGGAAGATTAGCCCTGAGCTAACATCTGTTGCCAATCCTCCTCTTTTTGCTGAGAAGATTGGCCCTAGGCTAACATCCGTGCCCATCTTCCTGTATATGTGGGACACCTGCCACAGCATGGCTTGATGAGCAGTGGGTAGGTCCATGCCCGGGATCCGAACCTGTGAACCCCAGGCTGCTGAAGCAGAGCATGAATTTAACCTTTTATGCCACCGGCCCACCCCTGGATTAACTAATTAAGTCATGCTCAGGAACTACTAGTAAAGTGAATACAGAGACTAATTTACCATAAAATTATCATAATATACTGCAAAACCAAATATATTCATGGAGCTAATTATTTTGGGTTATTTGTGCCTTTTCCTCACTCCTTTGGGGGAATAATCAGATTTGACTACAGAAACTCAACAGCTTTGCCATCAACCAAAAGCCTTTGTGAAGCTCCTCACTATGGTAGAAGAGCTGGGGATGTAAAGAGGTGGCAGGTCTGGACCTTAATCATGAAGACGTTGGCCATTCCAAAGACAATTACTGCAGTAGTGTTCATGTATAAACCAACAAGCATGTTTGCTGAAGGAACCTCTAAAATATTTTAGGGTCTAGATTGGGAGGGCAGAGGACCATTTGACTTTGTGGAACGGGGTTTTATTTTTTATTTTTCCCTAGTCTTTGGAGGTATAACTGATATATGTCATTGTATTAGTTTATGGTGTACAACATAATTTTATATATATATATATATATTGCAGAATGATTACTGGAAAGAGATTTTAAAACACTTCACCATCTTGGTAACTTTCCTTTTTGGTTCTGTAATCAGTTTCTGTCTCCTTCTTGACTTTTGTATACTAAATGTGTATTTCCTCCGATTAGAAATTTATCAGTGGATTCTTATCCCATACTGTGCAAGATTAAATTCAGACAGCGATCCAACTGGTGGCGGGTCCGCTCACCCGGGCGCAGTTCTACTCGCCCAGCGCCGACAGTTCTGCGCAGGCGCGGCTTGGACCGGGGAGGATGCTGGGGATAGTTTTCGGGCTAAGAGCCCCACTAAACTTGTCCTGCTTCTACTGGTCATTGTTTAAGTCTAAAGAAGCATTGTTCAAGGGTCCTTTCTAAACCACAAGTGTGCATTTGCTCTTGGTGTCTAAGGTAACACTCTCCCCACGGAACTAGGCTCAAGGGTCAGGTATCCCCACGGCGGAGAGCACGCTGGGCAGAAAACTCCCTCGCTTAAGTTCTGAACAGAACTTGCTAAACTGCCCTCCCAAAAGGGTTTACCAATTTATTTTCTGCTCAACAATAAAATAGAGCACCCATTCTTCCATAGCTTTGCCAGTGATAAATATTAATGATGTTTACATTCTTGATGATTCTGCCCCCCAAAAGTACATTGTGTTGTTTTAATTCACATTTCTCTAATTACTAGCAAGGATGAGTAACTTTTCATATCTTTATTGGATGTTTATCTCTCTTCTATAAATTACATCTTTTACAATTTGTCACTATCTCTTCTTTATTGATTTTTATATCCTGTGTATTAGTGATTTGGATGATTATATGCAATTCAAATATATTTTCCCAATTTATCACTTGTCTTTTTTTGTGTGTGTGAGGAAGATTAGCTAAGAGCTGTTGCCAATCCTCCTCTTTTTGCTGAGGAAGATTGGCCCTGGGCTAACATCTGTGCCCATCTCCCTCTACTTTGTATGGGATGCCACCATAGCGTGGCTTGACAAGCGGTGCGTTGGTCTGTGCCCGGGATCCCAAGCTGCGAAACCCAGGCTGCTGAAGTGGACCATGGGAACTTAACATCTACACCACCGGGCTGGCTCCATATCACTTACTTTTTAATCTTGCTTTTTGTTTTGTGTGTGTGTCTTTAGTTGCATAGAAGGTTTTAAGTTTTATGCAATAAAAACTCTCAAATTTTTCCTTCGTGGTTTCTGAGTTTCACTTCATGCTTAGGAAAACTTTCCATTATAGATTGAACTGATGATAATATTTTCATATTTTCCTCTAATACTTTTATATTTTTTATACTGCACTCAAATCTGTCTGTAATTTTTATTTGTATATGGTATGATATAGAATATAACTTAATTTCTAAATATTCAGTTGCCCCGTACCATGCACTGAATACTCATTCCAATTCACTGATTTGAAAATGCCATCTTTATTATAAACTAAATCTATTTTCATATATCCATGGAGTCTGTTTTTGGATTTTCTATTCATTACATTCGTCTATTTGTCTATTCCTGCAATGATACCGCATGGTGTCCATCACTATGCCTTTTACTATGATTTGCTATTTGATAAGGCAACTCTCCTCATTACTGATCATTTAAAAAAATGTTCTTTGCTGTGCTTATGCATTTTCAATTTAAACAATCTTGAGAATCAGATAAACTTGAGGACGACTATTTGATTGTTCCAATAGATGTCAAAAAATGTTTGATGAAATTAAACATCCACAATATGGACTATTATGCAGTTGTTTAAAAAGAGAGAGAGAGCTATTTGTACCTGAATGGAAAGATCTCCAACACAATAACAAAGCAATAGAAAAATGCATGTTTTATGAATCTCTGGAAGTAAAAAAATAAAGGTGTATACATATATGCCTGTGTATGAAAAAACCTATGTATACGAGTGATGGGGAGAAAGAGCGTTCTCTACCCACTCTGGGTCCTTTCTGGCTGGGCTACAAACTAAATTGACATGAGGCCGAATAGCGGGAGAAAATCAAAGCTTTATAAAACATGTGTACATGGGAGAGGCCAGGGAGTGTCTCTAGACAAAATGGTGGAGATTCTCCTCTTATATAGACAAACGAGAATATTGGGGGTTGGGTCAGCTATGGGAGATTACCAGAAAGGCACAGTAAGGTTATTATGCAGATTTCAGGCCTTGCCTTCCACATTGACAAGTTTCTAGGGAAGAGGTCATCCACCCCCTTCCCAGAACAGAAAGGGTCATACCTTTTCAAATGGAGATTTCCCTTACAAATGTTCTGTTTGGTAAACAGAACTTTGATAGGAATGGGTGTAGCAAAGACCCTCCCAGTCTATCGATACCTGGAGTCATCCAAGGTGAAGGCCCATCCCAGGGACAGGCCTTCCATCCCAAATCCCTTTAGAGAGTTGGGGGGGTGGGGTGAAGGTCAAAGCCTCCTTCAGAGCAAGGTAGAGAGAGACACATCTTGAGGTGGCCAATTCTGATCCCCCACACGAGTTAAAAAACACAGGTATGGAGAGATACACATGTAACTGTCATGGTTTTTGTTTCTAGGGTGGGGAATAGGAATGTAGGGGTGACCTGGATACTGCAGGGTATTATCCAGATGCCCCTCCTTAGGACCAAGGCCCTTCGTCCAGTTGCCATGAGTGTTGCTTGCTGACAGCTTATGCAGGGTGCCTCTCCAGGCATTGCCCTTGGGTGCATGTAGCTGCTCTGCCAAGTTTAAGCCCCTCCCTGGAGACAGATTGCATCCAATGGCTGGTTATGATGCAGTACAAATGCATGTCCCCTTTGCCCCAATTTGGGAGAGTTATGGAGGGCCATCCTAGCTTCAGAGCTCCCCAAGGGAATGCCACACATAGTCTTTGTTGCAACTGCACCTGCTTCACTTCTCCCACCCCCTTACAGACGGTGTTTCTGAGAGTACTTCCCAATAAACCACCTGCACACAAATCTGTTTCAGAGTGAATTTCCTGGGGTACCTACGATAGGCAATACATTATTGTGTGGTGGAGGATAGATTGGTGAGTTTTTCACTTTTTGCTCTCTTATGTAAACTTGAATAATTAATAAGAATATTTTATAGTGTTAAATTGGTGTTTAAATATTACCATCAAATATAAAATATACATTGAGCTAACTTTTAAAAGAGAAACTCTCGTGCCCTGCACCCCTTCCTCTCTTCCCACCCAGTAGTCTGACTACTGTAGCACAGGAGTCATTTCATTTCTACATACTTCCCTGAGTGGGGATCACATACAGTCATATTTTGCCTGACTTGCTGTGGTGGAAAGAACCATATAGTGATGGAAAGATTTCTCATAAAGGTGGATTTTTCACTGCTCTACAAAGATGCTAAACAAGCAAGACACAGCTGAACGAGAATGGGTGTTCAGAGAACTCTGAGAGCCGTTGGGTCCAGAGCAGGTGAGTTAGTTGTATTCCCTGAAAAAGGAGATTCCTGGAGGAAGTTTGCTTAACATCACACGGCCTCTGAGCCAAAGTGTTCTGAGCTCCAGATTTCCAGTGCAGCCTTCTTTCCATCAAAGAAAGTCGCCAGATGGGCCCTTGGTGGGGAAGGGAACAGGGGAACCTGTTAAAAGGACCTGCTGGTCTCTGGTCACCCTGAGGAAGTAGCTGTGGTCCTCAGCTGCTCAGGTGTCCCTGTCTCCCTCTCTCTCAGGAGTCCAACTTTCCTTCAGAGTTCTATGTTCAAGTTTCTCTGGGGACCGATCTCCAGAAGCCAGGAAACTCTGTCTCACACATCCATGGAATGCCCCATATAGGAGTCAGGCTCTCAGGTTGCCCAGTGAACAATTAACCACAAGTGGAGTGGTTAGAAAGTTCCCTCAAAAATGAGGAACTTCAAAACTGCGGAGTCTATGTTTGTTGATCCAGGATATTTGTGCTTTATTCTGTCCCAAACAAACCTCATGCAACTCTAAAAGCAGAAAATCACAAGTGTTGGAGAGGATGTGGAGAAATTGGAACCTTCGTGCGTTGTTGGTGGGGAGGTGAGGTGTTTCAGCTGCTGTGGAAAACAGCATGGCAGTTCCTCAAAAATTTAAAAATAGAATTACCATATGAGCCAACAATCCCACTTCTGGGTATATATCCCCCAAATTGAAAGCAAGGTCTTGAAGAGACATTTTCACATCTATGTTTATAGCAGCATTATTTACAATAGCTAAAACATGGAAGCACCCCAATGTCCATCGATAGATGAATGGATAAACAAAGTGTGGTATATGCATATAATGGATTATTATGCAGCCTTAAAAAGAAAGAAATCCTGTTACATGCTACAACATGGATGAACCTTGGGGACATAATGCTATGTGAAAAAGCCAGTCATAAAAAGACAAATACTGTATGATTCTGCTTATGTGAGCTATCTAAAGTAGTCAAATTCCTTGAAACAGAAAGTTGAATATTTGTTGTCAGCGGAAGGGGAAAATGGGGAGTTGTTTAATGGGTATAGTTTCAGTTTTGCAAGATGGAAAAATCTGGAGATTGGTTGCAGAACAATGTGACTATACCTAATGCTACTGAAGGGTACACTTAAAAATGGATAAGATGGTAAATATTATATGTTTTTTACAATTAAAAATATTAAAAACTCAATGAACATGTCATAAAACAAATTAGATATAATTGAAAAGGGAATTAATAAGCTAGAAGGTAGATCTGCAGAAATTATTCAGAATGCAGTACAGAGGGATAAAGAGATGTCAGGAATGAATGATGCAATGAGAAGGTATAACATACAGAAAATCAAGTTTTAGAAGAAAAGAATAGAGAAAATGGAAAAGAGATATTATTCAAAGAGAAAATGCCTGAGAAATTTTCCAGAATTGATGAAAAATATGAATCCTCTGATTCAGAAATCAGAATGAATCTCAAGAATGAAAATAAATAAATAAAAATTAAAAAAATAAAATAAGTCCATGCCTACACTCTTTGTAGGGAAATTGCAGAGGATTAAAAACAGGGAGACTATGTTAGAAGTACCCAGAGAGCAACCCAGATGAACAACCAACTACTGAAGGCAGTAGGTGAATGGGTAAATAAACCGTGCGTCTATACAACGTATACCTTGTACAGCAATATGTGGAATATTCAGCCCTAAAAAGAAATGAGAGATCAAATCATGAAAAAATATGGAGGAAACTTAAGTGCATATTACTAAGTGAAAGAAGCCAATCTGAAAAGGCTACCTACTGTATGATTTCAAGTATATGACATTCTGGGAAAATGCAAAAAAATTCTGCAAAACTATGGTGCTGATAAAAAGATCAGTGCTTGCCAGGGGTGTCTGGGGCGGGAGGGAGGAATAGGCACAGGATTTTTACGGCAGGGAAACTATTCTGTACGATACTATAATGGTGGGTACGTAGCCTTATACATTCATCCAAATCCATGGAATGTACAATGCCAAGAGTAAACGCTAGTGTATACTACGGACTTTGAGTGATAATGATGTGTAAGGTAGGTTCATTGATTATAACAAATGTATCACTCTGGTGAGGGATATTGATGGTGAGAGAGGCTGTGTGGGTCTGGGAGTAAATGGGAACTCTCCGTATTTTCCACTCAATTTTGCCGTGAATCTAAAACTACTCTAAAATAGTACATTGAAAAAAAAAACCCTAAGGCAAAAACAAAACAAACGAAAAAACCCAAAAACACCACCCAAGCATTCAGAGAGAGAAAAAAACCAATAATCAACAAAAGAACAATAATTACACTGAAAGCAAACATCTTAAAACAAAACAACAAATTTTTAAAATTAAAAAAATACTCATAATGAGAAATTTGAGGTTGGCTATTGCTAGGTATGGTGATCATATTCCTATTCCCTACTCCCTTCCTCCTACCCTCTATCTATTTTCATGATTGCAAATGGAAGCTTTTATTTTGTAACTAGGAGAAGGGATAGGCTGAGTGAAGGAAGGGAGGGGAAAGGAAGTTTATTGAAGAAGGAAAGGGTACGGATTTGGTTTCAATAGTGATATTGACCTGGGGAGGGAAGGGGTCTAGAAAGGCCATTGGTCCATTTCCATTATAGGGGAGAGTAAGATTATTCCCACACCAGTCTCTATAGGGCAGGGGACCACTGCAAACACTTTCAATGATGGCGTCCATCTGTACAGAAGCTTAAAAGCTCTAAAGAATGCTTGGATACATTATCTCGATTAGTCTCTGAAAGAGGTCACTCTCCAACTCTGCCAGGCAGTGCCAACCACAACATTTCTAGATGTCTTGGTTAGTCTTACACTTTCTGATATCTGTTGGTTGAAATTCTAGTCTCTCTCTGATTCCAATGTTTCTTTTTGCTTACGAGCAGAGAAAGGCAGGCTAAGGTTTTGAAAATTTTTACCTCTAGCCTGGACCTTTTTCAGGAACTCCAGACTGTTAACTCAATATTGCCACTGGAATGTCTAAATAAGCATCCCAAACTTAATATGTACAAAAATGAAGCTCTTGATTTAGGGCTCTCAGTTTGCATGTTTTGCAGTCTTTCCTGTCTCAGAAAATGTCAACACTACCCTTTCAGATACTTAGACCAAAAACCTTGGAAGCATCCTTCTTTGCTTTCTTCTCTCATACCTCATGTCCAATCCATCAGGGAATCTTGTTGGCTCTACCTTTGAAAATATATCCAGAATCCAACCACCTCTCATTACCCCCACTACCACCACAATGGTCCAAGTCTCCATTATCTCTCTCTTGGATTACTGCAGTAGCCTTCTTAACGATCATACATAGTAGGAGCTCAATAAATAATTGAATAAATAAATAAATTCAATAAATTTCAATAAATAATTGAATGAATAAATGAAGCAATGCCCAGGTATGGATTATCATTGACTCTTTGGTAGCCCATGGTTAAACTTGAGACTCCTTGCCATATTTTGGGGAGAGAGTGGGAAGAAGTAGTATTTGGGCAGCAAATACTGTGGGCCCCTGGAGGAGACAACAGGGGGGAAAGATGAAGCAACATGAAAAATACGGGAAAGTGGAGTCAGTGGAATTGTGCTCTGAGTAGGAATCAGCAGAGGGGCATCCAGTCACTGAGTCCCCATCCCTGATGTGGTGACTGTCCATCCTTTGTCCCTATGGATTCTGGCTGGAGACTCTGCTTCCCTCTGCTGACCAGACCAACCTGGGGTCTGGTGAGGTGATCTCCAAGAAGCCCCAACAGGTAAATGAGCCTCGCTGAAGACCAGGTGAAGACAGTAGTTTCCTTCTGAGCTTTGGGGGTGCATCCTGCGGAGGGAGGGAATAGAACGGATTGGGTAAACTCCTTGAACTGGGGCTGGAGAGGAAAGATTAGGAAGGCGTCCAGGTGTGGCCTGGCCTGGGATTCCCTCTTCTCCTCTTGGGCCAACCCATGCCCCTCCTTCTCCCTCTCCCCATAGGAGATCCAGCAGCTGCTTCCAACAGCCTAGGTCTTCTGCCTGCTTTGACAGTCCTTCCAAAAGTTTACAGTTCTTTCCCCCGACTCTTTTTAGCCATTCTTCCAGTAAGCACCTAAGGCCTGGTTCCCTCCTCTTGGTTACTCTGGGGCTCTTCTCCAAACTGGTAATGGAGTATGGTTTGGGGAAAGTGCTTGGCTGTGTCCCCTGCATGTTGAATTCCATTTCCTCCTTTGGGTGTGTTTTTAGCTTCCAACTGGGATCTTTGCCATAGTAATTATAATAACCCCACACTGCATGGCTCTTAAAGCTACACAGACAAACAAACAAATAGAAAAGAATTCTTAAGGAAAGCCAAGTGGTTATCAGAATCTTCACCCCCACCAGACTCAGAAGCTCTGTATTCACCCGCCCATAACTGCTTAGCGAGAATTATTTAACCAGCTTGAATTCTTTCTATAATCACATTGAAATTAGATATTCTAGGGGAAAGGAAGTTTCTCCCACCCCAACCCTGCTCCTCCGCAAGCCTTTCCCATCCAGCCAGTAGTACTGTTACTCACCTGGCTGCTTGAAGGAAAAACCTAGAAGTGCGCCTTTATTCTTCCTTATCCCTCACCCCTTATCCTATGTATTAGCAAGGCTGTTGCCTATACAAAATATACCCAGAATCTGTCTTCCTCTCTCCACCACTGAGTGACAATCGTGTTCATCTAGGACAACTGCAGTGGTCTGCTAACTGATCTCCCTGCTTCCACCCTTGTCCTGTCAGATCACTCCTCACAGCAGCCAGAGCCATCTTTCAAGGACAAGCCAAATCCCACCACCCCCTGTTCAGACCCTCCAAACACTCCCACTGAACTTTTGATACATTTCAAACTTCTTACTATGATGCGTAGGGCTCTGCACAGTGTGGCTCCAGCCTTTCTCTCCCGTCACATGTCTTACTGCTCTCACCCTCAGCCACACGGCCTTGTCTGTTCCTTCAGCGTGCCAAGATTGTTCCTGTCTTAGAGCTGTGGAATTTGTTGTTGGCAATGCTTATAATGCTCTGGGAAGATTTTCTCATGGCTGGCTTCTTAGTATTTAGGCCTCAGTTCTGTACTATCACTCCGTAATGAAACACCCCAACACTCAGGGGCTTCAAAACAGCAGTCATCTATTTTGCTCATAGTTTGGGCAGGGCTTCATGGGGAAGGCACATTTTTGCTCCATGCAGTATGAGCTGGGGCAAATCAACTGAGAATTGAGGATCTGCTTCCAAGATGGCTTACTCACACGACTGGCAAGCTGGTGCTGGCGGTTGCCTATGGCTAACCAGGGTTGAAGGCTGGGGGCCTTGGTTGTTCACATAGCTGGGTTCCTGTGAAAGTGTCCCAAAAGAGTCCGGTGGAAGCTGTATTGTCTTTCATGACCCAGCCTCAGAAGTCACATAGCATCACTTCTGTTGTATTTCATTAATTTTCAAAGTCAAAAGACCTGTCCGAGTTCAAGTGGAGGGAACATAGACTCTACCGCTGGAAGGGGGAGTGGCAGGGTTCTGCAACAGCACACAGAAATGGAAATAATGCTTTTCTGGATAATGCTATCTGCTACAGCTACCTCCTCAGTGCAACCTTCACTGACCGCCCTGTTTAAACTAGCTCTTCCTCCTCAACTCAAATAGTCATTCAGCCATTTCAGCCTCTGGTTCCTTTAAGCACCTGTCATTACCTTACGTTGTCCATTTATTTATTTGCTCACTTGCAGAGCTTATATTTGCTCCTTATAAAGAATATAAGCCCCCTGAGAGCAGGAGCCTTGCATGAAGGGAGCCAGATGGGAGGCTATTGCACTAAGCTCTGGTGGTTGTAGTCG
Source organism: Tapirus indicus (assembly GCA_031878705.1). Taxonomy (NCBI): domain Eukaryota; kingdom Metazoa; phylum Chordata; class Mammalia; order Perissodactyla; family Tapiridae; genus Tapirus; species Tapirus indicus. The sequence goes on along the minus strand of CM062920.1, from coordinate 13,922,271 downwards.
GAGGTGGTGGCTAGTCAGAGACATGTAAGGGTGGAGACTTTGGTATTTGGTGATTGACTGGCTGTAGGGGATGAGAGGAGAAAGGAGGACACTGGGCTGCTGGTCCATCTCAGACTGAGGAATAGCATGGGACTGAGGGTGTGCATGGCTCAGGATTACCCGGCAGAGGCCATGCTGAGACCCGCACTACTGGAGGGGTAAGTGGTGTTAAATGTGTGGAGAATCTGGTAGATGCTCACCACACCCCTTTCCTCTCCTTTCCAAACTTCCAGGCGCATTTCCCAGCTCTCTTGCAGTTAGGCCCTGTGAAGTTATGGCCAAAGAAATGTAAGTTGAAGCTGATGTATACCACTTTCAGGCATGGCCTATTAAAAGCCATGCTGCAAAATCCTGCATGCTTCCTTCCCCTTCCTTGTAGGAGGTGTGCTAATGATGGCAACATCATGGGAGACTCCTGGGTTCCTGAATGACAGTGTTTCTTCATGTTGTTATTTAACTTCTTCCTCTAGTCCTTGTATTTCCTGCAAACTGAAAGTCAGCTCCATAGCTTGATTAGATTCAGGTTAACTTTTTTGGTAACAAGTATTTAAAAGGTGATGCTGTGCTTTATTATCTGCATCACATCGGGAGGGACATCAATGTCAGGTTGTTCCACCTTTGGTGATGTTATGCTGGAAGACTGAGTCCAGATGGTGGTTGCCAATCTCTCCATTGTAAAGGCACTTCCCCCTTTCGCAATTAGCATGTAAACTATGTGGTAACCTGTGGTCACCAGTCTAACATCCTGTTCCTAAACAACATTTCACCTAGTGTTTTTAGCATCCATTATGGTTCCTTCCCTCAATTGTTTATATTTATTATTTTTCTAGCATTTATTGAGCAACTTATTAGGTACTGGGCACATAGGGCTTACCTGTGTTTTCTCCTTTAATCATCAAAATAACCCTATGAGATCATTTTATTTTCCCCATTTTATAAGGGAGGAAATTGAAGCATAGAGAAGGTGTATTAGTTTTCTACCATTCCTATAACAAAACACCACAAACTTAGCGGCTTAAAACAACATGAACTTATTAGCTTGGAGTTTTGGAGGCCAGAAGTGTGAAATGGGTCTCACTGGACTGAAATCAAGGTGTGAGCAGGGTTGTGTTCCTTCTTGAGGCTCTAGGGAAAAATCTATTTCTTTGCCTTTCCAGCTTTTAGAGACTGCCTGCATTCCTTGGCTCATGGTCCCCTTCCAGCTTCAAAGCCAGCAATGGTGGGTCCAGTTCTTCTCATATAGCATCACTCTGATCTTGCTTCCATTGTCACATCTCCTTCTCTGATGCTGAGTGAATCTCTCTCTGCCTCCCTCATCCACTTTTTTTTTTTTTTTTTTTTTGGTGAGGAAGATGAGCCCTGGGCTAACATCCCTGCCCATCTTCCTCTACTTTATATGGGACACCATCACAGCAGGGCTTGACAAACGGTGCATTGGTCCACACCTGGGATCTGAACCTGCGAACCCTGGGCCGTGGACGCAAAGCACGTGAATTTAACTGCTACACCACCCAGCTGGCCCCCCTCATCCACTTTTAAGGACCCTTGTGATTATATTTGGCCACCTGGACAACCCAGAACAATCTCCCTATCTTAAGGTCAACTGATTAGTCACCTTAATTCCATCTGCAAGCTTAATTCTCCTTTGCTACATAAGCTAATATATTCACAGTTTCTGGGGATTAGGACATGGACATCTTTGGAGAGGCCATTATTCTGCCAACCACAGAAGGTAAGTAACTCGACCTGGTTACACAGCAAGTCAGCAGCAGAGCTGGGATTTCATCTCTAGGAGTCTGGATCCAGGGTGCACATTTTTAATCCCACATTTAATTTAAAAATTTAATTTATTATTAATTAATTAATAATTTAATTTTTTAATCTAAAAAATTCTGTTCAATTTTATAGCTTTTTTTTTTTTGCTGAGGAAGCTTCACCCTGAGCTAACTTCTGTTGCCAATCTTCCTCTTTTTTTGCTTGAGGAAGATTAGCCGTGAGCTAATATCTGTGTCAACCTTCTATTTTGTATGTGGGTATCTGCCACACTGTGGCTGATGAGTGGTGCAGGTCCCCACCCAGGATCAGAACCCACAAACCTGGGCCACTGAAGCAGAGTGTGCTGAACTTAACCACTATGCCACAGGGCTGGCCCCTGTTATCTTTTAAAAAAAATTAACTAGATCTTATTTTGTAGAACAGTTTTAGATTTCCATAAAAATCAAGGAGCTGGTACAGAGAGTTCCCATCCACCCACTCCCGGTGTCCTCTAGGATTAACATCTTACGTTAGTGTGCTACATCTGTTTCAGTTAATGAACCAATATAGATAAATAATCATTAACTAAAGTCCATGCTTTATCCAGATTGCCTTAATTTTTACCTAATGTCCTTTTTCTGATCCGGGATCCCATCCAGGACACCACATTACACTTATCTGTCATGTCTCCTTAGGCTCCTCTTGACTATGACAGTTTTTCAAACTTTCCTTGGTCTTGAGGACCTTGAGGGTTTTAAGGAGTACTAATCCCTGTTGTACAATGCTCTTCTGTTGGCATTTGTCAGCGGTTTTCCTCATGGTCAAACGGGGTTACAGGTTTTGGGGAGGAAGACCATAAAGATCAAGTCCTATATTCCCCACATCATACCAAGGTCCACACTATCAACATAATTTATCACTGTTGATACCGACCTTGATCCCCTGGCTGAGGTAGTGTTTTCAGGTTTCTCCATTGTAAAGTGACTCTTTTTCCCCCTCTCCATACTGTACTTTTTGGAAGGAAGTCACTATGCCCAACACACTGAAGGAGTGGGGAGTTACGCTCTAGCTCTTTGAGGAGTGGGTTAGTTTCCTAGGACTGCTGTAACAAAGTACCACCAACTGGGTGGCTTAAAATGACAGAAATTTATTCTCTCACAGTTCTGGAGGCTACAAGTCTGAAATCGAGGTGTTGGCTGGGCCATGTTCTCTCTGAAGCTTCTAGGGGAGAATTTGATCCATGCCTCTCTCCCAGTTTCTGGTGCTGCCCGCGATCCTTGCTATTCCTTTGCTTGTAGATGCATCACGCGGATGTCTGCCTCCATTGGCACAAAGTGTTCTCCCCTGTCATCTTTCTGACTCATCTTAACTTGATTTCATCTGCAAAGACACTGTTTCAAATAAGGTCACAGTCACAAGTACCTGGGTTTAGGACTTTAACATATCTTTTTTGAGGGACACAATTCAACTCATAACAATAGGGGAGTACTTACATAGGTTATTTGATTATTTGGAATTCTTCTGCATAGGAGATTTATCACTTCTCCCCTATTTATTTATTTAATCATTTATTTATAGCAGCATGAACTGCCACTTTGCTATACTTGTTTATTAGCTCCAGAAGTTGTTTTGGGATTTTCTACATAGCCAATCCTCTCATTTGTAACTCCTTCCCAATCTGCATACATTTTATTTCCTTTTCTTGTCTTATTGCAGTAGCTAGGACTCCCAGTACATGTTGAATAAGAGTGGTGGGAGAAGATATCCTTGCCTTGTTGCCAATTTTAGGGGGAAAGCATCAGTTTCTGACTATTAAGCATGATATTAGGTTAATTGGTCTTGAGGACCTTGATACAGGTTTTCTGCCCATTCTAACAATCTCTTTTAGTCTGTGTATTTATACCATTCATATTTTAAAACTATTTTTTAAATAGACTTTATTTCTTAGAGCAATTTTATGCTAACAGCAAAATTGAGCAGAAATATCCCAGATATTTTCTCCCAGTCTGTGGCTTGTCTTCTCATTCTCTTGAGACAATTCATAAAGTGATTATTGATATAATTGGATGAATATCCACCATGTTCAAACTGTTTTCTATTTGTTGTACTTGTTCTTTGTTTTTTTTTGTGTGTGAGGAAGAACAGCCCTGAGCTAACATCCGTTGCTAATCTTCCTCTTTTTGCTGAGGAAGACTGGCCCTGGGCTAACGTCCGTGCCCATCTTCCTCTACTTTATATGGGACGCTGCCACAGCATGGCTGACAAGCAGTGCGTCGGCAGGCACCCGAGATCCGAACCGGCAAACCCCGGGCTGCCAAGCATGAGCTAAACTGCTGTGCCACTGGGCTGGCCCTGTTCTTTGTTTCTTTTCTCCCCCTTCTTTCTACCTTCCCTGGTTTTAATTGAGCATTTTATATGATTCCATTTTAAACTTGATCTCCTTCTGAAGTAAAGTTTTGCTGCTATTAGTTACATTAGCAGTTCTCACCTGGCAGTGATTTTGCTCCTAGGTGAGATTTGGCAATGTCTGGAGACATTTTTGGTTATGACACTGAGGGAGTGTTACTGGTATCTGGTAAGGTAGAGGCCAGGGATGCTGCTAAACATCCTACAATGCATAATACTGTCTCCCACAGCAAAGAGTGATCTGATCCAAAATGTCAACAGTGCCATACAATTCTGACCCCAATTCTGATGTGTGGGTTTTTTCCTAATACCACCAAGCAATTCTCTGACCTCAGCTGGGTGTCCTACAATTCAACTTAGTTCTGACACTATCTACCCATAGAGAACATCAGATTCCACAGGTTAAGGTTGATACCAGCTCAAGACAAGGTTGACATAAAGGAAGCCATATTGTAGAAAAGAAAACCTGTTGCTGATTAAGTAGCCTACACATGCTCTGTGGGTTTTGTGGCCCCTCGCAGCTGCTATAAGTTGATAATTAATTCTTGAGTTCCTTAGGAATGTGATGACCCCCGGGCAGAGAATCGATGCTGATAGCCATCATCAATGACAACTGAAAGATCAGGGTGTAGGGCATTGCTCCGGTCTCTGATGCATGTCAAGTAAAACAAAAGACTGCCAGGAATTAAGACCAGATGGATGCCCCCACCCTGAGACCAGATGCCTCTACCTGGAGGTCAGATGGATGCCCCCACGGTGAGACCAGATGCCTCCCCCACCCAGAGACCAGCCCCATATATAACTGGCTTGTAGTCTTTGCTCTGTAAGATGGTTCTTTTGAGACATTAGTTGGCCATCTTCCCCCTTGCTAGCAAGCTGTAATAAAACCCTTTCTTTTCCACCATCTTGCCTCTTGATGATTGGCTTTTGTCTTGTGGTGAGCAGATCATGCCCTTTGTGCGGTAACAAGGTCTCAGTCTCACAAGACAGCTCTCCCTCCACTTTGGATGCCAATCACAAGTCCAAGTTGTTACCCATACTTCTGACTGACTGGCTATAAATCAGAGGTTCCCACAAGCCCCTCCTTGGGTTTGATTGATTTGCTAGAGTGTCTCACAGAACTCAGGAAACCAGTTTACTCACTAGATTACTGGTTTATTACAAAGGCTATTAAAGGATAGGAATCAATAGCCAGGTAAAGAGATACATAGGGCGAGGTCCGGAACAAAGAAGCTTCAGTCCCTGTGGAGTTTGGGGTCCGGCATGGTGGCACGTGGAAGTGTTTGGTTCACCAACTTGGAAGCTCTCTGCACCCCTTCCTTTTGGGTTTTTATGGAGGCTTCATTACATAGGCATGATTGATTAAATCATTGGCCACTGGTGATTGGACTCAATCTCCAGCCCTTCGCCCATCAGGTCGGGATAGAACTGAAAGTTCCAGCCCTCTAACCACAAGGTTGGTTCCCCTAGTAGCCAGCCCCACCTGTAGGTTGCCTGGGAGCTTTCCAAAAGTCACCTCATCAACATAATAAAAGTCACCTTTACTGCTCTGAGTACCTAGGAAATTCCAAAGGTTTTAGGAGCTCTGTGCCAGGAACAGTGGACAAAGACCAAATATATATTTCTTATTATAAATCATAATATCACACTCACTATTGGCGAACACTGAATTAGATAATAAGAATCAATATATACCAGTCAGAAAAGGGTGTGTTATGGTTGTAAAAAGAATCCCCTAAATCTTTTTGACTTAGAGCAACTCATCTAGCCACAACCCCGCCCAATTCAAGGAAGCAATTCTTCCAGTGTGCCTGGAAGTGGGGGAACTGGAAGTATTTGATGAAGAGCACTAATGATTAACATACAATAATATAATATCTTCCCTTTGATTGGCAGGAAGCTCAGAACGAAGTTTTATACACAATAGCGATGACTTCTGTTCAGGTCTTCCAAGATGTAGATGCCAAGATGGGATTAGACCCCAGGAGATTTGCAGGGAAAAGACCTGAAAGGGAAAATGGTGAGGAAGCCGGAGGAGGTCAAGAGAGCATCAGGCGTGATGTGGGTCTAACCTCGAGGAGGAGATGGGGAGGGAGGAAGGTTAGACAGAGAGTCTTACAACGCAGTGCTGTTCTTCAAGTTCTGGCTATGTCGATGAGGAGTCCTTGAGCCAAAGTCGTCTGTCAGAGGGGTCCCACATCTCCTGGGCACTGGCCTGCTTTCATGTCCCTGTTGTGCTGTCATTGCTGGGAGCAGTCTGTGGGAAGTCATGATGGTCAAACACACTCCTGCAGATGGAGCTCTGAGAGAGACATTCACCTGGCTGCTTTGATCCCTCCCTTGCACTGCACAAATGCTATGCTTTTCCACACAGGTCCAGGGAGCAGTTCCTCCATGGTGCCTGGAAGCCTCTCTTTCTGAGGGGAAACAGAGAAGGGAGGTCATCAGGCAACTACAGCACCCACTGCTGCAGCCGATCTTGGGCTGCCCTGGCACTCATCCTCTCCTTCCTCCATGTTTACTCTAAATTTCACTCCCCCTCCGCCATCCCCTCTGCAGGGTGTATCTTACCCGGTGGTGTGACCCTTGGTGATCACACCCGTCTCAGGCTGGGGTTCTATATGTGTCCATTCACAATTATGGGGCAAGGGAGTACCAAGAGGCACTGAAGTAGATTTTGGGGTTCTGTATGTATTCCCCTTGTCCGTTGTGGAAAAGCAGCTCTGTCTCCTTCTGCTGGTCAGGGTCAACTACTCTTGCCAGGAGGGTGATTCCTCTTCTCACCGGCAGGATCCTGGTGAGGAGCTGTAGCTCGTAGTTCAATGGGACTCTTGTCATACCCCCTGGCAAGATGCAGCCCATTTGGGGACCAGAACCTCCAACCTTGCAGAGCCCAGGCACGGGACGCACAAACGTGGGTCATGGGAGTGATGGTAAATGGGGCCGCTCCTGCTTCCACCTGGTTCCCAGACCTGGGAGGACTTCCCAGTCCACTGCAGATCACCTTCTTCTCTTGGTGGTCTGCACCCCAGCCCACTGTGCGGCTCTCTTGCCTTGTCTCTTAACTCAGTCTCCCACCTGTCTCCTCAGGAGCCCTAAGCTCCTGCCACCAGGTCCTCGGCCTCCCTCTCTGGGAAGCCTCATTGATTCCTTGGGGCCAGGGCCAGCCCAGCGGGAGCTCAGGAAGCTCAGACCAGCACCTAAGACCTTAGGTCTAGTGTTACCGAATCCTCCACAGACCTCTGCCCAGACGAAATGTCCTGAGACAATACACAGAACAAGAAGAGGGCCGACTTTGGGAGGAGGGACCCTCCTTGCTGTTTATCTGTCTGTCTAGTTCTTGTTGTGCAAATGCTTTGTTTAGACTGCGGCATCTTGATAGGATTTATAGAGAGCCCTGCTTGTTTTCTTTGTTGTTTAAGTGAGTAATTCACAGGGTTCAAAATTCAAAAGGCACAGAACAGTGTTCAGTGAAATGTTTCCCGCCTACCTCTATTTTCCAGCCATCCAAGCTCCCCTTTTGGGGCACAACAAATGTTTTCAGTTTTTCCGGATACTGTAACACACAAATTTATGTTTGTTTATCCAGATGGTAACATACTATACACATTCTTCTGAACCTTGTGGGTGAAGGGGAGAAAGAGCATTCTCTACCCACTCTGGGTCTTTTCTGGCTGGACTACTACTGAATTAAATTGACATGAGGCCAAATAGCAGGAGAAAATCAAAGTTTTATAACATGTATACATGGAAGAGACTCGGTGAAACTGAGTATCTCTCAACAAAATGGTGGAAGTTCTCCTCTTAAATAGACAAACGAGGATATTTGGGGGTTGGGTCAGTTATGGGAGATTACCAGAAAAGCACAGTAAACAAGAGTGTGCAGACTTAAGTTTTCGCCTTCTGCACCAACAAGATCCCTAGAGATAAAGCCTTCCCCCCTTCTTCCTGGTACAGAGAAGCAGATACCTTTACAAATGGAGATTTTCCTTACAAATGTAAATATATGGTAAACAGAACTTTGATAAGAATGGACCCAGCAAAGGCCCTCCCAGTCTATCAACACCAAGTTATCCTTGGTGATGGCCTGTCCCAGGGACAGGCCTTCCATCCCAAATCCCTTCAGACAGTTAGTGGGGCAGGGAAGGTCAAAGCCTCCTTCAGTGCTTGAGGTGGCCAACACTGGTCCCCGCATGCATATGGTTGTAAAACATCTAACAGTGTATCTTAGAGATCATTTCAAATCAGTGCCTAAAGAGAATCCTCATTCTATTTTTACTGATGCTTTGGGGGGTGTGTGTGTGTGTGTGTGAATGTACCGTGATTTATTTAACCAGTCTACCAATTTACCGATTGATGGGCATTTCGTTTTTTTCTAATCGTTTGAGCTTACAATGTTACAGTGTTGTGGTGAATAACTGTACATTCCAGGTATGTGAGTACACCTGTAGAATACTTTCCTAGTGTTGGAATAGCTGGGTCAAACGTATTCATATTTGTCATTTGAGAGACAGTTGCCAAATCACCTTCCATAGAGACTGAACAAGTGGTCTGCCCTCAACGTCCCTGTTTCTCCAGAGTTGTGCCAACACAAGGTGTGAACAAACCTTTTTAATCTTTGTCAATATGAAAGGATAAAACTGGTATCTCAGTGTTGTTTTAATGTGTATTACTATTAGCCATATGAAATTGCTGATTTTTTAAATGTAAAAATTATTGTTGACTATCAGCAATTTTATGTGACTTTATTTCTCTCATTGCGAGACTGACAATTTTTTAAGCTTAAAAGGCATTTATTTATAACTTGCTTTTCAGAGCTTTTGTCATTTTTTAATTTGGGGGTTGGTCTTTATTGATTTATAGGAGCTTTTTTATTTTAGAGAAATGAAGCTCTTTTTTTGTTATGTGAATTGAAAAATGTTTTCCCAGTTTGTTATTTGTCTTCTGCATTTGCAGACAGTGGTTTCTATCATCAAGAATTTAAAACGTTTGTATTTAGTTGAATATATCAGTCTTTTATTTTATGGCTTCTGGATTCAAGCCATAGTTAGAAATGCCTTTTTTTTTTCCCCTCCAAGATTATATAGGAATTTAGTTGTGATTTTTTCTCATACTGGGGCAGGTATAATGGCTGAAGTCAGGTCTGCTGTCAGTCATTTCAGGAATGGGCTGCTCTTGGACTGGAAACCTCAGCAGCAAGGGATCTGCCCCTCTTCATTTAATCTCTGTGGATGTCAGGTGTTTGGGATTAGGATGACCCTCTGCAGGGGGATGGGCTGAGGGCCCAGACTTATGGGAACCAGATAAGAAGCCTCACAGGGTATGTTGATGGGACAAATCTAAGAAGCCCTTGGGTTCAGCTAGCCACAAGAGGACCAGCAGGTCTTAGTAGGCCATCTCCAAGCTCCTGTGTTTGCTCCAAATCTCCCAGCACCAGCTGCTGCAGCCCAGCCGGGAGCACCAGCAGGGACCAGATGATTGGAGCCCTGGGTTCTGCACATCCAACAGCCCTGCAGGCCCACGGAGCTCGCCCTCCTGAGCTCTGACCTGCCATCACTCTGGGGGTCTGCTCTGTCACATTCCGTCCTTTCTGCTTGTTGTGAGCCTCAGAGGACCTGGAGCCTGTCCCATTGTCTCCTCTTTCCCTGTGGTGGTCAGTAAATACTTGTCATGCTCTGTCCCGCACCGGGCACCGAGAGCGGAGAGAACAAAGCAGACTCCGACGGGGTTCTGCCTGCAGGAGCTCCACTATGAGACTTCATCTCCTCCTGGGGGCCACGGAGCAGCCCCCGCCCCTCCCAAATCCTTCCTGACTGATTGTGAAGGCCTGAGCTTTTATTTCTTTTTTTTAAGTTGAGGAATATTTTACATATAATAAAATGCACAAATCTGAAGAGTTTTCTGACTTTTGATAATGCACACACCCTTATATCCTAGACCCCAATTAAGATATGGAACTTTTCAGTCACCACAGAAAGTTCCCTGAGGACCCCTTCCAGTTACTGCCCCCCATCCATTAGTCTGTTTTCTATCACTTTAGCTTAGTTTTGTCTGTTTTGGAGCTTCAAACAATGGAATTTTTTTTTTTTTTTTGGTGAGGAAGATTAGCCCTGAGCTAACATCTGTTGCCAACCCTCCTCTTTTTGCTGAGGAAGATTGGCCCTGAGCTAACAGCTGTGCCCATCTTCCTCTACTTTGTATGTGGGATGCCTGCCACGGCATGGCTTGATGAGTGATGTATAGGTCCACACCTGGGATCTGAACCTGCGAACTCTGGGCTGCCTAAGCGGAGCACGTGAACTTAACCACTACACCACTGGGTGGGCCCCAACAATGGAACTCGTTTTGTGCTAGCTTCTTTCACTCAGAAAGTATTTTTGAGATTCATTCATGTGGTTGCATATCAGTAGTATATTACTTTTTATTGTTGGTTGGAAGATTAAGTTCATAGTAGCAAGAAGAACCCTGGCGGCAGAACCCCATCTGAGTCATTGAACAGTTACACCACAATTTGTTTATCCACTTATCTGCTGCTGGACATCTGAGATGTTTCTACTTTTGAGCTATTACAAATAAAGTTGCTATTAACATTTGTGTACAATATATGAGGATATATATTTTTATTTCTCTTGGGTGATACTTAGGAGTGGATTTGCTAGGACTCTACTCAGGTGTACGTTTAACTTTATAAAAGAAAATAAAACAAAGCCTGCCAACATGTTTTCCAAAATGCTTGTGCCATTTTACGTGACCACTGGCAGCATAGAAGAGTTCCAGTGGCTCCACAGTTTTATGAACATGTGGTGTTGTCAGTCTTTTTAATTTTAGCCATTTCAATGGGTATAAGGTGGTGTCTCATTGTGGCCATGCTGCGTGTTAACTTAATGCATCCTGGAGATTTTCCACGTCAGCACATGTAGATCTGCTTCATTAACTTTAATGACTGCACAATCTTTCGTGGGATGGATGCATCATCATTTATTTAACTATTCCTCTGTTGATGGATCTTTAGCTTGTTTCCATCTTTGATGCTGCTGCCACAGGCCTTCGTGTTCATGAGTCTTTGTTCAAACATGCAAGTGTATCTTTAGGATAAACTCCTAGAAGTAGAATTGCTGAAAAGATATGTGCATTTTAAAATTTTGATTGATATTGTCTGACTATTCGGATAATAGGTCAAATTAGCTCTTACGGGAGGAGGAATTGAGGCCCCCAGAGCCAATCCTTCCCTAGTCTTCCCATGACACACATGCCAACATTCCACAGGATTCACCGCTGATACTTGGTTTGACTTGCTGATATGGGTCTCAAAATGCCCCTCAGTGGCACGATCTCTCTAAAATTATGCTTTATTCTATAGTATGGATGCACCATAATCTGTTTAGTCATCTCCCTATTGCCGGATCTTTACTGAAGGTGCTCCAATATAGAGTTATGCAGATAACCTTGCAAAGAGCATTCTGGTGAACAGGTCAACTTGCACTTTTGTGCAGACAGTTGGCTAAGCTAATAATAATAGCTAACTGTTACTGAGTACTTGCTATGGGCCAGGCACTGCTCTAAGCCCTTTGTGATGTATTTTCTCAAAAAACCTAACTTAGGTACTGTTATTATTAGCTTAATTTTACAAATGTGAAAGCTGAGGCAGACAGGTAAAGAATACTTCCAGGGTCCCAGGGCTGGTACGGGATAGGGCTGGAGTCAACCTAGCTCCAGTCAGTGTCCTGGCCACCACACTGAAACACCTGGCCTGAAATCCCACACTGAGGCTTTTGCTTCAAAGGGTGCCCATATTTAAAAGTGAGATGCTCTCCAATTACTCTCCAAGAAGGCCATGCCTTCTCTGGTCCCACCAGAGTAAGAGTGAAGGCCCTTTTCCCGCCAAGGAGTATGTCTTTTCCATTCCCACATCCTGGGTGCAGGGGATATGGGAATGAGGTACACCCAGCAGGTCCAGCACAGAGCAGGTAGGTGCCTGAGGACCGCTGACCAAAGGGATGGTTAGATGGATGGATGAAAGGGGACAGACAGGTTTGGAAGAGGGGGCCTAGGCTGCGTCAGAGGGGCCCCGGCCGAGTGTGGTGTCCTGCCTCAAAAACTCATTTATTTAACACAAGTCTGAAGTGGTCCTTATTTTTCTGCTCTTACCTCAGAGAGCTGCTTGGCTCCCCTCGCCCTTCCTTTAGGTATCTGCTGAGGCGTCTTCCTCTCATAAGAGAGGCATTCTCTGACCACCCTGCACAAAATAAGAACCCCTCCTCACCCTACAACTCCGCATCCGCCTTACCCCGCTGCCTTTTTCTCCACAGCGTCTACCCTCTTCTGACAGCTATTTACTTCCATTTTATTGCCTGTTTCCCCGCCCCCACAACACAATATAAACCTCACAAGGGTGGGGCTCTGTCTGTTTTGTTCACTCATCTACCCTCGGTTCCAGGCATTAGCCGGAGATCAAGCAATATTTGGTGGATAAGGCACCTGTTATTCCCCGTCCCGGGAGCTGGGGGTGCAGCAGCCGGGGACAGAGAACCTGCCTCAGAGCCCGACATGAATCCTGCCGGGGCAGGAGCGGGGAGAGCTTCCGCGAGCCCTGGGCTCGGGTGGCCTGGCCCCTTTTTAAGGAAGTCTGAACGCTTAGCGACGGGGCCCCGGCGGCCCGCCCGTCCCGCAGCGCCCCCTGGCGGCCCGAGTCGGCGCCGCGCTGGCCGACGCCGGCCCGCCCTCCCGCGGGCGCGCTGGAAACCCCGGGAGCTCCCGGCCCGCTTCCTCCGGACTCCGGACGCTTCTGCTTTTGCGGCGGGCGGGAAGAGGAAGGAGGGCCGCGGGAGGGCGGGGCGCAGGGCGAGGCCGGCGGGGAAGGGGGAGGAAGGTCAGGGTTCTGGGGCCTTCTCCCACGGCGTCGGCCGCAAGACGTGGTGCTTTTTCCGGTGCGAGGTCCCCTCATTTGGGGACGGCGTTGCTTTTCCCCCCGGCCCAGCTCCCGTCACATCTTCCACCCCTTCCCCCCGAGGGGCGAGGTCAGAAGGCGGAAGCGAGGGCCGGGCCAGTGTCCTCCCTGGGCTCCGACGTCCCTCGGGCCCTGTCCTGGGCCTCTGGGGTCAAAGCGGGCGGTCCCTCTGTGTTGGCGTCGAGCTTCTCCACGGTCGGCGGGCATTGGCGCGCGCCTGCTGCGGGTGGAGGCCCTGCCCTGGGACCCGCCAGGCGGGAGCCGGCGGCCGCCCGAGCAGAGGCCAGGGCGCCACCTGGTGGCCGAGGCCCGCAGCCCGGATGCGTCTCAGGGGTCGACTTGGCCCGCGGGATCCCGGCGTTGGGAGTCCCCTCCCAGGCTCTGCCCCCAACCCAGGATCCCGGTTCCATTTCACTTAGTGGTTGGGGGCCTGGATCGTTGGAAATATGCACGATAAGGTGGGATCAGATTTTTTCCGTGTATGTGAGGAAGACTAGCCCTGAGCTAATACCCGTTGCCAATCCTCTTTTTTGCCGAGGAAGACTGGCCCTGGGCTAACATCCGTGCCCATCTTCCTCCACTTTATATGGGCCGCCGCCACAGCATGGCTGACAAGTGGTCCATATGTCCACGCCTGGGATCCGAACCTGCGAACCCCAGGCTGCCAGAAGCAGAGCACATGAACTTAACCGCTACCACCAGGGCGGACCCTTGGATCAGGTTTTGAGGAGACGAGGAATGACAAAAACAGGATGATTCCTGTTGACGTTGGCACTCAAGTTTCCTGCCTTCGTGGATGATGTGAGGGCTCCAAGTGGCCCTCCCTCTTCTCTACTCCCTCCAATGTACCTTGTTTTTTTTATTCTGGATTTGACAAGGCATGTGTGTGATTACAAAAGGAATATATAGTCATTGTGGGAAAAAAATAATATCTTACGGTTTCTGTTGGAAGTCCTCCTCGTCACTGGAACATAGGTCTGTGCTCCCTGGAAGTGTAGGTTTGCTGGTTCTCTTTCCCTCATCCTGTCAGGCCTGTCAGCCTGCTGGTGAAGCTGGGAACCCCAGTGCCCAGGTCACAGGTGTAGCCTGTGGTCATCCCCTCTGAGCATCTGCCACCTCCTCAGGGCATTTTCAGGAAAACTTAATGAAACTTACAGCCTTTCCTGTCTGTGGGTGCTAGGGTACCCAGGTCTAACCCTGACTTCAGTCACCATCTACGGAATGCAAGACCTCAACTTGCTGCAAAACTGCTGCACCCCCCCAGCGCTCCCGGAGTTGCCCAGGAATGTTGCGTGAGAGCTCACAAGCATAGCTCTCACCTTCTTCTACTCTGGACTGCCCCGCCCCCTTGTGGAATTTGGCTGCCTGTGAAGCCACTTGAGGGTGGTGGCTCTGCACTTCCATTTCTGCTCAGGTCTGTGACGGCTGTGAAGCTATTCTCCTGTCCCGGGGATCTGCCAGCCTCTCAAAGCTGCAGTCCTCGAGGATCCAGAGGGGCCACACAGTCGTGGTCTCCCTGCAGCCAGTCTGTGACTTCAGCAGAGGTGGGAGGATGCCCCCTCTCTTGCTCAGGGTTGCACTTGGTGACCTGGCACGATGCAGTGCTGACTGTGGTACAGGGGCTCTTAGGATACTCCTGACAAGGACTCTTCTGCTTCAGCCTGTGGCTCCATAGGACCCAGACATACATCTGTGATGACCTAACTCCTCAGACAGGCCCCCCCTATTTTTCTGGAGTCTGCTGTTTGCAGGTGATGGAAACTCAACTTAAGCTGCTTACAATTTTTTTTAAAGGAAATTTATTGGTTTATATCACCAAAAACTCATGGCAAGTCTTCAGGTATGGCTGGAACCAGGAGCTCAAACACTGGTCAGAACTCGGTCTCCTTCCTGTCTGTTTTGCTTTTGTTTGTGTTGGCTTCACTCTCAGGCAGACTTTCTCCACTTGGGAGGCCCCAAGTTTCCAGGCTTATGTCTTCCCTATAGCTATCAATCTGGGAGGAAACAGAGCTTCTCTTTGCCTTTAGTCCCTACAAAAATTCTGGAATTGGACCTCCTTGGCTTAATTCACTTGCCTGCCATGGAAGCAATCCCTATGGAAGATGGGGGTGAAATATACATTCCCACCCATGAGAGTGGAGGTGGGTGTGTATAGCTCCACCTGAACTGGGCTAGGGGGCCAGCCTGGTGGCATAGTGGTTAAGTTAGCTAGCTCCGCTTTGGCGGTCCGGGATTTGCAGGTTCGGATCCTGGGCTCGGACTTATGCACCGCTTATCAAGCCATGCTGTGGCAGGCGTCCTACATATAAAAAGTAGAGCATGATGGGTCCGGATGTTAGCCCAGGGTCAATCTTCCTCAGCAAAAAGAGGAGGATTGGCAACAGATGTTAGCTCAGGGCTAATCTTCCTCACCAAAACAACAACAACAAAATGAAAAAACAAAAACTGAACTACCGGGCTGAGAGTGAGGGAGAGGTAGCTCCCCAAAAGAAAATCAAGGTGCTCTTAGCAGAAGAGAGGAGAAGAGGTGCCAGGTAGGAACAAAACTTCGGAGTTGACTTACCCAGTAGAGGTTCAGCTATAGAGAAGCAAAATGAACTCCCAGCATCAGACCTTCCCATGGGAAGTGCCCAGCCCCATCCCCTCTGGCCTTCCCACTGGGGCACAGCTCAGCACAGGTTTTGTGATAAGTGACCCAGCTCCCTTCCTTGGTCAGAGCTGATTGGACCTGGGTAGCTCGTGACCCCAGGGCAGCCACTTCAGATGCCGGCCAGGCTAGCCACCTCTGAGGTGGCTTGTCTTGACAGAATGAGCAGCTCCAAACAGTCACCTCTCTTGGAGATTGGAATTAGGAATTTCCAAGAAAGGTTGTCAGTTTGCTGAGGAATTGGGGGCTGGAGGGGCCTTGGTGGCCAAGTGTGCACCAAATCCAGTGGTCTGAGGGAGTGGTTGATAAAGCTGGGACCAGGGGAATGTGCAAGAGAAGCAGGGAGGTCCTGGGAGAGACCAGCAGTCCAGGAGACTGAGCCAGGGCCAGATGCAGAGAGTCCTCTGACCCCAAGGGCAGTCCAGTCTCAAGACTGTACGATGGAGCCCCTTTATTCTTTCCCCAGAGAAACTTCGTAGTCTAACTAAAACACGATCCTTTGACAATTTACATTTAACTGATTTGTTTACAGCTATAGACCAATTTAAAGACAGTAATATTCCAAGAGTGGGGAGGAAATTTTCAAGTTGCTTTCACTCATAGCTCATGTACTTTAATTTTCTGGTACATTTCCTCTAAGATTATGGTGTTAGCTGCCTCTGTAACAGCCATTGTCCCCTCTCTTCCTTCTACAGAGAACACTGATTTTGTTCAGGGAGGCAGAAAACTCAACTACCACAGAGACCCTGGCCCCACTCCTGGGCAGACCCAGACCCCAGTGAGTCTGAGCCAGCCATGGTGGTCTCATCCTTTTGCAGCAAATAGGAACAAGCATGTGGCTTAGTCCTGGCCGGTGAGATGAGTGGGGAGGTCTGCTGGGGCTTCTGGGAAAGTGGTCCAGACTCCTAAGAAAGAGCCTGGAAGAAATGGTTCCTTTTCCCATCGGACATTTTAAAATCTGAATGTGATGCTTGGATCTGCTACAGTCCACGGAGGTAAAAGACGACAATAGCAGGGCTCACGCCCAAGCCCTTGAGTGACGGTGCCCATAGCCTGGAGCCACTAATCTCTGTCTTCTCTTTTGTGAGATAATAAAATCCTCACTGTTTAAATTTTTTAAAATCCAAAAGCATTGTAGTTGATGCCAAGATACAGCAGGTTATTAATTACAACTAGATTAATATAATCCTGAACCAGAAGAGATTTTAGAAGTCATCTATCAATGCAATTCTACTCTAAGTTCGTACGGTGGAAGGGGCATGAGCGTGGAGTCCGCGTCTGTCGCAGGGCTGCTATTTACAAGCTGGGTGGCCCTGCAGAAGTTAATCTTGCTCAGCCTCACTTTCCTCATATAGTAAAAGGAAATAAAACATAGTTTGTGGGAATTCAGTGAGATAAGGTTGTATTATGTCTGGCACAGACTAGGCAGCCAATGAAAACTAGCTATTATGGTTATTATCCAGATGACAAAGGTATGATCTTTGCCTTCAATACTATTACAGTCAGAGAGTGTGGAAAAGACAAACAGCCACGAAATGCAAAGCAAGACCTGATGGAGGAAGGTGAGTGAAGTCCTGGGAGCACAGCCACATGTGCTAGGAGTTTAGAGAGGAGAAAAGCTGATGGGCAAACAGGGAGTGGGGATTATAGCTGATTTTTATAATGTTCTGAATTTTTCAAATTCCCTGCAAAAAAATCTATTGTCTAGATAATCATATAAATGTTATTAAAATATGGTATACATGCCTAACAAATTATTTATTTATTTAGATTTTTAATTTTTATTGACGTCTTAGTAGCTCATAACATTGTGGGGTCTTAGTTGTACATTATTATTTGTCCATCACCATATGGATGCATCCCTTCACCCCTTGTGCCCACTCCCCACCCCCCTTCCCCCTGGTAACGACCAGCCAGTTCTCTCTGTCTGTGTGTTAGTTTATATTCCACATATGAGTGAAATCATGTGGTGTTTGTCCTTCTCTCTCTGGCTTATTTCACTTAACATAATACCCTCTAGGTCCATCCATGTTGTTGCAAATGGGACAATTCTGTCTTTTCTTATGGCTGAGTAGTATTCCATTGTATATTTATACCACATCTTCTTTATCCAATCATCAGTCGAGGGACACTTGGGTTGCTTCCACTTCTTGGCTATAGTGAATAATGCTGCAGTGAACATAGGGGTGCATAAGCCTCTTGGGATGGTTGATTTCATGTCCGTTGGGTAGATGCCCAAGAGTGGGATTGCTGGATCATAAGGTATTTCTATTTTTAATTTTTGAGGAATCTCCATATTGTTTTCCATAGTGGCTGCACCAGTTTGCATTCCCACCAGCAGTGAATTCGGGTTCCCGTTTCTCCACATCCTCTCCAACATTTGTGGATTTTTGTCTTGGTGATTAGAGCCATTCTAACGGGTGTAAGGTGATATCTTAGTGTAGTTTTGATTTGCATTTCTCTGATGATTAGTGATGTTGAACATCTTTTCATGTGTCTGTTGGCCATCTGTATATCTTCCTTGGAAAAATGTCTGTTCATATCCTCTGCCCATTTTTTGATCGGGTTGTTTGTTTTTCTGTTGTTCGGTTGTGTGAGTACTTTATATATTATGGAGATTAATCCCTTGTTGGATATACGATTTGCGAATATTTTCTCCCAGCTGGTGGGTTTCAACAAATAATTTATTGTAAAACAAATAATTTAAAGTAATATATCAGAAATGCTCATTGCAATTTTTTTTTTATACTAGTGAAAGACTTAGAAATACTCTAAATGGGGTAGTTAAATAAATCAGGCCACATCCACATGGCTGGACATCATGCAGTTGTTAAATAGTTATGAACTGTGTGGCAACATGGAAAAATGAAAATAATTACTTCATTGGTGTTCAGACTTTGGATGATTGTTGGTTTCCATCCTATTTTTTCCCACTTAGGCAAAAATCTGGAATTGTACTTTACTTTCAATTATAAGATTTGATATACAAAATAAATTTTGTTTTCTCACAAGAATGCAGCAAATGAGCACTCTGCCTTCCCCTGTGGCTCGATCATTCCGGGTAATAGAAGCTGCAGGGAATTTCCATTGTGTTGAATGGAAACAGAGGCATCATCTGTCCTATTTTTAAGTCGCCATGATTATTAGAATATTGTTTGTGTAAAAAAATAATGAAATCAAAGAAAATAAGTGTGAAACGACGGGAACATGAGGACATTTTGTGTTACATTCTTTGCTCTGGTGGTTGTAGGGGTGTCCTGCTGTTTCTCAAGCCCTGGCAGGTCCCCAGCACTGACCCTTTGGCACCCTGGGGAAGCCAGGATGTGGAAGCCCAACTCATTGGTTCGGCCAGCGCGTGCAGACCACCCTCTTCCCCTATGGGTGGTGGTCTGCTTTCAGCGGCCCGCTTGTCTGCAGGGGGATTGGGCATGGCTCTTCTTTTTTCATATTCTCTTCATTGATGGTCTACACTGTTTTGAAATGGATACCAAACTAGGAGAGAAACAGGTCTATCGTGTTCCCTGAGCAGCTGTGCATGGGCTCAGGTGCTACGGTGAACAGGTAGACGGGAAACCTTTTCCTCTCCGGGTCGCATGCTCTCCTCCGGGGGTGCGGCTTTTGGTGGGCCCAGGTCCTAAAGCCGAGAGCCCTGTCCACCGAAGAGATGGGGGCCCGTAAGTGCCCTTTTAGGGCCGCTAACGGCGTGATGGCAGGCACGGTGACAGCCAAGCAGCGGAGGGGAGCTCTTTGGACCTCGGGGCCGGCTCCAGCCACCCAGTCCCGCTTGTCTGTGGGGCCCTCTGGGCGGGAAGGAGTGGGTGTCTGGGTGTCGCGGGCAGAGGCGGGTCAGCTGCGCCCCGTTAGCAGGGCCGGGCCCTGCGCGGAGCCGGCGCGTAATGGGGACCAGGCCCGCCCTAATGGGAAGCAGCCGCCGCGCCCCGGCCGAGCCGCCTCCTCCCGCCCGGCCCCGGAGCGGCCGAGATAAAACGGAAGCGCCGCGAGAGGCGCTTTGATTCCAATACGAAACAAATTATTCCCCAGGAATGGAACAAAATAAGTCAGAATGGAGTCTCACGGCCGTCATTCCTCCCCGCAAGGTCACTGCCGGCAGCCCCGGGGCCTGTCGACCCCGCGACGCTTGGCAGCGACGATGCACCGAGGGGCTGCTTGCCCACTGGGGCGGGGAGGTGGAGTCCCTGGCCTCTGGACCAAAGGGAGAGGGGTGTAGGGGATGGATGATGGGGAGGACAGTGGCAGTAATTCTTGCTGGGGTGACATCTGACGTCCTGCTTGGCTCCATGGAACCCACTTAGGGATCTAAGAACCTGGAAGTGTTAGACTTACCACGTGTTTTAAGTGTGAGATGTCTAAGACGCGTGCCTCGCCTCCCCGCGTTCCCTAGAGTAGACCACTGGTTCTCAAACGAGCGCCTATCAGAATCCCCTGGTGGCCTTGAATTGCTGTTCCCAACTCCAGAGTTGCTGATTCAGTGGGTCTGAGAATTTGCACTGCCCTAGGCTGTATTTGGCATCTCCAAGCCCTTTCTGTAGCCTCGTGTTCTGTGTGCCCAGCCCCACCCCCTGTACATCATCCGTCGGCCACTGGCCTTTGTGTTGATTGCCTTTCCCAGCTTTCAGAAGGCAATTTGGTCTTGCCATCTGTGCTACCTGGTTGGGGGGCAGGGAACAGCTCTCAGGGTTGTTCAGGCTTGGGAAGAGCAGCATCCTCCCCACCCCCATTCCCCACACAACGGGGCACGACAGCTCCCTTCTCCTTCCTAACACCCCCACCCTCTAGGTTTGCCTGAGTCCCAGCCCTGGGCCAGGCTGGAAAGAACAGGAGGCCGAGGAAGGGATCCCTCAAATATGTGCCTTAGGATCCACTCAGGGCCAGGCCTAGAGGGGTCGCTGTTGCACTTCCGCCAGGGACATGATCTCTTGGGGCGATACTTCCCGTGTTACTCCGTGCCTCGAACGTCATAGCTCTTTATGAAATATTTGCTGATTAATTGCTTGGGGAAACCTACCAGGAGGGGAAACGAAACAAAAGGAAGACACTCCTCAAGCCCGCAGTGGACCAGGACAAGGTTTGGATCAGTGTTCGTTAGCTTGGCTAAGGAGGCGGAATCTCTCCTTTCTGGGCTCCTGTGTCTGAGGCTCCTGCGTGGGAACCCTGAGGCACAGGCCTGTGGGCCAGCAAGCAGGGTCAGTGTGATTCAGCGCTGGGAGCTTTGAGACTGCCCCTGCGAGCTGGAGACCTTGGAAAAGAAGGGTGGTCTATGGGGGGCTGCGATCAACCAAGGCCACAGGGAGGCATCCTTTGTTCTAGTGCCTCAGGATCTCCAGAAAAGTTAAATTCTTTTAGAATTTAACCTAACATTTACATCAAGAGGTTTAGAAAATGTCAAATGTGAATAATCATGGCATTTGAAATTTGGATTAGGATGTCAGTCTCCAATTTAGATGAAAATAAGCCATGTGCAAACCATTAGGTTTTAATAATTTTCCTCTTAATTGGTTGTACTTTGAGACTGTGTATTTAGGAAGTGGCTAAGTTGGCTGTAGGTTCCCCATTTGGTTATTGCTGTGATTCTCCACCCTGGTTGTATATTGCAATCATCAGGGTTGCTTTGAAAAATCCTGAGGCCCTAGTACACCCCGGATGTGGAGCCTGGGCCCAATATATATATATATATTTGTGTGTGTGTGTGTGTGAGGAAGACCAGCTCTGAACTAACATCTGTTGCTAATCTTCCTCCTTTTGGTGAGGAAGACTGGCCTTGGGTTAACATTCATGCCCATCTTTCTCTACTTTATATGGGACGCTGCCACGGCATAGCTGACAAGCAGTGCGTCAGCAGGCGCCTGGGATCCAAACCCGTGTACCCCCGGCTGCCAAGCACCAACTAAACCGCTGCACTATCGGGCCAGCTCCTGGGCAGGATATGTTTTTAAGACTCCCCAGGTGATTTTTGGACTGCAGCTGGCATCAAGAACTCCCGAGCTCCTGATTGCATGGCTGGAGGGGCCAAACTGAAGCAAATCAGACTTTTGGGGGTGTTTGCTTAGCCTCCAATGAGTGTCATGATTGCTCGCTCCCCACAGGAAGAGACCACAGTAAACCACTACAAGACCCTCCTGCTCACCCACGGCTTCGGTTGGCAGGACCAGTGGTGGAGTTCCAGGACAGGACCTGACCCAGGTGGACCAGTTTCTCTCTTACAGGAAAATGGAATTGGGACTCGGAGGTGATAGCTATAATTGGCCTCCTCCATTGAACAGAGCAGAGGAGAGGCCTGGTCCCCTGCAGAGGAATGCTACCTGGGTTCCTGCCATCACCTCAGCCCCTATTCCAGCCCTTCAGGAAGTCTGACTGCCACCCTGCCGGGGGCTCCAGGGGTCACCTACAAATTCTTATTAACAACCCTCCCCACTGTGTGGTTTTAGCCAGCTCTAGTAGGTTTATGTTACTTTGACCAAAGAGGCCTGACACGTGCGCAAACAGCAGCACACAAAAACAAACACGTATTCACCCCCACACACATACACTGACACACGTCCGGTGCTTGAACCAGGCTCTTTGTAACTCCAAAGTCCCAGTGGAAGACTCTTTGGAATCTGTATTTTCCAGAGTCCACTTAGAGAAACCTCAGCTTTCAATTCATTTGGGAACAGCAGAGGTTCCCTAATAGGGCTCCATGGGCTTCATCAGAATCACCTGGAGGAACTGACCTACAGATATACACACACATTCATAGATTGCCATGCACCAGCCCCAGAGAGGCAGACGCTTTCCAGTTTGAAGAGGGTCCTGAAATCTGTGCTTTAAAAACTTTCTCCATGAGATTTTGATGTGCAGTTGAGTTTACTGGGATCAGATTGGCTGAATTAATGTAATTTATGAAATTCCTCTTTAGCATCTTTTCTAGATGGAGGTGGTGTCCTTCTCAAGTCTGAGAGATGGATAAGAGCCTAGTCTGTGAACATACAAGATAGACCCCAGTGAAGTTCGGGCTTGTGGGAACTCGTGTAAACCAGCAAATAGGCCAAAGGGACCTTTCCAGGTTGGCTGCTTGAGCTGGTCAAATGAACCAGATCATTTGCTTTGCCTTTTTAGCTCTATAGACACAACCAAAAAAAAAGTGTATGTGTGAGTAAAGCAGCAAATGTGCTTTTTATTTTAGAAACAAAAATATCATTTCTGATCCAACAATAGCCGGATCCCTGTGAATGAAGGGTTTGCATATTTTCCTGTTTTAACGGTTCTAGTATAAACAGCCCAAGCCCAGGCCTGATTGTTGGTGGGTCCTGAGCAGTCCAACCAGAGTGCTGGAAATGACTCCTTCACCCTGAGAACCTGGGCTTGGCTTAGTGCCAGGTTTCAGGCTTGGGTTTCACAGCAGTGATGGGGTCAGGAGTTGAGGGAGAGGCAATTGCAGGGATCCCCAAGACCACGGCTAATGCCAGGAGCAACACAGGAGCAACTGCAGAGGCAGTGGGAGTAGTAGCTACTGTGTACTAAGGATTTCTTTGTACAGGCACCAGGCTAAGTGATGGAATTATTTGAATACTTTAAAAAGCTTGATGTGGTAGCATTATCATTCCAATTTTTAGAATGAGGTTTAGAGAGGTTGACCAGCTTTTCTGAACTCACACAGCTTCTCAGGGGAAGATCCAGGATTCAAATGAAGGCATGTTTGACTTCTCACTATTACAAGAAACTGCACACAGAAACCCATGTCACAGACATCATCTTGTGTGCCAGCTGGGGATACAGGGCTTTGGTCCAGGAAGCAGGCCAGGGCAGCTCTTCAGACACATTGCTGGTCCCTGCTTTCTTTCAAGACGTTTCTTCCAGCACCCCAGCTCCATTAGTCTACAGCAAAGGGAGACAGCTGTCAGCAGGGGCTGGAAGGTCCTCTGCCAGCTCAAGGTAATCCCAAATTTCTGGGTGGATCCTTTGTGCTCTCAGAGTGGGACCATGATTCTCCTGTTTGGTCCAGCAAAGGACAGAAGATTTATTGATCAGCTGCTGATTATATATTTAGTGACCCAGAGAGTGTGGCTAAGGAGACTTTCCTGGACCTGAAGCAAAGAGGATTGTGCTGTTATACCAAAAAATTATGGTCCACTCATATAATGAATTATTAAGCATGCATTGAAAATCAAGTTTCAAAGAATAATATGTGGAGAAACCCTCATGGTGAAAGGTTAAAAGAAGCAGAATACAAAATTGCAAATTCTATATAAAAATATATCCTTTTAATTATGGAAATTGGACTTTTATTAAAATATATAAATAAAAGAGCAGCAGAAAGTCACCAAAATGTTAATTGTGGTTACCTCCTGGGGGAGGTGTGGGATTACCTACAATTTTTGTTTTCCTTGTGCATCTTAATGCTTTATTTCCCCAATTTGAATTATCTTTGTACATGGAGAAAAAATAAAAATACGAAAATCCTAATATAGAGTACTAGAAGTGCACAGCTATGATTATTGATTAATTTTTACCCCACCTTGGATTTCAGCAGTTGAAGTGTCCTCCTCCCTCTTTGCTTCAGGCTTATTTCAAGATCAAGAACGGAGGCGTCTTGAACCAGTTGTGTCACCACTAGGCAGACCCTGAGCCAGGACCTCTGCGGTGCGGGTCGGGAATCGGCCCCTTCCGGTCCTTGAGGCGACCTTAATTTGTCTGGTGAGACAAGTGCACCAAAAGAAATAGACTCAGCCAAGCGCCACAGCGACTATCAAGTGGGGTTGGAAGTCAATCGGAGGGGGAGGGCAGGGTTTTCTGCGCGTAGGCCGTGGCCCATGGTGCCAATCAGTGCTGTGGTGCTGAGAGTAAAGGGGTCTGAGCACAGTCTGGGGCTCTCCCCGAAGTCCCCAGAGTCCGCCGGTAGCCCACGGGGACGCGCCTGGCGGACGCCTGCGGGTTGCGGCTTCCCACGCCCCGCCCCGCTCCTCCCCGAGGGCCGGTCGGCGGGGGATCCCGGCGGAAGCTGCAGAGCAGCTGGATTGCCATCGCAGAGCTTCGGTTCTCCGAGCAGCCCCCCCGGTCGGAGCACCCGGAGTCTCGTGCCGGCAGGGGGCAGGGGCCAGAGACTGAGCAGTAAGGGAGGGTCTCGGCAGTGGGTGAAGGTGAGGCGGCCTCTCCCGGGATCCAGGGAGAGTGGGGTCGCCTTGCCTTGCGCGAGCCCCTCTCATGGGCGCAGCTCCTGGCCCACTGAGGGAGGCGGCAAAGATGTCGCTTGGTCCAGCAGAGGGCAGCCTCGAGGCTACGCGGCCGCATGGCGACCTCGCCACGCCGCGGTCTGCCTTCCAGCGCCCAGGCTCTGCGGGGTGGGGGCGGCCTTGAAGCCCAGAGACCAGCGACCTCATTCTGCAGGAGCCTGGCGCCGAAGCCCAAGGGCACCCGGCGACATGTGGTCAAGCTACAGCCCTTGGGCAGCCTCGGTCTCGGAGAGGGAGGGCTTGGGGCCGGGGAGAACCAAACGCCCCAGGAGAGGAAGCAAGAAGCAAAACGCAAAACACACACAGGGGATATATATATTTAAGCAACAGATTCCCTCGGCGAGGGAAGTCAGAGGCTAAAAGCCCCGGCGCAAGCAGGGGCCCGGCGATCCGTGCTGGAGGTAGAGGGGCCGTGGTCTAGGGATCCAGACACAGCTAATTGGGGATTCCAACCCCGACCTTGGCCATTTCCCGGCTGTCGAATTTGGGACAATTCACTGTACTGCTCTAGCCTCCAATTCATGACTTCTGTAAGCTGGGCACTGTGGGCTCCGAGCCCTGTAGAGTCGTTGGTCGAGACAACTCAATGAATTCATTTCGTCACTGCTCCGGCTCTGGCATAACACAGGGCTCCTGGGTTTGCTGCTGGATCCTGTCACCGCGCCTTTCCCTGACGTGGCTGCCTTGGGGCGCAGGCCTTCCAGGCCTTGGGACCAGGTTGCGCGTGGCCGGCCACGGCCCTGAAATCTTTGGGCGCTCTTTCGCGGCACTCCTGTCCTGGGCTCCCCCGCCCTGGGCACCGTGTCGCCGAGCTCCGGAAAAGAGAACGAATTGAAACCTGGCACCTTGCGCGGTGGGTCTTCCGGGAAGCCTGGCGAAGGGCCAAGGCCCCCTGGGCCTGGGATCGCTTGGGGCGCTTAACGGGCCAACTTCGGAGCGCAGGGGCAAACACATCCACGTTCAACAGAGGGCGGGATCTTTGGTTGGCCTCGGTCTCTCAGCCTGTGTGCAAAGGGGTACCCATTAACTTCTCTTGGCTTGACTCCTCATCTAAAATTCGAAAGGAGAAGGTTTCCCTGTGAAAACAGTGATCGAAAACTGTAAAGGCCTGTGAAAATGTGAGGAGTAATTACTACTCACGAGCGGCCAGCTCCGTCAGTGCCTGCGCAGCGCGGGAACAGGACTGACGCAAGAACAGCGTACAAACGTGTGCACACGCACATCACGCGTGTGTGAATGTGTATGCCTGTCTCCCTAGAGGCAGGACAAATGCACACACGTATGTGTGTACATGCACACAGATAAGGGACACCCGCGTGCAGACTCGTGCACGCACACTCCGCACGCGAACACCACTGGTTGTGCCTGGAGACGGAGTGTGCACACAGCTCAGCTGACCCGTTTCTCTAGAACTGGGTCAGTGTCACCCGGGGAAGCAGGGTCTCACGTGCTGCTGCAGGGTGCGAGAAAGCCCGGATCCGGTCAGCGCCTCTGCGCCGCCGGGCTCCTTTATCTCTCATCTGCCGCCGGTGGGCAGCTCCAGGTTCAGTGAGGACCAAGATTCCCGAGTCAGCTGGCGGGGCAAGGGGCGAGAGAAGGGAGAGGTGGAGAGCCCTCTGGGCACGCGAGGCTGCAGGGCCTCACTCCCCTGGGCTGTCGCTTTTTATTTGCCTCCCCAGGTCGCGTCCCCGTGGAAGATAAAAGAGGGGCCCTGATCTCCCATTCGGCTCAAGGAAGGCGGCCCGGGTCCCCTACCCTCACAAGCCATCAGGAAGGGAGGCAAATGAGAGTTCGTCCTTGGCTTGGGAAAGGATGCGGCTGCCGCGACGTGGCGTGCGTGGGAGGTCCCCCAGTCTCCGCACCCGCAGGTCGCTGGGCTCTTCTGCTCGCTATTCCTTGGGAAGGATTCCGAGCGGCGCAGCACCGCAACACCTGTGTGTCTGCGGAGAAAAGGATCCCACGTGTATCCTAGGAAGCCCAAGGACGCCGCCATGCAAGGGCAACACCGCGGGGACTTGAGTTCCTCGGCGACCCGCGTTTCTAAATCACAGAAAGCTACAGGATAGGGTCACAAACGCTCCCCGCCGTCTCCGCAGACCCTTTCCGCCGGCAGGAGGGCGTTAGGCAGAAAACTTGAGGCCAAGCGCTGGAGAAGTGTGCGGGGCCGCGAGAAGGCACAGAGGCACAGCTGGGACAGACGTGGCACGGGTTCGGATCCTGTTGGCCAATAGAGCCCGGCGGCCGCGAACGTCAGAGTCGCAGCAAAAGTTGCTCACGATTCCACTTCTTCCGACCAAGTCAGGCGAGGTCGGGCGGGGAGCCACGGCCCCTCACCCCTCCTGGGGCTTTAAGTAGAAAAGCATAATACTGGTGGGAATTGGGTCCAAGGAATTTAGTGGCAGAAGCCTTTCGGGGAAAGTCGGGAAACGCGGATTGGTGCCTCAGTTGGGCCTGGGGGTGGGAGAGCCTTCCCGGCCCTGTAGCCCGCTGCGGCGGGGCCGCCTGTTGGAAGCGGCCAGTGGGACGGCTCCGCTGCCCCCTCCGTCGGGATTCCACAGCGCTCTGACCCGGCCTTTATCTCGGCGCGGTCAGCAGTCTTGGGGGCTTCAGGAAAGAAGACAAAGGCCCGGTGTCACTGCGGGCAGGGGCTCGGTTTCCGGACTCTCTGCTCACACTCACAGCCTTTTGCCGTTGTTGGGGAGAGATTTTTAAAAATATGTGTCGAATTTCCTTTTTTCCCCCTCAGAAACAAAAAAAGCAAAAAGCATATTCCCCTCCCCTCCTCGTCCATGGAGATTAAAGTTTCCTGGGATCCTACCCTTTCCAGGTCTGTGCCCGCCTAGAGAAGTAACTTTCCTCTGTCCACAGAAGAAAATTCGGGGAACGGTTTTGTTTTATTCGGTTTGATTAGTGTTATTACTAAGGACAACCGGGTCAACTCCCTGCGAGGCGGGGACTCCGGCGGCCACTGCCCTGTGCGCTCGGCACCTCTGGGGACGATCAGGGCCCCGTGCGCTTCCCCTGCCCGCCCGGCCGTCGAGGGCACCCTGGGCTCGGACGGGCCCGGTCCTTCTCCCCGGATTTTGTTGAGAGCTGCTTGGAGGCGCCGGTCCGCTCCCGACGACCCGCGCTTGCAGCGCCGCCCGCAGGCCTGCGGACGCGAGGCTCTGCGGCCCGGGCCGGTCTTCGTGCCGCGGGCCCCACGTCGCCCCGCTCCCCACGCGCGGGCGGCGCCTCTGCCCGAGGCCGCTCGGCCCAACCCGCTTCCTGCGTTTGCCCCTCAGGTTTCCCGTTTCTCCACAAAGACCGAGGGGATTCTGTCCCACAGGCTGACCTCCGCCACCTCCCTCCCGGTGGCTACCGACTGCTTTTCTGAGACAGGAGGGGAAAAAAAGTTCAAACAGCCCCGTGTTGCAGAGGGAGGCGCCTGAGGGCCGGAGGCACCGGCTCCAGGGCCCGAGAGTGGCGGCTGTGCGTGGGCCCAAGCGCCTGGGTGGGTGCCGCGCCGCAGGTCAGCCGGGCCTTCTCAGAGGAACCTGGTAGATCGGTGAGAATTGCCTTAGGAGAAGCGAGAGGGCGGCTGGAGGGGCCCCAGGCTGGCCACAAGGTGGGCTGCGCCAGCGGCAACAGGAGGCACCCCATCCCTAGGGTCAAGGGGCTGGGGCAGGGCAGAGGAACTGCCTGTGCGGCTACCTGGGAAGTATTCGGTGATCTGGGCTCTTGGGGGCACAGGCATGGCAGTGGCCGCTGGGTTAGGATGTCATACCCCACAGGCTTACTACCAAAGGCTTTTCCCTCCTTCCTTCCTTCCTTCCCTCCATCTGTCCATCTTTCCATAGGGGAAGGAAAACCATATTGAAACATCTACATATAAACTGGGCATTTTGACATTAGAACATTTGATTATTTTAATAACCCCATGCGGTATATATAATTGTATTTTATAGATGAGAAAACTGAAATTCAGCATGGGTGCTTTGCCCAAAGTCACATAGTTATTGAACGAGGTCACTGGGTTCCACACTAGTTCTTCCCGGCTGAACAGGCCCCTGTCCTTGCCCCATCCGGCACAGGCCACCTCCCTGGGGTGACATGGTCCTAGAATAAGCTTGTCAGAGCTCATCACCAAGCTGGAGCCTGTGCAGCAAATAGCCAGCACAGAAGTTCCCAGGGTGCAATCTGCCTGCAGCTCAGACCCAGCCATGGGCTTCCTTCTTCTCCGGCTGGCTCCCCTTTCACCCAGTGAGCTCCCCCCACCCCCCACCCCAGCAGTGGTAGGACTTGTGCCACTTGGAAAGCCCAAGTGGGCAGCTGGGCTCAGCGCTCTCAGGTCTTTCCTTAAAATTTCTGAGGCTGTTTGCCCTACACATAGTTGGGTGACCTCTGGCTGGCCCCTTCTCTTAAGGTCCCTTAAATGTAAACCAGGAGATTTGGGGTTCCTGAGGCCTAGACATTCTTGTGACAGAATGGAGCTTCCTCTCCAGAAAGCAGAAAGCCCATAAGACGGCTTGGTTTCAAGAATCCTTAATTTCTGGTTGTCCTGAAGGCAGAACTGGGGGCATGAAGATCCCTCCCCACCGCTCCCTGCCTCTGATCCCCACGACACAGGAGAGGTGTGGGCTTCTGGTCCCATCCCTTCCTACAGGTCCCACAGGCTACTCCAAGATGCAGGGGCTGTCCTGGGGAGGCAGCAGGACAGACAAGGCACAGTCACTACCAGCTTAGCTCCACAGAGTGGGGGCACTGCAGGGCTCCTGAGTCTGACCAAGCTGCTTCCTGGCCCCTGGCCCCCTCCTTGAGGCCAGGAGCCTGGCCCAGCAGTTATGGTGCTCCAAGCCTTCATTAAGGGAAGAGCTCATTCGTGGGTAGACTGTCTCAGGTCTGACCTAGTTTCCTGTCCCATGGTCTCCTGTCCCTCCTGCTGTAAGAAGCCCTGGTCTGCCCCTGATTTCCACCCACTGCCAGGGGCCTCCTGGCAGCCAGGGGCTCCTCACAGCCCAGAGCTCCACCTTCTGCTAATGGGAGACACAGGCAAGAGCTGGAGGGCACCTAACCTCAGGTGAAAGGTCCTGGGCTTCATGCCCACCCAAACCAGGGATGCAGGGCAGTGAACTCTTTACTTTTGCAGGGGGCAAACCTGCCCAGAGCACCTTCTGGAGTAGGGTGGGGGGGGCCATCCCAGATAACCCCCTAAGTCCTCATCCATAATCCCTTGGTGCATGTACTGCACTGGCAAAGATTTCTCCCAGGTCCCTCTGAGAACAGGACAACCCTTCCCCCCCAACCCAAGTACTCTGGCTGGGCAGTCTTGGGGGGCCTTCTTAGGGGGTGACCAAGAATTCATGTATAAGTGTGAGGAGGTGGGCTCATCTTGTCAGTGGTGAGTGTGAGGATGTTTACATGCATACAAGCACACACACACTCCTCATTCAATACCATGTGTAGCAATTCATCCAGGACATGCAGAAATTGGCCGGGTATTTGTAACAAACTGTATTTATGTTGTATTTACAGTACACCCTGGCAAACATATATACATACACCCACGTGGTCCGGACATCTAGACCAGACTGTATGCTAAGGCATAATTGCTACATATCAGGAACTCTCTTAAATACTTTCGCCCCTCTTAGGGAATTCCTTAAATCATCTTCTCTAATAGAAACTCAAAAGTGTAAAGAGGGAGAGGAGATAAAGGAAATGAGAGAGGAAGACAGCCATTGCACCGAACTTTTAACACTGGGGGAAAATGACCAAACTATAGAGTTTTGGAGAAACTCCTAGGGCTGGAATTAGAGACAGATGTCTTCCTGTGGGCACTATGGGGAAGTGGAGTATGATTTGGCTCCCTTCTCTCACCTCCCACAGTCCCTGTGTAGACCAGAGTCCCTCACGGATTCCTTCATTTCATCCTCTGTACTTGGTGAGGCTGCTGCTGTCTCCCCCGCCTTGGGTGCCTCTTGCCTTTCAGTTCTTGGGGGCAGAGAGAGGCTGTGTCCTCCAGTGCTGGCCTAGGCCAACTTTCCCACCTCACTGGAGGCTCTGCCCTGGAGACTTCCCTCCTCTGCTTTCTCTGCTCGGGGTAGCAGTTGGGGAGTGCTGAGAGCCAGCCTCGGAACAGAGAGCCCGAACCAGCCAAAGCAGAGGCTCTGTATGTATTCACTGTTATTCAGCAAGCCAGGATTATACACCCAGAACATGGCTGCACACATCACCAATGACATATGAATGCAACACACACTGTGGTCCCAGTGAGCATTCCCTGAGTACTAGCCATACAATTATTACAATGCCCAAAATATATGCCCTCTCCGAAGGTGAATGACAGACATATACACCTCCCACCCTGTCACCAGGACACAACTTACACTGTATGCACACATTTGCAGCAGGCATAGACTACACAGCTACTCATGGGATACGTGTTCACACCACAGAAAGCACAAACAGAGAGCCATGCGGCTGTCCACTTTCTTTTCTGCGACTCCCCTTAGTCAGCCAAACAAAGGCGCAGCGGGTCTCCAGAAGCGCCCAGCCACCAGGCCTGACCAGCCTCTTGGGCTTCCGGCTCCAGCTGAGCCTCCCTCTCCAGCCTGCTCTTCCAGGCTCCCCCCAGACCTGTAGACCCCAGTCCTGGTCTCAGGGTGTTGTTCCTGAGGATCCCCATGGCGTCATCCTCCACCTTGCAGCCTCCCGGAAGATGCCTGAGGGAAGAGGGGGCATCCTGTGCCGGAGCCACTTCCCCTTGGGCCCAACTACACATAACAGGGATCCCACCCTGACGTTCCCCCGTTCCCCCTTGTAACCACCAGTAGACTCAAGTGGGAGACCTGCAGGCTAGTTCCCTGCTGTGTGCCACCACCCCTGGCTCACTGGTGGGCCTGGAACTGTGGCCACTGCTGTACAGGCCCAGAATGGAGGGCGATAAGGGACATGTGGCTGGGCGCGGGGTCCAGCCTGTGCTGGAGTCACGGCGAGAGTCCAGTCGGCTGATACCTGTCACCCCCTCGGAGGACTGAAGGCCGACCACCCCTAACCCGCCTCGGAGCCCTGGGCTGCAACCCGGTCAAACGCTCATGTGCCCGCGTGGAAGCACAGGTCTTAATTCGTTATTTGAAGTCTCAATAACGGAAAAGAAAGAAAAAGATTAGATTTCTACAGCCACAGATTATGCTCAACCCTTTCTGAAACTCCCAAATCTCTTACACATATCTCAAGGTAAATGAATTCTGATTAAAAAATAAGGCAATCAGTCACTCGTTACATTTGTACAGAGGTTTGCAGCTTACAGAGCATTTCTGCAACGAGGATTTCATCTATTTGGAATAAACTCTTACAGCTGTTATATTTGACTGGAAAAATTTAAAAGTCTGAGTACAAAATAGTGAAAACAGCTCATACCCCCTAGTACAACCATGTAAGAGGTAAAATACAAACTTGCATGAGTAAAAAGACAGAAGAAATCCTACCGACTGCCTTGCCTTGTGATCGAACCACAGCAGATAAAGTTTCTGATGATGTTAAACAGCCACAACAGACCAGCAATGACACAGAAAACAAACAATCCCCGGGGAAAACAAAGCGTCAGCAACAACCATAAATGCCCCCCACTCCAGCTGCTCTCATCCCTTGTTTATCTGAAAAAGGATAAAATTGTGCTGAAAATCTCCCTCTAACTAGCTTCCGAACAAACTTAGGCGCAACGGAAATAATATGTCTGTGTTAAAAGAAAGAACAAAAAATTTATTCCGGAAGCGACAAGACAAAAACAACAACAAACAAGGAACAAAACAACAAAAGTGCTCTAGTTCTCTCTAGAAAATTTGGTCCTCCACACGACACGCTACAGAACAACCAGGTCTCGGGTTGTCGGGCTGGCCGGCTCCGGGTCTCAAGCCCGCCTGGTCCGACTGCTGCCAGGTTTCACATTTCTCCTGCCCAAGGTGGGAGAAACAGGACGTTTGAAAAACAAAAATCAGGGAGAGGACGAGCCGCCCCTGCAGCGTCCGCCAGGCAGGCGGTGATCTCCCAGCACTCGGGACTTGCATCGGAAGATCCGGGGAAATTTGTTTTTATTATTTTATTTTTAGATAAGGAGAGGGGGGAAATCCCCCAATTCGTAGAAGAAACCATCTTTTACTGAGCATATTCGTCTACCTCTCTCTCTCTGCCATAGCTTTTTGAAGGCCCGACAGGAATTCTACTTCCAATCTCCTGGAAGAGAAGATATTCATGTTTTGCTTTAGCAAACTCCAAGGCCACAATACTTCGCCGGTTTTCCCGGTGAGGTTTTTTTCCTGAAAAAATATTTTAAAATAGCCCTACCGATCTTTTAAGCAAAACATTAGCCAGCCGCCTGGGCCTGGAGGTGCCCGAAGCGCCGGGATGGAGAGCGGAGGAAACGCAGCCTCTCTCCGAGCCGGGATGTGGTGTAAACCCGGGCGCAGGCCGCCGAGCGAGGCGGCCCTGGCTCCCTGCTCGGGTCCAACCCCCGCCCCGCCCAGTGGGCCCGGGCTAGCGGCTTCTGAACAGCTCCAAGAAGGTACGCGGAGCTGACACACGTTCGTCCCTTTCTCGCGCGGCGCGAGTCTCGTTGCCGGCCCAGGCCGGCGCTTCGAGCCAAGGATTGCTCGGCAGCCGGGCGGGAAAAGCCGAGCGCGAGCGCACCGACCTGTGCGAGAAGGCCGAGAGGTCTGCGCCGCCGGCGCCCAGCAACGCCTTGGCCCCGGCGCTTCCTCTCCGCCGTGAACCGTGGGGTGCCAACTTTGGCGCGGGGGCGCCGGGAGGAGACAAGGCCTGCCGACAGCGCGCGGAGAGGCGGTCTCCAGGCCGGAGGAGCGAAAGGGCGTAGAGGGCAGGGGGACGAGCACAGGAGGAGACGCGGAGGAGACAAAGAGGAGCGAGAGGAGCTGAAGGGAGCGAGGAGGCGCAGAGGGGCCGTGGGCGCTGGCTCAGGAGGCGGCCCCACCGGGTGCGCGGTCCGACCGGCGGCGGTGGCTGCGAGCAAGACCGGCGTCGCGCGTCCCTGCATCCTCGCATTGGGTGTGCGCTGGGTTCTCAGAGATCGAGGCGCGAGTGCAGCGCGCCGGTCTTGCTGTCGTGGTCCCAGTAAGAGCAATGCATCATGGCGAGCTCAGGCTGCCGGGCGCAGGCGAACTGCAGGCCGGGCGCGTTGGTGGGCGCGGGCGCCGGGGGCGCGGCGGTAGCCGGGCTGGCAGGGCTGAGCTGGCCCGGGGGCGGTGCGGCGGCCCCGTGGTGCGGCGGGGCTGGTGGGGGTGCGGCGGCCGCGTGCAGATGGTGTGCGTGCGGGTGTGAGTGGGGGTGAGGCGGCGGCGGGGGCGCGGCCGGCGGGCCTCCCAGACCGTTGTACGAGTTCACCACGCCGGGAGGCAGCGCCATGCTCTGCACGCGTGAGTACGGCCCATACGAGGCGGCTGGGCCCGCCAGCCCCTTGACCACCGCGGCTGCGCCCGGGCTGCCTGGGCCCGCGGCGGCCGCCGCCGCTGCCGCAGCCGCGGCGGCCGCCGCCATCTGGCAGGAGGCATAGGGCATGGGCGAGGGCGGCTGCGGTAGCGGCCACGAGTTGTTGAGGAAGCCGGACTGCAGGTACTTGGGGGGCGCCAGGTAGCCGTAGCCGTCGGCCCCTGCGCCCGCCACACCGCAGCCGCCCGCGGCGCCTCCGGCCCCAAAGAGCCCCTTGCCGGGCTGGAAGTGCGCGGGCGGCGGCCGGAAGGGCCGCTTCATGCGGCGGCGGCGCCGGTAGTTGCCCTTCTCGAACATGTCCTCGCAGGCCGGGTCCAGCGTCCAGTAGTTGCCCTTGCGCTCGCCGCCGCCCTCCCGCGGCACCTTGATGAAGCACTCGTTGAGGCTGAGGTTGTGGCGGATGCTATTCTGCCAGCCCTTCTTGTTCTTCTCGTAGAACGGGAACTTGGCGATAATGTACTGGTAGATGCCGGACAGCGTGAGCCTCTTCTCGGCGCTCTCGCGGATCGCCATGGCGATGAGCGCCACGTACGAGTACGGGGGCTTCTGCGCCGGGTCCGGCTTCTCTGGGGCTGTCCCGGCGCCGCCGCCGCCCTTGCCCGGGCTCGGCGGCGGCGGCGCCTCGGGCTCCTTGGCCGCGCGGCCGGGCTCCGGGGCCAGCAGGGCCCCCGCGGCGTCCTCGGGCTCGGGGTAGCTGGCCATCATGACAAAGCCGGCGCACTGCGGCCAGGCAGCCCTGCTCCTTTCCCCTGGCGCTGGCGCGGCAGAGTCCGAGCGCACAAGTCCGCTCACCGCCGAGTCTCAAACTTCTGCAGACTGCAGATGCGGCCCGCGCTCGCCCGCTCGCTCGCTGGCGGCCTCTCACTCTTCTCGCCTCTTCTTTCCCTTCCCCTAGGGAGCGGCCGGCGGGAGTGGAGCTCAGGCTCTGGCCATGGGGAATCCGCCCAACAGAGAGGGGCTCCGGCCCCGCCGCCCCTCCCCGCCCAGGCCAGTCCCCGCCTCGGTGGGTTTTCTTTTCTGTGCTCTTCCCCTCCCCCCACCCTCCGGTTTCCCGAGGCACGACCCGCGTCTCTGGACGAGCTGCCTCCTGGAGTCCCTAGTGCGCCAGGAGCCTCGCTCTGTTCTGATTCGTATGGGCTCCGCCAAGTTCCGCTTGCGTCAGGCGCCTTCGCCCCTATAGCGGGACGGCCAGTCGCGCACGGGCGAGTTCATCTCCAAGTCACTTTTTGTAAACGCCCCGCACAGCCCGGACCGGCCTGCCCCTCCCAGCGAGCTTAGGGGCCCCGCGGACAGCCCGGCTCACGCTCTCACAAACCCTTGCAATCTGCCGGTGCTCGCTCTGCGGACTGGGCCAGGAGATGCCGAGGGCCCGGCGGGTCCGTCCACGCTCGGCCCGCGCCCAGGGAGCTCGGGCCCTAGCGAGGAGAGGCGCGCCAAGCCTCCTCGCAGCTTCAGGTGAAAGAAAACGGCGCCTTTGCTCTGCCCTTTGCTGCTGTCTTGGGGCGAAACTTCTAGCTCGGGGCTGGGGGAGGGGCGGGACGGCGAGGGGGCCGGACGGGGGTGGGGTGGAGAGAGCCGCGCGGTGGCTTTGGGAAAATCAGCCCAGAAACGCGTGTCACTGAATGAAGAAACCTTGGCCTGGCCTGTCCCTCGCGCTCTCAGAGTGACTGGGCCGGGATGGACTGGGGAGAGGATCGCTCAGAAGAGGCGCCCCGGGGCGCCGCCTGAAGTCCCTCCACCCTTCCTTGCGCTGCCCCCGGACCTAGGGACCAGACCCCTCCTCAGAATCCCCGCCGTAATCCCATGGGCTGGATGTGTGCTTTAACACCACCAAGTAGACCACGCTCAGCTCCTGCTCCGACACAGGCGCGAATGTTGCCGTGGGGCTTCGGGACTGTATGTGTATGTGAACCGGCATCACACGTAGAAGTCATGGGGAGGGTCTGCCGTTGAAACCCGTGAGATACCAGCTGCCCAGGTGCACGTGAGCTGGTGCGAAAACACAGGTATGGACCTGTGTTAGGTGTGGTATTTATATTTATGGGGTAAAACACAATAATACTTATAGGTACATAATACTATATGTATCTATACCATGTGTCAGAGTAAATGTGATTCGTGGATATTCTATCTTTTCCCTCTCTCTTCCTCTCTCCCCCCTTTTCCTTCTTTTCTTCCCTTCCCTCTTTCCCCCCTTCCTTTTCTTTCATTTTCAATTCTTTCTGCCTCCCTCACTGCCAGAGTATATATATATTCTATCACAGACTAGGAAGAAAAACAACAGGCTGTGAAGGAGGCACTTGTTCAAATCTCTCTCCTGAGAGACATTTGTTCTGATCTTTCTCCAGGGGTGCGTTCTCACCTACCTCCAGCAGAAGTCTGACTGGGACCCAGTTACGTCTGCATGCATGGAGATTGTCTCAGGGGAAATCAGCGCTGGCAGAAAGTCAGGTGTGCCTTTTCATGGTTCACTTAGTCTTAACGAAAAGTCTGCAATCATAGTGTGAGAGAGAGGGCTGGTGTTTTGAATCCTCATGTCCCAAACTCCTTGGCGCTGAGGGGCCAGGATGCTTTGTGGAGGAAGGTGGACTGACTGGATGGCATGCAGGTGTGTGTTAGTGATTGGCGTGCCTGGAGCGGCTGGCCCAATGCCTGTCACTACCTCTTCCTCCTGGGCTCAGTCTCTGAGGAAGCCTGAAGAGCCCTTAGTGGCCTATGGCCCCAGCATCCGCAGGCCACCTGTATGTGCTGCCTGCTTCCCACTCAGGCCTCTGATCTGCATTCTGAGATTACAGGAAAGGAGGACAGAGTGATGGGGCTCTTTGGAATTCAGCATCTTGAAGATGACTCCAGAGGGGTCAAGAGGGCAGCCTGGTCTGACCACCACAGTAGGAGGGAGCAGGGCTCTCCTAAAGTCACCTCAGTAAATACCCTCCTCCACCCAACGTTAAAAATACGTCATGCGCCGCATAACGACGTTTTGCTCAACGACAGACCGCATACACCACGGTGATCTCTTAAGATTAGTACTATGTAGCCTAGGTGTGTAGCGCGCTATGCCATCTAGGTTTGCGCAAGTACACTCTCTGTTCGCACAGTGCTGAAATCGCCTAACGTCTCATTTATCAGGACGTATCCCCATCATCAAGCGACGCACGACCGAACTTGAAAGCAGCTTGGTTGCTTTCTCCGACTGCCCCCAACAGACACGGGGCAAGCAGCACTTCTTTGAAACCTCTGTGGCCGCTTCCTGAGCAGGAGGGCAGGTGTTTTTCTTCTTCTTCACCCCCGTCCGTGCCCAGGCTATGGGTGGGAGTGGGGAAGTCAGGTTTGGGGCTGCTGCAGATGGACCCAGTGCCCATCCTCCCCCAGGGCCCGGGCAGGGGAAAAACAGCTGGGTTTGGCCCCACCTTAACGGGGGTGTGTGGGGGTGGGGGGAGATGCTCTCTCCTCTGCTCTTTTTTCCTGACCACCCAGGCTGGCTCTCCGTCTCTCTCTCCCCCTCCCCCTTACAGGCATTTCCGCTGCGGGCCTGCAGCAGCCAGGTGTAACAGCATTGTTGTGTGTGTCATCACCTCCCCGAATTCCACACTCGGCTCCCTTTTCAGCCTTTAAGGAGTTTGTGTGTGTAGGGGGTAGGGACCAAGGAAGGAGTTCCTCTAAAGGATTTTCTGAGTGGAAAGAAGCGGAGTCCTGCTCTCCCAGGTATTGATTTCTGACTGTCCTTCCGAGGAACGGAAACCCCAGCCCACATGGAAAAGGGAGTGCCCGTCATGTGCTCACTGGGAGGGGCTGGAATCCGTTTTTCCCCAAGATGCGCGTTCACACGGCTGCCCCGCATTCGAAGGCTCGGGAAACAGGCAAGGAAATGCAGGCCGGGAGGTGTGGACAGTGATCCAGGGCCCTCCAGGCCTCCGTCTGGAGAGCAGCGAGCGGCTTCGGGCGGGCGGCGAGGAGCCGGGGCGAGGGCGAGTCCCCGTGGCTGGGTCCGGCCGCGGGGTGAGGCGGCCCTCCAGGAAGCGGTGGGCGCGCCTCGGTTTACTTCTCGGCCCCGGGGGCCGGCTGGGAGGGCCCGCTTCCTGGCGCGGTCGGGATCCCGCCCGGCCGGGCAGACCTGGCCGAGGCTCGTGCGGGGCCCCAAGGCCGTCCCTTTCCCTCGCGGCACCGCGGCGACAGGGCCCCGGCTGGTGACCTCGGGACGGGCCCATCTGCGAGGGCCGGGCCGAGCTCGCCGCCTCTCCCTCCGGCCCGGGTTTCCCGGGGCCGCAGCCGCAGCTCCGGGCCGCCGCGCCTCCCGCCGCCTGCGGACGCCGCGCCCGGGACCCGCCGACGGCGCGCGGCCTCCGCTCCCGCCCCGCACCTCCGGGGCCCCGACGGCGGGCGCGAGCGCTTCACCCGGCTCGGTGGAGGGAGACGCTCTCCCCGCGGCCGGGAACCCAGCGGGCGGGCAGCGCTTCCCCGGCGCCGCTCGGCTCGTCCCGCGGCCCCGTTCCTGCCGGGGCCCTGAGACACCCCGGCTGCCCGCTCCTGAGCGGGGAGAGAGATCCTGATCCCAGGCAGCCCTCGGGTTGCTATGGCCTCTGCGGCGCGCGGCGGGAAGAGGGCGGCCTGAGTGTGCTTCTCCATCCATCCTCACGACGCCTCTCAGCACGACCCCCGCCGCCGCCCGCGCAGGGACTCCGGGTCCCTCTCCTCAGGTCACATTCCTGCATCCACTTCTCTCTCCCTCTCTCTCAGTCAACCCACGTCCCCACCGGTGCCCCTTTCCCCCACTACTCTCTCACCCTCACCTGTTACATGTGCTAGTTCAGAGCCTGTCAATCTGATGCCCACTCACACTCTTCACACACTTGCACACCCACCTATCTCATGACACAGAATGACCTCTTGGCTCCATGTCTGCAAGTCTGACTCCCAGAAGCCTGTCGAATCTTTGATGTCCTTGGCCTGTGGTAAGGGTGGCTGGGCTGCCACCTGGATGTCCCCATGAGGAGAGGTTGCTGCTCAGAGTTCTTTGGACAAGCTCAGGTACGGAAGATACCCTTGTGCACTTGAACAGGCCACTCACACAGGCTTCACTCTGATTCGTAGCTCTGCTGAGCTCGCTGCCCACACCGACAGGCTGCACCCCAGAGGGTTGCATGGTGCTTGTGCACACACCCACACGGTGTGCACACACCCACACAGCACCAGGCCCCAGGCCAGCCGGTATTATCCTGCCTGGTTGACATCAGCAGAGCTGCTTACCCCAATATGTCTCGGGAAAGAGTGAGAGAAAGGAAGTGGAGAGAGAAAAGAAAGAGAGAGGAGAAGTCTGCCTCTACCCATCCTGGGGAAGACTTCCAGATGAGAGCTGTTTCCAGTTGGTAAATATCTTACTAAATGTAACCCCTCACTTCCACCCCGGTGAGTGACTGTGCCTGGAGGCAGCAGGCCAGAGTTCTGGGCTCTCCTCACCTCACTGATGTTGGGCC
Source organism: Tapirus indicus (assembly GCA_031878705.1). Lineage (NCBI taxonomy): Eukaryota > Metazoa > Chordata > Mammalia > Perissodactyla > Tapiridae > Tapirus > Tapirus indicus. Next base: position 13,882,290 of record CM062920.1, on the reverse strand, counting down.
TCAAGTCTACCAGAACCTCTTTGCCCCAAGGAGTGTGTACCCTACCTTACCAGGCAGACAGCAGGGCAATTGTAGGCCTTTCTCCTGGTTGAGACTAACTCAGGGAGAAGAGACAGGGGCTGGTTCCTGGGCCGTGTAAAGACCTGCCCCCTCCAAAGACCTCTGGGATGCTCCCAGAGACAGAATTCTAGGGTGGCAGGAGCTGCTGACCATCTTCCTCTGATATCCCATGGCCATGCCACCCACGGCCCAAAGCCATTTTGTTCAGCTCTGAACAGTGAGTACCCTGCCGCCAGGCCCAGGACTTGCTTGGCAGCATAATGTGTTGTTTAAAGTTGCCTTTCTCCACACCCAGACTGTCGGCCTTGATGGGCAGACTTTGCCCTCCGTTTCTCACTCAGTGCTTCCCCCCAGGATGGGCTGGATGCATTCTAGTGGAATTGGAAAATGGCTCTGCTCCACAGAGAGAATTGAGAAGTGCCACTTTCCTTGTAATGAAGCTGATTTTCCAGGAAAGAGACTGCAGGTGGGGAAGAGTGGCTGGACCACTGAGGGCCAGCTCGGAATTCCAGAGTCCTCTGCCATTTGGGGCTATCTGCTCATTGTGGCTACACAGCCATGCTGCTGAGCTTTAGGCAAGGACACAGGATACCTCCCTGGTTCCCTGATCATGGTGAGGACCTGCCTGAAACATTCAAACTGAACGTTACTGGGAGCAGAGAGACCTCTGCATCTGCGCGACTGGCTTGCAAGGTGAGGCCTGCTGTATGGAGCCCCAAGCAGTGCCATGACAGGACCTTCGCCTTGGACCTCATTCCTGGCTCAAGTTTCTCTCCGTCTTTGGGCATTGTCTAAAGAGCCTCCATGCAGGACAGCAGTTTAGATGCCCAGCTTCGATGAAGTCTAGGGGAAGGTTGGGAGAGGGCTGAGTTTTCTGTTACAGGTCTTCTGAATCTGAAGGAGATTTTCCTCGTGCCAAAATGGTGTGTGTGTGTGTGTGTGTGTGTATGCTGTATAACTTACACATGGTAAACGATATGCATCCCAAGTGTATGGCTTGATGTATTTTTACATATAATGCACCATGTAACCACCTCCCTGATCAAGATATGATTAACATTCCTGTCACTTCAGAAGGTCCCCTTATATCTTTTCCTCATCAATACCTACCATGTTCTGATTTCTGTCATCATAGATTAACTTTGCCTGCTTTGAGCATCATATAAATGGGGCGTATAACACAGATTCTTTTGTGTCTGGTTTCTCCTGTGTAACATGTTTTTGACATTCGTTCATCTTGTTGCACGTCTCAGACATTTGTCTCTTTTGCTGTATAGTATTCCACAGTTTGCTTATCCGATCACCTAGTGGTGGGCATTTGTGTTGTTTCCAGTTCTGGGGTATCATAAATAAATCTGCTATCCACATTTTTGTATATGTCTTTTTGTGAAGGGCATTTCGTTACCCTTGAGGGAATACCTAGGAGAGCAGGCATATGTTTAGTTTTGGTAGATATTGCCAAACAGTTTTCCAAAGTGGAAGAACAAACTACAATGCTATATAGACAGACACACATGCTCTAACAATGCCTTGTCCTTATAGACAGCATTCTCTTGAATGTGCTTATTAGCACTGTGTACCTCCAGCTATTATTATCATTATAATAGAATAAAATAGCTGTCCTTTATTGAGCATGTATTTTGAACCAATGACTTAATATTCATTCTCGTTTCATTTTTGTGACAAACTTAAGGGGTTGGTACTATCCCCATTTTACAGATGAAGAAACTGAGGCTCAGGGGAGTTAAGTAACTGGTTGAAGTCCCCTAGCCAATAAGTGGCAATTTGACTTTGGAGTCCTGAGTTTCACCCTGCACATGTGCCTCTATTGGTCCCTGCAAGCTCAGGAAGTCCTTCCTTCCATCTGACCAAATCTAGCTGCTGTTTATGAGACCCATTTCCTATAACCTCTGGTCCTTCCCACATACGTTGTCACGCCCAGACTTGAGATCCGTGTACACACACATATGCACCCAGTCTTCTCACAGCCACGCACACTCACTGTGAAGAAGGGCATGGGAGCCAATTCAGTGAAAACCTAAATGTTGCCAGGCCCTGGGCTCAGCAACCCGATGGTGTTCCTCTCAGAGGAAGACCGCACCAGGGACAAGTCTGTTACTGGATGCTACAGGGAAGAATTCAGAGGCCTTCCTTCCCTGGGAAGAGAGGGGCATTTGGTCCTCCTCCCAACACACTGAGCCAAGCCCATAACCATGATGCTCTAGGGGCATCAGCCTGGGGCGTCCCTCCGTCTGCAGGGTTCGTCCAGGGATGTTCATTTTCTCCGAGAAGGAGATGGTAGCCTGGAGGTGTTGCACTTTGCCTGGGAAAGTGGCAAGTGGGGAGAGTGTGTGTGGTCTGAGCAGGGAGAGAGTGTGAAGTCTGGAGAACTGCACTTCTGGCCAGAGTGCTTGACCGGGCCCTGCAGGGAATGGTCACCTTGAGAAGGAGAGCCAACAGACTTCTCCTGAGGACCATGTCCTAAGGATGTTGTTACCAAGTATCCCAGCCCCTGGGCTTGACTGAGAGGAGTGTGCTGCCCCTGTGGGTGGAGGCCATATGTGGGTGCTACACTCCATGCAGCTGGCCCCTCCTCAGGCCCCTTTTTAGACTAATTGAGGCCTTGCTGGTCTCTGGGTTTATAATTGGGGGTAATTGCTGACAGGCTGCTGTGGTGGTACAAGCAGGCTTTTGTTGGGGAAACGTGGTCAGGATTTGGGGGCTTCGGGTGGGGCCAGTGCAGGATTCTGGTGTCCTCTGTTCTAGGTACCTCTTGGCCCTAGCCTTTTGCTAGGAGGCAGCACTTCTGAGGAATGGGGGCTGGTAGCATATCTGAACAGTAAGGGACCCCCTTATGTGGGTGATGGCAACTCAGGTCCAGAAATATGCCAGGTCTGCTCTGGACCACAGAGGGAGTGTGATGGCAAGGAGGTCCTGGTACTTGTACCGCCATCAGTGCACACCCCTGACAGGCACCACAGCGGAGTGGTTAACACACACCTCGGTCCCAGTTCCTATAGACAGCAGCCTGGGAAATTATGGCAACTTGCTGAGCTTTCAGGGTTTTAAAATTTTATCATTTTTTTGAATAGGCAATATATTCACATATACCAAAATTTAAAAATATGAAGGCTTTCAGTGAAAAGTCTCCCTCCCACGTCTGTCCCCAAGTCACCCTTCTCACAGGCAGCCAGTGACCCTGATTTCATATATAACCTCTGGCCGTATGTTATGCATGTGCAAACCTAATACATACATTCTCCTGCCCTACCTCACTTTTGGCACGTGGCAGCATCTAATGTACTGTGTTCTGTACCTTAGAAATCTTTCCATATCAATGCATTCTCTTTTTAGAGCTGCATGGTATTAGGTTGTTTCAATCTTTTGTTTTTATAAACAATACTGTAATGCATAATCTTGTATATACCTAATTTTGTAGATGTGTGTATATATCTGTAAAAAAATTTCTGGAAGTGAAGAGTTGGGTCAAAGAGTATGTGCATTTGTGAGTTTGATAGATCTTACCAAATCTTATAGTAAGATCTTATAGTAGTTGCCCCTTAACTGCAGTTTCAATTTCTGTGGTTTCCGTTACTCCTGGTCAACTGTGGTCTGAAAATACTAAATGGAAAATTCCAGAAATAAACAATTCATAAGTTTTAAATTGTGTGCCATGCTGAGTAGTGTGATGAAATCTTGTGCCACCCCACTCCCTCCTGTGGGACGTGAACCATCCCTTTGTCCAGCATGTCCACGCTGTATATGCTACCTGTCTGTCAGTCACTTAGTAGCCTTCTCAGTTATCAGATCGACTGTCAAGATATCGCAGTGCTTGTGTTTAAGTAACTCTTATTTGATTTAATAATGGCCCCAAAGTGCAAGAGTAGTGATGCTGGCAGTTCGGATATGCGAGAGAGGAGCCATTAAGTGCTTCCTTTAAGTGAAAAGGTGAAAGTTCTCGACTTAATAAGGAAAGAAAAATAGCAGTGTGCTCAGCTTGCTAAGAATGAATCTTCTATCTGTGAAGCTGTGAAGAAGGAAAAAGGTATTTGTGCTGGTGTTGCTATTGAACCTCAAATATGTATGTATAGGAAAAAACATAGTATAGATAGTGTTTGATACTATCTGTGGTTTCAGGCATCTGCGGGGGGTCATGGAACATATCCCCTTGAGGATAAGGGGGACTACTGTACCCTTCTTATAGATGGAACCAGGGTACACGCCCACCAAAAGTGTATGTGATTCCTGTTTCTCCATGGACTCACTAACACGCATTTTCTTTATAAGAAATAAATCTTACAGATATAGTTGAAGATCCCTTTGTACCCTTCCTTGATCCCTCTCTGTTCCTCTCTCTCCTGAAGTGATCACCACGGTAAACTTGGCGCTTAGTCTTCCTGTAGCTGTTTTTATACTTGTACTACATGTGTATCCTTTCCTAGGCAATACTTAGTATTGTGTCTCATAACTTTATATAAATGGTATCCCGCTGTTGCACAAAGACACGTGCTTGCTTTTTCATTTAGCCTTATGTTTTTAAAAAGTTCCCGGTTGATACACAAAGACAAGCTCCGTTCGTTTTCACTGTGTTGCCCCATCCATTGTATGAACACACCACGGTTTATTTATCCATGCTTCTGTTGCGGGACGTTGGGTTATTTCCTGTTCTTTACTGTTACCAATAGTCCTGCTATGGACATTCTCATCTATGTCTGCTAGTGCTCCTATGCTACAGTTTACAGAGAAGCGGGACTGCTGGATCGAAGGGCACAGACATCTTCAGCTTTACTAGTTATTATTGAACAGAACCTCAGCTTCTTCATTGTAAAACAGAGAGGGTGATGCCTGTACCCTGGGAAGTCATTGTCAGTGAATGAGATCGTGGGGTGGGAGAGAACGTGGACTCGGATTTCAGCAGATCTAGACTTAAATCCTGGCTCTGCGATCTATGTGCTGTGTGACTTTGGGCCTGTTATCTGGCCTCTCTGTGCCTCAGTTCTCTCATCTATAAAACAGTGATGATATTATCTAGGTCACAGGATTCAGGAGAAGATTAAATAAGATACTGTGTGAAAAGTATTTAGCACAGAGTCTGGCACAGAGGAAGCACTAAAAAACCCCAGTAGTTATTGTTATTAATATTATTATTACTGTGTCTTTGATCTCTCTTCTTTTTTAATTTTTGAGAAAGACTGGCCCTGCGCTAAAGTGTGTTGCCAATCTTCCTCTTTTTCTTCTTTCTCCCCAAAGCCCCAGTACATAGTTGTGTATGATAGTTGTCGAGCTGTAGCTCTTCTGTGTGAGATGCCACCTCAGCGTGGCTTGATGAGCGGTGAGTGGGTCCACACCCAGGATCCCAACTGGCCAACCCTGGGCCGCTGAAGCAGAGTGCAAAAACTTAACCACTAGGCCACCAGGCCGGCCCGATCTCTTTGTTTTTAACCTGTTATTGTCACACATTTCAAATCCATAAAATAGGAGAGAGAATAGTACAATGAAGCCCAATCTGGTTTCTTCTATATTCCCACCCACTTCTTCACCCTTCCCCCACTAGAATCTTTTGCAGCCAGTCTCAGACATCATATCTACTACTTCACTGGTAAATATATGAGTTTATATCCCTAAACATAGGCACTTAAAAAAACTTAGCCACCATACCATCACCATATGTAAAAACTGAGAGTGATTTTTTAGTATATCAAGTGCAGTAGTCCCCCCTTATCCATGGTTTCACTTTCTGCGGTTTCAGTTACCCGCAGGCAACCTCGGTCTGAAAATACTAAACACGTGAGCGAGAGACCACATTCACATAACTTTTATTACAGTATGTTGTTAAAATTGTTCTATTTTATTATTAGTTATTGTTAATTCTTACTGTGCCTAATTTGTAAGTTAAGCTTTATCTTAGGTATGTATGTCTGGGAAAAAACAGAATGTAGTAGGGTTCGATAACTATCCATGGTTTTAGGCATCCACTGGGGGTCTTGGAATGTATCTTCTCAGAATAAGGAGACACTGTACACAGTTAATGTTCAAATTTTCTCAATAGTCTCCAAGGGATTTTACAGTTGGTTTGCTTGGGTCAGGATCCAAACAAGATCCATATATTGCATTTGATTACTATGTCTAAGTCTCTTTTAACCTGTAGGTATCTCTCCTCTCTTTTCTTCCTCCTTGCAGTATATCTGTAAAGATAGTTATTTTACCTAGTTTCTCACAGCCTGGATTTTGCCGAGTGCATCCCTGTGGCATCCTTTAACACGCTTCTCTGTCCTCTGCATTTCCTGGGCATTGGCAGATCTAGAGCCTTGGTTAGCTCAGGTTTGGCATTTTGGCAAGAACACTTCACCAGTGGTGTTGTGTAGTTCCAGCAGGAGACACTAACGTCTAGTTATTTTTCTTTTGAATTTAACAGCCACTGATGATCACTGCCTACAGCCATTATTCATTAGGGTTCATCAGCAAAGTGGTGATATTCTAATTCTATCATTCTTTCTTCATTAATTAACCGGACTCATCCATGAAGAGAAACTTCTATCAATCATTTGATTGCCTTGAGGTAGGGTCTGGGAAGGACAGGCAGGATGAATGACGGATTCTTCTTATATTTAATGGCAATGACAAAGGGGCCAAGTGATCATTTAGGAAATGGCTGATTTCATGGGTCCTGAAAGATATTAGGGAGTGTCTTCCACCCAAAAGAAGGAAGGAAGAAAAGAAAGAATGAGTGAACAAATGCACCAACTCCTCAATCATATCATTCATTTCTTCACACACATTTGTTGTATCCCTTTTCTGTGCAGTGGCTGGGGATGCAGAGAGGAGCAACGTGTGATTTCTGCCCACTGGGAGTTCCAGGTGACAAGTACACAGCCCGGACACAGCTCCCCAGCCCAAGACACAGGTGCCGTAGGAGGGAAGGGGAAGAAAGGAGAGATCTCTGGCTGGGTAATATGGGAAGGCCTGGCAGGTAAAGGTCAGGTCCGCCAGGAGAGGCCACAGCAGGGCTGAGCTGCCACCAATGCCACTGTGGGTGCTGGGGGCCAGAGGACAGCATGCTATTGCTTTAGTCAAGGGGCACTTTCAGCTGTGTACCACGTGGTCTGGTGGACGTAAGAAAAGACCTAGTTTCTGCCCTTGAGGAGTTTTCTTCAGTCTGATTGGGAAGGGAAACTACACACACTTGATCCACAATAGATGAGCAGGCAGGGGGAGTAATTCCACCTACTTTTCTCCAGCGTTTACTGTAAGCCAGAAGCAGGGCTGTGAAGGCGACTTGGACATGCCCCCACCTTCCACAGGCCATTTGGCCGCCTCAGCGTGCCCATGTTCTGGGTGCTCTGTGTTCCTGTGCACCCCTTCCACCCAAAACTAGGGATGCATCCTTGGTCATATGGGCCTTCAGGCTGCCCTACCTGGACGTGGTAAAGACGACTTGCCTGTCAGTGTCTTCTCAGCTGTGGGGTGTTCATCCTTCAAGTCTGCTCAAGGGTCACCTCCTCTTGGAGGTCTTCCCTGGCCCAGTAATCTACATCAGCAGGCTGGGCTGGGTATTTGGGTTCCCATGGTGCCTCGTCTGTGCTTCCTTCTATCTCAGCAATTATTACCCTCTGTTGTAATTTATTTGTTAACTTATCTCCTACTAGACTGTGAACTCTCTGAGGGCAGTGGCTGTATTCTTATCTTTGTATTTTTAGTGCCTGATGTATCTGTATGTGTTGCAGAAAATGTTTGTTGAGTGAAGGTCTAGGTTTCCACATTTAGTGCTTCTTTCTTTTAGGTGCCCTTTTAGCCTGGGAAAAGATTAGACAGTCACATGTTATTAGTCATTGCCACTTTAGTATGAATCAGTCCAACATTTAATGATGGTTCTTTGAGAGGTAGAAATTTGGGGTGGGAGGGACTCTAGGATTGTTAGATGTCGGCACGTGTGTGTTCCTGGATAGCGAGGCGTCAGCATGAAGAGGAGGGGAATTCAGGACGGGAGAGGGTCCCGGAGGGCGCTAAGGCAAAGGCTGCCGCAGTCTCACCAGGTCCTGGAGGAAGGAAGGCGCGGCTCCGGTGTGCCCGGCTGACGCGTGCCTCGGGCGTAGGGCGCTGACAGGCGGGAGGCGGGCTCCTCGGAGCCCGGGGGCTTCCTCGCTTCGCAGGCGCCGCTTCCCGCCGAGGCCCGCCGGAAGCAGCGGCCGGCGGCCGGCGGGTATTATCTTTCCCGGCGGCGCAGGAAGCCCGCGGGGAGCCGAGCCGGGCACGCGGGCCCCTCCAGCGCGCGCCCCGCCGGCCGCCTCGCCGTCCCCCTCGCCGTCCCCTGCCCCCTCGTGCGCTCCGCTGCCCCTGCAGCGAAGTCTCCGGCGCCTGTCCCGGAGACGTGTGAACAGGGGCTCTTAAGGGCAAAAGAAGGGGCACTAAGGCGTTGTCCAGGTAGGGGCGACCTGGAGCCTAGGTCAGGTCCATTTGCAGGGAACACCTTGTGTGGGGAGGCTGGCGCTTCGTTAAGGACAGGGGGGACCGCCTTGGTTCTAATTTTCTGTGAGAAATGGGTGCCCACGGGTTCTGGGACTGGACGAAGGTCCTGGGACATTATTTATGTGTCAAGGAATGGTCTTTCCTTCATCTCTCAAGGTTGAGTCTTAGGAAGACTGTTCACATAGAAGGCCTATTGTGTGTGGCAGTCTCTGCTGACCGAATTCTTCCTGGTATTCTCCAGTTTGCAGGTCTGGGAGGGGATTTCTGTTGATTCCACCAGATTTTCTTTGGCTCCGGGGGTTTTGGGGCAAAATTGTTTGCACACTTTGAACTCCGTGAGCCACCTAGGAGGAGGAAGCTTCTACCACGTGTGAGTTCGCTGGTCGCTGCTGTCCCCTCTCCTCCTCAGGACTGCTTCAGTACCTCTCCATGGTTGGTAGAATCTGTCATTCATTCATTCCAATGAACATATCTGGGCACCACCTCTGCACTGGCCCGGGGCGAGGTCTAGAGATCTGGAGAAGGCCTGTTCTTGACCTTGCAGAAGTACAGTGTAGTGGGGAGTTGGAAAGCTAAACAGACAAATGCAATTTAATGTGATGAGTACTGTGATGGGGGAAGGTTGAGGCTGTGGAAGTGTGGGGGAAATCTTCCTGGAGGAGGTGCTGCTGGGGCTGAGTCTTGAGGGATGAGGAGGGGCCAGGGAAGGTGTGGGGAAGGCACTCCAGTAAGAAGAAGCCTGTGTGTAAAGGCCCAGAGCTGAGGGAGGGAATGGCGCTCTCAGGGGAGCACCAGTGGCTGGGTTTGGCAGTGCTCAGCATGGCGGAGGGGTCGTCGGCAGTGGGCGATGAGGCTGGACAAGTTGACATGGTCTAGTTCACTGAGGGCCTCAGGTGCCTCCCTGAGAGACTTGAACTTTACGCTGAGGCCATTCGGGGTGTCAGATGGGAGTGAAGGGGAGGGATTGCGTGTTCGGAAGATGATCCTGGCTGCAACGGAGTCCAGGTGAGAGATGATGGGCCTGCACTAAGGAAGGAGCAGGATGGAGAGAAGGGCACACCTTGAGAGACGTTCCGGAAGTGGAGTCGATGAGACTTGGTGACTGATTGGAGTGGGAGTGAGGGAGGAGTCAGAACAACTCCTAGGTTTCTGACTTGGTCAACTGGGCGTAGAGTGTGTCCATTCCTCGAGACAGGGATGGCGGGAGGCGCAGGTTTCTTGGGCGAGATGATTATCTGTGTGGAACACGTATTTGAGGGACGTGCTCAAGGGACATCCAGGTGGAGATGTCTGGGAGGCAGTTGGATATACAGATCTGGACCTCAGAGAGAGGTTTGAGACTCATTAATTTACAGATGGGACTGGATGAAGGCACCCAGGGAGGGTGTGGACAGAGAGAAGAGAACATTAAAGAAAAGAGGTGGGTAGAGTTGGAGGAGCTTGTAAAATGACTGAGCAGAAGTAGCCACAGAAGTGAGAGGTAACCAAGAGTGTGTGGTGTTGCGGAAGCCTCAGGAAGACGGTGGTCAGGGTCTGCTCAGGACTGCCCTTCAGACCCACCTTCTCTGGCTTCCCAGGCCTGGGGTGTTTTGCCCCTTTGAGGGGTGACTGGTATTTTCTTGGTGACAAAGTCCCTATGATGGTGAAAATTCAGATGCTGCAGTAGACTAGTTGTGGGACAAAGGTGGGGGGCTTCTTATGTGCTTTAAATACTCATAGTTACTATTAATACAATTCTTACTAGGTGTTGGCTACTTTACATACATTATCTTATTTAATCTTCAATTCTTTCAGATAGATATTATTTTCCCCACTTTACAAATGTAGAAACTGTGGCTCAGGGAGGTTAAGTGTCTTGCCCAAGGTCACACAGCTGGTTAGAACTGGAGCTGGGATGCGGCATCAGATATTTTTGCTTTACGTGTCCTAGTTATTTTGTTTTTTACTGCCCTGTGCTTTTTTTCTTAGCACATGTGTGGTGGTGGCTGCCTCCTGGATTGGCATCTGAGCCTGGCCTGGCTTGCCCACACCCTCCAAGTCTCCAGGTCACGGGGACTTCAGAGGAGGCCTGTATCCCAGATTAGTCCTAAAGACAACATGCTCCTGAAGAAGAAAGAGGAGGTCTAGGCACAGCCGAGGCCTGTGATGGGAAGGGCTTCCCGAGAATCAGTGGGGAACTTCCTCCTGGGAAAGCCATGAGAGGGGCAGTTCCTCTCCTGGGCCAGGCGTCAGGAGTCAGGGCCCCAGCTGTTCCTGCCCGGCTGCCCGCAGCCCTGAGCACCCACCGGAGACAGGAGGCCCTGCCTGCTCACTGCCCATTGTCCCAGCATCACAGTGCCGCTTCCCATGCGCCTCCTGTTTACACAGGAAGCCCCTGCTCTGGGATGCCACCTCCCTCTCCTGATGGCTGGCTCCGAGCTTGGACTCCTCACAGGCAGGCTCAGTGAGTGAGGACTAGAGTAAGTTGTCACTGCTCCGTGACTTCAAGAATCAATATAGCAGACTGAGTGAAAGCATGGCCTTGGTGTGTGGCTGCCCTGGATTTGAATGTGACCCCTCGTTAGCTGTATGACCTTGGGCATTCACACCAACTCTATGAGTTCAGATTCCTCCTCTGTAAGGGGGGAGGTGTTATTCCTAACTATCTCGTAGGTTTGATGTAAGGATAAATGAAATATGCAAGTAAAGTGTCTAGAACATAGTATGTGCTCAATAAATTATAGCTCTTATTGTTGTTACTTATTCTTTATCTCCTGCCTTTTAGTTGCACCAAATTTCAGCTGTGTTCTAATTGCAGGTGATAGTTTTAAAATATGGCCTCCAAGTTCTGTGACACTCCTCCCATTGAGAGGTAGGTTCTGTGTCCCCTCCCCTTGAGTCTGGGTGGGCTCTTGACTACCTTGACCAATGTGGTACACTGGAAATGACACTGTGTGACTTCTCAGGCTTTGTTTTGGTTGCTAGAACACTTATACTCGGAGCCCTGAGTCACCATGTAAGAATCTAACTACTCTGGAGTCTGGCAGGCAAGGAGAGTTGTTCTTGGGCGCACTACCAGAGGGGTGGGAAGAGTTTCTTCTAGTTCAATAAAAATTTATTGAGTGGAGTTTCAAAATGGTAGACTGAACTCAAACTGGAATTCCCTCCCTCGTCAACAAAAGATGGCAAAAATTAAAAAGACAAAATAATAAATACAGAGTTGCACTTTAGTTATGAAGGGATACTCTTGGTAAACCAGAAATCATGAAACATTCCTGAAATAAAGAAGGAAATGGAATGTGACAGCCATAAGCTGAAGTGCTTCTGAGTTCATGCCCAAAACATATGCAGAATTGTCTCAGAGGAGGTGCACACAATCAAGAATCACCAACCAATAGACATTTGTCAAGCACTTATTATGTGCTAAGCCATTGGCACTGTTACCTGTGTATTTTTACAGTCAGTGCTTGTTGAGAGTTACCCACGTGTTTGCATTTTCTTTGCTTCCAAGTTCAACTTCCTTTTTCCTGCAGGACATAGTTTCATAGTGCTGTCACCAAAGGCCTGTGAGTAGTAAGTCTTTTGCTGAAATATTTTTATTTCATTCTCCCTCTTAAATGGTAATCTAGCTGGATATAGAACACTGAAGTTGACAGTTATTTTTCCTCAGCACATGGAAGATACTTAGAATATTCTATTATTTTCTGTTGACAGTTATTTTTCCTCAGCACGTGGAAGATACTTAGAATGTTCTATTATTTTCTGGCATCTGTGGTTGCTGTTGAGAAGTCTGTGGTGCATCTAATTGTTCTTTTATAGGTGATGGGTCTCTTCTCTCTAGTTGCTTTTAAGATTTTATTTTGGTGTTCTGCAATTATGATATGATATACCTAGGCATGGCATTATTTTTATATTATCTGTTTGGGGATTGCTTCATCCTTATTTTCAATAATGATGAAAGATTCATGTTTTTCATCATTCTTGAAAATTCTTGGCTGTTATATTTTTAATATTACCTTCTCCCCATTCTTTCTCTTCTTTTCTATTACAAATTTGTTGGACCCTCTCATTCCCTCTTCTTTTTCTCTTGTCTTTTGTACTTTCCATTGCTTTATCTCTCTGTACAATCTTATGGATGATTTCCACATAGCTGTTTTCTAATTCAGTAATTCTCTTTTCAGCTCCATCTAATCTATAATTTTACCCATCCATTAAAATTTTAATTTTGATGACTATATATTTTTATTTCTAGAGTTTTATTTAGTTCTTTAAAAAAATCTGCCTAGTATTTCATTATGTTTCTTTTATTAGTTTAAATATACTTATTTTGTAGTCTTTCAGAATGTTCAGTTATCAGAAGCTCTTGGGATGCCATTTCTCCTATTTGTTGTGTCTGAAAATTCTTGCTCATGGTAAACTTTTCTTTGTATGGTTTGCCATTTTCATTGGTGATTTCTTTCCCTGTGGGAATCCCGTACTGCCCAAGCTGAAGGAATGACCCTACAGAGAGGTTTTATTTCGGTTTTTCCAGGTGCCCTGGAGGTATCACCAGCTTGGGATCTACTTTTTGTTTATTTGTTCATTTTTTGACTTGGGATTGCTGCACAATGTGGGTGGTATAAGTCCGACTCTAAACCATCCCCTGGTGCAAGCTTGGTGTTTTGATTTCTTGTGGGAGAACAGGAAGAAACAAGCTGCATTGCTGTGTCTCTGGGCTGGTGGGGAGTTTTTCTAAAGCTCTTTTCACTAAGGGTGCTGCCCTTCAGAAGTCCTGACTTTATGAGGATTCTCACTCCTAGCTTAACCTGAGTGATCCCAAAGCCCTCTTGCTTGTCCTTGTAAGAAGGTTAGAAATGAAGCGTCTCACCTTTAGGGGTATTTTCTGGTCTTGAAGCCCTCTGCCTCTATCTAGGGTTTCTTCAATGTCAGCTCACGTGCCCCTCTTCTGGCTTTCAGTTCCTCTATTTCTGGTTATCTAGGGATTTCTCTTTCTTGAGAGCTAGAAGTTGAAAAAAAATGGATATTTTTAAAGCTATTTTTAAATCTAGAATTTCTGTGAGTTTGTAACGGAAGACTTTTTTTTTTTTAGTAGCTTCGGGTCACGATGAACCTTTCCAAGCTCTTGGCATCTGTTCTCTCGTTTCGTCCTCACAGGAACTCACGACACAGACGTTGTTTATCAACTTCCTTTCACACATTAAGATACTGTGACTTGGAAAGTTTAAGTCTTGTCCCAGATCAGACAGGTAGGAAATGGCCTTTTCAAGATTTGAACTCAGGTTTCTTGGATTCGATTTAATGTAGCATTTAGGAAGTTATTGATAATGATCCCCTTCCCCCATCATTTCATTATGAAAATCTTCAAACATAATAGATATACTATCCACTCAGATTCTACAATTATCACTTTGCTCTATTTGCTTTATTATATATCTGTCCATTTACCCATTCTATTAATCCATTTTATATTCTGATACATTTCAAAATAAGTTGCAGACAATAGTATACTTTATCCCTGAACAGTCAGCATGCACATCATTAACTAGAGTCAAATATTTGTTTATGGTTCTTTTTTCCCTAGTTACAAATTAGCCAATATTAACTCTCTGACTAATGCACACACCTGTATGATGCAAATCCACATCAAGATCTAGAACATTATCATTTCTGCAGGAAGTTCCCTCCTCCTGCCTCTTCCCGGTCAATCCCTGCTCCCTCCTCGAGGCAACTACTCTGATATTCTCCCCGGTGGACTTAGTTCTAGAAGTTCATGTAAAGGGAGTCTTAGCAGGTGTGCTCTTCTGGGTCCGTATTCTTTCATTCAGCATACTGATCTTGAGATTCATTCGTATTGTGTGTGTATCAGTCATTTGCTCATTTTTATTGCTGAGGCGTATTTCATTGTTTGCTTGTAACACGGTTAGTTTATCCAGTGTCTTATTTAGACACCTGAGCTGTTTCAGTTTTTGGATATCATGATGAAGCTGCCACAAACATTTTTATAAATATTGTCATTTTAACAGTTTCTATGTCACGGGAGTGAGGAGAGTAGTGTGGCAGCCAGATTGCAGTTAGTTGAGGGAGGTGAAGAAGTGCAGAGAATGAGCACAGACAAATTTCTTACTATGAGTAGATGAAAAGTGAGGAGAGAAAAAGTAGTAACTAGAGGGATGTTTGGGGGCAGGGATGGCATATAGATGTGTGCCATATATAATATAAATATGTATTTAATAACATTGTATAGAATATATTATCATAGAAACAATATATTATAAAATATATGCATATATGTATAAATATATACATATTTCTGTTTAATGAGAATAATATAAACTCATTTTTACAGGAGGAGAGGGAGGAGAGGGAGGAGAGGGAAGGGAGGAGATGGGAGTCCTGGTTTCTGGGGATAGCCCAGGGCTACCCTCTTCTTGGCCCTCGTCTTAGATTCTGGGCAGAGCCTGTGGTCCCTGTGGCTGCTCCCTGCTCTCTGTTGGCAGAGTCTCAGGTGCTGGATCTTTTTCTCTGCCAGTTTGATGTCCGGATTGGCATCAGCTGTTCTGACAGTTGAGGGGACAGCAGAACTCTGTCTTGGCCGCCTGCTCAGGCTGTTGGTGCTCTGGGGGGTACAACAAGTGTTAGTGAGAGATGGGACAGCGCCTTCGGCTGGGCAGCGGGGAAGAACCTTCTCAGAATAATTGGGCCACCTCTTGTGGTGATGACTGCATGGACCTTGCCATGGGAGAACCCCTAAGATTCCTTCCAGGTCTAAGAAACTGTGACTTGGGGGAAGGGCTGATTCCTCCCTTGTGAGCAGTTGCTGGTTCGAGCTGCTGGGCCAGAGATCACGTGCCGAGAGAGGAAGAGCAGTAAGGAGCAGGTGTCAAGCCGTGGATTCGCTGCTGTCCACATTTGATTCCCAAGATTATTTGTTGGATTGAGAAAAGAAAGTCTACTTTTTAAAATAACTTGGGCTTTATTGGGTGCAGGCGGGCATATCTGACCGGGGAGTTCTAATCACCCTTTTCTGGGGGGAGAGCCTTGTTGGGGAAGAGCCTTTCCCACTGGGTCCTCAGTACTGGATTTTTGTTGCTTTAAAACCTTTCTGTTTATTGATTTGTGTCATACACATATATTTTCCTCTTTAAAAAAAATCAACTCTACTGAGGTATAATTTTCATATAATAAAATGCAGCCATTTTAAGTGTATATTTTGATGAGTTTTGACACATTTAGACACTCATGTAATGAACACCTCAGTCAAGATATAGAATATTTCCATCACCCCAAAGTGTTCCTTTGTGCCCCTTTGGAGTTAATCCCCCATCCCACCCCCAGCCTGGGAAAACCACTGATTTGCTTTCTATCACCATAGATTAGATTGGTCTTTTTGGAGATTCACAAAAGTGGAGTTATACTGTATGTTGTCTTTTGTGTCTGGTTTCTGTTGCACAGCATAATATTTTATAGATTCATCTGCATTCTTGAATGCATCCATTCATTCCTGTTTATTTCTGAGGAGTTTTCCATTGTGCATATGTATCCCAGTTTACTGAATAGGTAATATAGACATGTAGTTCAAATTTAAAAAGTCTTCCCCACCCTGTTGCCTAACCAGTCGGTTCCTCTCCCTAGGCATCCAATATTACCAGCTTCTTGTGTATCCTTTTGAGCTACTTTATGCATTTGGAAACAGATGTGTGTGCAGGATCTTCCTGCAGACCTTCAAAAAATATGTCTAATTTTGCATGTGTGTGAGTATAACCCTAGAGGTGGAATTGCTGAATTAAAGGGTTCATGCACATGTAATTTTGGCAGATATTACCAAATTGCCCTCTGTTGAGGTAATACAGGTCCCTCTCAGCTTCCTTTTTAAAAAAATTTAAACATAGAGAAAAATGAAAATAGGATAATGAGCACTGGGGTAGTACAGACTTTTAATGGTGATAGAAGTCAGTTGGTCTGAAGAAGACAGAGACATTGAAGTCTACGGAAAAAGGTGAGCCAGCAGGATTATTTTGCACACATTGTGGGTTTCCAGCTTCACACCTTGTGAACCTTGAGGGAACCTGCTTTCAGTCACATGGCCTTTGGGACCTGCTGTTGCTCCCCACGAGGTGACAGGCTTCTCATCACATGGGGGGGCTCGGGGTTGGGATGTTTCTGTTCAGAGTAGCTCGCTGGCTTCCTGGCCTGAGATAGCACGACAAGGACCCTAGCCTGGACTGAGTCTGAGGGGGAGCTTGGCCCACAGGGGCCCTAACTCTAGACAGAGAGTGATTGGATTAGCGTGGGCAGGAGGCCTGTGTGTGTGTGTGTGTGTATGTGTGTGTAACAAACCACTTCCACGCTGCAGCCAGGGTGGGTCTTGAAATATGCCAGCCTGGTGCTCTTTCTCCTCCAGTGGCTTCTTCAGGCTTCTCAGGGGCACCAGCAAATCCTGACCTGACCTCGGCCTATCAAGCCCAGAGTGGTCTGGCCCTGGGGCCCTCCAGCCTCCTCTGAGGAGCTCTTCCGGGGCTACCTGCTCTCCAGCCACCGTGGTGGCACTTCAGTTCCTGTCATTCTCCTTCCCAGCCTCATGCTATTCTCTGCATCTGGAAGCACTCTCTTATGCCCACCTGCCCCTTGGCGCCCTGGCTTCTCCTAGTTAATAGTGATTCATCCTTCAGAACCTCCCCCGGGAAGCCTTCCTTGACCCCCACATAGGGCGGAGCCTTCTGGTCAGTTCTCCACAGCATTTATCACTATTTGCACTGATACAATTCTCCGATGTGACCCCTAGAGTCTATTTCTCCTCTTATTCCCTAAGTGTCACACGGGCAGGATCGTGTCTGTTTTGTGCACCATTCTGTCCACTGTGCTCTAACAGAAATACACATAGTCAATGCTCAGGAGATGTGAGGTGAACACGTGAGGCATTTTGACAGCACAAGCAGATAGTGGTTAGTTGGAACTGGAGGCGAACTCTTTTCCTGCATCTTGGTAAATTACCTAACCTCCCTGAGCTGTTGTTTCCCCATCTGAGAAATGGGTACAACAGCACTGCCACTCAGCGCTGTGGGGAGTACTCGGAAAGTGCTGGGCGAGCAGCAGGAGCTTGAGCCCTGGTAAATATCAGAGTGTCATCTTTGATGTGAAGCCAGTGAGTACACTTGTTCACGGGCAGCCTGCGCTCCTGGTGACTGGCGACAGCTGGCCCTGGTGTCTGGGGTCAGGCTGGGCCACAGGTGGGGGCTCAGCGCCCCCCGCCCCAGGAGGTGAGAGTGACGCTGGAGCTGGAGGGTTGAGGAGGTCACTGTGCCATTTGGCAGCTGCCACCAAGACCTTGGAGGGAAGACAGCCCTGGGGCACCTCCAGTCACTGGCCTCTGCCAGGGCAGTGGAGGGGAGCAGCAGAGAGCCACGGGAACAGGGGAGGCCAGGGAAGCCAGGTGGTCCCAGGAAGCTGCAGGCCCGGCTGGCAGGCGGGAAAGATGCTGATGAGAATGTCAGGGCTCTGGAGGGGATAGGGTTTCTGCTGCCTCCAGCTGCCCTAAGCCACTTCTGCTGTTTTCCAGAGGGACCCAATTACCACCCCCTTGTGGAGCCAGGGCTGCCAGAGATCCTGGGGAGATAGGAGGTGGCTCCCAGCAGGGCAATGGGGGCCTTTTAAGCTCCCCTAACCATACACCTGTTCCTGATCATCTTAGATTGGGGGCCCGGTTTGGGGAAAATGTTAAGGCTTCTGAACAGGGTCCCACAGGTCTCCACAGAGCCTCAGGGTTTCAGTGTGTTCTCATAAGTAACAGCTCGTGTGCTCTTCCTCAGAGCTTGAGAGCTGCCTGGGCACGGCTTGTTGGCCTCTTTGGACCAATAGTGTCCTGTGGTCCAGAGAGAGGGGAAGCCAGTTGGCTACAGCCACCTGGCGAGCAAGTGATCCAGGACTTCTGTCTCTGCAGAGCCTCCTCCTGTGCCACTTGATCAACCAATCAACATACAGCAAGACTTTCCAGGCCCCACTATGCCCAATTGTGTGCCACCAGGCTTGCATCCCTCATTTATGTTGCCTGCCTGGCCCTTGAAGGTATTTGAGCAGCAGCTCGTGCCCAGCATGCACCCAGCTTTGTCCTGGGTGCTGAGGAGGGCACAAGGGAAGGTGGAGTGTCCTCTGCCCCCAAGGAGTGGATGGCCAGACATGCCCTCTGAGACAGCAGCTTAGGATGTTGGCTGTGCTATCAGGAGGCCATGTGATGCCAGGCCTAGGCCTTGAGCTGGCCTCCTGGGGAACTGGTTAGGCTCAGAGAAGGGAAGGCATTCCAGTGGGGAGCCTACACCAGCAAGTGTGAGGAGGAAAGGAGGCAATTAGGGTTTCCCAGGATGGAGAGAGGGACTTTCTGTGTAGAGTGGAGGGAAGTTTGGTGGTTGCATAGCTTTGAATCTGTTAATACCACAAATGTTTTTAAGAACCTGCCGTGTGTCAGGCATCCCCTCGGCACTCTGCATACCTTGTCTGATTTTTGTCTTCAGGACGGCCATGGAGAAGCAAGTATGAATATATAGATGAAGTCTATTGAAGTTAAATGACTTGTTCAAGCCCAGCCTGACTCCCAAACCCATGCTTTTCTCCTGCAGAAGGCTTCTGGGGGAAGGTGAGATTTGGGTGTGCACGGGGCGGATGAGAGGATAAGCTTTAGGAGTGGCCAGCTGCCTGACCTGCCGTCTCCTCCCACAAACTAACCTCCTCTCCCTCTGGCCTCTCCTGCAGACTTTCTGCTACTGCTGGGCTCTTTTCTGGTTTCCCACCTCTGCATTTGCTGTTCCCCCCACCTGAATGTCATCCCCTATGCTCCCCACCTTTTCAAATCCCGCCTATCCCTTCATGGTCCACTGGAGGTTTCAGCTCCTCCCAGAAGCCCTCTCTGATCTTTACGGTGATCTCTTTCTCTCCTCTCAACTCCAGTTGTCCTGGTTCTTAGCTGAGGGTGCCTGGGCCGCTTTCTAAAGTCTGTCTCATCTCCCCAGTTTATAAGCTCCCCCTGTTCCTGCGGGGCCACACATCCCACTCTCTGCGGGCCCCATGTGCCTCATGGGTGGCGGTGGACCATTGATAGAACATTTGCTGCAGGCTGGGCAAGGGGCCAGCCCTTCACACAAATGTCCTGATTTAGTCGTCACAGCATGCCCTGAATCCTGACCTGTCCCGAGAGTAGAGGTGACTTGAACAAGGTCCCTGCTCACAGGCACCCATTGTAAGAGATGTGAAGGTGAGATACTGTGGGCCTGGCGAGGTGGCTGGCCCCTTTGCAGATGCCTCATAGCACACCCACCTCTTGTTTTTCTGCATGCTGGTGGCGTGTGTGTGTGTGGGGGGAGGGGGGATTCCCCATAAACCCATCTCTGCCTTTAGTCAATTTCTACTTGGAAAGTGAGCCTGGGTGGCCACGATTTGAGATGGTACCCACCTTTTGGGGTCAAAATAAGCCCATCAGGGGTGATGATGAGGGGATTATGGGGCTCCTGCATCAACCCCAGCTGCACACAGCTCAGGTGTGCAGCCCCAGGGAAGCCCTCGGCCTGGGCCCTGGCCCCACTGAGGCCCCGAGGCCCCCATCCTCCTGCCCAGGTGGGATGAACCAGCCTGGAGGCAGGCAGCAGAGCAGGAATGCAGCCTTCTGCTGGCTCCTGACAGGGCATCTCTAGGAGGCCCCCCAGCTCCTCTAGGCCGTGGCTCTGCTGGGGAAGCCGGGGATTAGGAGCCTAATTCCACTGAGAATCCTGTTTTTCTTAGCCTCACACAGATTGCTCTTTAGGAAAGGCCCCTCATCTAATTAGCCTGAGTCAACAGCTCCATTTATTTGGACATGTGATGTTATGGAAGGGGCTGCTGCTGGCGTGTTTTCATACTGCATATCTGGGCTGCCCCTGCAGGATGGCATCGGGGGAGAGCCCAGCCCGAGGGGGCCTCCAGCCGAGGCCGGAAGGGAGGCCGCAGGTTTGCTCGTCAGGCGGGAACTGCTCACTCTCGGATTTCATAACAAGAAAGTGACCCACAGAGTGTCCACATATCCAGCTTCCTCTCCTGTTGTTGTTTTTGAACCAAAATAAAGACGGGATTAGGGGCCCTTTGACTGAAACTCCTTCCTCTGTCCTTGGTCAGAATCAAAAGGGCCTTCTACATGGAGCTTTTGATGGTGACAGGGCCTTTACCACATCCTTAAGTACCCAGGACTTTTTGAGAAAAAATGAGTAAAAATAATTAGTATTTATTAAGCACTTACTATGTGCAGTGTGCTAAGCATGTTATAAAATAAACCACACACACACATGCTCATACACACACCCAGAACCGTCTTTTCTTCTCTCTCTCTCTCCCCTCACACTGTTATCCGTATCCGCCTGGTGAAAGGAAGCCCCCTCCCTCTCTCCCACCTTCAATCCTCTCCCCTTTTTCTTCCCCCTCCCCCAACTTTGGTGTTTATCCTTCCTGAGTCTTTTCTATGCATTTATATGCACATACATCATATATTATTTCTAACTGTAAAAACAATCTGTCAAGGAATGTACTGCTACCCCCATTTCACAGATAAGAAAACTAAAGTGGAGAGAGGCTGAGCGACTTGCCCCAGGTCACACAGCCAGGAAGGAGCAGAGCTGGGTGTTCAGTCCAGGCCTGTGTGAGTCCAGAGACTGACAGGAAGACCCTTTTCCTGTGGCACTGCCCTGACCCCCAGCAGGTCACAGGCTTTGGTCTTAGTGGATTGTAGTGGGCTTCTTGCTGCCCCTTCTCTGTGCTGTTATTATTTTGCCAGATGGGTCAGTCAAGGTGGGTATTTGACACAATGGGTCACGTGGAAGTCACCCTGAAGAAAGGGGGCAGGAGCTCTGCCCTGCTGCCTCCTTCCCGTCCCCTGACCTGGAATTCCTGCCAACCTAACTGTTTTGCCTGGATGCTTTCTGCATGTGCACACCAGAGCTGAAGGGAAATAAGAAGGACCAGCGAGGGTGGCCTCGTCACCCCTTCCCCAGAGCACGGTTGATCAACGAACACGTTCCCCAGAGCACGGAGCACTTGAGGCTGAATGTTCATCCCTTTTTGGCCAAATAGAACATGTTGTGAACAGCAGCGGTTCAGTACGGAGTTTCAGGGCACTTCCACACCCCGGGAGTCTGGGAAAGCCGCTGGTGGTTGCCTACTCCTGCCTCGGAGATAAACCCAGTGGGAGGACCAGGCTCCTAAATGTTTTCCTCTTTATAATGGGGGTTCTTGGCCAGGGACTGCTGTGTGTGTAAGATACTAAACCTAATTCTCACAATTGATGTAGGCTGGAAAAGCAGAGGACCGGGAGAGGCAGGAGTCAAAGGGACACTACTTGATAGATTAAAAAAACAAATTTGAGTGCTGGGCCTGGAAGCTTCTTAAAAAAGGTAATGGGACCTTTTTTCCTGATCTTTCAAAGGTTGAACTTTCAAACCTTTCTGACCCTGCACTTTATGCTCTGCAGTTTATCAGGGACACCGGGGGCCAGGAGTGTAGCACGACTAAAGTTACGGGGACAAAGCTGGAGGCGGGTCAGCCCTCCACAGGGGAGTCCCAGGGGCCTGCAGGCAGCCACTGCCACCAAGAACTTCTAAGGCCAAGAAAGGGAAGCCTCGAAACCAAACATCCCTGCATGGTCCCAGGCAAATGTGTTCCTCATCAAGGCAGATACAAACAAAGTTTATTAAAAAGCCTTCTAAAGGACATTCCAAATCACCAGCAGGCCTCTGTGAGGTGATCGTCCATTCTCCTGCGGACTCTCATTCCACCCTCATTGGAGGTTTTCAAACACCGAGTCACCAAAGCGTCCGGGAAGGAAAATAAACAGGGGGCTCCAGTGGGCAGCCCTGCAGCTTGGGGTGACCCGGCTCTCAGTGCAGGCCTGCACTTTCTGACACCACAGCCAGTGGGGTTGATAGGAATGACCTGGGAATCGAGTACAAACAGGGCAGTGAGGCCTCTTGGCCCATGGGGTGGGCGCCCCTGCCCCTCCCGTGTCCTAATGGCAGCCCACAGGCAGAGGAAGGCCCCCTGTGGTTGCAGAAATGGCAGCTTGGTACAGTGGAGTGAGCCCGTACTAGGAAAGTCGTGTGCTTTTTGCATTCTGGGAGGAGAGGAGGCCTCTGCCTCCAAGTAACTGGAAGTTTCCTCCTCTGTAAAACTAGTGATTTTCCTGTTAGATGGGAGTGGGGTTGCTCTCGTTAAAGTAGCGGGTGGAGGTCTCAGAGCCAGTCCACATGTTTCCCAAAGCATGTCAGGGTGCCCTGTGGAACCCCAGCGCACTGTGATGCCCAGTTTAACACCCCCTCCTGGTGTTCAAACTAAGATTCTGTGATTTTAAAATAATCTGAATGTGCAAGTGGACCAATCAGCAGGTTGTGAACCACAGTGTATTGCAGTGCTCATGCAAGGACAGGGGAGAGCTCAGTCTCCAGAGGCAGATGGGCCTGCATCGCCACTGCCCACCTGTATCACTATGGTGACTTCATGGCCTGAACTCCCAGAACCTCATGAAGAGGGGATCATAGTAGTTCATGCTGTTCATAGTAGATCATGCCGTTGATGCGAGCATCTGTGCTAAAGCCTAAACCATTAGCAAAGAGTCTGACATATAGTTGGTACTTAATAAGTGGTAGCTATTATTATTTTTATTTGCTGGGCATGGCCTATGGCCCTAGTGCTGTTCAACATTTTGGGAAGACAAGGGAGAATCTGGAGAATAAAGGAGAGGAGGAGGAAGAGAGAGAGCCCATGGAAGGTAGGAGGAACTTCGCTGCTGATAAAATTACACCTGTAATGATTTGTTGAGAGCTTTCCATGAGTGGGTACTGTGTCTGCAGACTCGAGTCAGCCCCTCCTGTGACAACACCGCACTGCAGGGGACTATGTTCCCTTTGTACGGGGGTGGGGGGTGGAAACTGAAGCTCAGAAAGCTTCAGTGATTGCCCAAATCCAAGGCCTGTGCTATCGATTGCAGTTTGTGTCTCCCCCAAATTTGTATGTTGGAAACCTAATGCCCAGTGTGATGGTGTTAGGAGGTGGGGCCTTTGGGAGATGATTAGGTCATGAGGGCAGAGCCTTCATGAATGGGGTTAGTCCCCCTATAAAAGAGGGGGGAGAAAGCTCCCAGGCCCCTTCCACCATGTGAGGACACCGCGGGAAGACAGGCTGCGAACCAGGAGGTGGGCCCTCACCAGACACCAGACCTGCCGGCGCCTTTATCTTGGATTCCCAGCCTCCAGCACCGTGAGAAATAAATGTTGGCTGTTTATAAGTCACCTAGTTCATGGTCTTCTGTTATAGCCGCTCTAAGGGACTAAGAGCCGGTGAGAGAAGATGCCGGGACTTAGGCTGTCTGATACCAAAGTCTGGGCTCTCGGTCCCTAAGGGTCACAGATCCTCGATTCTGAGGCGAGGAGTGCCCTTCTAAGTCAGGATGGTCGTGGTCTTGAAACCCAGGAGCTCGACTGGAGTTGCCTCTTGCAATGCCTGAGAAACTCTTCCTGTCGTGTTGGTGTGTGCAAGCCAGGGAATGGTTGTGCCGGTTTTGGCAATCCCAGCTTTCTTGGTTCTAAATCAGTGATTCTCAACCCTGGCTTCACATTAACATCACCTGGGGAACTTTGAAAAATCCACACCACACAGGCCACCCAGACCAATTATATAGCGTCTCTGGGTGAGGCCGGGGATCAGTGTCCTGTTAAGCTCCCCAGTGATTCCCAACAGCATCCAGGCCTGAGAACCCCACTGAAGGGAAACAGCTGGCTTTGGGGCTCTCAGTCCCTTCCACTGAGGGGCCAGGGCTGGGGGCTGGGAGTGGAGGAGGTTTTGAGGCAGGGATGGGCCATAGGTGGGGAGGCAGTAAAAAGGGAGAGATCAAGGCTGACAAAGAATGTGTGGGATGAGGGACCCTGAGGCCCAGACAGGATAAGTAACTGGATCAGGGTGCACACAGGTTAGGTGGCAGAGCTGGAAATCACACCATTGACATGGTGGCAAAATGATTGGAATCTCTTGTTACTGGGGAGACCCCAAAGGTAGCTCGGGTAGAGCTCCTCAAGACCTAGTTCTGCATCCAGTTCTTTTCTCAATCCATCCTTTCTACCCAGTCAGCCTCATCCACGCCCAGGGCTTTCATCAGCACCTGATTCCAAAATTTCTATTTTCAGACCAGACTGTTCCATGGAGCTTCAAACCTATATTGCAGCAATTCATCTGACACCTCTCTTGGATGACTCCAAAGCACCCAGGGTTTCGCGTGCCCAAGAATAAACTCATGACCACCTCCATCCCCAGCCTGGTCCTCCCGCAGGGTCCCACGCCAGGTGAATGGCACCAGGAATCCTGCTTGACTCCTCTCTCCCTCACTGCCCACATGCATCACCAGCACTCTCGGTCAAACCTAAGTACCTGTCATTCTGTCCTCTCCTCTCCATCTCCATTGCCACCCCTTTAGGCAAGCTACCATCATCTTTGGTTATTTCTTCTTTCTATTTCTGGGTAAGTTATTCTTGCTAAAATGATTATTTGATTTCTGTCTGCCTCCCCTACCAGCTTATACACCAGGTAAGGGCAGGGACTAGCTTATTTAATGACTTTTGTATCCCCAGCACCTAGCACCTTGCCTGGGCCTCAATAAACATTTGTTGAATACCTAAGTGAGTGAATAACTTTACTTTAAACTTTAATTCATTCTAGGGGCTGTCGCTATAAGGGCTGCTGCATAAGAGCTTGCTGCTTTTCAGGCTGATATCAGGGATTATGTGCTCAGATGGCTCCGCATTCCATGAGGTTGGAGGGGAAAGAGGTCTTGTCTATGGAGGCTGAAGAGAGGGTCTGAGGGGACCACGTGCTCTGAGATGAGACACAGCCACACAACAGGGCAGGGAATGCACACACACACACACACTTGTGTCCATCCTTGGTCGGTTCTTGCCTGCTTACTCCACAGACATTATCTTTATTTGGAGAATCAATTATGAAATCAATCCCTAACTATTTCTCCAATAATGCAGCTAATAAAAAGAAAAGCTATTTTGATGGTGTCTGGTTTTCAGCTAAAAGGAGGGTCAAAATAGCAATTTTATCAGCTGCCCTTCGAAAGTGCTTCTCTTGGTCACAGCAGTTCACAGGGGGAAACACGATGATTCCAACCCTGCTCTTGATATTGGCTCCTGCCTGAGGTGACAGATTGTGTTACCTCTGGACCAGGACATCCGTGGGTAGACAGCAAGGTCAAGTCAAGGTTACACCATGCCAGCTCTGTCATCAGAACATGGCCCAGCCCTCCCCCATTGCCTGTTCTAGTGAAATACCAGTCACAATGGTGGGTCTCTGGGATTCAGGCAGAAGTGGGCCATGGAAAGAAGCTCTAGGCCCTGGTCTCTTGGTGCAAGCTCCTCTTTCAGAACGTCCTCTCCTAAGATTTCTCTCCAAGAAAACTATGGTGGCATAGTTCATAGTTCATGGTGGCACCTCTGACTGTTGTTTCTGCCCCAAATAGATGGAAAGGCCCTTGAGGGCAGAGACTGTGGTCTTTCCACTCCTCACCCTCACTGTCTGGGCCTTTATGGATGCTTCAGACTGTCTTGGGCAGCGAGAGAGGCATGACCATGAAGTTGATAGAAATTAAGTCCTGGAGTCAGAGAGACTAAGTCTGCCTCCTGGATCTGCCACTTCCTGGCTGAGAACTTTGGGCAAGTTACTTAACATCACTGAGCCTCGGTTTTCTCACTTGTAAGACAGGGACCATAACGGTAGTTATGTTACTTGCAGAAGGTTTTGTGAGGAGGAGTCAATGAGATAATGCATATAAAGCACAATAAATGCCAGTTTGTGGAATGAATGAGGGTGGGGTGCCCCTCCTTGGATCAGGGGGTCAGAGGAGACACGGGTACACACTGAAACTCTTGGAGATGGGGTCTCAGGCCTTCTAAGTCCACCACTCCTTTGGATCTGAGTTCCAAAAATAGAAAATAGAGACCACTGCCTTTTACTGTCAAGGCCCAGATTTAGAACCCATATATTTTGCAGATTAAATGTCATCAGAAGAAACAAAATAGATTGTAGTGTCTGTAGCCAGCAGCTCCCTTATTTGCATATGTATCATTGATATGAGTAGTTAATTTTATTTGTTCCTTTTACTAACCCTTTGTATTTAAGTATATTCTTTGGGGCTCTTAGTCCATCAAAGAGGCATTTAAAAGAAATTCATCAATTATTCTTGGGCACCAAAAAGTAAATAAAAGCACAATGCCCCACTTTCTTAGGTTAAAACTCCAACCACCCAGCTTTGATGTGCTAACAATCCCTAATGAGGTCAGGAAAGCAGCCACTGCTTCAGCCAGTGCTCTAAAGAGGTTCTCGTGCACAGCCAGACCATCTCGTGTGAACACAGCTATAAGAGACCATCTGACACAGAAGCCCGGGGGTAGCCTGGCTTTGAAGACCTCTGCAGTTTCTTAGGCTGCCATCTTGTGGCGGTTGCTCTGGGGCGAGCCGGCCTGTGGGTAATGGGCTTCCTAACTTCTCCAAAGACCTGCTCCCCTGTAATTCACACAGCGCTTGCATGCATTTGCTTATGGGTTACTTTGGGGTCCTAACTCCAGCTGTAGGAAAAGTGAAATGAACAAGATGATCTCAGAATGGGATCTTCTCCAATTGGGACATCCAGGCCAGCACTAGGTGGCCATGGCAGGTGTCCAGGGGCAGTGTGGTGCTAGGGCAATAGTAGGAGCTGCCGTTTATTGAGCATTTACTACATGCCACATATGGCTTAGCACTTCCCATACATTATTTCATTTCAAATATGTGAGCTAAGCCTTGCTCCCATTTCACAGATGAAGAAACTAAGGCATGGAGAGGTTAAGGTACTTGCCAAAAGTTACAGAGCTAGTGTGTGGTAGAGTTGGGGCTCAAATAAGGTCTTTCTGACCCCAAAACAAGTGCTCTAAATCCCCTTGTGCAGTCGTGGTGGACTGTAGAGCCACAAATACCTGGGAGCCCGGGTTACATGAGCTTGGCTCAGTCACTTAACCTCTCCCATCCTGTTCCCTCCTTTGCAGAGTCGAGCTTCCTCACAGGGTAATTGTGAGGATTAAATGGGATAATTGATGTAGTTAGCACAGTGCTGGGCACAGGTGAGGGCTCAGTAGTATGGGTTTCTCCCCTCATCCTCCCCGGGGAGGAATGGGAGGGGCCCTTAGTCGGTCTTCCTACCATTTCAGTCTCCTTTCCCTCCCCTGGGCTCCAGAGGGCCCTTTGCACCAACACCAGAAGGTCTTTGATTCCTGGCAGTTTGATCCATTTCTCAGCTTAATCTTGGCTGCATGGGAAAGGCAGTACTGGTAGCGTAAAGAGCCTTGGACTAGAATTTTGGAGGTCTTGGTTCTTGTCCAGTCCCAGGTCTGAGACTTGGACAACTTCTGTCTCTCTGGGCTTCTGTTTCCCTGCCAATAGAATGGAGGATTTGTCTACATACAGGACCAATGTGCATATGTGGTCCACGTGCAGCCGTTCCCTGGTTCCGTACCCACTGTAGACCTGATTACTCCATTGCAGCATCTTTGTCAGTGATCCTGGATGTGGCTGCAGAGCCCTTTCCCACACAGGGATTCAGTCACTGTCAACTGGTTAGAGTTGAAATGACAGCTGACACCTCTTGGATATTCCTGGAACAGTTAGTTGTCTGCTAAGAGTCTTTCCAGCTCTGACTCTACCGCCCAGTCTTTGGTGCTCTGAGGGGCAGTACAAAGAGCATGGGTCCGAAACGAGGGGAGTGAATTCCAGCTCTAGCCACGTCACCTAGCAGCTGTATGACACTGAGCAATTTGCTCACACCCTCCAAGCCCTGTTTTCTAATTTGTAAGAAGGGAGTCCTAACGTGCTCTGTCTGTTGGCATTGCTGTGAGCCTGACATCACTGTAGCCTCCCCTGAGGGCAGGTCTGGGTCCCCGTCAGCCCTGCTCCCCCTGTGCCTGGGTCAGGGTCTAGTCCAGAGCAGGCTCTCCATGAATTTTTGTTGAACTGAAGCACGGTAAATTGAAGCACGTTTCCTGTAGAAATCGAAAGAACTACAACCCAGTGAAGTCCATCTCTAGAAAAGCAGTTCTCAGTCTTTATGGCGTGTAAGGCTGATCAGGGAGCCCTTTCAACATGCAGATTCCTGGACCCTACCGCAGGGGGCTGACCCAGGATGCCTGGGGTGGGACCCAGGAATCCACAGGTTCAATGAGCTTTCCTGGGAATTCTGCTGCAGGTGCCCTGGCGCCCACTCTGTGGGAAATACAGCTCCAGAGAGAGTGGAAGTTAAAATGAACAGAGAGGCCTCGGTTTGCTGCCAGTGTTCTGAGGAGTTGAGTTCCCACTTTGGAGTTCCAGAGCCCATGCATCTGTGAGGGAGTCACCTGGAAGGATGGCTCCCTCCACCCTCACTGGCTGCCTCCATGGGAGGCCTGACCCTCAGCTGACTGCTGCCCTTGGGTTTCTGTGCTCTGACCTGCGAGCACATAGAAAGCAGCCAGGTCAGGGGCATTTTCCCTTTTATCTCAAGTAAAATGTGAGGGTCGGGGGTCTAGGGTACCAATGCTGCTCATCACCAATTATCCTGTGTGGGTCATGTGTGGCTCTCCATCCACAAGCCTTAGACCAGGATCCTCGAGGAAGGGCAGCCAGGGGGCAGGTTGGCTGGGGCTCAGCCAGGGGCCTCTGGTTGAGGTCGTGTGTATGTGAGAGAGAGAGAGAGAGAGAGAGAGAGAGAGAATCCTGATGTTGGCTGTCTACATGGTTCCCAAAACAACTGAGTGGAAAGTAAAAAACAGTCAAATATGTGGCATTTTTTTCTGCGTGTTGCTAAACATAGACATCTTTGCAAACACCCACGTACTAGATGGAAATTAAAATGTTTCATCTATATATTTCAGGGTGTGATAATGCAGCTTGCGAGTAGATGACTGATTAAAACGTATTTTGGGATGATATTATTTTACTTTACAGTCATATTTATCAGTGCTGTCATCATCAACATCAAGGCTGAATTCATGAATTAGTAAGAGAGAGTTGGATTTTTGAGCTCTTGTTAAAAATTCAAAATAAATCCAATTTAAAAAGTTATGATTCCTTCCTTTTCCCTCCCAGGGCCTTTTCCCCACAGCTAACACATTCTGTTAACTTCATATAAGGGCTTCTTATAAGGGTTAAACAAGTTAACATGTGAACTGTGCTTACCACAGTGCCTGGCAAATTCTCATAAAATGATGCCCGTTTTTCTTTATTATTATCACCACCACTGCTACCACTACAGATACAACCCTGTTAACATGTCCCACCGGAGCAACCCCTCAATTATCCCAGGCCAGTGGGGAATTGTCTGTCCTACAGACATTAAATTCTCAGCCAGCTGAACTCTTGTACTTTAAGAGAGGAGCTTTTTGTACCTTTAGGCACCTGGGACACGGAGGCCATGCTGGACTCCCTTGCCTTCATAAATAAAGCTCGATGGCATGGCCTAATGTTTCCCTGGTCTCCTGGGCTTGGGATTCAGAACACCAGCTGGCGATTGTCAGGGCACTATGTGGCCTACAGCAAGTGCTTCTGGAGTTCTTTTTCTCCTGGTTTTTTTATGGTGCCCGCTCCCCATTCAGATACTCAACTGTCTCTGGTTCAGGGAATCTTCTCTACTTTCCCTTCTAACTTGCTGCACCAAATCTTGTCAGGCCCTAGGGACAAGCAAGACAGACAATGCTGTTAAACTTGTGTGGAAAATAAGGGGTTGGTTTGTTAGTGATGTTCTAGAGAGTTATGATTGTCGGACAAATATCTTCCAGAGAAGTGAAGTGTTACCTGGACATTACAGTCCAGTGGGACACAGAAGACCCTCCATATCAGCCATCACTGATTCAATGCCCGGCCTGGGCTCTAATCAGAGGCTGTAACCACCCTGCTTGCTTGGGCTTCGTGCTGCCCTAGCTTGCTCAGCTTGTCTCAGAAGTGAAACCAGATGGCCAGAGTGGGTAGTAAGGGAGACCCACAAAAAGACCCCAGGGAAAACTGAGCTCTTGGTCCCACCCACTGCCCCAAACTGCTTCTGAATCGGTTCATCCACGAACAAACCCAAAAATTCCTTTTATCTCCCAATCACCAAGAATCTGATCCTTTATTTAGTCCCGAAACTCGGAAACTAATCTTTTATTTATCTCTGCTATAATCCCACTTCAGGCTGTGTAGGGAATACACCGCTTGGGAACAAACCTCTAGGATTTCAGAAGGACCCTCAGTCAGGGAAGCGCAGGGCTTACGAGGGAAAGTAAAACCAGGGCCAGGATGTTTTGGTTCCATGTGCGAGCTGGAGGAGGAACGCGGCTCATTTGGGCTTGTGAGATGGAGCATGGGCCACAGGCAAGCTCCCTAATCAGCAAACCACAGCAGAGGGCAGGAGAACGGCTGCAGTGATGTCAGGCCCCAGCCCGGCAAGCTAGTTGAAACAACTTCCCAGGCTTCCCTTCGCGCCGCCAGCTTGGCCTTCAAATCAGGGCAAAGAACCACTGACACACTGCTTGGAGTGTGCTGAGTGGTTCCAGACAGCCGTCCGTCAGCCCAGTTTCGCCCTCTCTCAGTGGATGTGGGGCCAAAGTCCCCGGCCAATGTGGCAGCGGGTGCCAGACCACGTGCCACTCGCCACCCACCCATCCTCAGCAGACCGACTCCCACCGGGGCCCCGCAGGTCTTCCAGACAACCACCTCTGCTCTCTTTCAATCATTCTTGTACTCAGCAAACACTTTCTGAGTGCCTACCATGTGCCAGGCCCAGCGCTAGGACTGGCCCCTCAGCGGTGAGCAGGGCACTGTTCCTGCCCTCACAGAGCTCGTAGACCTGTGGGGAAAGCAATGAGATGCTGTCGAATAGTCATTTAACTAAAAGTATGAGGGAAAGACGGGGAGGGGCCACACTGGGGAGTTGGGAGTTCATGACGGGGGAATGGAGTTAGTGTTGGCAGTCAGAGGCTAGTAAGCTGACTGTTGGGGATGAGCAGGAGTTAGCAAGGTGCAGAGTTGGGGTATCAAGGAGTCTTCACAAACTCCTCCACTCTCTTTGGCTTTTTGACTTCTTCACGCTTCCCTCCAAACCTTAGCTCCTGATTCAGGCCTCGGGGGCACTTAGCATGCATTCAAGACTCCACTTCTGGAAGCTGCCCCTGGCATCACCCCCAGAATGAAGCAGCAGTCTGTCCCTTCCCGAGCCCCCTTCTGGGGAGGAAGCCGCCCAGTCTGGGTCCTTCTTTCACCCACGCACTCTCTTCTGTACTCGCACATCATTGATTCACACACCATGTCAGCTCGATTCTTCAGGGCTTTCCCAGCAGCTGCAGTCCCCACGAGGGAGCGAAGGGGGGGTTCAGCGAAGGCTTCCCAGGAGAGGTTGGAGAGTCCTAAGGCTGAGGAGGCATTTGCCAGGTGACACTGCCCTTCTTTCTCCTTCTTCTACCTCTCTTGCTCTTCCCCATGCATTTTTTCACCCTCTACTATGGCCTGTCATGGGTGTTTCCTGGCTTAAGTCTCAAGTCTCCAAGGGCTGGGAGGGCCCTTGGAGATCTAGGCTGACACCTGCCCATTTGACAGATGGGGAGAGTGAGATCCCCAGATGGGGAGGGATTTGCACAGAGCCATGCTCAAGGAAACAGATGGCTATTACTCGTATTGTTCCAGAGTCTGTGAGCCTAAGACTTCCTCCTTCCCAGCCGTAAAGCCTTTCTTCAAAGCTGACAGCAGTTCCCTCCTCTGAGTGCTGCCCCTCCTGCCCCTTTGTCATTGCCTGAAACTCTCAGGGGCGGGTTTGCAGGAGTCTCAATACCTTCCTACTTTTGGGGAGAGGAGCCTGGTGAGGATAGGTCCTGAGATCATCATGGGACTGTCTCCAAGGAGGGCCCCTCTGGGCTGCTGTCTTTCTAGTCCTCACTGGAGACAGTGAAGCTTCACTGTTAGGAGCTGTGAGACTTTGGGTACCCCATTTTAACATCCCACGTACCCCAGTTTTCTCATCTGCAAAATGAGGATAACGATAGGGCTAGTAGCAGCTTGAATGCAGTCAGTTTTGAGAAGAGCCTGGTACATATCAGGTGCCCATTGTCAATTGCTATTGTTGCAGTTCCCTATTCAGCCCTGGCCCAGACAGTCATGGTCAGTGGTCAGGGAAGGCATGGAAGCTTCTGGAATGCTGTGTCCAGAGGTCTAGGGGGAGGGGAGGGAGAGGCTGGTGGGCCAGGCCTCTGACATGGCCTCTGGGAAAGTGAGTCTTCTCCCTCCTTCCTGGGTTTGATGGACAGGTTGGTGGAGGATGGGAGTGGAATTAGAGAACCACAGGTTAACAAGCAAAAATCTCCTGGAGTCCTTGCCCATTTGACGGGAAAAGGAAGAAAACTCTAGGAAAGGCCCAAAGGCCCCTTCTAATGAGCGTGACAGGGACTGATGGTCCAGTCATTCAGTCCTGCCTGTGTTTTCAGGGGTCTCCACGCAGGCTTAGTTTGCAAGGCTTTGAGCCTGTGATAGCATCAGCTTGATGAGTGGATTTAAAAGGAACCCAGCTCAGAGCAGAGTTCATGTTAGAGCCAGGTCCCTGGGGAGCAGGGGGACAAATGATTCCCTGGCTGGATTTCTCTGGGCACACACACGTCAGCTGATGAACCTGTCCAGAGAAGCATGCTATAATGTCCCATTAGAGCAGGGGAAACTGAGGCACAGAGACATGGAGTGACACTTAATCTGTCAATAGAGCAGTTCAGACTAGAATCTCGGTCTGTGGACTCATCTTTTCTTCCTTTCTTTTTGTTTTTGGTAAGGAATTTGATTTTTATTCTAAAAACACTAAGAAACCATTATTTTAAGATGGAGAGTGAGGGGCTGGCCCAGTGGCCTAGCAGTTAAGTTCACGCGCTCTGTTTCGGTGGCTGGTTTGGATCCCGGGCGCGGACAGATGCACTGCTTGTCAGCCATACTGTGGCGGCGTCCCATATACAGTAGAGGAAGATGGGCACGGATGTTAGCCCAGGGCCAGTCTTCCTCACACACACACACACACACACAAAACCCAATAGAGTGAAGAAACTAAATCATAACCTAGTGTTCCGAAAGAACTATTCTTAAATTATGATTTAACATGAAGAGAAACAAACAGAAATTTCCCCCCAAAAAATGGGTAAAGAAAAATGTTGAATTAAAAATAAAACATTTTCTGTTGTTCATTTTCTCCTCTTTTTGTGTGTGTGTATGTGTGCAACATAATGGTTCAATATGTGTATATACTGCAAAATGGACACCACAATAAGTCTAGTTATCCATCACCACACATAGTTACAAGTTTTTTTTTCTTGTGATGAGAACTTTTAACATTTACTCTCTTAGCAACTTTCAAATATACAATAGATTATTATTAACTATAGTTACCATGCTGTACACTACAGGCCTAGGACTTATTTATTACATAACTGGAAGTTTGTACCTTTTGACTCTCTTCATCCATTGTCCTCACTACCCCCACCTCTGTCAACAACTAGATCTGTTCTCTGTATCTGTTAGGGTTTTTTTTTGGATTCCACATATAAGTAAGAACATATGGTATTTGTCTTTCTCTGTTTGACTTATTTCACTTGGTATAATGCCCTCAAAGTTCATCCATGTTGTCATAAATGGCAGAATTTCCTTCTTTTTTATGGCTGTGTAATATTCCATTGTATATATACCACATTTTCTTTATCCATTCATCCATTGATGGGCACTTGTGTTGTTTCCATGTCTTGCCTGTTGTGAATAATACTGTGATGAACACAGGGGTACATGTATCTTTTTGAATTATTGATTTCATATTCTTTGGATAAATACCCAGTGGTGGAATAGTTGGATCATATGGTATTTCTATTTTTAATTTTTGAGAAATCTCCATACTGTTTTTCCATAGTGGCTGCACCCACAAGCAGTGTATGAGGGTTTGCATTCCCATAAGCAGTATATGAGGGTTCCCTTTTCTCCACATCCTCTCCAACACTTGTTATTTCTTGTCTTATTAATTATTGGCATTCTGACAGGTGTGAGGTGACATATCATTGTAGTTTTTGTTTGTTTGTTTGTTTTGAGGGAGATTGGCCCTGCACTAATGTCTGCTGCCAATCTTCCTCTTTTTCTTTTTTCTCCTCAAAGCCCTAGTACATAGTTGTGCATCATAGTCACAGAGTTATAGCTCTTCTATATGGGACGCTGCCTCAGCATGGCTTGATGAGCAGTGAGTAGGTCTGTGCCCAGGATCTGAACCAGCGAACCCCGGGCTGCCAAAGCAGAACACATGAACTTAACCGCTATACCACAGGGCTGGCCCCTCATTGTAGTTTTCGTTTGCATTCCCCTAAAAATTAGTGATGTTGAACATCTTTTCATGTGCCTGCTGGCCATCTGTATATATTATCTGGAAAAATGTCTGTTCATATCCTCTGCCTATTTGTGATTGAGTTGTTCATTTTTTTGTTGTTGAGTTGTGTGAGTTCTTTATATATTTTAGAAATTAACCCCTTGTTGGATATATGATTTGTAAATATTTTCTCCCAGTTGGTGGGTTGTCTTTTTGTTTTGTTGATGGTTTTCTTTGCCTTGCAGAAGCTTTTTAATCTGATGTAGTCCCATTTGTTTATTTTTTCTTTTGTTTCCCTTGCCTGAGTAGACAGATTATGGTTGCCATAATAAATAATGATAACATTATACCTTCTAAAAATAGTAATGAGGATATTTGAAAAGATACTGCTACGGCTTTGTTTTCTTATTGTTGAGTTTTGGGAGTTCTTTGTATATTTTGGCTAACAGTTCTTTATCAGATATATCTTTTGCAAATATTTTTCTCCCAGTCTGTGACTTGTCTTCTCATTCTCTCGATGGTTGGCATATATTTTATCTTATCTTAGTTTTGTTTTTATCCCCTTAAGACATTATTAATGTTTTAGTCAGCCATTATTCATTTAGATTTACCCACATGTATACCAATCTCTTTGTTATTCTTTTCCCCCCTACTTCTCAGAAGTTTCACCTTGGGATCACTATCCTTCTGCCTGAAGTGCAAACGTACCTCGTTTTGTTGTGCTTCACCTTTATTGCGCTTCACAGATTGTGTGGAGGGCAAGACCCTCTACCAGTAAAAAGATTACGACTTGCTGAAGGCTCAGATGATGGTTAGCATTTTTTAGCAAGAAAATATTTTTAAATTAAGGTACGTGCATTTTTTAAGACATAATGCTATTGCATAATTAATAGACTACAGTATAGTGTAAACATAATTTTATATGCACTGGGAAAACAAAAATTCGTGTAACTTGCTTTATTGTGATATTGACTTTATTGCGGTGGTCTGGAATTTAACCTGCAATATCTCCAGAGTATGCCTGTACATCATTTAGGATTTCCTTTAGAGAGGGTCTACTGGTGGCAAACTCACTCAGTTTTTTGTTTATCTGAAATTGCCCTTAGTTTGCCATCATATGGTGGAAATTCGTATAGGACAGAATTGGCATAATAAATGGGAAAGGATGGACTATTCAATAACTGATTTGGGGGCAATGACTTCTTTTTTTAATTTATTTTTTATTGCTGTAACATTGGTTTATAACATTGTATAAATTTCAGGTGTACATCATTATGCTTCTATTTCTGCACAGATAACATTATGTTCACCACCCAAATACTAATTACAATCCATCACCACACACATGTGCCTAATCATCCCTGGGGGCAATGACTTTTAATCTGAAAAAATTTAATCCGTACTTCAAACTATACACAAAAATAAAATCCTAAGAGAGTAAATGTCTAAAGTGGAAAAAACAAATCTTTAAAACTATAATAAGACAGTGTAGGAAATATCTTTATGATCTTTCTTGGAAAACATTTCTTAAACTGACACAAAAAGTACAAACCATAAAAGATAGTTAATTTCACTGTGTGAGAATTACAAAGGTCTGTATAATTAAGCAAGTTAAAAAATAAGGGACACACTGGAAGAAAATATTTGTAAGGTATAAAACAAAGGATTAGTATCTTGAATATATAAAAAAATTTCAAATAAAGAAAAGTCTAATAGGTCTAACAGAAAAAAGAGTCAAGGATATAAACTGACAATAAGCAGAAATAAATGTATCAATACACAGATTTCTATTCAGTTGTGTAAAGAAAATGTAACTTCTCTATTTTATGTAATTGACTTCCTCTTTTTCATGAGCCTCCACCTCACTGGTTTGGGGGATTTGGGGTTGGGGGATGGGGAGTAGGGGCACTATAAACTTTCTAGATAAGTGAATCTCAGACATTTTTGGTTCTAATTCTCCTTCAGTAACATCGGTGACTGTCTGTAAATGTTCCCTGTTTGGATTCCCTTCTCCTCTCCTTGCTTCTCCTCAAGATGGTGGCTGGGGACATGGGGGCCTTACCTAATCAGAGTACCATTCTCCATCTTACCTTTCCCAGATTCGTAAATGGGAAATAAGGCAAGAACCTCCTTTTTCTTGGTCTTATCCTCGACTAATGCTAAGGACTTTTACTCGTAGAAGCTGGGAGTCATGGTCCATGTGCGTGGTGAATGCCTGCATTCTCTAGTCCAGCCCTTTTCCTTTTCCACATCCCACTCTGGGTAAGTTATCTTTTTCTCTTTCCATTCTTGCCCAGTTAGAACTCCTCAGTCCTCTCTGCACAATGATTTCTAGTAAAACTCTGTGTTCAGACTTTCAGACTTGGCTGTTGATCTTTAAAAGTTGCTTAAGAGACTAAGATGTGATTTTTCTGCCTGGAGACAATTTGATTCTCATGATATTTGCCTGATAATGGACTAAAAAGAGTCAGCGTTGACACTGTGGGCTGAAAGCTAACTGCTTTAATCTGACTTGTACCTGTCCTCCCCCTGAAAAAGGTTAAAACCATTAGATTTGACAGGTGACAAGTTGAAAGACAATAAGATTTCACAATGTATGAAAATATATCTGAAATTGCTTTAAAAATATTATTCCCACTACACATGAAAAATTGCATTATCTTACCAGAATTAGGAAATAGCAAATTTTAAAAATGAGATACCTTTGGCAAACAATTTGAAGTTTGGTAACAGAGTGTGGTGAAAGACAGCTAGAGGCTGTTTAAACTGTTGCAACCTCTCTAGAGAACACTTTGGCAATATCTAATAAAACCATAAATGTACATATCATGCCACCCATCAATACAACTTCTAGGTATATTTCCTAGAGGAACTCTTCCTCAGGTGCATAAGATGACAAGTGTGAGGATGTTTACTACAGTATTGTTTGTAATATGTACTAAAAACTGTAAATGCAAATATCCATTAATAAATTAATGAATAAAATATGGTATATTCATATGATGGAAACTGAAATCTTTAGGAGAAATGAACCATACATATATTTATGAGTGATGACTTCAACAATAAAGTTGAGGAAGAAGTAAACTGAAGAATATGCCAGTTATATAAATTTAATTTTCCACTAAACATTATTTATTTATATCTATACATATGTACGTGTGGCATGCATATATTGACCAGAATGACACCCGCCAGCTTCGTGATGTGACGAGATTCCTCTGGGAATGGGGAGGAGGGGACAGAAAGTGGGGATCAAAGGATATGACTACATTATCTGTAATAATTTACTTTATTTATAGTAAAAAAAAGACATTAAGGAAATAGTACTAAGAAATAACAGCTGCCAGTTCTGGGTGGTGGGCTCATGAGCATAAAAAAATGCTCAATAATAGATTAAACCAAATGTCCATGCTGTGAAGCTGAGCGCATCCTAGTGAGTAGCTGTTCTTCTCATCACCCCGAGAGGAAATCAAGGCGAAGCCCAGGCTGCCGTGAAATTCATAAATACTCCGTTGATTGTTAAAGGACAGGAGAATTCGGCATCGTACAAACTGCTTCTGTAATTAAACAATGTCACAGCTTCCTCCTTCCATTTATTGCTTTCACCAAATTTTTTTCATTCTAATTTTAGAAATATTTCCAACAGGTCCAGTGCATTACATTTGTGTGCCATTTATTCATTTATCTATTCAATATGCATTTATCTTGATTGACCAGGTCCAGGGAAAGGTGTCAGGAAAGCAAGGAGAAAGGGACAAATAAAATTGCTGATCGGACTTTATCCAAATATTCAAGACCTATATGAAGAAAATTACAATTTCTTTACTGCTAGTCATAGTTAAAGACCAGAATACATGGAGATGAACATCGGTGTCATGAAGCTGTGGCAGACAGTGTGATGCACCATCCGGATTCTTCTTCAGTGAGAGTTGTTCCCATAACTGCTAGGAGTGCTGTTGACAGACACCCTTCAGCTGTCCTCCCCTCTGGAAACGGTCTCAGCTGAAGAAAGCTGCCTTGCCCAGGGCCATGGCCCATCCCTGGTCTCTCACACCCAGTGATTGATGGATGAGGGAACTGGGCTATTTGAGCCTAACCTGGGACAACTCTGACCAGCCATTCCAACTCCAGAGCTCTCAGTGAGGTTGGCTGAGGCTGTCACTGGACCTGCAGCCCCCCACCTTCTCCCTCTGACCACCACTGTTTACTTTGCTTCTCTTTCACAAGGCTCTTCTTAATAAATACTGTGCATGCTAAAAAAAAAAAAAAAAATGGTGATCAGAAGCACCTCAGACGACACTGGGGAAATCAGACAGGTAAATTCATAACTACAAAAAGAAGAAAAAACAACCTGGAATGGAGAGATGCATGGGAGGTGATGAAAAAGGGATAAATTGGAAAGAAAATTGAGATGAGTCTGAGGCAAGAATCCAGGGGAAACAAGAAGAATGGAGCTGGCTGAAGGTGACAGGTGGAAGGCACAGCTCAGGCAGCAGAGGCAGGGGGCATAAAAATCCATGGTTGGCTAGATGTGGTGTACTCTCCCTGCTAAGGGTCTTTACCAGAATCTTTTTTTTTTTAATCTCCTTGCCTGCTACTGATAAGGCATTTTGCTAAAAAACAAAACCAAAAGCTAACAAAACTAAAACAATCCGCAGCAGCCCACTGTCTAGGAATGAAGCTGCTCCATCTCTGAGTGGTGGCATGTGCTCACAGCGGAGCTTGGTAGATCACTAGTGCCTGAAGCCGGCTGTCGAGGAATCTTGGGGGGCAGCTCATTCCTGGAACAGGGGTCTCCGGGCCTTGCGCGGAGGACCAACTGGGCCCGGCGGGCGCGCGTGGGGACCCGGACTCGGAGAGGGAGGTAGCGGTTGGAGTGGTGAGCTGGGGAAGGGCTCCAGAAGGTGGAAGTCCAGGGTGTAGTAGGGGCCAGGAGAGCGTCTCTCTGGACTAGGGGTGGGGGCCCAAGGCGAGGGCTCTGGGATGCGGCCCTGCGGGGAGGCGCTGGACACCCTGCCAGCCCAGGGGCGGAGCCCAGCGACTGAGCCGGCTGCAGGGTCCATCCAAGGCGGCAGGAGCTCGGGGACCGAGTCCTCCTCGTAGGCCTCTTCTTCGGCAGCGATCTCTGGGACAGATGCACAGAAGGATCCCTGCTCGACGGCGACGTCGTCCCCGGGAGCGCCCAGGAAGGCGCCCTCGCTCCAGGCGGATGGGCGAGTCGGCCCGCCCTCCCGAGCATTCGTGGCCGGAGTCCAGGAGGGCCTCGGGGACCAGCACGAGGATGTAATCTCCGAGGGACACTTGCAGGACCGACGTCGGCTCGGGCTCCAGCACCAGGTCGACGTCGTCCAGGGGCACCTGCAGGGCACAGCCCGCGGCCAGGACCACCACGGAGGTGAGCGCGCCCGCGGCAGGGGGCCCTGGCGGGTCTTCGAGGCTGGGCGCCGCCCGGGACTCGGGGCCCGCGGGCTCGTCACATGGGCGGCGCTTGGCAGGGCCGGGTGGTCCGGGCTGCGGTCCCCACCAGGGCGCAGGGTAGGCGCTGGGGCTGCGGAGCCGGGTGCCCATCACGTCGACGCGCTGCGGGCTTTGCTCTCGGGGCCTGGCCGAGGGCTGGGGGGCTGGGTCCTGCACGCAGTGACAGGTCTGGATGGCAGGAAAGGCGGGCTGGGGGCGGTGGGGCGCAGGACCACGCGACGCGGGTCGAGTCCTCGGAGCTGGTGGGGCGCCGCCGGGAGGCCGCTGTCCTGGCTTCTGGGGGAGCCGCGCCTGGTGCAGCGCTCGGCCTCGCGCGTTCGACTCTTCTGCTCTTCACACCGACCCGTGTTCGCCCCGGACGATTAACAACGTGGAACGTCAGGTGACCTGCGGCAGTCAGAACATCTCAGTATAAGCCCCGCCTCCTGCCACAGAGGCTCTCAGGTTTGGGGCGGGGCAACAGCAGGGGCGGTTTTTTTTAGAAAGTGCAGACAATACTACCAGGATGCTCCTATGGGACCCAGTGCCCCTTATTGCTTTCATTCTTGTGGGGAAAATAGCCAAAATACAATGTCATAAACTGCTTGCTTACTTTTAGAAGTAGCCTATGTCTAAAGTCCTCTCAGATTTTTCCGGGAGGCTATGAAAAAGGCTTTACCCCGCCATCAATCACTCCTCCCCCACCCCACCCACGTGGTTTTTGAAATTCTTTTCATTCATGAAAGAAACTAGAAATGCAATTTTTTTGGATAAGAAAGCTTTTTCAAATAAGTGAAACTGACTGCAGTTTTTTGTTGGAAGCCAGATTGTAATTATTAATAACAGTAGCAACACTTCCTCATAGGGTTAACTTTTTTTTTGTTTTGGTGAGGATAATTAGCCCTGAGCTAACATCCGTTGCCAACACTCCTCTTTTTGCTGAGGAAGATGGGCCCTGGCCTAACATCCGTGCCCATCTTCTACTTTATTTGGGACGCCACCACAGCATGGCTGGATAAGCTGTGCATAGGTCAGCTCTCAGGATCCGAACCTGCAAACCCACGGCAGCCCAAGTGGAGCACAGGAACTTAACCGCTACGCCAACCGGCCCGCTCCTCATAAGGTTAACTTTTTGTATTCACACTTGCTATCTGGCTTGTATTATACTGAATGTTTAAAAAATTAGTTTATTCAGTCCTCATTAGTGAAGCTCAGAGGAGAGAAGGAAATTTTACAAAATTAAATACTTGATTTTGTTGGATTTGGGAATTAAATCCAGACATATTTAAAACAGAGATCTGACTTGACGCTTATGGCAAAAAACCCTAGATGTGGGATTGCTGGATAGTGGTGTGTGGCACGCTAACATTAACAGATAATGCCAAACTGCCTTCTTAAGTGGTCGTCCTAGTTTATGTTTCCATGAGCAGTGGGTAAGTGTTCCCTTTGCACCACATCCTTGCCAACACTCAGTATGGGTAGATTTCTAAGCATTTCCCAAACTGTTGGTGTAAAATGGTATCTCATTATGTATTTATGTTGTATTTCTCTGATTACTCATGAGGTTGATCATATTTTCCTATATGTATTGGCCATTCGTGTTACATCTTTGGTGTAATACAGGCATACCTCAGAGATATCGTGGGTTTGGTTCCAGACCACCACAATAAAGCAAATATTGCGATAAAGTGAGTCACATGAAATTTTTGGTTTCCCAGTGCATATAAAAGTTATGTTTACACTATACTGTAGTCTATTAAATGTGGAATAGCATTATGTCTAAAAAAACCAATGTACATAGCTTAATTAAAAAATACTTCATTGTTAAAAAATGCTGACCATCATCTGAGCCTTCAGCGAGTCGTAATCTTTTTGTTGGTGGAGGGTCTTACTTGGTAGC
The DNA here is from genome assembly GCA_031878705.1 of Tapirus indicus. Classification (NCBI taxonomy): domain Eukaryota; kingdom Metazoa; phylum Chordata; class Mammalia; order Perissodactyla; family Tapiridae; genus Tapirus; species Tapirus indicus. Next base: position 13,840,018 of record CM062920.1, on the reverse strand, counting down.
TTGCCAGGTGGACAGGTCAGCAGCTGTCACCACACTCCATCTCCAAATCCTATGTCCTTTGATTTTCTCTGGCCCCACACCTGACCTCTCTGAGGTCGGGACGTCTCTGTCCTGGGGGTGCCGTCATACCAGCTGTGCTGATGCTGATGGTTCTGGACTTCCTGCAGGGTCCCAGCTGTCTCTGTTTGGGGATGAAGGTGGATGGGTGATGAGGGCCAAGGGGCTGACCTGGCTGGGAGCCTCTGACTTTGGCTTTCAGTGCTGCTGAGATCCTGTTCTTTCAGAAGCTGGGCACGCAGGGGGCCAGAGGCAGCAGCAGCCCCCACCCCCCTCCACCAGCTGCAGGTGGGCCCAGCTCATTGGGATCCGCACCTCACCTGAGTTCCAGCCACAGTCTCTGGACCATGGCCTGAGAGGCAGCGAGCCTGGAAGCTTGTCCTCCTCCCTGTCTGCCCCCCAACGTCCAATTCATCACCAATTCTCAGCTCTGCTTCTTGGAGGCTGCCACCTCCCTCCGTGTCCACAGATGCCCTCCAGTCTCTCAGACGCACCTGTTCCCACCTGTCTGCTGCTCAGCCTTGCTCCATTCATTTATCCCCACACCTAGAGCAGCCAGAGCTGCTCCCACATCTCTCCCCTAATCCTGCAGGGCTTCTGTGGCTCTGAGCATGCATTCCACCATCCTGGCCCCCTGTCCAGTATCTCATCTGCCACCATCACCCCACTCCACCTCACCCAGAGACAGGGAATGCGTCCCACACCTGTGGCTTTGTTCCACCCTGGTCATTCCCTCACATCTGCTCATCAAAGGCCCGCATCAGACAGGAACCTGCGGTCGAGAAGCAACTGCTGTCATGGCTGGAGTTTGGAGCCATAAGGTCGGGGTCCAAACCCAAGTTTTGCCACAAACTGGCTGTGAGGTCTCAGGCCAGAAATGGTCTATGCAGAAATGCCTGTGTGCGGATACTCTGCTTCCGCCTTCCTTTCTGTCAGAATGGCGCCCACTTCAGCGGCTGGCTTTGAATTCTGGAGAAGTCGACATGTGTGAAAAGTGTTGAAGGGGAAGGACAGGTTGCTGTGGTTCGCCGACACTTTCTCAGAGCCATGGAGACCCCTGCACACCTCACGGCTCTGTTCCGAGGGTCAAATTAGACCTTGGTCCAGTTGGTGAATGTGACGGCTTGTGTGAGATGGTGTGGTGACACTGATCCTGGGCTGTACATCATAATCACCCAGGGACACTTCTTTTGTGTCCAACACATTTACTTAAAACTCACACACATCGTGAAGCTCACGCCACCTCCACTCAAGCAGGTGACCCACATTCTGTTCCAGCTCCCCTTCTATGCCCTCCTGGGGTGGGCTTGTGTGGGAACATCAACACTTGGTACTGTGAAAATGTTGCCTGGAAGGCAAAAGCTTCCAGGAATCCCTGAATTTCGCCATCGCAGCTCTGCAGCTCATGGACCTCGGCCTGCTGCTGACACCCCTGCTCAGTCTGTTCCTGCAACGTCCACCCCACCCCACCTCCCCGATTGGGAGGACTTGTCCTTAGCCCAGAGGAACTCAGCCGAGGCCTCCTTTGCACTCAGGGCCTGGGTCTCCTCCAGAACTTGCTCACAGGCCCCTCCTCATCTCGTGCCATGTCTGGGGAGGCTGGTCCTTTGGCAAGTTCTTTAAATGGTGTCCTTCCTGTGATGCCAAGTTGACAAGCAGATTTTTCAGCTTTTGATTTTCTTCACACAGTTTTAGGGAATCCTGTAGCTCAGACACTTAGACTGATTTTTATTAATTTCCCTGCTCGTGTTAAGAGATGTTTTGGTCAATCTCAGCTCTACCTCAGAGTCTGTCAACACTTTCTCTATAAGTAGGATTTCCATTGCCAGCTCTTCCAACTCTGGTCATTCTCTTGTTCTAGGGCATGGCAAACTTTGCTCCCTCTGGACAAAAGAACTCCCCAGCAGAAAAAGGCTCCCCAGGTGATATGCCAGCAGGACATCAGGCTGAAGTCGGTCCCAGGCCAAAGGTCTCCAGGCTGTGCGTCCACCAGCACCTCAGCACAGTGGCCCATCAGGGAGACTGGGCTCTGAATGGCTGCAAGCACCGGCCAGGCTGTGGCACCCAGCCATGAACCACTGACATTTCTGAGCCCGCCTCCCACAGAGGCAGCAACCTCTGCACTCACAGACAGCCTGACCTGGCCCCTCCACTGGAGGATGGATTTCCACCCAGACTAGTGGCCTCAGATTTCTCATGTCTGGGTCGAGATGCCCCACTTTTTGGTGTAAAGGTTGTTCTTCCTGCCTCGGTTCCTGGGCTTCTACCTGTTTTACAGATCGATTGAATCGTGGTGGGGCGGGAGGGGCCTCTGGGACTGATTTTTCCTTTCTGGCGGTTGGGGCACCACTTGGGAGCCAGGGACATAGCCAGGGCCAAGGTTGTCAGGAGGCAATGGGAGGTTTCTGAGGCCACTCTCCTCACTCTGCAACTTCTGGGCACAGATTCTCAGATGCAGTGTAGTGGTGGGGCCTGCGATGACTGGTATAAGGTATTTTTCTTCTACTAGCTAGCAGCCTCTTCCAGCCAGCTCACCTGGGCCTGACAGAGGTGCTGATGGTCACAGGCAGACGAGGACTTGGGGAACCGACAGGGAAGGCTTGGAACTGGACACCCGGTGTGCAACTGGGGGGGCGGTCCCAGAGGATGAGGAGTGGGGGTCAGCAGCTGCCCTTTGCTGTGCTGGGTTGGGGGCTCACAGTTGGCTGGACATCTGGGGGACCCTCAGGGCACACCCTTGGCTGCACTTTGCTGAGCTGGGTAGGACGGCTCCTGGTCTAGGGGTGTCCAGGGGATTCATTTGCCCTGTGCTGTGATGGGTCGGTGGGCTCCTGGTCAGCTGGCTATCTGGAGGACTTGGCTACCTGTGTTCAACCTAGTGGTGATGCCAGAGGTCTGGAAGGGGCCCATCCCGGCTGGGTGAGGGTCGTTGCCGAATGGGAACACGAGGATGAGGAGTGCTGCGGGACGTGGGTCCACGAGGCGGTGGGTGCTGGTGCGGGGACTTGCGGGACTGCAGAAGGCGGCGAAGGTGGACTCGAGCATGAAGGTAGAGCGCAGGGTGTGGGCGAGAGGCCGGGGGCAGGACGAGAGGCCGGGGGCAGGACGAGTGGCCGGGGGCCGTGCTATCCTTTGGGATGGAGAACCAGGTGGAGAGCAGGAGGAGCTGAGGTGGAAGCGCTTTCTCTCCCCTCAGTGAGGCCTGGGGCCAGAGCCCGGGGCCCATGACAATGCCTCCTCATGATGTCGCTACCGTGCCCCTGTCCAGTCTCCAGGCGGCTCTCAGCTTGGTCTTGTTGGTGTGGCCAATCACCAGGCAGCTCTGCCGCCACTCGCTAGGTGGCTCTGATTGTGGCCCTCCTGACCCCACCTCCGGGATGCCATCCCCCATCACCTAAGAGGCAGATTGGTGCCCACGCTGGCCCTTGCTCCTTGCAGCTCCAGGCTCCCTCTCCACCGTTGCGGAGCCTTCATTTCACAGCTGGAACAACGGCGGGTGAAGGCAGCCCAACTCCGTGCTCCCAGGACCCCCAGGATCTGAGAGCGGGCAGAGGGCGGGCTGTTCCTCACGTGGTGTGGGTCCTCCCTCGGCCCCGCCCATCACGGAAGCTCCGCCCAGGGGTTTCTGTGGTGACCCAGGCAAGACTGGATCCTGACCCTGCAACTACTCCCTCTGCTGCCCCAGCTTTTCCCATCTGATACTGGTTCTAAGGACTGGACCTCTGGGAAAGGGAGATTGAATGCAGAGTGGGCAGGCTGCAGGGGGCCTGTAGGTGGCCTGGGACAAGGACAGAGGAGGCAAGACTCCAAGAAGATGAAGGATCCTCGCGCTGAGGGTCCAGGGCAACAGAATGAGTAGGCTCCCCATCTGAGAACACGGAAGTACCGTTCCTGGACAGCACCCCATCGTCCTTCCTATGCAGTTGTCTGCCCCGTCTCCATCACTGTAGTCATTATTTAAGACTTTAGCCCTGCTCACCACTGGCACCACACCCCTGTCTTCATTTCTAGTGACTTCTACATCCACAAGGACAGTCCATTCTACACCTGCACTGTTGGTCCTAGACCTCCTTGTCTCCTGTTGCAAACATTTTTGATATTTTCCCCAGCAGTCGTTTCTTTCTTCTACATTGAATAATGGTAATACTAATAAATGAAATGTAAATTGTTCTGGCCTCCTGATGCAATGGGCTCAGAGAAAGTAGATCCATTCCCAGAGAATGAACCATGACTGGAGGAAATCAATCATGATCCTCCCCTTCCTCTTTGCTAGGATGGGTTGGGGATGAGGAGGGCATTTGACCCAGTTCTGGCCAAGAGGGCCTGAGCAGATGCCTCTGTAGGAGGCAGGTGGTGTTTGGGAAAGCTTTATCGCTTTAACTAAAGAAAGGCAGGTGGTAGGAATCAGTCATCACTCTCTGTCTTTGACCTGATGGGGTGAGTATGTGATGTTAGCAACCGTAGCAGCCAAAGTGAGACCATGAGGAGAGAGATAAAGAGAATCCCAGAGGAGCTGATGCAAAGGCCTGCCCTTGCCGACAGGATGGATTCATCAACCCTGGAGCCTCCTGACTCTGGACTTGTTGGTGAGAGCATAACCACCTGTGCTGAAGCCGCTTGGAGCCAGAAATTCTGTTACACGCAGCTGAAGGCACCCTTGCTGATCCTTTCATTCCCAGGATAATCTGAATATCTTATTTAAATATTCTTTGTGCCGATTACACTTTCTAACTTGTATTTGTATTTATCCTGATGAGATGTAGGCTATTGTAGGTCAAAGTCATATCTCATTCCCAATGTATCCTCCAGTGTCCTAGCATCTTGCTTATCTCATAGTCAGTGCTAAACATGTGTAATGAATAAAAGTGTGTAATGAATGGTTTACAGTCTGGGCCATCAACAGAGCACGGCCCTTCACCCAGACCAATATCTTTACTAGTATAAAACAAAACCCCAAAACACAAAAAACAGAGAGAGCAAATGAGAAGCTGAATGACTCAGTGTACTCCTTGTGGTCACTGCTGTGAAAGCAAGTCAGAGGACAAGTTTAGGCCTGGCCCAGAGGAGGGTGGATCCCGAAGATGAAGGGCCTGTGTTCCCCCCAATCCCTGCAGGGAAGGAACCTGTCTACAGACCAGGAATTCATCTACAAACCTATCAGATGAGCTTGTCGTGGGATAAGTCAGTAAGGTGTTGGCAGTTGTTCAGGCAGCTCCTATAATCTTAAAACATACACCATCTCCTTCCTCTTCTTACAGAACATGCGCCCATCCTAAGAAGACTAGTCTCTTGCCTCCCTTGAGTCCTGGTGTGATCAGGTGACTAAGCTTTGAGTAGAAGGGCCATGTGGGATTTCTAAGGAGGATCTGGAAGTGAGGCAGTGGCCCCTTTGCTGCCATCTCTTCTTCCCCGTGCAGATGTGGAGTGCGCATGTGATGGCCAGATTCCCTCAGGTGATACCTTGAGGACGGAAGCCGTGGGAGGGTGATGGAGCAGAAAGACGAAGACAGGGCCCTAATCCTGGTGTGGAGAATCCAGACTTTAAATGTGACAGAAGAACTTCACTTACTTTTTCCCCAGTCCTTGTTATGTTGGTGTTTTGTTATCTACAGATGCACTGATCCCCAACTGATCCAGGGCTCCTTTCCCACTCCACAGTCCCCCAGGGCAGGGGTCTCCTAGGCCTGCATCTCCCGATCAGCTGCTACGGTCCCAGGAATGGGGCTCCTCACCTGCCTACACTCACAATTTCTAAAGCCCCCTCATCTTTGGCTGCAGTTCCCACTTTTTTTTACTTTTTCCAGTTCCCAGAACTGACCCATCTCCTTGGCACCACTGGGCCTCTGCATGTGCTCCTCCCTTTTCCTGAAGTGTCAGCCACCTGGCTAGTCCTGCCCATCATTCCACCCTCCATCACTTCCTCCAGGGTTCCTTCCTGGCCTCCCCACTAGCTCAGACCACCCTGACTTCTTCTTCATTGTCCTATCACAGTTGTAATCATATATGTGTTTGTGAGTCTGTCTGATTAAAGTCTCCCATTGCCATGACACTGAGCAACCTGAAAGCAGCAGCCCCGTTTTGTGTTCTCCTCTGTACCCCCAGTCCTGAGCATGGTCCCAACACACGGAAGGTGTTCACACATGCTGAGTTGTAGCCTCATGAACCTTGGTGTTTCTGCTTCTCTGAGGCCAAGATGCTTCTTGTCAGCAGAGGCGGTGCTGAGCAATGGTGTTGGCCTCAGTCAGAGGGCTGTAGCATGGATTTTCTGCCCAACCCCTTTCTCACGGTGACCCTGAAAGTGGGCGTGATGAGAGACCCAGCTCCCAGGGCCGTGGGGAGAACCCTGTGAAGAGCACATGAAAATGCTTGGCTCCCTGCCTACCATGGGCCACCTTGCCCATCACAGCCTCAGGGTGGACACACAAGTAACTCCAATTCCCTTTGCCCAGGTCCTTGCTAGCTTGAGGACATTCTTCCACTTTCCATTCTTGGAGGTGGCTGATGAAAGAGTTCATGGGACAGTCCACCAGCCAGCCCAGTGTCCAGCAGGGGCTTGGGTGATACACAGTGACTGCACCCCACTTCCTGTCTACTGACAGGAGACACCCTTCCCCTCCTTGAGAAGACACAGGCTGGAGATCCTGTGGGGCTGGAGCTTGGACAGGTGAGGTTATTAGGCGAGGCTGCATGTGGGGCAATTAGGGTAGGTGCTGAGAGTTTGAGGTGGGCAGAGATGACTGAGGGCCAACAGGGAGGATCTCATAGCGAGGAAGAAGTTCCCAAGGGGAACAGACTGCGGTCACAGGGATTGGTAGGTGGTCTGTAGATGCTGCTGGTGTGGGTGGACCCTAGGAGAGAGACTGGGAGTCACTGGGCAGCACTGGAGGGGTTGAGGTGAGGGCCCTAGGGTCAGCTGGGACTGGCCAAAAGGCAGAAGAGGGGCAGCCTTGAGGGTCAATCATGCCAGGATGCAGGCAGGGCTCTCCTTGGTATTATAGGCCTTTCTGTGTCTGGCCTGGTAAAAACTCCTGCTGATCTTTCAGGCCTCAGTGCAGACAGCCCTCCTCCCTGCTCTTCCAATCCTTACATTCCAAGCATGTTGATACGATCCGGTTTAGATCCCACTCAGGGCCTTGCGGGGTCAAGTCACCACATCCTCTCCACTACTGCCACTCCCTGGCTACGTGGGGATTGACCTGGTCATAACCTCCATTTTCCTTCAACCCTCCTTCACCCTCCCACCCACCCAAGGGGAGAGTGTCATAATCTCCTTTGTCCACCAAACCTCCATGTGGAGGCATTGTCGTAACCTACATTTTCCATCACCCATTTCACCCTCCCAACCTCTCATGGGGAAGAGTTTGTTGGGTTCTCCATTTTTATCAACCCACTCTACCCTTCCAACCAACCACGAAGAAGGCACTGTGAAATAGTATGTGCTCAGGTCTTTGGCCCATTTTTTTGTTATTGTTGTCGAGTTTTGGAACTTCTTTTTTATTTATGTGTGTTGAAATGATCTTTTGCCATATTTGTAGTCACTTTCTTTATAGTGCTTTTGGATGAACAGAATTTCTTAACTTTAAAATAGTTTCAAATTTATCAGTTTTGTTCTTTAGGCTTTGCAATTTTTTGTGTATTGTTTAAGAAATACTCCCTAATCCAAGGTCATTTTGTATCTTCCAAGTATTTAAATCTTTACTTTTCAAAATTTACCCAAATATAATGGATTGTTCTTTACCCAAATATATTCTTTTTTTTTTTTGTGTGAGGAAGACCAGCCCTGAGCTAACATCCGTCACCAATCCTCCTCTTTTTGCTGAGGAAGACTGGCCCTGGGCTAACATCCATGCCCATCTTCCTCCACTTTATATGGGACGCCGCCACGGTGTGGCTGACGAGCAGTGCATCGGCGGGTGCCCGGGATGCGAAGCTGCGAACCCTGGGCTGCCAAGCGCGGACTAAAGCGCTGCGCCACCAGGTGGCCCCTACCCAAATATATTCTTTACCCAAATATAATGGATTGTTCTGTATGGATGAGACAGTGTTCCAATTTCAGTTTCTTCCACATGTGCAAAACTGATTGTCCCAATACTTTTTATTGAAAAGTTCTTTCCCACTGAACTGCATCATTTCCTGAGTTATATACCTTTTTATTTATGTGTGGGTCTATCTTTGATCTTTTTATTCTATTGCATTGGTTTAATTTGTCTAACCAGAGGCAATTTCACACAATTAATACCTTTAGTACATTACATTTAATATAATACATTTAATATGTAATAATTAATACAATACTAATTAAATTAGTGTACTTTCATAATAAGTTTTTTGGTCTACAAAATCTTTGTTTATGCCCATTTTTGTTTTTGGTTTTTCTTTTCAGTATTTATTTTTTGTTGCAGTAACATTGGTTCATAACATTGTATAAATTTCAGGTGTACATCATTATACTTCTATTTCTGCATAGATAACATCATGTTCACCACCCAAATACTAATTACAATCCATCACACACACATGTGCCTAATCATCCCTTTTGCCCTCCTCCCTCCCCGCTTCCCCTCTGGTAACCACCAATCCAATCTCTGTCTCCATGTGCTTGTTTGTTGTTATTTTTATCTTCTACTTATGAACGACATCCTACAGTTTTTGACCTTCTCCCTCTGACTTATTTTGCTTAGCATAATACCCTCAGTGTCCAACCATGTTGTCACAAATGACTGGATTTCATTATTTCTCATGGCTGAGTAGTATTCCATTGTGTATATATACCACATCTTCTTTATCCATTCATCCCTTGATGGGCACTTAGTTGCTTCCAAGTCTTGACTATTGTGAACAATGCTGCAATGAACACATGAGTGCATGTATCTTTACATATTGGTGTTTTTATGTTCTTTGGATAAATACCCAGCAGCGGAGTAGCTGGATCGTATGGTAGTTCTATTCTTGATTTTTTGAGGAATCTCCATACTGTTTTCCATAGTGGCTGCACCAGTCTGCACTCTCACCAGCAGTGTATGAGAGTTCTCTTCTCACCATATCCTCTCCAAGACTTGTTGTTTCCTGTCTTGTTAATTATGGCCATTCTGACAGGTGTGAGGTGACAACTCATTGTAGTTTTGATTTGCATTTCCCTGATAGTTAATGATGTTGAACATCTTTTCATGTGCCTGTTGGCCATCTGTATAGCTCTTTGGAGAAATGCCTGTTCATGTCTTTTGCCCATTTTTAAATTGGGTTGTCAGTTTTTTTTGTTGTTGAGATGTATGAGTTCTTTATATATTTTGGAGATTAGCCCCTTATCAGATATACGGTTTGCAAATATCTTCTCCCAACTGTTAGGTTGTTTTTTCTTTTTGTTGATGGTTTCCTCTGCTGTGTGTTTATGCCCGTTTTTGAAAGATGGTTTCATTAAGTGAAAAATTCCAGGTCAAAACAGTTTTTTTCTGGCAGTACTTTGCTGCTATTATTGCACTGTTGACTGGCTTTCATTGTGCTTTCTGAGAAGTCGGTTGTCTGCCTGCCTTTTCATTGTAGTTGTCTTTTCTTTCTGCATATAAAAAATATTCTCTTTGAATTTGGTGTTTTGTGGGCTTACAAAAATCTGTCTAAATATATATTTATTTATTTATAAATCTTGAAGTTGTGGTGCTTCCTGAATGAGGATACTATACTATGTCCCAGAACTATCTGTATTCTTGGAAGGATGCTTCTTTTACCTCTCTTCAGTGCTGCAAGTCTTGCCACCTCTATCTGCTATAGGATCGTGAAAACTAATCTCATCGTGTCTTTTACTCTTGTTCATGGTAGGAATCTGTTCATTCCTCATATCCCAGATTTAAATCCTCAAATACTCAGTTCATGGTATTCTCTCACTACCTCCTATCCGTCTCCATCTCCTACACCTTTTCATTCTACCTTCTGGAGCTCATAGTCAATCACAAAACTCATAAATCTTCAACTCCCCTGATATTCCTTTTAACTTTCTACTATAATTGTATTCTACTTTCCCTAGGGGCTTCCCAAGTGGAGGCTGTTTTCTCTCCCACACCCCTAGTACTGATGGCTGGAGGTGCAGTATACGTTCTTCTTCCTCCTCATTGTAGCTTCCCAGCCATTTCTCCATCCTTACTGAACTTCATGTCATCAGAATGTAACCACCCTCTACTCTGTCTTGGTGCAGTCCTCTACCCTCTTTCCAACTCCAGGGCTCCTCTTCCTCACTCCTTAAGTGGTTTTTACTCTTGGCTTTCTGTCTCTGTCTCCCCTATTGATTCTCTTATAATTCTTGGTGATTTCAGAATACACTTGGGGATTCTTCCAAAACATTGGTATATCCTGTACCACCCCCATGCAATCCAGACTCCCATATCTCACTTCCTAGTCAACATCTCCACTTGGATATGTAACAGGCACTTCAAATGAAACATGTCCAAAATTGAATGTATCTCATTTTTTCCCATATCTGCTCCCTCTAGGTATTTTCAGTCTCAGAAAATAATGATTCCAACCCTTTTATGCTCAGGCCCCCAAACCCTCAAGTTATCCTTGACTTTCTCTCACCTTTCACATCAAGAAATCCTGTTTTCTCTATCTTCAACGTATATCCAACTACATGCCGCTTCATATCACTCCTCTTGCTATGACTTTGATGTAAGGCAGCACTAGTTCTTGTGTGAATTATTGTACTCCATGAAGGCAGAGATTTTTAACTGTTTTGTTCTTGGCTGTACTCCCGGAGTTTGGAAAAATGCCTCATATGTAGTAGGCACTTAATACATATTTGTTGTATGAATGGATGAATGAATGATTTCTTTCTATGATCATGTTTGGAGAATTCTCATTCATTATCTGTGTGAATCATGAATTCCCTATTCTCTCAGTGTTTGTTCTCTCCATCTCCAACAGTCATGTCATGGAACTGCTCCCTCTCTGATAATGTCTCTTAGTCTCCCCTTCATATTTTATATGTTTTTACCCTTCATAGCTTTATGGATGATTTCTCTAGTTCAGTACTTGCATTTTCAATTCTGTCTAAACTGTTATCTAACCCTTTCATTGTATTTCCCACTTCCAAGTTTACACATTTAATCCCTAGAAGTTTTCTTTAGTTCCCTTTTAAAGCTGCCATATCTTTTGATTTTTTTTCTTAGCTACACTTATGTTGCCCACTTTTATGTCCTCAATCAAATTAAATTTATTTAAAAATATTTTGTATCTGCTAATTCATCAGTCTCTACCATTCAAGGGACTGATTCTCCTTTTTCTTGTTTTGAATGTCTCTCATTTATGGTTTGTTTCCTTATGTGCTCTTTGATTTTGGATTATAAGCTGAGAATCACTGGAAGGTTATCTCTGAGAAGATACTTAGCTCTAGGTATAAGGTACATTCTCCCTGGAGAAAAGTTGTTTTACTTCTGCCAGGTCCACCATCTACCAGGGAATATCTTAAAGTAAACTCCCGGCTCCTCCACCCCCAACAGATTGTGTTTCATTACCTGGAGACAGGTACATTTAAGTCCCATCTCCTTTTGTATTATGAGTTTTTTTTTTCTTTTGCTTGTTAGATTACCCATTGGAGGTATCACGTTTTGGAAGCCTGGGATATTTTTCAGGGCTATGTGACTGATGAATTTTATTTCTCTCCCCAATCAAGGGGCCATTAAAAACAAAGCTCTAGGTCACCATAGACTGTTAGGTACCCCCAGGTACCCTCTTGTTTCAGCACCCACTTTCCTCTCTGGATTTGTGATATGTCATCATTTTTTGCCTTCGGGGATTTATCTTATATTTTTACAAGCTGTGATATGCCTTCAAAAATATTAAAATAATTTTTATCCATCAGTTTCAAGAATGTCACCTTTGAGGATTTTTTGGACTATGTGGTTCACATATTGCTGAAAATGAATGTCCTCAGTTATTTCTAGTGTAGATTATGAGCTCTTGCAGGAGAAGATACAGTTTTGCAAACAGGGCCATCTTCCCTCTTCAGAATAATCAGATAATTAGGCTGGGACTTGTGACAGATCAATTGCTGTGTTATGGGGGAAGGAGGAGGGATGGTTGAGTTGTGGTGGGAATTGTGGACAAGATGGTAGTGCAGGGGGATTCCCTCTACTGGAGGCAGAGATGCTGATAGGAAATATTAAACCATATTAAATATTGACCTCTACTTTCAAAAGAAAGACACAAGCCTCCAGGGACCAGAAATAGAGTAGAAAATCCAATTTCTGAATGGACATCTAATATTTTGATTTGTAGTACTGAGACTAAAATATATAGTGGCAACTGGGATTTCTGCTCCTTTGAGGGGGCTGAAAATCAGCCCATTGCCAATCATCCAAGGTTGAAGAGGCACTGGCCACTATTTCATGCTTGTGCCTGTGGTTGATCAAGGAAAGACAGATTGAAACAGGGATGGCCATTGTGTGATTGCTGAGGAATTAGACCTGCGACTTTCCAGAGAGAAAAGTTACAAGAGTTCTCAAAGCCTTGGTTCTGAGTTGTGGTCCATTGGGAAGTGAAAACTATAAAAAATTATAACTGTGGGATGCAGAAGACAAATGTGCCCACCCAGTGATGTGCTCCCACTCAAAACGTGCCATCAGTGAAAGTTACTAAGCACATGAGGCAATCCAATGTGATTAAAAACAAATAATAGGAGATTTTACCTGTGAGAAAATTGAATTAATTGAGCTATTAATGTTTAAAAAATTTCAAAACATAAAGGATGTAATGCCATACATGAAACAAAAATAGGAATTTATGATACTAAGTGGGGGAAGTTTTGAAACAAGAAGGAAGTAAAAATCTTGAAAAGAAAAAAATATAATCTGTGAAATGAAAACTTACTTATAGAAGTATAAATAGAATACTGGAAACAGTTCATGAAAAGATTAGTTAATTGAATTAAAGAATAAAGAAAGCTGGAATTGATAAGGCACACACACACACACACACATACACACACACACTCACCATATGATATTGAGATGGTAAGAGTCGTGGGAGATTGACTGAATTTCCAGATGTGGGGATGTATGGGATATTCCAAGAGATAGAGCCTAAGATTTTGTGGGTTTTCAGGCAAGAGATAATTTCCATACTGATAGTTAATCAAATTCCATCAAGCAAAAAAAAAAAAAAAGAGAATCTACCCCTAGAGACATTATAGTAAAACTGTAGGACACTAAAGGAAAAGAGACATTTAAAAATATGCCAAAATGAACAGCTGAATCAAATATAAAAGGAACAACAACTTGATTGGCAGAAGACTTCTTGCCTGCAACAATGACAAAAAATGGCAGAACAGTGGGCTAATATGTTTAAATTAGTTAAATATTTTAGAATTAAGAATGAATATGTAATAAAGCATTTTCAGTCATACAAGACTAAGAGAGTTTACCACACAAAAACAGGTTCAGACTTACAAAACCAAGATAGTTAGCCACACATAGGATATAGTGGAAAGAACTATTAACGGATATTCTTCAGCAAGAAGAAAATTGAAACTAGACTTGGAGAGTGGAATGTTAGTATCAAAAGGGAGAGAAGAATTGGTGAAACATGTTGGTAATCTAAAGAGTATTGATGTTTTTAAAAAATGAAATTATCTTGTTGACTTCAGCTTTACCAGTTGCATTTATTTATAAAAATGTGAAGCAAATATGGTAATTAATTTTTTAAAAATTAGAAGTTTGATTTACATAAGAGAAAACTCAGGGTAGAATTGAAAAGGTATAAAATACTAATGTGGAAGAGCAGGAATGCAAACATTTCACATCAGTCTATCAGTTGAAATTGCCAGGTGAAGAGATTTAAAAAAGAAATACATATCCCAATGGATGCTGAAAATATCTGATAAAATGCAACGTCTTTCATAATGAAAAGTGAACTGACTGGAAGAGAACTTCCACAGGTGAAGAGGTAGCAGTGAGCAAACACCACACTATTAGGCAAAGTAACCATCACACTATATCGCCGATTTTCAGAGGAGCAGCTGGAAATACCAAGAAAGAGAAAAGCCATTGTTGAGAGTCTTTATAAATTCATGCGAAAGCATACAAGGAAACTCACAGCATGAGAAATAGAGTGATTTCTTGGTTTGGGAGAAACCGGGGAGCAACTGTATGATTCTGGAGAAAGAGCAGAGTTTGAGAGAAAATAACTGATGCCAAACGAGGGGGAACGGAGGGGCCTGAGAATGATCTTGGAAAGAAGCCCAGACGTCTGGAAACATTGTCTGGCATCCCTGGGCAGATTTTCGATTTCAAAGATAAGGTCTAGAATTTGCTTTCTCTTCCGGACGTCTTCATCTGCTACTATAAGCAGTGTGCATGGAAAAAGCAACTGTCTGCACATGAGGTGCTCAATTTCCAGGTTGTTGGATATCCAGTGTAAAGGACTCTGGGTATCCCATAGGGCCCCCAGGGGGTGGCCAGGTGTGTGTGTGTGTGTGTGTGTGTGTGTGTACGGGCGAGCAGTTCATTCCTGGAACAGGCGTCTTCGGGCCTTGCGCGGAGGACCAACAGGGCGCGGCGGGCGCGCGTGGGGACCCGGACTCGGAGAGGGAGGTAGCGGTTGGAGTGGTGAGCTGGGAAAGGGCTCCAGAAGGTGGAAGTCCAGGGTGTAGTAGGGGCCAGGAGAGCGTCTCTCTGGACTAGGGGTGGGGGCCCAAGGCGAGGGCTCTGGGACGCGGCCCTGCGGGGAGGCGCTGGACACCCTGCCAGCCCAGGGGCGGAGCCCAGCGACTGAGCCGGCTGCAGGGTCCATCCAAGGCGGCAGGAGCTCGGGGACCGAGTCCTCCTCGTAGGCCTCTTCTTCGGCAGCTATCTCTGGGACAGATGCGCAGAAGAATCCCTGCTCGACGGCGACGTCGTCCCCGGGAGCGCCCAGGAAGGCGCCCTCGCTCCAGGCGGATGGGCGAGTCGGCCCGCCCTCCCGAGCATTCGTGGCCGGAGTCCAGGAGGGCCTCGGGGACCAGCACGAGGGTGTAATCTCCGAGGGACACTTGCAGGACCGACGTCGGCTCGGGCTCCAGCACCAGGTCGACGTCGTCCAGGGGCACCTGCAGGGCACAGCCCGCGGCCAGGACCACCACGGAGGTGAGCGCGCCCGCGGCAGGGGGCCCTGGCGGGTCTTCGAGGCTGGGCGCCGCCCGGGACTCGGGGCCCGCGGGCTCGTCACATGGGCGGCGCTTGGCAGGGCCGGGTGGTCCGGGCTGCGGTCCCCACCAGGGCGCAGGGTAGGCGCTGGGGCTGCGGAGCCGGGTGCCCATCACGTCGAAGCGCTGCGGGCTTTGCTCCCGGAGCCTGGCCGAGGGCTGGGGGGCTGGGTCCTGCACGCAGTGACAGGTCCGGATGGCAGGAGAGGCGGGCTGGGGGCGGTGGGGCGCAGGACCGCGCGACGCAGGTCGAGTCCTCGGAGCTGGTGGGGCGCCGCCGGGAGGCCGCTGTCCTGGCTTCTGGGGGAGCCGCGCCCGGTGCAGCGCTCGGCCTCGCGCGTTCGACTTTTCTGCTCCGCACACCGACCCGTGTTCGCCCCGGACGGTCAATGGTGTTGCAAGTGACGCCTGCCTAACCACGGTCGCAAAATGTCACGCTAAGCTCCGCTCCCTCTGAGGCTCGGCCCAGTGGAGATCGCGGTATCTGTGCAGCCCAATAGCATGGGCTGTAGTTGGTATGTCTCTGTAGGGAAATACTTCTATAGGCCTCTAGGGGGCAGAATGACATGTGTAAGTCTTGTTCTTAGGAAAAAAAGAGATATATCAATAATAGAACTTCAAACATGGCTCACCTTTATGGCTTATGTTTTCTTGTGGTTTCAGGCGTTTTGGAGAAAAGAGCACTCAAATAAACTCTCCCCTCCTCCCCATAAAACGGACCCACCCAAATGCTGGAAATGGAAAATACTGATTTCTTTTTAGGAGAATTTCTGTTTTAATACCAAAGTAAAATATTTGTAGCTGTTTCTTCCTGAAGGGTAAGGCTGCTCCAAAATTATTAATAATATCAATAAAGATTAAAACAATATGATTAAATCGTTTTATTGAGCACTTATATGTCCACCATTCTACTGTTTTGGAAAGTGAACTTTTTCTTTAAAAAAACCCAATACTTTATTGAGGTATGATTGACATAGATAAGGTTGTACACAGTTAAGGTATACAACTTGAGTTTGGAGATAAGTGTACATCCGTCACCACAATCCGAAACCATCACCACAATGAATGCCATAAGCACATCGATGGCTTCCAAATGATTCCTCCTGTCCTCTTTGACAAAAATGATCCTTTGCAGTCTTCACAGCAGCAGAAGTCCAGAGTGGTAAATTAAGTTTTCCAAAATGAAATACCTACTTTGTGTTAGATTTAGGAATCAAATGCAGCTGAAGCTGGTTTTAAATCATGGACTCCTGACTCATATATTTATTATCTACACCTAGGAGTGGATTGCTGATTGCTACTGTGTGCCTTTTCAAATTAACGGGTAATGCCCTCCTCTTTTTTTTTCAACATGCTTTTCACAGTTCACACTCCTGTGAGCAGACTATGTTTCCATTTCACTACATCCTTACATACATTTCTTACCGTCAAACTCAAATCTTTTCCAACCTAGTGTAGTAAAATGCTATCTCATTGTGTTTTCATTTTGCATTTCTGATTGCCAGTTATGGCGGATCATTTTTTCATATGCTCATTGGTCTTTCTTATATCGTCTTCTTTGAAAAGTTCTTATCTTCTATTTTTTTACTTTTTAAAAATTGGGTTTCAGACATAGTGTACACCAGTCATTTATCAAATGTATGTGTAGCAAATGTCTCTATCACAGTCTTTGAAGACTTTACCACTTGATTCACTATAATTCTCACCTGTTCTACCTCTGGTACAATTTGTGGTGATTTGAATATTCTCATAGAATTTACCCCCCTAAATTGTGGCCTCTTAGTTCTCTTCCTCTTCAACACTTTCATCCTCCCTCCTACTTCACTGACTTGTACTCTTGACTTTGTCATTACCCCAAACTGTAACCCCTTCATAGTCACAATTTCAACCATTTTATTCTCAGAAAGCACTATGTCCTAACTTTCTAGCTAAGTCATTTAAATATCCAAACTCTTAGTCCTTCTGCCCCTCTGGAAAAATCCATTGACCCTACCACCTTTTCACTGAAACTGACAGGATCAGGTCCTCACTTCCCTCCTTACCCAGAACTTAAATTCCATGGACAGTCATTATAATCATTGCTATGTTTATATTTTCATCTCTCTTTCCTGTCTTCTGCTTTGCTGGTTAAATATATCTGCTACTCTGTGCCTGCACTTGTGCAGCTGAATAGGGCTGGAGAAAAACACTCAACCCCATTCATTGGTCTCATGTTATGTTCGTGATCACCAGCCTCAAGTGAGCTCCTAACACTGCCCAGTGATCTTACTATGTTGCTCTATTCCATTCACTCTCTCCCTCTTCTAGATGAACATTGCATGCTTTCTCCCCTCTCCCCAAACCTCCAATACTTCACGCCTTATTTTCACTCCTAGACAGTCACCTTGCTTCTTTTTCACTGAGACAATAGAAGCAATCAGAAAATATTTTCCAAAATTCCCATAATCACATCTCACCAAGCTCCACTGGGACTATTTATTCTGCCTTCTCTCCTGTTCCCAAAGATGAATTGTCTGTGCCCTTAGCAAAGGCCACTTCCTCCGTTTGTGCAATTGATCTCATCTCATTTTGCTTCCTCAAGAACATTACTCTAGCGATTCTCTTTTAGCTACCTCTACTGTATCAATATGTTCAATATATAATTTAGAGGTAAACTCTTCCATCTTAAAACAAACAAAAACTCTCTTGACATGACTTTCTCCTGCAGTTTCTACATCAATTTGCTCCTTCCTTATAATAGAAAAGCTCGTGAATCAGTCAACTCTACTTGCATTCTCTAATTTCCCTCCTCCTTCTTTCTCTTGAACCCACTCTCATCAGACTTCTGTCCATGCCAGTCATCTACAAGCACACTCATTAAGGTCACCAATGATCCTCACATTATGAAATACAGCGGTTAATTCTCAGTCCTCATCTTGAGTTATGAGCAACATTTGACACAGTCAATCATTCTCTCCTTTAAACATTTTCCCCCTTGGCATCCAAGATTTCATACTGTCCTGGTCTGTCTCTGGCTTAACCTTGTGAGTTTCCTTAGCTGTTTGCTTCTCATTCTGAAGGTTGGAATAGCCCAGGACCCTGTTCTTGGCCTTATCTTTTTTTCTGTCAACCTTCACTGTCTTCCTTTAAGTGCCATCTATATGTTGGTGACTCCCAAATATGAGTTTCCCTCCTGTACCTTTCTCACAAACATCCAACTGCATTGTCAGCATTTTCTCCTGGACAACTATTAAGTTGAACCATATGCCATTTTCATTTTTGTAGGTCAGAATGGTTGAATATTACCAATTTTATATATGTCAGTCTAATAATGGGCAGTCCAAACTTCAGGTCCAAATTTGAGCTCCTCTTATTTCCCCAAACCTGATCCTTTCAACATGTTCTCCATCACAGTAGTTGGCAATTCCTTCCTGTTGTTCAAGCCCAAAACTCAGAATTATCCTTGAGAGTCTCTCTTTCACGTTTCACATCCATTACACCTGGATATCCTGGACCATACCACTTCTTACTGTCCCTCCTGCTACCACCCTGCTGCTACCTTCATCCCTTTAGTGAATTACTGTAGAAGCCTCCTAAGTGGTCTCCTTGCGTGTCTTCTTTGTCTTTCCCAGCTAGTCTCCACGCAACAGATAGAGTGATTCTATTAAACCATGAGTTGGATCATGTCATGCCTCTGCTCAAACACTTCCAATTTCACGCAGGGTCAAAGCCAATGTTTTTATATGGGCCTACAGGACTCTCTATGATCTGGACTTCTCACCCCCATTATCTGTCAGATAGTACCTGCTTTCACTCTCCCCCTTGCTCCTTCTGATACAGCTCTCTGGCCTCTATGCTCTTCCTAGAAACTGACAGGCATACTTACAGATCTTGCAATTGCTCTTCTTCTACCCATCTGTCTGCATGTTTCCTCACTTCTTTCAGACCACGATTCAAATGGCTCTGTCGCTGAGGCTTTCCCTGAACACACTGACTAAAATGGCAACTGTGCACTTTAGGTTTGGACTTCTGCTCAGTTTCTGGACCCTGTATAGTTGTCAAATTATTCTGAGAATTTATGTCTATGTTTAATATTTTTTCTTGTCAATACTAAATGTCTGTAGGAGAGAAAGAATGCTCCCTCCCCTCACTGACTACATCTTGACCAGAATTCACACACACACACACACACACACACACGCACACACGCACACTATACCATGTACCCTTCCACATAGCACAGAGTAAAGAATCAGCAGTTAATCAGCCTTAGAAGAAATTCAGGCTCTGTTGATTGTTTCCTTTGCTGTGCAGAAGCTTTTTAGTTTGATGCAAACTCGCTTGACTATTTTTGCTTTTATTGCCTGTGCTTTTGATGTCATATCCAAAAAATCATTGCCCAGACCAACGTCAAGAAGTTTTTTCCCTATGTTTTCTTCTAGTAGTTTTACTATTTCAGGTCTTATGTTTAAGTCATTAATCCATTATGAGTTTGTTTTTGTATATGGTGTGAGATAAGGGTCCAATTTCATTCTTCTACATGTGAATATTTAGTTTTCCCAGCACCGTTTGTTGAAGAAACTATCTTTTCCCTTTTGTGTATTCTGGGCATCCTAGTCAAAGATTAGTTGACTGGAAATGTGTGGATTTATTTCTAGGCCCTCTGTTTTGTTCCATTGGTCTATATGCCTGTGTTTATGCCAGTACCATACTGTTTTGATGACTGTAGATTGGTAATATATTTTGAAATCAGAAAGTGTGATGCCTCCAGCTTTGTTCTTGCTCAAAATTGCTGTGGCTACTTGGGGTCTTTTGTGGTTTCATATGAGTTTTGTGATTGTTTTTTCTATTTCAGTGAAGAATGCCATTGGGATTTCGATATGGATGGCACTGAATCTGTATATCACTTCAGGTAGTATGGACATTTTAACAATATTAATTCTTCTAATCCATGAACACAAGATGTGGTTCCATTTATCTATCTTCTTTAATTTCCTTCATCAATGTTTTATAATTTTCAGCATACAAGTCTTTCACCTCTTTGGTTAGGTTTGTTCCTAAGTATTTTATTCTTTTTGTTTCTATTGTAAATGGCATTGTTTTCTTAATTTCTCTTTTGAATAGTTTGATTTTTTGTGTATAGAAATGCCACTGATTTTTGTATATTGATTTTGTATCCTGCAACTTTACTGAATTTGTTTATTAATGCTAACATTTTTTTTTTGTTGAGCCTTTAGAGTTTTCTATGCATATGATCACTCCACCTGCAAATAGAGATAGTTTTACTTCTTCCTTTCCAATCTGGATGCCTTTTATTTCTTTTTCTAGTTTAATTGCTCTGGCTAGGACTTCCAATACCATGTTGAATAAAAGTGGTGAGAGTAGGCATCCTTATCTTGTACCAGATTGTAGAGGAAAAGCTTTCAGTTTTTCCCCATTGATTATGATGCTGATATTATTGATTATAATATTATTAATTTTCAGACTGGATGATCTATCCATTATAGAGAGTGAGGTATTGAAGTCTACTCCTATTATTGTATTACTATCTATTTTTTCCCATCATATCTGTCAATGTCTACTTTATATATTTAGGTGCTTTGATGTTGGGTGCATATGTATTTATAATTGTTATATCTTCCTGTTCAATTGATCTTTTTATCATTATATAGTGACCTTCTTGTCTCTTGTGACAGTTTTTGACTTAAATTCTATTTTTTTTCTGACATAAGTATAGTTACCCCTCTTCTGTTTTGGTTACCATTTGCATGGAATATCTTTCTTACCCCTTCACTTTCAACCTTTGTGCATCCTTAAATTTAAAGTGAGTCTCTTGTAGACAGCATACAGTTGAGTCTTGTTCTTTTATCCATTCAGCCACTCTGTGTCTTTTTTTGCAGAGAAAGATTTGCCCTGAGCTAACATGTGTTGCCAATCTTCCTCTTTTTTTCCCTCCCCAAAGGCCCAGTGCATGGTTGTATATCCTAGTTGTAAGTCCTTCTAGTTCTTCCTTGTGAGCTGCCACCACAGCACGGCAACTGATAGTTGGGTGATGTGGTTCTGTGACCAGGAAATGAACCCAGGCTTCTGAAGCAGTGAGAGCGCTGAACTTTAACCACTAGGCCATCAGGGCTGGCTCTCTATGTCTTTTGATTAGGGAGTTTAGTCAGTCCATTTATGTTTTAAGTAATTGTTGATAGGTAATGAGTTTATATTGACATTTTGTTAATTGTTTTCTGTCTGTTTTGTAGTTCTCTTGTTCCTTTCTTCTTCTCTAGTTATCTTTCTTTGTCGTTTGATTTTTGTAGTGGAGTGCTTTGATTCTTTTCTCTTTATCTTTTGTATATCTACTGTACTTTTTTTTGGTGTGTGGTTACCATGGGATTGGCATTGGACATTTTATAGTTATAGCAGTCTGTTTTAAGCTGATAATGACTTAACTTCAATCTCTTACAAAAACTCTAATTTTACCCCCTCACCACGTTCTGTAATTGATGACAGATTTTACTTTTTTCTATATTGTGTTTCCATTAACAAATTTCTGTGGTTATAGTTATTCTTACTGCTTTTGTCTTCTAATTTAGGTACTAGTGTTAAAAGTGATTTATGGGCCACCATTATAGTATTATAATATTTGATTTGTCTTTAGCAGTGAGGTTTGTACTTTCATATGTTTTCTTGTTACTGTTTAGCATCTTTTAGTTTCAACTTGAAGAACTTCCTTTAGCGCTTCTTGTAAGGCTTGTCTTGAAAAACTTAGTTTTTGTTTGTGAAAGTCTTTATCTAGCCTTCATTCTTAAAGGACAGTTTTGCCAGGTAAACTATTCTTGGTTGGCAGTTTTTTTCTTTCAATACTTTGAATATATCATCCCATTCTTTCCTGGCCTGCAAGGTTTCTGCTGAGAAATCCACTGGTAGTCTTATGGGGGCTTCCTTGGATATGACAAGTTGCTTTCAAAATTCTCGCTTTGCCTTTTGATAATTCAGTTATAAAGTGTCTTAGTGTAGACCTTTTTGGAGACTTTTTGGTTATGAATCAAGATGTCCCTTTCCTTCCCTAGATTTGGGGAGTTCTCAGCTATTATTTCTTTAAATAATCTTTTTGCCCCTTTCTCTCTTCTCCTTCTGGGACTCCCATAATGTGTCTTATTTCACTTGATGGTTTCCCATAAGACCTGTATGCTTTCCTCACTCTTTTTCATTCTTTTTTCTTTTTGTTCCTCTAACTGGATAATTTCAAATGCCCTGTTTTTGAATTTGCTAATTCTTTTTTCTCCATGATTGAATCTGCTGTTAAGCTTTATATTGATTTTTTCAGTTCAGGCATTGTGTTCTTTAGCTCCAGGATTTCTGTTTGGTTCTTTTTCATGGTTTCTATTTCTTTATTAAAACTTCTCATTTTGTTCATGTATTGTTTCCCTGATTTCATTTAGTTGTTTACCTATGTTCTTTTGTAGCTCATTGAGTTTCTTTAAGATGATTGTTTTGAATTCTCTCTCAAGTAGTTCATGGATCTCCATTTCTTTAGGGTTGGTTACTGGAGTTTTGTTAGTTTTCTTTTGGTGGTGTCATGTTTCCTGATTCTTCATGATCCTTGTAGCCTTGGTGCATTGGTGTCTCTGTATTTGAAGGATCAGAAACTACTTTTAGTCTTTACAGACTGGTTTTGCCAGATAAAGACCTTCTCCTACCAGGTCCCCACACTGTTGGGACTGCTTCTGGGACTGTAGTCAAGCAAGGCTGGAGCTGATCACAGGGCTGCTTTAGGGTCTGCAGTTGGGTCAGTAGTCAGGGGGCCTGTTACTGGGGGCCCCAATGGATGTGGCTTCTCCTGTGTCCCTTGGTGGATGGGGTTGGTGGGAGGACTACAGACAAGTAGAGCTGGAGCTGACTTCACAGGGAGATGGTACAGCTTTTGGATCACACCATAGTCAGTGGGCCTGCCACTGGGGCCTGCCTTCTCAAAGTGGCCCTCCCGGTCTTGGACTCTAACAGGGTTTTAGAACCTCGTACCTGGTCCCAGGGCCCCCACAAATGCACTTTTGCCCATGGATGGTAGCCAAATCATTGTTTGTGTGTGGTGAAGAGTGCTGGGAACTTCCTATTCTGTTCTCTTGCTGACATCACTCCTTAGCTGTCTGGTTCTAAAGATTGAATGCTTCCAGAGGATCTCTGAGAATCCTCAATTTGATGTCCCCTATTGGAATACACTTTCAATTTTATGGAATTCTGAATTGTTTCTTTAGTTCTGAAACGTGAACACAAGAATTGACTCTCTTGAGTTTCACTGCTGTATTTATTGTTAGCAGTACCTGATAACGTCTCTTCTAATGAGGTTTAAGAGCAGTTTTTCTCTGAAATCTCTTCCAATAGATGAAATCTCTTGGCTAAAGATCATGAAGAGGCTTTTTAGGAAGATGTGGTTGGAAGGTGGGCTTAACTTTTTGGTGATAGGACTGGGTATAGTATGTGATTCTCCTGCAGTATTTTGCCATGTCTGCATACAATAGGGCAGAGTCTAGTGTTGCAGGTGAAATCCCTAAATGAGTGGGCTTTCCAGTTACCAATTCACAGGGGAATAACAAATTTGTCCCCAATGGAGTGGAATGTATTGCCTCATAAGGGCTAGGAGGAGTACATTTGGCCAAGGGAGTGCAAGGGTTTATTAAAGTTTTGCTAATTTTAATTTAAGGCCATTGGTGGTGTTAACATCTCCAAGAGATTGTGGTGGTAAGGACAGTGTAGTTTTTGAGTAATGGGCAATGCCTTACAGAGTTCTTTTATAATGATTCCCATAAAGTACGTGCCTTGGTCACTTGATATAAAAGTTAGTATGCTCCACGTTGGAAACACAAAGCAGATTTTTAGTGACTGTAAGGGCTGTAGCTTTTCAGCCTAGAAATTATTCAACCCATCCTGAAAATAGACGTACAAAAACTAAAACATATTCAAATTTCATGGAGGGTGGAAGCTGGATAAAATCTATATGAAGGTGTTAAAAGGATCCGTGAACTTTGGTTCATGGCAACGTCCCATCTTTACAGTTTTTCCAGAATTGTCTTGTTGACAGGTGGCACATGACTTGGAAATAACCTTAGTTGCCTTTAAAAAAAATTGTGGTAAAATACACATAATGTAAAATTTACCACCCTAGCCATTTTTAAGTGTGCAGTTCAGTAGTATTACGTATATTCATATTGTTGTGTAACTAATCTACAGAAGTTTTTCATCTTGGAAAACTGAAAGTCTATACCCTTTAAACAACAACTCCCCATTTCCTCCTCTCTCCAGCCCCTGGAAACCACTATTCTACTTTCTGTTTCTATGGGTTTGACTACTCTAGATACCTCATCTAAGTAAAATCATACAGTATTTGTCGTTCATGACTGGCTTATTCACTTAGCATAAAGTCCTCAATATTCATCCATGTGGTAGCATGTGTCAAAATTTTTTTCCTTTTTAAGGCCGAATGACATTCCATTGTAGGATTCTACCACATTTTGTTTATTCATTCATCCTTCTATGAACACTTGGGTTACTTCCACATTTTGGCTATTGTGAATAATGCTGCTATGAACATGAGTGTATGAAAATCTCTTTGAGACTCTGTTTTCACTTCTTTTGGATATATACCCAGAAGTGAAATTGCTGGATCTTATAGTAGTTCTATTTTTAATTTTTTGAGAAACTGCCATACTATTTTACACTCTGACCAACAGTGAACAATGGTTTCAATTTTTCCACGTCCCTGGCAACACTTGATATTTTCTGTTTTTTTTTCTATAGCAGCCATCCTGATGAGTGTGAGGCGACATCTCATTGTAGTTTTGGTTTGCATTTCCCTAATGATTAGTGATGTTGAACATATTTTCATATGCTTGTTGGCCATTTGTATATTTTCTTTGGAGAAATGTCTATTCAAGTCTTTTGCCCATTTTAAAATCAGGTTATTTATTATTTTGCTGTTGAGTTGTAGGAGTTCTTTATATATTCTGAATATTAACCACATATCAGATATGCAAATATTTTGCAAATATTTTCTCCCATTCCATAGGTTGCCTTTCACTCTATTGATTGCATCATTTGATGCACAGAAGTTTTTAATTTTGATGTAGCCCTATTTATCTATTTTACTTTCATTGCCTTTGCTTTTGGTGTCATATCCAAGAAGTCATTGCCTAGTCCAATGTCATGAAGCTTTCCCCTTATGTTTTCATCTAACAATTTTATAGTTTTAGGTCTTACGTTTAAGTTTTTGATCCATTTTGAGTTAATTTTTATATGTGGTCTAAGGTAAGGGTCCAGCTTCATTCTTTTTTTTTAATGAATACTTGTATTTTTTTTCCCCCTGGGAAAGATTCACCCTGAGCTAACATCTGTTGCCAATCTTCCTCTCTCTCTTTTTTTCTCCCCAAAGCCCCAGTATATAGTTGTATATTCTAGTTGTAAGTCCTTCTAGTTCTTCTATGTGAGCTGCCATCATAGCATGGTTACTGACAGACGGGTGGTGTGGTTCCACACCCAGGAACCGAACCTGGGCCACTGAAGAGGAGTGTGCTGAACTTTAACCACTAGGCTATCAGGGCTGACTCCAGCTTCATTCTTTTGCATGTGGGTATCCAGTTTTCTCAACAAAATTTGTTGAAAATACTGTCCTTTATCTATTGAATGGTCTTGGCACTCTTGCTGAAAATCATTAGACCATATGTACAAGGGTTTATTTCTGGGATCTCTATTCTATTCCATTGGTCTTTATGTCTGTCTTTATGCCAGTACCACACTATTTTGATTACTGTAGCTCTGTAATAAGTTTTTAAATCAGGAAGTGTGAGAGCTCTAACTTTATTCTTCTTTTTCAAGATTGTTTTGGCTATTGGTCCCTTGAGATTTAATATGAATTTTAGGATGGATTTTTCTATTTCTGCAAAAAACAAAAAACATTGTTGGCATTTTGATAGAGATTGCATTAAATATGTAAATTGCTTTTGGTAGTATTGACATCTTAACAATATTAAGTCCTCCAATCCATGAACATGGGACGTCTTTTCATTTATTCATCTTTAGTTTCTTTCAGCAATATTTTGTAGTTTTCAGTGTACAAGTCTTTTGCCTCCTTGATTTATTTTATTCTTTTGGATGCTATTGTAATCAGTTTTTTAAAGGTTTCCCCACCAATGTTGATTTAAGATCGTAACCAATTTGTCTAACAATGATGAGTCATTTCATGGAGAAATTTAGCTAATATCCATGTGAAATCATCTGGTGCCAGCAAGCAGCCATTTTGAGAGCACCAGAGATTATCTGAGTGAAAAGTACAACCAGATTTTTTTCATTCTTCCTTTTCAGGGGCTAATCATGATATTATATAATGGCCTCTTTGAATCCCTTCAGAGATTTATAGGATCATAATTTTGATTAAGGCTGCTTGTTTGGCATACTGATCTGCTAGAACATTTCCTTTAGCTTCCATATGATCTATTTTTGCATGGGCTTCACCTTTTCTAGTAGCCACCTTTGGGAAGTAGGAGTACCTCTAAAAGTCCATTTTTGAGGGGGTGCCAGCAGAGGCGAGAAACTCCCTCTGTTTCCAAACCATCCCAAAGTCATGTACTACTCCAAAAGCATACCTGCTCTCTGTATATGTTTACTTTCAGGTCTTTGGCTAGTTGACAAGCTGTAGTAAGTGCAATAAGTTCTTCCATCAGGGCTGATTTTACCTCAGGTAGAGGACTATATTCTAAAGGAGAGTTTAGATTAGTGATAATATATTCTGCTTGATAACCTCCAGTTTCAGTCTTGAGGTATGATCTGTCAACAAATAATGTGAGGTCAGGGTTCTTGTTAGGAGTCTCTAGTAAATCTGAGTAAGGTACAGAGAGTTCTCTAACTGAGGTAAGACCATCATGAGCTTCCTCTTCTTTTGGTAGAGGCAGGAGAGTGGCAGGATTCAGGGTGTTGCAGTGGTGAATGGTAATGTGAGAGGCAGAGAGAAATAGAATCTCATAGGATATTAATCAGCTGGTTGAAGAGTGTGTGTTCTGTTAGTAGTAATGTCTGTGCTGAATGAGGAACCATGAAGTCCAGTGGGGAGGCTAGAACTAGTTCAGAAGAAGTTTCAACAAATTTTGTAGTGACAGCTATTGCCTTAAGACAAGGGGGATAAACCTTTCCAACTGGGTCAAGGGTCAGGCTGTAGTAAGTGATGTTTTTGGTGTTTCTTTTTTTTTAGAGGTTGGGTAGTAGATAAACATTGAGCTGGCCATCTTAGTGATGTATAGAACATGCCTCTGACAGACTTCTTCTAACAAAGTCTTCATTTATTGTACATCCAGCAAGTTCCCCTTTCCTTTATGTCGTGAGGATATCAACCTGGTTTTTAACGTATGCTCATTAAAAAATCTTATCCCTGAAGTTAACTTCTCTAATGAATGGATCTTTTTTCTTCTTTACCTTTAAAAAATTAATATACTTATTTTTTTAGTACAGTTTTATGTTTACAGAAAATTGAGCAGGTAGCACAGAGTTCCCGTATACCACCCTTCTCCCACACACAGTTTCCCCTATTATTAACATCTTGCATTACTATGGTACACTTGTTACAATTAATAAACCAATATTGATACTTTATAGTTAACTAAAGCCTATAGTTTACATTAATGTCCACCCTTTGTGTTGTACAGTTCTATGGGTTTTGACAAATGCACAATGTCATGCATCCATATAGTATCATACAGAGTAGTTTCACGACTCTACAGATCCCTCGTGCTCCACCTAGTCATACCTTCCCTCTGAACTCCAGACTACCACTGATCTTTTTACTGTCTTTATAGTTTTGCCTTTTTCAGAATGTTATATGGTTGGATTCCCATAGTATATAGCATTTTCAGACTGGTTTGTTTCACTTAGCAATATGCATTTAAGTTTCCTTCGTGTCTTTTCATGGCTTGGTAGCTCATTTCTTTTTTAATCACTGAATAATATTCCACTGTGTGCATATACCACAGTGTGTTTATTCATTTGTCTATTGAAGGACATCTTGGTTGCTTCCAGTTTTTGGAGCAATGGGTTTTTGATGGTTCTCATCAAGTTGGGTTAAAATCTCAAGGGCTTGTTTAGATTGCTTATATATAAGTAGAGACAACTTTTTGTAGTTACAGATGCCCAGTGTAACAGGCTGTTCAACAGCCATTTCCAGGTTATTGGTTCACATTTGGGTTCCCCAGGAGAGGGCCTCTTAGTGAAGACTTAGTCAATTCATAAAGAGGTGTTTCAGTCTCAGAAAAATTTGGCGCCCATTGTCTGCAATATCCAGTTAAAACCAGAAATACTCTCAATTGTCTTTTATTAAGGGTCTAGATATGTTCAGATACTCTTTAGTCTATCAGGAGAGAATGTTTTCCCTCCTTAGATAGTTATTTAGGTTATGCTCTAAATAATGGACTGTGTTTTGGCAAAATTCTAACTTATCTGTTGAAATTTTGTCTCTTTTTTGCTAAGGCTGGGGGCAAGCCTTTTACAGGCTTCTTTGTTCTCTGAGCAAAGTAGATTATCTACACATTGTGTTAGAACTGAATCACAAGGAAATTTAGATCTTTTAAGTCTTGATTGAGGACCTGGAAAAAATAGGAAGGGGCTCAAGTAAACTCCTGGGGAATGACTGTCCAGGTATATTGTTGTTCTCTCTAGGTGAAGGCACAAAGGTATTGACTGTCTTGGTATAGAAACACACTGAAAAAAGGCAGAGCAGAGATCCACTACAGTGAGGCCAATGGCTTCAGGTGGGATTGATGATAAGATGGTATTTAGATTAATTTCTACCAGGAAGTGATGTATACCTATTTTGTCAATGGCCTTGAGGTCTTGAACAAATTGATATCCTTGTCCATTTGGTTTCTTTACTAGTGGGATGAGGGTGTTACAGGGCAGAGTATGAGAAGACCTTTGTATGTAAGGCTTTCAACTATGGGTTTGAGCTCTTCTTTTGGCTTCAGTGGATATTAGGAAAGTTTGGGTAATGGTTTGGTAGGATATATCTGAATTTTAATAGGTTCTGCTCCCATTATTTTTCCTATGTCAGTGGAATTTCCAGCCCATAGAGGGTCAGGTATGGTATCAAGATCTTTGTTTGGGGTATGCATCAAATATAATGGAGAATGCAAAGATATATTTAGAGTAGACACAATTGATTATGAATAGAGAAGGCCTCTTAAACTTCAAGAAATAGTCCCTCTGGTGTGTTCTTTTTTTTTTTTTTAATGAAGTGGTACCTCACTCTTCTTTATTTAGAGATTTCTTTCTTTTTTTTAAAGGAATATTGGCCCTGCACTAACATCTGTTGCCAATCTTCCTCGTTTTCTTTTTCTTTTTTTTCTCCCCAAAACCCCAGTACATAGTTGTATATGATGGTTGTATAGTTGTAGCTCTTCGATGTGGGACGCCACCTCAGCATGACTTGATGAGTGGTGAGTAGGTCTGCACCCAGGATCCAAACTGGTGAATTCTGGGCTGCCGAAGTGGAACATGCGAACTTAACCTCTATGCCACCAGGCCGGCCCCCCTCTGGTGTGTTTTTAATATAACAATTCTATGTGTAAAGTATGTCTCGCCCTGTTAAATTTGCAGGTATGTTATCACAGTACAGGAAGCTGGAGACCTGGTTGTCTCCATCTAATGTCTTAGGGCCCAATTAGGCTCTGATCTCACCATTACAAACAATACAAGGGCTCAAGGGTTACAATTAAAGGCTGGGAGATAGGGAAAAATCTGAGTTATTTGAAAAACCAACCACCTTTGTGGTACGTTTACTCCAAGGAAGAGACTGAGCAAAGGTGGCAGGGTTTAATATAGAAACAGTAGCACTTGTATTGATTTTTATTGGAAACGTTTCAGGTATGGTTTTTAAGAGACTTTGCCCAACTTTTCAAGCTTGTTTTTGGACCCTCAGGTTTATTGTGGTAAGAGAGATCCTGTAGGTCATTTTCTGGGTCAATCCAATCTTCTTTTGCCATCCAGGAGTTAGTATCTGCAGTTCTGACTATATGTGTATGAGTGATATAAGTCAAGTAATTCTGGGTCATATGCACCCAAAAGAATTCTAACTTCTTCTATGAATATTTGCTGATCTTGTCTGAATTTAGGGAAATCTTTACTAATAGCTCTTAATTCCGCTTAGAGTTGCCTGAATACCTGGTGCATGGGGGATGGATCTTTAGAGGCAACTGGCATTTTGGGTTCTTGGGAGAGTTGTTGGGAAAAGGTAGGGAGCCTGGACAAGGGGAATTGGAGGGAGGAGTTGATGGAAATGCAGAAGCAGAGAGGTTGGAGGAATAGGGGAAGAGAGAGATCTGGAATAGGGAGGCAACTGGAGGATAAAGATGGAGGATTTACTAGAGAAATGAGTCTACTTTGTTGTTTGTTGAATTGCTCATTAGCTTTGGCCAAAGATTCTTTTTTTTTTTTTGCTGAAGAAGATTTGCCCTGAGCTAACATCTATTGCCAATCTTCCTCTTTTTTTTTTTTTTTTCTGAGAAAGACTCACGCTGAGCTAACATCTGTGGCCAATCTTCCTCTATTTTGTATGTGAGCCACTGCCACTAGCATGGCCACTAATGAGTGGTGTAGGTCCACACCTGGGAACTGAACCCGGGCTGCCAAACAGAGGCACCAAACTTAATCACTAGGCTGGCCCCAAAGAATCATGTTTTTCTTTTCTTTTTGTGAGGAAGATCAGCCCTGAGCTACCATCCATTGCCAATCCTCTTTTTTTTCTGAGGAAGACTGGCCCTGGGCTAACATCCATGCCCATTTCCTCTACTCTACGTGGGATGCTGCCACAGCATGACTTGACAAGTGGTGCATCAGTCTGCACCTGGGATCGAACCTGCGAACCCTGGGCCACTGAAGTGGAGTGTGTGAACTTAACTGCTGCGCCACCGGGCCGGTCCTCCCAAAGAATCTTTTAACGAAGCAATTTTTGATTCAGAGTTTTGTTCGGAGGCCTCTTTATACCCAAACAAAAAATGCTGCCCACTGAACGTAAGAAATGTTATTCCCTCTATTTTCTAAGGTGACTCTCCAATGAACAGTTTTGTTCCAGTCAAATCACCCTTGGTGAAGTCATGTCCTTTAGAGAGACAGGCACAAGAATTAGGATTGTAATGAGAACACATGTAAGAAGCAGGCATTTTTCCTGGGAGAGGAGAGGATTTAGACTTAGATGAGCCCATAAGAGCTGGCAACGGTGGGTAAAACATGGTGCTGGTGCACCTTGTGTCTTAGGCCCCCGACCTAATGGTTCGCTGCCTCTGAATGCAGACCCGACAGTCTGCACCCCTGGTGGGTGGAAAACCAGAGAGAACGCTCTTTCTGGATCAAAGCCAAACTTTCAGGACAAAAAAAAATCAGGACAGGAGAACCTCGTCTGGTTTTATTGATGACCCACAATAAAGTTTGTCCAAATGGATGCTTGTCTGGTGAGAACTGCAATCTCACTAGACTGTGAGGTTGACTCACGCAGCAGGCTTACAGGCCCTATTACTGTGTTCTTCTCAGCAATTCTCTTTCTTGTGAAAACATGTTTGGACAGTACAACACAAACGGAAACACAAAAGAGCAAAAGGGGATGAACAGGAATGGCTTGATTCCACCAAGGATGCCAAATAAATGGAACTGATAACAAAACCTGGTATCAAACCGAGAAGAAATAGCCAAGGAACTCCAGGCAGTGAGACAGTTCAGACCCAGTGCTGACTTCACATTTGCGAGGACTTGATAAGCTGAGAGTAGCAATGCGCACAGTGCCTCCATGGGTACCGCCCTGGTTGAAGGCTGGGGTACGTGGCGATGGGCAGTGCAGACCATATCTCAGTGGGACCTCCGGGAAAACTGAAACTAAACAGAGGCCACTCAGATGAGAACAAGCAGAGGCTATTTATTCAGAGCTTACTATAGCAAGGGAGTCAGCCCCATCACTTGCGTTTGCCAGAGACTTGTAAGTAGGCAGGGGAATAGGAAAGCTTTCTAGAAAAAGGGAGGGCTTCAGGTGTGTCTGACCATAGGTTGTTGGTGTGGGGAAGCTGGAGACAGGCTAACTAGAAGCAGGGGATCCTATGTAATTGGTTTGGTTTGTGTACCTTGTGTCTTGGGCATAGCATATTTGGCTTTCTCTAGCTGATTCTGAGTTGGAATAGGGAGTGAAAATTAGGGAAGATGGCAGTTATTGACCAAGTCCTGACCATTTTGGGCCAGTTACTGCAGAGGTTATGGTGTGGCTTCTGGGCTGGTGACTGCCAAGTTTGTGGGTCAGAGTTCTACTGTTATATGTGATCTGGCCATTGTTCATCTGTATATTCAGTCTCTCAGATCCTATTATCCCCATGGCTGCCGAGGAGCCCAGCTCTCTAACAGCATTTCCTGCCATCACTGGCCAACCCTGGCCTACTGAGCTCCTCAATGAGACTGGTGCCTCTCCAGTGCACTCTTTATTGCTTTGTTACACAATATCTCTCTAGGCCCTCTCACACATCACAGTAGCTGATATTATTATTCAGCCTTAGGTAGTATATCTACTGTATAATACCCACTGCTCTGGACATTTTGATCCTTTATTCTACTGTCTGCCTTAGCAGTTATGTCATTTCTGTTTACCTTTGTCTGGGATATTCTTTTCTCCAGGCTTTCAAGAGCCACCTGTCTGAATGTGAGCACTGTCTTACAGGGTCCTTGCCAGGTGTTCAATCCTATATTATGGGAGAGTGCTTCTAAACTGATAAACTCTCCCCTCACTAGGCTGACATCCACCACCCTTGGTCCTGTCTATACTTGGCTCCTGCTGGTATACGTTGAGTGAGTTCTGCAGCTCTTCCAGGGAATACATAGTCCCCTTCCTTATGTACAAGATAGCATTTCCTTGGCTGGATTATATTGTGCTTAACTTTAGTTACTGGCCTGGTGGCAAAGAGAGGAGATGAGGGTAGATCTTGAGGTTGGTGCATATTGTCTTCTCAGGCAGAGGCTTCTGCGTCATCTTAAAGCAAGGGAGGAGTGCCAACTCTTTACAGAGAGGATTTAGAGGGATCTCGAGATTCAAGATATTCAATTGTATCCACCTGGTTGTTTCCATCTAATGTCTTAGGGCCCAATCGGACTCTGATATCACCATTACATACTTGCCTAGTTTGAGAATTCAACATTCCATGGTACTCCACTATCCCTACGGTAAATCCTGGGCCAAATCCTCAGTGACCCCCTCCCCTTTTAAATCCAGGAGACAAAGGCTGTTTGTATGCTGCCAAGGAGACTGTCTGGATCTCATATTTAAGTTTTATTGGTAATTAATCACGCTCAGCCTTGCATTCTTTTTCTCAAATGCATTGATTGTCCCAGCAACAGCCACTGAATTCCATGCAACTTATAAATATTACTTCTTACAATTACTCTGTCCCCCAGAGTTCTCAAATGCCTGGGATATTGCCAATGCCAGCGTCTTCCCCTCTACCAGTATCCCAATAATTTCACCATTGATTAAGATCTTATCTGCTTTGCTGTAGCATGCCATGGGCTATTCATGTTCCATGATTCATCTCTGAAATCCATTTTAGTGGCTGCTTCCTATGACAACTCCTGGCACCAAGTGTCTTAAATTGGTTTGGGAAGACTCTGAGATGGAGATTTGCATGGAGGAATTTGAGGGAACAAAGAAAATATGACTAGGCAAGTGGAAATGTTGAACTGGGATGCAGTTGCAGCACAGGCCTCAGTCAACCCACTGAGAGCTCTAGAATTGGGATGGTCCTTTAGAGTTGTCTCGAATCAAATGAGCTGGGCCCGTACACCCCCTACATGAACAGTCAGTGGAGTGGACTACCTGTGGAGGTTGAGGGTAATTCCTGGAGAGAAACTCAGCTGAGTTAGCTGCTAATACTTCCAGCAGTCCTGATGGGGTAGGTCTATGGACAGTCCACCCCAGCGTACTACAGCACTGGAATTGGAAATTTGGCCATGTGTGCTTGTTTGAGGGTGAGAACTGTGATTTTTGAGTGGCAAATTATATGAGCTCCATATGCTTGGCTCTGAGTTCTGGATCTTGGGGAACCAGGAAGAAGTAAACACAAACATCAAATATGGAGCAGAGAATGAATTCCCATTCAAAACGTGTCCACAAAACAAAATTTCTTTGCCCAGGAGGAAATCAATCTCATTAAATGTTGCCAAATAATTGGAGATTTTATGCCTGAGGAAATGGAATTATTGAGCTAATTGATACATAGTTTAAAATAAGAATGTTTAAATTCTTCTAGAGATAAAGGAGGAGATAACAACCATGAAACAAGGGAGAAGTTTATATGGGATTCAGCAAAAATTATGAAACAAGAGCAGGTAGATATTTAAAAACCCAAGTAATTAGGAGTCTTGAAAAGGAAAAATGCAGTATTTGAAATGAAAACTGTCTTATAAAGAAAATAAACAGTATTTTGAAAATAGAAGATGATAGAATCAGTGAATTGGAAGAGAGAAAGTGGGTTATTATACAGAGTACAAAAATATGATATAGATATTAAGAGACACAGGGGGAGGGCCATTGATTAAGCAGCATCACCATTTCTGTATGAGAAGTTCTAGATGTTGGAAAGCGGTTCAATAGTCCAAGAGATATTGACTCACTCTTTTTTGAGATTTAAAGAAAAAGTTAATTCTCCAGATTGAGAAAGCTCACTGAGTTGTAGCAGCCAAAATTTCTACTGCTGAACACATTAGGCTGAAATCGTAGAACATCAAAGTCAAGAAAAATACTAACATGAACACCCTAAGCCCCTACAAGCGAATGGCAAGACTTCTCATCGGCAACAATAGATAGGGAAAACAGTAGAGTGACATCTTGAAAGTAGTGAGAGATGACAGGCATTATTCTAGAATTCCAAACCCAGCTAGAGTATGACACAAGTTTAAAGGTGTAATTGAAATATTTGCAGACATACAAAACTAAGATTTACACACAGGCCACAGGGAAAGAATTTTAAAGAGTATATCTTGGAAGAGAAATGCTGAAGACAGAATGAAGGAGTGGAATGCAAGGACAGAAAGTGGGCAAACACTGGCACAGCTTGTGGGGAAGCTACATAATAGTGATTGATGTTCAACAGAAAACACTAGCATCTTGTAGACTTCGCTTTATCACTAATAATTTATTTCATTATAAAACAGGACACAAACCTGGCAAAATGATGACACTTTAAAATCAGAAGCCGTGTGTATATGGTTGTCTTTAAAACAACAACAAACAAACAAAACAAAAAAGACCTCAGGATGGAGTTAGAATTGTATAACATAAGGTAGAATAACAGAAATGCAAAGATACTTCATCCTTAGGAGTTTCATTAGTGCAAATCACCACATGAATAGATTAAAAAAAAAAAAACTACAGAAAGTCATCCTTTGCATACAGAAAAAAAGTGTCAAAATTTAACATTTAAAACCTGTGAAGTGACTCTGCATTCACCGCCTTTCTCCTCCCATCTTTCTCTTATCAAGTCCTCAGAAGGGCATCCAATTTCTTAAATCCTGAAGCCCCAAGCCCAGTCTCATTTGCTCTGTTGCCAGGTTTCTGTATGTACCTCCACAACCCAAAGGCTCCATGTAGCTATTTTATGTCTACACGCACACAATTCAGTGCCATTTAAAATAATTTGATGAAGCCTTTGTAGTCACTTAGCCAAAAACAAACAAAAGTCCAAACTTTTTCATGATCAGAAAGACTGAAAACTAACTCTTCAATGGGATATAGGTTATCTACCAACCATTTACAGAAAAGATCATATTTTTAGAAATTTAGAAGCATTTGCATAAGACAGGGATACCCCTGTCAACTATACTGTTCAACCTGGACTTGAAGTCATATCTAATAAAAAAATTAAGGAAAAATAAGACATAAGAGATTTGTCAAAAAGAGAGACAACATTCTCATTATTTGGAGATATTACTGTCTTTATCAGTCAAGCAAGAGAATCTGCAGAAAAGCCATTAAAGAAATTAAGTAATTTTGCTGGATACCAGATCAACATAAGAAACAAATTATTTCTATATGCCAGTAACAATGTACAAAATATATTTGGGATCTTAGAAGTATAAAAACACAGAATCTTTAGAACTATAAACTTTCCCAGGACAGGAGAATTATAGTAAAAACATATAAGAAAAAAAGAATGGAAAGAGTTGGTTCTCTTGGGAAAAAACAAATAAACCCAACAATATAGTTAAACCATTTGCTAACCTAGTCATTATAAAAGAGGAGGGTACATGATCCATGTTCCCCATTCTGCGTTTGTTTTGTACCCAGCAAACACTTGTCCACATACAAGTATTTACTAGATTCCCCAAAAGGGGCTAGAGCCACGTAAAGAAAAGGTCAAAATGGTGACAAGGTTGTCATAAACTAGCACAGACACTAGGGCCCAAACCCATTAAACATAAGAAATTTAGTCATTACTCTAATTTGGGAGAAAAGGGGTGCAGTGGTAGGGTGCTGGGGAAAGGATGGATTTTTAGAGAAGAGTTCTGGAGCTGAGGTTAGAAGCTAAACTAGGGGAATGGAGCTGCCCAAGGTGACCTTTCCAGAGAAAACAACCTAAGCATCAATGTGGAGGTCTGAAAGCACACTATATTTCAAGTAGCATTTCTTCCCCTGGTGATCTTCCTGCTAGATGTTCTAGTTCGCCACTGATCTGAAATTCTCCAATCCAGCCTGCATCAAAAAAGCTTCTGTCCATTATCCATGCTTGATGATTCTTGTAGGTTGTGCAAAGTACACACAGCCGCTATCAGAAGACCCTTTCATGGTCCCCAGCCAGGTGCTGAGGGATTGTGGGAGGCAGTTCATTCCTAGAACAGGCGTCTCCGGGCCTTGCGTGGAGGACCAACAGGGCGCGGCGGGCGCGCGTGGGGACCCGGACTCGGAGAGGGAGGTAGCGGTTGGAGTGGTGAGCTGGGGAAGGGCTCCAGAAGGTGGAAGTCCAGGGTGTAGTAGGGGCCAGGAGAGCGTCTCTCTGGACTAGGGGTGGGGGCCCAAGGCGAGGGCTCTGGGACGCGGCCCTGCGGGGAGGGGCTGGACACCCTGCCAGCCCAGGGGCGGAGCCCAGCGACTGAGCCGGCTGCAAGGTCCATCCAAGGCGGCAGGAACTCGAGGACCGAGTCCTCCTCGTAGGCCTCTTCTTCGGCAGCTATCTCTGGGACAGATGCGCAGAAGGATCCCTGCTCGACGGCGACGTCGTCCTCGGGAGCGCCCAGGAAGGCGCCCGGCTCCAGGCGGATGGGCGAGTCGGCCCGCCCTCCCGAGCGTTCGTGGCCGGAGTCCAGGAGGGCCTCGGGGACCAACACGAGGGTGTAATCTCCGAGGGATACTTGCAGGACCGACGTCGGCTCGGGCTCCAGCACCAGGTCGACGTCGTCCAGGGGCACCTGCAGGGCACAGCCCGCGGCCAGGACCACCACGGAGGTGAGCGCGCCCGCGGCAGGGGGCCCTGGCGGGTCTTCGAGGCTGGGCGCCGCCCGGGACTCGGGGCCCGCGGGCTCGTCACATGGGCGGCGCTTGGCAGGGCCGGGTGGTCCGGGCTGCGGTCCCCACCAGGGCGCAGGGTAGGCGCTGGGGTCGCGGAGCCGGGTGCCCATCACGTCGACGCGCTGCGGGCTTTGCTCTCGGGGCCTGGCCGAGAGCTGGGGGGCTGGGTCCTGCACGCAGTGACAGGTCTGGATGGCAGGAAAGGCGGGCTGGGGGCGGTGGGGCGCAGGACCGCGCGACGCGGATCGAGTCCTCGGAGCTGGTGGGGCGCCGCCGGGAGGCCGCTGTCCTGGCTTCTGGGGGAGCCGCGCCTGGTGCAGCGCTCGGCCTCGCGCGTTCGACTCTTCTGCTCTTCACACCGACCCGTGTTCGCCCCGGACGGTCAATGGTGTTGCAAGTGACGCCTGCCTAACCACGGTCGCAAAATGTCACGCTAAGCTCTGCTCCCTCTGAGGCTCCGCCTGGTGGAGATCGCGGTATCTGTGCAGCCCAATAGCATGGGCTGTAGTTGATATGTCTCTGTAGGGAAATACTTGTATAGGCCTCCAGGGGGCAGAACAACCGTGCCGCTCTAGGGCTTGACTTCCAGGGTCAAGTTCTTGACTTGAGTTGACCTCAGATGCAGAAGACCTTAACAGGAAGCTGGTTGCCTTACAAG
This sequence comes from Tapirus indicus, assembly GCA_031878705.1. NCBI lineage: Eukaryota > Metazoa > Chordata > Mammalia > Perissodactyla > Tapiridae > Tapirus > Tapirus indicus. The sequence continues at coordinate 13,801,606 of CM062920.1, read as the reverse complement.
TCCACCAGTGGAACACTGCACCAGGACGCGGAGGTGGAAGCCCCGCCTCCTCTGAGGCCCCGCCCCGGAAGTGACCTGCACTCTTCTTTTGGTCCAATAGTGGGGTGAGCTTTTGGATGACACCGTTATACCTCTGTTCCTGTAAGTTGTAAATGACTGTCAGATCGTTTCATTGGTGTTGAAAGGGAAAGTAACGTTAGAAATGAGTGTGATAAAAGCAGCCCCTGCATGATCAATTTAATACTATAGTATATCTATATCTATGTATACACCAGTTTAGTACTAGTAATTTTTATACTACCATCACCTGAAGTAAGAGTTTTCTTTATCTGATTTGACCTGAACTACAATGGCGAAGTGCATCTGTTTTTAGCCCAGCTTATAGACGAATGAAAGTGTCGTGCAGAATATCCCAACTTGCCCACGAGCCTGGGGCTAGCAGAACCGGGTCTGACCCGTCAGGCTCCACTTATGATGCAGCGTCGGCGCCCTTGATCTGAGTGTCACTTTAAAGGTGCATTTGCGCGGTGTATTGTGGCCGCAAAAGGGAAGGTGAGGCTCAACTCCTGATCTAGTATTAATAGGAGAAAATACCCAACACTGATTTTGGAGTAGGTAATACTTTCGAAAGTCTATAGAGGACAGTGAAACGTTTCCTGCCATCCCTATCCCTTATCCACGCGATTGCTCACTTTGTCCCTTTTTACAAAATACAGACTATATGCTCTTATTTTAAGGGCTGCATAGCATTCCTGTATACGGACTTTAAATTTAAATCAGGCGTCCCTTGATGAACATTTAAGCTAGGTCTGTGACTTGGCAGTATTGGCATTCCCTGGCAAACTTGTGGAAAATGTACATTTTCTGCCTGTCCCAGAACTACTGAAACAGAATTCCGAGTGTGGGGCCTAGGCATTCGCCGTAAGCACCTTCAAAAAAATTCTGTTTTATGCTCAAGGTTAAGATCACTGAACTTGTTTTCATTTCGAGTTGAAGGATTCAGGAAGGGGGTGGTTTATGCTTGCGGTCAGGGTCCTGCTTGTACGTGACAAAGTCACAAAGGGAACATAAGCTCCCTGGGCCGCGTTCAGGGTTTTTCCCTGCACAACTGTCCCGCATCCGCTCGGACGACTGGATTTCCGGTGTTCCTGGCTGCGCGGCGGGAAATTCCCGCGGTGGTGCGACCCGGGGGCGGGCTCTAGGGCGGCGTTGGGGGCCCTGCCAGGAACCTGCGGCCCCAGCGGGGCGAACGTGGACGCCGCTGGAACCTACGCCCTGACCCCCAAGTGATGGGAGAGGCCGTTGTGCTCCTCGTATCCGGGCAGAGGGCGGTTCTGGTGGAGCAGCTTGTAGGAGTTAACTGCTTTGGCCCTCGAGAATTCTGTCTGCCACCCTTGAGCAGTCCATTCTCCAGGAATAATGGGGGCGCCATTCAGGAGAGTGAGGGTGGACGTGCCATGGAGTAAGGGACGAGCCCAGAGCCGCCCGGGACACAAGGAGGGGCTGGGATTCCTGACCTGACCAGCCCTGGGGCTCTGAACGCGGTGGAGCCTGTCCTTGGCTGGTGCCACCTCGTGTCTTCTGCTCGCCTGACCTCAGCAGTTTCACCTTCTAGCTCAGAATTGTCCTGGGCCCTGTGAATCCTCACTGTGACCTCCCCTTCCAAGGGAATGTGGTTCTTTCCCGAGTTGGAAGCAGTTAGCAGGGGTCCTGGAGTAGACGCACCGATTTCATCTTCTGAGTGATCGTGGGCCTTCTCTAGGCCTCAGCCTCCTTACATATAGAATGGGGAGAGGGGCCGGCCCAGCGGCGCAGCGGTTTAGTTCGCTCTTGGCAGCCCCGGGTTCGCGGGTTCGGATCCCGGGCCCCTGCCGATGCACTGCTTGTCAGCCATGCTGTGGCGGTGTCCCATATAAAGTAGAGGAAGATGGGCACGGATGTTAGCCCAGGGCCAGTCTTCCTCAGCGAAAGGAGGAGGATTGGCAACGGATGTTAGCTCAGGGCTAGTCTTCCTCAGGAAAAAAAAAAAAAAAATGAGGAGAATACCTTCTCCTGTGCAGGGAGGTTGTGAGATAATATATGTAAAATGTTCTTGGAACATAGTTGAGTGCTTAGTAAATAGTAGCTATTTACTGTTTATTATGTTTGTAATCTGTCTCTCCCACTTCACAATGTCAGCCATGCTCCCAGCTTCTTGAACAGTGCCTGGCATGTAGCCGCTGTTCAGTGAATGCTAAAAAATATCATCATCATGATCATCATGGTCATCACCCTGAGAAGGGGTCTGATCTGTTAGAACGTACTCTTCCAGGTGTTTTCATGGCGTAATATCTATATGATTCAGGAATGGCTTGCTGGCCACCAGATCAGGTATCTTTCATCCTGCCTGATTTCACTTACCTCTAAGACGCCTGAAGACTGTCAAGGGTGGATTGTCCAGGCCCACTCATTGGGCTTCCTTAGTGTCAATCAGTACTGTCTAACCAATCAGCATGAATTGCTTGAACCACTGTGGGGGCGGAATTAGCAAATTTATCCAGCTTCTGGGTAGGGTACATGGTGGTGCCATTGGGAGAAGAAAGCCGGGGGAACTTGGGTATGAGAAGCTCAAGAGTTTCCTCAGCAATGGCTGTCTGGGTACTGTGAATCCTTTATTGCTTCATTTGAGACCCGGAGACCGAGGCCCAGGGCTTGGGGCCCGACAGTGCTCTTGGCATTAGCTCTAATACGGGCCATGCTGTTTTCCTCCGTAATTGGCTTTAAGAAATTCCTAGTTATTTTTATTCACACAGGCAGTAATACCGCCAAACTTCTCAAACTTTGCTTTCTTTGAATGGAGCTGAAAGAGAATCTCCCTACAAGGAGATCAGACAGTTGAAAGCAATAGGATTTGGCACGGCATTTTTCCTGGTGCTCTTGAGATCTCTGGGCAAACAGGACCTCAAATCCTGGAAGGAATTAGGGCCAGGATCCCGGCGGGGTGGGGGAGGGATGACTGTTAAGTCAGTTTGTTAGCTGTGTATGACAAGAAGTAGAAGAGGTTAGGCAGGTCTTCAAAAATAAAAATAAAATAAATTCCTGTTTATTTTTATTCACACAAGTAATAATACCTGAATACATTTTCAAAAAAATCTAAACAGTGTTATAGGGTGTTTATCCAAAGAACATGAAATCAATAATTCAAAAAGATATATATATATATATATATATATATATATATATATATATATACACCCCTATGTTCATCTCAGCATTATTCACAATAGCCAAGATGTGGAAGCAACCCAAGTGCCTATCAACAGATGAATGGGTAAAGAAGATGTGGTGTGTGTATTCTCACACACACACACACACACACACACACACACACATATACAATGGAATACTACTCAACCATAAAAAAAGACAAAATCATCCCATTTGTGACAACATGGATGGATCTTGAGGGTATTACCCTAAGCAAAATAAGTCAGAGAAAGACAAATACCATATGATTTCACTCATATGTGGAAGATAAACAAACAGATAAGGAGAACAGATTTGTAGTTACCAGAGGGGAAGGGGGTCAGGGGAGGGTGAAAGGGATACATGTGTATGGTGGTGGATTGCAACTAGACTATTGGTTGTGAACATGAGGCAGTCTACACAGAAACTGAAATATAATAATGTACACCTGAAATTTACATGTTATAAACCAATATGACCACAATAAAATAATTTAATTTAAAAAATCTAGACAATGTAGTTAAAGCTGTAGACTCCTTTCAACTCCCCACCGACCCCCAATCCTAGATTGATGTGGTAAGTTTCTTTCTATATATGTAAAATTATAACATAGGGGGTTTGTTTTCTTCCTGGAATGGCAACCTACTGTGGGTATTTTTCTGCAATATGTTAGAACTTACTGCTATTTGATATTGTTATCTGTAAAGTATATCATCTATTCTATCTTTTATTCAAGAGACCTTTTCAACATGCAATACTGGCTTCTATATCATGTTTGAAAATTCTGTATAAGTACAAGAAAAGGCAACTTCAAATATCTTTTGTATAGCAACTCCTTTGTCTTTGCCTAAAGAAGAATGATGATGGCCCACACATTTTCTGCTTAAAATGTAATTCTGGTGATTCTGGTATATTGTTCTGTACTATCTTTACTCCTGAACATGTTACTGAGGGGTGAATGGCGTTGTATTACTGATGCCATCACAATGATTAGATACCATGATGGCCTATGTGACCACAAAATCACTAATCCCTTACTATTTTAAGAATGCTGAAACTGACATTAGTTATTTGGCTATTTGGCCTTTTAGAGGCTGAGGCTGAAATGAAATAGCATATATATATAGTTTTAACCGAATACATAGGCTTCCCTGTTATAAGTGAAAGCCAATGATTTCTGTATATTAAATTTGTATTCAGCTTTCTTATGGAATTCTTTTATTTTTTTCAGTTATTTTCTACATTTACAATCATATGGTCTGCAAATGGTCTTATTTTCCCTCCTTTTGAAGTTTTATACATCTAATTTCTTTCTCTTGTCTAATTTTGTTGGCTAGCACCTCCAGTACACTGTTAAATACTAGTGGGAAAGTGGCATCTTCTTCTTGTTCTAGGCTTTGGTGGGGATGCTGCTAGTGTTTGCCCATTAAACATGATACTAGCTATTGCTCAGAAATAAATGTCATGTCAAAGAAGTATCAATCTCTTTCTGTTTTATTGATTTTTTAATGCCTTATTTTGAAATATTTCCAAATTTGCAGAAATGTAGCAAAAATAATACAAAGAACTCCAGTTTATCCTGTATCAACTGTTAACATTTTGCCACATTTGCTTTATCATTCTGTCTCTGTATTTCTAAGAGTAATATATATTTCAAGAAATATATATATTTTCCTTGAATCATTTGAGAGTAAGTTGTATATATTAGGCCTCTTTTACTCGTAATATTTCAGTGTATATTTCCTAACAAGAATATTCTCTTACATATCTTTAGTAGAGTTCTCAAATTAAGAAAAATTTAACATTGATGCCATACCTAATCCACAGTCCATTTTCCAATTTTGTCAATTGTACCAATAATGTCATTTATAATCTCTTTCTCTCTTTCTCTATGTATACCTTTTTTTTGTCTATAAGATGCAGGTTAGGATCGTGTATTGCTTTCAGGTGTCATGCCTCTTTAGTCACCTTTTATCTGGAACAGTTCCTTAGCCTTTTGTTGTTTTTCAAGCCATTAATATTTTTGAAAATTATAGGTAGTTATTTCATAGAGTATTCCTCAATTTGGGATTGTTTGATGTTTCCTCATGATAAGATTAATACGCATTTTTGGCTTGAATACTAATAAGTGATCTTGTGTCTTTCTCTGGAGGCACATCGTAGCTGTTTGTCCCTTACAAGTGATGTTAATTTTTATTTTTTCAATTTAATGATTATTAGTAAATTTATGGAGTTGGGCAACCATCGCCATAATCCAGTTTTAAAACGTTTTCATCATCTCAAAAAGTTCTTTCATGCCTGTTTGCATTTAATCCCTGCTTAAACCTCCAGAGAAGACAATCGCTGATTGCCTCTGTCTGTATAAATTTGCCTTTTTACTAGATATTTCATATAAATGAATCATAGAATTTGTAGTCTTTTGCATCTGGCTTCTTTCAGTTGGTGTGCTGTTTTTGGGGTTTATTGCTGTTGTAGCAGTTATTATCCATGTTGTATCAGTACTTCATTCCTTTTATTTGCTGAACAGTATCAATTGTATGGATATGCCATGTTTTGTTTATCCATTCTCCAGTTATTGGACATTTGGATTATTTCCAGTTTTTGGCTATTATGAACAATGCTTCTATGAGCATTCTTTACATGTCTTTGTGTGGACATATGTTTTCATTCTCTTGGATAGATTCCAAGGAGCGGAATTGTTGGGTCACATGGCAAGTTTATGTTTCGCTTAAAAAAAAGCCCGCCAAGTGATTTTCCAAAGTGGCTGTACCATTTTACATTCCCACCAGCAATGCATGAGGGGTCCAGTCCCTCCATATTCTCACCAATGCTTGGTATTGTCTGTCTGTTTTGATTATAGCCATTCTAGTGGGTGTGTTTGTGGTATGTCATTGTGGTTCTAACTTGCATTTCTGTAATGAATAATGGTGCTGAACATCTTCTCATGAGCTTATTAGCTAAGTGTGTATCTTTTATGGTTAAATATCTATTCAAATCTTTTGTCCATTTTAAAATTTGCTTGTTTGCCTTATTACTGAGCTGTAAAAGTTCTTTATATATTCTAGATACAAGTCCTTTAACAGATATTTTCTCCCAGTCTGTGGATTGTTTTCTCCCCCCGTGTTTTAGTGAGATATAATTGACATATAGCATTGCATTAGTTTTGGGTGTATTTTAAAAAATTCTTACTGGTGACTTTTGAAGTACATATTTTAAAAATTTTGATGAAGTTCAAAATATTGATTTTAAAAAATGGATTGTGCTTTTGGTGTCGTATCTAAGAACTCTTTGTCCAACCAAGGTCATGAAGATTTTCTCCTTTTTTTTTGAGAAACTAATAGTTTTATCTTTTACGTCTAGATCTGTGATCCATTTTGAGTTAATTTTTGTGGTGCAAAGTAATAGTTTAAGTTTATTTTTCGAGTGAGTATATTCAATTGTTAAGAAGACTGTCCTTTTTACATTGAGTTGTCTTGGCACTTTTGTCAATAATAAATTGACCATAAATGTAAAGATTTGCTCTGGACTCGTAATTCACTTCCATTGATTTGTTCTATGACTATTCTCGTGCCAATACCACACTGTCTTGATTACTGTATCTTTTGAGTAAGATTTGAAATTGAGTAGTATGAATCATTCAACTTTATTCTTTGTTCTTATGGCCCAGAATATGGTCTATCTTATTTATTTATTTATTTATTTTTGTGAGGAAGATCAGCCCTGAGCTAACATCCGTTGCAATCCTCCTCTTTTTTGTTTTTGCTGAGGAAGACTGGCCCTGGGCTAACATCCATGCCTGTCTTCCTCTACTTTATATGGGAGGCCGCCACGGCATGGCTGACAGGCAGTGCGTCGGCGGGCGCCCAGGATCCGAACCCTGGGCTGCCAAAGCGCGAACTAAACCGCTGCGCCACCGGGCTGGCCCCTATGGTCTATTTTAGTAAGTGTTCTATGTGAGCTTGAGAAGAATGTGTATTCTGCTGTTTTTGGATGAAACTGTCCATAGATGTGAGTTACATCCAGTTGATTGATGATGCTGTTGAGTTCGACTATGTTCTGATTCTCTGCCTGCTAGATCTGTCCATTTCTGATAGAGGGGTGTTGAAGTCTCCAACTATAATAGTGGATTCTTCTATTTTTCCTTGCAGTTCTATCAGTTTTTGCCTCACGTATTTTGATGTTCTCTTGTTAGACACGTACACATTAAGGAATGTTATGACGTCTTGGAGAACTGACCCCTTTATCATTATATAATACCCTTCTTGTTTTAGGGAGAAAGTAAAATAAAGTCATGTCTGACCTCCCTTATTTTATTTTTTAATAAACTTTTTTATTTTGAAATAATTTTAGTTTTACAGAGAAGTTGCAAAGAGTTCCCATACCTTGAAAACATTATGCTAAGTAAAAGAAGACACTGTAGGGGAGGAAAAAGTTTTCCTCTACCCTGTTAGAGTCCCTGGCTGGATCTGAAAATGAAACTAGTTTAACTTTTTTTTTTTTGAGAGTTCTTTTCCTTCCTTCCTTCCTCCCTTCCTCCCTTCCTCCCTCCCTCCTTCCTTCTTTCTTTTCCCTTCCTTCTTCCTACCTTCCTTCCTTTCTTCTTCTTTTCTTTCTTCACCAATAGTCTACTTTTCATCTATCACCATACACATGTGCCCCTTTACTCCTTTCGCCCTCCTCCCACCCCCTTTTCCTCTGGTAACCACTAATCTGTTTTCCTTATCTATGTGTTTGTTTATCTTCCACATATGAGTGAAATCATATGGTATTTGTCTTTCTCTGTCTGACTTATTTTGCTTAGCATAATACCCTCAAGGTCCATCCATGTTGTCACAAATGGCATGATTTTTTTATGGCTGAGTAATAGTCCATTGTATATATATACCACATCTTCTTTATCCATTTATCCACTGATGGGCACTTGGATTGTTTCCATGTCTTGGCTATTGTGAATAATGCTGCAATGAACATAGGGGTGCATAAATCTTTTTGAATTGTTGATTTCATATTCTTTGGATAAATACTCAGTAGCGGAATAGCTGGATCATATGGTATTTCTATTTTTAGTTTTTTGAGAAATTTCCATACTGTTTTCCATAGTGGCTGCACCAGTTTGCATTCCCACCAGCAATGTATGAGGGTTTCCTTTTCTCTATATCCTCTCCAACACTTGTTATTTCTTGTCTTGTTAATTATAGCCATTCTGATGGGTGTGAGGTGATAGCTCATTGTAGTTTTGATTTGCATTTTGCTAATAATTAGTGATATTGAACATCTTTTATGTTCCTGTTGGCCATCTGTATTTCTTCTTTGGAGAATTGTCTGTTCATTATACTTTGCCCATTTTTTTGATTGATTGTTCATTTTTTTGTTGTTGAGTTGTATGAGTTCTTTATATATTTTGGAAATTAACCCCTTGTTGGATATATGATTTGCAAATATTTTCTCCCAGTTGATGGGTTGTCTTTTTGTTTTGTTGATGGTTTCCTCTGCTTTGCAGAAGTGTTTTAATCTGATGTAGTCCCATTTGTTTATTTTTTCTTTTGTATCCCTTGCTTGAGTAGACATGGTGTTTGAAAAGATACTGCTAAGGCCGATGTCAGAGTGTACTGCCTATATTTTCTTCTAGGAGTTTTATGGTTTCAGGTCTTACATTCAAATCTTTAATCCATTTTGAGTTAACTTTTGTGTATGGTGTAAGACAATGGTCTACTTTTATTCTTTTGCACTTGGCTGTCCAGTTTTCCCAACACCATTTATTGAAGAGACTTTCCTTCCTCCATTGTATGTTCTTGGCTCCTTTGTCAAAGATTAGCTGTCTATAGATGTGTAGTTGTATTTCTGGGCTCTCTATTCTGTTCCATTGATCTGTGTGTCTGTTTTTCTGCCAGTACCATGTTGTTTTGATTACTATAGATTTGTAGTATAATTTGATTTCAGAGAGTGTGATACCTCCAGCTTTGTTCTTTTTTCTCAGGACTGCTTTGACTATTTGGGGTCTTTTGTTGTTCCATGTAAATTTTAGGATTTTTTGTTCTGTTTTAATGAAGACTGTCGTTGGGATTCTGACTGGGATTGCGTTGAATTTGTAGATTGCTTTAGGTAATATAGACATTTTAACTATGTTTATTCTTCTAGTCCATGAGCATGGAATATCTTTCCATTTCATTATGTCTTTGAATTCTTTCAATAATGTCTTATAGTTTTCAGTGTTTAGGTCTTTCACCTCCTTGGTTAAATTTACTCCTAGGTATTTCATTCTTTTTGTTGCGATTATAAATGGGATTTTATTTTTGACTTCTCTTTCTGCTAGTTTGTTATTAATGTATGGAAATGCAACTGATTTTTTTTATGTTGATTCTGTATCCTGCAACTTTACTGTAGTTGTTGATTATTTCTAATAGTTTTTTGGTGGATTCTTTAGGGTTTTCTGTATATAGAATCATGTCATCCACAAATAGTGAGAGTTGCACTTCTTCCTTTCCAATTTGGATCCCTTTTCTTTCTTTTTCTTGCCTAATTGCTCTGGCTAAAACTTCCAGTACTATGTTGAATAAGAATGGTGAGAGTAGGCATCCTTGTCTTGTTCCTGTTCTCAGAGTAATGGCTTTCAGTTTTTCACCGTTAAGTATGATAAGCCTATGATTGTCTTTAGAGCTGAGATGTGTTTCCTGGAGGCAGCATATTGTTGGGTCTTGTTTTTTAATCCATCCAGCCACTCTGTGTCTTTTGATTGGTGAATTCAATCCGTTTACATTTAGAGTGATTATTGACATATGAGGGCTTGACACTGCCATTTTATCTTGTTTTCTGGTTGTTCTATATTTCCATTGTATTTCTGTCTGCCATTTTAGTTTGGTGGTTTTCTGTGATGGTTTTCTCATCATTTATGATTTGTGACTCTGCTCTGATTTTTTGGTTTGTGGTTATGGTGAGGTTTCTATAAAAGATCTCATAGATGAGATAGTCCATTTTCTGATAGCCTCTTATCTCCATTAGCCTATGCAGGTTCCATCCTTTTCCTCTTTCCCTTCTATGTCTTTGTTGTCACAAATTATTGTTTTTGTGTTGTAAATTTGTGACCAAATCGAAGTGGTTATAGTTATTTTTGATGCTTTCTTTCCCTTTATCCTTTGTGTTATAATTGTTTGCTAACCTATTCTGATAGAGAGCTGCAATTTTCTGATTTTGTCTGTCTGTTTATCTCCTTGCTCAAAGCTTTGTAAATCTTTGCCTTTTTGTTTCAGGTAGGAGGGCTCCCTTCATAATTTCTTGTAAGGCAGGTCTAGTGGCGATGAACTCCCTCAGCTTTTGTTTGTCTGGGAAAGCTTTTTTTAATTTTTATTTTTTTGGCATTGGAACTGGTTTATTTTATTTTTTGGCATTGGAACTGGTTATTCTTAAGTTGGGTGGGTAGGTGAGTAGAAGGTTGTTTTTCTGTGTTTATTGATGTCTTAATAGTTTATAACATTGTGAAATTTTAGTTGTATATGATTGTTTGTCAGTCACCATATAAATGCATCCCTTCACCCCTTGTGCCCACTCTTCATCCCCCTTGCCCCTGGTAACCACTAACAATTCTCTCTGTCCATGTGTTAGTTTATATTCCACATATGAGTGAAATCATGCAGTGTTTGTCTTTCTCTCTCTGGCTTATTTTGCTTAACATAATACCCCCCAGGTCCATCCATGTTGTTGCAAATGGGACAATTTTTCTTTTTTTCATGGCTGAGTAGTATTCCATTGTGTGTGTATATATATATATATATATACACACACATACATATATATATACCACATCTTCTTTATCCAATCATCAGTCGAGGGACATTTGGGTTGCTTCCACTTCTTGGCTATAGTGAATAATGCTGCAATGAACATAGGGGTGCGTAAGCCTCTGTGGATTGTTGATTTCAGGTTCGTTGGGTAGATACATAGTAGTGGGATAGCTGGGTCATAAGATATTTCTATTTTTAATTTTTTGAGGAATCTCCATACTGTTTGCCATAGAGGCTGCACCAGTTTGCATTCCCACCAATAGTGAATTAAGGTTCCCTTTTCTCCACAACCTCTCCAGCATTTGTTGTTTTTCATGTTGGTGATTATAGTAATTCTAACAGGCGTAAGGTGATATCTTAGTGTAGTTTTGATTTGCATTTCCCTGATGATTAGTGATGTTGAACATCTTTTCATGTGCCTATTGGCCATCTGTTTATCTTCCTTGGAAAAGTATCTGTTCATATCCTTTGCCCATTTTTTTGATCGGGTTGTTTGTTTTTTTGTTCAGTCGTGTGAGTTCTTTATATATTATGGATATTAACTTCTTGTCAGATATATGATTTGCAAATATTTTCTCCCAGCTGGTGGGGTTGTCTATTCATTTTGATCCTGGTTTCATTTGCCTTGTAGAAGCTCTTTAATCTGATGAAGTCCCACTTGTTTATTTTTGTTTCTCTGTCATATCTGAAGGATAATTTCACTGGATAGAGTATTCTTGGCTGATAGTTTTTGTCTTTCAGTATTTTGAATATGTCATTCCACTCTCTCCTAGCCTGTAAGGTTTCTGCTGAGAAATCTTCTGAAAGCCTGATGGGGATTCCTTTGTAGGTTACTTTCTTCTCTCTTGCTGCCCTTAATACTTTTTCTTTGTCATTGATTTTTGACAGTTTTAATATTATATGCCTTGAAGAAGGTCTTTTTGCACTAAGGTAAATAGGAGTTCTTTTAGCTTCATGTAGTTGCATGTCCAGTTCCTCCCCCAGGTTTGGGAAGTTCTCGGCTATTATTTCTTTCAATAAGCTCCCTGCCCCTTTCTCCCTCTCTTTTTCCTCTGGGATACTTATAATCCTTATGTTACTTTTCCTAATTGAGTCGGATATTTCTTGAAGAATTTCTTCATTTTTTAAAAATCTTAGTTCTTTCTCTTCCTCCACCTGAAGCATTTCTAGGTTTCTATGTTCGAACTCACCGATTCTCTTCTCTATAAAGTCTGCTCTATTTTTTATGCTTTCTACATTATTTTTTATCTCATTAATTGTATTCTTCTGTTTGGCTTTTTTTACAGCTTCATTCTCTTTGGTGAAGTATTCCTTCTGTTCATTAACTTTATTCCTGAGCTCTTTGAACTGTCTTCTGAGTTTTCCTTGTTACTTGTTGAATTTCTTTATGACAGCTATTTTGAATTTTCTGTCAGTCAGATTGTATTCTTCTGTGACTTCAAGTTTGGTTTCTGGAGAGCTGTCATTCTCCTTCTGTTCTGCTGTGTTACTGTAGTTCTTCATGGTGTTTGATGAATTGATCCTCTGCCAGTGCATCTGTGGTAGTAACCACCTTTCTTATTTGGGTATGGCTTTGGTACCTTGCTTCTGAGCTGCTTCTGGTTGTATTTGAGAGCCTGTGCTTTCCACCCTACAGTGCCTCTGCTAGAAGAGTCGTCAGTGCCCTCCTTGTGCTACTCATGCCTCTGAGCTTGTTGGTACCTTGCTGCTTTCAATGTCATTGCAGTCTCAGGTGTTGCCACTGGGGCCACCAGGCTGTGAGTACTTCTGCTTCTAGGGTTGCCTGGGTCTCGTGTTCCCCCACTTGCTCTCCATGGGCTCAGGGGCTGCTCCCCTGTGCACCACCTGCGCTGCTGCTCTTGGGCTATCTGGGGGTGCTTGCTGGCAGCACCACTGCCAGGGTCGCTGGGTTCACAGGTGTCACTGTTGCTGTTGGGGGTCTGGATTCTTGTATGCAGCCCCCACTACTGGTAGAACCATTGTTGGGGGTGCCACCACTGGGGGCTGGGTCTCAGGTTCTACTGTGGTTCCTGAGGCCTCAGGTTACAGGTGCCACTTGCCAGTGCTGGGGGAGGATAGGGGCTAAGCTACAGGTGTTGTTGCTGGCCCTGCAGTCTCTGGTCACTGGTCCACACCGGTGTACTTTTTGGGACCTCAGGTCAGGGCACCCTGCTCCTGCTGGTGAAATCACTTTTAGGTTGCTGTCCCCACTGCTGGAGAGGCCAGTGCCACTGCCAGGAGAGGAGGAGGGGACTGGGTCACCAGCAACACTCTAAAGCTTCAGGAGGTGTGTGCCACCTGCCACCGCTGATGGGGGGCAGAGGGGTGCAGGAGCCGCAGCCTCTGGTCACTGGTGCCGGAAAGCGCTGGTAGTCTGCTCTGAAACTTCAGATCAGGGTGCCCCACCCCTGCTGGGGAAATTACACTTTGGATGTAGTCTTCACTGCTGGGACGACCGGTGTCCCTGCTGGGGGAGCGGGGGCCTAGGTCACTGGCTCTGACCTGTGTCCTGAAGCCTTAGGGTATGTGCACCACCTGCCACAGTTGGGAGGGGCAGGAGCTGTGGCCTCTGGTTGTTGGCACTGGCCCACATGTTGATGATCTACTCTGAGACTTCAGACCAGGGGACCCCACGTGTCCTGGGGAAATTCACACCTTGGATGTAGTCCCTACTGCTGGAAAGACAGTGCCACTCCTGGAGAAGGGGGAGGGGACCTGGTCACCGGCTCTGCTGTGTCCTGGAGCCTCAGGATGTGTGGACCACCCACCACGGCTACGGAGTGTGTGGTGGGGCAGGGGCTAAACCATGAGTGCCACTTTTGCACTTGCAGCCTTTGATTGCTGGCATGCTTGCTGTTGGAAGGATCCACATTTTGGATTGCGGCCTCTGGGGGAGAGGGAGGGGGCTGCTTCCCTAGTTCAACTGCTTCCAGGAAGTGCAGCCCACTCACCTTCAGCTGTACAGATGCATGGATCACTCAGGTATTCTGGTGTGCTGTGCAAGGGGTCCTTTGTTGATCACTAGATGTCTGGTTGTAACTTACAGGGGAGAGAAAAAGGGAATTATTCAGTCTGCCATGATGCTGTCATCACTCCTTAATTATTTTTTTGGTGAGGATGATTGTCCCTGAGCTAACATCTGTGCCAGTCTTCCTCTATTTTGTATGTAGGATACCACCACACCATGGCTTGATGAGTGGTGTGTAGGTCCACCTCTGGGATTTGAACCTGTGAACCCCCGGGCTGCTGAAGCAGAGATCCCAAACTTAACCACTATGCCACCAGGTGAGCCCCATCTTTTTTTTTTGTGGGGAAGACCAGCCCTGAGCTAACATCTGTTGCCAATCTTCCCCTTTTTGCTGAGGAAGACTGGCCCTGAGCTAACATCCGTGCCCATCTTCCTCCACTTTATATGGGACGCCGCCACGGCATGGCTGACAGGCAGTGCGCGTCCGCGGGCGCCTGGGATCCGAACTCGCGAACCCCGGGCTGCCAAGCGCGGACTAAACCGCTGCGCCACCGGGCGGCCCCGAGCCCCATCTTTTTTTAAAATTGAGTTATAATTGACATATAACATTGTTTTAGGTGTACAACATAGTTGTTTGATATATATATATATATATAAATATATATGTATATTGCAAAATGACCTTTATTTTTAACCAATATCTTACTAAGGTGTTTTTTAAAGGTACATGATGATGTTTAGATATATATTGTTAAATAATCACCACAATCAAGTTAATTAGCATATCCATCACCTCACGTGGTCATCATTTTTTTGTGTGTGTGTGTGGTAAGAACACTTAAGATTTACCGTCTTAGAAAATTTAAGGTATACAATACAGTATTGTTGACAGCATTCACATTGCTATACATTAGATCTCCAGAACTTATTCATCATGCATAACTGAAACTTTGTACCCCTTGACCAACATCTCCCCTTTCCTCCCTCCCCACAGCCCTTGTGCAATACCCTTCCTTATCACTGATAATTTTCCTTGCTCTGAAGTCTGCTTTGTCTGAAATGAATGTAACTATTACAGCTTTCTTTAGATTAGTTT
This sequence comes from Tapirus indicus, assembly GCA_031878705.1. Classification (NCBI taxonomy): domain Eukaryota; kingdom Metazoa; phylum Chordata; class Mammalia; order Perissodactyla; family Tapiridae; genus Tapirus; species Tapirus indicus. The sequence goes on along the minus strand of CM062920.1, from coordinate 13,786,539 downwards.
TAGCATGGTATATCTTCCTTCATCCCTTTACTTTTAATCTATATGTATCGTCATATTTAAGATGGGTTTCTTGTAGACAACACATAGTTGGATCTTGTTTTTTGACCAACTCTGATAATCTCTGTCTTTTAATTGTGGTATTTAGACCATTATCATTTAAAGTGATTGTTGGTATGGTTGGATTATTAACTACCACATTTGTTACTGTTTTCTTTTCATTGTGCTTGCTCTTTGTTCATATTTTTATCTTCCATTCTTTTTCTGCCTTTTGTTGTTATTTTTTGTGAGGAAGATTAGCCCTGAGCTAACATCCGTTGCCAATCCTCCTCTTTTTGCTGAGGAAGATTGGCCCTGGGCTAACATCTGGGCCCATCTTCCTCTACTTCATATGCGATGTCACCACAGCGTGGCTTGACAAGCGGTGTGTCTGTCTGCACCCGGGATCCGAACCTGCAAACCCCAGGCTGTTGAAGCGGAGTGTGTGAACTTAACTGCTACACCACTGGGCCAGCTCCCTGCCTCTTGTTGTTTTAATTGAGCATTTTGTATCATTCCATTTCCTCTCCTTTCTTAGGATATCAATTATACTTCTCGTTTTTTCTTTTAAAGTGGTTGCCCTAGAGTTTGCAATGTACCTTTATAACTATTCCAAGTCTACTTTCAAATAATACTATAACACTGCACAGGTTATGCAAATACCTTATAACAGCAAAGTATTCTTAATCCCTCCCTCCTGACCCCTGTATCATTGCTATCATTCATTTCACTTATATATAAGCTATGATCATCAAATACATTATTGGTATTATTATTTTGAACAAATTGTTATCTGTTAGATCAATTAAGAATATGAAATTAAAGTTTTTATCTTCATTTATTCCTTCTCTAATGTTTATATTTTCTTTATGTAGACCCAAGTTTCTGACCTATATCATTCTTCTCTCTGAAGAACTTTTAACGTTTCTTACAAGGCAGGTCTACTGACAAAAAATTCCCTCAATTTTTGTTTCTGAGAAAGTATTTCTCCTTCACTTTTGAAGGATAATTTCATAGGATACAGAATTCTAGGTTGATGATTTTTTTCTCTCAACACTTTAAATATTTTACTCTATTCTCGTCTTGCTTGCATGGTTTCTGAAGAGAAGTCGAATGTAATTCTTATGTTTACTTCTCTATAAGTAAGCTGTTTTTTTTTCCCTCTGGCTGCTTTCAAGTTTTTCTTGCTCCTTGATATTCTGCAGTTTGAATATTATATGCCTAGGTGTAGTTTTTTTGTTTTTGCATTTATCCTGCTTGGTGTTTTCTGAGCTTCCTGGACGTATGGTTTCATGTCCTTAATTAATTTGAGGGGAAATTCTCAGTCATTATTACTTCAAATATTTTATTCTGTTCATTTCTTTCTTCTCCTTCTGATATTCTTGTTGTGTGTATTTTACACTTTTTGTAGTTACCCCACAGTTCTGGGATACAGATATATCTTGGAGATATTGCGGGTTTTGTTCCAGACCACTGCAATAAAGCAAATATCACAATAAAGTGAGTCACATGAATTTTTTGGTTTCCCAGTGCATGTAAAAGTTACGTTTAAACTCTACTGTAGTCTATTAAGTGTGCAATAGCATTATGTCTAAAAAAACAGTGTACACACCTTAATTAAAAACTACTTTATTGCTAAAAAATGCTAACCATCATCTGAGCCTTCAGCGAGTCATAATCTTTTTGCTGGTGGAGGGTCTTGGCTTGATGTTGATGGCTGCTGACTGATCAGGGTGGTGGTTGCTGGAGGTTGGGGTGGCTGTGGCAATTTCATAAAATAAGACAACAATGAAATTTGCCACATCAATTGATTCTTCCTTTCACAAACAATTTCTCTGTAGCATGCAATGCTGTTTGCGTTTTACCCACAGTAGAACTTCTTTCAAAATTGGAGTCAGTCATCTCAAACCCTGCCATGGCTTTATCAACTAAGTTTACATCATATTCTAAATCCTTTGTTGTCATGTCAACAATTTTCACAGCATCTTCACCAGGAGTAGTTTCTATCTCAAGAAACCACTTTCTTTGCTCATCCATAAGAAGCAACTCCTCATCTGTTAAAGTTTTATCATGAGGTTGCATCAATTCACTCACATCTTCAGGCTCCACTTCTAATTCTAGCTCTCTCACTATTTCCACCACATTTGCAGTTACTTCCTCCACTGAAGTCTTGAACCCCTCAAAATCATCCATGAGGGTTGGAATTAACTTCTTCCAAACTCCTGTTAATGGTGATGTTTTGACCTCTTCCCATGAATCACGAATGTTCTTAATGGCATCTAGAATGGTGAATCCTCTCCAGAAGGTTTTCAATTTACTTTGCCCAGATCCATCAGAGGAATCACTATCTATGGCAGCTATAGCCTTACGAAAAGTATTTCTTAAATAATAAGACTTAAAATTCAAAATTACTACTTGATCCATTGGCTGAAGAATGGGTGTTGTGTTAGCAGGTATGAAAACAACATTAATCTCATCATACACCTCCATCAGAACTCTTGGGTGACCAGGTACATTGTCAATGAACAGTAATATTTTGAAAGGAATCTTTTTGTCCGAGAAGTAAGTCTCAATGGTAGGCTTAAAATATTCAGTAAACCATGTTGTAAACAGATGTGCTGTCATCCAGGCTTTGTTGTTCCGTTTGTAGAGCACAGGCAGAGTAGATTTAGCATAAGTCTTAAGGGTCTTAGGATTTTCAGAATGGTAAATGAGCATTGGATTCAACTTAAAGTCACCAGCTGCATTAGCCCCTAACAAGAGAGTCAGCCTGTCCTTTGAAGCTTTGAAGCCAGGCACTAACTTCTCCTCTCTAGCTAGAAAAGTCCTAGATGGCATCTTTTTTCAATATAATGCTATTTCGTCTACATTGAAAATCTGTTGTTTGATGTAGCTACCTTCATTAATGATCTTAGCTAGATCTTCTGGATAACTTGCTACAGCTTCTACATCAGCACTTGCTCTTCACCTTACACTTGTATGTTATGGAGACAGCTTGTTTCCTTCAACCTCATGAACCAACCTCTGCTAGCTTTGAACTTTTCTTCTGCAGCTTCCTTACCTCTCTCAGCCTTCATAGAATTGAAGAGAGTTAGAGCCTTGCTCTGGATTAGGCTTTAGCTTAAGGGAATTTTGTGGCTAATTTGATCTTCTATCCAGACTGCTAAAACTTTCTCTGTATCAGCAATAAGGCTGTTTTGCTTGTGTGTTCACTGGAGTGGCACTTATAATTTCCTCCAAGAATTTTTCCTTTGCATTAACAACTTGGCTAATTGTTTGGCACAAGAGGCCTAGTTTTTGGCCTGTCTTGGCTTTTGACATGCCTTCCTCACTAAGCTTAATCATTTCTAGCTTTTGATTTAACATGAGAGATGTGTGACTCTTCATCTCACTTGAATACGTAGAGGCTGTTGTAGTGTTATTAATTGGCCTAATTTCAATATTATTATGTCTCAGGGAATAGGGAGGCCTGAGGAGAGGAGACAGAAGCGGGGGACAGCTGTTTGGTGGAGCAGTCAGAACGCACACAACATTTATCAACTGAGTTTGCTGTCTTATTTGGGTGTGGCTCATGGTGCCCCAAACAATTACAATGGTAACATCAAAAATCACTGATCACAGATCTTGACAACAAATATAATAATAATGAAAAAGTTTGAAATATTGCAAAAATTACCAAAATGTGACACAGAGACACAAAAGTGGGCAATTGCTGTTGGAAAAATGGTGCTGATAGACTTGCTTGATGTAGGGTTGCCACAAAACTTCAGTTTGTAAAAAAATAGAATATCTGTGAAGCACAATAAAACAAAGTGAAATAAAACAAGGTATGCCTATATTCTGTTTTGGTTTTTTCCAGTCTTTTTTCTGCTTGATTTTCAGTTTTGGAAGTTTCTATTGATATGTCCTTAAACTCAGAGATTCTTTCCTCAGCTGTGTCCAGTCGACTAATGAGCCCAACAAAGGCATTCTTCATTTCTGTTACAGTGTTTTTGATCTCTACCATTTCTTTTTGATTCCTAGAATTTCCATCTCTCTGCTTACATTACCCTTTTGTTCTTGCATGTTGTTTTACTTTTCCCATTAGAGCCCTTAGCATATTAACCATAGTTATCCTAAATTCGCAGTCTGATGATGCCAGCATCACTATTGTATCTGAGTCTAGTTATAATGCTTGCTCTATCTCTTCAAACTGTGCTTTTGCCTTTTAGTGTGCCTTGTAATTTTTTGTTGAAAGCCAGGCATGATGTACTATGTAAAAGGAACTATAGTAAATAGGCCTTTAGTGATGTGATGTTAAGGTGTGTGGCGAGGGGAAGCATTCTATAGTCTTATGGCTAAGGTCTCAGTCTTAGTGGGACAGGATGGCTAGAGGGGGGCTGAGTTGGGCATTTCCCTTTCCCCGGGTTAGTCAAGCTCTGATAAAACTCCAGTAGGTTAGGCTTTGGTAAAATAGTTTCTCTTGAGGTTAGGCCTTGTTAAGAACAGAATGCTCTGGCATGTTTCAAAATGGTTACTTTCCCCCTCCCTCTACTGGAAGTAGTAAGGGAATTTTCTCCAATCTTCACTGGTAGAGCTCCAGGAGGTAAAAATCACAAAAACGTGGGTGTACTTCCCTAAGTTCTGATTCTCTGTATCTGTCTGTCTGTCTCTCCAATTTTGGGGGCAGCAGTTTGTGACCTCACTTGTGCCATTGCTTCTCTGATGGATCTAAGAAGAGTTGTTGATTTTTAGTTTACTCAGCTTTTTACTTGTTTTTAGGATGGAATGACAACTTCCAAGCTCCTTACATGCTGGATAGGAAGCTGGAAGTCTCGCCATAGCATTTTAGTATTAACCCACATATTTATGATTTTAGTGCTGTTTATTTCTTCCTGTGGATTTGACTTATTGTCTACTGTCATTTCCTTTAATATTTCTTGTAAGGTAGGTCTCCCAGCAATAAATTCTCTCAGCCTTTGTTTATGGAGGAATATCCGTGTTTTGCTTTCATTTTCGTAGGATGATTTTTCTAGCTATAGAATTCTTGCTTGGCATATTTTTTTCATTCAGCATGTTGAATATGTCATTCTGCTGCCTTCTGGCCTCCATTGATTCATATGAGCAATTAGCTGTTAATCGTATTTGTGCTCCATTGTACATGAATCATTTTTCTCTTGCTGCTTTCAAAATTTTCTCTTTGAGTCTGGCTTTCAGGAGTGTGACTATGATGTGTCTGGGTGTAGACTTTTTGTATTTGTTCTACTCAGAATTCATTAAACTTATTGGATGTGTGGATTGTTTCTCATCAAATTTAAGAAGTTATTTCTTTAACTATATTTTGACCCCCTTTTTGTCTCTCTCCTTTCCTTCTCAGACTTCCATTACATATATTTTGGTACATTTGCTATTTTCTCACAAGACTCTGAGATGCAATTCATGTTTCTTCAAATCATTTTTCTGTCTGTTTTTCAGATAGGATAATTTCTACTGATCTATTTTCACATTCAGTGATTCTTTCTTCTGCTATCTTGACTCTGCTGTTGAGCTTCTCTAGTGAATTTCTCATTTTAGCTATTGTACTTTTCAGGTCCAGAATTTCCGTTTGAGTCCTTTCTATCTCCTAGCTGAGAATCTCTGTTTATTGATTCATTGTTATCACATTTTCCTTTATTATTTAAGTATTTTTTTGTTGTTATTTGCACATATCTATAACAGCCGCTTGGAAGTCTGCTAAATCTAGTGTCTCAGGTCACACAGAGGCAATTTCTGCTGATTGCTTCCCCTCCTACCACTCCCCCCTGCCCCAGTATGGGTTACACTTTCCTGTTTCTTTGAGTGTCTCATTTTTTTCTATTTGAAAACCAAACATTTAGATAATATATTGCAGCAACTTTGGATTCTGAGTTTTTCCTCTGGAAGATTTTTGTTGCTGCCATTTTGTGTGTTTGTTAGTTCTTTGGTAACTTGTCTGGGCTTAATCTGAGAAGTCTCTTTCCCCTGCAATGTGGCTACTGCTCTTTTTAAAAAATTTAATATCTTTGTTTATTCTTTATTTTTTTTTTATTTTTAAGCCTTGCTTCCTAGGGGTTGCCCCTGTTTCAGAATAGCTTTTAGTCTGCTTGGACAGAGATTATTCTCAAATGCCTCAAGCCAATAAGGCTTCCATCCTATGTTTATGCATCCATGTGTAGGTAGGGGAGCACATTCACTGTTCAGGCTGTTTTCAGGTGCCTGGCATTTACTTTCCACTGGACTGTTTCATACCCCTTCTAAGCATATGCACAACCTCAGAGTTGACCAGGAGTATGTGGCAAACCTGAGCCCTCTCTAGTCTGCTGTACACAGTGAAGGCTCCGTGAGGAATATGCTTATTCCAAACATGACTGCAGCCTCAGGCTAGTAGAGCATTTAGCCCTCCCCGCTTGCCTACCTCTGAGATGGTCACCTCTACCAAAAATGCTGTTGGGCAGGGGGGTCACCTACTACTATAAGTCTAGTGAGCCCCTTTGATTGCAGTAGAAAAGCTGCTGGTGTCCCAGCCTGCCTCTCCCTGGCTGAACCTCCATGTCTTCTGAACTGGTAGGAGGGGATGAGAGCTCTAGACCAGAATGCCACAGATACCCATTTTTCTTACCCAAATTTTAGCGTCATAAAAACTTCTCAGGTTGTTGTATACCTTCTGCCAATTTCTAGAGTGCAATGATTATTTATGTCAATTTTGTCCAACTTTAAAGTTGCTTTTTGGGGAGAGGAAGGGAACTGCCATTCTCACTCAGCCATTGTCAGAAGTCCGTCGGTGATATCGCTTGGTTAAGGTGTTGTCTTTGACCAAGGTGTTTCTTCACTGTACATTTACTATTTTTTCTTTTGTAATTAAGTAATTTGTGTATAGATAATTTGAGAATATATAAAAGTCCTGTTCCTCATCAAACCCCTCCTCCTGTATTTAGCATTCATTGGTGTTTCCCAACTCATACAATTTTACTATCATGGTAGCCAAATGGTGATTTTCTACTTGATGTTGTACTGTGAAGAAGAGTTTTCTCTCTCCCCCGCTCCCTCCATCCATTATCAATATGGAAACATACATTCTTATTTTATTCGTTGGGTTATAATTTATTACTATCTTTTTAATTTTGATGTTAAAATTGTTCCGGATTTGGCCAGTGGGAGCTTCTTCAAGTTGGCTCTTGTGATATTAATCCTTGCTAATATTTACTCAAATCTGTTGTTTCACTTTTAGATTATGGTATCTTTTGTCATGAGAAGTTTTACATTTTGATGTCACTTTTTTGGTAGGATTTTTCCCATTCCAATTTTATAAATATATATATTTAATTATCTTCTTCTAACAACTTTGTAAATTTTTCCACTTTTTACCTATAGGTCTTTGATTTGCTGAAAAAATTTTTAATTAATGTTGTGCATGAAGATTGTGTCTTTATTTTTTCAATGGATGGCCAATTGTCTCTATACCATTGTTGAATAGTGAAATATTTCTCTATTCATTGAATTGCCATCTTTATTTTATAAAAAAATTTCCCTGTATTTGTTGGTCTATTTCTAGACTCTTTATGATGTTCATTAATCTGTGATATATTTTTTCCTAATTGCCAAACTATTTATTACTAACTTTCTGATGTCTGGTAGGGCTAGTTTGCACATTAGTTTTCTCTTTCAAAATTTTCTGGACTATTCTGCACATATTTTCTTCCAGATGAATTTATCTTCAGCTTATTAACTTCCTTATGAATCCCATTAATGATTTTGAGTGGAATTACATTGAGTTATAGGGTACTGACATCCTTATAATCTCAAATCTTCCTGTCTAGGAACGGTACATCTAACAAGTTATTCAGTTTTTTTAAAAAATATAGAAGTATTAAAGCTTTCTTCATATAAATCTTATGAATTTCTTCTTAGATTCATTCATATGGTACTTGTTTTATTTTTGTTGTTCTTGTGAATAAGATATTCTCTTTTTCTATTACATTCCCTAATTACTTATTGCAGATGTAAAGGACAACTATCCCTTGCATTACCTCCCGTTTCTTTTCCCTGCCCTTCCCCTTCCCTTATCTGAGGCTTAGTTAGCCTGTGGATGCTGAGTTTTGTAACTGCACTCTGTGGTTATGTGGGGGGGAGGGTGCTGTTTGGGGGATGTGTCACTCATTAGTCTCTGGCTGTGGGAGCTCCCTGTTCTTCCTTGGGGTCTCCAGACACTCTGTGCTTCCCTCCCTCTGTGGCCTCCCTCACCTCCCTCACTGACCCCACCTGGGCCAGATATCACTGCCTGATACCAGCAGGTAAGGGATGAAGGAGAGGATGACCCATCTGGCTGCTCTTCCTGTGGCTTCTCTGACTAGTTACTCAACTGATTGCCTCAAGGCCTTGCTGTCAAGAACTGGGAAGGTCTGAGATTTTACTCTGCTTGTAAACTAACAAGTGAGCCTGCCACAGTTTCATGGATGCTGGCAGAAGACATGAGACTCCTGGATCAGAAATAGATGACTTTATTACTCATGGCTCAGCAAGGAGCATGAGTTTCATTGTCACATCAGTTCCCCTTGCCTCTCCACCACAAGTCACACAGCTGGCTCAGGTGGATGCTGCACATACAATGGGTTGATGTCAATGTAAAGGACTGCACTTAGGAAACCCCAATCTTTTATAATGGGCTACAAGCAAATTTGCTCAGCCTTTGCCTCTGACGGAGACCTTATTTTTATTGTATTGGACAGCAAACAAACTTGCCCTCTGCTCCTGAAGGGAAATATTATCTCTATCTTCTAAAGCTATTCTCTATTCAAACATCCTTGAAAGGATAGTCTGGAACAAAATCTGTCAGTGCCTCTGTTTATAAGACATGCAGAAACATGGGAGACCCATGGAGAATTCTTTCCCAACACTCTCCTGATCCTGGAATCCACCATCTCTGAGGTTTGAGTATCCTTGAGGCTCTTCCTGCTTTCATGTACCAAAGTCCTTTTGAGTTTGAGTTTTGGCTATGATTTTTTCTTTCAAACCAAATCCTCCCTGTCTTTCATCTTTCAGAGATTCCTGAAACTTCTGGTTTATAAAGAGCACTTTGTCTAATTTTTCAGTGCTTTTAAAGTGGGGAACAGTGACCCTGGAGGCCAGAGGGGTGACAATGAGAATTATTGTGGGGCCCCAGGGGAGGTTGATCTCAGACATCCCTCCTATTTCAATTGGTCAGCTAGCCATGTTGATTATTGCTTCAGAGCCTCTCTTAAATCCATCCATTTTTCTTTCTAGAGCCATTAACGTATTAAGACCCTCATTATCTCTTACCAGGATTATTACACTAGAATGTCAGCTCTATGAGGGTAGGAATTTGTGTCAGTTCTTCACTGTTTCCTCACCGCCTAGAACAGTGGCTGGAGACTTATTTATTGAGTGAATATTTTTTAATAATACCTTCACTGAGATATAATTCACATACCATAAAGTTCACCCTTTTAGAGTGTATAATCCAGTGGTTTTTAGTATATTCACAGAGTTGTGCATCAATTACCAATATCTACTTCCAGAACATTTTTATCCCTCCCACCCCAAAACCGCATCCCTGTTAGCAGTCACTCCCCATTCCCTTCTCTCCCTAGCCCCTGGCAACCACTAATCTATGTCTCTATGGATTTGCCTATTCTGGACATTCATAGAAATGGGATCATACAACATGTGGTCTTTTGTGACTGGCTTCTTTCACTTAGCATAATGTTTTCTACATTCATCCATGTTGTATCATGTGTCAGTATTTCATTCTTTTTTTACAGCTGAATACTATTCTATGGTGTTGATAGACCCCATTTGTTTACCATTCCTCAGTTCATGAACATTTGGATTGTTTCCGCTTTTTGGCTATTCTGAATAATGCTGGTATGAACATTCATGTACAGGTTTTTGTGTGAAAATATGCTTCCAATTCTCTTGGGTGGAATGGAGTGGAATTACTAGATGACATGGTAACTCTATGTTTACCTTTTTGAGGATCTGCCAAACTGTTTTTCAAAGTGGGTGCACCATTTAACATTCCCACCAGCGATGTGTGAGGGTTCCAATTGCTCCACGTCCTCACCAACATTTGTGGTTGTCTATCTTTTTGATTATAGCTGTCTAAGTGGGTGTGAAGTAGAATCTCACTGTGGTTTTGATTTGCAGTTCCCTAATGATTAATGATATTCACCATCTTTTCAAGAGCTTGTTGGTCATTTGTATATTTTCTTTAGAGAAATGTCTATTCACGTCCTTTGCCCAGTTTTAAATTGAGTTATTTGTCTTTTTATCGTTGAGTTGTAAGAGTTCTTTTATATTCTTGAGGAAAATCTCTTATCAGATATATGATTTGCAAATATTTTCTTCCATTCTGTGGGTTGTCTTTTCATTTTCTTCATGTTGTCCTTTGGAGCACAGAAGTTTTTAATTTTGATGAAGTTCAATTTCCCTATTTTTTTCTTTTATTGCTTGTACTTTTTTGGTGTTGTATGTAAATTGAATAAATGTTTGAATAGTTTCTTAACTACTCGTACCTACCCTCCACCTCCACATCTGTCTTTTCCATTATAACCAAAGTGAGCACTACTATTTTAAATCCTCAGTTGGCTTTCAGTGGATCCCTATTGCTTTCAGAAAAAGTCCAAATATTGTTCCATGGCTACAAGGCTCTCAGTGATGTGGACTTGTCTGTCATATGTACTGGTGCCCTGCTTCCAGACCTAGTTGGGTCGATGACTTCTTCATTTTCTCTCTTTCTCTTTTCCTTTCTCATTAGGGCCTATGGCTCTATATATGTGAAAGAGAGTAACATTGTGGAGAGATGAAATTACATAGGGTCCTGACAGCATGAAAAAATGTCTTCAAATGGGCTTTATGTAATAGAAATAATATTCAGTCCTGGAAATCCCAAGTGTGTGCTAATAAGGAATGAGTTTGTTTCAAAGGCTAAAGCTGCCTTAGATGGTGATCCGAAGGACCTCTTATCAACTTGAATGCCTTTTCCTGTGCAGTGTGCAGTTACTCTCAGGGTGAACACTTCTGAACTCCCTGGGAGAGCTGAAGGCTTCTCTGGTTTCAGCGTAATTCAATTTAAGCAACGCTGTCACAGCATCTGCAGCTTGAAGCTCTTTCCCACCCAGATATCACAGTTCAGGGTAGACATGGAGGAGGCAGGGAGAGGAATCATACAGCATACGTCCCAGTCTTTCTCCTTGGGAGGTGGGGGAACGGGGAAGGGAATTAAGAGCATCTATGCCTGGTGAGGTGCTAGCTGCTTTCTGTATATTACAGCTTTTAATCCTCACAACAATCTAGTGAGGTTGGTATTACATCCATTTATGCAGGAGCCTGTCTCTTTTGGCCCAGATTCTGCTTTCCTTACCCATTAGTTTCTCCATCTGAGAGCAGGAGAACATTAAAAATGCTCCCATCATGACTCCATGCTTCCCTGGCCCAAGGTGCTGTTGTAAATGTAGACTTGTGGATGGGGGAGAAGTTTGGCCAGGTCGGGGTCCCCTCCTGCAGCTGACTTCCAGGGCTTCTCTCTGCCCTCCTGAAATGTTTCTTTTCCAGCCTCTGGTTCTCATCCCTGCTGTGTGACGCTGACCTTGTGGTCCACGGTGTCTGTATCTCTTTCTGGCATCCTTGGAGCTCCAGGGGCCTGTGGTGGGCCCAGCCCCATGGGAATTTCTGACAAGGTGGTAGGAGAGTCTCTGCCAACATCCCCTCGACACCAAATCCTTGGTCCTGGTACGTCTGCTGTGTGGGACATGCTGGGTCAGTGCTGGGGTGTGTGGTGAAGACGGGAAAGAGTTCCTACCCTCATGGAGCTTACCTTCTTATGTAGACCATTAACCCCAAGTAAACTAAAATAAATAGCATCATTACACATTTTGATAGGAGCTAGGAATGAAATGATTGGGAGACTCTGCTTTAGATTAAGTGGTTGGGGACAGATCTTCCAGCTGAGGTGAGAAAGGTGAAAAGGATTTGGTCGAGGTTCTTTGGGTAGGAGCGGTACAAGGTCCTGAAGACAGAAAGAGCTTGGTATATTTGGGGAACTGAGAGAAGACTTGTGTGAGGCATGGCAAAGAGAATGCAGGATGAGTGCGCAGAGGTGGGCAGGGACCAGATCATGTGCAGCCTGTTAGCAAAGAAAGGGAGTTTGGGTTTTTTTCAAGTTGTGTGGGAAACTGCTGAAAGGTTTCAAGCAGGGGAGTGTGTGATCAGAGTTCTTAGTAAGAGATCTGTCTGGCCCTGTGTGGAGCCCACATTGGAAGGAGTAGCCCAGGGGTTCACAGGAGAGAAAAAGCAGTGCTGACTAGGTGATGGAGAGACGAGGAGGATCTGAGATACAGTCAGGAGGTGGACTGTTCAGAATGCGCTGCTGGGTTGGATGAAGGGTTGAGGGATGGGCAGGAAGGAATGAGGAAGAGCAGGTCAGCTCAGGTGGGTGGGGGATCCCCCTATTTCCTGGCTTCCCCTCACTTCCTTTATCCCATCCCCCACGCCATCCCCTAGCCACATGAATTCCTCTGTCCTTCCCACTGCCCATGGACAGCCACCTCCACCGCCCCAGCTTTGGAATTTCAGGTCCCCCAGCTCGTGGTTCTGGCTTGGTCAAAGCATGGCAACCTCCTTTTCCATTAAAGGGAGTTTATATGATGAAACTAGGGAAAATGGAAGATAAATTACCTTACCAACATCAACAAAAAATTACGAAACTTTTGTAAAAGGAGGATTTTCAAAACGCGAATTCTTTTATGTAATTATAACTCTACAAACATCTACTGAATCCCTACAGCTGGGCTGGTTGCTGGAAATCAGGGATGAATTCCAGGAGGCTCCTGCCCTTGGGAACCCCTAGGCTAGTGCGAGAGATTGAGGAGAAGGGTCAGCCTCATGGTTGGGCTTCTTTAGGGGCAGAATGTGGGGGAGCCCAGATGAGGTGGGTGTTGAGGGAGATCATCTTCTCCTTGTCCTGTTTGACACAGAGCCAGGCCCTGGCACATCTGGCCTGCAGTGGATTTACTGGTCAGACTGATGTGAAAAGGCTGAAACCTTGGGTAACAGAAGCCTAACTTGAGCTTTGCCCAGCCAGCCTGTGCCAGCTCTAAACCTACCATCCTTGTTTTTCTGCGAAAGTGGGACTCCCTCATGTGGCTAGCAAGGGGGGAATCATCTATTTTTGGAGTCTGGAGGGTCACCCAAAGACTTGCTGGCTGGCTGGCCTCCCTAAGCAGTCTGAGTCCTCAGGCTGATCCCTCCTTGTCAGAATCAGGCAGGGGCTCACTCAGAGCAGAGGTAGGGGCACTAGTGCCCTAGCCTGGCCACTCTGCCTGAGGGACATGACCTGGGCCTACAGATCCTGGGGTGAGTGTAGGCCCAGGAGATGCCCTGAGCTCCTGAGCAAGCTGCCAAGTGAGGTGGGTCACTAGGTGAGTGGCAGGTGGAAGGCTCATTCACCTGGGGCCCTGGGGAAAGGGGAACCTCTGTTGGAATGTTAGAACAGCCACCCTGCATCATGGCAGTCACAGTGGCCATCTGCCCCAATTTCCCAGGAAAGTCCCCACTTACCATAGTTAGCTGCATTTGCAGAAAAAATGTATTAAATTTGAATCCTAGATCTGCTACTTGGCTGTGCACCCTCTTTTAAGTCCTTTCCTTTTTCTGGGCCCCAGTTTTTATGCCCATAAAGTGAGGGGATGGATCTAGAATGGATCAGTGAGCAGCATTTCATTCTGTAGAGCTCACCTTCGCTCTCTGGCCTTTCCCCTCGTCCCCCCTGCTCTCAGATCTTACCCACATTAAGGGTCACTGAGGCGCAGGCTCCCCTCTGGTTCTGCCCCAGGAGGCAGCTTGGTCTGGAAACAGCATCTCCAGGACAAGCACACCTTTCCTGCTGGTCCTGATCACTTCTTATGGTGTAACTTTGATGTGTATGTGGAGAGACTCCCTTCCCTAGGGGTGAGGTGCCCCTCCATCCCCTCTTGTGAGGGATGGGGTGGCTTAGAGGGCCTGATCCCCACTCATGCTTTTCTCTACCCTCTTCTCTAGTTTCCTTTCTTGTTTAACAGTGTCTAGATTGTGGGATCTGGAACTGGATAGACTCTTATTCTGATCCCTTCTCTGTCTCTTCCTGGCTTTATGATCTCTCCAGTGCTGTTTGTTGAAAACATTTTCTTTCTCTATCCAGTTACCTTGGCATCTTTGTAAAAAATCAATTGGCCATATGTGTATATATATATATATATATATATATATATATATATATATATGTGCCTCTATCTCTGGACTTTCTATTCTGTTCCATTGATCTATATGTCTATATGCCAATGCCGTTCTGCCTTGATAATTGTGGTTTCCTAGTAAGTCTTGAAATCAGAAAGTGTAAATCCTCCAACATTGTTCTTCTTTTTCAGAGTTGTTTGACTATTCTAGGTCATTCTGCATTTCCGTATAAATTTTAGAATCAGCTTGGTAAATTATTTAAAAAATCCTACTGGGATTTTGATTGGGATTCCGTTGAATCTATAAACCAGTTTGGGGACAACTGCCATCTTAACAGTATTAAGACTTCTAATCCATGAACATGGGATATCTCTTCATTTATTTAGGTCTTATCATCTCTTTTGGTTGTAAATATTGTCCATAGGTTTTTGGTTTTGCTAACTTCCTGTTTATATATGGGGATCTGGGAAGATTAAAAAACTACACTCTCACTACTGCTGCCATCTTCCCAAAATTTCTTTTACTAACTTCTTGAGAACAATGCTTAGTTCATGAATTTTCTTTCTTTTTTCATTTCAAACATAGGCATTTGTGGCTGTAAGTTTTCCTCTAAGCACTGCTTTAGCTGTATCTGACAAATTCTGATGCATAGTATTTTTGTTATTCAGTTCAAAATATTGTCTATTTTCTCTTGGAGCTTCTTTGATCCACCGGTTATTTCAAAATGCATTCCTTAATTTCCAAACATATAAGTATTTTTTAGGGTATGTTGTTTTTACTGATTTTAACTTAATTGTATATAGTTAGAGAATATACTGTTATGATTTCAGTACTTTTCAATTTGTTGAAACTTGTTTCATGGTCCAGTATATGTTAATTTTGTCATTGTTTTGTGTGTACTTGAAAATAATTTTTATTCTATGAGTGTTGGGTACAGTGTTCTATAATTGTCCGTTAGTTAAATGTTCAAATATTCCTTATTTTTACTGATTTTTTATCTGCTTCTCACAGCTACTGATTATTAAATTTCTCATTTTTGGAATTTATCTCTTTTCCTTGTAGACTTGCCCATATTTGCTTTCTGTGTTTGAAGGGCATATAATTAACTGCATACATGTTTAGAATTGTTTTATCTTTCTGACGAGGTGAACCTTTTGTCACCATGAACTGGCTCTCCCATTTTCTAGTAATGATTTTTGCCTTAAGGTTTTCACTGACTAATGATGGTACACTGCTTCTTTAGGTTATTGATTGCATGGTATATCTTTTTCTATCCTTTTGCTTATAACCTTTCTGTCTTAGTCCATTCAGGCTGCTATACCAAAATACCATAGACTGGCTGGCTTATAATCAAGCATTTATTTCTCACAATTCTGGAGGCTGGGAAGTCCGAGATCATGTACCGGAAGATTAGATGTTGGTGAGGACCCACTTCCTCATAGATGGTTGTCTTCTCACTGTACCCTCACATGAGAAGGGGTGAGGGATCTCTGTGGGGCCTCTTTTATAAGGGCACTAACCCCATTCATGAGGGCTGTGCTCTCATGACCTAATCACCTCCCAAAGGCGCCACCTCCTAATATCATCACCTTTCAACATATGAATTTTGGGTGGGACACAAATGTTCAGATGAAAGCACATTTCCATATACTTATATTTTATATGTTTCTCTTTTTAAAAAGATATGTTTAAGTTAAAAAAATACTTCTGATAATCTTTTAGTTGGAGTCTTTTAATTAGAGCATTTAGTCCATTTACAGTCAATGTATTTAAATCTACCATCTTACTATATGCTTTCTATTTGTCCCATGTGGAGTTTCTCTTTTATTTCTCTTTTTTTTCTTGTCTTCTTCTTTTGGATTTGTTTAATTATTCCATTTTTTTCCCTGTTGGTTTGGAAATCGCATACCCTTTCACTGTCCTTTTAATGGTTATCCTATAGATTACAGTGTGTAGTGTGCATTTTTCTGGTCCCTGTGCCTGCTGTGGCTGAATTCTTAATCACCTCTCTGTGTTTTGCTTGCTGTGTGTGTGTCGTGTAGCTTTTCTTCTTCACGTCAGTCTCATGGACGCTGCCCCGATCATTTCACCCCCTACCGCACTACCACCAAGGCCGTCTGTGTGGCGAGTTTATTGAAGGATATGGGCAGTTGAGGAATTAGGCATCTTGAGGAAGCAGAGCAAACAGCTTAAGGGGGTATTTTATACACATTTATTCTTGAAAGTCCCTTAATCATTTTAACCTTAGGAGAATTTTCTTTGGTGGCCTCAACTATTGTTTTTGTCTCATCTCAGACACAGAAACCATGTCCAGAGAGCCGCATCTTCATTATCAAACTTGCCCATTTGAGAGTATTCCTAAACAAATGGTAAAAATAACAATTATTACTGAGTGCTTACTATGTGCAAATCAATCAGTTGGTCAATCAACAAATATTTATTAGGTTCGTACTTTATGCTTGGTGCTTTCTAGGCACCAGAAAGGTAGCTTTCTCTCAGCACTGTGCTTAGTGCATCCCACGTGTTATCTGGTTTAATCCTCACACAGCTACATGAGGTGGGTACCACTGTGAGCCCTTCTGTGCTGAGGACACTGAGGAAATGAGGTTGAGGGAGCTGAGGTCACTTGGCCAACACGGTTCTCTTCCTAAAGATATTCTGCCAAGAGTTTTGAAGTACCGTGTTTTCTCTCCACTCTGTACTGGAATCAAGTGAGATATTGCATGTAAATAATCTAGTTTGTCAAATCAAAGTTGCTCAATTAACATCAGTTCCGTGTAAGTTGAAACAACAACAATAAAAGACACAAAACATGCAGGCTGGTAACTGCCTGATCCTAAGAGGTATTGGTTTTAACCAACTGTTTTTAGAACAGAGCAGGAAATAAGCAAACAAATGAATACCTTAGTAGGGGGTGAAAGTAGTTCACCAATGAGTGAGCTCCATAAGCCGGCGTTGAGGTGGGGACACAGAGGAGAAGGAGACAGCTCCCAGCCTGGAGGACTGCCCAGCCCAGCCCCCTCTGCAGCGGGGCACGTACTGGATGTTTGGCCCCACACCAAGCTCCACCTGCATGCTCTCATTTAATCCTAGAACAGCCTCACGGAGCAGGTTGTTTTCCTTTCAGATTAAGAATCCAGGCCCAAGACTGCCAATCACTTGTTCCTTTCTTCTCCCCTAGGCCCTGTGGAGATGGTCTGATTGGTTTTTCCAAATGCTCACCCACCCCTGCGCCTGTGGTCTGTGTGGAGGCTGGAGCTGGGCTGGTTTGAGGAGCTGCCCTGGCCACTGCCACATGAATGGGCAAAGAGCTAGGGTATCTTTTTGCTCTGACCCCACCGCCCTGGGAATGGGCATGTCAGTGGACAATCAGCCTTCAGTGGTTGCTTGGGGTCGGAAGAAACTAGTTATTTGAGTGCATCCCTGGGCTCCCCCATGCAAGCAGAGCCATTTAGTGGACCTGGTCCATATCTGGAATTGCCCTGTTGTCACGGTAGCTTTGGACTTGGAGATGAATTTCCCCGTGGAAAACAGACTAGGTCACCTGTCTGCCACAAGCTCCCACAGCCTCCGGGCTTCCTTCTCTCCCAATGCCGATTCTTCTGTGCTGCCATCATCAGACTAACCTTTCTGTCCTCCCTCATGCTGTGGACTCCTTGGGGGCACAGAGCAAGTCGTAGTCATCCTGGTTCAGGACCTGGTAGTGGGCAGGTAAGCATTTCTTGGATGGACTGAGTGATATTTGAACCCTGAGCCTGTGTCCTGAAGATCGTTTAAGTTCCCAGTCTGGCCTCAAACTTGTTGAGGTTTAAACGGCCTTCTGGGCAGCCTTCCTTGACCACTCTGGCCCCTCTGATCCTAGAGACAGCACTCTCTGCCCCACTATGTCTCTAAGCCCAGGCTTTTCATAGTTTCTCCTGCTCCAGCTTGTATGTGGCTGTCAAGGCCTCTCTGGCTCCAACACTGCCTGGTGGCCCTTCCCAGTCTAACTCACTTGCTTCTGAAACTCTGATTCTCTAAAGCCAGACTCTTCACGGCCCTCTTCATCTTTTCACCAGCCAGCTCATAGACTGGCCACTCCTGGGCCAGTGTCCACCCTGGCCCGAGCACTTGGGACTGGGCTGGTGGAGTCATGTGGCCCACACTATGGCGGCCCAGGCAGCAGAGGGAATATGCTGGCAGAGTCCTGCAGAAGGGAGCAGGGAGCGGACCGGCTCAGTGATCTGCATCTCTAACCACTGACAGCCTCGGCACATGGACTCAGGGCTGTTCACCCGACTGTCCTCCCTCCCCAGCCCCAGCTCTGTGGAAGCGGGGCCCACATCTCATTTACATCTGGATCTTTAGTGCTTAGCACATGGCCTGGCCCACAGTGACGATCAGTGGCCTGAGAACCATGACAGTGACATTGATTGCTAGGGGAGCGGGGGGAGGTTCAGGTTCTCTAACTGGCTTCTCGAAGACCCCAATTGCTGCGTGGCAGAGGAGTCTGCTTTTGACTGTGTCCACCTGACTGGAAGCAGTCAGGTGCTGGGAGCATGGAGAGGATAAACACTGGAGCCCCCGCCCCCCAGCCAGGGCTCACCATACCATAGCATGTGTGGCGGAAGCCCGGCTGCCTTTCTCACAGACACCACCCTGCCCCCCCATTTCGCCCTGAGAGTGTTGTCCAGGAGCTGCTCATTTCTGCCCTCCACCTGCAGGGAGAAGGAAGGAGTGTCTGTCCTGCAACTGGACGGGCTGCTTCCAGCAGACAGTTTTGCTCCTGCCCTCCTCATCACCCCAGCCCAACCCACACGTGGGAAGTTCTCTGGGAGACCTTCCCAAGCACTTGCAGCTGCTCCTAGGCCGTTCTTTCGTGAGAGAATCCCCCTGAGGTGGACCTGGGTGGAACTGGCCCTCTCCTCCTCAGGCCCAGAGGAAGAGGTTCTGAAGCTGGTGGTCCCCTTGGAGATGAGGGTTTATTGTAACCCCTCCCAGGGACTTGAATGGAGAGGGCTGGCATGGTGCAGTGGACAGAGTCAGGACAACCAGGGCTGGAACCTGGGCTCTGGGTGCCTGGAGCACATGGCCCTCAGAGCCTCAGTTTCTTCACTGAAGATTCTCTATCCTGAGGATGTGGGGGTGTTTTCAGTCCTGGAAGGCTCTGTCCCAAAGTGGAGTGTGTGTGTGGGGGCTGCCCTATGCTCTCTGGGCTCAGAGGTCACTGCATAAGGCTGGGGAAAGGTGGGGTGGGGCCCTCCTCCTGGGTGAATGGAGGGCCCTTTTCTGAGTGCCTTCAGCCAAACCAGGCACTCTTCTCAGGGCAGGCATGGTCCACTGTGAGAGTCCTGCCTGGAAGATGCAGGAGTGGCTGGACCCAGGTCAGATCAACAAGTGCCCTGGGAGCACCCACTGTGGGCCTGGTCCCTGCTGGGATCACAGACTCCAGGAGCTCCAGGTGATATCTGGAAACAAAAAGGGATCCTATTGACATAAATCAGACCAATGTGCAAAAATATATATCATCAGCAACCTGAGTGCCCATCAGTGGATGAATGGATAAAGATGTTGTGTATATATACACACAGTGGAATACTACCCAGCAGTAAAAAAGATGAAATCTTGTCATTTGCAACAACATGGATGGACCTTGAGGGTATTATGCTAAGCAAAATAAGTCAGAGGGATAAAGACCATTACCGTATGATTTCACTCATACGTGGACGATGAACAAACAAACATATCGATATGGAGAACAGATTGGTGGTTACCAGAGGGGAAGGGAGTGGGGGGAGGATGAAAGGGGTAAAGGGGCACATGTGTATGGTGACGGATAAAAACTAGACTATTGGTGGTGAGCACGATGCAGTCTATACAGAAGTTGAAATTATACATCTGAAATTTATATAATGTTATAAACCAATGTGACCTCAATAAGAAAAAAAACATTATATTGCAAAAAAAACACAGTATATCTCGCCAATATGCATCTATCGAGCCTCTCCTGTGTGCAGCCTGGGAGAATGTAGCTACAGAAACAGGCACAAATGAAAAGCTAGGAACTTATCAGGTAGTTGGTGGGGGTACGGAGTGCAGGAGGATTCAAAACCGGGGTGGGGGTGTGGGTGGACAGGGAAGGGTAAGCATATTGGCATTCCTCAGAAGCTGACTCCCGTGGGGGCATTTGGGAGGGGTGGGAAACTAGAATGTGCTTTGTCAGAAGGGTTCTTGCCGTGACCCAAGGATCAGGGGAGGACAGTTGGACGAGGCTGGCAGCAGTGGAGAAGGGACGGTGAGAGGGAGGCAAGGAATGTGAGAATAGGAACCTGTCATGGTCGCTTGAGCAGAGAGGAGCAAGGGTGTGGACAGAATGAAAGAAAATTCCCACACATTGTGTCTGGGTGTGGGGAGAGGGGCAGAGCTGACAGGACCAGGTGGGCTGGCCCTCAAGTGAGGGGATGGGACAGGAGGTGTTGGGAGTGCTTGCTCGGGGGGCCAAAGGTGTCTGGTTCACATCAGTGCTCACAGGACCCGAGGGAATGAGCGCAGAGCCCCCAGGACGGGGAGGCAGTGTGGCAGAGTGGGACCCGGAGGCCTTTGGTGTCCCATTCAGCTGTGTGACCTCAGGAGCAATCCCCAACCTTTCTGAGCCTGACTATAACATATCCGTTCCCTCCCTCAACCTTGAGAAGGTGGTTATAGCTGCTGCAGTCCAGCTTACCAAAAGAGGGCAGATAGAAAGGAGTCACGGATGAACAGATGAAGAAATTTTGGTCTATATACAATGGAATATTCTTCAGCCTTAGAAAAGAATATCTTGCTATGTGCAACAACATGGATAAACCTGGAGGACATTATGCTAAGTAAAATAAGCCAGTCACAGAAAGAATCTAAAAAAGTCTTATATGTAGAATCTAAAAAAGTCAAATTCATAGGAGCAGAGAGTAGAACAGTGGTTCCCAGGGGCAGGAGGTGGAGGAAGTGGGGAGATGCTGGTCAAAGGGGACAAAAATGCAGCTGCATAGGACGGACGAGTCTGGAGATCCAATGTACAGCGTGACGACTATGGTTAATAATGCTGTACTGAGTCCTGGAAATTTGCTAAGAAAGTAGATTTCAGGTGCTCTCACCACACACACACACACACACACACACACACACACACACACACACACACACAGGTAACTGGGAGGAGATGCTATGTTAGTTAGCTTGACTCCAGTGATCTTTTCACTGTGTCTATGTATATCAAATCATCACGTTGTATACCTTAAATATATACAATTTTTGTTTGAAAAAGAAAAGACAGGGGACCAGCCCAGTGGCGCAGTGGTTTAGTTCACGCTTGGCAGCTCGCGGTTCGCAGGTTCGGATCCCGGGCGCCCGCGGACGCACTGCTTGTCAGCCATGCTGTGGCGGCGTCCCATATAAAGTGGAGGAAGATGGGCACGGATGTTAGCCCAGGGCCAAGTCTTCCTCAGCAAAAAAAAAAAAAAAAAAAGAGGAAGATTAGCAATGGATGTTAGCTCAGGGTTGGTCTTCCTCACCAAAAAAAAAAAAAAGACAGGAGCCATGACCAGACTGAGCCCAGATTAGGCAGTTCAGTTTCACAGGCTGGAGAACTGAGGCCCTGGACAGGCCTCCCCTTACCCAGCTGCCCCTCTGGGGCCAGCTCGGTCCCTGCTTGTGGGTCCTCACTGGTGCCCTGGGTAGTGCCTAGCGGCCTTGTGGGGACTGCTCCCACCCCCTATCAGCTGTTGACATACAAATGCCCTGGTAAGGAAAATATTTTCATTCTTTTATTACAGCATTCTCGGGACTGCTTAATCATATTTTTCTTTGTCTTTAAAAACAAGCTCCTGTGTGGTTTTCTATCTTCTTGCTGCTCATCTAAGGACTTTCTAGAACTGAGTCTCACTTTTTGGTACTTAATGCCTTTTGTTTTTGGTGAGGAAGATTAGCCCTGAGCTAACATTTGTTGCCAATCCTCATCTTTTTGCTGAGGAAGATTGACCCTGGGCTAACATCCGTGCCCACCTTCCTCTACTTTATATATGGGACGCCGCCACGGCATGGCTTGATGAGCAGTGTGTAAGTCTGCGCCCAGGATCCAAACCTACAAACCCTGGGCTGCAGAACCAGAGTGTGCGAACTTAACCACTATGCCGCTGGGCTGGCCCCCTTAATGGCTTTTCATTGTGTCACTGCCCTCTGGCTACTTTAGGGGGGCTTAGGGTGGGCAAATGTTGAGCCCCTTCAAGTGCCTTACACCACACTTGACACTTTACATCCAGGGTCTCTTACCAACCTCAATTCTACTCTAGGAGAAAGGTATCAGCTCATTTTGCAGAAGAAACTGATGTCCAGAGAGGTTAAGTATCCTGCCCAAGGTCACACAGCCTGAAGTGGTAAAGCTAGAGCTTGAAATGGGATTCAAACCAATTTGATTTCCAAGTCAGGGATTATTCTCTTAATAAATCTGCTCCGTGAGTACCCTGGTCCCATCTCTGGCACGAGCCTGCTGTGGTGACCTGAAACAAGTCCCCGAAAGCCTCTGGGCCCTCATCACATCCTCAAGGTATGACAGCCTGTCATGAAAATGAGGAAATGAGGATGATAGTGATTGTCCACTGACTATCTGAGCCGTTCGTTGGTTCTTTGGCAGGTGTTAATTGTGGGCCTACTATGTGTCTACTGCAGCTGTGGTCTCCCCAACCAGATTATGAGCAGTATACCCCTCACCTGCGGCATCCTCCCTAACTCAGCACACAGAGGGACTCAGTAAGGATGTGCTGCATGTTGGATCTCAAGCCCATACGCTGGAGCCAAGTTGTGATGGAAGGAGGGATCCATCGAGGTGTTTGCTGGAAGCCCAGGGGTGGGTGGGTGGGAGAGGGGAGATTCTTCATAGGAAGAGGAGAGGCACGTCCTGAATGAAGCCGTGCTGTGCCTGTGGGCCTCTCGGATCCTCCCCACAGCCCTTTGAGGTCGGCTCTGTTACTGCCCCATTTTACAAATGAGGAGACAGAGCTGAGGTGACTTCAGGGCAGACAGCGAGCAGGTGTGGAGTGTGAGTTTAAATGCAGGTCTGCCCGCTGCCTGAGCCTGGGCTTTCTCCACCCCTCCTGGGGCCCCCACTTGTTCTCCGTCAGTCCCTGAGAAATAGGGGGTGGCCCCTCCCTGAAGGACTCAGGAGCTCGCCTTCCGTCCAGGACCACATCCATGAAGGGTGGGAGGAGGTAAATCACAGGCCCACGGGGTGCGGGAGAAGCACACTGGGGGTGCTGAAGCTCCCTAAATCCCTTCTTCAGCCCGGTTCTGCTCCATTATTTCTACCCAGTGCCCAGGGTGCTTGCGATGTCGTCAGCCAGAGGGAAACACAACGTTCAGAGCTGTGTGGAGGAACCCGGCCCGGGAACCCAGCCCCGGGGCAGCCCTCACTCACTCTGTGGCCCGGGGCAAAGCCCTTCCCTATCCGGCCTCAGTTTCCCCAGCAGTAAAATGTGGGGTCTGGCCCTGCCAGCCTGGGCCCTGTGGCCCAGTCCCTGGGTTGATTTCACCGAGCTCCAGCTTCTCTGAGCATCCCGCCTGCTGCCCCTGCATCCTGACAGCCCCTCTGGGAGCCCAGGCCTGGCCTTTCTCCCCACCCCCGCCCAACACTCCTGTCTGGAGATGGGGCAGGGCACTAGAGAGTGACCCCGTCCTGCTGCTGCCCTGCCTGCTAGAGCCCCCTCCGTGTGCCTGGGGGAGTGGGGGGCAAGTGTTCACGGGGGGAGTGGAGCAAAGGGGCTGTTAGCTGCTGCACGGAATTCCTCTAGGCTACCTTCCCTCTCTGACCAGTGGAACCCCAGGCCCTGCCCTCTACTTTGGGGTCTCCCCCGCTCCAGGTCCTTTGCTTTTGACATGGCTGATGACCAGCACTGGCCACCATCCCAAGCTGGGAGGAACAGTTGGTGGAAAGTGTGTGAACTCCCCGCTATCTTCAGCCCTGCCCCTTTATTCTCAAGGTCCCTTGGTTGTGAAGCAAGGCCTGGGGCCTTGAGGGTAAGATTAGTGAGGGAGGTGGTGGCCCTCCTGCTCTCTGCGGTGAAAGCCAAGCATACTTTCCTGCAGCCAGTGTCAGAAGCGGTACTATAGGCTGTAATTACTGACGTGAAAATCCCCACACGGAGAGAGTCTGGACGGGGCCAGCTGTGGAAGCAGCCCTGGGCTGAGGAAGGCTTGGGAGTCAACAGACCTGCATTTGAATCCAAGTTCTGCTTCTCAAATAGCTGTGTGCCCTTTGGCAGGTTACTTGGCCCCTCTGGCCCCAGCTGCCTCCTCTGTAAAATGGGATAACACTGTTGACTTCTTGGTGCTGCTATGAGGGTTAATTGGGCCAATGTGTGTGTATATGGCCCTGTCCTGGGCAACGTTATGTAAAGGCGCAGGGGACCTCCTGTGCACAACCTCCCTGTGCACCCATGCCTGTTCCCCCTTGGTGTTCCCCCATTCACTCCCCAGGCACCCAGATTCTCACCTTTGCCTTGAGCCTCATTCAGGCTTGTCTTCTTCCATCTCCCCAGATCCACAATCCCCTTTCTTCCTTCTGCCAGGATCCTCCTCCAAGACCTCTGAACAAGCGACCACTCTGGAAACCAACTGGCCAAACAGATACCCACCCGCATGTGAATAACTGAGAGTATCCCAGAGTTTAACTCTCCCATGGGTGTTTGTATTTTAAGAGATTTTTCTTAAACCCCACTTTTCCCAGCTTTGAGTCTGGCAGATAAGGGATGCTCAGTGAAAGCTGGTTGATTGAATAAGTGAAAGGACCTAAACAATGTTCTAATGGTGGAATTTCAGTCATGTATTCATGCATTCAGCCTCTCTGCAAGCACTTACTTTGTGTGCTAAACACTGGGGATATATTGGTGGATAAAACAGCCACAGTCCTACCCCGATGAAGCTTTCGGTGTAGTGGGAATAATCAGATCCTAAGCAAACAAACACATTTCACTTTACAAATTGTGATGAATTCCTTGACTGAAATACATTGCTAATTCTATGATATGGTATAAGAGGGGATCCTAATTAAATTGAGGGGATCCTAATCCCACTTAGGGGTGGGATTTGGGAAGACCTTTCAGAGGAGCTAAACTTTAACATGAAAAGGAATCAGGGCCACACAGGAAAGCTGCCCTGGCCTGGGGGCCCTCCTGGGCTCTGCGACACTCCCTCATAGGCTGAGGTGCCAGCCTGTGCCCCGGGGGCCGCCTGCACGGTGCCTCTGCCTCGGGGCCCTCACAGTTTACACCTTGGTCCAAGTCTGCAAGACTCTAGGGGTTAATGCCCAAACTCCTGGTGATGACTGTCACCCAGAGACGGGGCAGACGACCTCCCCCAGTCTCCAGGCTGCACATCCCGCCCTGGCCTGCCGGTGACCTGGCCCAGCACATGTCTCCGATGCTTCAGAGGAGGAACGAGTTGTCCTCCACCCACCCAGGAGCTTTTTAAGCACTTGTGTGTCTGACATCGGATGCCTGGCTTTGATTGCTGTCCTAGATAGCCAGATTCCATTTGGAGATCAAACCTCTTCATTCAAGCCAAATTGGAGATATTTTAGACAACAGACCATTACTTGAAAATATGTCTTCTTCACAGCCATCTTAGTGTTCAGCCAGGGAACATTGGCAGAATCGCCGAGGTTGAGAAGTCTCTCCCAGTCCTTCGGGTCAGGCTGCCTGCCACCTTTGCGCACACTCTTCCTTTTTCCACTCCTGATCACAGTCTCTGGCTGCATCGCCTCCTCCAGGATCTTCCCTATTCTCATTTGCGCTGCCTTTGGGCTACTTTTTATGAAAGCACCACCCTGATTGTTTGCCGTCTGCCCTCCTTAAACCTTTGTTAGTCCTTATGTCTGAGCGGAGAAGAGCTTGGTGTTTGGAGCCAGGTCTGAGTTCCAGTCCTGTTTTGACCACTCACAAGCCTTGGGTGTGGTAAAATAGGGTGGCCATATAATTTATCATCTCAACTGGAACACTTTTGAGAGTGAATTGAGCAGGGACAACAGGCATAAATGAGACTGTTGCGGGCAGTGGGAAATCTGTTTGCCCTTTATTATACACACCGAGGGTGGCAGCTTTCCAAGATAGATCGTGTTGGGAGCAGGAGCTGGTCTGGTTTAGTCGAGCTCATGGTCACTTTTCAGTTCCCTGTGCTGGTCACTCGAGCTCCGAGCTGGGTGAGACTGGGTCCCAGCCCTCTTCTCCTTCACTCTATACGGTGGAATCTGGCGATGCCTGTCGGGGGCAGAGAAGGAGAAGGTGGAGTTGCCAGCCTGAGCAGGCTCCACTTGGGAACCCAGCCTGTGTGGCAGTGTCCAGACGAACTCCCCACGTGCCTTTTTCTGCTGGAGGGGAGGAGGTAGGAGAGAGGGAGCAGAAGGACATGAGCTGAGTTAACCAGATGTGCTGGTTGGGGCTGGTTAAGGGAGACTCTGATGCTGAAGAGAAAGCCTGGAGGCAGGGCAGAGCCCAGAAGCTGTCCCCACAGTGGGCCACTTCAGACAAGAACAGCCTGTGATCTTTTCCATTTCCAGAGCTCGGCTGAATGCTGGGCTGGCACAGGTCCCTGACTCTGTGGAGCGGGTGTCCAAAGCTGCCCTGCCCCCCTTCTAAGACAGTGAGACTCCCTGGCTTTCCAGTCCCAAGGGGTGATACTCCCAAGGCTGAGGGCGGGTAGGGGGCTGGGCCCCAGTCTGGATTTCAACCTGCCCAGCATCTGGAGGCTGTGCCCAAGGCCCAGAGCTCACTCTGACCCCATGTCCCAAGGCAGGGCAGAGCGAACCTGTTCTCGGGGAGTTATCAATGGTAGAACCCAAGATTGTGGGGGCCAGAAGTGGGGGCGGGGGAACAGGGCAGCTGACTTCTCCCAAGTCTTGGGTCCCTGTGAAAACCTTTGGCCTGGGTGCCGGGGCGTGGGGAGGCTCGGCACTCCTTCTGGCAGCCCTGCCTGCTTTCTCTTCGTCACGTGGCATTTCAGATCTGAGGAGCCTCCTCAGAGGACTCTCGGAGTTGAGGACGCACCAGGGAATAAACTTGGGAGGATGAAACTTCACTTATTCCTGCTCCTCTGCAAGGCAGGCCCTTTGTCCTGGTTTGGCCATCCTTGAACACACCGTGTTTATTCCCACCTCCACGTCTTAGCACCCATGGTGCCACCTGCCTTAAATGCCTTCCCCTTTTCTGCCTGCCCTTCAAGGCCCAACTCCAGGCCTGTCTCTGGAAAGCCTTTATGTCTTTTCGGGTGCACCGAGACCTTTTTCCACTTGGAATTCCTCCTGTAACATGTGCCCAAGGGACACACCATTCAGGCACATGGCCTGTGCAGTTCCCTCTCCATGCCACATGAAGGTCCAACCCCTACCACCAGGCAGGAACCTGCAGCACCAAGGTCACTTCCTCCCCACCAGCCCACAGTGGTGAGCAGGGACAAGACCCAGCCCTGGATGCAGGTGAGCAGGAAGCCCCAGCACCAGGGGCCATAGGCAGAGCTGTGGGATGGAGTTGTCTTCAAATGGGGGCAAAGTGCCCCTTGCAACCTCAGGCCCCAAAGCCTGGAGATGCCAGACTGTTTTATTCTATTTGGAATTTGTCACTCAACCAGTTGGCTCTTGGGGGTAGATAGCAAACACAATCCCATCCCCACCCAGTGCACTGAGGAATGACCCACCCTTTTCTAGTTCTCTGAAGGGACAATTTGCCCTCCTGGCCCTGTGCTTGCATTGCCTCCATTATGTTGACAGTGGTATCAAGCTGTCCAGCTGTTCTCCCCTCAAGATGGTGGTCAGATCACAGGGACAAAGAGCAGCCTTGGAGAATAATGCTCTGATTTTTAGATTTCAGGGTTTCTTGGCGCAATTTAAGGAAATTAGATTACCCCATATAGGACAAATATATGCATATTCTCGTGATTGTCCTATTTTTTTTTCCTGGCATTTATCAGCTGCCTCTTGTTCATTGACTTGATTTCTTTCCAAAAGACAACTACATTCATTCCAAAATTCTAAGTTGGGCCCAAAATGTCAAAGAATTGGGCTCTGCCATGTGCCAAGCCACACGCCTGAATCTTTGATCATTCAACAGGCCATCCTTATGTCTGGCAGGGGTATGGCCAGAATGCAAAGGAGCTCGTGGAGTCCCTCATCTCTGAGTGTGGACTGCGTTCACCAGAGGAGTGCTCAGTGAGGAGCCGTTTTTAGAAGGGCCACCAGAAGCAATTTCTAGCTTAAGTACTTTTGGGCCACCTGGACCTCAGACCATCTGTGCCCAGGTCTGTAACACCCCCTCCCCTCATGAGAATGGTCCCCTTTACAACTTGCCTCAAGTGTCTAAATATGCCAGGCAAGCTAGGAATCCTGGCTTGATCCATATGGAGCACAGCTTTCTCTCCAGGCCTCACTTTATAGCAATGGATCATGGTGATGGACACACCCATTTGAAAGGCCAGCCGGAGTGATTTTCTTCTGTCCATCTCTGCTGCTGGTCCTTCTGGGAATGCCCTCAGAGTATTCTTACTTTCAGCACTCGCACACCCGGACTAATTAGAGGACCATTGTCGACTGCTTTTGGAAAAGAGGGAGAAAGGCACATTCCAGAGGACGCGTGCCACTCTTGATATCAAAGTGTCTCCAGTGGAAGGTCACCGTGGGTAGATTTCAGTTGCAGAGTTGAAGACATTTCACTCTGCAGTGTTGTTAAAAAGCTTCAAAAAATCCTCCTGTGGTATGTTTCTAATTTAAGATTGAAAAAATATTTCTATTGTGCCATATATAGAGTAACCTAAAACCCAATAAAAGCTCTGAATTAGGGCCGGACAGAATGGTTTGAATTAAGCTCAGGTAGAGGCAAGGACACCGTTTCTGTCGGCTGGGGTTGCTGGCTCTCGGGCCAAAAGGCAGGTTCAAACTGGGAGACTGGACCTGCCAAGTCTGAAGAGGAACTGTCTCTTCTGCCAGATTCTGATGTTCTTGGCCACTGGCCCATAGAGCTCTGATCCTATTGTCATCTGCCCCCAGCCCGGGAAGGGCCTAACTATTGCTCTTCATCTCATCTTGGCTGTTTAGCAGGTTTCTCATTGGGGCTTAGTTTATTTGATTTGTTGGTTATTTGTTATTATTTTTTTCTTTTCTGGAGGTCCCTGCCAGCCTTTGCCTAGCACCTCCTTTTGAGAAGCTGCCTGTGGCTTGGTCCTCATACGGTGTGTGTGTTTCTGAGCTGAGGCTACATGTGCTTCTTCAGTGTCCAGTGTTCCATTCAGAGTCTGGAAAGCAGCACGTGATCAGTGACTGCATAGTGAGTTAATAAATTTGAGTGAACCAGCGAGAAACACGATTTCTTTTGTTTTTATAAACAATGCTGCACGAAACATCTTTACATCTATATATCATATATATATATTTCTCCTGCCCCTACTCCCTTCTCACATCACACACCCTGGTTGCTCTGTTTGTGCCAAGGGTGACCCAAGCCTAAACACCCTCCCTATCCCAACACCGTGGGGCCAGCCCACAGATGATTGGATAAGGAAGGTCACCTGACTCCAGAGGATCCAAATCATAGGCTAGATTAAACCAATCAGATTCTCTCTTGGATTTGAACTAAGAAACAGAGAAAGGTGTGGGGATGCTTAAACTGGTAGGACACTAGACGCAAGAGCTGAGCCTGGATTCTGGTTAGCCATGATGGGGCCATCTGAGGCCAAGCAGGTGAGTGAGCAGAAAAAGCTGAGACAGACAGACAGACAGACAGACTCCTATGGCCCCAGCAATGTGGCAGATGTGACTGCACTTCCTCTGAGGCCTGCCTACACTTTGTACCCTCAGATGCCGTGAGATATCTCTGTATCCTTCTGAAAAACAACACAAAACAATCCTTCCTTTCTGTGCCACTTCCTGACTATGATCCAGGCTTCCTTCTCCCACTGTGCAGCTTCCCCATGGGCCGGGTGGTGCTAGGAGTTCTGATCTTCTCCTGGGGCCAGAGGTGGTGCAGTGTGAGCCAGGGGGAGGGGGAGGTTGGGGATGATTTGAGCTGTAAACTCCCAACCTTCCCCCAACAAGGGGCATCACTGTCCGTTTCTCTCTGCTCGTTTCTGGGGCCGAGGAAGATCTCCAATCCACGTGCCCAGCCCCATGCCAGATTTTGTCAGTGATGACTCTCCTCTGCCTCTGGCACCTCACTACCGTGACCACAGCCTCTAGCCAGACCACTCCCCTTGACCACGCTCACAGAATTGGCCTAATGTTTGAAGCGGTGCAGGGTCACACAAACCTAGGTCCTAGGCCAGGTTCCTCTGCCTATCTTGGTGGCCTCAGGCGAGGTGAGTCTCCTCATCTTGAGGGCCGTCCCAGTGAGGTAGGCATCTCAGAACCTGACTTACAGCCCCTCGTGCCATTTAAAAGAGATAGCGTGTAGGAGAAGTGGCCAGCACTTCACAGGCCCTGCCACCCCCCCCCCCGCCTTCTCTCCACTCTGAGGGACGCTTGTGTGACACTGCCTACTCCCTTCCCTTCAGTGGCTCCTTCTGCCCACTCCCCGTTCCCTATGCTGGCTAGTGCTGTTCTGGTGACCTCTCACCTGGGCCCCTGGTTTGGTCTTGGTCTTGGTTTACTCTGGCTGGAGTCTGGGCCTAAGAAAGGTGGGAATCTGGGGGGCAAGTGGACAGGAACTGGAGGCAGGAGGCTGGGTGGGTCAGGAAGGAGGCCCCAGCAGACCTGCCCCTGCCCCTCTGGGCTGCCCATCACTGGAATGATGGGAGGACACTCAGAAGGGGCCCTTACGTTTTAGCAAAGTACAAGGAATAGACGAGTGAGGCAGGGATCAGCATCCATTAGAAAGTGGGATCTCAGAGCCAGGGGGCATGTCCCGGGCTCCATCAGCCCTGGCCGCCAAGTGCTCCTCAGTGCTAAGGGGCACTGAGACCCAAGGACGGGAAAGGCCCACACAGCCATTTCAGAGCACCGTCTGGGGCATCTTCCTCCTTCCCTCAGGCATGAGGAATGGCCGGGGCTTCCAGTTTTCTATGATAGGCTGAGAGGCTGGGTGCCCTTTCTGGAGCCTGGTGTCGTCTTCCCCAGGCCGGCGCCTCAGGGCCGCTCTGCCATCTCTTGCTCGGCCTCAGCAGCTTCCTGGATTCCAGGGCCACTTTGTCCCTCAGTCTCTTACAAAACCCTTCCATTCATGGTGTCCCCTAGCCTCTGGAAAAGCCCCCTTTTGCTGAGAGGAAATTAGTAATGCCCCTGCTCATCTCAGAGTCCCCTGACATGATCAGTGACAATATTTCTGTTGGATTACACTGGCTGGAACCACTGAACCAGAGATCAATAAGCTACGACAGATCTTCCTACAGACTCTGAAGGGGCAAGGAGGGGTCTTCCTGGCCAGGAGCCTGTGTCATATTTAATTATTTGAAATGATGCTGTCCTATCCCTTACCAAAGAGGGATGGGGCAGAGTCCCCAGTGGTGGGGTGAGGGACTGTCTAGGTGTTCCCAGCCCCTATAGGAGGCCCCTATAGCACTTCCCGACCACCCTGAGCCAAAACCTTCCTGGGTGCCTCTGGGTGCTTTGAGTCATCATGGACACAGCAGCCCACTCAGGAAGGCATTATTATTTTTCCATTATACAGAAGAGTAAACTGAGGTTCAGAGGCAGGAAACTGCAAAACTGGGGAATAACTGAACCAGAATCTGACTAGAGCCTTGCCCGTATTGGTTGGAAGTGTGTGTCTGAGTTGGATGCAGTATGCTGGGGTAGAGGGGCCTGTAGCAGGGCCCCAGGGTGCAGGACTTGACAGGGCTGCAGGCATTTGGGTCTGTGTAGGTCCTAGGGGGGTGGGGGCAGGGTCAGTTAGCACTGTGTGGAGGTGGGAATTGAGTGGGGTGGTGAGAGATCCCAAGGTAGACAGAGTTTCACATCCACGCTTCTTTTGTGTCCTTCCCCATAAGACACAGTCCGGACCTTCACTGTCCTGGATCTCCAGACCATCTCTCTGGGGTTCAGCAGGGGAAACCTCTGAGGGCAGGACTGCCCCAGCCCCCACTAGATGGCACTGTTGCAGGTCATTTCCACTCGGGAGCCCTTCTCAGGGTGCATGTGTTGAGTGTGCACGCATGAAGACCCGAGCCGGTCGGGGAATGTGGGTGTGCGTGTGTGTGTATGTATGTATATGTGTATGTGTGTGTGTTGGGCATCCCTGGCTTGGGTCGTGCAATGCCCCAGCCCACCCTTTTGCCTCTGCTTCTCTGGAATTGTTCCTTAGGAGAAAAGTTACAGCTTCTAAGACATCTTCCAGGGCTCCTGTGGGCCCTGGGACATGGGCACCTGACCCCAGGCAGTTACGGAGTGACCAGGACAGATCCAGCTCTCCTGATGGTCACCCATCTATGGGAGGCTGGCAAGTTCTTCTGAAATCTGAGTCCAGAGACAGTGCAGAGCCCCAGGAGGCCCCACACTCTGAGTGGGCAGTATTGGGGGATTTGGACTGAGGGCAAGCTTTCAGGGGCTTGAATGTTTCTAATGCAAATGAATTTTATTTTGTGTGTCAACTTTGGTTGGTTGCATGTAAACATAGGTACTGGAGTGCTCTGTTGAGAGGGCTCAGGTCTGGGTCTGGCTCAGGAGGAAAGAGTGCTGCTGCCGATCAGTGATGTCTGCCAGAGGCTTGACGCAAGAGTAGCACTCAGACATATTTTTACCTGATGTAAGTGGCCACTTATCTATGAGGATGCACCGGTATGTCAGACAATCCTAGATATTGAGGACTTTAGAAATCATCCAACTCACTAATTTGTTTCACAGATGGAGAAACTGAGGCGTATATAGACAAAATGAGTTCCCATGGCCATAGGGCTGGTAGCAGAGAAAAGACTGGAAGGTGGGTCTCTGACCATCAGTGCCAGTGTCTTTCTGGACACACCCTGCCTTTCCAGTTGATCCAGTTCTGTGTTCAAACAAGGTCCCCAACACCACGTTAACATCTTTGGTCTGACGTTCCGGGGTCTTTAGATGTGGCTGCCGAGGGAAAGCTCCAAGTTAAAGCTCCTCTTGACCTCTTTGTTGTTTTCCGGGTAGATTCTGGACAGGGCCGATTGCAAGGCTGAATCTTGGAAAACAAATCTTAAGAGAGAAGAGAAGAAAGAAACGTGGGTTCTGTATATTTGAAAGAGAGCACAGGATGACAACTTAGACATGGCTTTGGCTGAGGGTGGTGACTCCTGTTAAACCCAAAGAGGAGGCTGCAAGACAGCAGGAGGGTCCCGGGTGATACATGAGGGTGGGGTGCCTGGCGCGCTGGAGGGTGCTGCCGGGTCCCTGCCTCAGGGCTGGGCCTGCAGGGGCAGCCTCGCATGCCCAGCTGCTTGAGTGGAACCAGTAGGAACCAGTAGCGCCCTGCAGAGCAGAGCAGAGCAGGCGCTCGGGAGTCGGGGGCCGGGAGCCGCGGGTTCTAGGCCCAGCTCCACCACCAAATTAAGTGTATCGCCTGCTGTTCCTTTGCTTCACTTTTCCCACCCAGCATATGGGGTTAGCTACCCAGTACCCCAGGATGCAGTGAGAATCAAAGGAGATAATGGCTGTCAGTCTGTGTGGGTATAAGGGGTTGGTTTAAAACAAGGTGGAATCTTTTCCTGAGGCCTCCATGAAGAGAACCACGAGCCCTGCTTAATAGTCTGCGTGTGTTTAAATGTGAGGGCGGGAACCCATGTGCAAACTGTGAGTGAGAACAACATTGGAGGATCGGGAGTGCTCTCCCGGGAGAAGCCAGGAGCTGAGCTAGGCACTCTGTCTTATTTAACTCTTCCCCAAATCCTGTGAGACGGGTACCATTATTATTCCCACTTTCCAGAAGAAGAAGCTGAGACTCAGAGGGTCAAATCACACGTCCAAGAGTATACACTCAATAAGTGGCAGAGGCTTAATCACCACCTGAGGCCACACCCTGCCCTCAAGGAGGTGGCCATCTGTAAATTAATCTGAGGGAGGGCTGGCTTGGGGCACCCATTTCCAGCTGTGTATCTTGGTCTGGACTTATCGCAGGTATCTTGGAGTGAATACGGGTGTAAAGTTTACCAAGGTAGGGGGTATCATGTGTGTGTGTGTGCACGCGTGCGTGCATGTACACATCCATTTTAGAAAAAGGTGCCCAAGGTGAAATCCAGAAGGTGGTGACCCTTCCATGAATGCAGTGCCATGCCTGCGTGGTACCCAAGCTGAAGACCAGGCCTCTGTCACCCTTGATGGATTGTATTAGGATTCTCCAGAGAAGCCAACAGGGGATGGCATATATATTTTTATATATATATATGGCAATTATACATATATATATTTTAAAAGAATTGGCTCATCTGATTGTGGAGGCTGGCAAGACCAGAATTTGCAGGGTAGGCTGGCAGGCTGGACACCCGGGGACAGGATGATGTTGCGGTTTGAGTCTGAAGGCAGACCGCTGGCAGAATTCCATTTTCCTCAGGGGAAGTCAGTCTTTTTCTTAAGGCCTTCAGCTGATTGGATGAGACTGACCCACATTATGGAAGGTGATCTGCTTTATTCAAAGCCTACTGATTTAAATGTTAACCTCACCTAAAAAATATCCTCACAGCAATGTCCAGACATATTTGACCAAATATCTGGGTACTGTAGCCCAGCCAAGTTGACACATAAAATTAACCATCACAGGGACTAACTGGCCTCTCTCCATCCTGGTCATTGGAAGGTTTAGGAAACCTCTTCTTTGTGAGGGGATTCCTCCCACAGACAAAAGCTCAGCAGGTGAACAATATGGCTGACTTCCACCTGCCCAGAGGAGAGCTGGGCTGTGCTGTGGGTCAGGAGGAAGAGCCTCTCCCAGGGGCGTGCACACTGTAGAGTCCCTTGGAACCGGGGCTGCTGCCTTGTTGGTGGGTGGGGCAGAGGGTGTGGTGGAATGGTCCTTCTGGATCAGCTGAGCAGCAAACATGTTCCTAGGGAGCCCCACTGTGTTAATGGGAAGCCTCAGGAGACTTCTGGGTGTTGGCATGACCTGTAGCCCTTTCTTCATCCCACAAAGAGTTAATAGTACATGGGATTTCTAGCCCAGGAATGCCTTCTTTCTAGAATATTCTCCAGCCTTTGCTATCAGTTGCTGTGAGTCTGCTGGAGTTTCTGGTGGGCACTAACCTGCAGGCTATGGTTATACTCTTGTGAGGGCTGGCTGGAACCTCTACAGGAACCTGGCCAGGGCCCCTCTAGTCAGGAAGAGATGATCTAAGGAGTGAGGAATAGCTTTAGCCATGGCACCTGACTCCAAGGAATGGGGAGCCCCTACAACCTGGCCTCTCCAGCCCAGCCTAGTGTCTTTAGTTCTCTGAGCCCAATAAAGACATAACTGGGCACACAAATGCCATGCCTTTGGCCAAAGTCTCAACTGTGTCCTCATCTGATGGAGAACAGCACAGCCCAGCAGTCATCTGTTCCAGAGAGGTGCCTACCCCTCTGAGCTCAACTCTTGGGGGCAGGATTTGGTGGCATGGGGGACCCTGAGAGCATAGAAGGGAGGCATCTAGTGCAACCTGAGCGTTCAGGGAAGGACATTTGAGAAGACGTGGAGACGGTAGTAGTCAGGTGAAGTTGTGCATGTGTGAGTGTCTGCCCATCCTTTGTGAAGGCCCCGAGGCGATAGAGAGCCCAATCAAGGCCCTGCGAGTGGTTCAGTGCGATGGGAGCCTGGAGTTGTAGAGGAGAGAGGCGGAGGGGGCAGGACGGAGAGGCAGGCTTTTAGGCACGCAGGGTGCCAGCCTAGGAGTTTAGACTCTATCCTGTGGGCAACAATGCTGGCAGTTTTAAGCTCCCACTGTGGAGTGGATGGGGTGATTCTGGAGGCCGGCAGCCATGAGGCAGCTGTGGTGACTGAGAGGAGGACTGTGGTCACAGAGGTCGTGTTGATGGGACAGAGCTGGATGTCACAGTGAGGATATGTTGGTTGACTGATTGAGCACATGCCGCGTGGTGAGGGATGAGAAGTCAAGGGCGATGGAGCCTGATCTGCAGCTTGGGTACCTGGGGGGACGGTGCTGTTTTTATGGAAGTGCCATCACCTTCTTCAAGGGTGTTGGGCTCCCCTTCCCTGAGGCTCCCATCCTGTTCCCATGAGCCCCTTACTTTAATGGCCCGTCACATGAAGCTGAGCTTGGCTGGGATTGCTTGGTGCCATTGTTAGCTCCTTGGCAGGAGCCCCAAGGTCTGCCTGGACCTGAGGGCCTGACTCAGGGGTGAGTGGGTTGGATGTGGTGCTGGGCAAGTTCAGCTGCGGCTCCACAGCTCTGCCAGGATGCTGGCCCAGATACTGGCCGCCTTTCACAGGCACTCAGAGCCCTTTCCTGCCCCCTGGCTCTGGCTCCCCCAGAGCTGTTGCATCTCCTAGGAAGGGGGGTGTCCTGTTGGTTAGGCTATCCTCACAGATCTTTTCTAAATTGTTACCTGGTGGCTGGAGAGTCTTGGGGTTGGCAGTTGCATGCATGTCAGGAAAATCTACATGGAGCCTGGCCGCATGCTGGGTTCTGAGGGGGAGGGAGAGATGCGGTGAGTTTAGAGCGGACAGGGGGACTAGGCTCTCATGCAGGACACATTAGGAGACCAACGGCTGACACCATGATCAGAAATTGGTTTGGTTGTCAGCTTAGGGAAGGGAGAGGGCAGCGTGGAGCGGAGGGTGAAGGATGCCTCAGGTCGGAGGGATAGTTTGAGTTGCGTCTTGTCCAATGCTCATGTCGAGGAGGGAAGGGGATGTTGTCCAGGATGGGGAGGGCGAGAGCAAGGCATGGGCCAGAAGTGAGCTATGGGGAAAGACTAGCTTTTGGAGGGAGTGAGTGTGTGTGTGCATAAATTGCACAGGTCAGGCATTGTTTATATATTCTTGTAAATTGACAATGTACAAATTATACATTTCTGGTTCTAAAGGGATGGGGGGACAACTGGGCACATTTTTCCTTCATGTCACAAGTTGAAGCAATCAGCTTTGGTTTCACACGGGCCTCGGTCCAGCCCTTCTCACGATGCCACAGACGAGAGCAGGGATGGAGAGGGGGAAGGACTCCCTGGCCCAGCGGAGGGCTGACTCCACCAGGGCTCCATCTCCATCAGGGCTTGGTAACCCGACACTCTTCCCAAGGCCTCTCAGCCCAGGCTGTAGCACTCCCTTGTCACCATGGCAACCTTCCAGGATCTGGGTATGGTTAGGGGCTCTCAGGGGGACCTCAGAGAGGGGCTGAAGTCATTAGATGGCCAGTCGTAAAGATCAACACCAGAGAACTGGCTTCCAGCACCGAGTCAACAGGTGGACAGTGTGCAGCCTGATGGCTGTGGACGGCAGTTCTGTCACCATTCAGGAGCCGGGCTGACATCTGGGTGAGAGGCTGGTGGCTCACTCAGCCCTTAGTAATGGCAGGTGGGAGGAGAGCAAGGAGGGTCCTGGGTCCTTTCTGAGATGGGAGGACGTCTGGTCTGGCCCTGACAGGGTGGACGGCCCAGCCAGCTGAGAGGTTGTGTCAGGTCAGAGGCGGCCCACCCTGTGCTGTTTACCACCTGTTTCCTGAGGCCCATCTTCAGCTGGAACGGCCTGCAGCCTGGCCATGTGAAGCTGGGCCAGGCCACGGCCGCAATTAGAAGGCCGCACTTAGAAGGCCTCGGAGAGAACCTGCCTCAAGAGGGAGGCCTGGGGGAGGGCGGCAGCAGATCCAACTTGCCTCATAAGTAACTTGATTCCTGGACATGAGACTTTTTCCATTTGTCAGATTGGTTTTCCCTTCTGGTTCCAGAGTGAAGATAAGCCTGGCCCAGCTGTCAGCGGGCCACTAGGCTGCCCTCCTCCCTTGAATGGCTGCCTCCGCCCTCCCCCGGCCCCCGTCTCACCTGCGCTGTCTCTCACTCTGCTTGGTGTCATTTTCCTAAACACACACCTGAAGTGCGAGCTCCTTAGGCTGCAGCCAGAGACCTGGTCCTGCCATAGCTCCCGCCTCGTCATCCCATCCCATCTGGAAATGCTCATCCCATCCCATCTGCCTGGAAACTTCTCCTCTCACTCTCTGCCTCCTTCTCCAGGAAGCTGTCCCTGATCTCCCCTCTGTGCTCCCCAAAGCATCTGTGCACACGTCTCTCATTGCCCCTATCAGGAGGTGCTGGAACTACCTGTCTGTCGCCTTCCTTCAGAGCGAGCACCTGAGAGCAGGGGCTGAGGAGGATTCTGAACCAAACCCGTCATAAATGGGACCAAGGAGGGGTAGGGAAGCTCTCTGCAGCTGGTGACTGCTGGGCAGTCTGAGGAATGTTCTACATCTGAGCCTTCTGCCTCTCCTGAGACCCCTGGACGGACCATGCCACTGAGGGGCCCATAGACTCAAACTCACCCTAGAGTCAGGAGGCAGGTGGTAATACCACTGAGCTTTCACACAGCGCACCTACTGTGTGCCAGCACTGTTTCCCAAAGTGTGCGCCTCTTATCTCTAACCCTCACAGGCCCTGTGAAGTAAGGTAGTATAAAAAACATCCCTTGGACGAAGAAGCTGAGGTTTAGAGAGGACGAGTGAGGGCCCAGAGTCCCCCTGATAACAGTTGGAGCAGGACTAGAATTCATGTTGGGCTCATCTCAAGTCCATTTCTTTCCACGACTCCACCCTGGCCCTTTGTAAGTCTGCCTCTGGGAACGAGCCCACTCCAGAAGGGTCCATCCCAGCCTGAAGAGCATGTGCTGCTTGTTTCTTACCCAGCGTCCTGTCAGGGTCCCTGGCACGCACTCTGACAAGTCGTGTAAACTCTTCTGGGCGTGAGCCTGACATCGGGGCCAGCCCCTCCTCTGTTAGTGTTCCCTAATTGGTGTTATCTCAGCAGTTGCTTTAGAAATTGACTTTGATGAAAAAAATTTAATTACAGAATGA
Source organism: Tapirus indicus (assembly GCA_031878705.1). Lineage (NCBI taxonomy): Eukaryota > Metazoa > Chordata > Mammalia > Perissodactyla > Tapiridae > Tapirus > Tapirus indicus. The sequence goes on along the minus strand of CM062920.1, from coordinate 13,747,347 downwards.
ATTACTCTCCCAGGAACGGGCTGTGTGTCATGGCTCAGCCACGTGTGGGGCAGGGAGCCGGCTGAAGGGGAGTGTTGGGGATGGGTTGATGTGTCTCCCCCACAGTGTGCCTCTGCATTTTTCCATGGTGACTACAAGATGGATCTTGGGGTTTGAATGGCCCGCGGGGATTGCTCAGAGAGTACGGGCCACAAGGGAACAGCTGCGCCATTTTGCTCCTAACGGACCAGAGAAAGCTGAGTGCGTAAGAGGCCTTGTTTTGAAATGTGTTTTCAAAATAAAGGTTTCATAACAACCATGGTTGCAGAAACAACTGCTGATGGAATAACTTCCTGGAAAGCAGAGGCCTCCATGAGAGCTGGGATTTAAAAGGCCAGGCCAAGTTACACAACACGTTTACCTGTTCGAAGCTTGGCATTGCTCTTCACACACACACATGCACATGGGTGTCTCCCTCAGACTGCAGGCTTTGTTGTTAGCCTCTGATGCTCTGCCCAGGACCATTGAGCCTTTCTTTCAGGGTCTGGGGTAACATAAGGGGCTGAGTGGACTCTTTATTCTCCCCCACTGCGACCCCCAAGTCCCTGGTGTAAACAGAGTGGCTGGAGGTGGGTCCTTCTGCCTCGGTTGCCTTGAGCTGAACTATGTATCCTTGCCTTCTGGCCACGATTGGGCAGGGATGGAGGTTCAGCCAAAGGCGGCCTCTTATAGGCTAGCAAGTGGCCTGCGGGGTGGTTTGCTGCAGGATGCTGTCCCCTAGAGACACAGGATTTGGTATTGTGGCTAATGCGCCCAATCAGACCCTCTCCTCTGTGGGTGCTGGAGAGGATGGATAGCTGCCAGCAGGCGGGCAGAGAAAAGGTAGAAGTCAAGACATTCTTAGAAGCCCTGCGATAGCAGGATAGCAGGGACTATTGAGAGGGCACTTGGTGGCAATAGGAGGAGACAGAAGAAGACCGGGTCATGAGAATGTCAGAACCTTGTAGCCACAGTGGCCTCCTGAAGGTCACTCTCATTCTTCATGGCTGAACACCTGCCCATCTCCAGGCAGCCTTACAAGGAACACGCATCTCTGGGGGCCTCTGAACCCATTTAGCCTCTTGCTCCCTAATGGAAACTAGCCACCCACGTTCTTGCCCCTGGAGGTGGTTCTGTTGGGGACCACAGACAAGCAAAGAGAGAAGATTCTGCCAAGGGGAACTGCCAGCCCTGGGACCCTTCACTGGGCTTTTGGGTGGGGGAGGGTGTCTGTGGGACCCTCTGCTTCCTCATCGGAAGGAAGTGGGTGCTGAGGCTGGGGACTCTTGGCAGCCCCAGGAGGCTCCCACAGAGGTGGAAGGACACGGTTCTGCTTTGGATTTGGAAAAGGTCTTGCTGCATTTTTCCAATGTTGCTTCAGCGAAACTCAAAACTGTTTTTCCTAACGCTTTCCTCCCTTCGTTTTTAAGTCACTCTGTATGCGCAGAGAAAGGCGGTACATGTGCTTTTGATTCCTTTACCCTGAAATCATCACCCTTTCTCCCTTGAGAAATCCTGTGTCTCAGAAACCTTGGAGACATTTAAGCCCTTTCACCCCCTCTTAAAACCAGGACCCTGCATGCTGCTAACGGCAAATGCACGCGGAGGGTTTCAATCAAGACAAAAGGCATTCCTCCCTGCCCCATCCCAGTGCGGTCAAGGCCAACCTAAGCAGCAGCCACGTTCCCCGGAAGCAAGGCCTTGGAGAAGTCAGCACCTGTGTGAAGACACTGAAGGCTGAAGAGAAGAGCAGCGGGGTGTCAGCTTGTAAATGATTGTCACGGGTTGACTTGTGCATCGCGTCCTTCAGCTGCAACATGCTGTCTTCTCTCCCCAGACCTGGGGACTGGAGGCTCACACCCTACACACTGGCTCTGCATTCTGCCCTCAGCAGAGGCTCCAGGGGGACCTTGGGGTCCGCCTTTCCTGCCTCGTGCCTCGAGGACAGCAGCTCCCCTTAGGTAACCTGACGGCGATGGTGATGTGGCAGGGGCGATGAGACGGAGCAGCAGAGATGACAGGCGCTGCCCGTGAACTGCAGGATCTGTGAACTCCCACTGTGGGCAGTGGGAGAAGAGCATGTGGCGTTCACCCAGGCCAGGAAATGGTGTGCTCTGGAGAGGTGGTGCGGCACAGTGAGTGCATGGAGTGTCTGAGTTCCAGTCCCGGCTCTGCCACTTTCCAGCTGTGGGACCCTGGGCAAGTTACTTTCGTGTCAGTGCCTCAACTTCACCATCTGTAAGATGGGGATAATAACAAGCCTCCTATGATCGTGGTGACGAAGATGTATGAGTGTGTGTCACGCTGTCCCTGCCTGGCATCTACCAAACGCTCTTATCAAGAATGGCATGTATGTGAATGCAATGATACGATGTTTCAAATTTGCTTTAAATCAATATGGGAATTAGGAAGTGGGTTGGGGTACAGACTAGTACAGACTACAGGACTAGCCCTGAACTGACAGTTGTTGCAGCTGGGTGATGGGTACACAGGGGTTCATTATATTATTCTTTCTACTTTTGTTTTTGAAAGTTTTCATAATAAAAAGTAAGAAAAAAGTTTTATAATAAAAAGGTAATGTGTGTGTATATTTATATATGAGAGAGGATAATGTTTATAGCAGAGCTTCACCAGCTATGGTATGTAGCATGCAGTGCACAAGCTGATTTTAAATGAAATGCTGATGAACTTTTAAATTTTAATAATGATGTATTTAAAATTAATTAATTATAGCAAGTGATATGGGCTATAATAGGGCAAAGTGCTTCCTTTTAAAATAAAGTTAAATAGAAAAATTGAGTTGATTTGATGAAAGGCATTAAGAAGTTAATGTGAGTGGAAGAGATATGTGGATATGGCCACATGATGGAGGTGGAAATTGAATTGCTGGACTTTTGGAAACATCATTAAAGTTCTGAGGAGAAAAGGCTCGTGTTCATTACTCCAAGTGCATGCTGTGTCAGTCCTACGGGACCATTTATCTAGAAGGTTCAGCGTGGGGGGTCACGGCAGCAAGAGGCAGGAGTGAGGGGCCGCCCGGTGGCGCAGCGGTTTAGTCCGCACTTGGCAGCCCGGGGTTCGTGGGTTCGGATCTCGGGCGCCCGTCGATGCACTGCCTGTCAGCCATGCTGTGGCGGCGTCCCATATAAAGTAGAGGAAGATGGGCACGGATGTTAGCCCAGGGCCAGTCTTCCTCAGCAAAAAGGGGAGGATTGGCAACGGATGTTAGCTCAGGGCTGGTCTTCCTCACAAAAAAAAAAAAAAAAAAAAAGAGGCAGGAGTGAGACTGTGGGCTTTGGAGATGCACAGACCTTGTTTCATTTCCTGACTCTGCCACATCATGGCTGTGTGACATTAGGCAAATGACTTACCTACCCTGGGCCTTGTTTTCTCATTTGCAAAACTGGGATGTTACTACACATCGTAAAATGTCCCTGTGAGAATTAGATGAGATGGCGCCTGTGGTGCACCTGGCATGGTGCCTGGCATGTAACAGGTGCTTAATAAATGGCAGCGCCTTCGAGAAAGAGGTAGAGAAAGCAAGGCAGAGCTCCAAGTCCGTGTCCTCAGTTTCAGACCTTCATTCAGAACAATTTTCCTTCCACTTTAGGTACAATTCTAATGAGTGTATTTTTTGTTCGTTTCGCTGTTTTTCTGGTCTGTGGCCCCTAAGAAATGGACAGGAGACATGTGGGGACCTGCTGAGCAGACAGAAGGGGGAGCCCATTGATTGACATGTCAGTCAACATATCGTCAGCCGCAGGAGGTGTTGTGTGGCTCCTTGGCTCGTTCCCATCACACCGCTGGCGGTTTAGTGATTCTGTTGCCTGAAACAGCTTCCATCCCAGTCGAGCCAAAATTTGCTGTCTGTAATTTACTAATAACAGTTTTTATTGAGTGTTTGCTGTGTGCCAGGGACTGTGCTAAACACTCCACATTCATTTTGTGGCTTAACTGCCCTGACAGCCCTCCAAGGGAGGTGTCACTGTTCCTATGTCACAGCTGAGGAAGCTGAGGCTGAAAGGTGCAGTGACTTCCCAAGGGCCCCCGGCAGGTGAGTGGCAGGGCCAGGCTAGCACCAGGGGTGATTCCAGAGCCCTTGTGCTTGGTCCTCGGACTCCACTGGCCCTCTGTCTGAGGGGTCCTGTACGCTTCTAAGAGCCCCTTGGCTCCCGAGGACCTGCAGATCTCTCCTGCCTGGGAATGGACCTGGTCCTGGCTTGGTGGCATGAGGTCCTCATCAGGCCAGCTTGTGGGGACAGCTGCCTGGTGGCGAGGGTGCCAGCCCGAATGTGCCTCCGGCCTGGAGGAGATGCAGCTCTCCCCAGTCTGGAGACCCTTTAGAGATTTGCACTTAAAAGTGCAAGCTCTGCACATCTTCAGAGGAGGATTAATGACAAGCAGGCTTTGAACATTTACAAACTGTTTTTTTAGGTCACAAGGACCTTCTCTTTTTGTGTGTGATGGGGGTAGGGATGGAAAACACATGCTTTGGTTTCTGCCACTTGTGCCCCAAATCCCAAAGATAATGGTTGTTTGAGCTTCATGGTAGTCTGCTAACAGATTTTCAAACAATTTTCCATGAATCCAGCAGTTCTCTGTAGATACTCATAGGCATCTAGCATTTCCAAAGAGAAAAACAGTTGCTCGCAGTTTAGAAATGGTAATGTCCATTAATTAATTCACATAACTTCTAGGTGGGGTCATCTCCTGTACAGAAAAAAGTATTGTCGCTTCTGGCAGTCGCACTAAGAGAAAGAGGTGTGACCACAGGAAAAGGGGTACATATGCCAGCGTTTGCATGGCCAAATGCTTGTTGCCTTTTGAAAAGTAATTCTCTTGTGGGATTATACTTATTCCAAAGATGCTGTCATTGCTCCATGTTTTTGGATGGTGTCTCCTAAGTGACAGCCCTCAGAACCCATTACATTTTCATGTCAGTGTCTCTAAGGCAATTCTTTGTTCTTTAGGGCAGATTTGGCCTTTAGAAAATCCCAAAGTCAATCCAAGCTCAGGTCAGTGAAGTGCGTGTGTAGGTAATTGTATCAGTTATCAATTGCCACAGTATTGCTACAAAAGAAACAACCATGAAAACCTCAGGAACCCACAACAGTGAATATTATTTAGCTCATGACTCTGCAGCAGTTCAGCTGATCTGGGCTGGGTTTGGCTGATCTTGGCAGGGCTTGCTCAACTGTCTGTGGTCAGCTGATCTTGGCTGAGCTAGCTCAGATATCTAGGGAGCAGCTGGACGATAGATGCTTTAGAATGGCCTCCACTGGAATATCTGGGGGACTCAGTTCTGTTTGACTTGTCTTTTGTCCTCCAGCAGGCTAGCTGGGGCATGTTCTCATGGTGACAGCAGAGGCATACAGAGAAAGAAGCCTCAGTGTGCAAGTCCATTTCAAGCCTGTGCATCATTTCTGCCAACATCCCATTGGCCAAAGCAAGTCATACAGCAAAAGATAGGGATACAAGGAGGAGTGAAGACTGTGACTTTTTTGTGTGTGTGTACCGTCTATCACAGTGATTAAATTGGAATGTATTTTTGTTTTAAAGGGAGTTGTGGCCTCAAAATCCTGGCAGTGGTCTTGTGGGTAGACAGCAAACTGCCCCAGACAAACATTCCAGACAATTGTCTGTGGGGACAATTCCAAATGATCTGTGACAACAGCAGCATCTTTAGAAGGAAGGGTATGGCCTCTGAGGTGACTGCTAGAGGGGACAGTGCCTTTTGGATGAAGGGCTGAGAGTTCCATCTTGGGCTTGTTGGATTGAACTAAATTTGCTTTGAAAATCTTACCTTGCAGTCTCCAAATGATAAGCCGGCCTCCGATGGGTATATTGCTTTTTATTTCTCTCTGAAATAGCTGTGAAATAGCTCTCTCAACGGTGAAGAGTTCATCTTTCAATACCTCTCATTTCCTTGGAAATTTGAGGTTTCTAGATTGCAGCAGTTAAACCATATTCTCTTCCACTTTGGCTGACTAATGGACCCTGCAAGGAGTGGACTTAATTTGTCACCCATCTCCTGCACCGAGCTATATTTGCTGAGCATTCTTTGTGCTTTGTGTCAGGCTCTGGGCATACAGAGACACACAAGAGGAGGAGGGAGGGGGCAGTGGGGATGGGCATAAAAGGGAGAGAGGCCTTCATAGACCAGTGATGATGAAGTTCCCTGAAACTGAGAAGCACGTTTAACGCAGCCCTCTGCACCTGAGGGTAAACAAACATACACATGCACGCGTGCACACTAACGAAACACAATGCCAAAGACGGATGAGAGAGTCCCTGCTTCCAAGAAGCTCAGATAGTAGTGGGGGAGACACAGGCACACACACTAAACTATTGCACTAGTGAGTGACAAAGGACTTGAGAGAGGGCTAAGTATAGGGTACTGTAAGGGGCCAGAGGAGGGGCATCTATCTTTGCCTGGGAGAGCCAGGAGGGCTTCTGAGCAGATGTGACATTTGAACTGAGTCTCAAAGGATGAGTAAGAATTCACAGGTGGAGAGTGGGGGCAGCACTGTCGGCACGTGCAGAGTTGTGAGAAAGCAAGGCTCACTTAGGAGTGGGCAGGACTATGACAGAGAAGCAGAAGGTTTGGCATTTTGTGGGGAGCAGATAGAGAGGTGACAAGATTGGAAGAGTGGGAGGAAGGTAGGTTGGGATGGGAATCCAGTGAGAGATGGTGAGGACCCTGCCAGGCAGGGGCACTGGGGATGGACAGAAGGGGACTGATGGGAGAGGAACTGGAGAGGTGGTGGGACAGGACTCAGGGGCTGACTGAGGTGCGGGAGAGGTCAAGGTCAAGCTCAAGGCTGCCACCCGGCTTTGAATGACTGAGAGGAAGTAAAGAGGTGTGTATAGAAGAGGTCTTGTGCCCAAGAAGGCAGTGGTGGTCAGTTATGTGTGAAGTTTAAATTAGGGCCATGTAACCAAAAGAGCAGGGGTTGGAGTCAGGAGGACCTGGGTTTGAGTCCTGGTTTCACCACTGTGTGCCTTTGGGCAAGTCCCTTAGCCTCTGGAGGCTCAATTTCCTTGTCTGTAAAATGGAGTTAATACATAGAGGACTCTCCTAAGTGCTAAATTATGTGGTGGTTTTAAAGCACCTGGCATAGTGCCTGGCCCATTTCAGGTGCTCAGGTCAACCCAGATAGGCAGGCAGGCAAGGGAGGAATTTGGGAAGTCAGGGCTTACAATTGGGAACGATGGTCATAGCCGTGTGATCACCCGGGAATGCCCTGAGCTGCACCCCTGGCTTGGGCTGAGCAGGTTGGCCTATGTGAGGTGTGCCAAAGGCTGATTGGGTGAAGAAGACAGGTCAGAGAAGTTTGAAGGCAGAGTATGTGTGTTTGTGTGTGTGTGTGTGTGTGGTCCCTGTGAAACAAACCATCTGAACAGTTATAGTCAAGGGTTGCTACAAGTTTTGATGCTTCCAACAGTCCTCCTTGAACTAGGTTCCTAACTCTATCTTCACATTCCACTCTGAAACCAGGGAGATGCCTGGGGGTGGAATTTGGTCTTGCGGATGCACACGGAGGTCAGTGAAAACTGCAGGGTCAGTAAGTCCAGCAGGCTGTGAGCACCTCTCGGCTCAGTTAGGTACACTCATGAATAGTCACTGTCCCCTTCAGAACCTCAGGTCCCAGGAATAGAAGAACCGCTCAACTGGCTTTGTCTCTGTGAATATGAATGGGACCTGGTGCCTACAGAGGGCCAGCAAGGTGGGTGGGGAGGGGAGCGGGTATAAGAGCTGGAGATGCCCCAAGATAGACAGACAGATAAACAGACAGGCAAACAGATATGTCAGAGTCGGAATCCAGGACCTTAGGATTTAAAGTGGAGCAGCACAAATGGCAGGTGCCAGCATCTCCAGACAGAAGTTCCGCTCCCGCTCAGGGTGAATGCCGCAGGAATTCCTCCAGGTCCGGCCATGCACTTACCCCACCACCTCTTCCATCAGCCACAGCCTTGACCCGCAGAGAGGCAGCCAGGCTGGGCACCTGTGCTCCAAGGCAGCCACTGATGCAGAGATCAAGGTGTGAATCATTTTGAAAAGCAGCAGCCATTTCTGCTGTGCTCTGGGGAGCCTGAGCAAGTGGCCTGAAGGCAGGAGGTGTCCTTCAGTATTTATTCAAAGGCTGTCCTGAGCACCTACTGTGTGCATGTGCTGAGTGCTCTGGGGAAGACCTGAAGAAAGACCCAGCCTCAGTTTTCAGTGAGCTGGTGATAACAACTACTGCATGAATCTGGGTGGGGAACAGAGAACAATAAAGGAGGGATTACACACCATTCCCTCGTCCATCTCTTCATTCACTCAGCAAATGTCACAGAGCCCCTGCTCTCCTCTGGCCCGTGCTGGCCATGGCTCTGTCCTCTTGGAGCTCACAGCTGGTTTGGGGGCAGGGGGCATGACTCGTGCTGGAATAGATGGAAGCATAGATGCTTTGTGGGCACAGAGGACACAGCCTTCCAGGGGTGGTGACACTTGAGTTGAACCTTAAAGGCAAAGCAGGATTTGGGGCAGGCTGCAGGGAGGGAGGGTGCTGGAGGGAGAGCAGTGATGGGTGTAGGGGTCAGTGATCTCCCTCACTGAGGCCAACCCCATCCATGATCACTGACCTCCTGCCCTCTTTCTCCTGAAAACATAAACAAGGGTGGGAAACGAGTGGGGTGAAAGTCCAGAGCCCTGGGAAAACCCCTCAGTCCTGGGCAGACTGCTGGCGGTCCCCATGGCAGGGGCCCCTGGCTGCTCCTAAGCCAGGCTCTGGGGCTTTGCTGAGCACTGACTGAGCCATGTGGGTGGCCAGCAAGATCCGACAGAGGAGGAAGGGACAGGGCCTCAGCCCTGGGAGCTCACACTCTGACCAGGGCGTTTCAGAGTGGGGAGGGGTAGAACAGAGCAGGGTTTAAATGCTGCTCACTACCTCGGGAGCAGTAGGCAAGTCGCTTCCCCTCTCTGAACCTCAGTTTCTTAATCTCTAAAATGGGAACAGTAATAACTGTCTTCAGAGTTCTCTGAAAGGATTGTACAGAGTGAGTGAAGTCATGTGTGTAGGGTGCTCAGCCCAGGGCCTTTGGCAAGGCGGACGCTCACTCCCTGGTGGATAGCAGAACCTCACCCACTGTGTGAAGGGCAGGACCTGTCATGCGGTAGGGGAGAGTGAAGGGGAAGCCCAGATGACGTTAGAGTCGTAGGCAGTGGGAGGGGCCCTTTGCCTGATCTTCTCATCCCCTCTGTGGGCCCTGCAGGGAGGGGTTTGTGGAGGCAGCTTCAGTTCACCCTTAAGTGTGGGACAGAGGGAGACAGAGACTCACAGGCTGTCCGTGATCCCTGCTGTACATGGTGATTGGACTCGGAGAGCGGTGGGCGCTGGTATCCCTGAGTGGCGGCTGCTTGGGGATCAGTCCCTGAAGTCCCACCCATCCCCAAAGCCAAGTCTGCAGTTATCCTGTGGTAACTGTGGGCCAGGTATCCTGTGCACTGGGAGTCCACAGTGAGGGGGGCCTTTAGGGAATGGGGTGAGGGAAGCTGAGAACTGGGATGAGCCCTGGAGCTGCGATGACAACCCATGCCACCGCTAACGCATACTGGCATCACTGTGGGTGGTGGTCCACGCAGATCTCCTCTTCAGGGCGGACACTCCGACCCCCTAGCTGCTGGGAAAATTGCTGCTGATGGCTCACAGCTGTGTCCCTTACTGGGACCTGCCCTCTGCAGCAGAACACTGCCCCACTTAAGGTTATATCCCCTCCTAGGGACAGCCCATAGGCCAATGACTGGCTGGTATGGAGACACCAAGGCCCAGCCAGCAGGATCATCTGAGGCCTCAGTTGCAAATTGTCCTGTGGGTCAGCTTCTCCCTCTGCCCAATCCTGCCTTCTTCACTTCCTACTCATGTCTCTCCCAGAAGCACCCCCAGTAGAACTTCCGCACACAGCTCTCTGTCTCAGAGAATGTGTTTAGGGAGCCCAATCTAAGACAGTTTGTACCCAGAATGGTCCAGAGAATCAGGCTCTAAAATGTGATGACTTGGCAGCTGGTTGGCAATGAGGACCCCATCACTGTTGGGAGGTGATGTGCTGGCCCCTGGTGTGCTGTAGAGGTGCAGTTACTAAAACTTTCACCTTGGTGAACTGGGATGGGATACTGATGGCAGACAGTGCAGGCTGATGGGATATCTCTGGCATTTAAGGGAAATAAAAGGACAATGGTAAACGTGAGGACTGTGGACCTGGGTGGCTGTTGCTGAGTGCCATCGATTTGTGGAAGAGAGATGATGGCAGGCTCTGGGTAATTAATCACCAATTTAGGCAAAATGGGAAGGCAAGAGAGCCTCGTGGGCATTATTTAAGGAAACGCTAATCTTACGCAGCCAGAGGGCAGACAGAGCAGAAGACTAGACTTAATTGTAAGAGTAGTAGAACTTCAGAGTCCTCAGCTCCAGCGAGCCTTACACTGTGAGTCTAGGGCCCTGGAGATGGGGGTATCTGGGTCGATATGATTGAGAACCATGAACTCCCAGATTCCTCTGAACCTGCTGGGCAGGAGTGGCCTGCTCCCTGCTGTTAGAAGACAGTTGTCCTCTCCCCACTCCTACTGCCTGTTTGAGGATCATGTGAAGGTCAAAAAAAGGCAGATGCTTTATAAAACAATGCTTAACTCCCTTGGGATTTATCCCCATTTCTCTTCCTGGCAACGAGACCAATAGCAAGAATCAAATCCCAGAGGACCTGAGTGGGGAGATGCTGGGGCTGCCGAGGGGACAGGATCTGGCTAACATGTTACTTGAGTGGAAGGAGTTGGGAGGTGCACATGGGATTGGATCAAGGTGCTGTATCATGGGAGGTGGGATATAAAGCTAGGTAGATGAGAGTTTATGGATATGGTAGCACATACAGGATTTAACATCCTGGCAAGAACCCCAGGAGACTGCTAATGTGCTGCTGTGATGGCTTTTGGAAACTTGGCAAAAGTGACAGCCCACACAAAGTGAAGTAGACACGACAGACTGCCATGGCAGACAGCATGGAAGGGATCAAAGGGCTTAGAGAATAGAGTGGATGTACTATGTCGGGTTGGAAAAAGTTGGCTATGTCCTACGGGAGAGCCAAGAGGACATGCTGTTTACCAGTGATAAGGAATGTTCTGGGAGGGGCATTGGCATCACTGAGAAGCTCAGTGGACCAGAGATGATGTGAGTAAGAGGTGCTTTATAGTACTGGACTCCCATGTAGCAATGGAGAGTGACAGGATCCCAAATGCTAGAGGCCAAATGGCAGTGCTTAAGTCTCAGAAGCAGGGTGGGCATAACTATGGTGATGAGCAGCAAAGTCTGAGTGGAGCAGGAGGGCCCCACCTGCGTAATTCTACAGGGATGGTCAGAGGACAATAATCTTCCTTACAAGACAGGTGGGCGGCCAACAAGAGGAGGCTGGGTCCCTATGAGAAAAAAACCTGCAACTCTGAAGCACCTGTCCTCAGTAATAATTACCCCAGACCTTTCCCAAAGGTAACGATGTGCTGGAGACAATACTCAGATTTTTCCAAAATCTGAAAAAATTTTTAGATTTTTCACAGAGTCTGAACTGATATTGATACCTAGAGACCCAAAGTGCTGTCATGGCTCCCCTAGAATGGAGGCATATGAGGTCCATGTAATAAATATGTTCTGGCCCAATTCTATGTCACAGAGGGTCCACTGGACCCATGGATCCACTTGATGGTCATTTCCCCACGCCCCAATTGTACTATTGGAATGAACTTGCTTGGTAGTTTACAGAACCCTCACATTAGTTCTTTGGCCTGTGGGGTAAGAACAATTGTAGTGAGAAAAGCCAAATGGAAAGCTCTGAAACTGCCCTCGTCCCTGGCCAAAATGGTACATAAAACAATACCTCATCCTGAGAGGGTCGGCAGAGATTCATGGTACCATCAAAGAGCTAAAGGATGTCATTTCCCTATTTAATTCAGCAGCCTGGCACCTACAACACCTTGTTGGATTCTGATGGGTGACAGTGGACTACCCAATACCTAACCAATGGTCAACTCTGACCTGGCCAGTTAGCCTATCAACCTAGCCTGTTGGTACTGATCAAACCTGACTGGGTGACATAACCCTGATTCAGACATATCACAAAGTAGTTGGACATCATAATCCCAAGGCAGGGACTACAGATACTCAGCAGAGGCACCTGGATGATGTAATCCCTAAACATGCACCACGTGTATACAGTGGACCACGTCCAATGCTTACACAACAGAAAAACCCAATTATTGCCAGTCAATCAGCTTCACTCAGACTTTGCTTTCCTAATATGGGACAGAAACAACTCTCAGTCTGTTGTCTTTGACAGAACTTCCATATTTCTCTTTCCATGCACCTCATTCCTGAGAGCTTACCTAGAATTTGTGCTGGATCAGGTTCCTTGTTTGGCAGTAAAACCTTTTCACTCAGCCATCAAATTTTGGTCTTGAATGGTCTTAATTTTAACACCAAGAAGTAGCCCCAGTGCAGCTGCTGAGCCAGATGTGCTCTCCTTGTTGGAGAAGATCAACACAGTCTTTAGCAGCTGATATATGGACATCAATCTGGCAATCGTGTTCTTTTCCATACTCATCAAGAAGCAGGAGCAGAATCAGTTTGGATTCACATGGGACAGACAGCCGTATACATTTACAGTCTTGCCCCAGGGTGACGCTGTTTCTCTTACATTATGTTACAACGTAGTTCAAAGGGACTTGGACTTTCTGAAGAATGTCACATTGGTTCACTAGATTGATGACAACATGTTAACTGAGCTGGATGAGCAAGAAATGGCAGGCACATTGGAGGAGTTGGTATGACATGTGTTCTCCATATGGTTGGAGATAAAACCTATGAAGCACAGGGACTTCTCTGTAAAGTTTTTAGGGGCTCAGTTGTCAGAGGCATGCTTGAATATCCCTTCCAAAGGACAATTATTGTATCTTGCACCTTCCAGCAAAAGCAGCACAGTGCTTGGTAGGCTTCTGTGGATTCTGGAGGTAGCATACACTGCATTTGGAATTACTAGCCTGATCCATTTATGGGGCATAAGGAGAGTTGACAGCTTTTAGGGGGGCCCAGAACATGAAAGGGCTTTGTAGGAGGTCCAGGTTGTGGTGCAAGCTACTTGAAGCATTTGACCTGGTTGATCCTCTGGTGCTAGCAATTGAGCAGTCAATGACAGAGGCTGGCTGATGCAAAGTGGCCAAGTAATTCTGCCACTTGGTTGTTTTGTGCCTCTTGGTGGCACCCTGAGCCTGACACAGCTGTGAGCCAGGGCACATGGCTTTGTAGGTAGAGCTCAGGCTGATCCCGGATCCCACTCATGCTCTTGTCCAGATACTGTTGAGAAGTACACCTCAGTACACTACAGTATCCTTTGAAAACAAACACTTCACAGACCTCTCTCAGCGGTTCACAGGACCTCTACAAGGGAGGTGCAGCAGGAATCCGTGTGCCCACTTGATGGATAAGGAAGCTGAGGCATAACTGACTTGTAACATAAAGATGTTAAGGGTCTCATTAAGAGTCACCTAGTGACTCATTCACTTATCCATTCACCAATTATTTAGTGAGCAACTTCTGGAACCAACACTGTCCAACACCAAAGTATTCTGGCAAAGTAGACCCAGGCCCTGTTTTCAAAGAACTCAGTTTGGAGTGGGTATAGGAGGAAGGGAAAGTGGGAGTCAACTGGAAATTCCAACACTGGAATAAGTCTTAGCAGACATATAAGTATAGGGTGCTGGGTGAACTTGGGAGTGGGGAGCGGGGTGAGGAGAGAGAGAGAGAGGGAGAGAGAGAACAGCAGACCAGGGGAACTTGATGTGGTTCTGAGTAGCTGGAGCCAGGGTGGGGGACACAGAAGGGTTGTGAGGATAGTCCTTCGCGTTCCAGACTCCTTCCTTGTCAGTAGCTCCTGATCCCAGCACAGATGTCCCCAGCGCTACAACAGTGGGTGAGGCCCAGACCATTTCATTAGGGAGGTTTGTTCCCAGATTCATCCCCTAAGCCCTATTAAGTCTCTTACTTAGTGGGGAAGCAGCAAATCAAGATGACATTTCAAAAGCAGCGGCCTAGCCGTTCTTGGAGGAACAGCTAAATCCTCACCCATATTAAATACCTTCTCCTCAACAGCAGCGGCTGGGCCATTTAGGAAAATTAAAAGGAGAAAGATGAACTGAGAGTGGGGAGATTAAAAACAAGTGTAATAGTGTTTCCAGTCCTGTGGCAATTAAGAGACCTCACATATGGCCTTTCCACTTTATCCTTCTCTTGGCTTATTCAGAGGGTTGGTCATTATGAAAGTGGTTTTGCAAAGAGGTGCTCGGGTTTCCAGCTCTCTGTCGTTAGGCCAGCCAGGTACCTGGCTGATGGCCGGCCCAAGACTGTGTGTCTCATGGCACACGTGCTGGGGACTTTGTATTGAAAAAAATCTCCCTGTAGACAGATTTCTATAAGGCAGCAGAATTCACGGTTCGTCTTTACTCAAGTAAAGCCAATGCACAGCAGAAGAACTGGCTGACAAACATGGGAAAGAAGGTTTACCATCGCTGTTGATCAAACAGCGCTAAATTGAAAAAACAGTGACATAACATTTTTAACCCATTGCATTAACACAGGTTAAGAAAAGAGAAAACTTAAATGCTACTTGAGGACACAGTAAAAAGGGCATGCTTGTGCATTGCTGGTGGAAGTATAAAATAATGTCAATGTTTTTGAGAGCACTTAGGCCAAATGCATCAAGATTTTTAATATGTATTAAGAATTCAAAAAATGTTGCAATAATTGGTATAATAATTCTAGTTCTAAAAATAGGTCCTAAGGAGATATCAGAAATGTGGACAAAGAATCAGGCAGGGTTGTGTTCATCGAGAGTAATTACTGGCATTAAAAAAGAGAAACTTAAATGCCTAACGATAAGAGATTACTTATGTCAAAAATGGTACATCCAGGGGCCGGCCGGTGGCGTAGTGGTTAAGTTTGCATGCTCTGCTTCGGTGGCCTGGAGTTCGCAGGTTCAGATCCCGGGCACAGACCGATGCACTGCTTGTCATGCTGTGGTGGGCACATATAAAGTAGAGGAAGATGGGCACGGATGTTAGCCCAGGGCCAGTCTTCCTCAGCAAAAAGAGGAGGATTGGCAACAGATGTTAGCTCAGGGCTAATCTTCCTCACAAAAATAAATAAATAAATAAATAAAAATGGTACATCCGTAAGGAGAAATGGTAGTTAGTTGTTTCAAGTGATCTTTATGAAAGATAAGCTTATTTGAAAATATTAAGTTAAAAATGGTACAAAATACTTTATATACTGTGAGTTTTTCCGACTGTCTCTCACATGCACCCACACCTCATCCCACAATACACACACCGACACAATAATTTTGTCTTAATAGATCTTCACATAACTGACCACTCAGCTGAACTGACTAGTTGGATTAATGACACTCTCTATTGTTTCTGCAAACAAGGCAGCTGATGCCCAGGGCATTGGGAAAGATAGTGGTCAATCAGCTTCTCATTTCTGCTTCCCTCAGCTCAGCTGCATGCTTACCAAGAGTCCATTGTTTATTACTCTCTTAATACCTAAGTATTAAGTTATTATATTATCAAACTATAAATTCAATATATTATAATATCAAAATATATTAATTATATTATATCATCAAATATAATGTATTATCGAGGATTTCTACTTCTATATTCAAAAGCGTGTTTGACCCACCTTTTGTGTGTGTGGATGGATGTGGTATAAGCGTTAAAGCTAGCCTTGTAAAAGGAGCTGGGAAACTTTCTTTATTATGCTCTGAGTGGATAGTCTGAGAGTAATCTGTTTGCTGAAGGCTCAGTACAATTTGCCTATCCATACCATCTTAACATAGGCTTTTTCTAAAGAGAGAGATCATTAACTATATCTTCTGTATCTTTTCTGGGTATTGGTCTGTTAATGTCTTTTACATTTTCTTGAACCAACATTGTAGTTAGGTTTTACCAGAAAAACATAACATTCTTTGTTTAATTTTTATCTTATAATTATATTATTCTGTACATTCTCCTATGGTAGCTTGTATTCATTGTCAGAAAATGTGATTTTAAATTCTAGTTATGCAAATATCTGTCTTTAATAAGCACACACTGTGTGTCAGGCACTGAACTAAGTGGTTTAAATGCGTGTTCTCATTTCCTCCTCACAACAGCCCAACGGTCGAAGAACTATTATCATTCCTATTTTGCAGATGAAAAACCTGGGCACAGTAATTGTCCAAGACCATGCAGTTTGTAGGTGGTGGAACTGGGATTCGAGCCTCCATTTGTCTGATTCTGAGCCTGTGTTCTTATCCACTAGGCTAAACTCTTGAAAAAAATATGTTCTAGCAGCTAACAGACAGACAAAATCACCGCCACAGTGTGATCACGCTACCGTTTTAGGAATTTGCTCTTGCTCAAGTGCAGGCTCTGGATGTTTTTGCACAGTCTTCCTTAGCCTGTTTCCTGAGGGGACCTGCTTGGGGCCTGTGCTAGCTGCAACACTACATGGATACTTCATGTTTCCACCATTATTAAGGCAAAATTTGTTCTACATAAGTGGTTATTTCCTGGAGAAATGGAGCTCACTCCTGAAAGCACCAAAATACATAGCAATTCTTGATGGAAATTTTTGAAAATGTTTTTGTATAACTCTTAGGTTTCTTTTTGAAGCTGAGAATATAATTTCTTCTTTTTCATTTTTTTACATTGAAATTTTATTGAGATAATTGTAGATTTACATGCAGTTGTAAGAAATAACATGGAGTCATCCCTTGTATACTTTGTCCAGTTTCCCCCAGTGGCAACATTTTGCAAAACCACAGTATGGTATCACAACCAGTATATTGACATTTATGCAATTCATCAGTATTATTCAGATTTCTCCACTTTTATTTGTATTCATTTGTGTATGTGTATTAAGGTGACAATTTATCACCTGAGTAAGTTCTTGTTTCCACCCGAACATTTCTAACATCACGAGGATCCCTCATGTTTCTCTCTCATAACCACACTTACCTTTCTTCTGCCCCCCCATGTTTTTAAACTACACAAATATATGACATCATCAGACTATGTATTAAACTGATTAATTGGATTATGTATTAAGCTGATTGTCAGAAGGCTAAAGTCGGAATTAGTGGGGATGTTACTACCATACAAACCATGCAGTGTGTGCACACAAACACACGTTACGTATTCATACTTGCATCTACAGGAAGCATCATAGAGCGTCTCACACTACTGAGTCATAATAGGGGTCATGTAAAAGAAAGAGAGCTCCAGCATCAAATAACTTTGGGAAACCCCTACCATGTCCCCCCCTTGGAGATCCACAGGGTACAATAGTATATTAAATTCTCTACAAAGTCCTACAGTGAAAAGACTTATTGGTTTCTTGCAGCATTTCCGAAACTTACTTGACTACAGCTCCTTTGGTTGTGGAATTCTTATTTCATCTCTAAAAAGTTTCCCACCAAACAAAGTCTTGGGAAACAAAGGGGAAAACAACAAGGACGTGATTTAGAACTAATAGACCTGAGTCTGACTCACATTTAGTAGTTGTGTGACCCAGGTGAGTGACTTAAGGGCCTGTCGGAGTAGCCTTTGAACATGGAGGTAAGCAAGAGGCGATGGCAACTCCTGGGGATTTCTCAGGAGTAAAATGAAGTTATGCAAGCACTGTTCTTCTAAAATACTGGGCCCAACATTTGCAGAATACACATGATTTTCAAGTACACATAAGAAATATGTAAAAATTGCACAAACTGAGGCTTAAAGCAAGTCTGAAAAATTTTAAAGGATTGATTGTTTTTTTGGCCACAATGCAAGCAAGCTAGAAATCAATAAAAAAGGCAAACTATATTTGGAAATTAAGTAATATTATTCTAAACAGAGTAAAATCCACAATGGAAATTAAACAAAATATCTTGAAGTGAATGATAAAAATATTTCATTCAAAACTTGCAGAAGGCAGTTAAACATATAATTATAGAGAAATTTATATCCCTAGAAGCATATATAGACTGAAATTAACGCATTTAGCATCTATCTCAAGAAATTAGGAAAACATCATCATCAACAGCAGCAACAAAAGAAACCCAAGGAAGTAGAAGGAAAAACTTATACTATAGTAAAGATAACAGCAGAAATTAATGTATGAGAAACCAAACATTAAAATAGAAGGGATCAGCAAAGCCAAATTTGGTTTATTGAAAAGACTAATAAAATTAGTAATGCCCTAGTTTTCGTTTTCTTTTTCTTTTTTTGTGAGGAAGACTAGCCCTGAGCTAACATCCACTGCCAATCCTCGTCTTTTTGCTGAAGAAGATTGGCCCTGGGCTAACATCCGTGCCCATCTTCCTCCACGTTATATGAGATGCCGCCACAGTGTGGCTTGACAAGCAGTGCATCAGTCCATGCCTGGGATCCAAACCTGCACCCAAGGCCGCCAGAAGCGGAGCATGTGAACTTAACCACTACGCCACCGGGTCAGCCCTGTAATGCCCTATTTTTAAGGAGAAGTAGATAAGCAATGATAGGAATGAAAAAGAGGACATCAACTTAAGAGTCACAGACATTGGGGAAAAATAAAGGGGATTTCGTGAACAACTGTACGATAAAATTTTTGAAAGTTTAAATAGAATGGACAAATTCTTATAAAAACACAACTTTCCAAAATGGATATAAGAAATAGAAATTCTAATAGTTCTATAATTATTTAAAATATTAAATCCAGGGGCTGGCCCCATGACTGAGTGGTCACAGTTCCGAATGCTCCACTTCAGCGGCCTGAGTTCGTGGGTTTGGATCCTGGCGCGGACCTACTCCACTCATCAGCCATGCTGTGGCAGTGACCCACATGCAAAATAGAGGAAGATGGGCACAGATGTTAGCTCAGGGCTAATCTTTCTCAAGCAAAAGAAAAAGAGGAGGATTGGCAACTGATGTTAGCTCAGGGTGAATCTTCCTCACCAAAAAAAAAAAAAAAAATTAAATCCCAAAATAAAAAACATTTCCCCAAAGAAAACATCACAGGCAACTTCTACCAAACATTTAAGCAAGAAATTACATTAATCTTACACAAGCTCTTCCAGAAAATAGAAAAAGAGGAGATTCCCTACCTTGTTTTAGTGAGGCTACCATAACCTTGATAGTAAAACCTGATACAGCCTGAAAAATGAAAATAACAGGCCGATTCCACTAATAAATATAAAACATACTATTAGCAAACTGAATCCAATAATATATAGCAAGCATAAAACATCTTGATGGAGTTGGGTTTATTCCAAAAATGCAAGGTTAGTTTAAAATTCGAAAACCAGTCAATGTAATTCACCAAATTAGCAGAAAGGAGAAAAACCATATGATTATCTCAATAGATACAGAAAAAGCATTTGATAAAATTCCTTTTAGGATTAAAAAAACTATCAGCAATGTAGGAATAGAAGGGAACTCAATGTGAGAAGAGGCATCTACACAAACTTTACAATCAACCTCATACATGATGGTGAAATATTGAAGTCTTTCACTCTCTCTTCCTAATGATCAGGAACGAGGCCAGGATGTCCACTCTCCTCAATTCTGTTCAACATTGTCCTGGAAGTTCTTGCCAGGGCAGTAGGGTGAGAAAATAAATAGACTATGTGAAAGGAATAAATGAAACTCTCAGTATTTAAAGAGGATAGGATTATATATGTAGAATACCCAAAAGAATCTGCAGATAAAATATTAGACTTAATAGAGTTCAGCTGGCCACAAAGGCAATGTACAAAAATTACCAGCAACAAACAGAAAATAGAAATGGGAAAAGATACCACTTTAAATATATCAACAAATATCAAATACCTAGAAGTAAATCTAACAAAACATGCAAAACTTCTATGGAGAAAACTATAAAATATTGTTAAAAGAAAATAAGGAAGAATAAAGAACAGAGACATAACAATGTTCATAGTTTGGAAGACTCAATATTGTAATGATATCAGTCCTCAAAGTGATCTATAGATTCAATGCAATCCCAATGAAAGTCCCAACTGTTTTGTTTTTGCGGACTTTTACAAGGTGATTCTAAAATTATATTCAAATACAAAGGTACAAAGGCAGCAAAGACAATCTTAGAAAAAGAAACAAGTATGTAATGCTTCCTCAAAACTTGTAGAGCTACAAATATTAAGAAAATGTGGTACTGGCACAAAGATAAACAAATACAGTGATGGAAGAGATTTGAGAATCCAGAAACAGATCATGCATATGTGGACATTGATTTATGACAAAAGTGGTACTGCAGAGAAGTGGAGAAAGATCTCTTCAATAAATGGTGCTCAGAAAATTGGGGATCTATTTGAAAAAAAAAAGAAAGAAACTTGACCCTTACCTCACATCATACACAAAAATCAAATCCAAATGTTCTGAGTATCTAAATGAGAAATGTAAAACAATGAAGCCTTGGGAAGATAAGATGGGACAATATCTTCATGACTTTGGGGATAGGGAGAGTTTTCCATATAGCCCATAATCACTAAACACAAAGGAAAATGACTACAATAAAATCAAGGACTTCAGTTCATCAAAAGATACCATAAAGAGAGATGGAAAAGTGAAGTGACAGAATGGAAGAAGATACTTGACCATGTACAACAAAGAGTCCATATCCAAAATTGATAAAGGACTCCTACAAATCAATAAGACAAGCAACCCAATAGAAAACTGAGCAAAGGACTTAAACAGGCACCTCACAAATGATGCCATCCAAATGTCTAATAATCATATGAAAAGCTGATCAATCTCATTAGGAATAAGGGAAATGGAAATTTAAACCACGATAAGATACCCATTAGAATGGCTGAAGTTAACACATCTGGCAACATCAAGTCTTGGGAGGATGTGGAACAAGGAGCCTCTTCTACATTGCTGGGCGGGGAGTGCTATACTGGTGCAAGCACTGTGGAAGAGGGAGGAATTATCTAGCAGGATTGAAGAGACTCAGCCTGTGATTCAGAAATTCTTTTCTCAGAGATATACCTCAAATGAATGTATACCTGTGCGTGACATTGTGATATAATAAATATATATTTGGGCCTTCTTCCCCAGCTCCTGGCCAGAGCTCCTAAAACCTTTATAATTTCATAAGCAATAAAGGTGCTAGGAGCATCTTTTGTTCTGATATTTGGTCTTTGACCTCAGTGCCTGATACAGAGCTCCTAAACCCCTTGGAATTTCCTGGGAGATGGGAGCATCTTTTATTCTAATGAGGTGACTCTTGATGGGCTCCTGGATGGGGGCTGGTCACCACAAAGACCGAGGCATGATTAGAAGCTTGGGGCTTTCAGCTGCACCCCACCCCCATCCTCTGGGGAGGGCCGAGGGGCTAAGATTGGGTTAACAATCAGTCATGCCTGTGATGAAGCCTCCATGACAATCCCCAAACTACAGGTTTGGAGAGCTTCCAGGTTGGTGAACACATCCACATGCCAGGAAGGTGGCGCACTCCAGCGCCATGGGGACAGAAGCTCCTGCGTGGGGCCCTTCTGAACCTTGCCTTATATACCTCTTCGTCTGACTGTTCATCTGTATCCTTTATCATATCCCTTACTATATGATAAACTGGTAAACGTGTTTCCCTGAGTCCTGTAAGTCATTCTAGCACCTTATTGAACCCGAGGAAGGGCTTGGGAACCGTTGATTTGCAGCCAAGTTGGACATAAGCGTGGGTAACCTGGGGACCCACTATTTGCAATTGGAATCAGAAGTGGGGGCAGTCCTGTGGGGCTGAGCCTTAACCTGTGGGATCTGATGCTGACTCCAGGTACATAGTGTCGGAACTGAAGTGAATTGTAGGACACCCAGCTGGTGTTGGAGAATTGATTGGTGTGGGAAGAACACCTGCACATTGGGTGGCCAGCGATGTTCTGTGAGTGTGGAGAGGAAAGAGTTTTTCCTTTCTCTGTGCTCTAGGATAGATATAAGAATGCTAATTAGCAGCAGTAGAAACAAATGATGGTATATTCATATACTGGAGTATTATACAACAATGAAAATGAATTAAGTTACACGTAACCACCAGAATTTAAAACATATAGAGCGATCTTCAGAAGCCATATGTACTGTAAGATTCCGTATATTTATACTATTAGGGTGAAAGGGCAGGCTATGATTGGAGAGGGAGCTATGGTGGCTTCTGGAGTCCAGGCAATGTTCAATCTTTTGACTTGGGTGAGGAGCATATAGATATTCATTTTATAGTAATTTGTTAAGTCATACGTTGATACTTTAAGCATTTTCTGAATGTGAGTTATAGTTAACAATAAAAATGTTTAAAAAATTCCAGTATTTTGGAAACGCTTATTTAGTTGACTGAGCCAGGACTGTAGGAAGTGAGAGGCTGGAGGGGGGCCTGGGGATGTTGTGTAAATTTGATCCTCACTACATCGCTGCAAGCTGGGCATTGGCATGCCTGTTTTACAGGTGAGTTAGCTGAGACTCAGAGAGGTTAAGTCACTTGTCTGAGTTCACACAGCTAGTTTGTAGTTGAACCAGAGTTAGAATCTAGATCTAGGTCTGCGCCTATTCTGCTAAATAGCACAAACTCCCCTGCAGCCTCCATTCACAAATACTCTCCTATTTGTCAGTAGCACTGACAATTGCCAGAAATGTTATGACTGCAGTTGACTCAACCTCTGCCAGTGGCAGGGGGTGTGACGGTGCTATCGTTTCTGCATCTTCTGGGCTCTGCCATCTCTCTCCCACCTGGCCTGTGCCTGGCCCAGCTTCTGGTCTGTGGCAGGGAGGAATGTGCCTCTCCATCTCATTCCTCCCACTCCATGGGCTCAATGAGAAGAAGGTGCTGCTTTCTGATATTCAGGCATCTTCCAGTCCCCGTGGAGTCCCCTAACTTGCGGAGCCTCTTGTTTTGGAGATCCGACCTGGCCACGTGTTTGTAAACAATCCCATGGCAGGTGGAGCCCTGCTGGCTGGCGGGATTGCCTGGCACGAATTATACCTTAGCTGGCAACAACGTTCCCGCCCAGCAGAGCCCTTCTGCCCCTCGGCCCTGCTGTTTGTTTTGCTTTGCGCCGACCTGAAATGGATACCTTCACGGGTCCCTGCAGCGGGACGGACAGCAGTTGGGATCTGTGGGGACAATGGCTGTGCCCACCTGTAGGTCAGGGGTCAGGCTCAGCAGGGCCGCCCTGTCACTGCTTCAAAAGCTGAGGCCTCAGTCCCGTTGGGCTCCGCCCATGGATCAGTGGCTGGCTGGACCACAGGTGCGCTTGGCTATTCAAGTCCCTGTGACTGGGATGGGGGGTGGTGCTGGGCTGTGTGCGGGCGGCTTACCTGGGATTACGGCCAGTCACAGGTGTCCACCTAGTGCCAAGGAAGGGGGGCTGGGCTGGGCCTCACATGCACAAAGCGGGGCGGGGGAGCAGGCAGGGGCACTTGGGTCTCCCCAGAAGGAACATCTGCTCAAAGGCTGTCCCTGGGTGGCATCTCATGTGACAACTTGCCAATTCTTGGTCAGTGGTCTTTTTTTTTTTTCGTGAGGAAGATTAGCCCTGAGCTAACATCCATTGCCAATCCTCCTCTTTTTTTTTTTACTGAGGAAGATTGGCCCTTGGCTAACATCCGTGCCCATCTTCCTCTATTTTATATGTGGGTCACCACCACAGCATTCCTTGATAAGCGGTGTGTAGGTCCAGCCTGGGATCCGAACCTGTGAACCCTGGGCCGCAAGCGGAGTGCGTGAACTTAACCACTACGCCACTGGGCTGGCCCCTTGGTCAGTGTTTTTCAGAATAACTTCCAGAAACTTTACAAATTTGAATATATTCTTTTTAGTCTAGTGAGTCAATACTTACCTAGTGGTTCTTTTAGAAACAGTGGGAGGAGAGGGATGGAAGAGCTGTGTGGGTGTGTATTGGGAGGGGCTGGTGCTGAAAAAAGTCAGACACGCAAATGGAGAGGTACCTTATTCACGGGTTCTCACAAGAAACATTCACTGCGCCCCCTACTGCATGCTGGGATCACTGGGGACAGAGATCGTGCCATTCATCCATTTGTTCATTTTGCCGATGGACCAACCAACATCTCCTGAGTGACTCCTAGCCCCAGATTCTGGATTGGGCACTGGGGATACAAAAAGAAACAGACCAAGGCCTCTCGGTCCTGTGGGAGAGACAGAACTATAAGTCGATAATTGTAAGTGGCTATAAAACAGGTTTCTCAAGTGGTAACAGGCTGTGTGGGGAGGGGAGCCAGAGAGTACACCATAATTGAAGCAGATCTTACAGGATGAAGAGCTTCCCGGGGGCAAGGGGAGAAGGGAGCTGGAGGCAGAGGTGGACAGACTGGAGCATTTGGCGGAGCTGCAGGCTGGTGGTTAAGGTGGGGAGGAGACTGGGGAAGATGACGCAGTTGGGAGGAGGTGAGGAACTGACCATCGAGGGCCGACTGTGGAGGATTTGCTAAGTGCTTCAGAGTTTGGACTTGATCTTCAGGACAAGTGAAAGCAGGGCTGGGTTTCAAGCACAGAAGTGACCTGACTAGATTTGAAATGTGGAAGTGTCCCTTGGGCTGAGGTAGGGAGAATGGCCAGAGGGGGCCTGACTGCAAAGGGATTGAGAATTGTTGGAAAGCAGAAGTTCCCGGGAATGACATGTTTTTAGATCCCTGGGGGAGGAGGTGGGGTAGCCACAGGATGGTCTGTGAAGGCTCCGGGGACAGACTTCTGAGGCCCAGGTGAAGGCTGTGTCCTGGGGTGGGCAGGCTCTGGTGAGCATGTGTCTGCAGCTGAGAGAGTCTGCGTGGGTGAGGGGGCGACCCTGGACCCTTGAGATAGCCTCCACCGGGCCTGCTCCCCAGCCTCCAGGTGGGACTGCGGTCACTGCCTGCCTTTGGGGCCTCCAGGGCCTTGAGAAGCCCCATGCCACGGGAGCAGCAGTCCATCCAGCCTGCCTATCGTTTCATTCAGCAGATGTTAATTGAACACCTACTGTGTGCCAGGCCCTTTGCTAGACACTGGGGCCATGAGATCAGCAAGATGAACAGTTTCCTGCCCTTATGGACTGCCGGTCTGGTAGGAAATAGAGATAATGAGAGGAGTGATATTGCTAATGCTAATACTAAAATTTATTAAGTGCTCACTACATGCCAGGCACCATTCTAAACACTGTCTAGGATTTAACTGAGTCAGTCCTGGTGGCCTAGTGGTTCAAGTTCCGCGCTCTCTGCTTTGGTGGCCCGGTTTCGCTTCCTGGTCGTGGAACCACACCACCCATCTGTCAGTTGCCATGCTGTGGTGGTGGCCCACATAGAAGAACTAGAAGGACTTATGACTAGGATATACAACCATGCTTGGGGCTTTGGGGAGAAGAAAAAAAAAATTAAAAGATTAAAAAAAGAATTAACTAGTTTAATCTTTATAATACTACTTTGAGGTAAGTACTATTATTATATACATTTTACAGAAGAGATAACTAAGGCACAGAGTAACTTTCCAATGTTCTCACAGCTTATAGGGGGTGAGAGCTAAGATTTGAACCCAAATCTGTCCTACCCAGTCTGTGGTCTTAATTGTTGTCAATACTACCATTTCCTTGGGAACCACCCCTACTTAAACCTCCCCAGGGTTCACCAACAGCTTCAGACTGATGCCCAAATTCCTTAGCCTGCCCCCTAGACCCTCCAGGATCCAGCAATGCCTGGGATTTCAGCCTCACTCTGCTCTTCCTCACCCTCAGCCCTCCACCTTTCTGCTCATGTTCCCTATGCCTGCCATGCTGTTCCACCTTGCCCTGCCTTCATCCATGCTCTTCTCTCAGGAGGGAGTGAGAGGCAAGTGGGTTCATCTTTCCAGGCCCAGCTCAAATGTGCTGTCCCCTGAGGAGGCCCTGCTGACCTCTCCAGGCAGAGTTAAGTGGTCCCTTCTCTGAGTGCCAGCGAGGTTGTTCATCCATTGACTGTAGCCTGTTCTTACAAACATTATATAGACTTGAAATGCCTCTGTCTTCCCCACTAAACTGTCAGCTTCTTGAAGGCAGGACAGAGTCTAACTCAGCCCTGTACCCTCCGTGGGTTTCAGCAAGGTACTAGTAGCACATAATACTGAATACTGACTAACTGCAGAATTAAACAACTGACATGTTTTTCCTGAGTACTTACTATGTTCTTGGAAATTACCACCTTATCCTCATAGACTTACATGTATATTAAAAAACTGATTAATTCTTGTTCCACTAAAGGCTATGCTAGCCTGTGATCTCCTTGGGGGAAGTATCCCATTTTACAGATAAGATGATTAAGGCACAGAAACCTTAAGTGACTTTCCCATGTTCACACAGCTTATCCTCTTTATTTTTGAAGCATCTCCTGCTCTGAGGTGGCCAGCAGTCACCTGACATACGGTAGGTGCTCAAAAAAATTTGAAATTAGGAGGTTGGCCCTGTGGTCTAGTGGTTAAGTTCAGCACACTCTGCTTTGGTGGCCTGGTTTTGGGTCCTGGGCACAGACCTACACTACTTGTCAGTGGCCATGCTGTGGTGGCGACTCCTACAAAACAGAGGAAGATTGGCATAGATATTAGCTCAGGGCTAATCTTCCTCAAGCAAAAAAGAGGAAGATTGGCAATGGATGTTAGCTCAGGGTGAATCTTCCTCAGCAAAAAAAAAAAAAAATATTTAGGAGTCTAGATAAATCTATTCTCTTTGAGAAGATAATTTTAACATTGGAAAACTCACTCGGGCAGAGGTCTGGAGGACGGGATGGATGGGAACTAACTGCAAAGGGTTTGGGAATTGCCAGCTTGTTTGAACACAAATGACAGAAAAGCAGAGGTTTCCCTGGATAGCAGATAGGACCATGGTGTTGGGAGGACTGAAGAGGTCAGGGAGGGCTTCCTGGGGAGGGTCCTTGGGCGAGCTCTGAGGTGAGGAAGAGTGAGGAGAGGCAGGGCAGATGCTCAGAGCCCTCTGGCTCTGGCTGGGCCACCCACCTGTATTCCCTTTCCTCTTTTACTGGGGGTAGCAGACACGGTTTGTGTCACACCCATATCCCTTGGACCTTTCCAGTGTCAGAGGGCTAGCAGGGGCCAGACACAACAGGGCCTTGTAGGTCAAGGGTAGGGCTTTACTCTGAGGTGGAAACATTGGATGGGTTTTGAGCAGAGAGGAGTGATTTGATGGGATTTATGTGTTGCTGTGTACAGTCACACTGTAGGGGTCAAGGCTAGAAGGAGGGAGACCCCGTAGAGGCATCTGCAGTGATCCAGGCGAGAGAGCTTTGTGACTTGGGCCAGTAAGGTGGAGATGGAGGTGGCAGAAAAGTGGTTTGAGTCTGGATATATTTAGAAAATAGAGCCAGTGGGATTGAAGGATTCCAGGGTTTTTGGCTTGAGCAAGTGAAAGAATGGAGAGGTCACCATCAAGGATGAAAAGACTATGGAAATAGCAGGTTTGGTGGCTACTTTGTATATGTTACATTTGAGATGTCAATCATCTCATCAAATCCTCATAACTTCCTGCCAGGCATGATTATCCCCATTTTACCAACAAGGAACTTGGAATTCTAGGAGGAGTAGCTGCTTCCTTGATGTCAGGCAGCCAGGAAGTGCTAGGGAGGAACGTTTTAGGCCTGCTTCAGGTCAAAGCCCCTGTTTGTTGTGTTCACTAGCCACCATGTTTGTTCTATTCTGTGGAAAGCTGGCTTTCCTGTTATTTATCCTAAATTTCCCTCTTTCAAGCTCTTTTCCCATCTCAGAGCCCCGCATTGTAGACAGCCCCCGTTTTTACAGCACTGCTGTTGGTTTCACCCACTTCTCAGTGGCTTTACCCACGTGTTGACTGGTAACTGAGTTTAAGACTTTATGGGTGGAGTGTTGTATCCACTACTCTACGTGCCTATGGTTGTTCTGTCCTGCTCCTTACAACTCATTACTGGTCATGGATTTCTTGTCTTTAGTTCCTGATTCTAGCTCAGGAACCCACCCTAATTTTAGCTGCTCCTGAAATGGAAATGCCATTTCCATTGCAACAGTCTGTTTTGCACCCAATTTCCAGGAATGCCCCATGGACAAATGAAAGACATAGGAGTATAGAATCTCCTAAAGAGGAGCCATGTCCCCTTGGAGGAATGGCTGATTCCAGATCTGGGGCAGGAAATGCACAAGATGATCCAGGATCACCTTACCATATCAGAAAGAAGGAAGGCATCAAAGATGAATGGGGTTGTGTCAAAGTATAAATTAATATTTTAAATTGTTGCCATCAGGAAAGAAAAAAATTCCTATATGCCCCATTGGCTAATGGATAGGATGCTGTTGCAATAAATCTAACAGTTTTGAAAACGTCAGCTGAATTGCAGAGAACTGATACATGCAAATGAACCAAGAGATTCAATTACACTTAGTTCCCCTGATCAACTGTCTTCATTCGACTCTGTCACTGCATTTTTATGGCAGTGATCATGGCAGTAAAAGCATTTCTCAGCTTTGCCTTGCAGTTGTTGATGACGAATACTGAGCCTAGAAAAAATATTCTGAATAGAGCATCTCTGAGAGCCACTTGTTGACATTTCCCTGAACAAAGACTTTATTCACCATAATGAGTTTTTTGCCTTTAGTCATGGCATGGTTGATATTTTCCTCCATGAAAAACATCAACCTCAAGTTTGAAAACCTAGACTAGCATCTTCTTCCTATTAAGCCAGCACATGTATGTGTGGTAAAGCAAACTTTCAAAACAACTTTTCATTTTGTTATAAAGTGATCCTAGGAGACAAATATTCAAACTGCTAAGTTTTCTATATTAAATTTCAGTTAAAGGTTTACCACTTAGAACTCAGTATCAGACCTCTTCAAGGTACACTCCACACATAAGGCAGGTTTCCAGAACATTCATTGTGTGCAATAGTCCACGGGGCTACCGTTTTCTGCCTTTTTGCCCATCAGAGATGTGGCTCACCTGTGCAGGGGTCTGAGCTGCTTACTTCTAGTTGATACTGATCTTTTCAGGCTCACAGATCTTGTTGAAAGTATCTTTGTTATTTTACCATCACCCACTTTAGAAATTGATATGTCTTCATAGACACTCATTAGAGTTATGGTGAACAAAGATTGATTCAAAAGGCCAAATCATTACTATCTGTGTTTTCATAACTGCAGCCTCCTCTAAGTCACTCAAGTCTGTCCTTTTGAACCCACTGATATGCATTGGTAGACAGTACGCTCTGTAAGAACAGCTTTTCCAAGTCAGCTGCCTCTTTTTGATGCAAATAAGGCTGTGGTCATATCTACAGCTTCACCACCTTCACTCCTACTACTCAAGCTACAACTCTGAGGCATAAAGATTTCTTTAGAAATCTTTGAGACCCTTTAATTTGCTTTTTTGATTTTGTTTTTCATTATATTTCTCTTAGTGAAGTCTTCATTTTATGTTTTCAAATTATTTTGTGATTTTTTTCTTTAAAATTGCATACTTGACTTTTTCAGTGTCCTTGCAGTAGAGATGGCTCTCAGACCATTCTTTTGTGTGCTCATCTGTAACTCCACTGACATAAAACCCGCCTCTGCTGACTGTTCGGTATTTAGGGAGTTGCTCACCACCAGTTCACTAGATGTGGTAGGGGTGGAGCTCTGGCCCTGGTAGCTGTCATGGACACGTGGTGGGCCTCAAGGTCAGCAGCATATCTGTCATGACCGTGTGACTCATTGCTGTTCTAAATATGACTCAATAGCTTCATATTTTCACTAGTTATAAGCTTATGCTTCAGATCTCCTATTTTTAACCACTGATTTATGTTCTAAGTTGAAAACATAATTTTAAAATTGCTGTACTTTAAAAAGAGAAATTAAAAATAACCAAAAACCTCAGAACTTCTGGTTTCTTTGTGTTTGGGGAAAATTTGCTGTGGTGGGAAGTGGAAAAAGGCCCACTGATATTTGTAAACAGAACATGTGATCAGGAGGAGCAATGGCAGGCAGCTGAACAGATTTGGGGGGGGTCCATGAGTATTTTATGTAGTCAAAATGAAAATAAAATTGATTTCTAAGCTGGCAAACTCCTTTTTCAGAACATTTCAGAGAATTGCTGAGAAAGCATTCGCCCTGCCCAGCCCTGGCCTGTGGCTGAGACACTGGCCAAATCGGCTTCTGCTGCGGCAGTGAACTCGGTTCAGTTCAGCCCGACGGCATTGGTTTTCCTCAGAACCAAGAGAGCTGAATTGTTCCGTCTCTTGCTGCACATGCCACTTTTCTGTTATCCAACCTGTGGAAAAATTGACACAGATCAACCGAGATCAGTGGGATTTTGCTAATTTTACTTGGGCATATCTTTTTATTTTGGAATTTGCTTAAAACACATTAAATTAAAAAAAAATACATGCTCACCGTTAAAACTCAAACAACACAGAACTCTATAAAGCAAAAAACTGAAATTATTCTCTCTGTCTACGCTTACTACTCTCATCCCCATCCCACTCCTTACGTTTAACCACTATCAATAATTTGCTATTTATTTTTCCAGATCTTTCTTTCTATCTCTCTTTTTAATGGCACACACAGGCACATGCAAGTATGTCATTTCAACTTAAAAAATAAATATAGGATTATGTTATTTTGCAATTTGTTTTTTTTAACTCAGTTATGTGTCTTGGCAACTCTTTTTTTTTTTTTTTTGTGAGGAAGACCAGCCCTGAGCTAACATCCGTTGCCAATCCTCCTCTTTTTGCTGAGGAAGACTGGCCCTGGGCTAACATCCGTGCCCATCTTCCTCCACTTTATATGGGATGCCACCACGGCACGGCTGACAGGCAGTGCGTCGGCGGGCGCCCGGGATCCGAACCTGCGAACCCCGGGCTGCCAAGCGCGGACTAAACCGCTGTGCCACCGGGCAGCCCCTTGGCAACTCTTTTTATTGTCTGATTTATATCAGTGTGCCACAATTGAACCATTTCTTTACCCATTTACCCTTGTTTCCAAGTTGTGACTACCACAAAAAAGCTCTGGTGACTATCCTGTGTGTGGATGTCCTTGTGCACGTTTGCGCATCATTCTGTGGGGTAGAGGCAAAAAGTAGAATTGCTGGGTCAATGGGCTTGCAGATTTAAAAAACTGATAGATGCTGCCAGATTGTCTTCTAAAATCATTGTATCTACTTATGTTCCCACCAACGAAGAATGAGATCATTATTCTTCCCAAACCCTTCCCGTCTGTAGTTATTATCAATCTTTAAAATCTTCCCAATCTGGTAAGAGTAAAATGACATTTTATTGTTATTTTAATTTGTAATTATCTGTTCATTCAGAAGGCTGAGCGTATTTTCATAGGTTTATTAGCAATGGTTCTCAACTGGGGATGATTTTGCCCCCCACAGGACATTTGGCAATATCTGGAGATACTTTTGATTGTTACAACCTGGGAGGGTACTATTGACATCCAGTGTGTAGAAGGAATTACTGGCCCCAAATGTTAATAGTGCTGAGGTTCAGAAATCCTGGTTTATTAGCCATTTGTGTTTCTTCTATGAATTGTCTTCTGATTATCTTTTTGTTGGGAACTCTGTATTTTGGAGACCTTAACCTTAGTTTATTGTATATATGAAAACATTTTCACCATGTGATATTTATATTTGTCTGTTTTTGATGTCTTTTCACTAGAGATTTAAAAATTTTTATGTAGACATATCTACTTGTATTTTTCTTTAAGGCATCTTAATTTTGCTCCATGCTTGGAAAGTTTTCTTATCCTAAGTGTATATAAATATTCTCCTATATTTTATTCTAGCATTTTCATAGTTTTATTTATTTCAATGTTTAGTTCTTTAATCTACCTGGAATTTATTTTTGTGTGGGCATGACAAAACTGTTTTTGTGTGTGTGAGGAAGACCAGCCCTGAGCTAACATCCGTTGCTAATCTTCCTCTTTTTACTGAGGAAGACTGGCCCTGGGCTAACATCCGTGCCCATCTTCCTCTACTTTATATGGGACGCCGCCACGGCATGGCCGACAAGCAGTGTGTCTGCCGGCGCCCGGGATCTGAACCTGTGAAACCCGGGCTGCCAAGGCGTGAACTAAACCGCTGCGCCACTGGGCAGCCCCCCCACAAAACTTTTAAGAACTCTCTAATTAAAAACCTTTCCCTTTTAAATCTACAAGTAAAATTGATGCTATAGGAAGATTAACCAGGTTTATCCAATGGTACCCTCTGAATATGCCTTCTGAGGGGATAAGTGAAGAGCCAAGGGACAAATTTAAACTCCCAAGCAGTGCCTTGAAAGCCCTCCAAGATCTGTCTCCAAACTCTCTTCCCAATTCCTTCTTAACCTGTCACCTCCTTCAGAAAGCCTTCCTGGACTTCCCAGCTTGCAAAGATGCTTTTCGCCTTTAATCCCTGGAGCACTCTATTAAGGCATGCTTCCTGCTCTGCCTAGTCATTTTGCTTTGTTATTATTATTTTTTAAGGAAGCCTTTTCCATCTAACCAGCCAGCCAGCTTCTGGGGGGGGGCAGTTTCTGTGTGCCCCAGTTCAGTGCTCCTGTACACACAACATGTGTTTAAAAACCTTTCTCAAAGTGAATGAGAATGTGCTGCCATCCTCGGAGTCTGGGGGTGGGTGCGTAAGAAGTTGCCAGAACATCTGTGTTTGTCTGTTGGGGGGAATGGGGAGCTGGGATCACTTTGCTGCTCCTTTGAGGAGGGAGGGGCTGGGAAGGGGACAATGAAGGAGCTCCAGCTGGTTTTGCCACCGACCCTCAGTGTGGCCTTGAGCAGCTCCTTCCCTGTTGCAGTTTCCTCCTCTGAAAAGGAACAGGACTTCAGAGAGGGTGACTATAAACTCCGCGACAGCAGGGACTGTGTCTCTTTTTGCTCCACACCATCTCCCCAGCCCTTGGCACAGCACTTGACACATTAACCATTTCGCAGAATGAATGAATGAATGAATGAATAAATGAATGGATTGGCCTTCCCCGGTGCCTTTAAGCCCTATCCCATGCTTCTACCAGGCATTGCTAATCAATGAGGGCCTTTTCCCTTCTCAATTTGGATGTGACTTACTTTTTAGTCTGGTTACAGCAGACACTGGTAATCAGGTATTGTCGGGGCCAGAGAGGAAGCCTGCATGCCAGCTCTGGGGTAGGAGTCTCTGGTTCCCTTGGGGCCCTGCCCAGGAGGCAGGGGTTGTTTGTGTGTTCTGGTCCCTGCTCTCCCGAAGGGCAGGAGTATGGGTTGGGCTCACACTGTCCCCGGTGCCGCTGCAGGTGGATGCTGCTCATCCCACCAGAGACCTTCTTTTCTTTATGGGCTTGGATTTCTCATAAAATCAACTCACTGCAAGGGCCCCCAGGCCAGGGCTTTTTGTAAGGAAATGGGAACAATTAATGGGCTTATCTGATGAAAAGTAATGCTGCTAATGATTTATTAATTATCATGAGGCTTATCTTTCCGCTTCTTATTAATCAAAGATGTCCTGGAGCTCTGGGGCTCCACATGAGGGGAGCAGACCTAGACACAGCCTTGGGGAGGGGGGTGTGGGCTGGAGCCAGGAGCCCCTAGCTTCCCTCAATCCTGCTCTGACCACTCCATCCTTGGGGTTAAGCCCCCTCGGATTGTGGGCAAGGAGAGCTGAGGGGGGCAGAGAAAAGGGGCACCACGTTGGGTTGAACACCTACTGTGTGCCAGCCATCACGCAGGGTACCTTATATCCACATCCTCATCCCAGACCTACAAAAGGGGGATTATTGTTCTCATTTCTTTAGATGAGGAAACTGAGGCCAAGAGATATTAGAGAGGTTCCCAAGTTATACTGTTAGAGATGGTGGAGCTGGGATTTGGAGCTGGGTATGTCTGACCCCAGGGTGGATGCCGTTTAGCCGAGAAGGCCTAAATGAGAATAGGATGAGTGTGGGGCAGCACCCCTGTGCAGAGCTGAGCTGAGGGCCCAACAATACAGTATGGACCTGGAGCCAGGGCAGGGCCATTCAGACAGCCTTCAGGTGAGCCCCCTGTTCTGCTTGTGAACTGGGGGCCTCTGCAGCCTTGGCCTTTTAGGTGGCTGGTGGACACACTGGGGGAACCCAGGGAAGGGAGAGAAGCCAGTCCAGGAGCTCAGAGCCACCTTCTTTGGGCTATGACCCAAACCAGCCCCATCTCCCTCCCTGATGGACCCAGTGGCTCTGAGGCTACCCCTCCCTGCATCTGGTGTGGTGTGAGTAACCGCAGGGCCTTTGTGGCAGAGGGGAGCTGCATGGTATTGGTGTGACACGAGACCTATGAGGTCCTGGAGCCAAGGACCCTGGATGGGGAGGGCAGTCATGGAACTGCATGTTGGGTGATATCCTCCATGGCCCATCTCAGTCCACCCGGGCTGGGCACAGGCCCTTGGCTCCTCAGGTCAGCTCTGTCACAGATCTCTGTCCCACACCAAGGTCGGCTGGGCCAAAGACCCACACAGCTGAATCCTGCTTTCTCAAGAATGCCACTTCCCATAATGCCTAGCCATCCAAATCATTTCTTTGGGACAATATTCCCTTTTATTCAGCTGAGTGCTTAAAAACTTCGTGAGAGTTCATCTTGTGGAGGAAGAGAAGATGGGGTAGGAGAGGCATTGGCAGCAGGAACACGGGGGTTCCCATTCTCACTCGTGATCCTGGGCCCTACCTTCGGCCCCATCAAGGGCCTCCGTGTGTCTTGTTCTTTCTTATCCCTTCTGTCCTCCCCGCTGTCTACGGAGCCGGCCCCCACACCTCCTGCATCCTACTCTCAGCTGGCCTTAGTGACTCAGGATCTGGGTCTGCTCCAGTTGGCTCGGGGGTGTCCCACGTGGAGTGGTCCCGTGTCCACCGTGGCCCCCAGCCCAGGTCAGGTCCCCTCCCCTGTGGCGGCGGGGCTCCACACACTGCTCTGCTCTGGCGCAGAGGTGGGAGTGGGAAGGATGCGGCCCTGCCTGCATCCGGGTGGGCCTGGCTCTCTTCAAGCAGTTGGGATCCAGCTGCAAACTCCCAAACACATCCTTCAGGAGGTCAGCCTGGCCCGCGCTGGGGCATTCCATTATTCCGGTGACATATCTTTGAACATGCTGCATTTCCTGCGCCCCCAGCTCAGGCCCCAGTCTCAGCCGCAGAGCGTCTAGATACCAGAGGAGGGTTGGAGGATGCTCAGCCCAAGACTAGTTCCTGGGCAATAACAGAAGATGCTGATGCAGGGAGACCGTGTCTGGAAGCCCCCAGCACCCCCATTTGGCCTAAGCACTGCCCTGAGCTCTTCTTTTCAAACGCAGATTGCCCGGGGGTGTAAGATATCAGAGTATCTGATGAGATTCTTAATACCTGAGCATGGAGACATTTTCTATCCTCTAGCAGTGGGAAGACGAGGAAGTCCTGGAAAGGGAGAAACCAGTATTGGCTTGCTCTATCGTTTTTATTTTTTCTTGATCCATCCCCATCTCTACTTCTGATCCCACGAGCCCTATCTATAAAATGTCCTTTCCAGATGGTCTATTTTGAAATATTGAAAATGGCACCCCAGACAGGGTGGCCAGGGAAAAGGATCCTAGGTAAGGGTAGATAGGTCTGGTTTTTAGCCCTGCCTGCTATTATTTGCTGGGTGATAATCAACAAGCTCCATAGCCTCTCTGAGCCCCAGTTCTTCAAGCTACCACATCACCATCACCAAGCCCCCTCCTGTCTGTCCCTTGGGGCCCTTGTATGCCATCTGTCTGCACTCATGGGCACAGGGTACCCTTGCCTGTGGTGGGCACCTTGCTGCCTGCTGGGCTGGAGGGAAGGTGTCCTGGCTGATGAGTGTGCACGTGTGCTAACGTGAGAATGGTGGTGATCACTAGCCCCAGCCATGAGTCCCTGGCTGCCTGGCTGCACCCACGTCCATGGGATGTGCAGAGCTGAGGCTAGTTGGGAAGCAGCTCCTTCCCAGAAAACTCATCCTCTGTCATATAATGAAAGGGGGAGAATTCTGGAGATGAGTCATTGCAGTGGAGAAGGTTGCTTTCTGCTTGTGAGCAAAGGGAACTCTTTTATTACACACTTGCTATCCCACTGGGTGCCTTACATGCTCATTTCATCCTCATCATCAAACAGGTGATTGTGCTTTCAATTCCCAGGTGAGGAAGTGGGGGCTCAGAGGTTAAATCATTTGCCTGGCATTGTTCTAGGAGGCATTGGCTGGACTAGGATTTGAACCCAGGTCTGTCTCTCTTTGTCCCTCATTGCTTCTTTGGGACTATCTGATACCCCATCAAGCTGTCACTTGAGAAGAGAGATGGTCTGTGTTCTCCCCCGTGTCTTTGCCTTCTCCCTCAGGGCTTCAGGAGCGCCCACTGCACATCATCTCCTCTAACACATTAGATCTCAGGCTTCCCTGGGGTCCTCTGGTCTGGAAGAAGGGTGTTGGTCAACTTCTTCCCATGATGGAATTAGGGGTATAGGATGCCACTCCTGCCCAGAGGGGTCTTACTTTAAAAGAAGAGCCTGAAGAAGAAAGCAATGCTTTATTTGGGAGAAAGACACTTTGTTGGTGGAATTTCAGGCAGCAGAAGAGGTAGAAGAGATTGATTTGGATGGTGTAAACTTCCCAGGCTCTCAGATGACACTGAAGCACTCCACCTCCATGGAAAGCCAGTCTACTCCTGAGTGTGGGCTGGCTTCCTTTGGCTGAGTTTCAGGAAACTTCTTTCCACTGTTTCTTCCCCACCTAGAATTCTCATACACATGCAAAAGTCATAGTCAGTCTTAGCAATAAAAAAGGACATGGAGAAGTTAAAACATGCACAAGTCATCATTTACGTGGAGAGCTGGGTCCTAGTCCTGGCTTCCGACTGGGATCCTGCTGGCCTTGGGTAGTGCTTGTCCCCTCTCTGGACTTTAGTATCTTCATGTGTAAAGTATGTGGGTTGGGTCAGTCAGGACTCTCTTGTTGGCAAATGACAAAAGTCTAGTGAAATTGGCCTAAGTAGAGAAGGGAATTGTACTGGCTCTTGTAGGTGAGAAGTCCCGGGTAGCTCCAGCTTCAGGCATGGATGGATCCAGGAGCTACCACATGTGATTGGATCTCAGTCTTTGCCTCTGCTTCCCCCTTAGAACACCTAACAGGAAACAGGCCACAGTCTCCCTGTCACTCTGGCAGAAGTCTTGGGAGTAGCTCTAATTGACCCTACTATGTTCACCTTCTATCTCTGAACCAGTCACTGTGGCCGAGGGTGGAGCATGCTGATTGGCCAGGCCTGGGTCATGTGCCCTCCACTGGCTGTGGAGTGGGGTCTATGGAGGCCTGCTGCATCCAACCTCATAGCCTGAGGGGGGCGGGAGGGCTGTTAGCAGAAAAGAGGAAAATGGATGTTGGGCAGGCCCCAACCACTGCCACCCACCACTGCCAGGTTAGTGGTTTTCCATCTCTGCTCCAGGGAGCCCAGACCTCTGAGGAGGAACTTCAGGGATGTCTATAAATAGTAAAATATTTTCCAAAAGTCAGTAAGGGTTTAAGTGATTGGAGGAACCTGTTCTTCACTTTTCGCTGCTTTAATGTTGGGATTTCACTTAAGTTTTCATTTTGGTCAAGGCAGAGCCAGGACTGCCCTCCCTCACCCCCAAGGGCCCCCCTACTTCGTGCTTTGCAAATATTCTTTCCGCTGCAAAAGGAAAACACTTTTAGTGCAAGCACAAACCAGGTTCTTGCCTTATCAGCCTCACTGCTGAGTTACTTGGAGGTGGAGGTACTTTGGAAATGCCATTTTCTGGTCTGAATAACATGGGGCCAGAGAAGGGAGCTCTCAGGAGTGGGCTGCTCCTAATGTTTGGGGGCCTATGGCAAGAGTACAAATGGAGGTCCTCACACCACATGTCTTTATGTTTATAAGTTGTAAATCAAGCTAAGAAAGTTAAATAAAATATGTTTCTTTCCTTTACCTTGACAAATGCCCCTTTGTAATGATCTAGAAGGCTGGATGTAAATTTAGAGTTTTCAGACTCCTTAGAATTCTGCACTGGAACGCAGCAGTGTAGGGTGAGCCAGCCCCCAACCCACAGCCCACCCCTGCTCCTTCCCACCCTGGCTCGGCCCTGCTCTATGAGGGGTCTTGCATACAGGCATGTGGACACTCCAGTCACCATCCAGGCTCTGTAGACTCCCTCACCCAACAGCCACCATGGGTCATCCCGTGCGCCTAGAGGTACATGCACCAGGGGCTCATTTTGCCAATGGAAGGCAGAACCGGGGAAGAAGCTCACTCAGGCCCTGGAAGGAGACTCAGGGAATTCCAGAGTCCTGGGGACCCAGACCGTGTTCTAGAAGGGGGTCATGTGTGGCTGGTCATGTCCTGTTGGACCTGTGGACTCCTCACTCTGAGAGCAGGGGTGCAACCAGAGAAGGGCCAGAGCAGAAGCCCCGCTTATCTGGGTCTAAGAGCAGTCTGCTCAGGTGGGTGGGTGGACTTGGGGTGACAGAGCCTAACCCCTCAGAAAGCAGAGCCTCTGAGATGGAGACCCAGGAACTGTGATGACTGTCAATTTTGGGGGATTGACCCCCAAATTGGTCATCAGTGTTACCTGTCAATGTTACCAGTCACGTCCAGGACTTGGATAGTGCCTTTACAATTGTCCACAGTGGCTGGGTCTCAAGGAGCTGCTAACAGGATGGTGGATTGGCAGCTTCAACTGAGGTGCCACGATAAAATGGAGATCAAATACCGCAGTGAGTGGTGAGGCAGTGCAGGATATGTACGTGTTTTCAAAGAGAGTCTGGAAAACTGGTTTCATGACTCTAAAAACTGGAGGGAGCTGGATAAAAAAGGGAGATTTTGGTGAGGAGGATTTTGGAGAAAGCTACTGGAGTGGATGAGCCCTGAGTGGGGCTGTGGGGGATGTCTGCCCTCACCTTGGCTGGTGGAAGGGCTTTGAGGCTCACTCAGAGAGCCCACAAGGGTCACATGGCCTGCAGCAGTGAGTAGGGGTTGTGTTTGGGAAGTGTCAGGTGAGGATTTGTGAGTGCTTCTCGTGGACCAGTTTGGGCCATGTGCCCGGGAACCTGCCTGAAGCCATTTGGACTGCTGCCCAAGAGGTCTGCCTGGAAGTGGTCTCTGAAACCAGCTCCACCACATGCGGAATCCCGACCTCATCTCCTGGGCATAATCCCCTCAACAAGCCAGGGGGCAGAGGCTGCTGGTTGCCCCCAGTATCCACTCTACCCTTCTTCCGCAGCAGTAAGATTTGTACCTGGGGACATGGCTGTACAACTGGAGACTATATTTCTTAGCTTCCTTTGCAGCTAAGGGGTGACCTTGCCACTAAGTTCTCACCAATGGACTGTGAGCAGAAAAGATGTGTGAAGGCTGTGCCGGTAATTGTTAAACAACCAGCTCTTCAGGGAAAATAAAGACCTGATGATAGTGTTTGCCAATTTCCATGGTGTACATACTCCCACCACGGCTGATCTCAAGCTACGAATGTGAGTTGGGAAGAGACATGCACAGTCATCTCTTGGAACCAGTGGGATCCAGCTCCAGCACATCACTGGAGCAACTTCTGGCTCATACTCTTACAGAGCGCAGGCTGCCCTCCTTCCTTCTTCTTCATCCATGCTGGCTGGAATGCAGACATGGTAGACGGCCATCTTGTGCCAAGCAGATGAGGACAACACTCCAGGGATGGCAGACCAACTAGAGAAAAAGGACTTGGGCCCCAGTGGCTTTGGGGAGCAGAGAGGTCATTCTGGTTCAGACGTTTGCATGAGAGCAAAATAAACGTCTATCTTGTTTAAGTCATTTTGGTTTTAGAGTCACTACCACACGCAAGTGAAGTTATGAAATTTAATTCACCCGGGAGCCCATACAGACAGAGAGAGGTTGTCTTTTAGTGGCGTCTGCTTCTTGCCTAGCAAACTTCACCTCTCCCGAGGATAGGAAGGGGATACCAGGTTTAGCGCCCAGCACGGGGGATGGAGAAGTTGAATGAGAGGAAAACATGGACTTTCTGTCTCACTAAATCATTGCCCTAATTGCTTGTAGTGTATCTCTCCACTAAACTTCAGGTTTCTAGAGAGACCCCGAGACTCAGAATGTGCTCCTGGTCACACCCCAGACACCAGGATCAGTGACAGATCTGGGTTTGGCCTCATTTTGCTTCACAGAGAGAACAGGCTTGGCCTTTCCTTTGTGCCAGCAGAGTTCAGTCACTGTCTCTTTCCCCACTTTCTGCCTCGTCCCTGTCTCAGTCTGTCCCTGTTGGCATGGCGTCCCTGACTGAGGTCTCAGGACACCTCCACAAACACTCTCATGATCACCCAGCAACCCTGGGAGGGTGGATGACCGTGGACTGTTC
The DNA here is from genome assembly GCA_031878705.1 of Tapirus indicus. Classification (NCBI taxonomy): domain Eukaryota; kingdom Metazoa; phylum Chordata; class Mammalia; order Perissodactyla; family Tapiridae; genus Tapirus; species Tapirus indicus. The sequence continues at coordinate 13,706,954 of CM062920.1, read as the reverse complement.
TTGCCACTTGACAGATGAGCAAACCAAAGCCCAGATGATCCGTCTGGCTCTTGCAATGTCTTATTTAATGGTCTGACTTCCTTAACTGACTGTGGGCTCTGGGAAAGCAAGGATCACGTCGGGTGTGTTTGCTGCTGCAGCCCCAGTGCCCACCCAGCTCAGTGCCTGCTTTGGGGCTGGCTCAGTGACTGTTGATTCCCTGAATAAAATAACCCCTCATTATAGAGGGGAGCCTTGCAGAGCTCATTTGTGGTTTTCAACCTGGCACACTCTCAAACGCAAGACATTTTGGCAGCACATTGGAGGTGTTAAAAGATTCAAAACCACGCTCAACAAGTCAGTAGTAACCACATTGGTCACTATGGTGGTGTCCCCACATGTCTGTGAGGCCCCCAGAGCAGACTGCTCTTGACGCCTTTTGTGCCATGTTGCTTTATGGGTGTGCTTTCTGGGGCCTCCTAGTCACAGTCACACTTCCTGTCGGTGTCAGTGGATGCTCCATCTTTTCTTGATGCCAGGCTGACAGACAACCTTCTCACTGCGTACAGCCCTTTTCACCTCTGGTCATACAGCCCTCCTGATTCTGAACTGAACCAGAATCTTCTCTTTCTGGAACTGAGCTATTCCTTAAGCAGAATATAGGTTAAATGAGTGGTTCTAAATTGGGGCTAATTTTGCAACCCCAGGCGACATTTGACATTGTTGAGACATTTTTGGTTGTTATACCTGGGGAGCAGGTACTACTGGCATCTAGTGGGTAGAAGCCAGAGAGTGCTGCTAAATGTTCTACAACGTGCAGGATAGACCCTAAAACAAGAAATGACCCATCCCCAAACATCAGTACGCAGAGTTGAGGGACCCTGGGCTAGACTTCACAGCCTTGGGGGTGGGAACCTCAGCAGAAGCTGCAGTAGCAGGAGTAGCAGCAGGCCCCTCGATGTTCAAAACCAGCCCCTGTGAGGCTCGGATCACAAGTCGGCCTCCTTACCAGGGCAATCCTGGGGACAATCACCCTAAACCAGCAGCGGCTGACGTAGCGGCTGCTTCAGGAAGTGGCCTGTAAATCATCCTGACTTACCTGCAGCTGGTAGAAGTCTCGTTGGCACATCATGCCTGCATGGCCATTTGAAAGATGCACCAAGAGATAAAAAACAGGGGCTGGCCCGGTGGTGGAGTGGTTAAATTCATGTGCTCCTCTTTGGCGGCCCGGGGTTCTCCAGTTCTGATCCTGGGCACGGACTGACGCACCGCTCATCAAGCCATGCTGAGGCGGCATCCCACATAGAGCAACTAGAAGGATGCACAACTATGACATACAACTATCTACTGGGGCTTTGGGGAGGAAACAAAAAGCAAAAAAGGAGGAAGATTGGCAACAGATGTTAGCTCAGGGCCAATCTTCCTAAAAAAAACCCAGAGGTAAGAAACGAAACAAACAAACAAAAAATCACCCAAACTACCTGTCCTTTGGACCAACAATTCTTTTTCTAGGAATAAAGCCAAAGTATATAATTGGGGAAGCACATGAAGATGTGTTGAGGGATAGTCGTTGCAATGGTATTTATGGTAGCAGTAAATCAGTAGGGAATTTTAATATTATATTGTGATACATTCATATGATAGAATGCTATGCATTCAGGGTTGAGTTCAGCTGCAAGGAACTGAAAATGTGACCACCATGGCTTTCACAGACAGGGGTCTATTTATCACCTAATAAGAAGAAGTCAAGATGTAGGCAGTTCCAGGCTGATGCAGCAGCCCGAGGATATCATTAAGAACCCAGACTCTGTCTAGTTTCTTGCAGTCCTCCTTATGGTCAGAGGATGGTTGCTGCCACTCCAGGTATGACTAGCATTCCAGAAAGGAAGAAAGAAGAAGGGCAAAAAGGCTTGAATGGGTCTATCCGTTTTTATAAACATTACCAGAAGACCCACCCAGTAAGTTCTGCTTTCATCTTTTGGCCAGAACTCTGTCACATGGCCAACCCTAGCTGCAAAGGAGTTTGGGAAGGTAAGAATTTTTGGCTTTCCAGCTTCTTTAATAAGAAAATTAAGGGAGTATGGGATCAAACCAAATGGCTATTGAGTAGTCAATCTGCTGTGTCTGCCACAACAAAGCAGACTTTAGAAATTATTAGATAATAGGAAAAATTTCAGGCAATGTAAAGTTTAGTGAAAAAAAACTGGATACAAAACTGTAGCTACAATATTATTCCAATTTTTAAAACAAATTATGTCTTTATTCCCACCTCCCCCAGTTTTATTGAGATATAATTGATATATAATATTGTAATAGTTTCGGGTGTCAACATGACGATTTGAGATTTGTATATATTGTGAAATGATCCCACAATAAGTCCAGTTAACATCCATCACCTCACAGAGTTACATTTTTTTTTCTTGAAATGAGAACTTTTAAGGTCTACTTTCTTAGGAACTTTCAAATAAACAACACAGTATTGTTAACTATAGTCCCCAAGCTATATGTGACATCCCCTGAACTTATTTATCTTATAACTGAAAGTTTGTACCTTTTGACCCCATTCACCCATTTTGCCCACCCCCACCCCACCTCTGCCAACCACCCAACTGTTCTGTTTCTATGTTTGGTTTTTTTAGATTCCACTTACAAGTGAGATCATACAGTATTTGTCTTTCTCTGTCTGACTTATTTCACTTAGCATAATGCCCTCAAGATTCATCCATGTTGTCGCAAATGGTAGAATTTCCTTTCTGTTAATGGCTGAATAATGTTCCATTTTGTGTGTATATGCCACATTTTCTTTATTCATTCATCTGTTGATGGACACTTAGGTTGTTTCCATATCTTGCCTATTGTAAATAATGCCGCAGTGAACACAGGGGTGCAGATATCTTTTCAAGGTAGTGATTTTGTTTCCTTCAGATAAATTCCCAGAAGTGGAATTGCTGGATCATATGGTAGTCCTATTTTTAATTTTTTGAGGTTTACTTTTTATTATAGAACAAATCTGGGAGAAATATACCTGAAAATATTAAGGGATGATTATGGGGATTTTAAAGTTTTTCTCTCTGTCTCTCTCTACCTCTATATATGTTTAAATTACCTTTTAAAACAAAAGAAGTTTTTTTATTTTTTTAATCCCTAACTGGCAAATCTTCATCTTCCAAAAAACCTGAGGCCAGATCCCATCCCAGACATGGACTACTGGGCTTTAAGGTGGTGGCCCTGGGCATCAACATCCAGGAGCTGGGGCTGGTCTGGGGGATTTCAGAGGTCCTCCCCACTGCCTCTGCCCCTGGCTGCTCCTGGGAGCCCCCTCTTAGAACTTCACCCCTGTATCCTGTGCACAGGACTGATGTGCTCCTATGGAAAGCTCTCACACTAAGCTGTGATGTGTCACTCTGCCAGAGGAATCCTGTGTTGCCCTGAGAGGTAGGGGCCTCTGACTGTGGGGAGAGGGAGTGAGCCCAGGAGGAATCCCCAAGGCAGAAGTGGAGGAATTTGAAGACCGGGAATGAGGAAAGCAAAGAGGTAATGGGTCTTCCTTCTAGCCTTGGCTGGGGCTACCTTGAGCTCAATGAGTGGAGGAAACAGCAGGCAGGAGAGGTGGGGAGGGCACTGCTGTCAGGGTTGGAGATGTGGGTCTGCCACCTCACCTCTCTGAGCCGTAGTAGAAAGGGGAAAATAATAATAATAGTGGGACAAAGAGGTCACACTCATTGCGTACACCTACATGTTGCATGAAGTTCTCTACCATCATCTAGTGCTCACGACAACTCGCTGAGGAGGGTGCTCTTCTTATTTCCATGTCACACGTAAACCACACAAGGCAGCAGAGAGGTGGCCTGTGTGCTCCAGAGTTGTGCCCCCTGGGTTCAAGTTGCCTCCCATCAGCAGTGTGACTCAGATAATTGCTGACGTGCTTCGTGCCTCAGTTTCCTCTCTATAAAATGGAGATGGTAATAGGATCTACATCATAGGATTGTTGTGAGGATTAAGTGAATTCATATGTGTAAAGAGCTCCACACAAGGTCCGGCTAGTAGTAAACCCTTGATAGAGTATCAAGCTCTATTAATACAAAGTTTTTGTACAGATCAAAAGAAATAATGTACATAAGCAACCGGTACCTGGAGTGCATCCTGTGTGTAGTACCTGCATCATTCACTCCCGTATTTGATACACGAGGAGACTGAGGCCTGGAGAGTGGAAGAGGAATTCCCAAAGGTCACGCAGAGAGAGGGCAAATCTGGGACCTGAACGCAGGTCTCCTGGCTTCTAGCAAAAGACCCAGGATACACCCAGCAAACCTCCCTAGAAAACTTGAAGAAAGTACAGGGGAACTTGGCAAAGCCTCTGGGGGCAGGGGCCCTGTACCACCTCCAGGGTGAGAATTGGGTCTCCGGAGAGGCTGAGAAGGCACTTCCACCACATGGACCCTTCCTTTCATGAGGCGTCCCCCAGTGCCCCCGTAGCCTCAGGTGGCCCTTTCCTGGGGACAGACCAGATGTCCCTGAGCCATCCCAGACCTGGTCTCTCCTGGAATGAAAGGAATGCTCCTTGTTGCACTAGAGTCCCTGAGCAGTCACTGACTTTTGTTCTCCACGTCCTGTTGTCTTGGGCTCAGCCCTGGCTGCCGGGCATCGGCTCGGATGACAGTCCCAGAGCCCCACCACCTGGCCTTTCTCAGTGGCCTGTCCAGGAAGCCAGATGGAAAGTGAGATTCAGCAGCCATAGGGATCAAAGGAACCGAACTTATGTTTAGCGAGATAGCTCTGGGGAAGCTTGGGTCTGCCCCAGCCCTATCCCCAGCCCCTGTCCCCTTCTAGGGCTGATGGCCACAAGACCAACTTCCTCTTGTGGGACACACGGCCACATGATGTGTGGTTTTAGGGCGGCCATACACAGTTTTCACCTGCTCCAGGGCTGCTGGGCAGTCCCTGAGGTTGGTTAGCTCAGGCCCAAGAGGCTTTTGGGTTGATGCATGGAAATAAATGTGGCGTGAAACTGTTTTTAGCATTTCGAGAAGCTGGTCAGAAAGCCACTGTTTAACCCAAATGCAGAGTACTGGGTTATCTGAGGCTGTTTGGCATTTGGCTGAAATTATACCAACTCTGTGTGGTCCAGGGATTAGTCCACCCTAGTCACCAGTGCTGATTGGCATTGATGTCATCATCAGAATTCCCAGGATACTGGGGGGAATAATAAGAGGGGTCCTTTATGGTGACAAGGTGATGACCCCCAGACTGAGTGACTCCTGAGACTTTTTTCTCTTTCCGAGATTCTAGTACTAAGATTGGTTCTGAGCTCTGGCTGCTCAACCTGAGGTATGCACAAGCATGGAGGGTTCTAGAAGCCAAGAGGTTAACATGACTGCCTAGGGTATCCTGTATACCTGGAGATATCTGGTTGAAAGTTAATTAACTGGTAGATAATTAAAAACATGACTTTTCTACTAAAACTTAACCTGAGTTCTACCTTAGAATGTTTGAAGACCTTGTCATCTTTTTTAAACACACTGGCCCTTCACCTTTTCCCTAACTCCTTCAAAATTACCCTAAAGAAAAGATCTCGCTAATTCACATTGGATTTAACCCAAAGGAAAGAATTTCACATAGTGGAATTTCATGCTCCCATTCCCTCCTCTTTGCAGACCAAGACAGGTGGGGTTACCTCTAGCTGGGGGGAGGTTGGATGCCTCTGTCTTCCCATGGTGGTCGCTGGCTCCAGGGCAGGACTTGGAGGGAGTTCTAGATGTCTATTGAATCCTCCTGGGCTCTGAGGCTCAGCCCTTCCTCTTCCCCCTTCTGGGTGGTGACAGGGAGATCCATTTCCCTGAAGGGCCCTTGGTCCTGGTTAGTACTCCCTATAAGGAACATCCCATAAGGAGCCCCTAAGTTCGGGCTGTGCTCAGTCATCAGCAAAAGGCCAAGAGAGTTGGCTGGGTTCACACCCAGAGTTGCATCTACCCTGAAGGCACCTCCCTGATGTAGCTACCACCGTCCCTGTGCCCCTCACAGAAGGCAGGCAAGGCCTCTCTCGGAAAGCCAGGGGGAGACAGGGAAAGGGCACTGGACCTGCTGGAGAGCTTGGACAGGGCTGGTGGGGCCCTTCATCCCTGTCCAGGCCTCAGGCTTTTCTCTGAGAAACAGTGTCAGGGTGGGCAGGCAAGGAGGACTGGGGCTGCCAAAGCTCTCCCTGGCTCTGCTGTGCTGTATGTCCACGGTCTGGGGTCTCTTCTGAGGGTCTGGATTCTGAGCTACTTCTTGTAGATGGAAAGTGTGGGGTCTTCTCAGGGGCAGAGGGGTACAGTGGTTAGAACACAGGCTCTGAGGCTAACTGACAGGGTTTATATCTCACACTGCTACTTGCTACAAGTGTGACACTGAGGAGGTTATTTAATGCTCTGAACCTCAGTTTCCCCGTCTGGGGATAAAATAGTGCCCCACCTCACTGTAAGGACTGATTGAGATAATTCAGCTAGAACAGAACATAGTGAGAGTCCCATCAGTGTTGGCCCCACTACTCTGACCACTAGGAGCTGCATAAAGAGGGCCAGGGCTCAGCGCTCACAGCTCCTGTTGTCCTCCACGTGGATACAGCCTCGGGAGCCGTGCAGTGCTGGGGCCCCAAGTAGCTGCTGACAGTACCCAGTGAGGATGGGCATCACGATTCCCTGTTCTCCAGGTGAGGTCCTTAGAGTCTGTTATGAGCCAAACAGCATGCTGGATTGTGGGCAGGGGTGTGTGGGACACAGCCTCTAACTCTGTGGCATGCCTGGGAAGTCCAGACCACACTGTGAGCACTGCAGGTGTTAATGAGGCATGGCAGGAGGGGGCCACATTCTCACTGTTGGCACAGGAGCGCCTGGTCAGAGATAGGCCAAGACAGGCTCCTCCCCTGCTAGTGCCTCCTCCTTCAAATTGGCTTCCTTTCCCAGCACGGGCAAGGAGCTCTAGGCTCTTCTGAGGCAGCTCCTGGACACACAGGAAGAGACCTCTTCTGCTTCTGATCATAGGTGGGTCTGGATGTGAGGCCTAGGATGATGGCAGCCATTTTTCGAGGCAACCTGGGGACAAGGTGATACTGAGCATGTATGAGCAGAGAGGGTGGAGGCACCCGGTCCTCGGTGTTGTGCCTTCCCACTTCTCCATGTTTGCTCAGGCCTTTCCTGCCCCCTGGAATGCCATCTCCAGTCTCAGTTTGTTTAAAGCCTAGCCATGGTGCAAGCTCAGTTCTAGCACTTCCTCTTCAGGGATGCCCTCCCTGACCTCCCAGCAGAGGGGACCTGCGGGCTCCCAGAGCATCCCAAGCCCTCCACGCGGACATTCCCAGAATGTCTGCATCCAGACCTGACACCTTCCTGTGTTCACAGAGACCTCCTGGAGGGCAGGGGCATCGAGGCCATCTTCTACCCTTCATCTGTGTTAACCCTACAGGGAGGGAGGGCAGGAGTGGCTGTGCCAGAGCAGAACGGTTTGGACTGTCACTGATGCTGCGTGCCAGCCCAGGAGAGTGCAGTCTAGCGGGGCTGGCGCCATATCACTATGGCCAGTGAGTACAGCCTGGATCCTTGAGACAATGTCTGACTAGGGAGGGTCTTCTCCCACTCCCAAGCCACTCTCCTGCCCTAGACTCTGCCCACGGGCCCTGGAGAGAGGCAATGAGATGTGTCCCAGCCGCCTCTGCAGCCTTCGCCGTAGCTGATGGGAGCTGACAGGCAGCCTAAAACCACGCAGTAGCCTGACGCCCCACTAATCTCCGCATCATCTGTGGGCCGACGTTTCCAGCAGAGGTGGAGGAGACGATAAAAGGCACAGTGTTCCTGCACGCAGCCCTTCCAGTGAAGCGTGTTTGCATGGTGATTCACATCAGCACATTTTTAATATCCATGAACCCGTGCCGGCAAGGATGGGAGCAGCCTTGTGCCAAAGCTCCTGGCTTTGCAAATGTTCTGGACTTAGGAGAGAGCGGCCAGTGAGCACGCAGGCAGGCTGTCTTGCTGGCTGGATTCCTCCAGCACGCTGTGTGCCAAATGTGATGTCCACGCCACACGCCCCTCTGGGGTTTCTGAAGCCTCTAGCCCAGCTCCTTGGCATTGCCACACCTAGGCAAAGGCTTTTCTAAGCAGCCACTCTTGGAGTTTGCTTCTAGGACAAAGCTGTTCCTCACCCAGAGTTGGACTAACAGCTTCCCACTGCTTGATTGATGGGTCTGACAGTCAAAGGACCCTGGTATCTAATGACGGTGGTGCTGATGATCCAAGGTGCTGGCCCACAGGACATCCCAGGTATAGTAGAGGGGCCAGGAATGATCCAGAAGGCAGCACTTATCCATCAGTCTTCCCTGGTGTTCCCAGAAATGTTCAAGGAGCAGAAGTTGCTAACAAGAAAAGTAAAACCAGGTCCTTGGTTTCAAGGAGCACTCAGGCCAGTTGGGAAAATAAAGCACGAAACAGAGGGGACAGTTACAGGACAGTGGTATGGAAGGAGAATGGCATGGCCCCTGAATTCAAGGAGGGGGTTATCTGAGATTATCAGAGAAGCTTTGTGGAGACAGGGAGATTTGATGGATGGGCCACTTTCTACTTGTCAAGATGGAGGGGTGGAGCTCAGTTGCTTAGGATGAGCAGCAAACAGTTGGGACCCTTGGCCCAGTATGGGTGTGGGGTTGGGGTCTGGGAGAAGAGATGGTGATAAGAGAGGAGAATTCCCAGCCTAAGGCTCTGAGAGTGGAAATATAGAACACACCCAGCAAGACTGTCAGCTCCAAGAGGAGCTGCTTGTCTGGTGTGGTTCCGTTTAGACACCAGACTCTTTCCTGTAACACCCAGGTAGGATCCCCCTGGTCCAGGCATCATACTTAACAGTGTCTGGAGGGAGAGGCTCTTTAAGTCAAGACTTTACCAAGACCACAAATGGCGTAGCTGGGAGTTACTAAACAGACCACAGTGTGCTACGGGTGATAATGGCTCAAAGTGAGTTCATGTCAACACTCAGACCTTCCTCACTAAGGAGCTGGTGGAGGCCTTAAACTAGCAAGGCCTAGAAAAGAGCTTAGATCTGATCTGGGCAGGAGGCCTTGTCCTCTAAGTTCTGCTGACCCACTTTGGTATATCATGTGACAATTTTTGCCCAGATTGCAGCATCTGAAGGTGTTAGGAGGTTTATTAGTTTTTGCAGATAATTCTCAAGCCCTGCTCATGAGGTTGTTAGAAGTTCCTTCAAGAGTGACGTGATCCCAGGGAAGAAAGTGTTCACGTTCCTGGGTCTCGGCTGGGAGGGCACCCTGTGTGGTTGACTTCGCTGGAGCTCCAGATCACTCAGCAAGACTCCCCTCCCACCCTACTCTTGCCCCCACCCCACGTAGGCATTGCCCATCTCCTGTATCCTACTCTGGGTAGGAGGAAGGAGAGGGAGTAGGTGGACGGAGCTTGTAGAGTCTATTCTGAGTGCTGAGATGGCACCTGAGGGTCCCAGGGACCTGCTGGGAGGAAAGGGAGAGGAAGGGTAGGTCCTTGCCTGATTCTTTTCCAGGCACAGTTCTACCACCTGCCCGTGGGGAGGCTGGTGATGGGGGAGATCTGGGCCCCTAAAGAACCCATCAGCTTTTTTCCTCAAGGGAAGGGAGACCCAAGAAACACAACTCTGGATTTAATGCCTGGGTAACACCAACATTAGCACAAACTCAATTTCTGGTAGGCAAAGTCCTCTCAGTAACAGACTTTCAGTGACTCCACCAGTTTTTCCATTTCCATATACATATTCCAAAGGGATGATGTTAACAATCCCCAGCATCTTTCATTTTAAGGCCCTCCAAAGAGTTTATCATGTTGTAAATTGTGGTATTAGTGCTCAGGAAATGTAGAAAAAGTATTTGATAAAATTCAGCATCTATTCATGATAAAAACCCTCAGCAAACTAGGAATAGGATTTCCTCAATCTGATAAAGGATATTTACAGAAAAAAACCTATAGCTAACATAAAACAAACCCCCATAACATCATACTTAGTGGTGAAGTATTGGGCACTTCCCCCCTGAGGTTGGAAGCAAGTCAGGGGTGTCCACTATCACCACTTCCTTCGCCACTGTACTAAGGGGCCAAGCCAGTGCAAGAAGACATAGAGATTAGAAAGCAAGAAGTAGACAGGTCTTTATCTGCAGGTGAAATGATTGTATATTGGAAAACACAAAAGAATCTACAAACTATTAATAATCATTAATATAATTAACATGTACATTTAGTAAGACCACTGGATAGAAAGGCAATATATAAAAATCATTTGTATAGTCATGCATTGATTAATGATGGGGATATGTTCTGAGAAAAGCGTCATTAGGTGATTTCAACCTTGTGTGAACATCATAGAGCGTACTTACACAAACCTAGATGGTATAGCCTACTACACACCTAGGCTATATGATATTCATCTTGTGGGACCACCGTTGTATATGTGGTCTGTTGTTGATCCAAACGTCGTTATGTGGTGCATGACTGTATTTCTATAACTAGTAACTAGGAACTGGAAAATGAAATTTAAAAAGTGATACTGTTTATAATTGCATTAAAAAATTAAATATGTAGAATAAGCCAAACTAAAGATGTATAAAACCTCTACACTGAAAACTATAAAATGGTATTGAGAAAACTTAAAGACCTAAATAAATGGAGAGATGTTTCATGTTCATGGATTGGAAAATTCAATATTGTTAAGATGTCAATTCTTTCCAAATTGATCTGTAGAATAAATTCAACCCTAATCAACTTTCCAACAGAATTTTTTGGAGTGAATATTGACAAATTGATTCTAAGCTTTATATAGCAAAGCAAAAGACCTAGAATAGCCAAACAACCTTGAAGAATAAGAACAAAGTTGGAGGATTTTTACCAGCAGATTTTAAGACTTACTATAAACATGCAGTAATAAGGACAGTGTAGTATTGGCATAAGAATAGAAAAATAAACTAGCTGAACAGAATAGAAAGACCCAGTATGTGGTTCTTTGATTTGCAACAAAGGTGCCACTGCAACTTGGTGGGGGAAAGGATCGTGTTCACCAAAAATGATGCTAAAGCAATTGGGTATCTGTATAGAAAAAAAAATAATAAAGCAAACCTTGATTCCTACCTCATACCATATAAAATTAATTTAAGATAGAGCATAGACCTAAATGTGAAAGGTTAATAAAGCTTCAAGAATAAGACAGAGGAGAAGATTTTTACAACCCTGGGATAGGAAAAGAGTTCTTAAACAGGGCACAAAAAGCACAAAAAAGCATATTGGTCAAACAAATTTAAAAAGTTAAATAAACAAAATTTAGATTGGGAGAAGATATTCATAATACATGTTAAATGACATAGGACTTGCATCTAGAGTATATAAAGAACTCTTTTAAATTAACAACAAAAAGACAATCCAATTAAAAAATGAGCAAGACTTGGACAGATATTTCTCAAAAGAAAATCTCCAAATGGCCATAAACATATGAAAAATTCTTAACATCATTACTTATGAAGGAAATATACATTAAAACCAAAATGAGAAAGCTCTATACACCCCTACTATGGCTAATCAACCAACCAACCAACCAACCAACCAACAGACAAACAAACAATAACAACAGTGTGATCATTCCAAGTGTTGGCAAGGTTGTGGAGCAACTGGAAACCTCCTGTTCTGCTCAGTGGCAGTATTAATTGGTTCAATCATTTTGGAAAACTATTATCTGTAACATTATCGCAACAGCTAAACACATGCATAGGTATGGCCAACAATTTTACTCTGAGTTATATACCCGAGATAAAGACAAATATGACATTCACAACAGCTTTATTCATAATAGTGCAAAAGTAAGAAAAAAAACCCCCTAAGTATCCATATACAAAGAGGATGGACAAATAAATCAGAATATATTCATACAATGGGATACCACACATCACTAAAAAGAGGATGACCTCTACTGGAACACACAACAACATGGATGAATCTCACAGACATTATCTTGAGCCAAAGAAGCTGGCCATAAAAGAGCACATGCAGTATGATGTAGATGAAAGTCAAAGAACAAGAAAAACTGCTCTGTGGTGATAGAAATAAAATAGTAGGTGGCTCCAGTGGGATGGGGAGTACTAACTGGGACAGGGCATGAAAGGACTTTCTGGGATGTTGGAAATGTTTTACATCTTGATTTGGATGGTGGTTCCAATGTGTAGACAAAGGTAAAAATTCAAGAATGATGAACTAATCCCAAGACTTGAATTTCCAAAGACAGAACTCCAGGATGATATTTTTGGGTGTATGTCTGGGGATGGTCTTCAAGCCTGATCGTTATTCCAAGTAGATGATCCCATACACCACTGAAAAGTTTTGTTTTTTTTTTTTTTTTGTGTGTGAGGAAGACCAGCCTTGGGCTAACATCCGTGCCCATCTTCCTCTGCTTTATATGGGACGCTGCCACGCCATGGCTTGACAAGCAGTGCGTTGGCGGGCGCCTGTGATCTGAACCAGCGAACCCCAGGCTGCCAAAGCATGAACTAAACCGCTGCGTCACTGGGCCGGACCCCACCACTGAAAAGTTTTATTGTTTCCAATTATTACAGGTGTTAATTTTCTTGATTAATAGATGTGCACTTCTAAAATGTTAATAGATAATGGCCAGTTACTCCCCCCCAAAAATGTACAAATTTATGCCTCCACCTCATGTGTGAGAGTGGGTGACTCTACTTACAACCAATAATGCCTGGCTTTGGGGTGAACTGTGCTCTGGACTCTTAACAACATTCCTAATGGTGTCATCTCCGTGCATGACCAACCCCTGAGCAGATTGAGGAAGGCAGGGCAGGAAACAGACTCCATGACTTGAAAATGCATTCCTTATATCAGTTTCTGGTACCTGAAAGCTACACAACCCCTACCAAGAAAGTGAGGCTGGGCTTCTGAGAAAAATGTCTTTTTGGGAAAGAAAAGCATTTTCTAAATGGGGAAGAATGCAGAATGAGGGAACATCTTTGGGATTGACACAGACTTGAGCAAATAAATAGTTTTGTTTATGTATTTAAAGATTTACTTGCAATATTTTCAAAGAGACCCTCAGCAATTTGACAATATTGTATAATATATTACTATATAGTTTGCACATTTGGGAACATTCTGCAATATTGCTCAGCAACTTGCTTTCTCACTCACAATATATAAAACACGTGCAGTGAAAATACCTAGTTGTTCATGGTGATTGTCTTTGAGGGGTGGGGTCATAGGGGACGCACTTTCTGCATGACCTGTTTCTACATCCTATGGATGTTTTACAAAGAGTGTACATTATTATGCTTTTGTAATAAAAAGTAAAAAAAAATTTGAAGTCAGGAAGTGTAATGTCTCTAGCTTTGTTCTTTCTCAAGATTGGTTTGTCAATTTGTGGTCTTTTGTGGTTCTATATGAATTACAGAATTGTTTTTTTATATTTCTGTAAGAAATGTCATTGGAATTTTGATAGGGATTGCACTGAATCTGTAGATTGCTTTGGGTAGTATGGATATGCCAACAATACTAAGTCTTCCAATCCATGAACATGGGATGTCTTTCCATTTGTTTGTGTCTTCTTTAATTTCTTTCATCAATGGTTTTTTTTTTCTTCTCTTTTTTTGGTGAGGAAGATTTGCCCTGAGCTAACATCAGTGCAAATCTTCCTTTATTTTGTATGTGGGACGCCTCCACAGTGTGGCTGATGAGTGGCATAGGTTCGCGCCTAGGATCTTAACCTGCAAACCCAGGCTGCCAAAGCAGAGCACCCAGAACCTTAACCACTTGGCCATGGGGCCGGTTCCCTTTCATCAATGCTTTGTTGAAACAAAATAAGTTTTCAGTGTACAAGTCTTTCACTTCCTAGCTAAGTTTATTTCTAACCATTTTATTCTTTTTGGTGCTATTGTAAATGAGATTGTACTGTAAATTTCCTTTTTAGATAGTTTGTAGTTAGTGTATTGAAACATTAGTGTATGTGGATTTTGTATCCTGCAACTTTACTGAATTCCTGTATTAGTTCTAACAGGTTTTTGGTGGAGTCTTTATGGTTTTCTGTATATAAGATCGTGTCATCTGCAAACAGGGACAATTTTACTTCTTTCTTTCCTGTTTGGATGCCTTTTATTTCTTTTTCTTGAGTAATTGCTCTGGCTAGGACTTCCAGTACTATGTTGAATAGACCTGGTGAGAGTGAGGACACTTGCCTTGTTCCTGATCTTAGAGGAAAAGCTTTCAGTTTTTCACTGTTGAGTAAGATGTTAGCTGTGGGCTTTTCATATGTAGCCTTTATTATGTTGAGATATTTTCAAAACATATTACAAAGCTACAGTAATCAAGACAGTATGGTACTGGCATAAAGACAGATATATAGACCAGTGGAACAGAATACAGAGCCCAGAAATAAATCCACACATTTATGTTCAAATGATCTTCAACAAGGGTGCCAGGAATACACAATAGGGAAGGGATAGTCCCTTCAACAAAAACGGTGCTGGGAAAACTGGATACCCGCATATAAAAGAATGAAATTGACCCTTATCTTACATACACACGAAATCAACTCAAAATGGATTAAACACTTAAATGTAAGACCAGACTAAAACTCCTAAAAGAAAACATAGGGGAAAATCTTCGTGAATGTGTCTTTGCAATGATATGACACCAAAAGCAAAGGGAACAAAATAAACGGGTATGACTACATCAAACTAAAAAGCTTTTGCATAGCAAAGGAAATAATCAACAGAGTGAAAAGGCACTCTACAGAACAGAAGAAAATTTTGCAAACTATATATTTGATAAGGAGTTAATCTCCAAAGTATATAAGGAACTCTTACAACTCAATAGTAACAAAACTAATAGCTTGATTAAAAAATGGGTTAAGAACTTGAATAGACATTTCTCCAAAGAAGACATACAGATAGCCAACAGGTATATGAAGAGATGCTCAACATCACTAATCATCAGGGAAATGCAAATCAAAATCACAATGAGATATCACCTCACACCTGTTAGGATGGCTATTATCAAAAAAAAGAAAAAGACAAGTATTGGCGAGGTTGTGGAGAAACTGGAACTCTTGCACACTGTTGGTGGAAATGCAAAGTGGTGCAGCCACTATGGAAAACGTATGGAGGTTCCTCAACATTTAAAAAATAGAACCAATAATTCCACTTCTGGGTATTTGTAGAAAAGAATTAAAATCAGGGTCTCCACGAGATGTTAGCACTTCATGTTTGCTGCCTCACTATTCACAATAGGCAAGATGTGGAAACAATCTAAATGTCCATAGGTAAATGGATAAAGAAAATGTGGTCTATACATACAATGGAATATTATTCGACCCTAAAAAAGATGGAAATTCTGCAATATGCAACAACAAGGATGAACTCTGGGGACGTTATGCTAGGTGAAATAAGCCAGTCACAGAAAGACAAGGATGACAGAAAGGCATGATTTCACTTGTGAGGTATCTAAAATAGTAAAATTCATAGAATCAAAAAGTAGAATGGTGGTTGTCAGGGGCTGGGGGGAGGGGAAATGAGGACTAAAACAGGCATAAAGTTTCAGTTAAGCAAGATGATTAAGTTCTAGAGAGCTACCGTACATTTTACCTATAGTCCACTATACTGTATTGTACACTGAAAATTTTGTTAAGAGGGTAGATCTCCCATTAAGTGTTCTTATCACAATAAAAAAAAACACACAACTTTTGTTGTTAAGGGAACCCAGGGAAAAGAGCACTAGGTGACTCCTGTCCCTCTCATCTGGGGTCTCTGGGAGTTGGGAATAGGGAAACCCTGGGCTGATGACATCTGATTGGGAGTGTCCGGTTGGGTGGGGGAAAGGGTGACGGCTCCCTGCCACCACCCCCACCATCCTCCCACCTACAAAGAGAAAAATAAGAACCAGAGCCCCCAGGCACTCCCGGGAGGTCTGGTCCTGACAGCTTCCTCCCGGATCAATGAGCTGACACTGGATAGTCTGCAATCACCCGCCAGTTACTCTTCCTGTCCCAGCTCAATCAGCTTATCAGGGCCCGGGAAATGAGGTGGGGTCTCTGGGTGTGCAGATTCTGGTTGGACAACCTCGGAGCCCCTAAATGCATTCCAGCTCCCCAGGTTCTGAGCCGATTGTTTTGCCTGCCTGTTTTTAGAAGGATGTGAAAAAAAAGTGACCAACTGAGTTAGTTGGTTTCAATTTCCTTCACCTAAAGATGTCACGTGTTGTGTTTCTGCTGGTGGTCTCCAGTGCTGGGGTGACTGCGGTCACATGCTCGTTGGGAGAGAAGGGGTCACTACTGGAGAATGTCCGCCTTGCACTGCAGTTTTGTCTGCTCTTCCCAAGGCTGATTTCAGCTTTTACATCCTACTTCCCAAGTGTCTGTCTGCTTCATGCTGGCTGCTAGAAACAGCAGTGAAGGGACACAGCCCTTACCCTCCTAGAGCTCCTGGCTGAGTGGAGATGAGCATGCCCATATCACAAGCAATAGTAGGGTGTGGGATAAGGGGGTAGGATGGGGGGAAGGCGCTGCCTCTCTGGTTAGTGGGACAGAGCTCCGGCTGGGTTGTAGACCTACATCTGCTACTTTTTGTACATCATTGTGCAAACTGAAACCCATCTCTTACTTTCTGAGGCCCTCAGTTTTTGCCTGTGTAAAATCTGTCCTGGCAATCGCACAGAACCACCGTGAGGGGCAGAAATCAGCTGTGAAGGTGCCTGGGGCGAGGAGGTACAACGATGGCTACGATGCTGATGTCTGTGTTTGTTCTGTTTGCTGCCACCAGGGAACAAAGGGCTATGACTGGTGTTGCACTTGCAGAAAAGGTACCTTGAATTTCTTTGTTTCTCTGAGTATAGCCACAGTCCTCCCAGAACCCCAAGACCACTCTCAACTCTAACACAGCCCCGTTGCACTTCAGGATGAAGGTGTGGTTGGACAATGCTGGCTGGTGACCCAGCTGTCCAGGTGGAGCCCTCCTGGGAGCAACTGGGTGCAAGTCCACACGGGTTGAAGCTTGATGGTGCCCACCACATGGATGGAAGGTGGGAGCAGGGATGGGAAGGGGCTTTGCAGTTGTATACAATGGGTCCTATCTGTAAGTCTCCTCACTCCTAGGAGAGCCTGTGTTTGTTTCCCTGTTCCTCTCCCTGCCCTTTGGGTGAGTATTAGAACGTCCCTGCCTGGACGCAGCAGTGGTAGAGGAAGCTGGAGTCAGAGGGTCACAGGGTGGGCAATGCTCCTGAGGGTGGTGCAGGCTGACACGGTGAGGACCAAGGCACCCTGATGAGGGGTGACTCTCGGGTCACAGTGGTCAGGAGGCGGGGGCTGGGGGTCCCTTCCCGGGACACTGATCTCCAGACCTTGGAACCCATGCACTTGGTGCTCTGCACTTTTCTCCCCACTTTTCTCTCTCTCCTCCTCACTCCTTCATTTCCCTTTCTTTTCCTCCTTTCCCCTCTCTTTCTCTCTCTCTTCCCCTCAATCCCAACTCTGCACAGGCACCCCATCTCCTCCAGGTGCACCCAGCCCAGAGGCAGCAGCACGAACATCTGTTCCCATCATCATTCAAAACTGGCAGATTTTCTTTACATCCTTGACCATAATTATAACAATGGCTTTAAATTCCTAATCTGCTCATTCCAACATCTGGGTCTCTATTAGCTGTCTCTTCTCTTGTGAATTGGTCACGTTTTCCTGTTCTTCATATGGTTGAATAATTTTTTTTATTGTATCCTGGCCATTGTGAGTGTAATGTTGTGGAGGCACTGGGCTTTATTATATTCTTATTGAGAGTGTTGATTTTTTGTTTTAGCTGGTAGTTAGCTTGGTTGGACTCAAACTGCAAACTCTGTTTCTGGGGCAGCAACACAAATCTCACTGAGTTCTTATCCCTCGCTGGGCAGCTTTGAGCCTGCTCCGTGAATGCATGGGTCAGCAATCACCAAAGGTTTGACAGAGTTTATGCATAGAATTCAGGGCTCCTCATCCTTGGCTCTCCTTTCTAGGATAACCCTTTCCCTTTCCAGCATCTGAGCTTTATCCTTTGGTTCTTTAAGCCAGAAAAACTATGGGTTTTCTATAAGAGCTTTAGTCATCCCATATGGTGCTCACTGCTCACTGTCTTCTTGAAGATGACTTTGAACCGTCTTCAAGCTGAAAGTCATAAAAATGGGAAACAGGCTATGCCCCAGCCCTTCTTCCAAATGTCAACTCCCCTCTAGAATCTGCCTGCTTTTGTTCACTCTCCAGTGCCTTTAGACAGCTGTATTTTTAATTTTGTCCAGAGTTAATAGTTCTTATCACTGAGAAGTTTGGTCCAATAGGAGTTACTTGGCCATATCAGAAGTAGAACTCCTATTTTTTTATTTCACCATTTTTAGAGTGTGGCCTTCTTTTTCGAGATTGTCTTGTGGTGGCAAGATGACTCCTGCAGCTCAAGCCATCATGTTAACATTCCAGGCTGGAAAAAGGGTGAGAGGAGGGGCAACATGTGCTTTCCAGGTGCATCAGCCACCCTTTACAGGGGTTTTTCATAATTCTCCCCTAACAACTTCCACTTACATCCCATTGCTCAGAGTTTAATTGCAAGGTTATGAATGAAATGGAATTATTAAGCTGGGCACGTTGCTATTCTCAACAGAATTAGAGTTAAGTTCGTAAGATGGAAGAGAGAATGGCTCTCAGGAAGGCAGCTAGAAGCTATCCCATTTCACAGGGATATTATGAAGATTAAAAATGTTGATACGTGTTAACTGCTTAGTACCGTTCCTGGAACATAGGAAGCGTTCCATAAATGCTAGTTTTATGTGAAACTTATTGCTATAAGTTTCACAATAGACATAAACCCAGGGCATTATGGAAATCTTGAAGAGAGACACCTAGCCCAACTAGGAAGGGAGGGGTGACAGGGAAGACTTCCCAGAGGAAGTGATACCTGAGCCAAATCTGAAAGAGAAATAAACGTTAACGTGGTAAGAGAGGAAAGGAGTCCCAGGCAGAAGGAAGAGAACTGGGTGAGGTTTGGCAATGAGAAACAGCCTGTCGTGTGCAGGGATGTACTAATAGTCCACGTAAAGTTCAGAATGATGAGTGAGGAGGCAAGAGAGGTAGTCAGGACTAGGATGTGGAAAGGAGCTGATTCTTCTCCTCTGTCCAAAAAAGTGCCCAGGACATAGTGGGAGGCAATTTTATATGTGGTCAGGTAGCGGTCAAGTTGGAGCATGCGTGGACACACACACGCACACGTATATACACACACAGTCATGCCTGAGACTTACCTAACCCTGCAGGCCTCCCGTGGGAGAGAAGCCTGGTAGGAAGCGAGCCCCATGGCCCAGGCACTGCAGACCTTCCCTCTGTGGGAGTTCAGGGCAGAGCGGCAGGCCTGTGGGCCGGGTGGTCTCTGTGGCCCCCTGACAGATCTGGACTCCCTGGCCCCCATAACTCTTCCCAAAGATAGGGGCTTTTGAAAACACACTTGACAAGTTTGGTCAAACAGGAAGACAAGAGCTGATAGTGTGGGGAGGAGGTGAGGGGGCGGCTTTCTGCCTGGGCCTTTTCCAGCTTTCTCTCCCCGCCCTCACACCAGCCTGGTCCTTGAACGCCCAGATCCCTTCGGGTGTGAGCGTGGAGTGTGAGCACCTGTGCACCAGGTGTGCTTGGGTCTGGGGTTTCCCCTCTGCTTCTGCCCCTCCGCTTGCGGGTGAAGCATCCCCACAGTGTCAGCCAGGGACTCTCCCGCCCTCCCTCACTCTCTTTCTGATAGAAGCTCCTCCTGGCTTGTGATCTCTCCTAACCCCTCCCTGTAGTGCTTTGCTCAATTCAGTTCAGTTCAGTTCACATTTATTGCACACCCTGTCCTGGGCCTGGCAGAGCTCTGCCTGGGATGTGTGGTGTCTGCATGTTTGTGTGTGCAGGGTGAGTATTCGATATTAGAACACAATAGATCTACCTTGTCTTTCTTTTTACTGTTGAGAAATATTCTGTGTTGTGGCTAAACTGCAGTTTGGGCCATTCTTCCATTAATGGGTATTTAGGTTGATCATGGAGCTTCGACATGCACATAGGGCTGCAGTAGCAGGTCCGTATGTGCCCCCTTTCACACCTGCACCTGGGTGATGGCTGTACGGGCCTGGCAGTGAGGAGAACAGCAGGAAGCCAATGGCAAGCTGCCCTCCAGAGCACCGCACCAGTTTACACCAGTGTGAGTTGTGACTCTCACAACCCGTTTCCCCATATTCTCGTCAACACTTGACCTCACCATGCATTTAAAATGTTACCAGTATAATTATGTCCTTATTTGCTTGCCCCCTGCTCTCAGAGTCCCCTTGAGGAGACTCATCTCCTCAAGGTCAGGGACTATTCATGTCTTGCTTAACTCTGGTTAAGATTTTTTAAAAATTCTGTTTTCTTCCTCAATTGATTTACAAAGTTTAACTCTCATTTTAGTGGTTAGTCAGAGTTTTAACAGGTACTTTTCATGGTTAAAGGTAGTCACCTTCCTCCCGTCTTCCAGCCTCACTAGTTATCATTGTCCGCTCATTCAGTTCCAAGGTATTTTTTACCCCCACGTGAGCCTTTACGATCATTTCATAGAACTGGTGCTTGTTTAACTTCACCCACGTGTTCACTGTTTTCTCTGTTCTCGATCCCTTCATGTGCACAAGACCTTCTTTCTGGAACCGTTTCCTTCTTCTTGGGTGAAGGCATGTGGTAGTAAACTCAGTTCTTTGTCTGAAAGGCTATTGTCCTCTTATTCTTATTTTTTCCCCAGCTTTATTGAGGTATAATTGACAATTAAAAACTGTATCTATTGGGGCCGGCCCGGTGGTGCAGCGGTTTAGTCCGCGCTTGGCAGCCCGGGGTTCACGGGTTCGGATCCCGGGCGCCGGCGGACGCACTGCTTGTCAGCCATGCCGTGGCGGCGTCCCATATAAAGTAGGGGAAGATGGGCACGGATGTTAGCCCAGGGCCAGTCTCCCTCAGCAAAAACAGGAGGATTGGCAACGGATGTTAGCTCAGGGCTGGTCTTCCTCACCAAAAAAAAAAAAAAAAATTGTATGTATTTAAGTTGTACAACTTGATGATTTGATGTATGCATACATTGTAAAATATTTACCACAGTCAAGCTAATTAACATATCCATCATCTCACATGCTTGCTATTTGTGTGTGTGTGTGTGTGCTCATGATGATAACACTTAAGATCTACCTTCTTAGCAAGTTTCAAGTATATAGTAGAATATTGTTAACTATAGTCACATTGTTGTACATTAAGTCTTCAGAATTTATCTTGCATAACTGAAACTTTGTACCCCTTGACCAACTTCTCCCTATTTCTCCCTCCCTCCCAGCCCCTGGTAACTACAATTCTACTCTCTGTTTCTATGAGTTTGATTAGTTTAGATCCCACATGTAAATGAGATTGTGCTATATTTGTCTTCCTGCATATGGCTTATTTCACTTAGCATAATGTCCTCCAGGTTCATACATGTTGTTGCAAATGACAGGATGTTCTTTTTAAAGGCTGAATAATACTCCATTTTATACATGCCACGTATTCCTTATCCATTCATCCGTCAACAGTATTGCCCTCTTATTCTTGAGTGAGGGTTAAGCTAAGTTTAGAATTCTGGGTAGATAGTTATTTTCCCTCAGCGTGCGGAAGATGTTATTCCACTGCCTTCTGGCTTCCATTGATGTGGTGGTTGGTCTGCTTGTTGTTCCTTTATAAGTAATCTGTCTTTTCCTTGTGGCATTATTAAAAGATCTTTTTAATGTCTTTGCAATTTCACTATGATGTGTCTACATATGAATTCAATTTTACTTATCCTGCTTGGATTTCTTAATCTGATGGTTCATGTCTATTATCAATTTTGAAAAATGCTTAGCCATTATTTCTTCAAAGATTACCTGTCCCTAAATCGTGTCTTCAGGACACGAATTAGATATAATTTAGACCTTCTCATTCTATCCTCCATAGTGTCTCTCATACTTTTCGTCTCTTTATCTCTGTGCTGCACTACAAGTCATTTCGTTAGCTCTGTCTTCCAGCTCATGAATTCTCTATTCAACTTTTTAACTAATTCCACTGGGCTGTAAAGTTCAATGATTTGAGTTTCCATTTCAAGCTTTATTTATTTATTTATCAACAGGCCTCGTTGTTTTTATTAGTCTCTGTTTCTTGCTTGAATTTTTAGTTCTCTGTTTTACTGTGTTAAACATTTTCAACTTACTTGTTTCATATATCATACCTACTCATTCCAGTGTCTCAAGTCCTTCTACTTTTACATGTTTCTGATGATTCCACTTACTGTTCCTCACGTGTCTTACCCCTTTGTGATTGCAAGCTCTAGTTGACTACGCTGAATCTGTGGGAAGCTCAGGGGCCTGGACTGATGGTGTGCCCCTCCAGAGAGAACTCACTTTGCCTCTGCCAGGTGTCACAGAACACTGCTGGCCTGGGACCGCTTTAATTTCTTGACTTGGGGTTTCCTGGACTGAGTGGGTAGTGTAAATTTGAACCCAGACCTGCAGAATGCAGGGCTATGGATATGAATTGTCAGTGGAGTCTATATTCTTTTATTTTCCTTTTCCCCACATGGATTCAAGCCTAAGATTAAATCTTGGATCTAAGACAGTTGAGTTTTCTCGTCTCCCTTTGATGGTGGGAGATTTTTTTTCTAGTCCATTCTTTCACTGAGAGTGTAGCCCTTCAAAGGCCCCAACATCTGTGTATGGGAGAGGAGCAGAGTAGGGGATCCAATCACACATATACCCAAGGCCTTGTGTCCTCTGTTGGCAGTAAACCTGAGACTCCGGTGTCCTGGTATCAGCAGATCCTGGGAGCTGCCCTGGTGCACCACTGGCTCTCTAGGCTGGAGGCCTGTCTCCTCTTGACCTCTGACCTTTACAGAGTCCTCGTTTCACTCCAAGTTCAGCTCTGCATTTAAAAAGATTGTTTGATGTATTTCATCCAGTACTTTTTTTAAAAACAAGAGGTTTTTTTTTTTTTTTTTTCCCCCAGAATATCGAATCCGTAATACTGCCAGGAGCAGAAGTTCTTATCAGGGTTTTGCAGTATAAAGTACGAGTTCAATACTGACTATACCATAGTCTAGCACACAGCCATCGTGTCTGTAATTCTTTCGTATTGCTGGCACATTGCTCAGCCTGTTTTAGCTCTTTGCAAATTCCTCAGACTTCGTGCCTGGTTCTAGGCCAAGCATGGCTTCCTGCTGCAGAGTGTTTGTGTGACTCAGCCCATGCTAGCTGCCCCTCAGGCTTCTCCGTCTGCATTTCCACTCTTGGCACTATTGCCACCATGATTGTGGAGATGGTTAGTGTGTGGCCCCTCAGCACAGGCACATGTCCTTATAGCCTGTCCAGGTGGCAGGCTCCTGCCCTTGCTCTGCCTCCTCTGTATTTCTGAGATGAGGACCTTAGCCTCAGGACCCCGAGTCCCTGCTGGAACGCCTGCCATCCCTCCTTCCCACGTGTGAGCCAGGCTGGAGCCTGCTGTGGCACTTGAGATGTTATGCTTGAGATTTGTTCTCTGGGTTGTCCCTTCTTAAAACCCTTCTAGAAAAGAGACTGTTCATATTCTATTAAGACTAGTGTGAATGGGCTTATCTGACACCGTGATAATGGTAATAGCCAGTGTTTATTCAGTTCTTACAGGGCACTAAGTGATTATTATTGCGACCCCACACTGAGAGCAGGGATGAGGAAAGATGGCCCTGCAGATCAAGATATGGCCCGGAGTCCAGGCTGGCCATGGGGTACTGAAATGGGTTCCAAGGTGTGATAGGGCTTGTGAGGGCCCTGAGGGCTTGGAAAGGAAAGTCATCACTGGCAGGGGAGGGGGACAGATAGTCATTTATCATTCATTCAGTCAACAAACCCTCCTTGAGCACCTACTGAGTACCAGCCTTGTGCTGGGTGCTGGGGATACAGATAAGAATGAGGACTGGCCTCGGGGAGCTTAGAAGAGCCTGGCATGAGGCAGATCCCTGCCCATTACCTAAGAATATCTACTCTAGTCCTCGCTGTACAGACAAAGTAACTGAGGCCCAGAGAGGGAGGGAACTGGCTCAGGGTTGCACAGCAAGTCCTTTCATCACGGAGACAGTGAGGATGGCCATGAGGAAAGAGAGTCTGAAGTGAGGGAGGCCCAACCCGGTGACCTGGGCTGCAGTGTGGAGGCCTGTTGCTGCCACAGACTCTGCTCCCCCAGGGTCCTGTGGTAAGCACCTCTGCAGCCCTCAGTCCCCAGGCAGGGAGGGCTGCTGGCTGAGAAGGCTCTGCTGCAGCGTGGGGCAAGGGGACCTTTCTCTCCCGCCCATCAGAAACCCATGGGACAGAGCCGTTTTTATCAGACCCCAGCTGTGGCTGCCTTGGGCTTGCTGGGAAGTGCTGGGTCTGGGAGGGAGGCTCAGGACAGGCTGACACGGCCGAGAGGAGATAATCTCAATCGGCAGCCTCCAGATTGAGGGAGAAATGTAAACACAGGCTGCTGGGCCAGCAGCAATGGGTGTGGGGAGGGGTCGGCAGTGGGCACCCTGCTGGCCAGCCCTCCTCACAGAGCCTGCTCTGAGGGGAGTTGGGCTTGATTATCCATGACCTGGTCCTTCGCAGGCATGTGAGGGAGCGGCTGCTGTGGCTGCTGAGTCCCTGTAGGCCAATCTTGCCATCGATGGGCCTAAGTGGGGAGGATCCTGGCCCGACACCAGACAGGGCTCCACCCAGCCCTGGCTCGTTTCACAACTAGCTGTGGGACATCCTTCAGCAAGCCACCTGATTGCTCTACACCTTGGTTTCCTTATCTGTAAAATGGGGGTGATATTAGAACCAACCTCATCGGGGTGCTTGATCTTTATTCATTCTACAAATATTCACTGGGCACCACCTAAGTTCCAGGCACGCTGCCGGGCATTTAGGACACAGCCATAAAGACAACACAGAGCAGAGACTGTCCCTCTACTCAGAGCTGAGGGTGAGGCTTCAATGGGATAATGTGGATAAAACGCTTGACACCGGCCCTGGCACAGAGGAAATGCTCATGAAACGTAGTTACTGATTGTGATGGTTGTTATCCTTAATTAATTAATTTGAGCCAGTGCAGTCTGGGTCCATCTCCCATCCTCCTTACCCTTCACATGGCTAACTCAAGCTCAGCCTTCACTTAGATGTTCTCTCCTACAAGAAGCCTTCCCTGATTTCCCAAGGCTAAATTATCCCTCTCCCTACTCCCTCCACTTACCATGCTTCATTCTGGCACTTTTCACAGACCATTGTCCCATTAGTTCCCCCTTCTCTGCCCCGACCCAGCTCTGTGCTCCTCAAGGCAGGGCTGGGCTTTGTCCCCTCATGGGTTCCCCAGGACCTGGCACACTGTAGATGCTCGTTAGATGTTCATTGAATGAATGAATGAATGTGAGTCCTAACCATGCCCTGTGACTCTCAGGCACTTTGGGCTGACCCTCAGAGTCCGGGAAGATAACTTCTCAGCCCACGACTGAGAATTGCTTGTGGGGAAACCCCAGGTCAGCAGTGCAGATTTCTGTAGGTGTGGCAATGATCGCTGGCGTTTGTGGAGCGCCTGTCATTGCCGGACCCTGTTAGGAGCTCTTTAGTAGACTGAATCTGCAGCCCACTCCTGTGAGATAAGAGATATAATTTTTCCCGTTTTGCTGATGAGGAAATGGAGGCTCTGAGTGTTAATTATCTTGCCCAAGGTCACCCAGCCAGTCAGTGTGGGTGGAGTCAGGATTTGAAGCCAAGTGGAGCACCTCCAAGGTGACGCTCTCTGCCTTCACCCTGCCATCTCCCAGGCCTGTGCGTGGTGTGTGGCCTTGTGGCAGGTGGCCCACACGTGGCTGTGGCAAGTCTATCCTGGGCAGCTCCCATCATCCTGGGTGTGGTCTGGCCCCTGCAGGCCTTGTTGCTGGGAGCGGCAGGAAGGAAGGAGCTGTTGCTTTAGGTCCCAGTGACAGAAAAGGGCAGGCTAGAAGCATGTCCTGCCATGAAAACCATGAATAATCACCCATGTGGTCTGGGAAGCCATCAGCCTGCCTCTGGGGGAGCTAGTGAGGCAGGTGGGCTGGGAGCCCTCCAACCTGGAGGAGTGGGGACTGCTGTGGGCCTGATCTGTCACAGCTTGGTGTGGTGTATTTATTTACTGGCTCATTTTCACATTTGTCAGGTATTGTAACTCTGGGGACCCCAGTGACATGCCGAGGGGCACAGCTTCACCAGCTCTTCAAGCATTTGATTCTGTTTGTTTCCTTTCTCCCAGCTATGGTCAGAATGGTTTTTAGGAAGTTGGTGAATGCCTTTTGGTTAGAGGAGAGGAGCCGTGTGTCCTTGTGGGTGCCTCTGTCTGGTGTCACACTCAGGAGCTCTTACATGTGCGATGGCTCCACGAGCTCCTGGCCGAGGCTCTGACTTCAGTACTCAGAGAGAAAGAAGCTGCCTTGGTGCGGATTGTCATTTGTTCCTTCAACCAACATTCCCGAGAACCTACTCTGTGCCAAGCCTGGTGCTGGGCATTAGGGATGAAATGGAGAATGAGACCCAGGTCATGCCCTCAGGAGCTGACAGTTCAGTGGGAGAGTCAGGCCAAGAAACAGATGATGACAGACCAGGATGGGGAGGGCTCTGCCAGAGGGGCTCACAGAGGGCACACAGTGGAGCAACTCCTGATGCAGCCTGGAGAGAGGGAGCCTGTGGAAGGCTTCCTGGAGGAGGTGACAACTGGGCTAGGTTTTGAAGGATGCATATAAATAGGGAAACAATGTGGGGGAATGCTTTAATGGATTGTAGATAGTATAAATACCTGGTAGGGAGAGACAGTCTGAAGTGTTTAGGAAATATTAAGTAGTTTGGTTTGGATGGGAAGCTGTCTGTGTGTGTATGTATGCATATGTGTGTTTATGTGTGGTTTGTGTGTGTTGGTGTGTGTGTGTGCATTTGCATATTGGGGAAGGTATGACTGAAGAGCTGTATTGAAAATTTCTATTTACATGTTTTACATGAAAAACTTTTATGAAGTGTAATGTATGAAGAACAGTTAATCATTCACATTTTAGTGTGAACAAGTTTATATGTTTCTTTCTCAAAGAAGCTTAGATCCCTGAACGAGAATGGGTGCTGAAAGACAGGGCAGGCCACCCTGTTCACAATTAGTCATGCTCCCTACTCTGTCGCATTCCATGCAGCTCTCAAAACCCTCCTGGAGCCTGTTGATATTTTCAGCCTGTGTGTCCTCTGAGGTGTAATAATCTTGTCGTCTGCCCTGCGCTACAGGAAGCTTGAGAAACCTGATATTTGTCTCACACTCACCTCTGGCTAACCCTGTGGGGAGGAAGGGACCCTCCTCATACAGAGGCATGGCTTGGGCAGGCACCAAGGGTCCAGGGCCTGGCTCTGAGGGAGTGAGGGGAGGGCTGGGCAGGCTGCCAGCCAGACCACCTGGGCCCAGCCCCTGCTTGTTGTCCCTGTGCCCAGACCTTGCCGTGCCCCCAGCTGTGGTACCCTCTCTTTGACAGATTAAAACAGTAGATCACCCCATTCAGAGGGGGCTGCAATAACCCAAACCATGTGGGCTCTACAGGGGGGTGTATGTGTGAGGGGGATGAAAAGCACACTTTTGGGAGGAGAGAGGAAGGCACAAGGAAGAGCTATTGTCTTGGTAGCGTGTGTTCTGCCTGCAGAGGGCCTCAGGGTGGAGGTTTGATGGGCTTGCCAGCTGAGCAGTGGAGCCCCAGGCCTCTCCACCTGCTGGCCACCTGACTGGCTACTGCCTGGTAGAGGTAGCTCTGGATAGCACTGTGGGCCTGCTGCAGGCACGTCTCCAGGGTGGGGACTTGGAGGTGGACAGGTGTACTTCTGGAAGTAGCAGCAATAAAACCTCTCCAAAATGGGGCTCCCTCTGTCAGGACCTGATGGTTTGGGCCTCTGGGATATGAGCTCCTCTCTCAGAGCAGAGCTGACCTTCTGCCCACTGAGGGTGGGGCCCCAGGAGTAAGGACTGTGGGCAGCATGTTCCAGGCCAGGTAGGGTGGCTGCTTGTTGGGGACACAGTGGAGGATTCACCGTCAGGTGGGACTGTTGCAGCAGATCCATTAAGAAACTATTTTGAGCCCCATACCTTCTAGGACACCTGTGCATACGTTGTCCCTTTTGATCCTAGAACAAGCCTCAGTCAAATTAAATCATTCCAAAAGGAAACTTGCCCAGGGTCGCAGCTGGGAACTGGTGAAGGAGGGTTTTGAATCTGGGGCTAAGTCTATTCCCAGCCCGTAGGTGTGAATCTTTGCTTCTAAGGGTCATCTGTAGGCTGGTGGGCTTCAACGCCAAGCAGGGCCGCTTACATGCTGAGAGAACTTGCGCAAATTACTTAACTTCTCTGTGCCTCAGTTTCCTCCTC
Organism: Tapirus indicus; assembly: GCA_031878705.1. Taxonomy (NCBI): domain Eukaryota; kingdom Metazoa; phylum Chordata; class Mammalia; order Perissodactyla; family Tapiridae; genus Tapirus; species Tapirus indicus. The sequence goes on along the minus strand of CM062920.1, from coordinate 13,678,523 downwards.
TATCAGCGTTAGTTACAGCACTTATCTATAGGATCCCAGTGAGGCTCCAGTGCGGTGACACATGTGAGACCCTGGCCGAGGATCAAGTGATTGCAGCTGCTCACCACGTGGTGGCTGCCGAGGCTGTCAGCAGAACTACTGAGGTCAGCTGGATGGTGGCACAGCACGTTGGGGGCAGGCACGGTCTGGGCACCCAAGGCCTTGGACTGAGGGGTGTGATGAGCCTGGGCTCTTGGACTTCCCAAGGGTTCCCCCGCCTTTAAGTCCCAAGAGACGGCTTAGACACTGGGCTCCATCGGGCAGGGACCGTGAAGGGAAATTGAAAACACTGAGTAATCTATGCATGGCTGGAAGCTGGGTGTGGCTGTGCAGGGGCCTGCCAGACCACCTGGCCTTGAGAGGTCAAGAGTCATGAGGGAAGTTCATTTTGAAGAGGTGGACTTAGCGCAATTTATATTAAAGAAATGTTCTCTTACGTTTCTGTGGTGGGGGGGCGGGCTCTCAGACATAGTGTGGTCGGAGAATGAGTGACTATATATCCTGGGGGCCAGCACAGGCCTGGTTATGCATGTTGTCCCAGAGAAATTACTACCAGTGTCCCCTTTCGCGGCTAAAAGTGTCCTTATTTGGATAATAAATTATACAGTCACCTTATTCTGAGACACAGGCCAGGCTTTATCCACCAGAGCTGGCTCCCCCAGGAGTGTGACGGTGAGCTAGGAAAGGCTCCCTTCTTCCCTGGCAAGGCCTGCTCCTGAGGGACTACCAGGACCTAGGCCACCAGATGGGGCTGGGTTGGGCTGGGAGACTTCCATGCATGGTCACAGCACTTGGGAGCCTGAGCAGCACGTCCCCTGAACCTGGAGAGTAGGGGCTAGGGGGAGGGACAGAGGACAGCCTTGAGTTCAACCCAGCTGGCAGCAGGGAGGCCTGGACTGGCAGCCAGAGACCCACACTGCTTTGTCACCTGGGTAGGAGTTGGGGAGATTTGAGCTGAAAGAGATATGAGATAGTGGTCTGGCTTAACTTTTCCATTTTCCTGAAAATAATGACAATAGTAATGATGATTACCTTTAAATAAGCCACCACTAAGTGCTAAGGATATATATATATATGTGTGTGTGTGTGTGTGTGTGTGTGTGCATGCACATGCACATGTGTGTAAAATATTTGTATATATTATATATACTCTATATAGTATACATTATATATACACAAACCCACTTCTTTAAATAGTCCAGTGATGCAGGTGAGATGAAGAAGGGAAGGGACACTCCTCATGTTACACGACTAGTAAGGGCAGAAGCAGGATTCAGACCTGGGTCCATCTGACCTGGGAGCCACTGTCCTCTGCTGTTCTGCCCACCTTCCTCTGTGCCTCAGTGGCTGGCGAGCCGCTTGTACAACCCTGTCACCCAGGCTGGGCTTGGAAGCTTAGGAGGCAGGGGAAGATGGGCTTGCTGGGGACCTTTCTGTCTCTGTCTGTCCCTTGCCCTCCCTGGGCCAGTTCCGCCGGGAAAGGCCATGCTCGGGGCCACGTGAGGAGTTCCCGAGCTGTCTTTCATCCGGGCCCGCCGTTATTTGTTCAGCATGCATTGCAAATTTCCCTGTCTCAAAACATGGAATCTGGTACAGCTTTGCCTGGATCAATGTCCAACCCCTTTCAAGTTCTGGAGAAAGTTACTCCTCTCCAAAGTTCAGACCTGCCAGACTCAATAACTCCACAAAGATGCTTGGATGAAAATTGCTCCAAGCAATCCCAGCGGAAAGCCAGCACCTCACCCCTCGTTTAAAGTTATGATCCTTATCATAATTAATTCAATAAAGAAGTAATGTGCTTCAACCTAGGCAGGGAGAATAATTTTCTGTCCTGCCTGGTATAAACTTTCAACTAGGGACATTTAAACTCTGGGGCTGAGCTCTCGCAGCAAGTAATAAATTGCAGACACAGGCAGGGCTGCAGAACCCCATTTAAACTGCGGTAAATAGGCTGCTATTGAAGAGAGGAAGATTTGGATTCGGGTGGGCAGCTCCAATAAATAGCAGAGTGTTGTTTATAAACCCTGCAGTCCCGGCTGGCCTCCGCCTTGAGACAGGCAGTAAGTAGCAGTTGCTTGTTGAAAGCACCAGAACGTTTGATCTTCGAGCTCGGAGGACCCACCTTGAGTCCTGAAATCTAAAATCCATTTCCTTCTGAAATCGAAAGGTAGGATTAGCCTGACTTCTAAACAGACTAACGCATTCTCCAGTGTAGATACTGACTTGGAGACCAAGCCAGCCCAGCCCAGAGCTGCATTTCCTACTGTTTCCTCAGAGGTTGCACTGATTAAAGCTCATTCTGGATTTGTTTTGAACACATTGAGAGTAATGAGGCTCCTGTATTGTCCCAGAAGCCGTTAGGTTTACAGAAATTACAAGTTTAGCAATCAAAGCCTTTGGAAACAAGTAAAAATAGAAAGTCAGTCTTAACACAGCTTTCAGATCGCATATTATGAGAAGAGATGAATTCAACATCCAGTGTTTTCTGAAAACAATTCACTGATGGGGAGGCAGGGTTCTGTAAAGTGATTAAATTTGGGAACGTGAAGGCGGTTGTCTGACTCGTGGTCTTTCGTTCCTGGCTTAAGATTTTGGATACCTCCTTTGTGAACCGACAGCGAGCATGCATTCCAAAACTCAAGAGGGCCTTTCTCGTCAATTTCGTGGGGGTTGAAAACAATCATGTTATCAGCCCACATTCCGCTCCGTCGGCCTCCAGCGCGCACAGAGATGCACTGTGACAAGTCTCGCTGCCGCGCTAACCATTCCAAACCGCGCCGGGCTTGCAGAGCGCTATATCCAAGACAAATAGCTGGTTCTGGAGAAGTGACTGAGCATACTCATGGATGTTATCCATCAAAACACACAAAATGCACACACTAGACAGTCTAGACTCTTTTTATATCATGAAAAATCTGAAGGGCGGCCCTGGGGGATGGAGGAAAAGCAGCCCTTTGAAACCTAGATGGGGAGGAGAAGCCAGCGAGAGGATGGGGCAGCTAATTAAATATATCAGGTCTGGGTACCACCCCTTACATCCTTTTTGGGGCATGGAGAAATATAACTAAAGATGTGGATAAATAATAATATAAAAATATTAGTAATAATTGCATGCCACATGCATTGACCATTTTCTACGGGTTTGTAAACAAAAAATATAATTTTCTGTGTGTATCTTCCCTACAATTTATGTTACCCATTCAAGGCACAGAGGGTAAAATTTGAAGCTGATGTTACTTCAGCTCTCGACATGGCCGAATATTTCCGGGGTTGGTGACTCTGGGTCTTTTCTTTCCAGTCAATGTTTTTTAAATGAGAAAAACATCCGGTTTATGATTTGGAATGCTGGATACCCCACTAAAAAAAAAAGAAAGAATAACTCAACAATAGATAAGTGCTCAAGGCTGCGTCGTGGCCGGGTTCTGTTTCTAAGCATTCCCTCTCTGACTGCTCTTGGCCCTTTCGTGGTCCAGCCTGTCTGGGGTGAGAGAGCTGGAAGGGTCCCCTGGGTTCCCTAAATGGCTTGATGTCAGTAGTGTCTGGGGGATTCTGTGTCCCTGACATTGTCTCCCTCATGAGAAGTGGCCTTGAGGACTTTCTGGGGCTTCCTTTCTCAAACCTGGGCCAGCACTACTCAGCGATTTCAAACCAACCCAACAATGAGGCTGAAACCTGGCACAAGAGGGTTTCCTGCCATGAAAGTGCAGGTTAGGGCAGCAACTGAAATCCACAAAGCTGGGGCTCAGTTGCTTTCATGACACACGCAGCTCATTTGACCAACGCTCGCAACCCCTGCCCGCGCCCCTTTCTACCCCCCAATCCCTCTTGGATTGATTAAATTGGCTCAAGATGACACCAATAATTGGCTCAAGATGGGGCTTCGACAGGCCCAATGATCCATATCTTCGCATTCCCTAAAATCAGTCCTTTCAGCTCTGTGTTGGATTTAGGATGGTTTACATTGGCTCCGTCACAAACATTTTAATAAAGTCCCAGAGAAACCGCAAACGGGTGACATCATTGGATGGTGTTAAAAAAAAAAAAAAGAGTCCCATTTTGTAAGAGAGAGGCTGGGCCTCTGGAGTGTGATCAGGGTCTGTCCTCTCCGTTTGGTCATTCAAGAATCATCCGCTGTAATTAGGACCATAATATTTAAAATGGGGTGCGGCAGGAGTGGCCAGCAAAGGACATTAGCTAATAAGTCAAAAACAAGTATGAATATTTTGACATAAAGTAGCCAAGAAGATGAACGACCATCGAGCGGGTGTGCGGCCCCAGGGCTGAGGGGCTTGCAGCCTGAATGCGGGTGGAGTTGCTTGGAGCCTTAATGTAAGGACAGCCCCCTCGTCCCCTGTCCCAGGACCTAGAGACAGGACCGCCAGGTCCTGGAGCTGAGGATCCAAGGGCTGGTGAGGGGAGCAGGTCAGAGCCCAGGAATTCTCACTAGGAGGGCTTCTTGCTGAGGAGTAGGCTATAGGGAAATTTTCTTTTTCTTCTCTATACTATTCTGTTTGTTTACCCTGAACTTTCTCTAAGGGCTTATATTAGTTTTATAATCAGAAAAAAATCAACTATGCTTTTTCAAAAGTTAGTGTAGCAATTTTGATTATGTCCAATGATTATAATTATATATTAGACCAAAGAGGTCTGGAATAAAATGCACTATTAATGTTAATGGTGGTTCTCTCTGGGAGGTAGGACTAGGAGAGGCTTTTGTCTTCTACTCCTCTGTGAATTATTTTTATGGTAGATAAAAAATTTCAAAGGAAAATGAAACACTGGAGCCTGAAGAAAACTAATTCGATTCATTTGGACGTGGATTAACATATATATGTGTCCCCCCTTCCTCTGCAAAAAAAAATACAAGTTGCTGTTTTAGCTTTAGTATTATATTTTAAAAATCATTTCACTCACATGGTTATGAACCTACAAGAAGCAAGATACTTTAAATGGCAGAATTCAGCTTCCCAGCTGAGGAAGGGACGCATGCCGGTCTCCCCGCGGGTCGGGACCACGCTGTCTGAGGTGAGTTGGTGTGCTGATGGGTCCCCCCACCTCCTATTGTGGCTCCCTCAGAAAGGGCTGGTGCATTTGATGTGCTTCTCCCTGTCAGCCTGTCTGGCTGAAGTCATGTTGTAGATTTCCCAGAATAATCGATCCATTATGGCCATCACAATTAATTGACTTTTCTGTGACTCAGGGTCAATCTGATGCCAGACCCTACCTTGATCACTTTTTCTAGTGAGAGATTTCAGGATTGTTTTGTTTCATTTCCTTTGTAAATGTATCCATAGTTTTATGGTTCACACTGGAAGGGGGATCTGGGGACCTTATAGTTCATGTAAAAGAGAAGAGTTAAACCTAGACTATATGATATGCGTGTGTGTATGTGCTTGTGTGCGTGCTTATGCGTGTGTGACTGCATTTTTTTAAAAATAGTGCATCTTTTAAAGGCTGGATCTGGCCATGATTGGTTGCTAATGCTGGGCCTCACCTCGCTGATTGGGGATCAGGCACATGGAAAATACCTGTTGGTTTAACTAAATATACCTAATATGAAAATTGGACCCTGTTCCTTGTGCTAAACAAATGCATTAAATTTGCACAATGTAAACTCACTGCTTTAACTCTTGTTTGACCCCAAGATATTGCTGGGGTGGTTACTGCACTGTGGGTCCAGGTTGCTCCATGTCACATTGTAAAAGAATTTATGGAACACCAAGGACGGGTACGAAGAGTAAGAAGTTTATTAGAAAGATACACTCCATAGACAAGAGTGGGCATACTCCAGGGAGAAGCTGCAACAGCAAGGATGAGTACAAAGAGTAAGGGGTTTATTAGAAAGATACACGCCATAGACAGAGTGGGCACACTCAAAGAGAGGAGCTGCAACAGCAAGGATGATTACCAGGAGTAAAGAGTTTATTAGACAGATACACTCATAGACAGAGCGGGCACACTCCAAGGGAGGAGCTGCGCTGAGCGGTTTTGCCATCGCATCTGTTATATTCCTGTTGTGGGTAGGGGTCCTTCCGCATAAGGCAGAAGTGAAAGCAAAGGCAGCTGTGAGTCAGAGCAGCAGCCGGAGGAAGAGCGGCGGGGCCGCAGCTTCCGTAAATCAAGCAGTTCGGTCCCCCTACAGACAGTCAAAAGAGGTTCTGGAAACTTGTGGTTACCTAAGCTATCTTTAGCTATAATGCAGAAGTATGTCTTAGCAATGTCTCCCCCATGCAACCCTCCTGTTCCCTTGCTGTGCCAGATCCCTGTGCTAACCTGCCTGTCTCAGGGTTATTCTCTCCTTCTTTCCTCCCAGCCTTATTTTTTCTCAGAGAGAAGGTGGAAAGGAGTATGGACTCGAACGAGACAGACATGAGATCAAATCCATTTTCTGTTTCTTGCTGCGTCACCACAGGCAGGTTGCCTAACCTTTCCAAGACCACAGCTTCTCTCATCTGTAAAATGGAGAGAAATCCATTTCTGAGGGTCCTTTAAAAATTGCACGACATGGTGGATGTAAAGCACCTGCTTTGTTCTGTTTTGTTCAGGCTGATGGAGGAAGGTGAAGTTTAGAGGCAGGGACTTTGTGGTGAAAGAGAAGAATTTTGGTTGAGGAGTAAAAAAGAGCGATGTTTTCGTCATAGCTGATTCACTTTGGGAGAGTCACGTCTTCTCTCTGGAACACGGTTTTCCCACTTATAACATTGGGGAGGCAGAAGTGGGGAGTGTGTGCAGTGGTCAGGAGCCCAGTTGCCCTGGTTCAAATCCGGGCCACGTGACCTAGGGTCCCTTCACTGCACCGTGAATTTCCTTCTCTGAAAAGCGAAGTTGTTGTGAGAATTAACGTGTGAACGTCCTTGCGGCGATGCTTCACGTGCGATGAGTGTTGTGCATGTTAGCTTCGCCGTTCTTAAATTATGTTCTCTTAGGTCCCTTCTGACTGTCGATTTTTAATTTCTGCTTCCTCTGCACTCCAATTTTTAGGGAAAGGCCGATTTTTATTTTATTCTTCAGCATTAAGGTAACTGCAAACATATTATGAGAGAAAATAAAAGGCACTTTTCAAGCTTTAGTCTGCAATAACTTACCGAAAAGGACCCAGAAAAAAAAGTCAAGGACTCAGCACTGTCTTGATTCTGTACAAATGTTCGCCTCCTTCAAAGAGGCGAGCAGGCGAGTGCTGCCAGATCTGATTGTGCAGACCCGGAGGATCTGATCGCCCGTCACTAAGGCTACTAATCAAATTTCCATCCAATATGCTCACGCAGGATTTCCTGATCAAACACTTAAGCCTGCCCCTCTGCACCCCCATTAGCTAACATGTTTTATATGCAGAGGGGTCATCAAAAGTGTAATTGCCTTAAAGAAACTTAATCCTGCATTCTTGTCAACTTGAAGATAGCTAATAATGCTCACTAGCTGATATTTTTCCAACATCAAGACCACACCAGAAATTAGGATCTTGTTCTTAATCTTCCTCACAGCAGATGTTGAAACCTAGGTGTACTGATATCTCTCACGGGCCAGGTAAAAAAGATGAGTTTTCTCTAAAATTAGTTGGCTTTTCTGAGAAAACATGTTGCTGCCACACGATGCTGGACGACTGGGCTAGGCTGTGAAGATCTGAGCCCAGCAGTTTGTCAGAGTCGATGTAACATTATTCTGACCTCTAAATTCAGACCTTACATATGAATGTTTATGAGGATATTGCATCCATTTTACATCCCTATTAATTTGATCAGCTAACGTTTTGGAGTGCCTGCAAAAGAGGTTTGCTAGATGTCCGATGAGAAAGTGCCTCAAAGTGAAAGTACAGCACAAGAAGGGGATTATGTGATTATCGATTTTAATGTCAGCTATTGTAGTTAATAAACATAATTTTTAAAATTATGTGATTGATATTGGTATGTTATGTGGATATTTTCTAAACATGTCATATGACTAACATTTCAGTATATTGCCATGTTTTATGGCTTTTAATATTTTTGCTTGGTCAGTTTATCAGGGAATTACTTTCTTAAAAATTGAGATTTTTTTTTTAGCTCTTATTTCACAAAGGTGTTTCTCATATTTGAAGCAGATTTTCTGATTCCATTTCAAATAATCACTATGGGCAAATGTGTTTCAGGTTATCTTTGCTGTGTTCTTTCCCCTTTTGTTAACAGGTTGAAACTAGCTTTCGCCTGAGAAGCTGTCGTATTTGTCATATCCATGTGCAGACATGTAAGTGTGTCTGCGTGCACACTTGTGCTTGCACACACACATACCCGTGCAGACACAGCAACAACGCCTTGCTGGGACTTGTGGTTTGAAGGAGAAAAGGCCCCAGTCAGGCTGGGAGAAGCGGGTCAGGAAATTTAACCTGACTTTCCCAACCCCATCATCATCAGCAGGGTCTGAAAGGCCAGGTTTGTCAGGACTCAGGGATCCTTGGTGTCTGAATGGCAAAACCGATTTGAGGTTCTGTCTGTTCCGTCCTAACATTTGCCCCGACTCCTCCACCCGGCACTGACTCTCCCTTGCTTCTGTGCACAGTGCCCCAGTTTCTCTTGACGGGGGTGCAGGGTGAGCGTGATTACCCCTGACTCCACTCTGGTGTAAGGTTAGGGGTCACCTGCATGGACTTGCTCGACTGCTTCGGGAGGACAAAGAAAATGTGTTCCTTGTGTTTGTGGGGGAGAACAGAGCCTGCCACGAGGGCCTGGAGAGGCCAGTGTGAAACAGGCTCATATAACAAAGAGGTGAGTGAATGGTACAAGTGTCAACCGTTTGTGGAGGTCTAGGTACAAGACTGTGAGGGAGGGAGGGATCTCCTTTCTTTGTAGATGAGAGGTTAAGTGGCTTATCAATGTCATAAGCTTCTTTAGCTGCCCTCCCGCCCCAGCATAAAACCCAGCCCTGCCCACCTCCACAGCCCTTATTATGTCTACTACTCCCCCTGCCCCTAAGGAAGCACTATGCATGGGTACCCTGCAAGGAACACGGGTGCACACACGGTCACAGCTGGGACACAGTGCTCCATGTGTCTTCAGTGATTGCGTGGTCTGGAGCTGTGCAGACAGGAGAGAAAGGACATTTCCCCTCTTTCCTGGATATCTCTGGATGGGACACCCTGGGCGCAAATCCTCTGGCATCATAGCATCAATGGTCCTGGTGGCATCAGAGGGTGGCTTGGGAAGAGGGCTTTCCGGATTCCCGTCAGTGCCTGCCTCCCAACCACTGGAAGTACAGTCCAAGTAGATAAATAAATCAGTTAAATAATAAATAAAGAAATAAATTATAGTCTAAGTCAATTTGGTGTCCTTGCTGAGCAACTTTAGCTCTACGACAAATCTAGCCACTTCCTCATCCTCTTAATAAATGTCTGCCCCTGATCCTCTTCTGTATAAATGTCGGGGCAGCCTCTGCTAACAAGCGTTTAGATTGGCCGTTTCAATATATCCCGTTTATTCAATACAGTTATTCTGCGTTTTGTCAAGCCCTGCTTTAGGAGCTGGGCACACAGAGGTGAGCAAGACAGACTTTCAAGGGAGGTTAATGCTCAGGCCTGCCCTTGGGTTGCGGGGGGGCAGGGGAGGTTAAGGTGCTCCCTACGCTTGTATTTGCAGCAAAGACATGCTGTGTGCTGAGCTGCCATGAGAAAGCAATTCTTAGGCCATTTACATTACAGAAGGGCATCTCTATTTATTCTTCACCATAATCAGGTCTTTGAATTGGGCTCTTCTCAGGCTAGGGGGGACAGAGGCAGAGAAACAGTTCATTTCAGGGCTGTTTGGGCTGCTTGTGGAAAACTGGTTGTTACTTGATTGCAGTGGATGATCCATGTCTAATTTGAGAAATTACTCAGCAATTTGATATTTTGCTAGTTAAAAAAAAAAGTTCCATAACAGTTGAATGCCAAGCTCATTTGATATGTTAATATGCCATAAACTTAGAGAATGTCCATGCTTGAAGAGCCCCTAAAGATTATGGACCAGCCTCCCCATTTGACAGATGAGGACACTGAGGCCTGGAGGGTAAAGGATTTGCCCGGACTGGCAGTGTGAATCATCAGGCAGCAGATTATGAGTGTTTCTATTACTGGGGCATTTTCCAATGAGCTTATTGCCACAAATAGAACAGTTTCAGTTACCCCGGGCAGCCGCATAACTTGACACAGCTCAGGAAGTAATTCCAATGTCAAGAGTTTCACATATTTTTCAACTTTGTTTTACCAAAACGCATCTGCTGTTCAGAAACATCCTCACGTCTTTTAGGAGAAACATCTCGAAAGGACAATGGGAATATTTTCTATTTTTATAACGATGTCTGATCTTTTACCTTTGGGAAATTTGTATTTAAACCAACTCTGCTTGCCAACTTCCCTTAAAGAAAAAGTCATTAAATTTCCAATTGGAAATTTGAGCGTAAATGAGAGATTTCAAATGAAAACAGCAAGGAATTCTGCAAAGGCATCTGATCCTGCATTGTACTCCCAAATCTTCTTTAAATTAGCTCTATGTCAAAAGGCTATGTGGAAAGACCTTTTCTTTTGTCTGATAAAGGAAAAATTGGAACAATATCGCTTCACTTTAGGATCTAGGCGATCATTTGGTTTCGTTCCAAGGAGAGTTTTTTTTTCTTTTTAAACTTTGGTCTGTAGCTGCAGATGTGTATTACTTTAATCAGTTTCTCCCATGGCTTTATCGCCATTTAAGCTATTCTGTACTTATTGACCTTCCCTCAAGTCAGACAGACGGATCTAGTCTATGATAGGGCATTTAGCTCCATCAGCAGAGAAATATTTTAGCTGAATGTGTATAACATTGCTTTGGTAGAAGAAAATAAAGGTTCTTCTGAAAAGGCAGCTGGAGAGCAGGATGAGTTCATTGCCCCAGTGCCTCCTGGGGCTGTTCCTTATCAAAGCATGTGATTCCATATCAAAAAAACGTGACCATGGAGAAACACTTAAAGACCCATGACTCCATTAGAATCTCCTCCAGTTTCACCCATTGCTTTCTTCTGGGATCTCAGTGACCAAGATAATTCTTTACTGGTAGACTTAGAGCCTGAGTCTGTCCTCACGGGAAGTCCTCCCAGAGATGCTCTGACCCTGCTAGCCTAATACCAACTCCCATCCAAAGATCAGCCTGGCCCCTTGGTTCCTCCAGTGATGTGAGTGTCTCTGATGGGGGGCTCAATTCAGAGGGGGCAAAGGTCTTAGTGTCGTAGACTTCCTGGGAACCAAAGACAGTCTAGGTTGCAGCCAAGTCGTTAGGCCATGTCAGAGACTGTTGCTTCTGGAATCTGTGCTTCATTCCTTCCTCCACTGTTCTGTGAACAAACATTTACCAGTACCTACTCTGGGTCCAGTGCATGCCAGGAACCGGGCACCAAGCCATGGGCCCACATGGTATGTTAGCAAACTCAAATATGGAATAGATGTCACAGAATTGAGGGAATGGGCTACCTTCTTTAAGTCCAGAAACTGCCCAATGTCCTTTTCATGAAGTGATGCTCTTCTCATCACGTCTGCCTCAGGATCTTAGAACACAGGGAAGTGTCTGGGATTCTTGAACCAGTCGAGGAGTAGTGAGAGAATATTTCAGACACTAAGGACATTTAAAGCAGAACCCAAACTGTTAGTTAATTACAAGTACATTTTCTCAGAAAATTCTCCTTAGCAGGAAGAGACATAGAAGGTGGATGGGATGGAGCCCAATCCAATCTTTATGTTTATGTCCTCCTCTCCCCTCTCGTCCTCTCTCCTCTCCTCTCTTCCTCACTCCTTCCCGTCCTTCCTTCTTTCTCTTTTTTTTTTCTATTGTGCTCTAGAAACAGAATCCTCACCTCATCAGGAGGAAGAATGAATGTGTGCACAGCATCAGCCCTGCTCTCCGGGACTCATAGGCACCCAAGTTAGATTATGACACAACTTCAGTTTCCGCCTTCTCGTCTCTCCTCCATCTTCTTGTTTTTCTTCACTTTGTTTAACTAGTAACTAGTAAACTAGTGAACGAGATCTGTATGATTTTTACTTTTTGGAATTTTGAAAAACTTTTTCTGTAGCATGATTAATTTTCTTAAATGTCTCATGTATGTTTGGGAAAAATGGGTATTGTGAGTTTGTTGAGCATTAAGTTCTATTTATAGCAATGAGAGCAAGATTGTTATTCATTTACACTCCTACTTCTTTTTTTCTACTTGATTTGTTAATTTCTGACCAAGAAGTGTTAAAATATCCCATTTTGATCATAGATTTGTCTATTTCTCCTTTTGGTTTCAGTTTTTACTTTGTGTATTTTTTCGATTGAGATGTAATTGACATATAGCATTATGTTAGTTTCCTGTGTACAACGTGATTCAATATTTGTATATATTGTGAAATGGTCACCACAATAAGTCTAGTCTGCTTTATGTATTTTTAAGCTTTGTGTTAGGTGAGTAAAGACTTGTGATATCTATCTTCTAGGTGTTTATTTATCAGTGCAAAACATCTCTGTCCCATAGAATGTGTTTTCTTTTCTTTTTGGTCAAGCATTCTGTTTTCCAATATTAATACTGTTACATCTGTTTTCTTTATCCTTTGTCTTATATGTACTTTTTCTTTAGAAAAGGGTCTTTTTTTTAAATAGAAGAGTACACATATATAAAGAGGACGCATATTCATACAACCAAGAATTAATACCTATGCATTTTCTTCTTCTTTCTCTTTTGCTAATAAAACATCACGGTTAGAACTAAAGTTCTCTTCACCAGCACTCCCTGTCTCCCCTAGCCTTCCCTGAAGCACCCACCACCGTGAGCTGGCTGAGTGCTCCTCACTTGTATTGCTTGTGCTTTTACATACATGCATGTCATTCCTAAACAGTATACAATAGGATTTTTGTGGTCTTAAATTTACATAAATGATGTCTTATTTTATGTCACGTTCTGCACATTTCATTTAAAACTCACCCTGTGTTTTTTAAAAATCCACCTTGTTGGTGTATGTAGATCTTGTCCCTCTCTTTTAACTGCTATATAGAATTTGATCATGTAATAATATATCACATTTTATCTATATATTTACTTCTTGGTGGGCATTTGTAGAGAGTCTCATTTTTCACTATTACAAACAATGCTGCAAAGTACATCCTTGTACAAGCCCTGTGTATGACTAAATATTGCTAGATCTCTCTCCAGACTGGCTGGCCCATTCCACATCCCTGACGACACAGGGAGAGCTTCTCTCAGGTGTATACCAGTAAGTGGAATCTCTGAGCTGTGGAATATGTGCATTTTCACTCTTACTGGATACTGCCAATGGCTGTCTAGTGTGGGTGTGCCATTGACACTCTGCCCCCAACAACACATGAGAGGAGCCCTCTTTCCACTTCCTCATTGGTACTTGATATTGTCAATACTTTAAAATATTTGCCCATCTCACAGGTGAAAAACAAAATATTGTTTGTTGTTTTGATTTGCATTTCCCTGGAGTTGAGCAAGTCTACTGGCCTTGAAACTTTCCTCCTTTGGGGTATGTGGGAGGAGTATCATATTTCCATTCCTTAGATATTTTTCTATTTTTTCAACCTAATCTGAGACTTGTTGACTTTTAAGAGGAGATTTTAATTTATTAAATTATTTTAATTTCTGAAATATTTAAACTCATTCCTGGCATCTTATTTTATGTTTTCACTTACATTATTTTCTTTTTTGTGTTTCTTTTTCCAATTCTTTGTCGTATGGATAAAATTTACTTAATTCCATTTTTTATTCTGTGGTTGACTGTAAATTTTTATTGACAATGTATAAAGCTATTATTTCATTCATGTCTAGATTTAGTAACATCTTTTGATCCAGAGTCCCATCCTCATGCCATTATTTAGAGAGGTTTGTAGATGAAAAGATTTCTGAATTTTTGAATGTCTGAAAATGCCTTTAGTCTGCTTTCACATCGGAATGATTGTTTGGCTGGGTATAGCACTTGAAGTTCAAAATCTTTTATCTGGTTTATTTTATTTTTTTTTATTTATTTTATTTTTTTTTGTGGGGAAGACCAGCCCTGAGCTAACATCCGTCGCCAATCCTCCCCTTTTTGCTGAGGAAGACTGGCCCTGGGCTAACATCCGTGCCCGTCTTCCTCCACTTTATATGGGACGCCGCCACAGCATGGCTGACAGGTAGTGCGTCGGCGGGCGCCCGGGATCCGAACTCGCGAACCCCGGGCTGCCAAGCGCGGACTAAACCGCTGCGCCACCGGGCGGCCCCTTATCTGGTTTATTTTTAACCCTCAAAACGTTAGTTATTTCTCCACTATGTTCTTGCATTTAATGTTGCTTGAAAGAAGTCTCCTGTTAATATGATTTTTACTCCTCTATATATTATCTATTTTTCTCCTCTCTGGGAGTATCTAGGAATAAAAAGAATTCTTCTGAAGACAATGGGGGTATGAATTATTTACCATTTATTTATTATTTATCGTTGAGTTCATTGATATTCATTTTCAGCAAACTTAGTATTTCATTTATCTTTTTAATTTGGGGATCTTCAACTTTGGGAAATTACCTTCTACTATTTCTTTCTTTCTTTTCTTTTTTTGCAGGGGAAGATTCATCCTAAGCTAACTTCTGTTGGCAATCTTCCTCCTTTTTTCTTCCTCCCCCCGCCCCCAAAAGCCCCAGTACATAGTTGTGTATAGTTGTAAGTTCTTCTGGTTCTTCTATGTGAGCCACTGCCACAGCATGGCTACCAACAGATGAGTGGTGTAGGTCCGCAGCCGGGAACCGAACCCACGTTGCTGAAGCAGAGCATGCCTCACTTTAACTGCTAGACCATCAGGGCTGGCTCCCTTCTACTATTTCTTTATTTTTTCCTTTTCTTTGACTGTCTGGTGCAGAGTTGAGTTTATCATCCTCCTCAGTTCATAGCCCACTCACTCATTGGTCTGTGCATAACTGCTTGTGTTTCATTTTACTGTATTTTCTCTCTTATCACTAATCTACACTTCCATTCCCTCTCTCTCCAATAGTATCCTTTCTAATGCTTTTGGTATATATCCTTGCCCTGTATCGTGTTTTTATGTACACATTTTTCCTTTTTCTGCACCTCAGTTGCAGAGGGTTGAGTTTGTCAAACCCCCCAGTTCGTGAAGACTGTTGTTATTTGTCCCTTCAGGGCCCCTCTCTTGTTTTATTTACCCCATTTTGTTTCCTCAACTACTCCAACCCCCTTTCTCCTCATCCTCGGACATTTCTATGTGCTCTTATAAAATGTGTATGGTTGTTTATCTGGGAAGATGTTTTCAATTTACACCCATGGCTCTCACCATGGAGATTTTATGTCTTATGCTTTTCACTGAGCACTGGCTTTAAAGATGCGTTCATGTTGCTGTGTGAACACACGGTCCTTGGACGTGGTCCCAGTGCCACTGCTTAACTTGCTGCATAGCATCCCATCCCCCAGTGAAGGACTCCTAGGTTGCCTCCATCCCCTGATACCTCCAACAACATGATGATGGACATCCTCACACATGTCCCCTTGTGGAGCTATATGGGATTTTCTTGGAATATATATCCAGGAGTCTAATTTCTGAATCAGGGGGATATACTTTCTTAGTTTAATTAACTACTTCCAGATTTATCCCCCAAAATGTGTGTACCCCTTACGCTCCCATCACAAGTGAACAGAAGTCACCGTATCTTAACATTTGTCAATATTGGCATTATCTGGTTTTCTGGATATTTTTTTCAAGCTTGTAAGAATACAAGAATCTCTCTTGTTGTTTTAATTTGCATTTCTCTAATCATTAAACATTTTAGTGATTTCAGTTTTCTCTTTTTGATTGCCTGTTAATATCATTTTCTCATATATTTTTCCATTGGGTTTCCTGGTGTTTGTTTTTGTTATTGTTGACTTTTTAGGAGTTCGTTGTATAGTCTAGAAATTAGACCCTTGACAATTTAATACACTGCAAATATATTCTTCCAATCTTCTGCCTGTAGTTTTATCTGTGATGTCTGTCAGTGAAGAAAAATCCTTAGATTTTATTTAATCAAGTCAATTTTCATTTATTTATTTACTCATTTATTTTTTGCTTATGATTTGTGATTTGGGGGTTTTATTTAAGAAGTCCTTTCCCATCTCTAGAGTACAGAGGTTTATTATCTACTATGAACTTTATAGTTTTATATTTTACTCTTAAGCCTTTAATCCATCTGAATGCCATTGCCATGTATTGTATTAGGTAAGGATCCAGTTTAAAATTTTCTCTGAAGTGAGCCATTTTCCCAAAACCATCTTCTAAAGAGGCCATCTTTTCCACATTGATTTGTGATGCCATCTTTATCTGCATCAAATTCTCATATGGACAAGGGTATGTCTCCAAGCTCTTCCATCTGTACCACTGTCCATTTGTCTGTCCTTGTATCAGCAATAGACTGTTATTGTTATGGCTTTGGAGTATGTCTTTTTTTTTTTTTTTTTTGGTAAGGAGGACTAGCCCTGAGCTAACATCCGTAGCCAATCCTCCTCTTTTTTTCCTGAGGAAGACTGGCCCTGGGCTAACGTCCGTGCCCATCTTCCTCTATTTTATATGGGACGCCGCCACAGGATGGCTTGGCAAGCGGTGTGTCTGTACACGCCCAGGATCCAAACCTGTGAAACCCCGGGCCGCTGAAGTGGAGCGCACGAACTTAACCGCTACGCCACCGGGCAGGCAGGCCCCTGTAGTGTGTCTTAATGGCTAGTCAGGCAATTTCAAAATAGTTTAGCTATTTACGGTCTTTTACTATTCCCTATATATCTTTCTCTAAATAAATTTATTAAGCTTTTTAAAAAAAACCCTTGAAATTTTAATTGTGATTTCACGGCATTTTAGATTATTTGGAGCAGCGTTGACATCTTTATAATACTAGACGTTCCCATCTGAGAGTGTGGGATGTCCATTCAAATCTTTTATGCCCTTCAGTAGCAGTATTGGACATTTTTTATTGAGATATTTCTTAGATGATAGTTTTTGTTGCAATCCTGAGTGACATCTTATTTTTTTGTTACATTTTCTAGTTATTTCTGGTTTGGAGAATGCTATTGAGTTTTGTAACTTGATACTATATGTGACAACTTGTTAAACTCTCTTTTAGTTTTAATATTTGTCTGTTGATTCCATTGGTTCTTCTTGCCTGGGGCTTTTGGAAGGATAGGTCTTTGAAATGTTTCGCAGTTGTTGTGTGTTTGTGTGTGCGTGTTTTATATTTACATAAATGATATGGTACAGACTTCTTTCTATTCCTTTCTTTTTTTGTCACTCAACACAATGTTTCCAAACAATATCCATGTTACTACATGTATCTCAACATGATTCCTTTTGTGCTCTGCAGAGTATATCACTACGTGTTATTGATCCATTTTCTTAGGGTTAAATCCTAGGTGGCCTCCACTCCCTGCTATTGGAAACAATGCTGTGATAAGCATCTCTATATACGTTTCTTTATGGAGCTGTGCACTGATTTCTCCAGAGCAGTATCGGGAATGGAGTTGATAGGTTGTAGAAAATATGCATACTGAATTTCACCAATTGCTTCCAGATTGTTCTCCAGCATTACTGTACCACCCTACATACACACAGGTGTTGAAACAGGGTTTCTTCCCTTGTATACACCATCACTGTCATTTGTTATTATTCAATTTTATAATTTTTACTACTCTAATGGCTCTCTTGTATCTTGTTTGATTAATTGTTTTCTAATTACTGATGAACTCGAGTATCTTTTCATAAAATTGTTAGTCAACAGGTTTGAACTGCCCTCCTTGATTTACAAGAGTTCCTTTAAAATTCTGATATTAATTCTTGCAAATATCTCCTCCCAACCCACCACTGGCCTATTCACTTGGTCCAGGGCATCTTCTGTTGTGCCTCATTTGCCAGGATAACTCCTGGATACTTTGTTCTTTCTGCTGCTACTGTGAATGGCATCTTGTCTTCTATTACAGCTTAGTTGGTTGTTGCTGCTGTAGAGGCGAGTGTTGATTTTTGGAAATGGATCTTATATCTGGCAACCTCGCTAAACTCTCTTATTATTTCTCTTGTTTATCAAATTTTGTTGCATTTTCTATGTAGATAATTAAATTATATTCAAATAATGAGAATTTTGTTTTTTCTCTTTCTATCTTTTACCTCTTATTTCTTTTTCTTGTTTTACTCCACAGGCTGGGCCTGTTAGTACTAGGTTAAATCTAGTAAAAGCAGTGGTAGTGGGCATCTTTAATTGGTTGCTGACATTAGAGAGGACCTGTCTAAAGGTTTTCCATGAGTGTGATGTTTACTCCATGTTTTAATCTGCAATCATTATCAGCATAAGGAAGTTCCAGCTTTTCTTAGCTTTCTGAGAACTTTTATCTTAAATAGTTAGACTTTCATCATAAATAATTAGGGTGTGAGTTTTTGTATCTGATGACGCAATCATGTAATTTTCTTCTTTGGTTCATTAATATGTTGATACATTAATTTTTAAAATTTCATTTCAATGTAATCTTTTTAATACACTTTTGGATTCAAATAACTAGCTATTATTAAGGGTCTTATTTTCTTTCCTTATAAGGTCCTTATCTGGCATTGGAATCATGGATAAATGATCCCAGCTTCATAAATTGAGTTGGACAGCCTTCCCTCTATTTTCTAGAACAACTTGTATAATACAGAGACTTTAACAATTTCTTAATCATGTTCACCTCTCCTTAAAGCCACCTAAGCCTCAGATTTTTCTTGGTATTTGAAGAGGCCAGTAGCTGCAAGAGTAGTCTTTCATTATATAATTTCTATTTCTTTAATGGTTATTTTATTTCCAGTTTGTCTTTTACCACATTTGGCACTGTAAATTCTTTCCAAGACTTTATCTATTACTGTCATACAGATTTTTCATAATTTAAAAAATTATTTTAGTCTCCGTTTTAACTATAATTATTTCTTCTTTTTCATTCTGTATTCTGCTCATAATTTTCTCTTTTTTCCTTTAGTAGTCTTGATGAGTTTGTCAGTTTTATTAATGGTTTTAAAAAACCAGCTTAAATGTTTTCTATGATTGATTTCTGCCCTTATTTTTTTTCTTATATTATTTTTATCTTATTTTTCTTTTGGAGATATGTATATATGTATATTTGCTATTCCCCAAGCTTCTTGATTGGAATGCCTACTTCATTTGTAGTCTGATAAATGTATTTAAAGCTATAAATTTTTCTCTAAGTACCATTTTAGCTGTGCAATATGGGTCTTACATGTAGCACAATTCAGATATAAGTATTTCATAATTCTGAACTGTAAATTTTAACCTTCAGTTATGCTAATGTATTTTCTGCTTGCTTTATCAGTTTCTGAGAAGGGTTTATCAAAATCTTCAACTAAAATTGTTGACATCTATTTTCCCTATAGTTTGCTGGTTGTTACTTTATATATTTTGAGGCTGTATCTTTAGCTTCCTGTATGTATATAATCTTTATGTATAGGTGTAGTAGTCTTTTTACCAGGGCATAGTGTTCTTTTTTTTCTCCTTTTATGAATTTTTTGCCTTAAAATTTATTTACTCTCATATTAAAATTGCCTTGGTTCATATTTGCCTGTAGTATCTTCTTCAATCCCTTTATTTTCAAACATTCTATATCCTTCTGTTTGAAATATTTTCTTCTGGGCTATTTAATTTTATTTATATCTATATTATTTGATTTTTTACAAGATCAAGTCTGATAATCTGTCTTTTGATTGGTGAATTTAACCTGAGCAGCAAGCTTACTGTAATTACTGTTATGTTGGGACTTACTTCAACTTTTTAATTTCCTGTTTTGTATTTACTATCCTTTTGTATTGTTTCTATTTTCTCCTTTTCTAAATTCTACTGGATAGGTGAAATTTTCTTCTGCTGGTGTGAAAGTTGTGCATCCTATATTTATTCTTATGTGGTTGCCTCTAACTTAACAACTTATGCTTATTATCACCTTCTACATCTTTCTCCTGAATATGACAATTTCCTTAGCTGTCTCTTACTTCTTTCCGATTTTCTCCCTCTACCTCCCATCACATAGTTCACCTAGAATTTTAGTTCTGGAGTTTCATGGATATCCCTTTTATTTTTATTAGGGTTTTTCTTATTTAGACTATAATTAACTTTATTAGTTTATTTACCCATCCTTATAGCCCTTACCTAGGGTTGCCAGATAAAATACAGGATGCCCAGTTAAATTTGAATATTGCATGGGATGTACTTATAGTAAAAAAAATTCATTGTTTATCTGAAATTTACATTAACCAGATGTGTTGTTGTTGCTGTTTTTTTTTCCTATATCTGACAACTCTATCTATATTTCATAGAATCCTCCAGTATCGATTTCTCTTTCTGAGTATGTTCTCCAGGAGTTTTTCAATGAGGGTTTGTGTGTGGTAAAGCACACATGGTCTTGTATGACTGAAAATGCCTTTATTTCACCCTCATATTTATTTTTATTTATTTATTTATTTTTTGGGGAGGAAGACCAGCCCTGAGCTAACATCCGTTGCTAATCTTCCTCTTTTTTTTGCTGAGGAAGACTGGCCGTGTGCTAACATCTGTGCCCATCTTCCTCTACTTTATATGGGACGCCGCTACAGCCTGGCTGACAAGCAGTGCGTCGCCAGGCGCCCGGGATCCGAACCTGCGAACCCCGGGCTGCCAAGTGCGGACTAAACCGCTGCGCTACCGGGTGGCCCCCCACCCTCACATTTAAATGATAGTTTTGCTGGATATGGTATTCTGGGTTCAAGTTCTTTTATTTCAGCACATTGAAAATAATCGTCTTTATCTTCTTGCCTACAGTGTTGTTCTTGAGAAGACTGATGGTAATTTGATTCTTGTTTCTTTGTAGGTGATTTGTCTTTTCTCTCTGGCTCCTTTTAAAATTTTCTTTTTGTCTTTGCTGTTCTTTATTCTCACTCCAATGTGAAGAGATTTTTTTTTTTCTTATTTACAGTGTTTTCACTTTGCAGTTCTTTTCCATGTGAGTCTAATCTTTCTCTAATTCTGTGAAATTCTTCCATTATTTCTTCATGTATTTCTTCCTCTGTTTATTTTTGTCTCTGTTTCTGGGGGTTCACTTGTTCTGTGAGTCAACATTTGTTCTTCTTCCCTTTTTATTTCTGAACTTTTCTCTCATATTCACCAATCCCCTCATGATGCCATCTGGGAGAGCTCCTGGACCTGATCATTGGATGTGCAGAGTCTTTCTTCAGCTGTAACCATTCTGCTATCCCACCTGTCCATTGAGTCCTTTATTCCAGTCAGTACATGTTTCATACTGAGGATTTTCAAGTGGTTCTCTTTGTGACATCTGGTTCCTGCTTCCGCCCCGCACCCCCAGTACCCTCCTCATGTCTTTGAAGACATTTAGTATGCCTATTTTAAGTTGTTTATTTGCCCATTAGTTTTGCTTCATCTGGTAGAGATTGTTCAGTCTGTCTTTTCCTTACAGCCGTCACCCTCCTAAGATGCCTCTAAATTTTTGTCCTTGTGAATCCCTGGGGGTATTAGTTACCTGCACTGAAGAAGTAGGGACATAGTAACTGAGGAGAGAAGCTTCTCCTAACATGTTTGGACAAGGGGGAGATGGGGTAGATATGTGTCAGAGTGAGGGACATCTGGAGTTACAATCTCCATCTGTGCCCTGGTACTGCTGATTGGTCAAGACTGGACCCCCTCACCTGTGACCAGCTGGCCTGGGTTGTGAAGGGTAGTGAGTGGGGGAGAGAATGCAGAAGTCAGCCAGTATTTCTTCACCTGCTGTTAACAACTCCACATCTCAGTGGGACTTGAAAGGCATCTTGATATTACCTGGTTGCTGTCTGTCTGCCTCACAGAAGTCAAGGGAAAGCCATGTTATTCCCAGAGAAATATGGGGGTGAGAAAAGGGCAGTCCCAAACCTCTCCCCTACCCTGTCTTCCATCCATGGTGCTTGGTCCTTTTATGCTCTGAGCTGCCATTTCCCGGCCTTCTTCTCCATACACACACATCGTGATAGAACTGCCTTACATTGCCCTGGACTGGTGTGGTCATGCCAGGGTTCATATATTGGGCTGGAAGTCTTACCACCCTCCCTTTGACTTCTGGGGTGTCTCCTGGCATGGGTTCCAGGGGATGAATGCTGCGCCTTCTACTTCCTCTCGAATTCTTTCCTCCCTCCCTTGCCTTTTTCCCCCTCTGTTCACTTCTCCTAGAACTCCTATTAGATACTGGAATTTATACATAACTCTTAATTATTCTTTTTTTAATTGAGGTATAATTCACATATAACATTATATTAGTTTCAGGAGTACAAGATAATGCTTCTATATTTGTATACATTGTGAAATGATCATCACAATAAGGCTAGTTAACAGCCATCACCATACATAGTTAGAAAAGTTTTTTTCTTGTGATGAGAACTTTTAAGATCTACTCTCTTAGCAACTTTCAAATATGCAAATAGTATATTAACTTTAATAATTAACTATTAATTACTCTTTTTATACTTTCTGGTCATTTATACTTCTGTCTTAAATTGTGAAATTAGAGCAATCTTTTAGCCCACTAATTTACTCCTCGGCTTTGCCCTTTCTGGATTTAGTGTATTTAACTGAGGTTTTAAATTTTGACATCATATTTTTCATTTCCAAAACCTTTGTCTTTTTTTTTAATGGAAGCTTTTTTGTGTATTTGTTTCATGGATGTGGTACCCTCTCTTATCCCTCTGAGGACATTAACATACTTTTAAAGCTACCGTCAGATTGTCTGTTAATTCTCTTTCCTAGATGTTGTATTATTGTTGAGTCTGGTGCCTTTCTTTTATATATCGGTGATTCTTCGGTGTGTACTTTTCTTTGTTTTTGAGACTCCCTATGTACTGATCTGGAGATGCTGTTTGTACTTACCATATGCCCATCAGCCGGCCTCTAGTAATTCCTTTTCAGAAGGAGGGATGAGGGTGAGTCTGGGAGAGAGAGGTGTGTAAAAATGGTATGTGCTACAGACAGGCATATCAAGACTCATCTTCTTACATCGTCTCAGCTCCTGGCTTCAGCTGGGAGGCTGGTGCTTCTGCTGCCTGATGCTTGACCCAAGGGCTGGGGGAAAGGGGTCCACTCGCCTGGCTGCTCCAAACATCACACCCCAAACCACCATTCGGATGGCCACTTCTTTCTGCTCCCTGTCCCAGCTGCCTTGGAGATTGGAGAACCCCCAGAATTGTGCCATATTTCACAGTGGTCCCAGTTGAGTGTCTTTGACTGGTGTTTCTTCCATTGGTCCAATTCCATCTGTGTTCTGCCTTTCAAGAATTCTTCTTAATTTCTGGTCATCACTAGAAC
Source organism: Tapirus indicus (assembly GCA_031878705.1). Taxonomy (NCBI): domain Eukaryota; kingdom Metazoa; phylum Chordata; class Mammalia; order Perissodactyla; family Tapiridae; genus Tapirus; species Tapirus indicus. The sequence continues at coordinate 13,655,163 of CM062920.1, read as the reverse complement.
CACTTCTTGTTCTCCCCTGCTGTAATGTGTGTGTGTGTGTGTGTGTGTTGACCATTTTTAAGGATTTGTGGAGGGACAGGCAGACACATGTGCTCAGTGTGCCATCTTGATAATCTCCATAGACTATTTATTTCATTATTTTAAAAATTAATTTATTGTTTAAAATATTTTTTATTAAATATCAAGTAGCTAGAAGTTGCACAGAACAGCAGCCCAGTAACCATTCAGTACAGAACAGCTGTGAATTGAACTACAAAACTTGGGGACCAAGAAAGGTCACTTTTCATGGGTTGAGGCTCCTTCTCCCTCCCCTGAGAGGAGCAGGACCTGGGGCTCCGGCATTCCCGAAGATCTCGGCAGCAAGGCCTCTTGTCTGCAGTCCCCATGGCAGCTGCCCAGACACCTCTGGGAAGACCCGCCAGGTCTGTTCAAAGGCAGCAGCTCTGCGGACTGCCTCCCATCCCTCCACAGCAGGCTTGGCCACAGGGACCTTCTCTGTGGCTGGCCAGGACACAGGACTTGGAACTCAAAGTCTGGACAGCTCCCTGGCCACCCCATGGCCTGTCACTTTCAGGGCGTTGTACCCAGCGGACGTGAGTCCTCCCACCCACGGAACTCTGACCTCCCAGGTTCAGGATGTCTCTCCCCCTCTTTCTCCATCTCCTCTTCCTTCTTCTCCCCTGTTCCTGCTCCTCTCCCTCTTCCCTTCCCTCCTTGTCCTTTCCTCTTCTTCCTCCCTACCTCTGCCCTCCTTCCTCCTCATCCCTTGACTGTCTCCATAAATGTAGATCTTTAAAAACAAAGCTCATTTGAGGTTGACTCCAGGCAACTTCCATCTCTCTTTTTTCCTGTCACACAAGTCTAAAACCCCATGGGAGAGGGAGTGCAGCATGCACAAGGCCTGGCGACCTGCCCACGAGGGGCTAAAGTGGAATTCCCTTAGTCACTTGCTGATGGTCTCACTTCAGCCAAGGTGGAGATACATGCCCTCAGATACACTTTCTCTACTGCTCCGCCACCACACGACTTACCTTTGTTGTTGCCTTGGGTATCTGCTTCAGGCTGCCCAGCCCCACCCCCGGGCACAAGGTGGGGCCCCGGCTTGCCCCTTGGTCTGCTGTTGTCTGTCCTCTGTCTAGTCACTCAAGGAAGGGATCTGCCCCTTCATCTCTCCTGGGATTCTGAGGGGTCCATCCTGGCTCAAGAGAATAAGCAGGGAGTGGCCTGGTGTGGGGGAAACAGAAGAGAAAGAGAAAAAGAGAGACCACCCTGAGGGAACAAGGGCCAGCTTGGGGACACCCCTGGGCCTTGAGACCTTCTGGCCTTTCCTTCCAGGACAGCCCTTGGAGAAGGGCCTCCCTTGTCTCAGACATGGCATCCTGAGAGGGGAGCTGAGGAAATCTTGAACCCTTTTTATGGGGGAAGAAATATGACAGTTCTGACATGTCCACTGAGTCAGGGGCACTGATGGGGTCTGGAGAGGTGAGAGGAGCCAGGGTCAACCTTCCCACTTCAGCTCTTCCCACCGCCCTGGGCAAGGTGCTCTGCCCAGAAAAGGCCAGAGATGACAATTGCTGGGACCGCACTGGCCGAGTCTCCAGAGACACGAGGTGACTGGACCTCTCGGTCAGCCATGGGCCCTTGACTGTCCATCTCCACGGACAATCATCCGATTATTCTGGCTCTAGGCGTTTGCTCTGTGGCCCCCTGACCGCTGCTGAGAAGCAAGCCTCAGGGGTCCTCTGACCCCGGGTCCTTGAACCCATCTCAGCACAGGCCACACTGTTGGTCCTTCCCACCCTACTTCACAGGTGCACAGGGACTCCTGGGGAATGCAAAGGCTGTGGCTTCTGGTTACCGTTTTTGTGTCCCCCAAGCCTGACATGGGCTCTGGCCCTGGCAGACCTTGACAGGTGTTGGGGGCTGAGGGAGTCCAGCTATCAGCAAGTATTTGCTGAGCCCAGCTGAGCACGGAGCCCTGGGCCGTGGGAAACAGAGCAGAAGCCCAGAGAGTGGTCCCTGGGGCCAGAACGGGTGCCAGAGGGGACCCTCTCACAGGTGTGGCCTCCTCAGCACCCCTGGCCTCCTTCCATCCTACTGCTGCCCCAGCCCCGCTCCTGGGGCGGCTCAGGCGGGGTCCATGGGAACCTGAGGCTCTCCTGGCTCTTGTTTGCCTCAGCTAATCTCGAGAATGCGCTTGTTTTCCCTTTTGGTTTGGGAGGCCCTCAGCAGCTCCCCTTCATGTCGACAGAGCCGGGACCGAGGCTGTGGGAGCCAGGGGGCAATGATCCCTGGCTTGTGCTCTTGCTGGCTTAATTTCTCTTTTTCCAATTGTTTCTGTTACCTCCGGCCTCCATTTCAGCTTCTCCTCGAAGTTCCCAGAAACTGTGGAAATAAATGTCCTGAATTTTTGGACACTTCAGCCACCTCTCCTTCCTGTGAATCTCCTCACAGTGGACAGAACCTGGGAGGTGTGATTATCTCCATTTTAAAGATGAACCTGGAGCTCAGAGAGGTTAAGTTATTGCTCATGGTCACACAGCAAGTGAGAGCAGAGCCAGAGTAGAGCCCAGGGCCCTCCTGCCTGCACTCCAAGCTTCAGTCCCAGGCGCTCATCTCCTGCACAGCCTATGTCTGTTACTTGCTGTTTCCCTCACTGGATGGTAGTTCCCTGAGGGAAGTCATCTTCATATTCCCAGGCTTGGCCCAGTGTCTGGAGACAGGGAAGACGTTCAGTGGATGTTTGTTCAAAGAATCAATAGTGGACATGGAGCCCCTACTATGTGCCAGGTGCTCTTCTGGGTGCTTTTTACACACTTAATCCTTGATCTTCTAAATGACCTGAGAGGTAGCTGTTGTCCCCATTTCATGGATGGGACCATTAGGGCTGAGAATAAATTGCCAGAAGTCACAGAGTTTGTAAGTGGCTGAGATGAGACCCATGTAGTCTAACTCTAGAACCCATGCTGCCTCCCCACACAAATGGGATAAGCGATCTGGAGAGGAAGGACAGTGGGCAGAAAGACTGTGGGGCCTCCCTTCCTGCTGGGTTTGGAGTGATCTCTGACCAAGGGAGGCTGCAGTGGGTGAACGAGCTTTCTGAGCGGGGAAACAATTCTCAGCCCCTCTCTGCATTCCTTCCAATTAAAACTTCACAAACACGTGTTTGTTGAATGACTGAATGACCTGCCCTGCAGATGGCTGTGCAGCCTCTTCACTCCCAGAACTGGTCTTTCTAGCTGCTCTTTCTTCATCAACTTTGGGGCCTGTCCTCTGCCCAACCCCAAATGTTGGGATTCCTTGGGGTGCTCTCTGAACTCTCTTCTCATGGCTACGCTTCTCTGGGTGACTGCATTCCTAGTCCTGGTTTCAGTTACCCTCTATGTGCAGGTGCTCCCAAACCCGTATTTCCGGTGTAGACCTCCCTTCTGAGCTCCCGAACTTCACAGGTCTCTACCCGAGTGTCCAACAGACGTCCAACCTCAACACGTCAAAAAGCATTTGCATCATTTCTTCCGCACCTCAGACACAGGGACTAAGGCCGTCACTCATCCAGCTGCCCAAGCCTCAAACTCAGGCTCATCCTTGACAGTCCCTCCCCCTCACTTTCCCACATCTAAGTTTTCCTTGGCTAATCTCCAGGTTCTGAGTCCCCCCGCCCCCATTTGTCCTCTGGGTTACTCTACTCAGTAACCTCCCACTGATTCCATGAGCTCCAGTCTCCTCTCCCACTCCACTCCATCCAGTCTCCTCAGAGCCGTAGGGAAAATCTTCTCCGTCACATATCTGACCATAGCACCCACAGCCTAAAACTCTGGCCTCAAGGAGACAGCCCAAATCTTCAACGTGACGCCCGAGGTCCCCCAGATCTCGCCCCTGCTGACCTCTTTAACCTCAACGTTCTTCCCACCCCCGACCTGCTGGATGCCTGGCCACCAAGCATTCGCCACTCCTGAAGTGGTCATGAGGCCTCTGGATGTGCTGTCCCCCGGCCGGGATTCTCTTCCTTTACCTCTACAGCTGCCGAATTGTCATTAGGCCTTCAGGACCCAGCCTGGAGGCTGTCCCCTCCTAGAGGTCTTTCCCGATCCTGAAGGCAAAGCAGGCGCCCCTTCTCTGGGCTCCTCTAGCCCGCTGAGCCTCCCTCTTCTATAATGGCCTCCATGCTTGGGCTGTGGGCTCTGCCAGGGTGGGGACGTGTCTGGTGCAGTGGTGGTGGCCCCAGTGCTCAGCCCAGGGCCTGGCCAGGGAGGCTCCATGAATTAGGTATGAAGCTGGGTCATTGGAAGGAAAACATGGCCTCTTCCCTTTACATCTTGGCTTTAGCCAGCTGGGTTCACCATCCCCCCCACCCCAGTACCTTGTTGTCTCCTCTGGCTTGTTCTGAGACAGAAATCCCCTACTTTGGCACATTCCTTCCAGTTCACGGTGGTCACCTCTTCCCTGAGGCCCTCCAGGACTACACCAGCATTCAGAGTCCCTCAGGCTCCCATTTCAAGGTCCTGGGAGAACTCCCCACACACAGGTCTTCCCCCAACCACACTGAGGCCTCAAATTCATTTCTTAGGACATATGAAATTTCACTGGAAAGGTAAAGATAAAATATTAAGTGTGAAATCCTTTGGAGAGAAAGAACATTTAGGTTAACGTCACACTAAGGTGTAAATGGCCTGCATAGTATACTTACCTGTGAGCAGGTGTGGACAGGTGGGGGCAGGGCCAGGAGCAAGAATTCTCTGGCTGCATAAAAGGGGATAAGAACCCATGAGAAAGGGCAGGGACCCTGGCAGGCTGCCTGGCTGACACCAGACAGTGGAGCACTCAGTTCTCAGCTGCATCACCTGCTGGGGTGTGTGTGTGTGTGTGTGTGTGTGTGTGTGTGTGTGTGTGTGTGTCCATCCTCTAGGACAACTCTTAGAAGTGATCAATTCTCTTGTTGGTCCCATAACCTCAGCAAGGAGCTGGACACACAGTGGGTGCCCAGTAAACTCCTGTAGCTGGCTTGCTGGCCCAGAGCTTGGCCGACCAGTTGCCCTGCTGGGGGCAGCCCCTCAGCCAACTGCCCCGGGGGACTGGGACAATTTGCAGCAGGAGGGCGGATCCTTCCTGGTTTCTCCCAGGCTCTGGTGCGCTCCTTTCCCGTGAACTCCTGGCCCTCCGGCAGGCCCGCAGATAATCTACTGGAGCAGCTCCCAAGGCGCAGGGAGTAGCTGAGGGGAGCGGAAGCCTGGACGTGCCTCCAGGGTCCTGGCCCCTTCTGGGGTCAGAGTCCCTCTGGGGAACTGTGAATCTGCCAGCGATGGCCTGAGGCTTTTTCTTGGCCCCCAGCACCCCTTGGTGCCTTACATTCATTCCACAAATGTTTACGTAGGTGCCCACACCAGCGCGGGTGCCAGGGGTGCAGCAGTAAACACAAAATCTCTGCCTGGTCTGAGCTTATATTCTAGTATTTTTTTTTGATGAGGGAGGGGAGGCAGCAATAAACAACTGAAAAAGTAAAATGTAATAATGTATTAGACAGTCATAAGCACTAAGAAGAAAAAATAGAGGAAAGAAGATATTAAATATCTTGTGAGGGGAGAACAAAAATTCTAGAGAGTGGCCAGGGAGGGCCTCAGTGAGAAGATCATTTTTTTACTTATTTATTTTTATTGAAGTAAAATATACCTAACATAAAATTTGCCATTTTAACCTTTTTTTTTTTTTTTTAGCTGAGGAAGATTCGCCCTGAGCTAACATCTGTTGCCAATCTTCCTCTTTGTATGTGGGCCACCACCACAGCATGGCCACCACCAAGTGGTGTAAGTCCGTGCCCGGGAACTGAACCTGCAAACCCAGGCTGCCAAAGCAGAGCGCGCCAAACTTAACCACTAGGCCACAGCCCATTTTAACCGTTTTTAAGTGTACAGTTCAGTGGCATTCAGCACATTCACATTGTTGTGCAACATCACTACCATCCATCTCTAGGACTTCTTTATCACCTCAGGCTGAAACCCTGTGCCCATTCACCATGAACTCCCTGTATTTCACTGTATGCATACACCACAATTTGATTGTCCATTTATCTGACGGTGGACAGTTGGGTTGTTCCCACCTTTGGCTATTGAGGCCTTGCCCTGGGGTGATAGCTGTCTCCTTGAGGCCCACAGAACCCCAATCTGATCTGGCTGAGCGCCAGAGCCACCTCCTCCAGGAAGTGTTTCATGACTGCCTTGGCCCTTGGTTACCTGATTCTTCCCTGGATGTCTGCCCTGTGAGACACAGTTTAGTCCCTGATAATAATAACAAGAGCTATAAGCACCTTTTACTGAGCACCTACTGTGTGCCAGGCACTATAGTAAAGGCTGTATATGCTCTTCCTTTCAGTCCTCCCAACAGTCCTGAGCTGTACGATTCCTGTTTTACAGACGAGGAGACTGAGGCTCAGAGAGGTAAAGTGACACCTCAAGATCACACAACTTGTAGTGGCTGAGACAGAATTTTCCCCCTAAGAAGAATGATCTTATATTGACCCTCTGCTGTGTTAGGCAGGGGCTAACCCTTATTTAATCCCACAACAACCCCCCATGAAGGAGACAGTGCTGTCCCCATTTTGTAGAAGAGAAAACAAAGGTGCAGAGAACTGGTGTCTCCCATCCACAGCTTCTCAGCTGACACATGGAAGGAGAGTCCAACTCAGATCTGCTAACTCCACAGACCTGCTCTGAAAGGGAAGGGAGCATTGTGGGAGAGCAGCAAGAACAACAGTCTCTCTAGTCAGCTGTGGAAGCTCAGAAAGGCAGCAGAGGAGAATAGGGGGCCACTGGGGTGAGGCAAGAAATAACCCCATTCTACAGATGTCAAAAGTGAGGTCCAGGGAGGGCAGATAGAACACTTGCTGAAAACGAGTGGCGATCTTGGCACTGGAATGCAGGTCTCCTGACGGCTGGTGCTCAGGGTGAATACTTCCCTGGGTCTTTAACACAAAGACAGAGGCAATGGGTTGGGGGGCATAGCTGACTGGTGAAGAGCGACCAACAACAGGGAGAAACAAGGTGCACAGGGGGTGCACAGCTCAGCTAGGCCCTTTGAAAATGAACACAGACGAGACTGAGTCCGTCTTGGGCTGTTATGGAGATTAATGGCTACAGACATGGACCCTCACGCATCACTAGGGAGAGGATTTCAAAGACCCTTAAAAATCATTGGGAATCATTTCAAAAGCAAACAGCTCGCAAAGCAGCCAGAGGCCCGCCAAATGCGCTGGCGTATAGCTCACCAGGCGATGCTTGTAATCTAATTGCCTATGAGCAAGAGTTTAAAACAATATTTACGATGTGGAAAAATAGCCCATGATTTGATTTGTACAGAAGAAACACGCCTAATGAGTAAATTAGATTTTGATCTTGCTGGCTCGGTCCTGGGGGCGGAGCCTAGCCCTTTGGAGGGGCGAGGCTCTCCTGCCTTCCACCTCCCTCCCCCCCTCACCCCCCCCAGCATGGTCCTGTGACAGCTCTGTGCCCTGATATGACACACGAGGCCAACACCATCCCTCAGATGCCCGAGCAAGCAGCCGGGAAACCCATCCCCTCTTGTCTTGGGCCTGCCAGTCCTTTAAGCCCCACCTCCCCCTCCAGGAAGCCTTCCTGACTGTCCAGGCCTGCTCCCTTTTCATCTCCAACAGCTCTGAGAGGCTGTGACACACAGCTTCGATGGGCTTCGATGAGACAGAGAGGCTCTTATTTAGACATTCACTAGTTTGGATTGATTTTGCTTGGTGGTTGTCTCCTGAAGGCTATTAGACGTTCCTTTGCAATCTGGACTTGCTACTTTTCTTGCCGTATTTAATGGAGACGCTCTGGTGAGTACTACTTGCTTCTGCCTGTCCGTTCTCCTTTTGGAAAGAGCACCCCAGTTTCCCTCGTGGAAACTACCCACTGCCTAGCCTCAGTCCACGTGGTGTGGGCAGGGCTGACCAGACTCCACCCAGCGCTCGGCATCAGAGGTGGGCACGTGACCCAGCCCTGGCCAATCAGAGCACCACTCCCCTGGGCCACAGTGATTTGTTCAGGGATGGGCACGTGACTCGTGCCGAGCCAATGAGAGGCCTCCTTGGGCCCTGCTGGAGCTGCCGGGAGAGAGGCACGTTCTGTGGTGCGGAGTTGCTGACCTAGGAGACTCAAAGGCCGGAGCTCCTGGTGGGCCGCCTGGGCACTTCCCGGGGGAAGGTCTCCTGGAAGTGTTCCAGTACACGGGAAATGGAGCTGAGGAATGTAGAGAGGTTCTTAGGTCCGCGGTCAAGCACCTGAATGCAGCCGTGGGTGATTCCCACACACTTTAATCCAGCACTTGACCCGCTTCCTTGGTTTCAGTCTTTTACACCGAGACCAGTGGTTCTGCCTTACCCAGTAGGCACAGGACTGGTGTCCGGGAGTGATGAGTAGACATTTCTAGACCTGAATGAAATTTAGAGACTATCAAAATCAAAAAAGTATTCCTGGACATAATTCTGTAACTGAAGCCAGTTTGCCAGACTTTTCCTGACTACCTACTCTGTGTTGGCTCTTCCTGCAGGTGCTGGGGAAGTGGAGAAGCAGCAGAGCAGACCCAGCCCCGAGGAGCCCACCATCTCGGAGGGGAGGTAAGAGGAGCAGCGGCTCACTGCAGCCAGGGGCTGCGAGGAAGAAGTGGTGTCCTGTGCTGTGGAGAATCGCTCCTCCCGCAGGGCTCTGGGAGCCCTTGATGGAGGAGCAGGCCTGAGATTGGGGGGGGGGGGGGGCGGGCAGGGCTTCATGGGGGAGATGAGAAAGGCCCCAAGGGAGGGTGACAGGCTGAAGGGTGTAATTGGCGGCAATGCCAGGACTGTCAGGGTGAGGCATGGAGGCCCCTTGCCCCAGACCTCTGGGAAAGAGGCCCCAAAGCTGCTGTTTAGCACCTGACAGAGGTCTCCTGGCTGTCTCTGTTTGTGCCTACTCCATAGCAGCCCCCTCAGCTGGAGTATGAAGCGGAACAGCACAGTGGTTATCTGGGGACACTCATGAGCATTCAGGGCCGGCTGACAGGGATGGGGCTTTCCAAGCACACGGTGAGGTGAGGACGCAGGTGCCAGTAATTGCATGAGCCAGTCACATTCACCACTGCGTTCATCATCCAAGGCCTTTGTGGCATCAACAGCAATATTGTGACATTTGCTGGGTATTTCTGTGTGGCAGGCCCTGTGCTGGGGGCTTACACTCAGACTTTCTTGTCCTCACTTAACAGCGACTCACCTGCCGTGGCTCTCGCTTTTCTGATGATGCTTAGAAAAGCTTAAAGCCCTGACCCAAGTATGGGTCTGTCTCATCCAGGTGACATGGTCTGCCTGGCAACTGCAGTGATGGCTTCCTGTAAAGCAATTCGAGCTGAACTGAACTGGTTCAGTCACCAAGTGCCTACTATTTATCGAGCCTGCCTCCCTCTCTACTCAGCTGCCAAACATAGGATAAGAAGCAGGCTGTAGTTGGAAATACAGACACGTCCACCGTCGTTTCATAGTGTGGGATGCACGCAGTGATGTCTGCATGTATCCATCCATGACAAGGTACAGAAACATGTGAAGAGAAGAGTAGAATTCCTTCTGTCTTGATGATCAGGAGAAGCACACAGAGGTGTGGACCGCCAAGCAGGGCTTGGAGGCAGGGAATAAGAATTGTCCTTCAAACAGCAAGCTTGTTGCGCAGTAAGATCCTAACAATAGCAGGGCTGGCATTGAAGATGTCTCCCATGTGTCTTCTCCCAAGAGGAAGATTCCGTCACCCCATTTTACAGAGGAGGCAGTTGAGGCTCAATATGCTTCAGAAATTTGCCACGGCACAGCAGGGCCAGGATTCAAGCCCAGGCTGGGTAATGCAAAGTTGGGGCTGCTTTCTCTAAGCCTTGCTTCCTTTTGGGTATCTGTGGCTTTTGTCACCCCATCTTTGAGTCTGCAGAATGGAACCTCCCGTCTGCTAGGCTGACACCTTCTACTCCTCAGTAGATGCTGAGTGTCACAGCGCTGGCCAGGAGTGCACCCCGCCCCCACTTTACAGGTACAAGGGAGGCAGACTGGGGCAAAAGCTGCGCTCCTCCCTCTCGGGCCTGGCTTTCTACACTGTCCCACTTCTCTGATTGTGGGGATGGATGTCAGACTTCAAAGGCGGCAGCTCACTGTCTCTCCAATCTCCAGCCCATGAGAAAGCGCCTGAGTCCCAGAACAAAGGCCTTTCCAGACTCGTCACCTGCTCGGCACTTAGCACGGGGCTTAATTAAAGGAAACAGAGCTTTTTGGAGTGAGAGTGAGGAGTGAGTGAGAAAGTCGATAACACTAAAGACACCGCCATTAATAAAGCCAGACTTGCTGCTAATATCCCACTTGAATTCAAAACAGGACAAATAATTGGAAATCTGAGCAGGGTGAGGGGTGGAGCCCATGGTGCGGATGACAGAAGTCTGGCAGCTGTGGGGGCCCTTCTGTATGGGCAATGTGGCCGGGACAGAAGCTCCTGGAGGGAGTAATTCAGTCCTGGGGCTCAGTGTCCTCCTCTCGGCGGATAGCCGTAGGCCAACACCTGGATAATGGCAATAGCTTACGCTGAATAGCACTTGAAATGTGCCAGGCACCATTCTCCGTTCTTTACAAATATTAATTTAATCCTTAAAACAAAAATATATGTATACATATATCCTTTATCCCTGTTTACACCTATCTGTCTACCTACCTTATTAATTAGGTACTATTTGTGTCCCCATTTTACAGATGACGAACCTGAAGCATAGAAGGGTTAAGAAGTTTGCCTGGGCTTAGCTGGGATTTTGAACCTATGTTCTGTGACCTCAGGGTGTATGTGCCTAACCACTAGATTACACTACGTCTCTGGAGTGAGCTGGCCTCTCATTACTGGCTTGCTGGATAGCTTTGGGCAAGGACTGCCATTCATTTGTTCAGCAAACATTTGTCAGGTATAGTGCAATCTTAGCAATAATAGTAGTAAGCATCATGTATGGCTCCTGCCTGCTAGGCCCTAAACACTTCACATATGTTATCTCCCTTAAACCCCCCATGACCCATGAGGTGGGTACTTTTACCGTCTCCGCTTTATAGGGAGGGAAACTGAGCATAGGAGAGTCTGGGTGACTTCCCCTTGGTCCTATGGCTAGTTAGCAGCAGGGCCAGGATTCAAACCTACATCTTTTGGCTCAAAGCACAGTCCCTAAACCACTGCTGGAATCCAGTGCTTATTCTCAAAAGGGGCCGTGTGTAGATCCTGGGCAGGTATACTCACAGGCGGTTACGATACTGGCTGATGGATGCTGCATACACCTGGACTTGAGCACCCCCAGGGATGGACAGGAACCAGGTATGGCCCAGTGAGTACCATTCACTTATGTCCTCAGGCCATAACCCCAGGACACTGCCTCATCCCCACCCAACTCCTCTTCTTCCTTGTCTTTATCCTGCCTGCTCTCCCACCTGTTCATCCCACAGCTCTAAAGCTGAGGGCAGCTACACTGGGAATTCTGTGCATTCTGGACCCGGTGTGGAGGATTGGGATGCATTCTGTCTAGGGACCTGCCTCCCTGCTGGTGAGAGACAGAATACACACCTATTCAAGAGGCAACATAGTGGAATGAAAAGGGCATGAACATTGGAGTGGGACAGGCCTCAGTGTGACTTCTGATTTCTGAGCCTCAGTTTCCCTATCTGTGAATTTGGCCTGCAGGTCCAGAGAAAGGGTGGAGAAGGCTGGCTGTATGGAAACCCACTAAAACCTGAGGCCCTTCTCTCTTCAGAGGGAGAATAGGGAGAGGGTCAAAGCCTGTGAACTCTGGAGAGCACAGGGAGAGGACATGGACTCCTTCCCCTAGCCCATCATATTGTAATGAGAGGCTCCTTAGAACTGGGGGTGAGCATATGTAGGGAGAGTTGAGAGATGTGGGCACTGGGGAGGAGACTTAGGGCTTCACTGCTCTGAGAGTGCTGAAGGCTAGAAATGTCACCTAATCCAGGAGACATGTCACCTCAGGCAAAGGGCCACAGGGTCATTGGAATGGGTCAGGGCGTGGCTTCATCTTTAGGGTTATTGTCCTGGAGGATGCCAAGGCTGGGAGCTTAAGAGATTCTCCTCCCGCTTTGGTCCTGTCTCCTTGCCCCTGTTAGGCCTAGAAAAAGGCTCACATTCAGTCCTCATCTGAAATGTCCTCATCCCACTTACACGGAGGTGCTGACAGGGCTGCTTTGGGATTTTTTGGTGGGTGAGGGCCAGAGACAATGAGACAGTGGAGGGGACACAGTGGAGAGAGTGGTCAGTGCATAGATGGAAGGCTCTGAGATCACTGCCCGAGAGATCTCTCCTGATTTGATAGAGTCTAATGACTTTGGCCTCTGAATAGTCCAGCTGGGATGGCCAATGACGGGGACTTTGTGCCAAGGACCAGAACTGGATTTACACTTTAGCCATAAATAGAAGTGGATTCAGTGGTGTATTGTTAAATATTTAACAGTTGGCTTTCTGGGGATGGGGAGAAGCCCTGATTTGTAGCATTTGCCAATTTCTTTGGTGTAAATACTCCCACCGTGGTGGATCTCAAGTTACCAGCATGACATCACTGAACATTAAGTTGGGAAGAGGTGTTAACTGTTGGCTCTCATGATCCCATACGCACTGGCTCCGGCACACTCGTGGGCAGATTTCACCACGAGGCAGAGGAGGCTCAAGCTTCAGGGCTCCTCATTTGCAGGGATCCTCCCAAGGCAGTGTGTTCACGTGGTCATATGTTTTTGTACAGTTTGCAAAATTCACATATAATAACTGAATTGGTTAAGATTCTTGCCTCTCCACTCGGAGTTGTATTGAATGGCTTGGAGTAGCCATGGGCATGTTGTAATTTCTTTTCTCATTCTAAATATATATTCATTTTGGTACCTAATTTGGTTTGTAATTTTATTTTCTTTTTCTGAAAGAGGACCTCAAAACCTGTATATACTTCCAGTTGCAAAGCATGGCTCCACCAGGGGAGTAAATTAGATTGCAACTCATCCTCCAGAAAATTTTGGCGACCGTTACTCTGAATCTTAGAGTCAAATTGGTGTATGTAAATTCATCACTGGATAATTTGGCCAAGATTAGCTTCCTAGAATGCCACTTTCGTTCTGTCAGAGCTCTGCTGTAAACCCTCATGACTCCCCCCTTGAGCCCTTAAACTGGCATTCAAGGCTCTCCATAGATTGACTCCCATCTCCTTCCTTAAAATATCTCCTTTACTCCCTATACATCCCCCAAATAAAACTTTTTCCTTTGTGACTTTGTTTAGGTTGTTTCCTCTGCCTGGAGCACCTTTTCCATCTTCCCGCTTTTGGATTTTGCCAAATGCTTTTTCTGTGTCTATTGAGATGATTGTCTGGGTTTTTTTTTTTTTTTGGTCCTTTATTAATATGGTGGGTTACATTAATTGATTTTCAGATGTTAAAACAACCTTGAATTCCTGGGATAAATCCCAGGCTGATCATATTGTATGTTGCTGGATTCAGTTTGCTAATATTTGGTTGAGGAGTTTTGCATTTATATTCATAAGAAATGTTGATCTGTGGTTTTCTTTTCTTGGGATGCCTTTGTCTGGTTTTAGTATCAAGGTACTTTTGGTCTTACATAATGAATTGTAAAGTGCTCGCTTTTCTTTTGTTTTGGGGGGAGAGTTCTTGAAGGATTGGTATTGATTATTCTTTAAATGTTTGGTAGAATTCACCAGTGAAGCCATTTGAGGCTGGGCTTTTCTTTTTGTGAAGTTTCTAAGTTACTAAGTCTCTTTTCTTGTTGTAGGTCTATTCAGATTTTCTATTTCTTCTTGAGTTAATTTGGATAGTTTGTGTGTTTCTAGGAATTTGTTCATTTCAACTAAGTTATCTGATTTGTTGGCATATGGTCATTTTAGTATTCCCTTATAATCCTTTTTGTTTCTGTAAGGTTGGTAGTGATGCCTCATCTCTCATTTCTGATTTTAGTTATTTGAGCCTTCTCTCTTTTTTCTTGGCCAGTCTGGCTAAAAGTTTGTCAATTTTGTCGATCTTTTCAAAGAGTGACTTTTGGTTTTGCTGATTTTCTCTATTGTTTTTCTATTCTTTATTTATTTCCACTCTGGTCTTTATTTCCTTTCTTCTGCTTGCTTTGGGTTTAGTTTTCTCTCTTTTTCTAGGAGAAAGTACTGGGAAAGACCTTAAAAGCTATGTAACATAATATTGATGTTTTAGGAGATTGGCCGAAGCCCCAAAACTGAAAAAATACATTATAAGATAAAATGACAGCCACATTTACACAGATTACTAAAAGGTAGCAGAAATGGTCCAGTGACTGGCTACTCACCGCCATCATCTATCTCCAGCCTATGCAAAAGAAAATAAAGATTTGAAAGGAATTCAGGAGTCTTTGTGTCCTGCCATATCCAATACTCCATGGGACAAAAGGGGGTGTTTCCCCTCAAACAGGTTAATAGGACTTCAGAAGTACTTGCAGAAACTGGGAATGGGCTGTCAGAAGGGAAGTCTGGCACTAGCCCCTGGCAGGATATTGGCTGGGCTTCAGAAACCCATGGGCTATATTGCTGCATGAAGTAGGGGGAGGGCAGTGAGGGTGATTATGGTATATATCACCTGGAGTTTGGGGGTGATTATGAACATGGAGACTTCTGCCTGCTTCTTTCCAGGGACTTGAAGGGCTGGCTGGAGTGGCCCATGGTGGCAGGGGGAGGGATGAGGGTTTCCTCACATGAGTTTTCCTATGGGTCATATGGACACCATGGGAGGTACTAGGCTCAACCTGTCTTGACAGGACCTGCCTACTGGGAAGAAGGAACCTGAGCAGTGGGAGGCTATGAGGAGGACCGCTCGGGAGGATGCTGAGAAAGGGGTCGAGTAGGTCAGCCAGGGCATGCATAGCCATCATGAGGGAGCTGTACTGTGCAGTGAGCAGGGGTCTGTAAGAGCCTACAAGTACATTCCCAGTGGGTGGGTGGGGTGGTCAGCATTTTGCTGTCTGATGTTATAGAGGGCAAAACAGTTCGTCAGTAATGTCTTAGAGAGAACTACAAACAGGAGTTCCTCCTCCTTTTTCTGTCACCTGTGTGTGCCCCATCACATTCAGCCCCTTCAGTATCCAGGTAGGTTATATGACATAATCAGCAAGTCCTCTTAGGAGCCCTGTGTGACAAAGACCAAGCCACACGCAGAGGTTGATTCCCGCTGTGCCCCTCCTCCACTCTCAGGAGTGATAAGCAAGAGATCCTCAGGGCCAGCTCCCAATTGTACGGGCAGGGCAACAGGGCCCAGAGAGGGCAAGGCTCTGCCCAGGATACCGTGGGCAGGCTGAGAGGCTCCTGACGCCGCAAACTCCTGGGAATTAGGAAGCTATGGCACTTCCCTATTTGCTCACTACAGGCAGCTCTAATTATAGAAGGACTCAGCTTGGGGGGGAACACAGGGAGAGGATGAAATGGAGACGCTCTGAATTTCATTTTCGTCATCAGATGGTTCTCAGGAAAAATGATAGTTCCAGCCGAGACAGGGAAGTGGAAGTGGCCTAAGCCAGTGTCTGGAAGTTGTGGAAAATGCTTTATTTTAGCTCTGTTCCTCCAGAAGTCATTCTCATCCATTTGAAACTGCCAATCAACCTTCCAGCAAAGGAAAACACACACACACACCTCTGCACAAATGGCTTTGATTAGGCTTAGCTGTAGGTTTAAGAAAATTTAATCATCTTAACCTGTTTAGTCTTTTACCCTGATGAAAATCATCAGTCGGATTCCAGCATGAGCCAGTTAGAGCTGAGCTGCTGTCAGCACCGTTGTTTATGTTAATACGTTATAGGCATGAAATGGAGGAAAGTAGAGTTTTGAGAAGAAGCCCTGAGTGAATTAGGAGAGTAGAGGTCTGTGGCAGGCCCCTGAGGCCGACAGGCGGGGGGCTCTGAAAGGACTTTATTTATGAGTCTCAAGATAGAACCTCCTCTACCTGTTGGAAAGGATGTTGAGAAACTCTAAAGTATATTTCTCTCCGTGGTCAGAACTTGCCTTCAGCAGAACTGAAGGTCTGGAACCCCGTCGATGCCATTTGCCAGCTGCGTGACCTCAGATAAGTTACTTAACCTCTCTAAATGTCAGTTTCCTTATCTGAGAAATGGGGTTAAGAGGAGTAACAAGCCCCCTGAATGGCTTTATGGATTAGCTGGCATGTTGGGTAAAGGGCCTGGTCCTTAGCGAATAGTCTGTCGAATGCTCCACGGCCTCTGTGTTATCCCTCCTTCCCGATGCCAGCCTGCTCCTTCCTGCTCTGCCCTACTACCACAGACTCCTTGGACATTGGCCAGTGGGTGATCCCCACTGGATGTGAAGTGTTCTGCTGGGGACAGATTGAAAAGGCACTAAATCTGGAGCCTGGACCCACCTCTGTTATGAGGACCTGGGTGACTTTAGAGAAATCACTGCTTCTTGGGATCTTGGTTTCTTGGTCTGCCAAATGAGACTGCTAGTTGTCCCCAACACCCACTCTCCCCTTCCTCCTAGAAAAAATATCAGCTGCCACCCAACTACAGAGCTGCGTTTCTCAGCTTCCTTGTAGCTAGGTGTGGCCACGTGACTATTTTTGGCCATCAAACTCCAAGAGGAAGTGTTACCTGGAACTTCTAGAAAGTCTCCTAAAAGGGAGGGAGAGGAAGTAAGTGAATGTCTATCAGTATGTGACTAGATAAACAATGGCCCACTCACATTATGGAATATTACTCAGCAATAAAAAGGAGCAAGCTGCTGATACACACTAGAACATGGGTACATCTCAAAAGTATTATGCCGAGTGAAAGAATCCAGACACTGAGGAGTACTTACTAAATTATTGCATTTATATGAAGTTCTAGAATAGGAAAACTAACCTATAGTAATGTCACAGGGGGCATTGACTGCAAAGGAGCATGAGAGAACTTTCTAGGGAGATAGAAATAGTCTATCTCAACTGAGGTGGTGGTTACATGGGTGTTTAAATTTGTCAAAACTTGTCAAGCTCTATGCTTAAAATGTGTGCATTTTATTTTAGGTACATTATACCTCAAGGAAACTTTTTTGACTAAAAGAAAAATGGAGAAGAGCTGCCTTGTTCACAGATGTGATGGCTGGAGCTCTAGCAGCCCTCTTGGACACGAGGTAAGGACTAGGCCCCAACAAATGTGGAGCAGTGAACTGGAGGGGGCCTGGGTCTCTAGAGACTTTGTGGAGTTGCCATTCCAGGCCTAGACTGCCTGCCTCTAGATTTCTTTTATGTGAGAGAGAAACATTTGTACTGTTAAAGCCACTGATAGCTTTTGCTGTTTCTGTTGATTATGTGCAATTCCTGACAGAAGGAAAATGCCCATAGAGCAGCAGGAGGGCCCAAAGAGCATGATTAGAACGGTCCTGAGACTGTTGTTACCACTGTGATTATTAGTATCCCCTCTTCTTTCTGTCTCTGGTGTGCTGTTGAGGCACTGACAGCAGGCGAGGTGGAGTTGTTCTGGAACAGCTTTCCCCTGGGGCCATCTGGCAGACAGAGCCCAGGAAAGGCCCAGCTTTGTTCCGCACTCCCCCCCCCCCCCCCCCCCCCCCCGTCTACTCCTTCTAGCTCCTAAACCCACCGCAGGGAGAAATGGACCCGACACCAGAGGCTGGGTCTTCAAGAGCCTTTATGCACATGTGCTTAGGGTGGGGTTGCCTGATTCTCATGGGGAGGGAGTCTCTTCCTTGCAGCGTGGGTCCCCTTCTCACAGCAGAGGATTCTGAGGCCCAGAGATAGGCAAGGGCTGGTCCAGCTAGAGTTGGCAATCCAGTCCAATCAGTGGCAGGACCCCTCCCAGCACCCTTCCCCTGTGGCACCCTGAGCTTGAGTCATGGGCAGCTCCACAGGGGAGGTGGGAGGTCCCAAGGATGCCCCAGCAGGTCTGAGGAGGAGGTGGACCAGCTGCCTTGAGTCTGGGCCTGGAGCTTCTCTCCTCTTCTCAGTGCTGTGCCCCAATCACAGGCCCTGTTGACATGTGCCTGTGTGGGGAGCTAGTGGTGTGTGTCTGTGCCAGGCCAGGGTGCGAAAAGGGATGGGTCACGGGTGCCCTTGAGATGTGTGGCAGCAGGGGTGGGGATGCTGTTCCCCAGACCTCCGGATTGCAGACTAGGGACACTCCATCAGCTTAGGCAAGGTGCAGAGGAGCTCCTGGTGTTGCTGTAAACACACAAACACACACATATGCATACATACAGTCACATGCACATGTACACACACAGACTCACACATACTTCCAACATGCACACACATGGATGTACACACCCAGGCACATACACCCATGCGCACATACAAGCATACACCACACTGAGATCTTTGAAGTCTTCAAGAGCTTCTTACTCTTTCTTGCCTCTGAGCCTTCACATGGGCGGTTCTCCTACCAGGAGTGTACTTGCTTCCTCCCCTTCATCTGCACAAACTCCTGCAGGTTTCTGCTTAAATACCTCTCTTCCAGGGAGACTGTGTCATACCTGCCTGAGACCCTCCCAGCCCATGTAGCCCTGCTCCGAGCCCTTACCACACTCTTTCACAACAACAGCTTTGATGTCTGTCTTCTCTGACAAACTGTGACCTCTATAGGGACAGGGCCTGTCTGGCTTGGCCACTTCATAGGTGCTCAGACAATGTATGCTGAATGGATGAATGAATATACACATTCATCCATCTGTGTCTGCTTCCCCCACGTGACTGGGAACTCCTGTCTCGAACGACCCTGAGGAGGAGCTTGCAAGTGTGTGTTGAATGAATGGATAACTCTCTCTCTCTCTCTCTCTCTCTCTCTCTCTCAAATTTTGCTGAAACTGCAGAACGTCAAAGACACTCTGTCTTCTCTGTCTCTGTCTTTTTTTTAAGTATATATACTTAAAAAAGTATATATATGTTTTATTATTATTCCTTTTGATATACTTATGTTAATACACTCTTTTGTATATATATTTCACACTTAAAAATTTTTAATCACTATGAGCTTCTGAAAAGAAGAGATGTGGCTAAATTGAGGTGGCTGGAAGGTGTCTCTGAATTCAGCTTTGGAGCACCGGGGCAGTGTGGTGTGTGTGGAAGGGCTTAACTTTGACGTTGGATGACCTAATTTTAAAACCCAGTTCTATTGCTTCCCAACTGTGTAGTACTTAGCAAGTTACTTTACCTCTCAATATATTTCTTCATCTATAAAATGAGGATAATTCTTCACTTTTTGTTGTGTTTGGGAGATGGCATAGATTTCAAAGAATTCTTGGGCAGGGGAGACCTTCACGATGCCTGGCCAAAGTCCTGTTTCACAGAGGGGACTGTGAGCCCCGCCTACCCTGCCCCGTCAGGGGGCCTCCATGCCCTTGTCTCTCTTCTTGGCCCAGCCAAATCGTACCTGCCCTGAAACTCTGATAAACACGGTTACTGTCACTTAGCATCTGCTAGGAACCAGGCACTATGCTTACCATCGTCTGCACGTCTTCACTTTTCCTCAAAGAGCCTTGCAAAGGAGAGCTTTAGATAGAGAAGCTGGAGGCCAGAGAGGCTAAGGCACTTCCCCAAATCCTGCAGCTGCAGAGTTAGAATTCGAAGCCAGGTCTGTGGTAATTCAAGATCTGGACTCGTCCTCTCATTTCTTGGAAGCCATTTCCCAGAACTCTGGTCCTGACGGTGTGTGTGAGGGCCCTTGCCCCTCCATCACATGGCCCGGCTTGTTCACGTGTCCAGGGCTCTGTGAGTGTGGTCTGTGAGAATTCAAGCCTACTCTGCATTCTGTGAGTGCCCAGGGAGCCTCCCCAAGGTGGTCAGAGCCTGGCACACCCAGAGGCCTGATGGCGTCCCCAGTCTCCTCCTTCTCACCCGCAGAGACCCCAGTCACCAACCATTGGCTTGGCAGGGACCAGAGAGTTGAAGCAGGAGCTTTGGAATCAGCCACCTGACTGTTAGAATACAGTTCTGACTCTTCTCATGCTGTGTGACCCCAGGGAGGCTACATCCCCTCTCTGTGCCCTAGTTCCTCATCTGTAAACTGGGGTGAATGATCTCCGTGCCAGAGCCTGGCACTCAGTAAGTGCACAGTTAGGGGAGCTGTGATTATTGAAGGCTAGGAAGGCCGCTGGAGGTGAGCAGAGAGAGACACCCAGGAAACTTCAGAGGCCTGGACTGCCCACTGCCTCCCCTTGGGGCAGAAGATCCCAGCTGTCACAAGGACAGGGTCCAAGCAGGGAGGACCCTTGGGTTTCAGGCTTCCTGAGGCCACCTTGAACACTGTCTTGTATGAGCTGAGTGGGCAGGGTGATTGGTCCCCACCAGCGGAGGAGGAACTCAGAGAGGCTCAGAAAGGCTAGGTGGCTTGTCAAAGGCACTCAGCAAATCTTTATCACTAGGGCGTGTGAGGATCAGGGTGAAACAGCCAGACTCAGCAGCCTTCTTGGGCCCTCTCTTCACGCTCACTCCTGCCTTATCCTGCCCTTCCAAATCACCACTTCTGCTCCCCCACTAGCAACTTCCATTCCCTCAGTAGTCTGTTCTCAGAGCTGTTCCCCTGACCAGCCTGATGAACTGATTTGCTCTAGGGTGTGAATGACCCTTCTTGCCTTTCCTTTACTCCTCTTAGGGGCCTGTACTTTGTAAAAGAGGAGATACCAAAGCAGTGAACTACCACTGGTAGAAGATCAGGTACCAGGGCAGGGAGGGATTGGGGAGGAGGCAGAGGATCTCCCCAGAGTGTGTGTATCACCTTAAATATTGGCTGGAACATAAGAAATTGCTGGATATTTTGCAATTTTTGACTGGCAAAAATGGCAATCTCATATGGTTCAATTTAGTAAATGCCCACCTCCTGGCTGACATATGCACCAACTGGCTTTTCAGTGGGGGAATTCCAAACCTGAAGGCCAGTGTTCCCCTGGGCTCCAGTATCTCCCCTCCCCACCTGTGTGTGATGGACAAATCACTGAGTGTCTCTGAGCTTCTGAGTTTTCATCTGATTACAGGGCTTCGAGCCCCTCCCCAGCCCCAGAGCGGATGTACGATCAAGTGTGATTGGCAAGTGTGAGCTGCTGTGGAAATTCTTGGTGCTGACAAAATGTCTGAACCTTCCGCTCTGTGCTGCTCACTTCTGGGTTTCTCTTCCCTGCGTTTGACAGGTTTGGGTGAGAATCCAGCTCCTTCTTTCCTCCTCTTCTGGGCCAGGCCCTCGCTTCGGCGATGCTGGACTCCCAGAGATGGCCCAGGTGTGCGCCGGCCATAGGTAGCAGCCTAGTAGGGCACACATCCCACTGCCGCCTTCCTAGCACCCCCTCTTGGCACCCTGGAGGCCTTGGCCTCTGGTCCTAAAGCACCAGGAAGCTGCTTCTGACCAACCTGGAAATGTGGCCCCAGGGCAGCTCCCTCAGGGGCGGCCTGGGAAGCAGGCGCTCCTGGACTCACACCCTGCAGACGGGCTGGCCCTCGATGTCAGGAGCCCTGGCTGCTGTTTCTGGGCCCTGTTGTCAGATGTAGAGAGCCTTACCCAAAACACCCCTTGGTAAGTGGTGGTTTCTCGCATGGCCCTTTCTCTTGTTTGCAGCTGTTTTCTAGGCTGAACTAGAAAGATGTACTTCTGTGTGGACATGAAGTGGGCTACTTTAGGCCAGTGGGGTTGTCTTTGCAAGAGATAGAAGGGAGTTTGGGGAATGAAAGGGAGTTGGGGTGGATGGGGATTGGGTGGGTGGAAGAAGGAGTGGGTGTGGAAAGGAGTTTTGAGGGTAGAAGGAGCTTTGGGGTGTGGAAGGAGATTTGGGCATGGAAGGGAATTTTGAGATGGGAGGGAGTGTGAGGTGGCAGGGGCCTGCCAGAGCAAGTTCCCCTCCCTGGCAGCTGGGCAGTGGTGAGCCCTAGTGACATGGAGGGATCTGACTTCTCCTAGGAGCCCTGAGTCTTCCATTTACTGAAATTTGGGGCCCACCTCTCCCCACGGTGGTACTTACCCTGCTACAGGGTGGCCCTGCAGATGGAGAGTGTCCAGGGGCTCAGCTGGGGGCAGTGTGAGAGGCTGCGTTCTCCTGGGAGTGAGTCATCCACCTCTGTCAGTGGGATGAAGAGGACAGTAGTGATAGTGACAGCAATGCTCATCCTCTCCCGGCGCTGAGCTGCGCAGGGCGCTGAGTGAGCGCAGTTAACCCTCCCCAAAGGCCTGGGGGAGGTGTGGCGTCATCCCCCTTTACAGCTAGGACGCTTTAGAGGGGTAAGGACCCACCCAGGTCAACGTAAGGGGCCGAGTTGGGATTTGAACTAAAAGCCCACACCTTTATGGGGGGTATTGGGGGGGGTTATTTTACAGTGAAAGGATTTTGACACAATATAGTATTTTATTAATTCTAGGATACATATTTTAACATCTCTGAAATCAAGATATATCCTACAATCTGTGGCTCATTATGGCCTAATTGGGAACTTTTTTTGTTTGTTTCTTCATGATAAATAAAATGGTGCATTTAATCATTGATGGTATCTTAGAGTCAATGTAATTAATGTATACATTTTTTCCTTTCTTAAAAGTGGGATTATTGTGTAACTTTTTTCCCCCCGGTTTTATTAAGATATAATTGACATGTAACATTGTATTAAAGGGTACAACATAATGATTTGATATGTGTATATATTGCAAAATGATCACTACAGTAAGCTTAGTTAACATCCATCACTTCAAATAGTTACAAAATTTTTTTTCTTGTGATGAGAACTTTAAGATCTACTCTCTTAACAACTTTAAATATACAATACAGTATTGTTAACTATGGTCACCATGCTATACCTTACATTCCCAGGACTTACTAATCTTATAACTGGAAGTTTGTACCTTTTGACCCCCTTCACCCATTTCCCCCACCCCCACCCCCTGCCTTTGGCAACTAACTGCCTCTATGCTCTTTTTCTATGAGTTTGGGTTTTTTTAGATTCCACATATAAATGAGATTATAAGTATTTGTCTTTTTCTGTCTGACTTAGGGCATAATGGCCTCAAGGTCCATCCATGTTGCAAATGGCAGGGTTTCCTTCTTTTTATAGCTGAATAATATTCCATTGTATATTTATATATATGTACCACATTTTCTTGATCCATTCATCTGTCAGAGGACATTTAGGTTGTTTCAGTGTCTTGGCTATTGTAAATAATGCTGCAGTGAACATGAGGTGTAGGTATCTCTTTGAGAGAGTGATTTTATTTCCTTTGGACGTACACCCAGAAGTGGGAGTACTAGATCATATGGTAGTTCTACTTTTAATTTTTTGAGGACCCTCCATACTGTTTTCCATAGTGGCTGCACCAATTTACCTTCCCACCAGCAATCACACAAGGGTTCCCTTTTCTCCACATTCTCATCAACACTTATCTCTTGTCTTTTTAGTAATAGCCATTCTAAATTCTAACAGGTGTGAGGCGATATCTCATTGCGGTTTTGATTTGCATTTCCCTGATAATTAGTGATGTTGAGCATCTTTTCATGTACCTGTTGGCCATCTGTATGTGTTTTTTGGAAAAATGTCTATTCAGTTCCTCTGCCCATTTTTTACTCAGATTGTTTGGTTTTTTGCTATTGAGTTGTATGAGTTCTTTATGTATTTTGGATATTAATTCCTTATCAGATATATGATTTGCAAATATTTTCTCCTATTTGGTAGGTTGCCTTTTCATTTTGTTGACTGTTCTTTTGCTGTGCAGAAGCTTTTTATTATGATGTAGTCTCACTTGTTTATTTTTGCATTTGTTTACTTTGCTTTTGGTGTTAAATCCAAAAAAACCAAAATCATCAGCAAGACTGATGTCAAGGAGCTTACCCCCTGTTTTCTTTTAGAAGTTTTATGGTTTCAGGTCTCTACATTTAAGTCTTTAACCCATTTTGAGTTGATTTTTGTGTATGGTGTAAGATCCTGGTCCAGTTTCATTCTTTTGCATGTGGCTGTCCAGTTTTCCCAAAACCATTTATTGAAGAAACTGTCCTTTCCCCATTGTATATTCTTGGCACCTTTGTCATAAATTAATTGACCATATATGCATGGGTTTATTTTTGGGCTCTCTATTCTGTTCCATTGATATGTGTGTCTGTTTTTGTATCAATATCATACTGTTTTGATTACTATAGCCTTGTAATATAGTTTGAAATTGGGAAATGTGATGCCTCCAGGTTTCTTCTTCTTTCTCAAAATTTCTTTGGCTATTCAGTGTCTTCTGTGGTTCCATACAAGTTTTAGCATTGTTTGTCCTGTTTCTATGAAAAATTCCATTGGAATTTTTATAGAGAATGTAATAAATCTGTAGACTGCTTTGGGTAGTATGGACATTTTAACAATAGTAATTCATCCAATCCATGAGCACAGAATATCTTTCATTTATTTGTGTCATCAACTTCTTTCATCAATGTCTTCTAGTTTTCAGTGTGCAGATCTTTCACCTCCTTAGTTAAATTTATTCCTAGGTATTTTATTCTTTTTGATGTAGTTGTGAATGGGATTGTTTTCTTAGTTTCTCTTTCTAATAGTTGATTGTTGGTGCATAAAAATGCAACTAATTTTTGTGTTGATTTTGGATCCTGCACCTTTAATGAAATCTTTTATTAGTTCTAACAGTTTTTTTGTGGAGTCTTTAGGATTTTCTATGTATAATATCATCTCATCTGCAAATAGGGGCAGTTTTACTTCTTTCTTTCCAATTTGGATGCCTTTTATTCCTTTTTTTGCCTAATTACTCTGGTTAGGACTTCCAGACTATGTTGAATTAAAGTGGTGAGAGTGAGCATCCTTGTCTTGTTCCTGATCTTAAAAGAAAAGCTTTCAGTTTTTCACCATTGAGTATGATGTTAGCTGTGGGCTTGTCATATGGCTCTTATTGTGTTCAGGTATTTCCCTCTATACCCAGTTTGTTGAGAGTTTTTATCATGAATGGATGTTGAATTTTGTCAAATACTTTTTCTGCATCTATTAAGATGATCATATGATTTTCATCCTTTATTTTGTCAGTGTGATGTATCACATTGATTGGTTGTGGATGTTGAACCATCCTTGCATCCCTGGGATAAATCCCACTTGTTCATGGTGTATGATCTTTTTAATATATTGTTGAATTCTGTTTACTAATATTTTGTTGAGGATTTTTGCATCTATGTTCTTCAGGGATATTGGCCTGTACTTTTCTTTTCTTATAGTGTCCTTGTCTGGTTTTGGTATCAGGGTAGTGCTAGCCTCATAAAATAAGTTTGGAAATATTCCCTCCTCTTCTATTTTTTGGAAGATTTTGAGAAGGATTGCTATTAATTGCTCTTTAAATGTTTGGTAGCATTCACCAGTGAAGCCATCTGGTCCTGGACTTCTGTTTACTGGGAGGTTTTTGGTTACTAATTCAATCTCCTTGCTAGTAATCAGTCTGTTCAGATTTTCTGTTTCTTCATAATTCAGTCTTGGTAGGTTGTATATTTCTAGGAATTTATCCATTTCTTCTAGGTTGTCCAATTTGTGGGCATGTAATTATTCATAGTAGTCTCTTTTGATCCATTGTATTCCTGTGGTATCAGTTGTAATGTCTTCTTTTTCATTTTTGATTTTATTTATTTGAGTCCTCTCTTTTTTCTTGGTGAGTCTAGCTAAAGGTTTGTCTGTTTTGTTTATCTTTTCAAATATCCAGCTCTTAGTTTCATTGATCTTTTCAATTGTCTTTTTAGTTTCTATTTTATGTATTTCTGATCTGATCTTTGTTTTTCCTTCCTTCTACTAACTTTGGTAGAAGCCTCTACTTTTCTGGCCAGGGGATGGGGGGACAGCTATTCATCAAAAACTGACTTCTTTATCTTTAGGAAAAATCAAAGATGTTTTTAAAATTGAGAAGCAACGAGTTATCTGTGTTGATCATATGAACCTTGGAGAACACCAGAGGGTATGAAGAGGGTGATAGAAACACCCCCACCTCACCACAGAGGGCACAGCCTGGCATAGGGGACCTAGTGGGGACTAGTGTAGGTGGGAACTGTGGTCACCCTTGGGGACTTCCTAGTGTGAGACATGAGAAGACCCACAGATGGCCCAGAGTCCTGTGCTTGATAGATTGTCCGAGTGGGGCCTGCTCTTGGGGTGCTGCGGGGAAGGGACATTGGTTGGAGTAAACTGGTGGTCAGAGATGGCTTCCAGGAGAGAGGCGCTGAGGGGTGAGGGTTGGCAGGGTGGTGACGGGGAGAGGGAGGAAATGTTGGGCAGGGGAAACCAAAAACCTCCTGGAGTGGTCGGCGGGGAGTGTCTTGTGAATTTGCTGGGCCCCACAGGGGTGAGGGAGTGGCTGACAGCAGGGCAGGCAGATGCGGGGATGTCCTATATCTGAACAGGAAGGACTCTGAGTGACCACGTGCGCTTGGTGAGTGGAGAACGGGATGCATAGACGTGGCAACAGCAGCCACAGCGTGCCCAGAGGCCCCTGGACAAAGACCAGAGAAGGGACATCCAGGACCAATACCAGCACTGAGCAGAGGCATTGGAGGAGAGGCAGGAGTCCCTCCCTCTAGCGCCTGCAGCTTCTGTCTCCCCTGGGCACAAAGAAGGGAGAGAGATAGGGGGAGGGCTGGCTTCCCCAGGAATTGACTGAGGAAGTCCGGTAGAGCCTGGGTCTCCTGTGAAACACAGGATGGTTGCTTGCCAGCATGGACACAGAGTTCAAGAGCTAAGCTAGGTTGGGAAATAAAGAAAGGCACGCTTCGTCCCCTGGATGTGGGTGTGTAAATTCTCACCCTCCTCTGCAGTGAGTTTAGCGCTCCTCCTCCGAGGTCTGTCTTCTCCCCAGTACAGTGGGAGCTGAGGCTCAGGGGGTGAAGCCGCTCACCCAAGGCCACAACAAGTGGCTGGCTGGGACTTGAGCTCACATCTGTCTGACTTCACAGTCCCCGTCTTTCCCTTGGTCTCACTGTCTCTTTCCTGCTCCCTGGGGATCCTGGGACAGCAGATCTGCTGCTTCCCCAGCAAACAGACCCACAAACCCAGAGAAGCGGCCAGCCATACCTGAGGCCTGGTGTCCCAGATGCCCAGTACCAAGCCCTGTGGACAGAGCTGCAAAACACGGCTACAGGGAGTGGGACTGCCTGGCCTTTGCTCCCCTTCCAGGACAGCACTGAGCACTGACTGAGGGTATTGCTGGAGGCTGCTCGAGGGCCAGGCACCAGGCACAGAAACACCAGAATGAGCTGTCATCTGAAGGCCTGAAAACATGGTGGAGAAATCTTGATGAGTCGATCACGGAAGATGATGCAAATCCCCCGGCTTTTGGTGCAGACATCTCCAGCCAAAAGATACCACCTCCAGATGTGGTACCCTCTAAAAATAGCAGGTAGAGTCATCTCCCCTGGCTGATTGTTCTAATTGGTCCCTCAGTGCCATCTGGAAGTGGGTCTCGTTGGTGTACCAGGACGTCGCCCCAATTATCTATGCAATGGCTCTTCAACGCCGGCCCCACAACAGAGGGGCGGCAGCTGTCTCCTGCCAGCACCTGCTCTGCCTCCGACATGCACAGGCCCTGCTGGAGGAAGTCACTCCTCCTGGAGGAAGACCCTGGGAGCCTCTGGGAGGCAAGGTTCTGGCAGAACAAGGTGGTTTCCCTCTCTTGGGCCACAGAAAGGCAATTAGAGCGGGTGAGGATGGGGGCTGCTTTCTCTCTGCTCACTCCAGGGGAAGTGCAGGCCCGTCACGCCACGGGCGGATGCTGCCACTCTGAGTGTGCGGCGTTGGCTCCGGATGGCTTTCCTGCCAGCACCTCTGGAACCAAGACAGGAGATGTGCACATGGGCCTGTCTCTCCCCTGGGCTGTGGACGTCTTTAGGGCAGTGCCCACCATAGGCAGGTCTGGAACAGGCACTTGTCTGGGTACCTGGACCCAGCTGGCCTCTGCCCACCTCAGCCTCTGAGCTGATGAGCTGGTCTCCCTGCTCTGTCCACCAGCCAGTTCTGAGGAGTGAGAGATGGCATGGTCCTCAGAGGTCACGTGGCTCCTGATGAAGTGCTTGCAGTGCATGTGCTGTCTGGGAGGGGCATGGCCAGAGGGGTAAGTCCAGGTCAGTGACTTTGAGCAGCATGGTTCCTGACTTGCGGCCTTTCAGCCATGTGCCCACCTGTCCAGCCCTGCCTTGAGGAGACGATGGCAGGGGTGGGATGTATTCCAGGGAAGCAGGTGGTACAGGCTGCTGATGATGCCCACAGAATTAGAATCACATAATGTGGAACCAGAAAAGGTGTCTCAAGATACCAGATTGTTGGCCCAGTTGTATCTGTGAGAGTCTCCCACTGGAAAGGCCTTCATTGCAATTTTGGGGAACTAGGCTTCAGAGAGGGAAAGTGACGTACACACTGCGGCCCAGAAAACCAGAGGGAGGGGGGAACATCGACCTAAGGGCTGAGGCATCCAGCCCTGAGCTGCTCCTAGTGGTCCCCCTGACTGTTGCCCCTCTTCTCTGAAGGCCTGAGTCTCCATACGGAGCCAAGCTGTGGGCGCCCTGGCCTGAAGATATGGCCCGCTGCCCTGTGGAGAGGAGCCGGGGGCAGCGAAACAGCCAGGGCTCTGTTGCAGCAAACATTCCTGAGTGATGTGGTTGGGTTGGGCCTGTGCAGGTCACAGGCCATCCATGCCCTCGGGGCTGTGGTCCAGCTGGGGAGACAGTCACAGCCGAGCGGGCAGGGCTGTGGCAGAGGCAGGCTCCCGCTGCAGTTCCGCTTTGCACATGTTGTTCCATGCCTCCATCCCTTCTCTTCCTGGAGAGCTTCTACTCAGCCTACAGAACTCAGCTCCAGCTTCGCCTCCTCCAGGAAGTCTTCCTCATCTTTCTCTCTGCTGTGCCCTCAGAGCCCCTTCTCAACACATGTGCGCGCACGCGCACACACACACACACTGGCTTCCCTCTATCAGTACGTACTGTCTGCCTCATGGCTAGACTGTGAGACCCTTGAAGTGAGTGATCGCTTGACCAGCGTGATGTCTGTGACATGTAGATAGAGTCATAGGTCGCTTAATGATGGAGATACGTTCTGAGAAACGTGTCATTAGGCAATTTCATCGTTGTGCAAACATCACAGAGTGTACTTACACAAACCTAGGTGGTACAGCCTACTACACACCCAGGCTATACGGTACTAATTTTATGGGACCACTGTCATATGTGCAGTCCGTCATTGACTGAAACGTCGGTATGCAGCACACGACTGTACTTGGTAAATGTTTGTTGAATGAATATCTGGGAGCCAGAGAGGGAATCAGCAGTGAGCAGCTACACTGTCCTTTGCCCACAGTGATAAGGACCTGTCTTGAACTGTAACACAAGGGGCTCCCTGTGATCCAGGAGGGGCTTCCTGCTGGTGAGGGAGTGGGGGACCCTGCAGCTGAGGTCACCTGGTGTAGAAACCATGGGGAGCCTGCTCTGTGCCAGACACGCCTGGGCTTTGGGGGCAGAAAGCGACTACGGTCCAGTCTTCGTCCTTAGGGAACATGCAGTCTGGTGGGGTGGACAGGAGCTGGGCTGACGGGGCCCACCGGGCAGTGGGTGGTGACCATCACTGCTGGCTCTAAACGTCAGAGTAGCCCAAGTGGGGAGAGCTGGTGGTGGCTGTTGGGGCTGTCTTCCAGAGGAGGGGGCTCGATGACAGGGAAGGGTATTTCACGTGGAGGGAACAGCAGGGAAAAAGGCAGGGAAGCAGGAGCCTGCGGAGCACTTTAGGGCCAGGGAAGTTGTGTGGGAGCCCAGCTTCATCACCCCAGAACAAAGAGTGGGAGAATGAAGAGGTGAGCCTGGCATCTGCAGCTGCCAGGGCTGGAGGGCCCCTTACATCTGGGCCCTCCACTGCCGAGGAGAACACGGTACCAGAGAGGCCAGCGTGCCTGCCAGGAGCCTGGGCCAGACTACTGGGCTTTATGTGTCCCCATCTGACGTGCTTAACCCCTACCCATGGACAGCAGGCCTTTTCACACAGGGTGGGAGTCCAGGCTGGATGAGCATGAAGGCAGCAGGTTTGGGTCCCCTTTGCGGTACCACTTGATGTTTGGAAGGCCTCTGTGCCCCCACACATCTCTGCCACTTACCTATCATTGTTCCTCCGGGTTAGAGTGCTGCCTCCCCTAGTGATGCCAACACCCCCAGAAAGGGGAGTACCTTAGGCCTCACATACCTCAGCGTGGGTCAGCGGAGCTGGACTGGAGAGACTTCAGCCAGCTCAGGGGTCCTAGGAGGCTGGGGAAGTGGGTGGGGCCAGTGGGAGGACACCAGTGCCGGCCTTGCCCCGAGGGAAGCCTGGGCCTCTGGTCTTGCCTGAGGTGTGGGAGAGCCTGACAGGCAGCCAGGCCAGCTGTCACTCCATCAGCCTGCAGATGGATGGGACATGGCCACGGCCCAGGCTGGCCTCGTGAGTAAACTGACCACAGGACTTTGGTTCCTGGGTAGCCTCTGCAACCCCGAAAAAGAATACAGCAGGGGCTTTATGCGCTGACGCAGAACCCTTTCCAGGAAGTGTTAAGTGAAAAAAAACAAGTCATAGAAGAATAACATACTTAGTATGAAGCATTTCTGTAAACAAACCAACAAAAACCAAAAACCAGTGGAGAGGTGCTCATCGGCGTCTGTAAGTGCACAGAGAAGCTCTGGAAGGAGCCCTGGCCACCTGTGACAGTAGTGACCCCCGAGGAGGGAAGTGGATCTACTGCGGGGACCTGCGTTCTATGCTGTAAGCTGCGCTATGAAGTTTACGGTTAATTTAAAGGAACGTGGGCTAACACCTTCGGGACAAAAGTGTGCTCCCCTCCCACCTCAGGACCCCCGGCCCGACTCACATCTCAGCACACCTGAACCCAGGGTGTCTGTCTGTCTGTCTCCCCTTCCAGCGTCTCCACTTGCCAGTGGGGCAGAGCCAGGCAGGGCACCTCCCTGAACCTCTTTTCCATCTGAAAATGGGAGCAAGATGCTGACAACCTCTCCTCACCAGCCGGTCTTGGACGTGGTGTCATGTGTGGGCTTTGTGGATGACCAAAGATCCAGCACTTGCATGTGGCTGAGGACAGTGTAGGCGCAAGGGTCCTCCCATGCCACGGACACAGCAGAGCAGGCAGCCCCGCAGGAGCAGACACAGCTGCTGCCCCCAGAGGCTGCCTTTTTGCCACCCGGCCACAGTAGAGGCTGTGGGGACACCGGGGCTTTGGGGTCAGACCTGGCTTCCGCTCCTGGCACTGCCGCTTTCTAACCGTGGTACGTCGGGCCCCACGCAGCCTCACTGTCCTCTGTGTGTGAGGGGGAAGCAACACCTGTCTTGACAGAGGACTCGGAGGGTTAAACCAGGTGATCCCCGTGGACATGCTCAGCATACAGTGGTCAGTGTGTGGTGTGCCCGACCTCCCTCCGCACTGGTGCTTGGGGGGCAGCCCTATTCCTCATGGTGGCCCTGGCAGGCCCAGAGTCCAAGATAGCCCCCAGCATGCCCACCAGACATTGTCACCTATGCCTGTTTTGGGGAGGTTAACCCTAGCATGGTTCCCCCTGCTACCCACTGTCCCCCTGCTCTGGTATAGAATGGAGCTCACAGACGTCGCCCCACTCAAGTCTCCTGGGAGGCACCCTTGTGGCATCAATCGAGGGGTGCCTGGGGTATAGGTGTGGCAGTTATGGAGTGCTCGGGAGGGGCATGTGCAGGCCTCGCCTGAAGCCCAGGAATGCAGGCTGCGGTGCAGGCAGCTCCATGCAGTATAGACAGCAGCACCTGTACCAGACACCTAGGTCCCACCTGGACTCTGTTCTGCTCCCACTTTGCTGTGCTACCTCCAACAAGTTGCTCCTGGGTCAAGTCAAGTGTTGGTCCCAGCTCTGACCACATGTTACTGTTGAGAGGACAAGCAAGGCATCAGGACAGAACAAATGCAATTCAAACCCATGCCGGGGTGGGATCAGCTGGGGCCAGGCTTCCCCCGTCAGGTTGCCTAACCAAAGGGTGCCGGGCTGTGGGAAAGTCTCCTCCAGAAATGTCTGCAGAAACAAGCCCCAGCTCCCTTTCCTCCCCTGGCGCTCTGGGCAGCCTTCTCCCACACACATTTTCTGGCCAAATTGTTCCTTGGTTTATCTTTGACCTCCACTGCAAACCAGGCTCACTCTGACAAGGCTTTGAAGTCAAGTGCCTGAGTCTCCCCCTCCAGGGCTGGGTCTAGCCCAGCTGGACACGGGCTGAGTGCAGGGCAGAGGTTGGGGTGCACGTGGTTGGAGGCAGGAGCTGGGAAGGCCCCAGCATGCCGGCTGTGGAGGTGGGTAGGGAAGGGCAGGGCTGGGAGAGAGGGAGCAGGGCTGATGCAGGCAGGATGGGGGCAGGAAGGGGCCAGGAGAGGGTCCGAAAGCCACTGGGAGTGGAGACCGGGGGCTGGGACTCAGGGCCTAACCCCAGAGCCTGGTGGTGGGTATTTCTGGGCAGTGGTCATAAAAGGCTGGTGGCGTGTACTGACCTTCACCAGGAGTTCTCACTCTTGGGTGTGCATCAGGATCTCCTGCAGGGCTTTTTCAAACACACAGTACTGGGCCCCACCCCAGAGTGTCTGATTCAGTAGGTCTGGGGTAGAGCTCAGAATTGGCATTTCTAACCAGTTCCCAGGTGATGCTGCTGTTCTGGGGACCACACTCTAGAACCTTTGACTCCCTGCTCTTTGGGGAGCGGGAAGAGCCAGGCTGCGTGCACTAATGGAGGTGAAGGGAGCCTCAAAATTCATTTTATTGGGTTAACTGCAGGAGTGGTAACATTTATTGAGCCTTATTGGGTCCCAGTCACTCTCCCTACATTATCTTATTGAATCCTTACAAAGACTTTGCCAAAGGGGATTATCAGTCCCATTTTAGAGACGGATAAACTGAGACAGAGTTGAGTCACCCAAGTCACCTGCTGGCCAGTAGCAGAACTAGGATTTGAACACAGGCAGTCTGGCCCCAGAGGCCACGTGCTGGGGGACAGTACTCTCTGGCCCTTCAGGACAGACAGTTAAATAGCCACCAAGTGTGGGATCAGTTCAGAGCCTAGAGAAACCCCTGTTGGTGGAAGGCTCGGGGAAGGCCAGGGCATGCCCTGTGGCAGGGCTACCTCTGCCCCCTGATGCTGCTGGCCCAGGCCAGGGCCTCCCTAAGACCAGCTGAACTGGCCTGAATTATAGGATAGACAAGTAGTGGGAGGAAAGAATGCAGGGTAAGGAGTGAGGGAGGCCCAGGCTACCATCCTGATTGCTGCTGACCTGCTGGGCTATACTGACAGACCCTGCCCCTCTCTGGCCAGCCTCTGCATTTGTGAAATGAGGGGGCTGGAGAGGGCTGGAGCGGGCCCCGTCTTACCCTAATACCTAAAGGGACTCCACACGGAGTGCAGACACCTTGGGCCTGGGTAGGTTCATGATCCCCCTTGGGCTGCCTCCTGAAGCCAGGTCCACTCCACCATGCTCAGGGGCCACATGGCCTAGAAGGAAGTGGGGACTGAGGCCAGGCCCTGACTGTCACAGAATGCCCCCCTGCATCCCACACTGCTGGGCCCTGCCAGAGGAGAGGGCCGGGTGTGCCCCCGGAGGGAACAACTCTCTGAGGAGCAGGGCTGAGCCCCTGTGTTAGCTTAGTCCTCTCCGATAGCATCAGGAGTACTAAGATGCTGGCTTAGCTCTTTCAATTTTTTTTTTTCTTTTAAAGCTGTTTCTGAACCTCCTTAGCCTATATTTTATTTTCAGTTGAAAGCGCTCCTCCCACCTCCTCCAATCTCCTAGGTTGTATAATTCCTGGACTGAACATTCTCAATCACGTGAGCATGTATATGCAGATCTGGGTGTGCACAGGGACCTGTGCACATGTGAGTGACTGTGTCTCTGCAGGCGTGTGTGGTGTCGTGTGTGTGCCTGGGTGCACACAGACCTGGGTGCATGCAGGCCTGGGTACACACGCGTGGGGGTCTTGCTGTGCCTTGCTGCGCTTCCCGGATGGGCACTGACCCCTAACTGTGAACAGATGTGCCTTGCAGGGCCAGGCAGGGATCGCAGCTGTTTGGCTGCCAGAAGGCAGCCAGTTCTGGGGGCCCAGAAAGGAGCCTGGAGCACCTTGACCCAGCAGAGGAGCACCTTACCCTTGGTGCTGCTGCTGGCCGGGAGGCCGCCTCTCCTGGCCCATGCTGCCGCACAGCGTGTGGGGGAGACAAGGCCGCCAAGCTGTTTATCAAGTCCTTTGAAATGGTCAGGGGCTGCCGGCCAGGCCAGCGGGGGAAGCAGTGCTTTCTGGGCCTGACTCGGTGGTGACCTGGCCTCTCGCTCCCTGTGCTCCTCTTTGGCCATTCAGCATCCTATTGCAGCCAGGCAGTTGCATGAGAAAGGAGGTTCCCTCCTCCCCATTCACTCCCCAACGTTATGGGGGCAGGAATAGCCCTGGATGATGGAGGGGGGAGGAGGAGAGGGGCAGGGAGGGCCTCTGCAGCCCAGAGCTGGTGTGGGAGGGAGGAAAGGATGGTCTCTCAAGGGCCTGGCTTTGTCTGCTCCCCTCTGTGGTTACAGGGCAGCCCTGATCTCCCTCTTAGCCCAAGAATGACCCCTGAGGGAAGACAGAAAATGGCAGAGAGCAAGAGGACATTCACTAGGACATCTCCTGTGTCAGGCCACCCTTCCATGCCCAGTACCTAGCATAGCCCTGGACACATAGCAGGCACTTAAAAAAATGTTTCTTGGCTATTTAATAAGTATTGTTGAATGAAGAGAGAAAGAGCTTACGGGTAAGAGTTTGTGGAGAAAAGGAAGATGAAGAAGCAGCCAGAGAAATGCCAAAGAGAAAAGTGAGGAGCCAAGCTGGCTAGGAGGTGCTACCCAGGGAGGTCAGCGATGGGAAGGGAGAGGGGGAGAGAAGGGAGAAGAGAGAAAGGATGCTGCGGCAGTGAGCAAGGAAGCAGGGAGGGGGAGATTTGCTCCAAGTTTCCCAGCTACAAACAGGAACCAGGCCCACACCCACACCCCCGCCCAAGTGCCAGCACCATCAAGGTCACCCCCAGGCCAGCGGGCTTTATCTGCACTTTCCCTCCACAGTGGGTAGCTTGAGAATGGATGGTGGGAACTACCAGGCTGGTCTGGAGGATTCTTTTTTTTGGAAAGGAGGTGCAGGCTACTCCTCTAGCATCAGAGAAGTATGTCAAACCTGGTAGGGTGAGGTGGGGATGGGGTTGTGGAGTAGCCTGTACTGAGGGCTGTACTGAGCAAGATGCCCCATCATTATGTCGTCCATCATTGTCACGACATGGCTGCCATGGGTTCCTGTCTGTCCATTCTGCAACTAAAGAAACTGAGTCTGAGAGAGGCTAAGAGGTCTGTGGTAGAGGGGAGGGGGCAGAGGTAGGGAAGGAAGAGACCCAGATGTGCCTGATGCCAGAGCCCAGGGGTCAAGATAGGGCAGGAAGGCTTCTTGGAGGAGGTGGAATTTGATTGGACTTCAGTGATAGTAAATTGCATTTTCTGTAAGAACCAGTTGGAGAGAAGAAACTCGCTATGTTTTCTTAGTCAAGAAAGATGTCCTGCTTTGGGCTGCCACGGCTGCCACCCTGCATTAGGCTGCCCGGGGGCCCCTGCATGAAGCAGGGGAAATTAGAGCCAATCAGTGCAATTTCAAGGCAGCAGCTCCTTCCCAGCAGCCCGTGGCCATGCCTGTTAACCAGCCCACAGCCCCACTGGCCTGATGCCACAAGCAAATGGCCCCTAATGGAGACCAGACCTCCTCCCGCCCTCCCACCTGCCCGCCTATGTGTCTGCGTGCCTGTGTGCTGAGCTGAGAGCGT
This sequence comes from Tapirus indicus, assembly GCA_031878705.1. Classification (NCBI taxonomy): domain Eukaryota; kingdom Metazoa; phylum Chordata; class Mammalia; order Perissodactyla; family Tapiridae; genus Tapirus; species Tapirus indicus. The sequence continues at coordinate 13,619,324 of CM062920.1, read as the reverse complement.
TGCCCCTGGGACCCCAGTCCTGCCTGCAGGCCCCAGGCCGTGTTGCCCCTGCTGGGCTAGGCTGGGGGGCGGGGTGCAGGGAGGGGTTAGAGCCATGCAGGTGGCCTCTGCTCTGCAGGAAGCAGGGCGGCTCTGCCCTGTGGGCAGGGCGGGGCTCAGCACCATCCCAGGCAGCTGCAACCGGGTCATCTGGACACTCCGACCCCTGTGTCTTCCTCTGCCCACCAGAAGGTCCAGGAATTCTCTACCTGCTCTTTGTCAAAGGGAACCCGGGGAGGCTGGGTGCTAAGACTGCTGGAGAGAGTCTGTGGTGTCTGTTGCTCCCATCTGGGGCTCCTCTGGAACCTCATTTCCCCAGCCTTGACATGAGCCCATATCAGATCTCACCTAGGATTCTAGGACTCGCTCCTCGTGGCTCTTCTTGCTTCCCATCCCTCCACCTCCTGGCCTCCATCCCCGCCGCTGCTGCTGGGAGATTTCCTGACACATCTGATGGCATTCCTTCTCTACTTTACCATCCTCAGTGGCTCCCTGCTGCCTTCAGGGTAAAAGGCAAAGTTCTGAGCTGAGAGGGCTGCGCCTTAGCCCCCAGTCATTCCCATGTCTCACGCCTCCTCTCTTGAATGAATGGGGACTGGGGTGGGGAGAGTGAGACACTCCCCTCCTGGACAGGATTTAAGGGGTGCCCAGAAACTCATTAATCAAGATAAATAATGTTTTTTGCAATCTTTTTAAAATCAAAATTAATGCAAAAAATCCATGATAAACAAAATATCAAAATTTTGAGTGGAGACATGGATCAACAGGCCAGAGTGAGAGTGAGGAAGTGAGGTCCAAGGGCCAGAGGCTGTCTTTGTCTGGGCCTCCCTCGCCTCACTGAGTGCTGGCTCTGGGTTGGGATGCACTCACCTCACTTTCCACCATCCAGCAGGACCCAAGGAATGGCTTAGAATCCCCCAAGCTCCCCAGGCCCTTGAAGAGCTTTTCCCTTGGCCTGGAATTCTTTCCTATCTTCCTTCTCTGTTCTTCACCTGGATCCTTTAAAATTCCTCTCAAACTCAGCTCTGGCAGCCCCTCCTTTATCCCCAGGCCAGGTTGGGAGACCTTCTTTGTCTCCCACCCCCTACCTCCACCCCCCAATGCCAGTCACCATAGCCTCTGCTCTTTCAGAGCAGAATGTTGACTCGTTCATTTCTGTATCCTCAGAGCCGGTCATGGGGCCTGACTCAGATTGGGCTGTAATGGTCTTTGGCTGCCCAAGTGAATGAATGAATGAATGGACAAATGAAAGAAGAACAGGATGGTGGGTCACATCCCATTTCAACTAAAACTTTAATGACCGAAACCCTTGAGGTTCCTCAGATCCAGATAGATCCACACATTACCAGCACCATAGAATAAATGCTGCAATATTTTGGTCCAACAAAGAGATTCTAGCAGTCTCTGGGACTCTTGGCAATGGAATTTGACATATATTTAAAAAAATACTCTTGGTGAATAAAAGTCTTCAACTTTCTCTAAAAGATAACATAGGAAGTGGGAGACAGTGAAGGCCAATCCTCTCCAAATAAGGCAAAACCCAACTTTCTTTTATTTTTAGCAATGATTTTTCCGACTGCAAGAAGGCACAAATCCATGAACCAGCCTTGCAGAGACCCACCACCTTCCAGAAAAGTTTTAACAACTCATGAAGATTCGCATGTGCATGAAAACCCAATCCCCCCTTTTAGGAAAGGGGCCCCCAGACAGAGGCTGAAACCCAAGCTGGGGCCCAGTTGCCCCATCCCAAGGACAGTTCCCCACCTGGGCCGGGCAATGAGGCCCCCTGAGCAAGCCCAGCTTTGCTGCTCTGGGACAGCCCACCTCTCCTCAGCTTCATGGAGAAATTCACTTCTGCGTTTCCCTGATGTTTGGTGGAGCTGACATCAGAGCATCCTAGAAAAGTCATATTCTCTGGAAAATCTGACTGAACAGTAAGGAAATAGAGACTGTCAACTAAGTTCATGGAGACCCACGGAGAGCCCAGCCTGAAGCAGAGGCGCTGAGGGGAGAGACGTTTGACACCACGACACCATTGGGGTCCACACCGTTGTCATCGTCATCTCTGCAAACTGGCTTGGTTCACTCTGCCCTGAGCAGGAGCCACCTACGAGTAGGGTGGTTGGAGGCAGATGCCTGGGCTCTCCTCTGGTCATGTCAGGAGCTCTCAGTGACTCATCTGGAAAATGGGGTTAACATCAGGATGAGCTAATCAACGCGAGCGCCAGAAAGCCTGCTGCCCTTGCATCTGTGTTTCCAATATAATTTTTATGGCCTCCAAGATGGTGTCTCCTTGTAATCTTTTTCTGCAGCAGGCTCGTTTTTCTCCTCAAATTCCTCCGTATTTGGCTAAGAACAATCTGTTTTCCCTACATTTGTCAAGTTGCTCGAAATTCCTAATGCTCATTCATGTTCTTTCCAAGGATTAGCAGAACACCCCTTGTTCGTCTTTCATCGCACTCCCTCTGTACGTGGGTAAAAATTATACTTAAGTAGAACCCTGGCTATCGATGCCCGTGAAATGGAGACTTTGGCGAGACTCACTTGCATGGGGCAGAGTGGGAATGAGGCCGGAGCATCTTTAATGATGTGCAGAGAGAGAGAGGCCTCTGCCCGCACAGGCAGATGTGCACAGCTGTTAATGGACTAGCCCCTAATACTCTGACCAGCGCGGAGTAACGGATACCCTCGAATGCTTCCTAGCGGAGTTAAGAATTTTTTGTTGATCGTGCCTTTGAACTAAGGTCATTTAAGTATACAACAGATGTTCCTCTGAGGGAAACAGACTTATAAAGTCGGGAACACAGAAGGGACCGCATGGTTTACCAGGGGTGGCGCACGAAGTTCATAGCAGTTTAACTCCTTTCAATATTAAACAAAACAATGACGCAATTTTACGCACAATAAAAACCTGTCACAACAATCATCCCGGGCAGTGGAGGTCCTTTCAGTCATCCTTCTTCTGAAGATAAACCCAGGGGACAATTGACGGACATTTCTGGCCTCTCCATGTGGTTAAAGTGGTCAGTGTGGCAGCCTCTGCAGTGCAAGGCTGAATCATCCAGGAAGGTCGAAGGCTGGAGCTGGGGCGTGGAGGGAGGGGGCAAGCAGAAAATAAAAAGGCAGAAAGTTCATGGTCTATGTGCCTTCCCGGCTGTGTTAGCCTTCCACAGGTGGACTCAGTAGTCACCTGGGAGGCGAGATTGGTGGGAGCTGGGCAAATCCACTGCCTGATAAGCTCCTCACATGTCAGACTCCACCGTTAGAGCTTTCTCACTCAGACCACAAGTATTTTTTGAGTGTCTGCCAAGGATCCGCCATATTCATTGGGGTTCAGCATTAGCCTCTTCAGGGTCCTCTGTGGAAATGTGGTTCCACAGGAATCCTGGAGCAGGGCAAAAGAGTACTGGATCTGAATTCAGATCAGAGTCTGAATCCTAACCCTGGTGTTTATTAGCTGTGTGATCTTGGACGAGTCACTTAACCTCTCTGAGCCTTTATTTCCCCATTTATAAAATGGAGGTAGTCATACTCACATCACAAGATTATTAGGCTTGAGTGAAAGAATAGATGAAAATTCCCTTTGTGGTTCCTGGAACAGAGTAGGTGTCTCCCTTCCCTTCTCAAGGAAGACCAAGGCAGCATCCCTGTCTTCAGAGAGCTAAGAGTCTAGATGGGCAAACTGCGTGTGCACAAAAGACAAGTGATTCTTCTGGCCTTAAAGAAGTGTGGTCAGTGAAGGCCACAGACACTTAGGTGCTTTAGGAACCAAGCAGAAGGCAGGCCACTTGGGCCGGGTGGTCAGGGATGGGTCTGGAGATGTGGGCCTCAAGTTGGGGCTGGTAGACTGGAAAGGGAAAGAGAGCACATTCCAGTCAGGTGGATCCCAGTGGGTTCCATTGGGATCCATCAGGAATATTGAAGGCATGTTGGAGCCCATACTGAGGCAGCCAGTCTGGCTGAAGCATAGGGTTCAGTGGGTAATGTGGGAATTAAGGTTGTCAGGGAGATGGGATACAGATCGTGAAGGGCCTTGAATACCAAGCTTAGCTTTTTCTGGAGGCAGCAGGGACCACTATGCTAATGAATAATGAACTCTTTGCACTAATGAACACTAATAACATTCATATTTCAAGATTTGTCTAGTCAGTGAATGGGAAAAACCTGGCACCCTCCCCCCTTGTGCCCCTAGCAGACATTGCTAATCAATCTCAGCCTGGAGGATGGAGACACTTTGGAAGCTGCGATAATATTCTGTGTATGTGAGGATGAAGGTGTGCCCCCAGTGAGTTTGTTCACAGTTATCTGAGAGCATGTAGCTCTCTACTTTTTATTTTAAGACAGATGGGGAGAAAGGGCTCCCTGTGAATATACAATGGTCTTCATCTTTGCTGCTTCTAGAATGAGATTTTGGGTCTGGAACCTTTTCTCCAGCTTCCTGGCCTGTCTGTGTTCACTGTCCCGAGCAGTCTCTGGTGCCCCCTGTTGGATCTCAGATCAGACTCTAACAGCTGCAGCTGCAGCTGGAGTCCAGCCGCCAAGCCCTGGCCCGCAGGGAGATGAAGAGGGGCTGGGGCTGGCAGGCATGGCCCCTGCACCCCTGGGTCCAAGGTTCAGTGGTAAGCGGTGAGCTGTCGTTCCCCATCTGTGCCCTCTTTGGCAACAGTGCACATCTGAAATGTCTGACTGTTTGGGCAGGAGCTTGGCAGGCTTGGCCTCACTCTGGGAGTGGGGTGGAATTTTCCTGAAATGACAAACCATTTAAATCTTTCAGGACTTTCTAAAGTTTCTGAGGTGCCAGAAATAGAAGGCAAGTCTGCTTCACATCGTTGTAATTTCCTTCTTGATTTGCATGTAGAGCTGATTTTCATCCATGGAGATGGCAGCTCCTAGAGCCGAGCCCTGCCTCTGTGGGAATGGAGAAGTGTGGCGGCTGCTGGAGAGCAGAGGCCACCTTCTGCTGGCCAGGGCCCCCCGCCTCTGCGAGGGCCCACCTCCATCCCATCCGGCCCCTTCAGAAGGGGAGGGCAGCTTCGTTCTGCCTACCTGCAGAAGCCTCCAGCAGTCTGGGGGATGGGAATGCCCGGTCTCACTCCTCCCCGATATGCACCTCCTCACGGTCACTGTCATCTCTCCTGGAGGACTGTCCCAGCCTCCTTGGTGATCTCCCTCCCTCCACTCTTGGTCCTCTCCCTCTCCCCTCCGCTGTTCCCTACAGCAGCCGGGGTATCTGTTTAAAGAGAGTGCTAGTACTAGGGGGGACTGATTGGGGTGCTCTTCTAGTGCCTTCCACACAACAACCGGTGGGGGTGGCGTTATCACTTTCGTCATGCCCATTTTATAGATAAGGAAACTGAGGCACAGAATGCTTAATAGCTCACTTGCGACTATACAGCCACTGGCGGCAGAACCAGAACCAGAACCCAGCTTCTCTGGGTCCAGAGTCCGTGCAGTTAACCACCATGCCATGTTGCCTCTGTTGATGCCACAGCTCTGCTTAAAGCTGATCTCTGGCTTCCCATGTGCTTAGAATAACATCCAGCCCTCACCAGGCCCTGCAGGATCCTGTGCTCACTCTGCTCTGGCCAGCCTGGACTGGGGTTCCTGGATAAAATACAGGATGCCCAGTTAAATCTGGACTTCAGATAAGCCATGAACACTTTCTGGGCACAAGTATATCCCATGCAATGTTTGGACATACTTATACTGAAGAAGTATTTGTTGTTTATCTGAAATTCAGCTTTGACTTGTGTGTGTGTGTGCATGTGTGCACAAGTGCCACTGAATCCGGCAACTCTCGCGTGGACTCTGTCCCTCCGACTGCTGAGCAAATGCCACCCCAGGGCCTTCGCTGCGCCTTTCCCTCTGCCTGCACTGTTCTTCCCCAACTCTGCCTGGGGCTCCTCCTCGTCCTTCACGTTTCAGCTTGGGTGTCACCTCCTCGGGAGGCCTTCCCTGACCACCAGTATAAAGCAGGCCCTCTGGTGTTCCGCCTCAGAGCATCCTCTTCTTTCCCCATGATTGTAGAGCCTCCATTAAGCCTGACTGTCCCCGCACTCTGCGCTCCCCCAGGGAAGGGGCTGATGCCCAGCGCCAACGTCCGCCAGGCACATAATACTTGTTACGTCAGTGAACATGCCGAGCTTACCCAGGTTGGTCCCTCCTCCCGGAAGCCCTGCCGCTCTGCTCGCCGTGTTCGCCACCTGTTCTTACAGTCCTTTCAGTTCGGTGACTCATTGCTGTGGATGAATGCAGGAGTGCCTGGGTTGGGCGGGGCGGGTTCTTGGGCGCTCATGGCAGGTGAAGGGGACGTGTGGGACACTGAGCTCTGTGCAGTGTGCCGAGTGCCCGGATGAGGGCACGGGTGCTGTGTTGTGGGGAGTGGCCCTCCTGGAAGACTCCGCCACCACTTCCCGCACCATCACCTAGAAAAGAGCTGATCATCCTGGCCCTGTCCCTGGAGAGCTTCCTACAGACTGTGGCCACAGGGAATCCTGGTGACTGCCCTGTCCCATGACTCTCCAAAGGCGGAGGCCCTGCGTGCTCCTCTCCGTCTCCCCAGCTCCTCCTAACGCAGCCTGAATGGCAGCAAGTTTGTTTATACTGAGGGTGCTTTGGGCTGCAAGTAGCACAATGCGTGACTCACACTCCTTTAGTCAGTAAGGGAATGTCTTATTTCACACTATAGGAAGCCCAGAGGCAGGGTGGACAGATCCAGCAGCTCAGTGATGGCTTCGGGGACTCAGGCCTCCTGTCCCTCTGCTCTGTGTCCTCGGCACAGATGCCATGCTGAGGGCGGTTCCTTGAGGTCATGAGGTGGCCACCAGTTGCACTTGGGTCTGCGTGCCCCTGCATTCTCATCCTACAGGAGAGATAATCAGGTCCCCAGCCATGACACGTGTGTCCTTACCCTCAATCTATGGGGACGGTGGCCCACTCTGGATGGGACAGGTGCGAGGGAAATGCCTGTTTTTGTTAGCTTCAGGCAGAGGTTTCCAGACTTTCTCAGTTACAGCACTCTTAGTGCCCCAGTAATTTTTCATGACATCCTAGGCCCAAAGAAGTACCTAACAGTTCTCCTTATTAATTAGTTAGGTGCAAACAATTTAGTGAGTATTTATGTCCTAACAACTTAGCAGCCGTTTGAAAAAAAAATACACATAAATTGAAAAAAATCTTTTTATATCATTCCTAGTTAACCACAATTGTTTACTAATGGGATGTGTGTGCCTGTGGGCACTGCACAACTTTTCGAACCTGGAATTAGACTGGACGCCACCATCCTTTTCTCCTATTTACATTGATTTTTGTGTGGCGCTTGCGTTTTATGATAGCAACCACTGAAAACCTGGCTTTATAAAGATACGATGTCATTAGGTTAAAACTGTGAAGTACCTTGAGCTGGCAGACATCACTGTATTTCCCTCGAAAATTTAAAATATCACTTGGAGCTACAGTGAATTCACATAGCACCTTGGGGTGCCTTGGTGTGTAGTTTGGGAACCATAGGCCTAGGTTAATTATTGTGCCTCTGTGGAGCCGGGCATGAGGGGGATAAAGACCTGAACAAAATTAGGGTCTGTCTGGAAAGAAAAAGAGAGGAAGTGATGCCGGATAGGTAACAGGACCCACCAAAGTGGACATTAATGATTGTTGCCTGAATGTTGAATTTCAAGGCCATCGAGAAGGAGAAATACTTTCTAGCAGCTGCTCTCCGATGCTCCCCATTAAGAAACACAGAGTTTGCTGCAGAAACTTGGTTGCTATTACATAGGATCATCTCACTTGGTTTCCGTAGGTGACTTTAACACATTAGTAACTGGTTCTGGGGTCTTCACCTCTTTTGTGACAGGCTGGTGGAGCCTATACCCCCTTCTCAGAAAAATGAGGTGTAGGAAACATGTGTTCACGTGCCCCTAGTTGACTGGGTCATTCTCGGCACGTTTTCCAACTGCTCCCAGCCTTGGTTTCTGGGTAAGAGCTGTAAAATGCCGGCAGTGCTGCCACCCAGTCTCCCCATGAGGACGTCCTGTCCTGGAACCAGGGCTTCCGATTGCTGTCGGGCAGACTGACTGGGGGCTAAGGGCACCTCTTGACTAGAGCTGTGACCCCTTCCTCCTGAGGGCCTGGGCAGCCCTGAGCCAGCCACCCACTCCTCCGGGAGCTCCTGGCTCGGCCCAGTGGCCAGATGCTGGGCTTGGGGCTGGCCCCGGACAACACGGCACATTTCTTCTCATGGCTCTTTCTCTCCATCCTCAGCTCAGAGAGAGGACCCCGTCCTGATCTCCCCCATCCTCTACCACCTGGAGCTGTGGTCGGCTTCTGGCTCTCCAAAGCCCCGAGGAAGTGTCTGCAGGCTGAGTCAGCGAGGCCCTCCCTCAGCCCCCAGGTACAGTTCCTCTTGGCTACTGCACAGGCTTATCAGGGTCCAGTGTCCTTGTTCCCCAGCGAGTGAGTTCAGACAATCTCTTTCCGGAGATTATGTCCCCAGGCCTCCGTGGCGGCCCGGGGCTTTGATAACCACCTGGTGGAGCGACCTTCAACTCCTCTCCCAGGGAAGCATCGTGTTTCAGAGCGGCCTGCCTGAGGGGCGCTGCACAGCCAGACCTGGTCAGACGGAGATGGGCAGTCAGACAACTGCCAGAGCACTCGCGCCGCTGTGGGCCGGGAGCATTCTCTCTCTCCCGACTGTTTCCGTCAACCTTAGGGGACCCCCTTCAGTTGTGTTCGTGTTTGCAGTCTGCAGCGAGCAGATGTGAGAGCAGCGAACCCTTTATGTAGTGTTTACCCTGTGCCAGCCACTGCTTTTTGTTAATATATAATTACGTGAAATCCTCGTGATGACTTGATAAGTACTTTAATTTCCTTCACTTCCATTTTACAGATTATAAGGTTGAGGCTTAGGCCAGTTAAATAACTTGCTGGAGGTCATGCTGCTGGCAAGTGGCAGAGCTAGGATATGAGCCAAGGCAACTTGACACCCGAGTCTGGACCCTGAACTCCTGTACTGCCAGCCTGTGCCAAGCTCCCTGCTTGACCAGTGAAGACCTTAAGGCCTGAGTTCACCCAGCTGACTGGTGACAGAGGTTCTAGAACCTACTTTTCTTATCTCCTGGGCCCAGAGCTCTTTCTAAAGATGTTCAAAGTTTTTTTATTTTGTGGGGATGGTGGTCTTTGGGGATAGAGGAGAAGGGAGACTGTTTAGTGCTTGGAAATCCCAGAACTGATAGTGGTGGCAAGATAGCTGGATTCAGGGAGCAAGGCCTGTGGTTGAGGGATCTCTGTTACTGGTTCTGAGCACAGTGTGCTGCGTTCTCTTTATCAAGTGTAAACCGCTCCAGTCCTCCCGGAGGTGATTGGGCAACAGAGACCAAGAACCCTAAAAATGTTCCTACACTTTACCCAACAGTCCACTTCCAGGAATCTATCCCAAGGAAATATTTTGAAATGCAGGCAGAGCCTTTCATATCATTACTTTTGCAATACCACGAAACAAACAAACAAACAAAGCTTACACTAGGGGAATGCTCGTATAAACCCTGACTCAGCGCAGGGAAGGAAGACTATGCAGCCTCTAAAATGGTGTTTGCAAAGAGAGTTTGATGAAATGAGAAAAATCCTGCAGATACAAGGTTAAGCCAAAGAGGGAGGAGGAAGCTGGGTATAGAGTGGCAGAATGATAATACTTTAGGATCTCAATTATGTTTAAAAAAAAAATCAGAAGGGGAAAAAAGACTGGAAGGAAAATACCACAATGTTGCTTGCCTCTCTCTGTGATTTTCTATTTATGTAATTTTCTACAGATTTAGCTCTACTTGTGGAGTTGGAGAGAACAACCAACCAACCAACCAGCTACAACAGTAAGTAGAAGGGAACATTCCTGGGGTTGATGCCTCTCCAGACTGAGGGCAGGGGCAGCCCCAGCCTTCTCTGCTCCCACAGGGGAGGGGGCTCAGGGACTGTCAGGGCACCGATGTGCTGCACTGACCTGGAAGGCTCCCTGCCTCAGTGTGGGGCGTGGCCAGTGCTCCAGCTCACCCTCACTGGAGGGAGCAGTGTGTGTATCCGGGGAGGGTGGGGTGCAACTTTTCTGGCCGGGGTTCTTCTCCTCCGCACAGCCAGCTGAGCTGACTTTGCCTGTTTCCTGGGGAGGGCCAAGAGGGCGACCCAGCTGGCCAGGAGTTGATACTTACTCGGGCTTCCCGTCGTCCCTCTGCAAAGCCACACAAGTCTGTGTTGTCATGGAAAGTGCTGCACTTTGAGTGGGTAGGAAAAAGCAGAGCCTCCAATCCAGAAGTAGTCTGAGTTCAGGTCTGGTTTGAGGTCTGGAGGGCTGTCTGGAGGGTCTGGAGAAACCTCCTGCAGGGTCCAGGATGCTCAGAAGGGTCCAGAGTGCTGGGCTTTGGTGGGTCCACCAAATCCAGGCCACAACTCCCCTGGATGCCCACCTCCTCTGGAGCTGAGAGTCCAAGTGGCTTGCATCCAGGCAGGCCACTAGCTTGAGGAGTGAGTGGACAGACCTGCACACGGGATTGTGGTCCCCAGCCGAGTGGGCCCCAGAAAGGCCTGGCTGCATGTAGCTCATATGTATGGAGTGCTTGTCTCGCCGTGGTGGGCTCTGCCCGAGAAGTACACGGATGTCCACACAGAGGTCAGAAGGATGAGCAGTTAGAGCAGCCTGGGACCCACCCCCACCCTCAGCCTGCCGCCTGGGGGAGTCAACCACGAACAGTGGGGCAGTGCAGGCAGGAGGAGTTGGCCCCCAGGAGAGCCACAGGGTGCTGAGGAAGGCCTCTGAGGGGCCAGCAGAGCGACTGCCTCCATGTGGCGGGGTTGACAGGCTCCACCAGGGGACCCTGAGCTCACTGTGGCCGCCTCTGTTCCCGTGGTTCCTGTGTCTGGTGCACTCCTGAGCCCCCTCTCTGCCCACCTGCAGATGCGCAGGCCAGCCTGGTGTGTCTGGCCCTGGAGCTGTGCAGACGTGCACACGGGCCTCGCACGGGCACCCTGCTCCTCCTGGCTGCCTCGGTCTCCGCGCAGGAGTCTGACTCTCCCCCAGGAGCCGTCTCGGGTTTCCTTTGCTGGATCTCATCAGGACTTCTCTCTCCATGGTGGCTGGACTGGCCCCACCAAGCTATGCTTGGCGTGTGTTTGGTCACAGGGGACAGTTGTGGACTTATTTGGTGCTGGTTGTTTTGGTTTTGTGTTTTGTTTGTTTGTTATTGTTTCTTAATAATGCTTAGATCAGACAGAGATGTGGTTATGCAAAAAAAGTAAGGAATTTTGGCTGTGAATGGCAAGAAAACTCGCAGTGCAGTGTTTTGGTTTTTCCACCTATTTTGTCATAGTTTTTGTTGTTGTTAGTGCTGTCGAGTTGATTCCAACTCCGAGTGACCCTGTGAACAGCAGAGTGGAACCCTCCCTGCTGTTTTTTTTCCAGTGCTCTGCTGCTGTTCACAGGGTTTTCTAATAGTGGCTCCTATTTATTGAGTGATTACTGTGTACTCTGCCCCCTCCTCACCATATTTCCATTAATCCTCAAAACAACTCTATGAAGTAGGTGTTTTGTCAATATTCACTCATTGCCTGACTCTTGAGTTGTTACTCTACGCCAGGCGTTCTATCACTCTGTTCTGAGTTGCAGTGACTAAGACTCAGAGAGGTTAAGTAACTTGCCTAAGGACTCAAGGCAAGGAGTGAAGAGGGGTGAGGGAGGACTGGTGGAAGTTGGGTCTGGATCTGGGGAGGGCTGGGTGTGTCAGGCTAATGCGTTTGAGGACTGCTACTGAGAATGGGACCCTCAGGAACACGACTTAGAACAGTGGTGTGTGTGTGTGTGAGTGTCATGGTTTGTTGAGAGGGGATCTGGGGCCGGAAGCGGGCAAGAGCATGGACAGATGAGCTCAGGGTCTGCGGGAGAGGACCCTGGTTTATCTTACAGGTTCCTCAGACTTTCAGTCAACAGTGCAAACACAGAAGGGAAGAGCTGAGAACATAGGAGCAACTGAGACTGAATTTGGAATCATCCAATTTGTTCTATTAGATTTGACTTTCTAAAAAGCTCCCTGTAAGACTCGGATTACTTTTTCCCTGTATTTCAGTCCAGAGTTCTTGGTGGACACTCACACGTGCTTGGGCCCAGGCTAGCTGCTCCAGGGAGGGAGAGAGAGAGAGAAGGAGCAGGTGAGGTCCCTGCACCCAGGGAATAACAGGCCAGGTGGAGGTGACGAAACCGAAGCTTGTTTTCATGCCTTGTGGGCTGGAGTGCTCACCGATGATTCCATGGAGGAGGTGGCACCTGAGTTGGACCTTAAAAGTAGGGTAGAAGCTGGATGGGTGGTGAGACAGAGGAAGGGACATCGAAGTAGAAGGCCTAGCATGAATAATGGAGGGGACAGTCTTAAGTGTGATTGTTACAGGCCAGGGCCTGGCTCGAATGGAGCAGGGGAGGGTGCGTGTTCTTTTTTTTTTCTCCTAATCTTATTGAGAAATATTTGACTTATAGCAGTATAACTTTAAAGTGTCCAGCATAATGACTTGACTTACGTATATTGTGAAATGGTTAACAAAGTAAGTTTAGTTAACATCCATCCTCTCATTTAGACAGAAAAGTGAAAGCATTTTTTCCTTGAAATGAGAACTCTTAAGATTTACTCTCTTAACAACTTTCATATCTACCATACAGCAGTGTTAGCTATAGTCATCATGCTGTACGTTACATCCGTAGTATTTATTTATCTTATAACTGGAAGTTTATACTTTTTGACCACGTTCATCTAATTCCCCCTCCCCCCATTCCCTTCCTCTGGTAACCACAAATCTGCTCTCTTTCTATGAGTTCAGTTTTTTTCCTCTGTTTTTAGATGCCACATGTAATGAGATCATACAGTATTTGTCTTTGTCCAACTTATTGTACTCAGCATAATGCCCTCAAGTTCCATCCATCTTGTCACAAATGGCGGAATTTCCTTCTTTTTTATGGCAGAATAATATTCCATTGTTTTTATATACCACATCTGTATCCATTCCCCCATTAATGGACACTTAGGTTGTTTCCATGTCTTGGCTATTGTGAATTATGCTGCAGTGAACATGGGGGTGCAGATATCTCTTCAACATCGTGTTTTTGTTTCCTTCAGATATATTCCCAGAAGTGGAATTGCCAGATCATATGGTAATTCTATTTTTAATTTTAATTTTTTGGTGAGGAAGATTATCACTGAGCTAACATCTGTGCCAATCTTCTATATTGTATGTGGGATGCTGCCTCAGCATGACTTGATGAGCAGTGTGGAGGTCCATGCCTGGGATCCAAACCTGCGAACCCTGGGCTGCCGAAGCAGAGCACACAAACTTAATCACTGCACCACCGGGCTGGCCCCTGTTTTTAATTTTTTGAGGAACCTCCATACTGTTTTCCACAGTGATTGTACCAATTTACAGTCCCACCAATAGTTCACAAGGGTTCCCTTTTCTTCATATTCTTGCCAACACTTCTCTCTTGTCTTTTTGATAATAGCTATTCTAACAGGTGTGAGGGCTATCTCACTGTGGTTTTGATTTGCATTTCCCTGATCATTAGTGATGTTGAGCACCTTTTCATGTGCCTATTGGCCATCTGTATGTCTTCTTTGGAAAAATGTCTGTTCAGGTCCTTTGCCCATTTAAAAATTGAATTATTTGGGATGTGTGTTCTTTGAAAGCTTTAAGTAATCTAAGATGTTCCCACTGAGAAGGAAAAGCAGAGTCCCAGGCCCCATCTGGAGAGTGGAAACTACCTGCCTTGACTTCTTGTCCACCCACTCCCACCTGGGAAATAATACCTGGAATCTCTTCCTGGTGAAATGCCTGTGCTCTTCCAATTTATCTGCAAAGGTTAAGAGGTTGTATGACATAGTGGCTAAGAGATCAGTCTCCGGATCAGAGAGACTTGGGTTCTAGTCCTGGCTGAGCCCCTTCTCAGCACTGTGACCTTAGCCATGTTGTTTAGACTCTCTGCATCCTCTTTTTCTCAGCTTTTCAAAGGAGATGATGAGAATTTCTGTCTCATGCAGTTGTTGTGAGGATCAAGTGAGATGCGACCCTTAAAAGTTCCAGCATCCCCGTGGCTAAGACTGCAGAGTTGCATTCAAGGAAGCTCAGGCCAAGAGCCAAAAGTAACTTTAAAAGTATTTCAGTCTTCACTGCATCTCTTGAAGAACATTGCAGGAGATCCATTTCGTAATTCACCAGAATGATTCTCAAGGTCACTCTCTCCTTCCCCTCAGTTCTCCCATAACCTGCACCTGCTCCCAAAATCCTCACTCACCAAAAGGCTTTTCTGTTCTCTCCCCACTGATTAGCTGACTTGCATCATTATATGGCAAGTGGAGGGAGCCTCTGAATGTTTGTGCATTAGTCATTTTTGCCGTGCTGCAGAAATAGTGCTTATAGAGCACTTAGCACAGAGCCTGGTCCTTGATAAGATCTCTATGCATTCTGTTATCAATAAGAAAAACTGTGAAAGCACATAGTAATTGTTCAAAAACTGGAGCTCAATAAATATAATCAGCTAGTACAAATATGACGTTTTCTCCTAAAAATATTAAATAAGTGAAGACAGTTATTTAAAGCTAGACAGCCTTTTAAAAGAAACTTCTGGGGCTGGCCCGGTGGCATAGCAGTTAAGTTCGCGTGCTCTGCTTCGGCGGCCTGGGGTTTCGCAGGTTTGGATCCCTGGCGCAGACAGATGCACTGCCTGTCAGCCATGCTGTGGCGGCGTCCCATATAAAGTAGAGGAAGATGGGCACGGATGTTAGCCCAGGGCCAGTCTTCCTCAGCAAAAAAGAGGAGGATTGGCAACAGATGTTAGCTCAGGGCTAGCCTTCCTCACACACACAAAAAGAAACTTCCCCCTAATGTTTTAGTTCCATAGAACTGCTTCCTGAAATGGTGTCTTTGGATCAGCGAGGAAAATTGCTTCCCCAGACTGCTCTGGCAGCCTCTCTAGTTCCCTTCCCCAGGCCCCTGTTCCCCAAAACCACAGTGAGCACCCCTGAAACTCTGGGGACAATCTGGGAACTCTGAAACTGGAGGTATTTCATGGCTCCTCGGCCTCCAGAACGGAAGGACGGTTGTGACTTGCCACTTGGGCTTCTAGGAAGTGGTTGGAGTCATAACTGAGAAGAACTGTGCGAGGACAGAAGAGAGATGGACAGTGCAGAACAAGAGTCATTCATTCACTCATTCATTCACCAGCCCTTCTTTTAGCACCTGCTGGTACCTGGTTGTGGAAGACTGTATTTCCCGAAGATGGCCACACCCCTATATTTATCCCACTCCACCTGCTTTTCTAACAGTTTGACTGTCACTCCTTCCACCGAGAAGTGGGGACCTCTGTTTATTCCCCTTCAGTCTGGACAGGTGTGTGTGACTACCTTGATCAACAGAGTATGGCAGAAGTGATGCTGTATGACTTCTGATTTTAGGTCATAAAATGATATAGATTCCTCCTGTCTCTCTCTCTCTCTTCTGGGATGCTTGCCTTGGCACCCAGCCACCATGTTGAGAGGAAGCCCAGGCCACATGGAGAGACCCAGCTAGTTCTCTGTCGATAGGCAGCACCAATCACCAGCTGTTGTGAATGATCCTTCAGATAGTTCCAGAGCCTAGCTGAGAGTCGAGATGCTGTGGGCAAGATGTCCCTGCTGTGTTAAATTCCTCACCTCTGGAAATCTTGGAGGTAATAAATAACTGTTGTGGTTTTGAGTCACTAAGTTTTGGGGGATAGTCTGTTATGCAGCATTAGCTAGCAAATACATAGGCTGTGGGGAAGCTGGGCCCACTGAGAGGAAGAGCCCTCAGGGTCTCTGGGGAGATCTCTAAGTAAACAGATAATGATTCTGTTGTTTGATGAGGCTTCAGTGGAGGGAAGCACTGAGGAAATGTGTCTAAACTCCCCTAGGGCAGTGTGGGGGGAGGGTTCAGAAAGCCTTTTTAGAAGAGATGCCACTTTAGCTTGGTCTGGAAGGGGAAGCAAGAGTTAGCCAGGGGGAGGGTGGAAAATGGGGCCGAGTGTGGGGAGGGGGCTCTCTGGGGAGAACCTGGGCTAGGGGCCAAATCCCTGGGGAATGGCTATGCAGGGAGTTATCTGGCTTTTTCACTGGGCGCATGAGTGACAGGTCTAGAACTGACCTGTCAGTTCTCTGGGGCCTCACAGCCGGCAGGGCCCCTTGCATCTGCCCAGAGCACATGAAATCAAGACTGTGCCTTTGAAACCCTGTCCCCAGCCGGGCTCTGGGCCCTGGGCCCTGGCAGGCTGTGAGGCGGTGGCCCCGCAGACAGTGGTGGGGAGCTCCCCGGAGCGCACCCTTCCTCCTTGGGCTGAGCGATGTGAGGAGGATCAGCAACCACGGCCAGTGCAACCAGCCAGCACTGGGAAGTCCTGAAATGGTCCCCTTCTCAGAGGGGAAAGGTGTTTTTAATACAAATCACAGCAGCGTCAATGTGTGTATGTTGAGGCTGACTTGCTGGGGCAGCAAGACCAGGATCTGACTCCGGTCAGATGCTCCCGGCCACTCCTTGTGGCCCGGCCGTGCTGCACCAACTACCTTCTCTGAACGCAGCTTCTCCCTGGTGTCCTTGGGTCTTGGCCTGGGCTCCTCCTTATGCCAGGAATGTCCTTCCTGCCATTTTCACCTAATCCCTGGCCTCAGGCGTCTCCTCCTCTGGGAAGACCTCGGAGACAGCCCTGGCTCCTCAGGATTCCACGGCCCCTCCATCACAGCCCTGAGGTGTGGGGATGCTATGGCCTGTTTACATGTGTGCCTCCCTAACTAGACTTGGGACAGTGGGATATTAGGGTAGTGGGCTTGGTATGCCCATCTGTGCGTGTGTATGTCTGTAAGTATCTTGTGGTTTGCATCTGTGTGTCATAACTAGGGGTGTGTGCTTGTGTGTGTCTGAGTGTCTTTGTGTGTCTCATCCTGGGTGTGTCCATATGTGTCTTTTGTGACTGCGTGTCTATGTGTGTTGCGTGTCTGTGTGGGATGCTCCCTCCAGGCCAATAGCAGGGGGTAGAGACAGTCACCACCCAGCCAGCGACATCTCCATGGGTCTCTCATCTGCCAGCCTCGCAGCCAGCCCAGCCCAGCAAGATGCTCTGTGCCCTCTCCTCCAAGTTCTGACTCATGGCACAGACACAGCCTGTGGCGCTGCCCCACCTCCAACCCCTCTACCTGGGTGGTGTGCATGTGGACACGGCCAGTATCTCCCTGGTCTCCTTGGTGCTCCGTAAGGCATGGATTATAATTCCTGGGCAGGCTGTATTTGCAACCAACTTGACGGATATAATTGTTGAGCGAGTTGAAAGAAAAAAAAATGTAACAAGGAATTTCAGTCCAGCCAGCCATCCGTGTCATTAAATTAAGCTAATCTAAATCCTCAGAGCCTAATTTAGCCGCCTCTAAGGCCAACTGAAACCTTACCCTACATGGTTCTCTGGAGTTCCCATCGCAAAGTCCCCTGCAGAGGTGAGCTTCAGGGGACACGGTGGGCAGTGACCTCGCAGCCTGAGGACACTCAGAGCCTGTGCTGGACACCAGCCACTCCTCAGGGACCTGGTTATGCAGGAGGAAGCCTGAGTGGAGGGGCAGGCCTGTTTCTTGTGTTGCCCCTGCCTCTGTGTAAGTCACCCGGCTGCCCCAGGCCTCATTTGCTCTTGCCCAGCCCAGCTCACAGGCTGTTAGAAGCATCAACTGGGAGGAGCTGGGGTGGAGGGGAGGCCTGCATTCCTCCAAAGTTGCCTTAGATTTGCTTCTCCAAGCTGTGTCTTGTTGATACCAACCACTGGGTGATTTCATGAACCTGTGCTATAAAATCCAACTTTTGTAAGGACCACTGTGAATGATTAATTCCTTTGCCCATTCACACCCTTAGTGTCTCATTAGTTCAGCCGTTCTTCCTCTCCTTTATTCATTCTTTTCTTAGCTCCCTCAGTCCCTCATTCTGTCTCTGATTTACTCATTCCTTCTCTGGCCCCTCCCTCTCTCCCTGCCTTTTATTCCATGCTTTGGGGAAGTGCCTGGTAGATGCTCATCCCAGTGGCTGCCAGAAATGAAGAGAACTTGGGGCCCACTGCCCCAGTCAGTGCCCAGGCCAGGCTCCCGAACTTGCCTTTCTTGCTCTCTCCTTGCCTCTGGCTCCCCACTGCCCCCTTGCTGGAGCACCACTTCCTCTCTGCTCCCGTCCCTGAGGGAGTATGGGAGCTGATGGTGGGCTGGTGGGAAGGCCTTTGCCAGGGACACTCGAGAGGAAAGGTGTTGAACTGACCTGATAAATGAACCAACAGGGATGTGTGGCCTGGCCCCCCTCCACCTTTGATCAAAAGCCTCTGAACCCCTGATGACATCCCATGGCGTATTCCTCTATTAATCAGAAAAGCCTTGACAGATGTAAGCAATTTGTCTTTGGAGAGGACTGGAGGGGAGTGGAGGGGGGGAGCCAGCTCCAGCCGCATCCTCATGGAGAAGATGCTGAGGGTAAGTCTTGAAATGGGGGCTGAATTCATGCATACTAAGAAGGCAGGAGAACCGAGAGCCAGGCAGATCAGAAAGAGAAGCGTTTTCATTTCAAAGCATATTTCTTCCTTGATTGACTAGGGCCCCCCCACTACCACCACGAACCACGATGCTGGAATGAGGCTGGGATCCAGGGGTTAATCCCACCCAGACCCTGTCAGGGCTCAGATGCTGGAAGCGACAGGGGCTCAGCGGGTGGGGTTCAGGTGTGGGTTCCCCAACAGAACAGCAGTCAACACTCTCACGAGGCCGTGCCTGCCGATAATGGTGAAGCTCAGCCTCGAAACACCACCAGGCACTGAATGAACCCATCGTGCGGCAGGTCCGGATCTGAACTGGAGGTGCAGGGAGGAAGTGGTGTCAGCGCTCCCAAACCCCAGCTGAGGCCACTGGGCACATAAATCACCCAGGAGTGGGTTTTGCCATGGGGCGGGCAAGGGAGAGCGTGTGTGGGTATAGTGTGGTCACAGAGAGGGAGTCACCGACTCAACAAGGGGGACACTCCCAGAGGAGGAGACATAGGCTGGGTCTTCGAGGATGAGAAGACGTGCTCACATGAGAGGGGCCTTCTCTTCTTTGTCTGTTTGGAGAACTTCTACTCATCCTTCAAGATCCAGCTTGGGCCTCCCCTTCTGTGAGCCTCTTTCCCTATCTGGTTCTTGAAGTCAGGAACTGTGCCTGCTTCTCCGTGTGCCAGTGCCCAGCCTAGCGCCTGGCATAGAGTAATAAATGCTCCCTGAAGAGTGGAATGGAGTTGCAGGCAGTGGGAACAGCATGTGCAAAGGCTTGGAGGCAGGCATGAATCAGCATGGGGGCGTACAGAGAACCACAGTCTGTGTTTATATCCCTGGGGCTGTCACTAAATGATATTCTGTGCCAGGAGGGAAACTGAAAACCAAATTGCATTTCTCAGTTTTCACCTGGCTGTCTGGCAGCATACAAAGGCAGCCTAAAGATCTGACTGCAGCCGAGGAATATTATACAATCTTCTTCTCACTGTGGTTGAAAAAAAGAAAAAGAGTGCTCCATGAATCTGTTGGGATGCTTCAAACATAGATTTTAAGACTTGCTCTTGCAAATTTCAGAGACGAGAGCCACAGCCAATGTTTTGATCATTTGCCTCCTTCTCCTTCCAATAAACACCTAACATACTCTGCCAAGCTTTCTGTGGTCGGGGTTTACAGATCTGTGACTCACCCAAGTGAGCCAGGGAACATGAAAAGATGTCGCTGGGGAGAAATATGCAGGGAAGGATGGGAGAGGTCAGCGCCTCCACTAAGCGGGACAGACTCCCACAGCTTTTCCTAATAAACAACTTTCCAGGGCCCTTTGAATTCTTCCAGAGAGGAGAGGAAGGTTAGTGTTCGCAGGAAGGGGAGGAACATCACGGACAGTGACCGCGTGGGCCTGGATCCTCACAGAGGGAAACAGAACTGGGAGGCGGGCTGGTACGGGAGTTGTGGTTGCTGACAGCCATCACTGAGCATCATTTGCTCATCCCCTAGAGAAGGTGAACTGCCTTGTCTAGGGTCAGGTGGCCAGTAAGTGGGGAGCTGGGATGGAAGCTGGGTTTGCTGGTCTCAGCAAAAGCCTGATGTTCCGGACCCCACAGATTGGGGCAGTGTTGGGTCTTTCACTAGGGCTGCCCCGCTGGGCAGATTGCTGCTTGTCGTACCCAAGGATGCTCACTGATTCCGAGGCCCTCAAACTAGTTCCACAGGAGTTTGGACTAAGAGGATTTTCAGTAGGATTCACTCCAGCCTCAGAGTTTCCTCTGAATGCCCTCCACGCCACAGGACAAACCCTCTGTCAGCCAGCAGTGTGCATGTGTAAGTTCTCTTTCCCAAGCTCACGTTGTTTCTGTGGTCAGGACCCCTCTAGGGGCCAGCTCAGCGTCCACTCAGCCGCCTTTGGCTCCTCTGGCCTTCATTTATTTCCTAGTCTCCGAGGGCCTGACACTGATAGTAAAAAGCTGTTCTGCTTACAGGGTGCTCGCCATGTGCCCGCTCCATGCTTAGTGTTTTATATACATTTTCTGGATTAATTCTCCCAACTGCTCAGAGGTGGGTCCTGTTGTCTTGGTTTCTCAGATGAGGCAATGGAAACGCAGGGAGGCGGAGTAACTTGCCAGAGGCCATGCAACTAGGAAATGACAGAGCAGCGGCTGGAGCCTTATCTGTAGGACGGGGAGCCGGTGT
Organism: Tapirus indicus; assembly: GCA_031878705.1. Taxonomy (NCBI): domain Eukaryota; kingdom Metazoa; phylum Chordata; class Mammalia; order Perissodactyla; family Tapiridae; genus Tapirus; species Tapirus indicus. The sequence goes on along the minus strand of CM062920.1, from coordinate 13,598,530 downwards.
TCTCTCTGCGGGCCACCTTGTATAGGTTAACTTTCATTCTCTTGTCTTGCCACAATCTCCATTCCATCTCGTTAATTCTGACTTCCCAGGTGTGAGGGGACTGGCCCCTTCCTCTCCTAGTGCCATTTAAACCTAGTTTTTCATTGTGTGTTTAAGGCATCTTAGTATAGTCAGACCTCAGCATGGGGTTTCTGGAAAGTCATTCCATGCCCAAGTGAGCCTGTAGGTTATATGTATCTATGTACATGTATGAGAGCACATGTGAATGTGATTGTGTGCGTGCGCACGTGCACGTGTGTGTGTGTTGGTGGGGAGAGGTGGGAGGCAAGAACAGGGAGGTGAGTCAGCACAAACTTAGGGAGATGAGAGGGGCCGAGTGTTCCCGGGGCCCTTGGCTGCACCCCACAAGGGACAAGAGCGGAGCAAGCATGGGGAGTCCTGGCAGGGGTGCAGAGACTGGGGGCCCTGGGATGCGCAAGGCCTCTATGAGGTGGATGCACTCCTCTGTGATGTGGCAGCCTGGCACAGACTTGTGTGGGCCCCTAGGGAAAAAAGACAAGGTTCTTATAAAAGCAGGACCTGCCTTAATGATGAGCTATGAAGAGATAGACTAATAACTGCTGTTAGCTGAGCACTTACTGTGTGTTAAGTGCGTTATGTGCATGAACGTAGGTAATCCTCAGACCCTTGCAAGGGATGATACATTATGAATGAGGAAACTGGCCCAGAGAGGTTAAGGGGCTTGTCAAGGCCACACAGCAGATTGATGAATATGGAAACATGAATCGGGACAAGGATGGGTCTGCCTTCCAGTGACTGGAGCTGAGAGCCCTCCTGGGGGAGGGCAAGGTCAACCGGTCTGAAACCCAGGGGATGAGTTTCAGAGGGTCTCTTCCTTACTCAGGACCAAGGGACCAGGCCTGCACTCTAGGGCATTAGGGAGCTGCAGAGTGGGTCTGGGGGGCTGCCAGGCCTAAGCTGGTTGGGGTGCCAGTGTCTCTGATCAAGGAGGGCCCATGTCTTTCCCACTGTTGGCACAGAGTACGTGTCAGCAATGTTGATGGAACTTGGGAGACCTTTGGATCTGGGTCTTGAAGGTCATGTAGGGGTCACCAGGGAGACTCCAGGGCAAGTGCGTGTTACCACCAAGCTCATCCTTTCTCTGAGGCATCGAGCAAGCTGCCCCCATCCTCTCCCCGGTCTGCTTCGTGCCCACCCATGAGGGCTGAGTTCCAAGCCCACCTCCTCCAGGAAGCCTTTCTCATCTAGTCCAGCCATGTCGATCGCTCCCTCAGGGTGGCCCAGCTCCAGCCTGTGTGCAGGATGACTGGGACCCAGCCTGGGTGCTCCACTCGGTAGGAACACCACAGCCCGGAGGCCCTGCAGTAGAGGGGCCGGCTGAAGTGGAGAGGGAAGCCAGAGGAAGAGCTGTGGTCATCTGCCGAACAAGCCCGGTGGGAGGGAGCTATTGATGGCTTCTCACTGGGAAACAAGTCCAGTCAAAGAGCTGCCGCTAAGCAGGTCCTTGCAGAGCGTGCAGGTGTGAATATTACCAGGATACTGTTTTTAAAGTGCCTCTCCACATGTGTTCTAAAAATGGGTAAGCTGGCCCTTTTCTCTGAAATCCCACCTGCCCACCAAGGCAGAGCTGTGAGGTTCATCCTCCGGGGGAGGAGAGAGCAGGTGGAGTCTAGAAGGTGGAGATCTCCAGGGCAGGGAAGGGGAAATGCCCAGAAGAATCCCATCAGGCTGCAAGGGGGAGGAAGACCTCTTCCGGCGTTAGGAGGGAGGAGAGGAGGAAGGCAGGGGAAGTGGGCAGATGGTGTCATCCAGCTGCCCCCACAAGCCCGCCCCGATGAAACCCAAGAGAGACGTGGTGTAAGAAGACACAGATAAGTTTGAGGGTCTTTCTGATTTCAGGGATAATTTATAGAGTCCATGGGGATAGACTGAGAAAATGTTGGTCCCTCTTTGAGAAGCACTGCATCCAGCAGGATGCCACTGCCCACAAGACAGAGTCGGCAATGGCTGGACGGGAACTTCACACACAGCAGACGGTCTCCTTTGGCTCCTCTCGAGGGGTCTGGGGTTGTCCACAAGCTCCCACTGGGAGATGTGGGGTGTAGGGAGTGGAGCAGCCAGGGGGCTGCCGTGGTGAGGGTCAGGGTGACCCCAGAGGAGAGACGGGGCCGGGTGGTGCGTGGTGCTGAGGCGCAGGGTGTGCAGCATCACTGAGAATGGGACCAGGGCTGAGGTCAGGGACAGCTGGACACCGACCATGCTGAAGGAGGGACCGTGAGTTCTCCCCCTGAGCGCCATCAGAGGAGGTCAGGAATGCCTGGAGAGGACAACCCCCAGGGCTTATCTCTCAGTTTCCTGAGACCAGAAGAGGACACCTAAGTTTTTTCTACTTGTAGAAGCCATTTTGGGAAGAAAAAGAGGAAAGAGGGAGAAAGGCTGAGTATTTCCCTGAAAGAGACTGGGATTCCTTTCATTGTGAACTCAGTGGCCGCCTGCTCCTCCCCACCGTCCTGAGAGAGGAGACATATCGCAGAAAATGAGAGGAGGCCTCACTGTGGGGCATGGTCCAGTGTGACCATGAAATAAGATCAGTCTCAGGTTTGGCCCTCAGTTCACACTGAGGGCACAGTATCTCATGTGTGGAGTTGTTCGACCTTTTCTCTCCCTCAGAGAATTTACTGTTTATCATTTTAAATCATTTGATCATTTATTATTTTAAATACCCAGAAACAGAGCCTTTGAAGAAAGTTACCCCCACTCCCTCCTCCCTTCCAGTAGGAGAGTTCCTGCTGGGCTCCTGATTCCTCCATTCCAGCTCCTACACCCACCCTGTGTTTCTGTCCTTCTGCGGGAGGGAGGGGAGAGCACAGGGCTGTTCTCCGGCAGGCCCAGCTTAGCTGGTACCCCAGAGGGAGGGCATGGCCAGCTGGAGTACAGATTGCTGCGGGGAGTGCCAGATCAGAGCTTCGTAGACAGCCTGAAACCACATTTGCCATCTTAGCTTTTAGCAGCAAGTAACAACTTAACTAAGGGTGACTTAGAAAATGTAGATTCTTAACAGGAAACTGAAGAAAGTCGTTCAGTGGCTCAAGGATGTCATCAAGGAGCAAGGCTCTTTCTAGCTCTCTATTTTCCTTTCTTCAGCATGTCAGCATTTTTGTCCCCATGCATGTTGCCTCATGGTCACAATATAGCTGCCACAACTCCAGATATCACATTCTTATACAACTGTATTCAAGTCTAGCTCATGTGCCTTTCTTTTCTGGTAGGAAAACTGCCAGAAGCTTGACCAGGGATGGCTCATATGCCCACTCCCTAGACCAGGTTCTGCGCCTACCTAACCTAAGATCAAGACATCTATTATCAGATAATCACGGTTCTGTTAGCAAGCAGAAAGGTAGGGATGACTTTTGGCCAGGAAACCAACAGTGTTTTCCCATTGGTAAGAGGAAACAACAAAGAGGATTTAAAGTGGGTCATTGCTGGGGCCGCCCGGTGGCGCAGTGGTTTAGTCCGCACTTGGCAGCCCGGGGTTCGCGAGTTCAGATCCCTGGTGCCCGCCGACGCACTGCCTGTCAGCCATGCTGTGGCGGCGTCCCATATAAAGTGGAGGAAGATGGGCACGGATGTTAGCCCAGGGCCAGTCTTCCTCAGCAAAAAGGGGAGGATTGGCAACAGATGATAGCTCAGGGCTGGTCTTCCCCACAAAAAAAAAAAAAAAAAAAAGAAAGTGGGTCATTGCTGAGCTGCAGTGTAGATAATGGTGGCGGTGGTGGTTGTGGTGGTGGCGGCAGTGGTGATGGTGGGGATGAAGCTACAAGTTACGGAGCACTTACTGTGTGTCACATTCGATCCTTACCAAGCAGTCCACGCTGATCTCGACAGCCCTGGTATTTTACTCACAAGGGAGCTGAGGCTCGTCCCCCTGTGCCAGCAGGTGGTGGAGCTGAGTTCATGACTGCACCACCCTGGCGGCGGACGTGGGCTGCTGGGGGCATTTCAAAGCAGCTGCTGTGTGTAGATTCCTTCTGCCCTCTTCCATCCCGTATTCAACAAATATTTAACGAGTCTCCTCTGTTAGACTCATCAAACGTGCTCGCATTCTAGGATACAGTGAGGAACAAGGTCCACAAAGCCGCTGCCCTCATGGAACTACATTCTAGTGGAAGCATGAGATTGTCATCCGTCCATCTGTCAATCAACAGGAAAGCTATCATGATAAGGGCTAAGTAGGACACTGTGACGAGTTGGTTCCACTAGGAATGCCTGGGGAGAGAGCCTCGTTCATACTGGGTGGTCTGGGAAGGGCTCTCTGAGGAGATGGCGTTTAGGCTGAAACTTCAATGGTGAGGTGGCACAGCCCTGTGCGATCTGGGGAAGGGAGTTCCAGGCACAGGAACAGAAAGTGCTCAGGCTCGGGGGTTGTGGGAAACATTTGAAGAGCAAAAGAAAACCACCCTGGCTGGAGCCTGGCTGGGCAGGGACTGGAGTGTCTTGACAGGAGCCGGCATGTTTTTCCAAGTGGTATGAGATGCAGTAGAGCATCTTCAGCAGGGATGCATAATCTGATTTATGCTTTTAGACATGAACCCCGTGCACAGAACTCCCCGTTTTCTATGATGCACGTTGACACTCCTGGTGGGATTCCACGGGATCCGCCCTGTGTCCCCAGGAGGACTGCAAGTTCTTGGACGTGAGACCTGAACTCGCCTCCTCTTGCACCTGCCTGAAGCCATCAGCAGGGGACAGCGACAGAGATGCCAAATGTCATGAGTAGATATTGAAGGTTCCTGTCTTTACCTGAAGGGACCTGAGAAGCAGCTCTCCCAGGTGGAAAGTGGAGCGTAATGGCGTCTGCTCCTGAAGTGCTGGGGTTCACCATTCCACACAGCAGAGCATCTTTCTCCCCTTGGAGACGTTTCTCCAGGTTGGTGGGGGTTCCTCTCCATCCAGCCTCCCACACGCTTGGGAGCAGCCCTGGGTCTCATTAGGAGGAGGCTGTCAGATGATCTCAGCGTCCGGCGGATCATTCCTCCAGTGAGATATGATAGGTAGCAGACATGTGTGCTGGGGTGACCTGGGGAGCGGCTACCCCTCTGCCCCCGCCCGCCTGCCAGGGGGCTTCTTCCCCCGCCCTCGCAAGGTGCTCTCAGAACTTGGCTCTGAATACGCAAAACACGAGGCCGTCCCCTTAATCAGAGCTGACTTATGGGAAAATTAAACACAGAAGGACACGCCAGCTCCAGGGAAGGTTCCTTCCCCGCCTTCCTGGAGGCCCAGCCTGGCTCTGACCACCTTCAGGGAGAAAGGCTGACCCTGCCGTCAGCCAGAGCGCTGGGACCCGAGGTGGCAGTTGCATCTAGATGGTATGTTCGTATCACCTGGAACAGGGGCCCTAATAACAAAAGAAGAACAAAAGGGTGAAATCTTTTTGTTTGGAATGTTCTGTCTACTCTCCAAGTCCTCCTGGCTGGATATCATTGCTTTTCAGAAGTACTGAGTTGAAATTTCATTAAGTTTTTCCACGTGCATTGGTTACAAATTATCTAACTCCTTCCAAAGCCATTACAAGGGATGCGGGTTCCGCTTAAGGTGGTGTAAGATGGAGAGCCGAGGGGGCCAGTTCAGAGGGACAGTCAGTCGGGAGGCGGGGAGGCCGGGCACAGGAACCCTGGGAAAGGGTTCAGGAGGAGGAGCCCTGCGGAGGGAAAGCTGAGCTTGGCTGCGAGACTCGACTCCACTGTCACCGTTGGGACTGAAGGACAGGCCAGGAGTCCTCTCTCTCGAGCCACGTTGGACTTGCACATGGGGCAGCAGGGTGATACAGAGCCAGGGGTCTTCTTCATACACTACTTTGTCCAGAGAGCCCTTTGAAGGCTGCTGTGGGCTCCCTTTCCACTTAAAAAGACCCTTTCTCGTGAGGATTTAAAGCATATGCTCGGCCAAGGCTGTCAAAATGCATCACAGAGATGGTCCCAAACCAACCGCTGAGCACCCCCCTGTCCTGATCAAAGCGGAGGAGGCAGACATCCCGCTGCCCGTGGACGCTGGAGCGGAACGTGGAGAGAGCCAGCTGGGACTACAGGCTGACAGCCCCGCTGGCCGGGCGGGGTGGGAGGGCTGTCCACGAGCTGCTGACCTGGGTGGGCACCTGGATGGGCCCTGTCCCCAAGGTGTCCGTGATGGGTCAGCGACTCCGCTTGATCACAGCAGCGTGGGCCAGGTCAGGGAGTTGGAGTTTGGTCCCCTGACTGGCAGCACCGGGTGGGGGGCCACAGATGAGGGGGCAACCTTGCAGGGCCAGGTGTGAAATTGGAAAGCACGGATGGTGCTTATGCCCGGGAGGTGAGCAGGGGACCAGAGGAGACCCTAGAAGCTCCAGATCTGAAGCTCACTCTAATTGCAATGGCTACCTTGCTTGTGCACCAGCCATCCGCCTGGCACTGTGGCAGAGCTGGCATGCCTACCCTGGTGCAGCCCTCCTAACAGGCTTGGGAGAGGGGTTTAGTGTCGCCCTGTTTGACAAGTAACAGATGAAGCACAGAGAGACTAAGGACTGTGGACAACTTCTCACAGCTCGCTTGTGGCAGAGTTAGGATTTGAACTCATGGCTGTGTGAGCCCAAAGTTGGAGCCCCTAATCCCTGGATGTACCACTGCTCAGAGATCAGACCAGATGTAGCCTCATACAAGAGAGGTGGTGGTCAGGGGGCCTGAGAGCTTGGTGTACAGGGCCTCCACAGTGGGAGGCTGGCTCCAAGGAATTCCACGTGTGACCCTGGGCCTGGGGAAGGTTGAGAGGAAGGAGGGGGTGGGGGAGGGGTCTCCTGCTGTTGACCACCCAGGTCTGGCAGGGGCCAGGGAAGAGCAACCCATCCTCCCCATCTCATAGCTCTTCCCAACACCTTTGAGTCTGGGGTGTGGGCCCATTCTCTGGAAACGTCTCAGAAAAAGAGGTGAAGTGAGTGGTGGCTGGTCCATGGTCATCACAATGAAGAGGCTAGTTTCAGAAAACTGCAAGTAAATCTGAGAGATGTTCCATCTGGGAGCCTGATGGCCTTGCCTTGGGAAGACTTCAGCTGAAGAAGAGGGTGCTGTGTCTAGGAGAGAGGCACATTATCCAGCTCCCTGGGCTCTGCTTTTCTGGTTCCCTGGCGGGAGCCTCTGGCTCAGACAACCAGGAGGCCTCAGGCAGGGCTGTCCAGGACGCGTGGATGCAGAGCCCGGAGCCAGGACATCAGGTCTCTCTGGCTGCCTTGCTGTCTTATCCAGGTTGGGATGGGGGCCTGTCCTGTCCTGTGCTGCTCTGGGACTCCACAAATAGGTTAATACCTCACCAGTGGCTTCCTGTTGGGCTGTACCAAGATAGGGCGCCAGGGGGAGCCTGCAAGGCTGGAGGAGGGAGAAGGGACTCGAACCTTCGCATCCCTCCCTGTTCCCATCAGCGATGCTCCAGCAGTGGCCCTGCACTGGAGCAGCAGCTGCTAGTTCCAGTTGTCCATTTTGTCCATTCTCCCAGAGCCAGCCCCATCACGTCCCCTCAGAGACACCCACCCACTCAGAGGTCTGGGTCCCAGCCTCGCAGGCCCCTCCTCCAGTGTCTGGTCTTTATAACCCCAAAGTCTCAACTTTGTTCCCCAGTCCTAGGGGCTATTACTGATGTTGAGCATCTTTTCATGTGCTTACTTGCCATTCCTATATTTTCTCTGAAGTATCTGTTGAAATCATCTGCCTATTTTCATAAAATTGGAATACTTTCCTCTTATTGAGTCGTAGGAGTTCTTTGCATATTCCTGCTGGGATACCTCAGTGCTGCCTTTTGCCTTTTCAGCTCAGTGGTTCCTGGTTAACAATGCTTGCATGAAGCTGGCTCTGTCAAAAAGATGGTTTCCGTCTCCTGATGGACACACCTGTTCACACCTCGACTCCTCATCCGTCCAGTGCCCCTGCCACACCCCGCGCACAGGTGGTTATGAGGAGATGCCCGTGAAGAGCATCGTGGACCAAGGGCTGGCGCCCAGGGAGGACTTGGTCAGGCTGGCTAAAGACTCGGCAGCTTCAACAGGGCCCCAGTCGTGAGCCCCTTGTGTCTGTTTTAAGCTGAAGGAAGGAGCGAGGTGCTTTTCTGGGCTCCTCTCATCTGACACATGGTGTTTCCATCCAGGCTCTCCTGTGAGAACTGAGGGGTTGGAAGAGAGACCGGGGCCTGCGTGTCTCTCTGCCTTGGGTGGGGGGCGGGGGGGCGGGAGTTGAGGAAGTTGGCCCGTCTTATGTGGCCTAACAGTCGTGTTTAAGAAGGGGTTTATGAGAAATCAAAAACTTCTGACCTTCAAAATGCACTGTTAAGAAATGAAAAGACAAGCCATAGACTGGGAGAAAATAACTCAATAATAAGTATACAACTCAAAAAAATGGGCAAAAGGTTTGAATAGACACTTCACAAAAGAAGATGTCTGAATGGCCAGCAGGCGCACGAACAGGTGCTGAATGTGGTTAGTCACAGAGAAATTCAAATTCAACCACGAGATGTGACTGCACCCCCACTAGAATGGCTCAAGTGAGAAGACTGGTGATTCCAAGTGTCGGTGAGGGTACGGAGCAGCTGGAAGCCTCCTGCTTTGCTGGTGGGTTGCAAACAGATGCAGCCACTTCAGCAAACAGTTTGGCAGTGTCTTACAAAGTTAAATAAACACAAAGTGACCCAGCAGTCCCCCTCACAAGTGTTTACCTGAGAGAAATGAAAACATACGTCTCTTCAAAGTCTTGTATACAAAAACCTGAAGACAACCCAAATGTCCATACACAGGTGAAGGACTAACTCAGTTGTGACATATGCGTACAACGGGATACTAACTCAGCAAGGAAATCGATGAACAGCCGGTATACACAGAAAACGGATGCATCTCAAAATCATGTCGAGGGAAAGAAATCGGGCACGAAAGAGTCCGTACTGTATTATTCCATTTTTATGAATCTCTAGAAAAGACAAATCTCTAGTCGTGGAAGGCAGAGCAGTGGTTGCTCGGAGCCAAAGGTGGAAGGGAGTATTGACTGGGAAGGGGCACGGAGTCCTTTCGAGTGATGGGAACGTCCTGGAAGTTGATTGTGGCATCAGTTACATGGATGTGTAAATTTGTCAGGACTCATCAAAATGTACGCTTAACATGGATGCATTTTATTGTGTGTTAATTACACTTCAATACTGATTTTAAAGCTATCACTCAGACATGAGGCAGTGAGTCTTCACAAGACCAACGTATGGGGCTGGGATGCATCACCAGAGAGAGCCCCCAAATGGAGCCCCCTTTGAAGTAACCCCCCTCCCCTACCCCTGTGTATCTCTGTTTGCACCCTCGCCTCCATCCTGCCCTGTCCAGGAGGCTGAACGGATGGCATGAACAGACCTTGCCCACCGTCTTCCTGTTAGAATCAGCCAGCCACCAGCAGGAGACCTAAGGGAGGAGGAAGGTGAGTGGGAGTACTTGTTCCTCCAGCAGATCCTGCAGGATTGAAGGTCGCAGTCCCCTCAAGGCAGCCCTGTGTGGACCACTCTCCCTTCCAGGTTCTGGTAACCCTTCCATTGTGCCAACCTTTCAGAGTCAGCTCGTCCCTGAGGCAGCTGTCCACCTGCTCACACCATTTGAATAGTCCATTAGTTAAACCCCCTTCAAATTATCCTAATTTGAGTGTGCTATCTCTTACTTGCTGGGACCCCAAGTGATCGAGCACACGATCTTTTTGGTGAAATGAAACAGAGGCTCCAACCCTGGCAAGAGAATCGGGGGGCAGGTGGAGGTGGTGGAAGCAGAGCCGAGGGGCCCTGCGTTTCCCGTTCATGTGCGAGCTCTCACACCATCGCCTGTTGGAGCTGGCCCCAGGCAGCACCAGTCCCTTCCAGAGCCTTGGCCCAGGCCTGGACCCAAATTCCTTCCCTTGGTTCCCTAAAGGGGCTAATAGTTTTTTAAATTAGTCCAGTAGCAAGGGACATGAGCAGGGAAACAGACATAGGACACTAGAGGCCTGAACCCCTGCAGGCGATGCAGAGCAGGTTGGCCCGCAGTGGCCACTGCCTGCCGTGCCACTGCACAGCTGCTGCACTGCCTGTAATGATGACTTAGCAGCCGCTGCTGTGCCCTTGGTGCCGGTCTGGTCATCTTACCTACATTATTGCATCTCTTCTCATGCCAGCACTATGCCTCAGACTCCTCTGTTTCCATTTCTTAAACATGATGAAGCTGAGGTTCAACAAAATCAAGTAACTTGTTCGAGGTCACACCACTTAAAACTGGCGAGTCCAGATTCAAACCAGGTCTGCGTCCGGATTCCAGTACACCTGCTGCTGCCCTTCGTTACCAATCTTGGGGTGTAAAGGCTCAGAGCTTATCTGGGTGGTGCTTGCACCTGTGGAACCCAAGGACTGAAAGGATCTATTTCCTGCACCCCCAAAATGCCTCAGTGAAGCCCTGGACCCCACCTCCCCGTAAGTACAGAGGAGGGGAGACAGCTGGCCGGGCCATCTCTCCACCTCCCCATCCCTTGCCCCCAGGCCCCTGCCGCACCCTGAGGTGGAACAGAGCCCAGAGAATTCACCTCACTGGGAAGACACTTGTCCTTGGCGTGGGGAGCCCCTCCGTGTTCCGGTTTCTTGGAGGGGTGTTGATGGCACATGTCGGGCTACCCAGACCTCTGAAAGGCCTTTGGAGGGGTGTCCCAGCAACAGCACTGGTCCCTGGGTTCCCCTTGCAGCTGGAGGCCAAGGCTGACCTCATCTCATGGGCCTCCCTGATGATCTCTCAAACACACGATTGCAAGCTCTGGAATTGCTTTTGGAGTGTATAAAACGTCTATGTAGAGTTTAGAGGATATATATAAGATGACTGCCCTTGTACATTTCCGGGATCTTAGAAGCCCCGTGTGAGCATCCCCTTTGTCCCCTAGACCAGGGTGCCTCAAGAGCAGCACTATGACATTGGGCAGGATAATTCTTGGGAGTGTTGGGGGGGGGGGCTGTCCCATGCATTGTAGGATACGCACTGCCCCACTCCCACAGTCACGACAATCAAATACGTCTCCAAACGTTGTCAAATATGCCCTGGGTCAGGGAGCAGAATCACCGCAGTGGAGAAGCTCTGCCACGGAGGAAACTACCATCTGACTTGGTGACAGTCATGGCCTTGATTTTTAGAGTTTTGTCACCCACATGCATGTCCCTAAAGCAACATAGTTTTTTGTTTTAAAACTTGGTAAAAATGGAATCACGCATGTACTCTTTTGTGTGTGTCTCTGAGATTCGTCCCTACACTGCATGTAGCTGCCTTGTGTGTGTTTTCATGGCTGTGTAGCGTTCTGGCGTGTGAACATGCCATGCTTTACGTACCCACGTTCCAGTCCCGATGGCCCTTGGGCTGTTTCAGTCCCGGGCTGTGGGGAGCCGTGCTGCTGGAGTGTTCTCGTGCGGCTCCCCTGGTGCACACGTGCAGTTTTTCTCCAGGGCGTGAACCTGGGAGTGGAATTCTCCTGGGGTCATAGTGAACGGGCACCATGTTTTGTACTAAGTTAGCACCCCCCCAGCAGGGTGTGAACATTCTTATTGGTCCACATCTTTGCCAACATTTGAGATGGCCAATTTTTAATCTTCTGTCGGCTGATGCATGTGTGCACTTTATATTATTCTTCACACCCCATTTGTCTGCACACCTTTGGGAGATTCCCCCTCCATGCTATCCCGGAGGACCTGAGCCTCCCTCTGCTCTAGCTCTCCCTCCCTGCATATATCTGCCTCATTCTGTCCCTCCCTCTTGGGCCTGGGGGCCCCACAAAAGCAGGGACGTGTCCTTCACCTCTGTGTCCCCCAGTCCCACCAGAAGAACGTGTGTTGGATGAATGAATGAATCGGGATAGTCTGTGCGTGTGTTAGTCTCTCCTTCTGACAAGAGAACTGCAACCCAGCGGGGTCAGGGATGGGCCCAGGGCTCTGTGGGGAGACAGGCTCCTGACTCAACGTCCTTCCTGGTGGGACGCTTGGCCCGACCCTTCTCAGGCTGAAAGAACCAAAGCAAATGACCCCAGGGTCCCCTCCTTCTCATTGTTCTCTACCCACCCCCTCTCCAAATACACTTTGTCTTCAAAGCCACTTGGGATCCCAACAGGGAGGCAGCAGAGAGCCCCTCTTCGGGCACCTGCCCTGCTTCCCTGAGGTGGCTGGGTTTCTGGAAGGTCTTGGCTGGTGGTGTGACTGAGGCTGAGTTGAGTGCAGGCTGAGTTGTCTATTTGTCTGCTATGTTTGGGGAACAATGACAGTGACCAAATTCCCATCATAAGAGAGCATATCCAGTGAGGTCTGGGGAGGGGCAGACAGATGGGCACTGGGGAGGCAGAAGCTGCTTGGCCAGTAAGCTGGAGTCCTCAGAGCGTGGGAACCTATGGGGGGAGGCCGTTCGAGAGAGAGCCTTCCCTCAGACAGAACACGGTGACTGCCAGCAGGCCAGCCTGGCACGGTGGAGGGTGGATGAACAGGTGGTGGTAATTAGGAGCTACACTGTGCCTGGCATCATAGTGGGTGCTTTCCCGGCATCATCTCATTTTCCTGTCTTAAAGATGAGATAGGGTTCCTAGAATCATTCATTCATTCCCATTGCACAGATCAGGACTCCGAGGCTCGGGGATGAGAAGCGGCTGTCTGAGGTCCCTGCTTCCCCGGCAGAGCACACGCTCCAGCCAGGCCTGCTGAATGGACCTGGGAGCCCCCACTGCATCACATGCTCCTTCAAGGCCACAGCCCCGTTAACCATGGTGGGCAGGACCCCAAGCAAAGAATGACCTCAGCAGCCTCCAAGAACCCCAGCAAGCCTCTCCAGGACCCGACCGGGGTGGGGAGGCATGAGAGCCAGAGGGGAGCAGGGGCTGGAAGACCAGGGGAGCCCTTTCAAAATGATTCCACTGGAGTGGGGGTGGAGATGGAAGCGGGTGGGGGGCCTTAGGAGTTTCAAAATGAAACACCGTATTGGTTGCTAAAGTTCCTGTCCACCATCTTTCCAGAATACCTCCCAACCTGTACTTTCAGAGCATTTACACTTTTGAAACCATTTCACCCACATGACCCCTCGTAAAGTCTCCTGAGGGAGGAGGGTTGCCAGACAAAATACAAGCCATAGAATTAAGCGTGAATTTCAGATAAACATCAAATAATGTTTTAGTATAAGTATGTCCCAAATACTGCATGGGATATCCTGTACTAAAAGATTTTTGGTGGATTATTTGAAATTCAGATTGCTCTGGGCATCCTACATTTTCCTTTGCTAACCTTGGCAACCCTCAGAGGAGGAGGCCTGTGCTGGCGTCGCCCCCACCCCAGCTGCAAAGGGATGGCGGCTGGGTACGCTGTGTGGGTGCAGCCGGCTCTGGCACCGCGCATCCTGATCCTCAGCCTGGGTCCTTTTCACTCCGCACAGCGGCCGCCTCTGGGAGCTGACTGCACTGCGGAGTTGCAACCTGACATCTGGGGCATGTGTCAAACCACAACAGAGCCTGTCTCCCCTTTCATCGGCGGCGGGGGAGGCCGGAGCCCTTGGAGGGAGGGAGAGCCCTCACTTCAAAGCCGTCCAGCCACAGCCTTCCAGGTTTGCATTTGGCTTCATTTCTCGGACTCGCTTGGCTCTGTGGACTGAAGTTTTATTTGTATGTAGTGAGAAGATAGTGCTGCTTTTTTCCACAGGAGGCAAATACCACCTTCACTAAATGGTGTGTTGCCCTTTTCCAGATTCTTTTACATCTATCCGTTGATCCTCATGCAACCCCATGAAATGCCTTCGTTTACTGTTATCCCATCTTACAGATGGAAATACGGAGCATGAAGCACTTTGGGGGCTGTCCAGGGCACACAGCAGGGGGCTGGCTTCTCAGCTTCTCTTCTGGATCAAAGGTCTTGTCAGGCTACCATGAGGAGGAGAACATTATGCGACATGGGGAGTTGCTCCTGGATCTCAGAACACAAACCTCACTACACCAGAACCCAGCAAACCGAGTCTTCCATCATCTGAGATTCTGTCGCCTTCCTCTGCCTATTCCAGGAAGGAGGCAGGCTCAGACTGCATGGAAATAAACTGAGTTTCGAACTTTCCTCCAAAGAGGTCGTCCCCGCGTATGTCTTGAGGACAGCCCAACCCCTCCTGATATCTGCCCTTCTTGTCCTTCTGTGGTCTTTCTGTGCCTGGGCTTCAGAGTTAACATTTAAGGGACATTTCGTCCAAAGTCACACCAGTGATGGGAACTGTGAACTCTGGTATTTCAGAAGGATTATCAGCCACGGGCAGAGAAGGGAAAGCGATTTCAAGTGCTTCCTTTACTCCCCACAGAAGAGCCCACCGCCCCAGACCTCGGGCAGCCAAGGCCTCCTGGCCGACACTTCCAAGGCTCAGTGATAAAGTTGCTGTGGAGGGAGATGCTAAGGACGCAGGTCTCGCCACACCACATGGAAAGGGCCAGCTGGCCGCAGCACCATCTTCTTTGCTGGGTGCAGAGGAGATAAAGCCCAGGGCATTGGCACACCATGCGGCCCTGTGGTTTGTGTGGTTTTCCCTCAGAGCGGAGGTGGCCCTGCCCTCCACACACTCCATCCCCAAGAGTGTGTGTGTGTGTGTGTGTGTGTGTGTGTGTGTTGGGGAGGTGCTACCATGGGTCCCATAATCAGCTTGTGTCCTTGAGACAAAGCCAGTGTGAAAGTGCCTGGCCCAGGTTCTGGGCCACACAGCTCAGACTGGCTGGGCTCCCCGCCTGGTTGGGAAGTGGGAGGTGAGGCCTCAGGACACCATTTGTGCATCAGTGCAGTGGGGACATGCATGTGAACAGCACTTGGTCACCTGTCAAGTGTTGCCTGCTGCTGCCTGGCCTCCTCACTCTCCAACAGAAGAGCCCACTGCCCCAGATCTCTGGCCAGCCTGGGCTGTCCTCCTGAGACGGAAAGGACGAGTGAGCCTCAACTCTCAAGCCCATTTCAACTGTCAGGAAAAGTCAGAGGAGGAACCGCATTTCCGAAATCACAATTAAGAACAGAGTGGATGGCACACGGATTACCGAAGCCTCCAGGCTGGCTTCCCAGCGCTCCCCTGTCACTGCTGCCAGACGTGTGTTTCCAGGGATGCCCCTCCTGGGTAGAAGTCCCCTGATGGCTGGGTACTGGCTTCAGATTCAGCAGCCAGGCACTCAAGTCCCAGCATCTGGCTTTGTCCTCTCTCCAGCCTGTGGACTGGGCCCACTCACTGCACTTTCCAGTCCCCCTCCACCCCTAATCCCAATGCCTGGCTCAAGGCCCCTCTCTCCTCTCCACCCCCTCTGGCCTCCCTGCCCTCGCTGCCCACTCCAGCCGTTTTGTGTGTCTCAAGGCTGTCCAAGTGTGTTATCTTCTGGTGATAACCACATCTCACAGGTGCCTAGAGCTTCCCAGCGGACAAAGCACTTCCACAAGGCACTTGTTTACTCCTCACTGCCACCCTATGAGCAGGGGTTGCTCTCCCCTTTGCGGATGAGCCTCAGAGAAGTCACCACACCTCTCTGGTTCTAAATCACCCGCTTGTGGAGGCCGAGCTTGCCTTCCAGGTCTGACGGTTTCTGACTCATGCTCTCTCCTCTACCCACATTGAAGGATCCACGGCAAAGGCCTGTGGGCACAGCTGGGGTTCCCAAGTGCCAGATGGGAGGGAGAGTTGGCCCTCTGGCTCTCCCTAAACGGACCCTTTTAAAAACCCAGTTTTCCCAAAGACGAGGTTGCAGAGATTTATCAAGCTTCCAGAATTAGGAAGAGGAGTCTGCATGCCTGGCTTTGGGCTTTTGGCTTTTAGGCAGTAGACAGGTTCCTTGCAGCAAGGTCACCTTCTCTCCCAGAACCAGTGCCCCTGTCTGCTCCCCACCGCCCTCTCCATCCTGGGAGATCCTGTGCCTCTGTGGCAGGAAGGAGGGAGGGAGGGTCAAGGTTCTCTCTGTCAGCGGGGTCAGTGGGGAAGGAACCAAAAGGCTGCATGAAAAGGGAGGACGCACTGTGTGGTTCCCAGATCTGCTGAACACGGAGCGGGGCTGCCCCAGCTCCACCAAGGGCCTGCCAGGAAGGGCTCCTCTAGAGCTGAGTGGCCTGGGAGGACCCAAGGCTCTGGGTCTGCTTCCCGACAACAGTCCCACAGCGCCGCCTAGTGGCAAATCAGTAGAACAAACGACCCCTCACCTCGCCTTGGGACCAGAACCTGGGCCAGGCACTTTCACACGTTAAGTGGCTGAATCACCTTCTATAATCCTCCCACCAACTCTGCCTGGTAGGAGAAAGGACTGGGCTCAGAGAGTAAGTGATCCTGGGAGGACTCGGTTCCTCGCTGGGACAAGTCAGCTGCTTCCAGCAGTGGCTCCTCATGTCCACCTCTGGTGCCCTTGGCCCACACCCACCTGTGTCCCCCTGTCCCTGCTCCTCACTTGCACCCTGGATAGCCATGTCTTTTCCCATCAAGTCATTTTTGGAGGCAAATGAAAAGGCCATAATGTGAAATGGCAAAGTGCCTTACAAAGGTAATAATAAATACCATTCCCTGAGTGCCTGCTCGTCCTTTTATGTGCCCGGGGCTGCTCGTCCTTTTATGCGTATTATCACTAAGCCCCACAGCAACACTAGAAGGCAGGGATTAGCCACCCCATTTCACAGAAGAGAGACTGAGTCTTAGAGAAGTGAAGTAACATACAAATTCACCCTGCGGGTACGAGGCAGAGCTGAGATTCACAGTAACCCCAAAGCCTTGGGGTCCCTGGCCCCCCGGGAGGAACCCTTGCATTCTCATCCTCCTCCTCCTAGAGCAGCCTCTGCTGTGGTGGAAGAACACAGGCCGTCCCATCATAGGATGTGGGTTCAAAGCCGACCCTGCCGCTCAGCAGCTGTTTGGGTCTGGATAGCCACATCCTCACTCACAGTCTTCTCTTGTGCTCCCTCCCAGGAGTGCCCTCCTCTCCTGTCACAGCTCAAGTCCCTCTTCCTCCAGCAAGGCCTTCCTGCTGACCACCCAGCTCTCAGGGAGAGGGGCTTGTTCTCCCCTGATCTCCTGCAGCCCTGCCATGGGCCCTAAACTGTCTGACACCAGAACTGAGGTGGTCATGTTGTCTCCCCACTCCTGTGTCAGTATCTCCTCCCCTCAGCCGGGCTGGAGGCTCTCATGGCACGTGGGCCCTGCACGCGGCAGTACCCCACAAGTACTCTGTGTGGTGGTTTGCACACGTGTCCGTACATTCTTTCACACCCCTCCCTTCAAAAGGTGGAGTCTAATTCACCTCTCCTTGAATATGGGCAATGTGCTTCTATTGAATAAAGTGGGAAGGAAATGATGCTGTGTAATTTCCAAGACCAGGTAGAAAGGGTGATAAGGCTTTGGCCCGACTCTCTCTCCCGGGATGCTCACTCTTGGAATCCAGGCCACGTGGAGAGGCCACGTGCAGGTGTCCCAGCTGACAGACAGTGTCAACTGGCAGACACATGAAGAACGAGCCTTCAGATGATCCCAACCGACAACCTTTGAGCCACCTCAGCTGGTGCAAGGAAGAGCAGAGACAGGGTCCCCACCAAACCTGCCCAGATTGCAGATTTGTGAGCAAACTAAATGGTGTCACAGAGTTTTCAGGAGCTGGTGACACTGCGGTAACCAGAACTGTCAACTGTCAACTTGTGGAGGAAATTGTGAGCACCCACTGAGTACTGAGCAGATCCGGGGGTGACAGGGCTATAGAGATATCAGATGTTTTCCCAGGGAGGCCAGGCAAAGGGAGTGTAAAGTAGAGACAGAGAGAAATAAAAGAAAGCCATTGGAAAGTTGTATTGATCTCACATATCACTGACATTCTGGTCTCGTGCCTGACATTTTAGGACTGTCACTGACCTCCTTTCTCCTCTCACCAGGGGCCAGTGTGCGCATGGGTGCCCGTGTGCCTGTGTGTGACACATCTTCATTTTAACCTTTCTCAACAGAGAATGCTGCTGAGTGAGCAGCACCTGGTGGTCCAGGCTCCTGGCTGCAGGGCGTCTGCAGGATCCCTCAGGTGACAGCGCCCAGGTCTCATCTGTTTGGGGAGCCCCAGCTCATGCAGTCAGCTCTCTCAAAGTGGTCATTCTCCACTGAGTAATTACAATAACACCTACCATTTACTGAGTGCCTGTTATGAGCCATGTGCTTCATTTCATCATCTCAGTCCTCATTCGGCCCCCAGGCAGGCAGCATCACCTCCATTTTCTAGTAGCCAAATTAAATTTGCCAGTGGACACATGACTGAGATTTCACCCTGCATTCGCTTAATATCGCAGTCCCTGGTCTTGCCACCAACTCCCCTCCACCACCTTCCTGAGCACGTGAAAGACTTAGGGGGCTCTCTGACTGGGCTTAGGTGGGTACTGTTAACTGATGCCTGCGGTACTTACTAACAGCGACATTTTCAACAAAAAAATTCATTAAAAATCCAATTCTTCCATAAATTTTCTCCAAGACTGAGCATATGTACCAGAAACTAACCTTTTTTTTTGTAACAAGGAAGAAAACAACAATAAAATGGTGGTCTTAAGCTTTCTGACCACATTCAGATTCCTTCTCTCTTCATAGCTCAAATAAGAATGGACCTCATTATTGTCTCCATCATCATCAGCATCGTGTCTTCCACAAATACATAATGAACACCTCTCATATCACTGCAGGGGCCCAGGGGGACTCGTGGCCCCTGTCTGCCCTCAAGGTCACCCTCACGACTGCTCTCCAGCTCCTAGAAGGAAGTCTGGGCCCTTTCCTCCTAATTCTGCGTATCATTATTCCTGTGCTCATTCATTCACGTATTCCATGTTCTACAATCTTGAGTTACTCCCTAATGGTATTGTGTAGGTGTTTTTCCCTTCCAACTCCATTGAGGATGACTTCCACTTCCACCCAAGGTAGAGGAATAGGGACTAGATTTACCTGAAACAAACAAACAAAAAATAGAGAAAATATATGAAACAATTGTTTTCAAGACACCAGACATCAGGCCATGAAGGGCAGTGATGCCTGAAACACAGGAAACAAGGTGACTCCTACAATTTTCACAGCTTACAGCCTCAAGAGACTTTTCAGGCTACAGCACAGAGAAGGGGAACCCAGGCAGAGCCCAGAACATTCCAGTTCAGGAGATGGAGCTTAGAGTCCAGGGAGATCACGGTGACTAGAATTTTCCAAACACAGGACCAAACAAGCAGAGAGCTGCAAAGAGAGAGAACTCCCAAGATCTGCGGAGGGTCCCCTCAAGCATTCAGCAGAGTACCGATCAGAGCATATGTATGAAGAAACTACCAGAAGCTGAGGGGGTTGTGGGGGGGACATCTGAAAGGATTAGAGAACAGTAGAAGCACACACAAAGAGCTGTAAATAGTGTCTGCTCCCACAAACAAGGGAAGAAAAACTCATAAATTATGGGGCATTGGGTATAATATTTGGAAAGGTCTTGTGTGAGTCATTTGAAATAATTAGTCCTAGATGGAGCACTGCTCCAGAACCACCTAACAAATCATAAAAGAATATCTGAAAAGATCAAATGTTTCCAATTCACTGAACTGTATCCCAGACCAAGGCACAAGAATATGTATAGGAATACTAAAATATCTAGCACCCAACAAAGTAAAATTCACAAAATGTGGCAACCAAACAAAGATAACAGGCACACAAAGCAGCAGGAAAACGTGACCCATTATAAGAAAAATCAATCAATCTAAACTGACCCTGAACTGACACAAATGTTAGAATTAGCAAAAAAGGACATTAACAGTGATTGTAACTGTATTCTATTTATTCAAAAAGTTAAGTAGAAACATAGAAATTACAAAAAGAGGCCTAAATCAAACTTCTAGAGAGGGAGACTATGATGGCTGAGATAAAAATACACTGGGTGGGGGGCCAGCCTGGTTGTGTAGTGGTTAAGTTCGTGCGCTGTGCTTCAGCAACCTGGGGTTCATAGGTTCAGATCCCGAGTGCAGACCTATGCACTGCTTGTCAAGCCATGCTGTGACAGGCGTCACACATATGAAGTGGAGGAAGATGGGCATGGATGTTAGCCCAGGGCCAATCTTCCTCAGTGAAAACAGGAGGATTGGCAACAGATGTTAGCTCAGGGCTAATCTTCCCCACCAAAAAAAAAAAAAATACACTGAGTGGGATTAACAGCAGATTAGACATAGCAGAAGAAAAAATTAGTGAACTTGAAGCCATAGCAATGGAAACTCTTCGGAATGAAACACACATAGAAAGAGGATCAGTGAGCTGAGAGACAACTTCAAGTGGCCTAATATATACATAATTGGAGTCCCTGAAGGAGAGCAGGGGATGGGGGAATGGACAGGAAAATACTTGTAGGAGTAACAGACAAAAATCTCCTACATTTACTGAAGACTCATACACCTACTGATCCAAGAAGCTCAACAAATCTAAAGCACAAGGAACATGAAGGAAACTACACCAACACATCAAATCAAATTACTCAAAACCTAAGATAATGAGAAAAATCTTAGCTGCTGGAGAAAAAAGATACGTTATATACAGAGGAACAAAATATAAGAATTTCAGTGGATTTATCATCAGAAAAATGTTAGCAAGAATACATTGAAGCCACATCTTTAAAATACTGAAAGAAAAAAAATGACAATGTAGGATTTTATACCTAGCAAAAATATCTTTCAAAAAAATGAAAGTGAAATGAAGATTTTTTTCAGACAACAGAAGATGAAAAAAATTTTACACCAGCAAAAACACACTAAAAAAATGTTAAAGGAAGTTCTTCAGGCAGGAGGACAGTGATACCAGATGAAAATCTGGATCTACACAAATGAATGAAGAGCACTGGAAATGACTTACATGGGAAAATATATAACATTTTTTGTTATTACTTAAATCTCTTTAAAAGATAACTTTTGGGAATGCAAAATGGTACAGCCACTTTGGAAGACAGTTTGGCAGTTTCTTACAAAACTAAACATACTCTCACTGTACGATCCAGCAGTTGTGCTCCTGAGTATTTACATAAATGAATTGAAAACTTATGTCCACACAAACACCTGGATATGAATTTTTATAGCAGCTTTATTCATAATCACCAAAGATTGGAAGCAATCAAGATGTCTCCCAATAGGCAAACTGTGGTACATCCATATAATGGAATATTTTTCAGTGATAAAAAGAAGTGAGCTATAAAGCCATGAAAAGATGTGGAGGAAACTTGAATGCATATTAGTAAGTGAAAGAAGCCAGTTTGAAAAGGCTACATACTGTATGATTCCAACTATATGGCATTCTGGAAAAAGCAAAATTATGGAGACAGTAAAAAGATTACTGGTTGCCAGGGGTTTAGGGGGAGGAAGAAGGGATGAACAGGTGGAGCGCAGGGCATTTTCAGGGCAGTGAACCTATTCTGAATGATACTGTAATGGTGGATGCATGACATCACGCATTTGTCAAAACCCATGGAATGTACAACACAAAGAATGAGGTAAACTGTGAACATTAATTTTTAAAAAAGTATCAAGATTGGTTTATCAGTGGTAACAAATGTAAAACATTAATAATAGGGGAAACTGTGGGGAGAGGGTATATGAGAACGCTCTGTACTTTCTGCTCAATTTTTCTGTAAACCTAAAACTGCTCTAAAAGAATAAAGTATATTAAAATAAAAAAAGATGTTTGTTTAAACAAAAATAGTAACAATCCATTGTGGGGTTTGTAACATATATATAAATAAAATGTATGATAAAATAGCATAAGGACTGGAGGGAAAAATAGAAGTATACTAATGTAAGGTTCTTGTATGTGAAATGGTGTAACATCACTTGAAGGTGTGCCGTGTTATAGACATATACTATAAATCCTAAAACAATCACTGAAATAAAAATATAATAAGCCAACAAAGGATATAAATGGATTATTTAAAAATACCCAACTAATTTAGAAGAAAGCAGAAAAAGAGGGAAAAGAGGTCATTAACAGTTTAGACAAATAAAACCCAAACAGGTTTCTGTCTGGTATGTCAGGAACTTGGAAGTCATTACTCTATCCCAACAAATAAAAAGTCCACAAGCTGAAAATCAACAACTCTTCTTAGATCCATCAGAGAAGTGAGCTCATAGGGCAAACTGGAGAGACAGACAGGTGGACACACAGAATCACAACTTACGGGAACAGAAACCTCTGCAGACACCAGTACTGAAGTAGGAAAACTCAACTGTAATTAAGAAATTGCTGGAGGCTCCATGTGGACAAGTGTGAGAGTTAAAGACTCTAGGGGGACCCCCAGACTTTTATAAGTTTTCCCTCCAGGAGGTGGACCGGGTTCTTACAGTGAATATTGGAGAAAAATCCCCTCCCCTCATGCTTCCTGCAGGAAAGGGGAGACTAACCATTTTGAAATGTGCCAGAGCATTGCCTTCTTAACAAGGTCTGCCCTCGAGGAAGACTGCTTTACCAGACCCTAACCAGCTGGGGTTGTATCAGAGCCCGGTTGACCTGGGGGAAGGAAAACACCCAACTCAGGCCCCTCTAGCCATCCTGTCCCCTCTAAGGGGATGGGGGAACTGAGAAGCATACATGACGTTCACAGCTCAGGAGCACAGGCTCATGGAAAGACTGAGACCCACTCACAGGACCATGGAACGCTTCCCCTCCCCCACACCCCACCACATCACTACAGGCCAATTAACCGCAATTCCTTTTACTCAGTGTATCATGAAAAAGGGTAAAAAAACAGAGTCTGAAGAGACAGAGCAAGCATCAGAACCAGACTCAGATATGGCAGGATGTTGGAATTATTAGAAGAGGAATTTAAAACAACTATGATTAATATGCTAAGGACTGTAATGTGTAAGCAGTGTAAGAAGAGGGAGAAATTCTAAGAAAGAATCAAAAAGAAATACTAGCAATCAAAAAATCTGTTACAGAAACGAAGAATGCCTCTGATTAACTCATTAGGAGCTGATGGGGAAATTGTGATTTACTGAGATAGCGAAGTCACTGGGGGGTGGGGATCCGTCTGGTCACTCATTTCTCTGGACTGGTAGTTCAAGTCAATTCATTTCCTTCTGAAATGTCTGCAGCCCTGGATGAGTGATAAAGGAGACAGAATGAATGAAACACAGCCAGGGACCAAGATGAGATGAGACAAGAATGATGGGGCTGGGGATGGGGATGAGGATGGGGATGGTGATAATACTAGTCACCACTTGAGGGGCACTGACTGTGTGCTGGAGAGCTGGTGCTTCACATCTGTTAACCCTCACTCCGGTGCTCTGTGGAAGCTGTTATCATCCCATCTCAGAGAGGAGGAAGTCAAGGTGGGGAGATGCAGGGGCTCATACGCCTAATGAGCTGTGGAATGAGAATTTGAATCCACATCTGTCTGATTCCAAAGCTTTTACCATTAAACTGCCCCCGTTCCCAGACCAATACACACATGTGAACACATGCATGTCCACCTGTACACTGACAAGGCCACACACACACATGCTCACTGTGCACACGTGTGTATATGCACACAAGGACACACATACATGCCTGTACACATTTGAACACGCATGCACATTCACATGCATATACAGTGGCCTCCATACATGCATGCACACACAAATGCCCCACGAAGACACACACATATGCACATACACATTTGTATGACACATACAGTCAAACACACCCACATTTGCATGTGCACAGACACACACACTTAGGGAACCCTAAGAACATACATTCTCCCCTTTCGGTTCTGGCTCCCCATCAGCAGCAGCCAGTGTATCCCACTGTCGGCCTCTCCCAGTCCAGGCCCCAGGAATCTTCGGGACACTGCAGTCCTGAGTCTAAAGTGAAATTATGCTCAGGCCCCTGATCTGGGGACAGCATGCAAGTCAGAGCAATCAGATGCATCACATTTTCTCGTGAAAGAAATTTCTGACAGGCTTGTTAACCTTTGAAAATACCAGTTCTCAGTCCAAAGGACTTCCTGAGTCCAGATGGAACTGCAGAATAACCTTGTGACAGACCACCCTGTTCTGAGCCGATGGGAATTACTTTCAACCCAGGCCAGCTTGTCCCTCAGACAAAATGTACCACATACCAAACTTGACAGCAGCCAGCTCTCAGGAGCAGGGGAGCCAAGTGTCGGCTACTGTAGATCATATGCTGGATGGCTGTGACACGGGGTGATTGCTCTGGGCCTGCGTCACTGTGGGGGCGTCTGGGATGGCAGGAAGGAGCCAGCCTAAATGCCTTTGACATTTATGTCCCTGTGCTATAGGACAGAGAGTCTACCTATCATCACAAACAGGTTTAGCCTTAGCCTCTGGCAGTCATTTTTGTTTTCAGTGCTCAGTTTGGGGTAGAATTTAGTTCAGTGAGTACTGTCATGAGAAAAGAGACAGAGTGTCATGTGGAAAACTGGAGATAAACTGATAACTCCAGGGCTGGAGGAGCTGACTCATCCACCTCATCGTCTCGTGGTGGAGGACATTCTCCCTGCCTGCTTTCTTTTGGGCCGCATTCTGGGCTCAGAAGACAGTCTATATCATTTCTGGAAGTCTCAGTGTTTTCCCTGACCCCTTGAAACACATGTGAAACAGAGCCTTGCCACCATAACAGCAGCCAGGGACGCTGGAGTTTAGCCTTGTCTGTGTAGTGAATAAATTAGGTGGCCTTGGGCAAGACACTTAACTTCAGAGCCTCAGCTTACCCATAGAGTAGATGGGAATACTGGTGCCTGCCGTGTCTACCTCGCCAATTTGCCATGAAGACCAGTGGGATTAATGGGGAGACAGTTTATTCCAAGTGACAAGGAGGGTGGCTGTGCTTTGTCACATCTTTCAACATGCTCACCATTGTTCAAGGTTTTTCTACTCAGATACATACGGCCCTGCACAGGCTTGCCAGCACATCTTCAGATGTTTTCCATCTTTCTTAGGACTATCAGAAATAGTTTCCTGGCTTCCAGATCCCGGTTCCTCTTCTCCTGCACTGCTGCAGACTGTCCCACCACTCGGTGGGCTGGTGTTGCTTCAAGTTCTAGCTTCACAGCCACATGCATAGCCCCCAGCAGCTACTTCCGACTTCTCGCTCCTGCACTCCCAGCACAGCCCTACCTTTTCTCACCATTGCTTAGAGGAAAAAGAGGCAGAGGGGCAGGAAGGCCCTCTAATTCCCTCCTCAAAACCTGTCCACACTCTACCCATCTTTAACTCCTTGCCTCCGGGTACAAAGGACCCTTCCCGTCAATGGCCGATGTCCCCACTTAGGATCTCATTCCCTGCAGCTTCCTTGGGAACCTCCCATCATCACTTGTCCATCTCACTTTACTCTTTCCCTTGCTACTGGTCCCTTCTCAGCAGACAAAGGGGCTTTGGCCATGGAATTTGTGTCTGTAGGAACAATTTGGGAGTTTGGACTCTGAACAGGAACAGGGAAAAAACACTCTGGGTGAGGACAAAAATGGGGCAGACGTGGTCCTTGGGGAATGCTTCAGAGATAGGGTTTGAAGACTGTGTAGAAGTTGCAAGGGTGTTGCTGGAGATTGCCAGGTTCTTAGATTGTCCAGACTGACTCTTCTCCATCAGGCCCTGTACTTCCTCTCTCCATCCCCCTCACTGACTTGTACCACACACCCTCATCTTGAAGAATTCTAAAAACCCAGAGCAAAATCCCAGTCTCTTTAGGGAAACAATGAAAAGTTCAGACCCTGTAAAATCACTGACAGTTGGGTAACTGAAATGTCACTATACTTATGTTTTATAAGAAAATAAGACCCATTCCTGCTCCACAGAGCTGTTGATCCCTCTCCCAGATTGGACTGGATGAATCCTAGCACTAGATGCAGCCAGGGTGTCTTGGGATTGTCAGTTAGAGGCCAGCCCCCTCCCCCCATTCCCCAGGAGTGAACAGTACCCCAGTCAGGCCAATCAGCTTCTCTCACCAGGAACCTGAATGTGACAGAAAACAAGTAGCTGGAACCAAGTCATTCTGACAGCAGCCTTCTGAAGAGATTTCTCTTGAATTCCTTCCTCTGGGACCGCTGGAGTTTCCATCCTTCAAGTCCTTTCTGAGGCTGGGCTGTTCAGCCTTCCCTTTAACTCTGTGAGAAATTCAACATACTTCCCATCACTACCCTCTCTGTTTTAGTCAGGAAAGATTTCTGTCACTTGCAACCAGAGAATCTTAACTGATAAACATAACTCTCTAAAGCTCTTCCTCTGAAGATCTTCAGAAAGCCACCGACGTGCTGCCACATGACATTCTTGCACCCCCTTTATGAAACACCAAGCATCAGATCCTGAAAGTACTTAATCCTCAAAGTCTGCAAGGTAAGTACTATAATTATACCTACTTTACAGGTGAGGGACTGAGGCTCTGAAAGATGTGGGCATCTGCCCAAGGTTACAGCTGGAACCAGGAATCTTGGTTACTCCATGTCAATAAAACTGAGTGTAGCCCAAGTAAAGGAGGCTAATGAAAGGAAAGTGGGAGAGTCTCTGGCCAAGATAGCGCCTTTCTCCATCTCTCTCTTTCTCAAATCACATAGTCTGCCATCTCTGTTTCTGCTCTTTTCCCTGCCCTTCTCTGCAGACTGGTTTTCTTTGCTCATTCATCAGTGAGCATATTGCTGAAAAAGGCCGCTCTAAACCTAACTCTAAATAGTTATTCACTTCAAGCTTCTGCCATCAGCTATAGTTTCTGTTTCTTAGTTTGAATTATTGAGAGAAAATCTGCTTGGTGCCTGGACAGCTGGGGTAGGCTGAAAAATGTCCTTCCTTCCCAAAATATATTTACCTTCTAATCCCTGGAACCTGTGTTACCTTATATGGAAACAAGGCCTTTGCAGAAGTCATTACATTAAGGATTTTAAGATGGGGAGATTATCCTGGATCATCCAGGTGGGCCCTAAATGCAATCATATATATCATTATCATAGTGAGGCAAAGGGAGATTGGGCACAGACAGAAGAGAAGGTGATATGAAGATGGAGGCAGAGACTGGAGTGATGCAGCAATAAGCCAAGGAATGCTTGCAGTCACCAGAAGCTGGAAAAGACAAGGAACAGATTCTTCCCTAGAGCCTTTGAAGGCAGCACAGCTCTCCTGATACTTTGATTTCGGCCCGGTGATACTGATTGCAGATCACTGGCATCCAGAACTGTGAGAGAATAAATTCCTGTTGTTTTAAACCACCAAATTTGTTGTAATTTGTTACAGCAGCTTCAGGGAACTAATATAGCAGCCAATGGATTCATTCCTCCCATATTAGGTGTCCACTCATTGCTCAATCAGTTCTGTCCAGGGGGGTGTTAATAGGAAAAACACAGCCACTGAGCCCTATCCTCTCAGCAGTGGCTATGGGAAAGAAGTAGGTGGTCGATTCTCAGAGAGGGGAATGGTCTGAGAGACACTTGCATGCATCCCACTACTGCTCCCTGACACCTGCTGTCACACAGGTGTGAGAGGAAGTGTTGGGAATCACAGGGCAGCAGTCAGGCCTGAATGCACCAAGCCTAGGGCTCTCTCCTTCCCCACCCAAATAGGGAATGAGTTCATAAACAGAGCTC
Organism: Tapirus indicus; assembly: GCA_031878705.1. Taxonomy (NCBI): domain Eukaryota; kingdom Metazoa; phylum Chordata; class Mammalia; order Perissodactyla; family Tapiridae; genus Tapirus; species Tapirus indicus. The sequence continues at coordinate 13,570,916 of CM062920.1, read as the reverse complement.
TTACTGGGCAGTGGGGGGAAGAGGAGAGGTTAGAAAATGAGTCTGTCTGTCCAGCTAATTCAAACAACTGTTGACTTAACTCTCTTCTTTAGCCAGGCCTTGGGGTAAGTTCTTAGCACAGGCACCAAGCCATAGTCTGGGGAAGGATAAGACCTGTGCATCCTGGACAGCTGGGAAGAAAATAACAGAAATCATTTAGTCATTTATTCAACAAATGTTTGCCACACACATAAATGTACCAGGCTAGGTGATATTATAATAAAATATGTAGAGTCATTGTCTTCATGGCGTGAGAAAAATAAGTAAGCAGATAAATGAGCAAAATAACCACAAATTGAGAAAAGGGCTATGAATGAAAGGAGTAAGGCTCTAGGACAGAGAATAAAGTGTATGAATTGATGTGGGATGGTGGTAGTGGTGGTTATCAGGGCTTGGAATCAGGAATTATATTTAAGGTGTGTGGGGGTGTCTGTGAGAAGTCGAATAGGCAGTTGGATTTAAACCTGGGGCTGGGAGAAAAGGTTTGGGCAGAAAATGGAAATTTGTTAGAGGCATGGGAACGAAGGAAAGGTCTAGGAAAAAGAGCACATAGGGAAGATGGTGTAAGTTCTACCTTTGGCTCCATACACAGAAAAGGAAACGAACACCTAAGTGTGAACAGCCAATTTACAAGGAACAATCTAAAAGGGCCTAAAAATTGCGTCGCTTCCGGCTCCTCCCTCCCCCATCCAGACTACATTTCCCAGAATGCCATACAAACCGCGCGAGAGCCGGAATCGTTCCCAGCCGCTTCCGGTGCAAGTGGCCCCGGGTAATATGGCGACCCTTGGAACGTCTGTGGCGCTGCGGAGCCTCCTGACAGGTTCTCCGGGCGCGGAACGGGTCTATTTCTGGGCCCGAACTCGGCCCCGGGCCGGCGCCCTACTCCAGCCGCTGCCCGGGCGCTGCGGGGCGCGAATGCCATGCCGTCAGCTCGGCTCCGCGGCCGGTAAGTGACCTGCGGACGGTCGCCGGGGCTTTCTCCTGGGACGCGTAGGGCTTTGGGCTGGCGAGAAGCACGCGGAGGCCCGGGGCTCTGCCCGCGGCGCGCCCGGAGACCCAGTCCGCTCTCTCCTGAACCTGCGCGTTTGTTCACTCGTTCCCTCACTTAACCGGCAGTGCCTGAGCCCCGCTCTGTGCAAAGCTCCGTGCTGGGTTTATAGGGGATACGACCCGGGTTGTCCCTGAGGGAATTCATGGCCCAGTGGGGAAGTGGCAGTGCACTGTGACCCGTGCTGTGCTAGGGGAACGCACATAAGAGTGGCACTCTAAGTACGTTGGAAGGGCAGAGAAGGGCTCCTGGAAAATGTAACCAAAGCTGACACCTGGTTAACCATGCGAGGGAGAAAACAAGCATTCCAAGCAGAGGAAGCAGCGTAAGCAAAAGTGAAAGACCCAGGTAGTTTGGAAACCCATTTTGAAGGTAGGAGTGAGGAGGCTTGGTTATGACTTTGGATTCAGGTTTAAAAGAAATCAGTGTTGCTTCTCAAGTTTCTGGCTGAGTGGAGAGTAGTCTTATTTAGACTAAGAGAAAATTAATTGTAGGAACACTTTTTTAGGGGGGAGGTAGAGGAGGAAGTGGAGAGAAAAGGCAGGAGTGGATGAGGCAAGGAGATGGGAAGGGAGGGAGAGTTAAAGGTCTGTTTCAGACACGTTAAATTTGAGGTGCATTTGAGATTCAGGTGGAGGCGTCCAGTATTCAGTTACATATAAATTGGGGTAAAGATGGTAACTGAAGCTGGGGGAGTGGGTGAGATTGTCCCAAGAGAGAGTAGTGCTGAGCACCTGTTGTGTACCGGACACTGTAAAGGACCCTGCATGCTAGAGATGAGTTCAAGACAGGGTTCTGGCCTTGGAAGAGCACATCATCTAGTGGGGGGCACAGTGAAGTTAGCAGACACCTTAGCTTTTTGTCTAAATGATGTTGGACTCCATTGGTGAGTTTGAGCATGGGAGTGATCTTCATTACTTTTTTTTTATATGTAAAAAAATTTTTTTCCAGTTTTATTGAGCTATAATTGACATACAGCAGTGTATACGTTTAAGGTGTACAGCATAATGATTTGACTTAACATGTATCGTGAAATTATTACCATGGTAAGTTTTGTTAACATCCATCCTCTCATATAGACACAAAAATAAAAAGAAAAAAATTTTTTTTCCTTGTGATGAGAACTCAGGATTTGCTCTCTTAATTTTTATATATACCATTAAAGCAATGTTAATTATAGTTGTCATGTTGTACATTACATCCCTAGTACTTATTTATCTTATAACTGGAAGTTGACCACCTTCATCCAATTTATCCCCTGCCTCCCTGCCTCTGGTAACCACAAATCTGACCTTTTTTTCTATGCGTTTGGCTTTTTCTTTTTAATGCCACATATAAGTGAGATCATGAGTATTTGTCTTTGTCTGACTTATTTCGCACAGCAAATGCCCTCAAGGTCCATCCATGTTGTCACAAATGGCAGGATTTCCTCCTTTTTTATGGCTGCATAATATTCCATTGTGTGTGTGTGTGTGTGTGTGTGTGTGTGTGTGTGTGTGTGTGTGTCTATATATACACCACGTCTTCTTTATCCATTCCTCTGTTGATGAACACTTAGATTGTTTCCATGTCTTGGCTATTGTGAATAATGCTGCTGTGAACATGGAGGTGCAGATATCTCTTCAACGTAGTGTTTTTGTTTCTTTCAGATATATTCCCAGAAGTGGAATTGCTGAATCATAATGGTAGTTCTATTTTTAATTGTTTGAGGAGCCTTGTTTTTAATGGTTTGAGGAATTGTTTTCCATAGTGGCTGTATAAGTTTACAATCCCACCACCAGTGCACAAGGGTTCCCTTTCCTCCACATCCTCACCAGCATTTGTTCTCTGGTCTTTTTGATGCTGGTCGTTCTAACAGGCGTGAGGTGATACCTCATTGTTGTTTTTATTTGCGTTTCCCCGATGATTGATGTTGGGCACCTTTTCATGTACCTGATAGCTGTTCATATATCTTCTTTGGAAAAATGTCTATTCAGGTCCTCTGTCCATTTTTTAATTGTATTATTCGTTTTTTTGGTATTGATTTGTATGAGTTCTTTGCATATATTGGGTATTAACCCCTTACCAGATATGTGGTTTGCAAATATTTTTTCCCCTTCTGTAGGTTGTCTTTTCATTTTGTTGATTGTTTCTTTTTGCTGTGCAGAAGCTTTTTAGTTTGATTCAGTCCCATTTGTTTATTTTTTATTTTGTTGCTTGTGCTTTAGGTGTCATATCCAGAATATCATACCAAGACTGATGTTAAGGAGCTTACTGCCTGTGTTTTCTTCTAGGAGTTTTATGGTTTCTGGTCTTACATTTAAGTCTTTAATCCATTTCCAGTTAATTTTTTTGAGTGGTATAAGGTGGGGTCTAGTTTCATTCTTTTACATGTGAATATCCAGTTTTCCCAGCACCATTTATTGAGGAGACTATCTTTTCTCCATTGACTATTCTTGTCAGTGGAAGTCAAGACAAGGGTCTTGTCAGTGGCACCCTTGTCAAATATTAGTTGACTGTTATGTGCATGGGTTTATTTCTGGGCTCTCAGTTCTATTCCATTGGTCTATGTGTTTGTTTCTACACCAGTACCATACTGTTATGATTGCTATAGCTTTATAATATAGCTTGAAATCAGGAAGTGTAATTCTTTCCTGCTTAGTTCTTTCTCAGGATTGCTTTGGTTATTTAGGGTCTTTTGTGGTTTCATGTAAATTTCAGGATTTTTTCTACTTCTGTAAAAAATGCCATTGGAGTCTTGATAGGGATTGCTTTGAACCTATAGATGGCTTTGGGTAGTGTGGACATTTTAACGATATTCTTCCAATTCATGAACATGGGATACCTTTCCATTTATTTGTGTCTTCTTCCATTTCTTTCAGCAGTGTCTTATAGTTTTCAGTATAGAGGTCTTTCACCTCCTTGGTTAAATTTATTCCTAAGTATTTTATTGTTTTTGATGCTATTGTAAATGTGATCATTATTTCTTTTTCAGATAATTCATTGTTAGTGTATAGAGATGCTATTGATTTTTGTATGTTAATTTTGTATCTTGTAACTTTACTGAATTCATTGATTAGATCTAATGGGTTTTTGGTAGAGTCTTTAGAATTTTCTACATACATCATGTCATCTGCAATAGAGACAATTTTACTTCTTCCTTTCCAATTCTGATGCCTTTTCTTTCTTTTTTTGCCTGATTACTCTTGCTAGGATTTCCAATACTATGCTGCATAGGAGTGGCAAGAGTGGGCATCCTTGTCTTGTTCCTGATCTTAGAGGAAACACTTTCAAGCTTTCACCACTGAGTATGATGTTAGCTGTGGGCTTGTCATATATGGCTTTTATTATGTTGAGGAATGTTCCTTCCAAACCTCATTTGTTGAGTTTTTATCATGAATGGATGCTGAATTTTGTCAAATGCTTTTTCTGCATCTATTGAAATGATCATATGATTTTCTTTCATTCTCTTAATATATCACATTGATGGATTTGAGTATGTTTGAAGCATCCTTGCATCCCAGGGATAAATCCCACTTGATCATAGTGAATGATCTTTTTAATGTGCTGCTGACTTGTTTGCTAGTATTTTATTGAGAATTTTTGCATCTGTATTCATCAAGGATGTTGGCCTATAGTTTTCTTCTGTGGGAATGTCCTTTTATGGCTTTGATATCAAGATAATGCTGGCCTTGTAAAAATGAATTTGGGAGTGTTCCATCCTCTTCGATTTTTTTGGAAGAGTTTGAGAAGGACTGGCATTAATTCTTCTTTAAATGTTTGGTAAAATTCACCTGTGAAGCCATCTGGTTCTGGGCTTTTCTTCATTGGGAGATTTTTGATTACTGATTAAATTTCCTTTTAATTGATCTGTTCCAATTTTCTGTTTCTTTCTGATTTGGTCTTGGTAGGTATTATGTTTCTAAGTATTTTTCCTTTTCTTCTAGGTTGTCCAGTTTGTTGGCGTATAGTTCATAGTAGCCTCTTATGATCCTTTGTATTTCTGTGGTATCAGCTGTAATGTCTCCTTTTTCATTTATAATTTTGTTGATTTGGATCCTCTCTTTTCCTTGGTTAGTCTAGATGAAGGTCTGTCAATTTTTTTAATCTTTTCAAAGAACTCTTAGTTTTGTTAATATTTTCTATTGTTTTGATTATATTTTTAAGAGTTACTCTGGTTGTTTTGTGGAGAATGGTCTACACTGGGGTGAGAGTGGAGGCAGGGAGACCACTTAGGAGGCTAAGGCAAGAGATCAGGATGGCCATGACTAGGTTAGTGGCAGTGCGAAATGGAGGGTTAAAGAGAGATTTATGAGGTATGACAAGCAGTATGTTCAGTGTCAGTGTTCTTTTTTGTAAAATGGGGATAATCATAGTATTTACAGGGTTGTAAGGATTAAATGTGCTAAGTATGTAAAGTACTTCGCTCAGTATGTACTGGCACATAGGAAATATCTAACAAATGTCAGCTGTTATCATTACTGTTACTGTTATTACTGCTATTAGCTAGATGTGGAGGATAAAGGAGAAGTTAGAATGACTGTAAGGTTTCTGGCCCACATGACCTGTTGGATGGTGCTAGGATAGGGAACAGAAGAAAAAGCAGGTTTGAGACAGGAGAAGGTTGATGGGTTCTGCTTTGGCAATATTGAAATGTATGTGAGATGTCCATTGGGTAGTTGGATGGAAGATGATCTTGGCTGGAAATTCAGATTTTAGAGTCTCCAGCATATAGAAGTAATTAAAGTTATAGAAGGCTAGGAGATCATCCATCAGGAATATGAGAAGGGAGAAGAGAAAGATGTAGTTCAGAACCCTGAGGGACACCAGCATTTATAGGACTAGCAGAGGAAGAGGTGGCTGGGAAGGAATAGCTTTTTTTCCTTAATGGAAATGGAAATGGAAATGGAGGTTAGGTGGAGGGATAGGCAAAAACTGCCTGAGGCAGAGCTGAGATCTGGGTCTCCTCTCCTGTCCAAGGCTCTTCCAGGATACCACATGGCCTCTTCAGTATCATGTCCAGTGATCCAGTCATCTCTTTGCTAGCTGCACCCCCTCAGCCTAGAATTTCCTTCCCTTTTTTCTCTGCCCTACTCTGGTCCCTAGTTAGCCTTCTTTGACCCTACCATGCCCTTCTCTGCTCTCCGGCTCTATTTAGTTCCTTCGTCCCACAACCCCTCGTACCTCCCCTGTATGTAGCATTTACGCTGAGGAGCACCATGGTAGATTGGAATTGATATAGGCTCTAGAATCAGATCACCCTTGGTTTCAATCCTGGCTCTAGCACTTAATAGCTAGCTTCTTTGGGCAGGCTCCGGTTTCCTCGTTTATAAAACTGGGATATCAATACCTATTTTGTGGGTTGTTGTAAGCATTCCTGAAAATGTATGTAATGCCTGGCATATAAGAAACAACTGTGTAAATGTTGTTATTAATACTGTTACATTAATTACTTCTTTCCTGTTACTTCCTCCACTAGACTTTGAGTGCCTTTTTGGCAGAAACTATCTTCATCTTAGTGAATGCTCAGTAAATTTTAAATGAAGGAATGAATGAATCTTGTATGTATTGGCTTGTGTTAATCATTTTTAGTGTTAACTTACTTTTCTATTTAGAGGTCTTGGCTTGTCATTTTTGGCAATTTATTTACTAAAATCCATTTTAACAGAATCTGGTAGCTCAGAAATCAAGAAACCTACATTTATGGATGAGGAAGTCCAAAGCCTACTCCTCAAGATGACAGGCTTGAATTTGCAGAAGATTTTTAAGCCAGCAGTACAAGAATTGAAGCCACCAACCTATAAGCTAATGACCCAGGCACAGCTGGAAGAGGTACGTGAATGCAGAAATATTGGTAGAATACCTTTCTTTAAAGGGTTAAACAGTATTTCCAGAGGCTCCTCCAGATGCTGATAGCTGCTCTTCCACAGGTGCTAATGGGGGGGGGGGGGTGTCCCAGGCACAGAACTGAGAAAAGAAAGGCGAGCAGGCAGGCAGAGAGGAGTAGGGAACATGGCCAAAAATAGGCAGACTGGGGCATGTGGGTCAGGTCTGGGTGTTCAAGTGGAGTTCCAGAACCAGCCCGAGCATCCTTCTTTTGTCCTGCTTGCTCCAGCTTCCCTCCTGGAGAGCCATCTGCTGTGAGCTGCTTTGAGGCTGAAGCTTTGGTGAGATTATGAGATCTTGCTGAACAGCATCCTACTCCAGGCACCAGTGTCCTCCTGGAGTCGTGGGTATTGAGTGCTTTGTGGAAAACGCTTTGATGTATGAATATGTGAAGCATTATTACTCTAATTCAAAAGTTATTTACAGTCATAGCAAAAAATTCAGCTATCTGATAGTGTTTCACATGAAGAGTGAAAGTCCCCCTTTCATCTCTCAGAGGTAATCAATTAACAGTATGGCATGGAGCAATGTGGTCGGTGGTTAAGAGCATGGGCTCTGGAGTTGAGTTGCCTGGGTTCAAATCCCAGTGCTTCCTAGCAATTTACTTAACATCTGTGTGCCTCTATTTTCCCTCCCATAAAATGAGATAATAGCACCTAGTTCTTATACAGTAATTGTGGGCATTAAATGAGCCAAATACATTCAGAGTATTTGATCAATATCTGGCACATAGTAAGCACCAATAAATGAATTCCTTTATTCGATTTCAAGCAGCTCTTCTGTGGCCTGGCTCTGTCTTGGAGCATTCCTTTGCTGTTTTGAGCCTGTAGCTGGTGTTCTCAGTCACACCACAGAGGCAAAGGCCAGGGCCCAGGAGCCCAAGCCTGGCTCTTCACTCACTTATTCATGGCTACAACTGCTTCTCTTTGCAGTCCTTAGCATTTCTGATTAGTATCTGCTTTTGTTAGATGGTCCTTTTGGTCTGTAACTTTGTGGCTTTCCTTAATAAATATTTTATTTCATTAGGCTACAAGACAGGCAGTTGAAGCAGCTAAAGTACGATTAAAAATGCCACCGGTTCTGGAAGAGCGAGCGCCAATAAATGACGTGTTAGCTGAAGATAAGATTTTGGAAGGGACAGAAACAGCCAAATATGTGTTTACAGATATATCATATAGCATACCACACCGGGTGAGTACACCTCTAATTGTAAAATGATCTTAACGTGCAGATGGGCCTGAGGGGTGAGAGTCAACATCATGTGACCCAACTGTCTCTGAATCTTCCAAACCAGAATTCCTTTGACTGGGCGAGGTTCTTCTAGAAGATACAGCATAAAGAAGAAGAGAAATGCAGACCAGCCACACATCGTCATGTTACCATTTCCCTACATATTATGCACACAGTATATTCTAGAGTGACTACAAGGAAAGAGACGGGTGTGCTGAGACAGAACAAGGGGTTTACAGGTAGAAACCCTCAACCAAACTACAAACAGGCAAAAATCTTCAAGGCAGTGGGAGAAGGAGGATTCTTTCTATCCAAGTTAGACTGACTTCCTTAGCTGAAGCTTTTTTTTTTGGTGAGGAAGACCAGCCCTGAGCTAACATCTGTTGCCAATCCTCCCCTTTTTGCTGAGGAAGACTGGCCCTGGGCTAACATCCGTGCCCATCTTGCTCTGCTTATATGGGACGGGGCCACAGCATGGCTGACAGGCAGTGCATCAGCAGGCGCCCAGGATCCGAACCTGCAAATCCTGGGCTGCCAAAGCGTGACCTAAACCGCTGTGCCACGGGGCTGGCCCTGCTGAAGCTTTTTGAGAAGATGAAGGGTTTCTTTCCTGTAAATTCCTGATGATGCCAAAAAATCCAAACTTCCCGAAGGATGTTCACTTCTCAGAATTTGCATGAAGAAGGGCAGATTTCCCCAAGTAACTTTCACACAGCACTGCTTTTTCTGTGGGAGTTTTTATTCTCTAGCTCTTCTTCCCTTGATTGCAGTTCCAGAAGAACTCTCTGGCACTTATAAAATATATGTTTTGTGTTTGAACCTTTTCAAGTAAAGGGTAAAAAGAATAATTTACAATTCGGCCCACAAATTGCAGAATACTGTATAATGCTACAGTTGGGAGAAGGGCCACCCCATATTAATCTTTTTTATCATACATGATTGTGGTTAGAAGACATGATTTGAGCAATGTCCATGCCTGTACATCAACCACCTGTATACCTGACATAATGAACAGGCATCACAGAGTTTCATTTTAATTAGAATTTTTGCTTGAGGTGCTTTAATATATGTTTGTACTGCTGTGAAGGCTGGTTGTGGGAGCATTCTATAACCTGAAAGGGAGAAAGGAACTTGGAATTCAAATTACCAAAGTCCTTTTGAGGAATAGTTGTGTTATTTTAGCATTTCCTATTTTTTTTCTATTTGTACTGCTTGATGAAAGTTTTAATTATAATTATCCTCAAAACTCTTACACCTCTGAAAAGTTGAGAGTCAGTACCATCTGGTTAATTCAAACAACCAGATGTGTATCAGTTAGCTGCTACGTGTGAAGCTCTGTGTAAGTCACTCGGGATGTTGCAAAGAATTATAATCTACAGTTCCTGTCCTTTTGAGTTCTTTAACGATATCTGAGAGTTGTCAAGAATCTTGCACATGATAAATTGTCCGGTGAGTGGTACAGTGAGTGGAATTCAGAGGAAGTGACCCTGTGGCCTGGGATGTGGCAGTTGGGAGAGTGAAGAGACCAGAGGGAGGTGGACTGGTCAGTCTCTCTGACACATTTATGTCTCATGCCAGTATGAGGAATCATAGAGGTGTGGAATTAAGACTCCACATTCTTGGGTTTGCTCTTTTATCCCAGGGACTTTATTACTATTTTTTTTTTTAATTTTTCATTTTTGTTTTGAAGTATAGTTGAAATACAATATCCTATTAGTTTCAGGTGTACATCATAGTGACTCGATATTTATATACATTATAAGATGATCACCACGGTAAGTCTAGTTACCATCTGTCACCATACAAAGTTATTACAATATTATTGACTATATTCCCTATGCTGTACATTACATCCCCATGACTTGTTAATTTTATAACTAAAGTTTGTACCTCTTAATCCCCTTCACCTATTTTGCCAACCCCCCTCCCACTCCCTCCCTTCTGGTAACCACCAGTTTGTTTCCTGTATCTATGTATCCCAGAGACTTGAAAAGTGGATCATAAAGTAGTAAAGTCTGTTTAGGTGAGACTTTGGGATGGGCAAATCAAACAACTTGCAAAGTTCTTATAGCACTTCTTTCCTCTGAAATGGATTTAGATGAATCTCAGGTCAGCTTTTTTTAGTTGAACCATTTTATGTATTGAACTCACATTAGGACCATAGTTGGCACTTAGTCAATACTTTCATTTTAGATTTCTGATTGTCAGAACCACAGCAGTGATTAGTAAAGGAAGTATCAAATCTTGCCAGGTCTTTGAGGTTTAAAATTATCATTGAAATCGTACACGATTGCATTTTATGCTTCCCAGTTGCATTTTATATTGTTGATTGCAAATTATTTTTATAAAATTGCTTAGTGGAACACTAGAACTAAAAATAAGTCCTTATAAACTCATCCTTGATTATGTTTTCTATTTCAGGAACGGTTTATTGTCGTCAGAGAACCAAGTGGCACATTACGCAAAGCCTCTTGGGAAGAGCGGGACCGGATGATACAAGTTTATTTCCCAAAGGAAGGTCGTCGAGTTTTAACACCAATAATTTTTAAGGAAGAAAATCTTAAGGTAAGGTGACTGGTTTCATAGTCAGTGGTGAAGTTCTCTTTGTTGAATCAGTTGGCTCTGATGCTGCTGGACATTTTGCTTTGATAAACACAGATAACATTTCTAATGATAACTCAACTAGGATTACCTGTCTTGTAATTGGCTTAGCTGGGATTTGAATCCAGGTGTGACAATTACAAAGCCTGTGTTACTTCTGCATGCCTCTTGATGGGCAAAGATGTGGCCTGTGTGTGGATGGGCAGGCCTGTCATGGCGGCAGGACAGGTGTTGAACTTTCATGTTCCTTTCATCTAATTCCACCTCTGCTCTGTGCTTTTAGACCATGTACAGTCAGGACCGGCATGTTGATGTCCTCAATCTCTGTGTTGCCCAGTTTGAGCCAGATTCTCCTGAATATATCAAAGTGAGTATAGTTTCTAAAGTATGGGCTTATATGGTTATGAGTAAGATTTTTAATCTAGCACTGTGAGTTAGGTTATAAGCTTTGATACAAGGAGAAGAGAAGGGAAATACTTGAACACCTTTTGAGAACCTGATATGTATACCAGGTAGATATTTGATCTTCACAACAACCTTTGAGTTAAGGATGAGAGAATTTAAGCTTGGAGAGTTAAGTAGCTTGCTGAAAGCTGCATAGCTAGTAAGTGGTAGAGTGAGGACCCAAACTTGATGGCAAAGCCTGTCCACTTTTCCGTTACCATGGAGGAACAAAGTTATTTATTAAAATTTGCCAAAATGCAATGTGTGTGTCTTACAATTCAATTTAATAAGTAATCATGTAGTACCTTCTATGTGTAAGGTATTATTGTGGATAGTATAAGTGATGACATGAACTAGGATAGGGTGTGCTGTGTCAAAGCTCGCAGTCCAGAAATGACTGTGGGGAAGGGTGCTAGATAAGTATACAGATAATCACCACCTTAGGTCTAGGATGTTAGTTGTTAAGAGATGGTTACAAAGTGCTCTCAGGAAGGGCTTCATAGGTTCTTGAAGAGGGTTCTAGAAGGGCAGGGAACACTGTGGCAGGTGGAGTTGGGTGAGGAGAGGTGTTTCAGGTAGAGGGAACGGTGTCAATAGGCAGGAAACAACAAAGTATGCTTGAGAAATGGCCAATCATCGGGTTTGCTTGTACATGCAATTTATATGTAGGGGAGTGGTTCAAGATTAAGCTAGAAAGGTGGGTGGGGCCATATTACAGGTGACTCAGATGCTAGGCTGAGGAATCTGGCAGACCTCAATCAGCAGACCTTTGAAAGCCTTTTGAACACAGGAATGGCCTTATTAAAGTCCTTATATGGGAAAATCAATCTGGAAGGAGAACTGAAGGGACATTAGTTAATAAGATGGAATGGGGTAGTTGATGGGATGTAGGAAGAGGGGAAGAGTGAAAGAATATTCTTGATTTCTTTTTTCCCCTCTGACCAAGAAATGGTGGTCCATTATTTCCTGTGGTCTATATATATGTAATAGATGCTTCATAAATAGTGCTTGGCTGCTGAAAAGTAGTTGATATGGCTATAAATGTTTGACAGACTTGTTCCAGGCTGCCACATACTTCTACACTGGAGGGTTGGTCTGAGTCATACCTATTAGTTAATGATAGTGGAGGCAGGTGTAAGTAGACCTGGTTTTACTGATAACTGTCTTGGGCAGCACTCATGCTAGTATAGTGTGTCCAGTAATGCTGCTCACTTCTTTTTATTTTCATGTTTCTGAAAAATTGCATTTTATATGGATAGGTTCATCATCAGACCTACGAAGATATAGATAAACATGGAAAGTATGACCTTTTACGTTCAACAAGACACTTTGGTGGAATGGCTTGGTATTTTGTAAATAAGAAAAAGATTGATGGCTTACTGATTGACCAGATTCAGAGAGATTTGTAAGTATGATCTCTGTAAGTAAAAGAAATTCTTATTACCATTACAGTAAATCTGTGTTTAAGCTATGTTATTTTTCCAGTGATAAATAGCTTTCACTTACCTCAGTTTATTTCTGGGTTTCTTTTGGCATAACCCAGATTTCTCAGTCTTTGCTTTTGTGTTGTATAAACAGGGCTGATTCTTTGAAAGAGTAAGTGGCTTTGGAACTGTACTGTATACCTTGATACTGACTTACCCCTGGCTTCGCCAGTGCTCCTGGGTATCAGTGACCTTTCCAGATACTCAAAGGGTATTAAATAGGAAATGTAAAGAAGTAGACATAAGCTCTAGTGGGTGCTTGTTTTCTGGTAGGACTATTTCTAGGGCTTATTCAGGAAAGGTCATCTATGAGAATACTCTTGTTTTTGATATCCCTTGCTTTTTGCAAGGTTTTTAAGACATAGAAAAAGATAGAGTTTTTTTCAAAATCACATGAAACAAGAATGTCTACTGTATTTTAGCATGCTAACTGGTGTGCTCCCAGGCTTGTAGCTGAAATAATAGTGTACTTTACCACTTGTGATAAAAATGAAGAGACACTGTTTTTGAGTATCTTTCTATTGGTTGGGTTAGAAAGGCCAAAATAACAAGAAAAAGAAACCAGCATGGCTGTAGTAAGAAAGTCAACTTTCCACAAAAAGCCCTTGGTTAACTCAGAAGTCTGAACTACAGGAAGAGGTTTTAGTGATTATTGCCACCTTCAGACCGTAAGGAAGTTGTGACTCACAGAGTATCCTCCATGTAGTCTGAACCATTCACACAAAGGTAAGGCATTTGGAACTAGAAGGTTCCATAGGCACTGTAAAGAAGTACAGCCCATCTTGGAAACAGAGCATCATTTTTCACAGAAATAGCACTCCTAATGGTAGATGATTTCCAGGCCAGCCCATTTCACCGTCATGTGTAGTATAATCCAATTCAGAGGGCAGAAATATACCTTTATCCCACATAAGCAGGGGGCTGGCTGGGGTTCATGAGGATGCTCAAAAGTGACTTGCCTTTAAAAGGTGTGTTAGTGACATCTCCTGTGAATGAATTCTTATTAAGTTTCTCAAATGTAACCATTCTGAAATTATTATAAAAACCAATATAACGTATTTTGTAAAAAATTAGAGCAACACAAATATATAACTTTGAAAATTAAAGTTCTTTATCGAGGTGTACTGATATATATTATAGTAATACTTATTATCACATGTAAGCTTTACCTCTGAAACATTGTATTTGCATACTGGGAGGGAGTTTTGAGTACTTAGTTAACCTTTCCTGCTCTGCCTAAGTAAAACCATTCCTGTGGGAATTCTGAACAGGACAGCCTGCTGCAAATCCCAGGCTAGACGGTAGAGAGTGCACATTCCTCACTGAACGGAGCCCAGGCCAGACTTAGGATTCTGCACACGTTTATTCCAGACTCAAGTCCCACTGTTGGTTTTGAATTGATATTCTTTTAAAATATTTTTGAACATGCAAATTTATTTGCTCTCAGTTTCAAATAGGCTGGGTGTGAAGTCAATTGTTCTGTGAGATGCCAGCATTAAACTTGAGCATGAATGTAATGAAGCCCTAAACATGATTCTAATATGTAGTAACCCAGTGAAGCTTTTTACAGGGCCACATGCCTAAGCTCTAATGGGAATTTTATTTGTTTGGGAAGATATTTTGTTGCCACATTTATTGAACTTTTTAGATTATAACAAGCACAAAAGATTTGTAATGAACATTTTTGAATTTTTTCCCCCAGAAAAGTTTTACTATATGAGCAGCTCTGGCTTCTCAGTTCTCCCGAGAGAGGCCTTTAGAGCGGATGGGCCTTGGGATAAGCCCAGAGCATTTCTCTAAGGTCACCATGGCTTAAGAAATTCTTTACCTACTCTGTCACCCCACTCTTTATCCCCCTGTTCAGGTCACAGGAAAGCAGGGAAGGTCGAAGAGTGGTAGCTGAGGGAGCACTGAATTAGGGTGTCCTCACCCCCAAATAGAAGCCAGTAGCTAAGTTTATACAGCAGAACCTCAAAAGCACAAACATTTTAGAAGGGTTATTTTTATATGCCTCCTCAGCTTCGAGGTGGCAGTGGGAAGATGTTGACTGTGTGACAAGAGAAGATAGTGATTGTTTGGCTTGGGGAAGGCTAGGAAAGTTTTCATGTTGTTAAAAATTGTTTAAAGGTTTCTAAAAAGGTAAATACAAACCAGAAGAATTGAATTCTTGTTCTGGCTTCATCAAAGATAGTGCGTGACACTCAAGTTAGAAAGATAGCCAAACTGGAACCTGACTTTCCTTCTGTCTGATGTGCATAATTTCAAATTTGCTTCACTAGGATGCTAATTTTTAACTAATGGGTTCCTGGGAATAGACAGGTGGTCTGGGAGTCTTTCCTTGGACTCCTGGGAGGCCTCTTGAAGAGGCATTAATCTACTAATTCAGTCTCAATGAAAAATTGTTAGGAGATGTCACTGCTACTGCACTTAAAGGCAGGTGGCTTTGAGCATCCCTGTGACTGAATATGTGGGATGAAGGTATATTCTTATCCCCGAATTGGTTTACATTATTATCTGCTCAAGTGGGTTGGCCTAGAAATCATCTACCATTAGGAATGCTCTTTCTATGAGAAATGATGCTCTGTTTCCAAAAAGAATACAGTCACATTTAAAATACATTCACTTTCATAAGTTGGGCACTGCCCAAAGTGACTCCTGCCCTACCTACCGTGGAGTAGGTTTGAAGCCTAAATTAGCCCCTTTTCCTGAAAACACTTTTGAAAATATAAAACTGAAGGCTTTTAAAAACATTTCTGGCCCAAGGAAAGTTTGAAATGTAATTTAGTTTTAAGGTGGCACACTCTTTTATAGGACTGTGAAGCAAATGAAGAAAACCCCTTGATAACAGTAAACCCTTTCACTCTAGAGTCGATGATGCCACCAGCTTGGTCCAGCTGTATCACGTCCTCCATCCAGACTGCCAGTCAGCTCAAGAGGCCAAGGAGCAGGCTGCTGAGGGATTACATTTAATTAAGGTAAAGGGACTTTTTTCACATTGCCTGTTGTTGGGTGATAACTGAGTTGGAATTCTGAAGAATTCTGAAGTGGGTCATATTTAATGGTAACTAAACAGATGTGTGAATATTGAACATCTGTGGTCTTGAAACAGTGATTAGAGCCCTCATAGTTCTTCAGCCTGGACAACAGAGACAGACGGGGTGGAGAGCTGCAGCCAGAGCCCAGGATGTTCAGATATTTTGGCAGCAGCCCCCTTGTTCTCTAGGGAGTACTAGCATCTGAGGTAATCAAGTCACCAGCAGGGCAGGGTGGAGGACTAGCTGGCACATGTCCCCAGTGCAGCTTCCTGTTCCTTCACTGTGGTCATGTTCGTGTCCAGGTGTCCAGAAGGGGGAGGTGGTGATGCTTGTATATTACCAAGCCTTAGTTGCATTATCGTTTTGGAACTGTATACCTCAAAACTATGGGCTTACACAGATTTCTGTGTAAATATTGAGAGTTGAGATGATTTTTTGGGGGACGGGGAGATCACTGTATAATTTTCATCTCTTCTAATACTCAGCGTAGACATGGTTTTGTGGATCTAGCCTCTATCCCAGTATTCTTGCAAACTGCAAAGCAGCTATAAAGCTTACCAAGGATAAAAACCAGTGATGACACCCTAGGAGGAGTTAAGAGACACTACAGTACTAATTCTGATTTTCTGTGATGAGCCAGTTAAAGCAAAATGCTTTGGGGGAAAATATTCTTTAAAGTGAAAAATTAGCTTGCTCTCTCTCTCATCCTTCAGATCCGTCATGAACCTCGTGGTTTTCATTTTGCTCCAGCAGGAGGTGTGATGTCAGGTTCTCTTAACCTTTTTCTGAAAACAGGCTAAGAGATGGCAGCCATATTAGGATACTTCTGGTGCTGAGAATTAGCATTGCTTGAACTGTGTTAGATACTGTTTTTTTGGTCCATGTAGTACGCTTATTGTTTTATAATCAATCAGAAAAACAATTATTGTGAAACTTGGAAGACTTTTTTAACTGGGACTTTGCTACTACAGAAATGTTAATGATGTCTCAAAATGGAAAACTTTAGTATATGTTCTATTGCTTTAAAACTTTTTTTTTAACAGGTATTTGCAAAAACAGAAGCACAGAAGGGAGCATATATAGAATTAACACTGCAAGCTTATCAAGAAGCATTCATTAGCCATTCTGCAGCTTCCTGAAGATACTTGTAAAATAAATTTCATTTTACTAAACACTAATAGCTTTCTCTGTTAATACTGAGCTGAATGTTTAAAAATGTCAGAATTAAAAGGTAATGATTTGGTGTTCCCAATAAAATCGTTTTTTAAATTCCAATAGTGCCTTTAACAGAAATACAAAGAAACACTTGTTACCCACTCACTTTCCTAGGCTCCAAGGGGATAACTGAGAAGTATAGTTGAGTGCCTGATTATGAATTTCTCTAAGCAGACACGTGCAATGTAAAAAAAAAAAAGTACTGTATCTTTTTGTGTTACCAAATAGGCCGATAGGTAATGTAAACGGAGCTCCCCACTTAATGAGGTCAGAGAAGCTGGAGTTTCCAACTCTGATTCCAGAGACAGGTAGCTACTAGGCAGAATCATGAAAAGGCACAAGAACCCAAGCTACACAGATTGAGGGGAATAATGCAATGAGATCAAGAAAAAGGGGTTAGAGAATTCTAGCATGGATAGTCTGTTCTAAGAAAAAATGTGATTGATGTTATTTGAAAATATGATTTAGTTATGCAAAGAAAAGAGACTCTCCTAGCTGATCCCTTGGTGAGGTGTAGTTTTGGCTCAGCCTTCTAAAACTAGAAGCCTATTTTCATTATTCAGAAAGGAAACTTTGAAGTATCTTCATTAATTCAAAAGTTTTATGATATGGTCTAATAACAGTATGAAAAAAATCAAAGCCCACCTCTGTTTTAGTTAACAAGGAAACAATGATTTAGTTGCGCATAAACTCCTCCTAAGAGGAGGGCGCTGTGCTCCCGGTGGACCACAGTGTTCACATATAAAAACGTAAGGAGTTTCTCAGAGTCCACAGCACGGTGGTCAGGGTGACGATCAATACCTGTGCATAATTATGAGCTGTTTAGTTGGGTAAATGGGAAATATTATTCAATCATCCAGAATATCTTCATCCAGGTTGATATCTGTTGTGTCAATATCTTCTAATTCCAAATTATCTAAATCTACTTCCAGTTCAAGTAAACTCTGCAAAGAAAAGGAAGGAGGTGAGTTACATAGTACTGTGTAAAAGACAAGTTATTTCGGATTCATGATCCAAAGAGAACCAAAACAAGTCAGTCAAAAAGGGCATCTTCCCATTCAAGCCCCTGCTCTGAAACTGATTACAGCACTTAAAATGCAGGGGCCTGCACATTCTGCAGACATTCGTGGGAGGGAGGGAGAGGCTGGGGTTCCAATGGGAAGTTTGGGTATGAGGTCTGTACCTTTTCTTCTTTTTTGGCTGTGTGGGAGCCCACAATAACTGGAGTAGGAGAGGCAGGTTTTCCATCAAGTTCCTGAAAGCCCAAGTGGAAATACACATAAAGACAAAGGAATTTGTTCAGGAATCTGAAGTTTTCCCCAAAGGAAGGCTGACCAGATTTAGGAAGTGGGAGATGATACTTAAAGTGAACAAATCTCAGCCAGATTATCTCCTGTAGTGTTCTACTGACCCGCTGAGCTGCAGATCTTGAGGGCTGAAAGCCTTCTGCCTCTTCCATAACATTTCTTTCTTCATTTGGCTATCAGAGAACAAAGCAATAATGAAATGAAATATTCTAAAGTCATAATTCATCTATAAACTTGGCCTAAATCCCAGGGACTAGCTCTTAATCCAACAATAATGTGTGTAGAACAGTTCAAAACCTTAAGTTGTGAAGGTACTTCCACCCTGTAGTCACACTAAATGAGGCCTGGCATCCTGGCCACTCACCGTGACAAGGGGGTACTGTTTGGCCGGCCACAGATCAGCATGTGTTTCCTTCACCCATTCTTCCACAACAAAGGCTTCTTTTAATCCAGGAAAAAGGTTTTCATATTCTGTTGGATCAGCAAGGGATTCCGCTGCTTTCTGATTGACTTTTGAGAGATTTTCCCTCCAGAGTTTCACCACCCTATTAAAGATACCATGGAACCAAGGGGAGACTGAATAAGTGTGCTCTGTTTTTATCCGAAACATTTCTTCCTAAAATTACAAGTCTGTACCTTGAAACCTGACTGGGTAGGTAAGTCCGGGCCAGGAAGGCAGCTTCTGGCAGTCGTCCAGTTCTAATCAAGAGCTCCAAGCAAGCATCAAGCCTAAAGATGAAAAAGGAGAGGCACTGTTACCAAGAATAAATGCTCTAATGATGGCACTTAACACATTAAAGAAATGTGGATTTAGTGTTGCAAAGTCAGCATTCCTTGCCCAACTCCCACACATCCACCTCATTTCTGTCAGCCATAAACTTGTCATCACTGGTGTGTTACATAATCAATGGATTCCAGGAGTATGAGGGATAAGACAGCTTTTGTGACCATGTTCAATCTCCTTGTTTTAACGACTCCTAAGAAGAATCTAAAGGGGCTTTTCCAGACAAGTTAAGGCAGCTTAGATGAGCACATTTTAAAGGCTTCAGGAGATAAGGGAGCAGAAACTCAGTTTCACAAGTGGGAATACTGAGGGCAGTGTCTTCAACATAGGCTGTGCTGGACAATCTAGTGGTGCCCAGTAGGAAAATAACCAAGTGTCTATTTTTTCTTAATTTCATTTTTTTCCATGTAAGTTTGATAAAGTGGATAATGTTTTAAAATTCAGAATTTTTGGGATTTTAGAAAGGTAATACAGTACATAGCACCTAACATCCTCAGCATCAAATGAAAGTCACAACACTAATATTCTGCAATAACACATGAATACTAAATGTGATAAAGACATACCAAGTGGCGTAAAAGCAACTAATAATAGATGTCTCAGAGTTCAGGTCAGGTTTTGCCATCAAGTTATAAAAAACTATTCCGAGTATTTTTGGATTTTTGAATTATGGATAAGGAATAGTGAACCTATTCTTACAGGTATATAAATTTATAAATATATACATTATGAATACATATATTGGGGTGCACAAAGTTTTTATAATAAAGTGGGGTTTAAAAAGTATTAGGGCAAGGTTAATGAATATCTTTGTGTTTTACTTGATAATAGGGTCAACTAATGTTGATACAGTCTGCACTAACAGACTTTAGAAATATATGACATTTCTAAATGTCTTATTGGCTTTACACTTGGGCTCAAACCTAAAATTAACTGGCATCCTCATCTCCCTTTATTCTTGCCATGAACAGATCAGAATTATCCAATTTGGGTAACATCACCTGCCACTCAGGTACCAACTGGGGCAGCACAATAGCCTCCTGCCATCATAAAATAAACACTTCAGCCAGTGAGTGGCAGGGCTTTTGAGAATGGGATTTAACATTTCTCCCAGTTGAGCTTCCCTGAACAGCTCATTTTGCTCAAACATTCAGACTAAATGTCTAAGCATATCCCTTGTTGAAGGTGAGTGCCACCAAGGTAGCACTGTCCTCCTCTGACTGCCCCCACTAGCAATGGCCTTCGGCCAGGCATCAGTTCTCTCTCCACAGTTCATTCTTCACATTCCTCCCCAGAAACCGCCCTCCAAGTCAACGCAGAAATAAGTGCTTTTATGTTACTATGCCACCTCTTTAAGACCTTGGATTAATACTCACTTGCCCTGTAAAAAGTAGCTCATGAATGCCACATTATTCTTGCCATCTCTCTCCGCACCCTCTGCTAGCTTGTTCACCATACTAGCGTTTCCAGAGGCCGTGGCCAAAAGCAACAGACCGCCATAATCCTGCGCGTGGTGCAGGCACTCCTGGGCTAGGCCAAACTGACATTTACTAATAGCAAGTTCGGCAAGTTGTTTCCACTTCTGTTCTGACTGTGAGAAAGAGTTTCCAAGTTAAAATACCTTTGGAAATAAACATTTGAATTTCCAAAATCAACACTGTTATGTTAACCTGAGCATTACTGAGCCGGCAATGGGAGATTTTATATATATACTGTGCTTGTTAAGTTAGTTCTACCGATCAAGAATGCAATGACAAAATGTATAATGAGGAAATGGAAATTATTCACATATACAAAATTAATTCAAACACACAAATCAATTTAATGATGCATGAATAATCATCATCAACCCCATTATATTTCTATTTTGTAATTATACAGTGAAACTAAAAGTAAAACTAACTGGAGTTTTAGGGTAATCAGACTGCAATTATTTTAATGAGTGATTTAATATCACTTTTTAAAAGTGTAGAAAATTGTTTCTTATGTCCTTAAACATTTAACAATAATAAATATGTCATTTGTACCTTCTCATAAATCAAATAAAATGCTACACACTTGGTGATGATCTTAACATAGCTAAAATTTATTTAGCACATGTGAAATGAATTTACCAGTAAATGTGAGACTTAAACCACAACTGGGAGCCTTCAATATACAAAGATCCATAAAAATGTCATTCAAGTTGTCTCAGAATGTCAGAACCCTTCTTTAAAACCAACATCTATCTCACTAGTTTGGCAAATTACTGCTATGTCTACACTGTTTTAGAGTTCCCAGACTACTTTATCTACTATCTCATATCCTTCCTTCTCTTCCAAAACAGATCTCAAATAAGATATGAAAACACTTTTTCTTAAATAAATTAGAATGCTAAGAATATCTCCAATATAATCCATTTAATGTATGCAAAGATTAACATAACACATTTTTTAAAAAGACCAAAGAGAAGCAATAACCTCACCAAAATGAGTCACTAATATGCATTTCAGAAAATTTTAATAACACAACTTACACTAAGCACACAGAAGTACCTACTGGCCTTTCCATCAGTTATGAAAAGTCATGAATTAGTACAAACCTCTGCTTCCACTGCTAGTTGGTATGCGATTTTCAGTTCTCCAAGCTGAAGAGCAAGTTCAAAGCGATGCTCAGGATCTGTGGATACTGTAAGAGCTTGCTGCTTGAAGCCCTAAACAGATACAATAAATGTATGTATGTATATAAAAGTGTGTGTAGTCTGTATACATACATGCAGTGTGTACACACGCTTACAGCAAATCATCCATTTCCCGCAAACTAAAAATACCCTGCTGATATAGAAACCCCACTACTTAGACAAAAGTAACAGATAACAAAATACTCTTTAAAGAGAAGACAGAGAAGAATTAAGGAGTCATTAAATTAACTGGTAAGAACAAACTTGCCAGACAAAATTCAGTCACACACTATCTACTGTTTTCTAAGCAGGGAAGCTGACCAATGCTAGATAAACTAAGTAAAATAACAACAAGTAACATTATAAATGTAAAAGTAAACAGAAATGTCAAAAAGAAAAGGATTTTGGAAAGCTGACTGAACAAGAGCCATTTCAAAAAAAGAAAGGCACAGCGGTGTAGACCTAGCTACTCACTAAGCTACTACTCACTAAGCTCATAATCTACTCACTAAGCTAGGCCTTAGAGATCATCTAGTCCAGTTTCTCAAAGAAAAGGAAGTCAAATATAAAACTTTCTAATTTTCTATAATCTGTAGGTCACTGAGCAAACATTTTACTTTCAGGTCCTGGCACTGATTGGGCATCATCACCTATGCCTTTACTGCTGGTCTCATGTCCAGTTTACTCCAGAGGGCAGGAAGTTTAAAACTGCCTTCCCATGCTCCACTCAGTCATCAGAAACAGGCTTTTAAACCAACTATTGTAATTACTAAGTTAGCTTCTCCCCCAAGACCAACAGTACTGATGGAGTCTGCCCTACAGGCAAGTTCTTGAGCGCTAGTGATGTGGTGTGTCAGATACAAAGCTCAGACTTCAGAACGAGGGACAATGCTCGGTTATGGGGTAGTCAGGATGGAGAAGCTGGACAGCTTTGATTTCTGCCTGGCTGGCTGGATCTCCAGGCTGTATTGTTCTGTTCTAAATGTTTCAACTTCCCGGACTATACAAGCTGCCCCTCCCGCATCCATTCATGAGTACAATGTGAACAAGGCATTCTGAGTGATCAGGGTTACTCCTTTTCCTCCCTGGCACTGATGCAGACAATATAAAATCCAAGAGTGGAGGATGGAAGGTCTGTGGAACTGGTCCGATATAGGCAAGGGCAAAGCAGATGAAATGAGGTGGACTAAATACACTTTTGTTTCCCCCCAAATCCTCACTGGAACGACACTAAAGGGATTCTTTTTTTAAGGCAGAAACTCCCAGGGACACACAGAAAGGCACAGGAGACATTAGTAACAAAATTTTGGAAGCTGGAAAGCTGGCAGAGGAGTTATAAACACTCCTATTCAACTATTCAGTTAAAACACTAGAGAAAATGAATCCTAAATCAGGAGTGAGGACAGCACAGAAACAACCTGATTCCCATAACAGAATCCCCAGTGGGCAGCCTGTGAAGGGTAGTGCTAAAACAAACAAAACTGCCTGAAAGCCTAGATAAGAAGCAGTGAGATACCCCAGGTGCCCACTCCTCTCCCCCTACCTCTCAACACACACAGAAGACAGGAGGTTTCTTCTTTGGGAGGGTAACCGAGAGGGTCTCCAGTCTGAGGGATACCCTGCACACCTGGCAGGGGTACTGAGTATCAAAAGGAAAACCAGAGATTGTGAGAATGGACACTGAGACGAGATGAAATACTAAATACTGAAACACCAAGCCGTTTTCTACTCAGCCTCCAGAACGATGGTGACTGGGGAGCTTCTCTGTAAACTCTGAGACAGCAGGTTAGCATAGGGATCTGGCACTGCAAGGGAACAGGAGGGTCATGTTGGGGGGAACATTTCTAGGACTTTGCTAAGACATAGTTCTGCATTATAGCGTAAGATAGTTTAGGTAACCACAAGTTTCCAGAACCTCTTTTGACTGTCTGTAGGGGGACCGAACTGCTTGATTTACGGAAGCTGCGGCCCCGCCGCTCTTCCTCCGGCTGCTGCTCTGACTCACAGCTGCCTTTGCTTTCACTTCTGCCTTATGCGGAAGGACCCCTACCCACAACAGGAATATAACAGATGCGATGGCAAAACCGCTCAGCGCAGCTCCTCCCTTGGAGCGTGCCCGCTCTGTCTATGAGTGTATCTGTCTAACAAACTTCTTACTCTTTGTACTCATCCTTGCTGTTCTGTAAATTCTTTTATAACGTGACATCGAGCAACCTGGACCCGCAGTGCAGTAACATAACCAGCCCAGGGGTAAGACTTAAAAACCCTAAAATGTCAATGAGGGCTATATGCCAGCTAGAACAGTGCCCGGTATGATGTTAAGTGCTCATTAAATCCATTGGATGAATACAGTGACACTGAGGTTCCCCAGTCAAACGGCCCACACTCATCACACATTGTGAAGTCCACACCCAACAAGCCCACGCACAAACTCAGACCTTTCGATCTGCTTCCTAGACCTCCACTCTTAAATGACGGCTCAAGAATCATCAGATAGCTGAGGAAAATCTCTAATAGGAAAGACAGAGATCAAAATGAACCAGTAACAGCAACTTGAAAGAAGCATACCATGTATGCTTTTTGAAGAAAACCTCAAAACAACAAAAAAACCTATCATTCATATCCTCAGAGAAATAAGAGAAACTTTCATCCACAAACAAGAATAAGATTTAAAAAGTCCAAGAATAATAAAATGAGAAAACTAATGCAGGAGGTTCCACACAGACAGAACACAGAAACCAAAGGAAGGAAATCATCAGAGAAATGATTCAAGAAAATCTCTTGGAAATGAATACATGAGTCTCAATTAAAAGAGCTCATCTAACACCCGGCAGAATGAATGATAATTGACCCCTATCAAGGCCCACCAATATGGTAACATTTCAGAACAATAGGGACAAGATCCAAAAAGCTTCTCGAGAGAAAAATTAAATCAGGTACTAAGAATCAGGAATACAAATAGCTTTAGACTTCAACAATAACTAGAAGCTAGAAGGCAATGGAACAATGCATTCAAAATTCTGAGAGAAAATTACCTCCAACCTAGAATTCTACATCCTGTTAAATGGTCAAATATGTTTTAAACTAGAATGGCAATTTCAGATAATTGAGGTCCCATAAAAATTTACTTCCCATTAATAACCCTTCTCAGAAAACTACTGAAGTACATGCTCCAGCAAAATGAGGGGGTAAACCAGGAAATAAGATAGGGGATATAGCAAACAATGGATCCAACTCAAGGTAAAGGCAAAGGGAAGCCCCAACATGACTGTGAGAGGATATCCATGATGAGAGCAAAAAAACCAGTTCAGCCTGAAGCAGACTGAACATACTGAAAGGAGAATTCAAAGAAACCTGGGAAACCAGCAAAATCTAGGGAGAATTAACCAGTAAGTACATAGATAAATAAGCAAAGGGGAAAAAAAAAAAGAGACAGTTATTAATTCTAGGGAAAACAAAACAACTGCAGGAAGGGAAAGCTATAATATACCATACGGCTCAGCTGTGACGAGTGTTCACACAGCCTTACAAATATAAACACTGAATACTGATCACATCAAAATTATGACACGACTATATTGGGAGGATAAGGGACAGGAAAG
Organism: Tapirus indicus; assembly: GCA_031878705.1. NCBI lineage: Eukaryota > Metazoa > Chordata > Mammalia > Perissodactyla > Tapiridae > Tapirus > Tapirus indicus. The sequence continues at coordinate 13,545,600 of CM062920.1, read as the reverse complement.
TGGCATGTATGTGGTAGAAGCAGAAGGGCGAAAGAAAGAAAAATCCTCTTCTTCTACAGAGTGGAAAGTCACAAAAATGTCTAAAGTTGGGAAACGGCAATATAAGCATGTTATTTAGACATGTAGAAATAAATACCAAGAGAGTCAGCTAAAAGAATTAAAAGTGATTAATTAAAAGTAGAGAGAGGGAAAGGAGTGCTGCTTTTTTCTTAAGCCTTACAGAACTTTATACTTTGTGTACATATAACTGATTAAAAAACAGTCCAGTAAGAAAAAGGCATATCACTAATGGCAAATTTTATGTGATGTTTACCACAATAAAAAAAGAAAGAAAGAAAAAAGCCAGCTAGGATAGAGAGAAAATGCAGCATAGAAATGAAAACACTGACAGAATGGAAAAGAAGTCTACAGAAAGAGAAGACTGATGACTCCAACACTGGAAAGGGTACTAAGGGCACTGAGAAAGGACAAGGAAGAGCATACAGAAGAAATTCCACTGCCACAGGGAAATCAGTGACAATTAAGAAAGAAAGTTCTTCAAATACATACTAACATTCTTTTAAACTGCTGGTTTTAAAAAACACACAAAAACAAAATAACAAACAAAAAAATCCTCTTACCTGCTTTTCCAAAAAGTGTGCAACTCTGGTCCTCTGTTCCTTTGGAATGGTAGGAAGGACCTTATCGGCCATGAAGAAGTCCCTCCGCATGACAGCCGTCTGGTACTCCAGCACTGACACCAGCAGGGAGTAGCTAACGATGTTCAGTTCTTTATCCCCCAGATACAGCCTATTGTCTTTAGGGATGTAGCCCAGCAGATACATTGTCCTGGAATAGTAACAGCTTGTAACTAATTTAGAAGTAAGCCCAAATCGGTAGATAAACACACACCCACACTCTGCCTCTTGTTCAAAACCTTTTCACTTGATTGATGCAGTTTTGGTTAACAAAAGCCAACCTACCAAAACCGTAACACTGAAAAATCAGGCCTATCATGGTACAAGCCAGGAACAGGTTTTGTTTAAAAAGCATAATTTTAAATTTAGGATGCTTAAGACAAAAGCAAAACAAAACTCAGCTACCTGTCCAAGTGGGCAATGGTGACTATTTCTCCTCCAACATAATAATTTAATCTGTTCACAGAACTTGTATAAATGAAGCAATCGCCTACCCACAGCCCTGTTTTCACAATTTCCTGAATCTCACCAAGAACCTGCAGAAAGAAAATAAAATCTATTATTACCTTATTCAGCATTAGAAATCCTGTCGATAACAAAAAACTGAATATAATGGGGGGTGATAAGGTAGAATAAGGAATGCAAAGTAAAATCCTACTTCAGGAAAGAAAATCTGTCCTTGGTATTTCTATCTTCTTTCTTCAGTTAAGAAAAGATTCCTGGATGAGTATTTGTAATGTAAGATCTCATTGTTGCATCAAAACTGTCACCTAAAAAATTGTTGATCTAAACTCCTAACACAGGGTAAAACTGGAATAAGAAGTATTTCATAAAATCTTCCAGGACATCTCCATAACAGACGACTTATCTTCACCATTTGACAGCTCATTTAAATCATTCTGGATAAATTGTCTTAAGACCAAAACACCTTCTAATTTGCTTAATGAAGGATATCAAAGGTAATCTAAAGATTTCCTAAAATCAAAGCACAAATTTCCTTTAAACATATATACTTTCAGACCCTGATCTTTGAGACAAGATTTTAATTTTCACACTTCACCAGAATTCCTTAAATTCTTAGTTTCCCCAAATTGAACTTACAATAAAATGTTAAAATCAGTGAAGTTCTGTTATAAGAATATAAATCATTTAAAAACAAAGCTAAAGTTGTGCTGATGCAATTACCTCAAAGGCATCTTCAATGCCATCTTCCGTAACTCCCTCATGTGTTTCCTGTGCAGCCAAAACTTTGTCCGACAGATACTTAAGGATAAAAAATGACTCCTCGGTAGCAATACAGACCAGCTCTCCAGAGTCAGACCAGAAAATCTGCAATATGACAAACAAAAACACAAATGATTTTCTGAGTGGACATGACAAACTGCATATACTTCATTTCTTTCAAGATTTATCTTCCTATATTAAGGTAAAAAGTACGCATTTAATTTTATGTAGAGTGTGTGTATGTGTGTATATATTTGTGTGTATGTATTGGGGAGGGTGGACAGGGCAGTATTGTTCTATGTAGCCTACAAATGGAAAGACCAAAGGGAGACAGGAAGGAGAGCTGTCAGTAAATATTGGGTGTGCTGTAATTTAGAAGAGCAGTAGCTTATTCTCTATTGCTCTAGAATAGTGTTTCTCACCCTTTTGTTCATTATTACCCCCCCCAGCAACCTTTTTAGGCATTTTTTTTCCTAAGCACCTCCCCCTATAAAATTTTAATACCAGATACTATATACATATTTATACATATATAACGCATATACATACACATATGGTGTATATATATACATAACATGTATATACATATGAATATCTATGCTTTACAGATAAAAAGAATCAGTTTTTTTCACCCCTCAGGAACCAATCTTTGCCCTGTTGGGGGCACTACTGCCCTGCTGGGGATGTATGCTCTACAAGACAGAGGCAGGACCCTAGGGAGGTATATTTGTCTCCAAAGATAATTTCCTGACAATTAAAGCTGTCAAAGAAGCAGGTAGTTCTAAGTGTAGAAAATTTTGTCACTGGAGACAGTTCCCTGAAGTTTATACAGCCATTCTCAGGTAAAGTATGAAAAGGCTTTCTGAATTGTGTGGGAGCTCCTCAGGCCTTTCCAAGTCAAGAGCTCCCCGACTTCTCTTCAAAGCATGCTTTTTTTTCCACTCTGTCAAAAGCCAGTTAAAATATGAATAGCACTTGGCACCTGTATAACTTTTTATACTTTTCAAAATACCCAATGTCTACTGCCTCATTCAAATACCACAATTGTAATTTTCTAAGCAATCCTGAAGTAAATGGCACTGTGTCCAACACAATGGAACAGGGACAGCAGAGTACAACGACATTTCTTGGCCTCAGGGACCCAGAGCTCCTCACAAAGATGCACATTCCAAAGGTAACAATGGAAGGAAAACTCACGTGTTTGGGCTGAATTTCAATTCTGCGTATGAGTTCTGTATTGTCCCAGTCATAGAAAGCTAAGCCATTTACAGATCTGACTCCCAATAAGAAGCCTCCGTAGATACCTAAAAAGAACAAAAAAATTTTTGTTTAGATGTTTTTGAACCATTACAAAGCTTCTAAAAATGTATCATATATAAATAGCACTCACTTTCAGCTCCAAAATCTGGTTTAAATGCTTTTTTTTCCTTAAAGTTCTTAAATATCTTTACAACACTGTTACTCTCTCTTATTGCATATCTGGGGGAAAAAAGGGAAGCAAACATAGCATATTATATACTAAACCATAATTCTACCAAATGTCAGAAATATCTTCAAATATATTTGAGTAATAAACTATGGGTTTCACATTATTACACAAATTACTAGGGCTTACAAACTATTTTAGAAACTGAAAAAGACCCAAATGTCCATTTGTAGGTGAGTGATTAAACCAGCCATGGTCTATTCATGCAATGGAATACTACCTTGCAAAAGAGGGAACCGGTTACTGATCCATGCAACAACATGGGTAAATCTAAAAACACTATGCTGAGCAAACGAAGCCAGACACAAGAGTGTATACTGTACAACTCCACTACATGAAACTCTACAGAAGATAAATCTAATCTACATGGTGACAGAAAGCAGGTTAGTGTTTGCCTGGGGCCAGGGAGCAGGAACGGGGAACTGACTGTTAAGGGAAACAAGAGGATTTTGGGGGATGATAGAAATGTTCTGTATCTTGATTGTGCTGGTGGTTATGGATTGTATACACTTGTCCAAATTCATTGAAATTTACATTTAAAATAGTGCATTTTATTTTGTATAAATTATACCTCAATAAAGGTGACTAAAAATAAAGAGAAACTTAGAATTCTAAGTGGCTGACTAGTCAGCCATGTTTGGCAACAACTTAAAAAATTGTGTATATTCAGGCCTCTGCCTTGAAAAGAGGGGCTGTGGCTGTTGCTGGATATTCAAGAGCATCTGAGGAAGTGATCTGATGAGTGTTTTGCTCAAGAAAGGAAAGATGCTGCAGGGTCTTGGCGGGATAAAGCTGAAAGAGGGAACTATCAAAACAGAGGGAGAGGTAGGTTGAGAGAGGTAAGGCAATTCGTCAACTGTAATTCTGCTTAAGATGATAACGTAACTTTTAGTATAGGGAACTGTGCGTGTATGAGTGTATTTAGGAACTTGTGAAAAGATCTGAACAATTTCTTACCTCTCAGTAAATCTTACTGTCAAAAAATTTTTAAAAACATGCATCCTATTACACAATGCTGAGGCTCAATTTCCCAGTGTTTGGGGCAGGGGCAACACAAATATGGGAAAACAAAACTAAGAAAACCGTGAAGATGTAATTCAGTCGTGTGGTCTGAAAAAACTGAAGCCCTAATGTTTATTACCTGCACCAAGAAGGAATCAAAAGGAACCATTCAGAGTTAAGTGATTTTTCCCATTTTTAATGAAAACATTTTATGAACATTCTGAATTCAGACAGAATTGTTGTTAAGAATGGGCAGTGGGGGGACCAGCCTGGTGGCACAGTGGTTAAGTTCGCGCACTCCACTTGGGTGGCCTGGGTTTGCAGGTTCGGATCCCAGGCACAAACCTACACCACTCGTCAAGCCATGCTGTGGTGCTGACCCACATACAAAATAGAGGAAGACTGGCACAGATGTTAGCTCAGGGCCAATCTTCCTCACCAAAAAAAAAAAAGAATGGGTGGGTGGGTAACATCACAGAAAATGAGTTTTAAAAAAGATTCAATGAAGTTCTCACCAAGATGACATCAAACTACAGCATCTTTCCCAACTAGCTCAGAAAGGGGCAGCAGCATCTCAAGATGCCAGGTCACAGGGAGGGCCTAGTTTGTCTTGAACCCATAAGCACCAGGCCCTGCTGTGGGCTCCATCAAGAAAATGGATGCTGGGTCCCCAGTTTAATGGGATTATTAGATCAGCTTGAATGAGCCAGCTCAATACTGAATACAGAAAGGGCAAAGACAGCTCACACTGCACAGTTGCCTCTGACTCTAACCTTCCAACAGGCAGCTCTGGTGAGAACTGGTCTTTAACATGGAGAAGCACAGTCCACACTCAGCCTCGGGAAGCTCTTTAATACAGCCACACACGCAACATCCCTCTGCAGTCAGGGTCAGCTGGATATCACATAGCCAAAACTTACTCGGAAGAATCGTGGGCCCATGCAAACTCCTGGGCAGACCCAAAGCTCTTGTTTCTCAATGCCATTGCAGTGTAGATGATATACTCGCCATCACCACACACCACAACAAACCTAGAAATTACAGAAGCCAGGGAGGGAAGTAGAGGACCAATGACATGCAGAAGCTAAGAAACAATAATTCACCTTCATGGTAAAATATTTCTAAAAGCAAATGTTATTTCACTTAACTGTTACAATCGAATCTAATATCTTTTAAAGTTACACATTTCTTTGAATACAGAGCTAGTCATCAATATTCCATCCAACAAATCCAAAAGCAAATTAAGAAGATGGGGTTACTGCTGAAAATGTTATTGCAACGGGCTTCTCTTATAAATAAATAAGACTTGGGATGGAAGATAAGAGAGGCTAGAGATGCATGGGGGAGGATTCCAATAACTAACTAGTATTTGTTGAGCACCAAAATGCCTAGCACTTTGCTTATTACATTTACACCACAAGAAGGCACTATCTTATTGCAGGATTATCTTCATTTTAAAGCTGATCATTCAAATGAGTAAAAATACCTGACTCCAGTTTTTAATGACCGTTAAATTTATCAAAATAAACAATATTTTAACGTTCAAATAATGAGGAAAAATAGAATGTTGCACAGTCAAATAAAATTTTCTCAATAAACATAAAACAACTCTCTTTAACGTTGTAATTTAGAACACTGTAGTGGCTGCTATTAGACTGCCAAAGGTAAAATGTAAAACTTATGGCAAAAAATGCTTTATGATATTAAGGGGAAAATATATAATGTGTTCTTAATCTTCATAAGAAAATTATATTACAAATAATTATAGATACCATTTACTGAATGAGGCAGCATACTTGGTTTATATACTCTGTCCTTTTCAATACTCAAGACGGCATTATAAAATGCCCAGATCTGCTGTAAAATAACTTTTAAAGCTCCACAGGTTTAAACTCATTGTGCTAGCAACTCCTCTCTCACAAGATATTTGGTGCTTTCTAAATCTTAAGGGAGAAATAGAACTGATGGTTTAAATTACAGATAAGAAGTAGAATTATTACCAATCCCAAAATGTTTTCAAAAGACACATACCACAGAATCAGCTTTTCTTCTTAAGACCAAATGAGTCAGGAAGTACGTAGAGGGCACCTACTAAGTCTCAAGATAAGATATGATCCTTGCCCTCAAAGGAGCACAAGGAGACAAACCCAACACATTTGAAATAAGAGTAAACAAAAAACTATTTAACTGCTCAAAACTGTGCAGTGGGACAAGGCTAGGAAGGCAATTCTTTCACCTTGCACGCCAACTCCATCAACTTGTATGGCTGAGAAGGATTGTGAAGCCAGGGCAAAAGCTCGTGAGGAATGCGCACCAAAGGGCAGGGGTGGTATATGCTATGGATATGCAGACCCTGCTCTAACATACTCAGAAGCTCAGAGAAAGATTTTGGTGATGGCTTACCGCCCATTAGGATTGTGCTGAATAGTCTGAGGGTATATTTCACAACTGCCCATATCCTTTACTGCCAGTGGCAATCTTTCTCCATCTTTAATTTCAGCATCTCCCATTGCTTTTAGGTTGGCCTGCTGGACTTCTGAATGTTTGGCCCAAATTATCTTTCCATTGGCATCCATGGACATGGCAGGTTCTTCCCGACCAAGCTGGAAGAATGACAAATTGCTCTTAGCAATGAAGAGGAACACAAATAAAACTACAACATAATAAACATTCTCTACTTTCATTTAACAGAGGACCCCTTTCTTCCACTTTAAACCTCCAGTGCGTAATCTCTTGTGCTTAATGAAAGAAGTGGCAGTTTAACACAACTGGTGACTTGGAAGATGACTGTGCTAATACAAGGAAAATTGCTTCCCCTGTGTCCATTTTTTCAGAGATAGTATAATTAGAGATTACCTTAACAATGATGCTCCCTTCATCATAGCCCAAAGCGACATTGTTGGACCCTCTCAGACTGGCCACACACCACACCCTCTCCATTCCATAATTCAATGTGCTCTCAAGGCGATAGGTACTTGAATGCCAAATACGCACGGTTCCTAAAAAGAACAGTGTGAACACTCCCTTTTGATCTGAACATCCAACAATGAACTGTGTCAGGTGAACCAGCCACATGGAAGTCTTTATATTCAAACAGAAAACACCTGGCAGCTTAATTTTTTGGTCTACAGTCTGTAAGTGACTTTATACAGCAACATAAATAAATTAATAGGAAATTTATAAGAAACTAAGAAATGTGACTTTAAGTGTGAAATAATGACAGAATTTCCAGGGTACAGTGCCTACTATGTGCCAATGCTTTCTAAATGTGATTTCTTCTCATCCTCTCACTATAATCCTATGAGGTGGAAATGCTGTTCCCATTTCTTAATTTGCCCAAACCACACATCCATGAAGTGGCGGGCCTGAATTGACCCCAGGTTTCTAGACTCCAAAGCATAGGCTTTTTCGGTTTTTCTCTAGGACTTCTGGGTATCCTCTTATTTAACTAATAGAGTCAAAACACATTAGAATCATGATGATGATGATGATAATGTCCCTTTACTCTTTGATAGCTCAAGTGTTCTAATAAAAATATCAAAATCTTTGGAAACCTCCAATTATAATGCAGGGCACTACGTGGCTTAAACATCCACTTAGTAATTATAAGCAGAGGAATAAGCATACATTTCTAACTTACCATCTTCTGAACCTGTGATGATGATTGGCAACTCAGGATGAAAACTGGCACAAGACACATTTTGGGCATGTCCCTCCAGTGTCTGTACACATGTTTTATTCTGTCATCAAGACAAAGAAAATGTTTTTATTAGTGAAAAACAAGTAACTCATCCTTTATTTTCCCAGTGCACAGATACATTATAAATGATAGTGGTTATGACAATCTAAACAGCATTCAATACAGAAATTTCTGAAATAGAATTATCTTGTTGTGTGCATATTTTCTCTAATTACTTATAGTATAGGCAAATGTAACTATCACATTTAAAGAAGAAAAAACACATCCCCCCAAAAAAGATCTGGTTTTCATCTGAATATTTTCCCCCCAAATTCCTAGGATAATGTCTTTAATATCTTTATTCTGTATTTAAATACAAATTTGAGTAAGTTTCTAGGTAAAATTGGTTTTCTAGGCCTCAATTTATTAACTGCTTGTGGAAATTTTGATGTGAGAAACAAAAAAAACAGGAACTTAACAAAATCTTAGAGATCAAAAGCATAGTGACAAGAGTTCATAACTAGGTTTACAAGAGTCTATATAGCAAAATGGTTGTACCATGGCTATGCCCTGACATTATTCATTGATCTGCTAGTTTTCAAATATAAGCGGAAGTCTGTCAATGAGGATACTACAGGATGTTAAGAATTCATTTTAATTAAAGTGTTAAAATTTCTAATTTCTCCTATTAAATAAAAAACAAATACAATGGCATTTTATTTTTAAAATTGTGACAGGCATTTATTTTCCTTTTTATGGAGAACTCTGGGACCACAGTATAGGTGCAAATACCGAGCCCTTAAGTTGTTATGCTATCAACAGAATTTGACAACCCAAGTTTTAACTGTCCTGTAAGAAACAGAACCATGTCTAACGTACGTCAAGTAAGGTTATGAAAAAACTGTACCTGATAGTCCCATATTTTAACAAGACGGTCATCTGCACCTGAAATCAGATACGGTTTGTCGCCACCACTGTAGTAATCAATGCAATTCACTCCTTTCTCATGTCCCTCCAGAGTGAAGTTTGGTGAGGAAGAGCCCAGCTGCCACACCTTCAGAGAGCAACAGCACTGCCAGTCAACACGGGGCCTCGCTTTTCAGGATGCAGCTCCACCACACTTCCGACATGTTAGATAAAATGCCAGAGCCCAGGATAGAGAAACTAAAGAATATTCATTTTTTTTCACCCATTTGTTTTTGTTCTTTGAGATCTCACTTTACTTGAATTTCCAGGGGGCAGAACCACTATGGCATTCTCTGAAAATGCCTATTTCCAGGCTTTATCTCTAGAGATTATGATTCAATGGATCAACAGTGAAACCCAGGAATACAGATTTTTGATAGACATCCCAGGTCTATCACAAGCTACACTGAGAAACACTGCTTTAAGGGTAGGAAATGAAAGACTTTGTGAGTCTTTATGAAAGATTTAATATAAAGCTAATAAAAGTGGATTTTAAAAGATGTATTAAAAGGAGAAAAGTACCACTTAATTAAAAAATTAAAAACTTGGAAAAGTAGTCAAACATTACTACTGGTACTGAGCTTTATCTTTACAAGTATTTCCTGAGTGCCTACCACATGGGAGGCCCTGCAGGGAGTATAAAGATGTGTAAACAAATGTTTACCACTTACTGTATACAACAAACTTTACTAGAGCCAAAGAGAAGACAATTCTTGTTCTCAAGGTATACCTAATTTAGTGAAGTTTAAAACTAATTTCAAAGTTTCCAACCTACGTCAAAAGCAAGGGCAATCCAATAAATGGAAAAAAAAGTAAGGTCAAAATCCTAAGATATTCAGATATATAACATTTAATAATTGTCAGACAAATAACTTATAACATTTTATATAAGGAAAACTAATATAAGATGTAAACCCAAGTTAACGCAATATATAATTTTAAGTCTATGCATACAGAGATATTTGAGATATTGTAATGGAAAAAGGAATGGGACTGTACTCATGCCACGTCTATTAAGCATCTAGTACAGGCAGGGCACTGTGCTGCTTGACACTGTCTGTCTGTTTGGGGGAGGGGGGAGACACACAGTTCCTGCCCCAAACATCAACATTTTGGGGGATACAGATTTCCAGACACACATTAATTATTATTCAATTTGAAGCCATAACAGAGGAAAACACAATGGAAGGAATGGGATGAGCGTGAGTAGCTCTCTCTAGAGGTGAAATGGATGTCTAAAGAGAGCTTCTCAGAGTAAATAATTGTGCTAAACCTCGAAAGATGAGTAGTTCTCCAAAGGAAAACAAAAAGGGAGAGTAAAGAGTATTGCAGGCAGAGAGAACAGCTGAATGAGGTAAGGTTCTGTGAACATTCACGGCATCTTGAGAAAACAGTGAGTAGAGCAGGGCTGTAGGAGATGTCTTATAATGTTAGCTGAGGCTCATCTTGGAAACTTGTGTATTCCACACCAAGGCATTTGGTTTTTATCCTGAGACTGGGAACTGAGAAGATGGAATCCCTGTTTTAGAAAGATAACCGGCAGTAGTACGGAGAAATGGAGCAAGAAAAAGAGAACGGAGGCAGATGAAATCTAAATATAAAATAGATTAATAATCAGTAGGGGTCAACAACGAATATCCTAAAGCGAGAGGAAACAGTAACCTGGAGAAGATAACAGCATTTTTCTTATTCTGGGTTTGCAGAGATTTAAAAGTCTTATAATTATATTGCTTCTACGTGGAAAAACACTCCTTCATTAAAAGCACCGAGTGGCCACAATATTTTTTAAACAGAATATGCCCTTCTAGATCAAAATGAGAAGTCCTATTTGGAGCTTTTGAGAGAAACTTCTAAGACAGGAATAGCTTTCTGGGCAGCCAGCAGTAAAATAGCTAAAGCGACTACACTTCCCCAGCACCTCCCACGGCTGACACAAACAGTGGACACCCTACCTTGATGGTCCTGTCCAAAGATGCGCTGGCAAACTGATTGTTATCTTTGGGGTTGATCACAATCTGCATAACATAATGGGTGTGTCCTTCAAACACTTGTGAGCAAGACCATTTTTTATCCCAGTCCCAGAGCTTAATAAGCATGTCATCTAGGCCAAAAGAAAGCCTCAAGTTAGTTGTAGTTCCTATTTCTTTCACTCAGAACTAAGACGCAGAGTCTGTGCCTTTTAAGGCAGCAAATCTAACACAAATCATACATTCCATGACATGCAGAATAGAATCAGAACTGAATAGATGTTTTAAAAATCCTTACTTATTCTAAGAATAAACTTAACTCTCTACAGAAGAGTAGAGAAAACAGAGAAATCACTAATAGCAAATACAAAAATTTCATGAAAAAATTTAAGAAACACTCAGTGGGCTTTACAGAATGACAAAAAAGTAACACAAGTTTGATTAGAGTCTATGTATGACTGAAAAATGATGGCGACGACTATTTAGGGAATAAGCATTTGCTCTTATAATACAAAACTGGTTAAAAAAAGTTTTAAATTACTTCTCAATTTTTAACTTAAAAATATTTCAAAGAGCTATTAACAATTCAGTGCAATTTGTTTTAATTGCCCTCCAAAAGAGCACTGTTTTATACATAATACCAAGGAGCAAACTAGTCTGAATATAAAGATAAAACTGACTAGGGTATATGGCAATCTGCCAAAAACTCTCATCAGCATGTACATTAGCTTTCTGTTCAGCAGATGTTTAAGCATCTAGACCTTCATGTTGGCCTTCCTTGACAGAAATTGGAGCAACTGCTATACAAATCCTAAGCAGAGTTGATATTTCATTAAAATACAAAAGCAAGCAGCATTGATGGCATGTTAATGGATGTAAAGAGGTTAAAGTCTGCTTGGAATGAGAACTCTACCTATAACAGCAGTAAAAGAACTGCATGTCTCACTGAATGAAAATGAACTACTCAAAGAGACGCACAGGATCAAAACGGTCATCTCTTACCGCTGCTGGTTAGAATGAAAGGCTGGGTTGGATGAACAGCAATACAGCGAATGTAGTCTGAGTGTGCTTCAAACATGTGAACTCTCTCCAGAGTATTGTAATTGAACACTCTAATCTGCATGTCATCCTGGAAACGGATTTAAAAACCATGATTACTGTTATGAAGTAAACTGCACAAAAAAGAATACATTATAGGCTCAAGGTATAAAGTCCATGCTCCAAACACTGCACTAATTAACGAAACAAATCAAGAATCAAAATTCTGCAATTCATTGACATAACCATTGACCAATTCAGAAAATGGGATTAGAAATTCATATAATTACTTACCGCTCCTGTCACAACCCAATTCTTCCTTGCAACAAACTTTGCAGCTCGAACAGGAAGGTCACACACTTCAAATGTTTTCACCAGTGTCTTTAAAATTTAACAAGAATATATACTTTGAGTTATGAGAAAATAACTGAAAAATCTATTCTGTTATATTTAAAACATTCAATTATTTAGATCACTTCTAATTTAAAAATATTCTTGGGCTAAAATATGAAAACTCAACAGTCAATGAAAAAACCAGACTAATCAACTTTTAACAGAGTAAAAATTAAAATACTTATAAAAGATAAAAGAAAGCAAATGTCCACAAGATGGACTTTCCAATCCTCTGTGCTCCAGCCCTTCCCTACTTCTCTAGCCTCATGTTTGGCTACTCCCAGCCTTACCTTTGCTCCTGTTCACTCTGCCTGAAAACCTACCCACAGAACCTTATACTCCCCTTTCATAAGGTAGCACCTTTGTAATTACGTGCTTAATGTCAATTTTTCCTGCTAAGCTCCCTGAGGGCAGGAATCTCATCCACCACTGTATTCCCAGAGCCTAGAACAGTGGCTGGCAAACAACCAGTGTGTAGTAAGTATTTGTTGAATAAATTAGCTCTTAGTTTCTTTTTTAAATTAATTTGTGTGTGTGCGCGCGCGCACGTGTGTGTGTGTGTGAGAGAGAGAGTGTGTGAGTGAGAGTGTGTGAGTGAGGAAGATTAGCCCTTAGCTAACATCTGCTGCCAATCGCCCTCTTTTTGCTGAGGAAGACTGGTCCGGAGCTAACATCCGTGCTCATCTTCCTCTATTTTATGTGGGACACTGCCACAGCATGGCTGACAAGCAGTGCATAGGTCTGCACCCAGGATCTGAACCTGCGAACTCCAGGTTCGCAGTGGAGTGCGCAAACTTAACCACTATGCCACCGGGCCAGCCCCTTAGTTTCTTCTTTTTAAAATTAAACCCATAAACTCATAAACAAAATAAAATTCTTTTGTACACTTTAGCAATATACTTCCATACAAATGGTATTCATCTCTTTTCAGTGTAGGAGGAGAACACAGTGATTTAGATGTCCCTTCAAGCTGCTCAGAATGGAGTTAACTTATACAGGATAAAGGTAGAAAACTAGGAGACCCTCCTAGAAGGAGCAGGGATGAATGCATCTCTTCGTCCTCCCACTTTGATGCCTTGTTTTTTAAAATTCTGAAAATCAAACTACCATTTTTCAATCTCTCTTTTTGTACCAGAGAGTAAGGAAAACAACGCAGTCTTACTGATTGATTAACCATGTGCACTAAATAAGAAGAGTAGGGACTGGTTCACAGAACTGTTGAGCCTACTCTGGCTTCCCAAGCCAGACTTCAAAGATTCTTCAAAGACTGAATAAATGGGGACATCAGCTCCAACCTGTACAACTGCTACCAGTTGACTATGACACAGACACTGAGAGCAGACAGAACATGTTGTCTATAAGACGAGAGACAAATCCACAAAAGCTCACGAGGAGCCAACAAATCCAGGGATCTGCTGAGCAGGAAAAAAGCAGCTGCAGAACTATCGTGGCTCAGGTGCACGTTAAGTGCTGTGGCTGATACAAAACAACTGACATGAGAGACAGTCTCTGCACTCCAGAAGCTAAACAATCTACAGAGGAGGAAATGCTACACACTCAACATACAAACACCCAATGTAAACTAGGAAAAGAATGACTAACATTTGTATGGATCCTTATAGGTCTCATAAACAATTTTACCTAATTTGATTTAATCCTTTTGACAATCCTGTAACGTAGGCAAGGCAACAACATCTTCATTTTAGATAAGTAAACTGAGCCTCAACATGGTTAAAAGGCTTGCCTGTATCATTTAATTAGCAGGACGGCTTCAAACTCTAGCATACTGCTTTTTTAACCATTGCACCCACCACCTCAAAGAGTATACAATATCTCCTTATTTAAAATTCAAGTACATTTGAATTTACTTCCAAAAACCTTTTGGCTCTTTCAAGAATTTTGCTCTCAATATACATGAGTGGCAAGTCACTCCTACTGGTGATAAGTAGAGGGAAAAAAGCAGGGATAACCCAAAATAGATCAAGCATTCAACGAAGACTTACTGAGTATCTACTATGAGCCTAATTGCCAGGTATGTGCTTGGAGCAACAGTGGGAAATAAGACTAGGGTAATTCCTGTCCTCGGAGAACCTCCATTCTTGAAGGAAAGAAAGAAATTAAACAAGAAATTACCAATGAGATGAATTATGAAAGCATAAGCAGAAAACCCTGCGAGAGGGCACAGGAGGGTACCAAAGAAAAATGAGGCGAAGTGGATGACCCAGATAAAGCAAAGTTATGTTACAGTAAAGCCTGGGAAAGATAAGGGAAGTACACCTGGGTTTTAGAACATACAACAACAAAATGACAGAGCTGAGAGATAGGTAAATGGAGCTGACAGAGGGGATTCCTAGGAAGGATTAGAAAAGGTGGTGGGGGTGGGAGAGGCACCAACATTATCTGCTAAGCATAAAATCAGAAAGCTTTTAAACATTTGGATGGAAAAGTAGACCCCCAAAAAAAGCAGTTAGCATGCATATTATCTGCATTGAGGCAAAAGGAATTCACAAGATAAAGATCTCAAATTGCAGAGGACAGAAATCCTGAAACAGTGATAAATGGAATGTTTATTATTCATTAGTTCAACAAATAATTATTGAGCACTTACTATGTGTCAGGTAATATTACAGGCACTGGGATATAGTGGAGAAGAAAGTGTAGACATAATTGAAATGTCACTGGTGGTCTTGGTTTCCTGTGTAGTCATTACTGTTTCATTACACTGAGATAAGACTGTAAGGACGTTTTTAGGTTTACTCCTGACCTTGGTTCCCTAAGCCTATTTCTGCCATCTTAAATTCCCCAAATGTGAATTTTATCTGGATTTTAAGAACTTGGACGTTGAGGATAGTTACTATATAAGCAGATACATAACTGTATGGGATCGTGCTTATTATATGTTCTGCACTTTGAAAGAAAAAGATTAAGGATAGTCAAGAAAGATTGGAAAATATGAGATAAACTAACTTGAAGGATATATTATTTACTCAGATGAAAGAGAACAAAACATGCATTTAAGGCACATAATCTGTAAAATGCATATTCTCATATGTGTAATCAAAAGCTGACTACAAATATTTCTCTGATATAATCTATGATTTGTATGGATGATTGAAAGTTATCTGCATATTATATCAAGCACCTGGGAAAAAATAAGTAAAATTAAAAATCCTATTTTTAAGATTGTTAGACTAGTCACTGAATGAAAAATTAAATACTATTAAATACTTTTATCCAGAGCAAGTGATCTTATATTGGTGTCAGTTTCCTTAATTTCAAAGAAGAGCGAATATTACCTACATCAGAATTTAGTATTTAAATAGTGTATATAATGAGCCCAGAACAGTTTCTCCCACAAGCTATACCCTCGTAAATATTAGTTTCTCCTTACTGAAAATACTTTGTACCAATTTGAGAAAGCAGTCTGCAGATAGCTACTGGACTCTGTTATGATACTCCTCCTCTTTCATTATAAACACAGTATTTCTAATAAAGCCCTTAAAAATTCCTACCTGTGTTTCATGATTCCAAACACACACACTGCCATTGTAAAGACTCGCCAACATCCATGGCTCTGTAGGATGCAAATCCACACTCTTAACTCGATCAGATCGAGCAGTGAGCTTTCTCTTGATATCAAGTCGCAGAGGCTAAGGAGAAACAACGTAAAAAAAAATTAAATAGCTATGCCAAATAAAATGTTTGAGATCTTAACTAAAAACAATGCATTAACAGGCCTACAAATCAATTCAGTTTTTACCTTGCTAAATTGGAGACACAACTTCATATCTAAAGTACCTACTCTTTGCTCGTATAAACAAAAAATAAGAATATTTAAAATTTTTAAATTTATAGCAGCAATTGTCAAACTTTTTGGTCTCAGGACCCCTTTACACTCTTAAAAAATTTTGAGGGCCCTAAAAGGATTTTGTTTATGTAGGTTATATCTATTGACATTTACCATGTTAAAAATAAAAACTGAGGCAACTTTAAAATATTTACGTATTAATTCATTTTCAAATAAAAATAAACCCATTATATGTTAAATAACACATTTTTATGAAAAATAACTATATTTTCAAAAGAACTTTAGTGAGAAGAGTGGCAATGTTTCACATTTTTGCAAAACTTTAAATTCTGACTTAAAAGACAGTTGGCTTCAATATGTTGTGATATGTTATTCGGTTGATGTATATGAAAAAAAAACCTGGCCTTACAAAGATATGTAGTTGGAAAGAGGAATATTTTAATAATTTTTTCAAATAATTGTGGATATTCTTCGATACCACACGAAAACTTGACAAATAGTAGTTTCTTAAAGGTTAGTTGCAATGTGAAATCTGAAACCACATAAACTTCTCATATTTTGTTACATTAAAATCCATTGGTCTACTCCGTATTTTGAATGGATGGCTCACCCATGCTTCATTTTGTAACATCATACATTGGTCATTTGGGAAATGTAGGTTCACTGAGTTATGCAGATCTTCCAAATGTTGACACATTTCATTATACAGTAACAAAAAAATCACATTCATTAATATCATCTACCTCAACTGATAAGTCTTTAAGTATTAGAAATCTATCAAGTTCAGTGACACACAAAAGTTTTCTAAAATTCTAATTTTCACTTCAAAGCTCTAATTTTATTATTGGCGACAAATACCGTCAGGGACCAGCTAACTTCTTTCAGTTTTTGGAAAATGTCTGCCAAATAATAAAGTCTGAACAACTACAGTTTGTCAATCATTGTTTCAAGTAAAGCTTGCAACTTAAACAGCAGTACGCAACAGAAGTGCTTTCTGCATACTATCCATTTCATCACACAGAATATTTAAAGGACGTGTACTCAAGTGTCAAGGTGTAATAAAATTAATAATTTTTACTGCTTCATCAATGACATTCTTAAATGAAACTGGCTTTAAAAAAATTATGTGACAATGAAGAATATACTATCAGTACAACTTGGTGACACTGTGCCAGCAGTTTCACCTTCCATTACTTTTACACCATCAGTGCAAATACCAACATAGTGAAAAAGGCCAATAGTGTCTTACTATTAGGAAAATAGCTTTAATTTGTGGACCTTGTGAAAGAGTATGGGGGTCTCCTAGGAGATCATGGACCACACTTTGAGAACCTTGGTTTATAGAATATCTAGTAATATAAAATATCTTCTAAATCATGATTGTGTATAAAAAATGTTTTAAATGATTGATTACTGAGTAAAAGTGATGCTCCAGAAGAGTGGGCCAGGGGACTGAGCAACCCCCAGTATACCTCGACATACCCCCAGTGCACAAATCCCGGTTTAAAAAGCATAGCCAAGAGCTCTTGCTATACTTCTCCCAATATTTAAGTGACTACTTCGAATGAGACATTGTACTAGGCACTCTGGAACACAAGGATGAATAAGATACTCATACTGTACCCTTAACTCTAAATGTCTCCCTCCATCTTCCAAAAGCTGGATGCATTTACGACTCAGCTTAAATGCTACTGCCACCAATATCATCTTTCTGATTACCCTAGCCAGAGGTATCCTTTCCTATGGGATTCTATAGGATTTAATTTTAACCTTTAACATCTGTGTACACATCTCTTTTTGCTTTCCAGAGTAGGGCAGATGCTTCTTAATGGCAGGGTCATTGCTTATTCGTGTCTTTATCTCCACAGCACCTTATATACTTGGGTATGTGGGTTTAAGTAGAGACAGTATAATCCAGGTCTAGAGAAACATGCTGGATTCAAATTTCAGTTTCACCACTCATTTCAAACATGCAATCAATAGTGGGCAAGTTTACTTAACCTCTCTCAGGTTCGACATATGCAAATGAGGGATAATACTATTACCTACCTCTTAGTGTTATGAGAATAAAATTCAGTGTTAATCAGAACAGTGCCGGGCCTATTGAAACCACTCCGTAAACATTATTTGTAACTCACTCTCCCAGCTGTCTTGAGAATTAGGAGGCAAATGTTTAGCAAAGTGCATGGCACATAGTAAACAGTCTATGGTAAGTGAGTAAATAAATAAACTCATGTTTTGTATCTTATAGAAAAGATCAAAATGTGTTAAAGAAGGAAATACTTCATTATAAAAATATACTCTAAAATGTAAAGATTGCAAAAGAAAACTAAATTAGGCAAATCCAAGGGCCTTTGCCAAAAATATCCATTACAGAAAGCACAGCAGACCGCAGACCAGAAAAGGTCATTGGTAAGGTAAGGTGGTATAATTAAGACTTGAGGTCTTGTTCAGGGGCTCCTTAACCTGGGGATCCAAGGAAGTTCATGGATGCGGTGGGGGGCCAGGGTGTCTGTGAGTGAACCCACCGAAGTTTTATGCAACACTGTGTGTTTCTCTATGCATTTTTCTGGGAGTATCCATAACTTTCACCAGTTTCCCCAAGGAATCAACCTCTGTTGTAGTTCCAACTCTGCTGCAATTAGCCTTGCACAAACTTAATTTTAAGTTGTAAAAAAAAAAAAAAAAAAAGGGCAGGAAGCTGTTTAAATATAAAATACTTTCTTACATTTTTTTCGGGAAAGATATTCTCACACTATTGTGGGTTTTTTTTTTTATTATAACACTCTTGTGCAAAATTATTTCAGGGTCTTGAGGGTGACGGTGATGATAAAAGTGCTGTCATGACTGCCCTTCTTACCAGCCACTATATTTGCAAATGCAGAAAAGCAGCCAACCAGTCTTATAAACAACTCCCCAACCCTTCTTTTCCCCCTAGAAACTTAGGCTGGGATCCCAAAGCACATGAAATTCCACTTTTGGCTCCATATACACATCACTTTGGGGGGGGGTGGGGCTTCTCTGCTTAAGTTCGTGGTTTGGGGTGAGCACACGCTGTAACAGGAACAGGCCCAACAGGAGTGCAAAATCGGCTGCCACCGTTTTAGGGCAGAATGAGGTAATTTTGCCAGAGCCTTCCACGGAGTTCAGCGTTTTCGGCGTCTCGTATCTCCCTACCCCGCAGACCCGCTGCAGACCGCAGGAGCTCCGGTAAACGCAGTAAGCACCGGAGGAAGCAGGGACCCCTCAAACCCAAGCACTGCCCGCCTAAACCACCCCGGACTGCTGGGCCCCACCGCCTCCTCCCCAACAGAACTCAAACCGGATCAGGACCCCGCGAGGCCCGAGGCAGCGGCCGCAACGGGAGCCCGGGCCGCTGCCCACCGTGGCTCCCAGTCCAGGAGCCCCAAGAATAGCCTTTGCCGGGGGGGGGGCCCTCTCCCTCCCGCAGGGTCTGGACCTACCATGGCTCCGTCGGTCCAAGCCCGAACACCCTCACTTGCTAACCGCGACGCAGCGCCCGAGCCTCCCACCGATCGCGGGCCAGCGACTGACTGACGTGGAACTTCCGGGAGGCTATTCTCGCGATAGTGGAGTCCAGCGCCCGAGCGCCTGCGCAAACCCAGCGCTGGCCTGACGTTTCCCAAGCCCCTCCCCAGTTCCCTAGGCAACGTGGCCTTCCAAACTGCTCGGAGCTGACCTGGCGCCGCTGGAGACGGCGGGGTGTGGCCTCGATCACCGAGGGCAGTGGCCTGCGGCTGCTGAGCGGCGGCGAGAGCCAGAAAACCGAGAGATAGAAAGATGAGAAAAACGAAATGCCCAGTGCCCGCTGGACGCCAACGGCAGGGGAAGCTCCCCTGTGGTGGAGCTGGTTGCAGAGGCCGAGAAGGGCTGTCGGGCCTCATATGACTCTGGCTCTGGGGAGAGGCGGAGGGAGAAGAGGGCGAAGCAAGGCTCCAAGCCCTCCGCTCTCTGATGGGCTGGAGACCGAGGCCCAGAGGTCCTCTGCGGGCCTGGACCCGGCACTGATTGAGGCGGGGGAGATGTGGGCCAGACTCCGGGCTGAGCTTCAGATCCTGAGGTCGGAGGGAGGCGCAGAGCCTTCAGTCTGGAGCTCCCAGGAAATGGGGCCACCCAACCTGCATGGTCACCTTTTATTGAGCATAGACTATGTTATTCACTCCTTTAACAAATATTGATCAGTCTTTGGCTGTATGCCAGACAAGCTCTCCTCCCAAATCCTCACTTAAATCTCAATAATGTCCATTTTACTGATGAAGAAACTGAGGCTCAAAGAAGTTAAGTGTCCTGGCCCAGGCTGCATAGTAAGTGGTAGAGTCAGGATTTGATCCCAGACTGACATGTCCTCAAAGTCCTGTGCTGTTTCTCCTACATCAAAATCTCTCTTAAGCTAGCTGAACCCTAGAATAAGGACCTGTGCCAGAGGGGTTGCAGAATAAACTGCAAGAGCATCTGCCCACCACCCTTCACCCTCCCACATACCTGCTTTTAAATAAAACTTGTCCTCTGGCTACATATAAACAAGTACCTCTGGCTTGAGAGAAGCTTTGGACTTTTTTTAGACCTCTAGATTTTCAGAAAGGCAAAAAATATATATAAATGTGTGTGTAGAAAGCGATATTCAGAGGGAGACACAGATGGACTCTGCATCAGGTAATTTGGCTTTTAGTAGGAGCTTTGCTTCTAATGTGACCTCTTTGTGGGCCTCAGTTTACCTCATCTTAAAAAAAATTAGATTGGGTAATTTCTAAAGATCCTTCTGTTTCTACTGTTCTGTTTCTGTGATATTCAATAGTAGAAAGAAGAATGGGTCTTGAATTGGATTTTAGTGCCAGCAGTGTAATGTTATAATATGTAAATTGAGAGTAATAATTAAATACCTACTTTACTTACTCTGTGGAAAAATTGAGGATCACAAGAGTTAGTTGAAAATATGAACTATACCTAATTTGCTTGAATAGTGGGGTTTACAATATTTCTGATTCCCGGATATTCTTGTACTTGAGAGAGTATCTTCAGACTTGGCACAGTACCAAGTAATACAAAATAAAATGATGTATCATCTCTATTTTCAAAGAACTCAGTTGGGGATATTTAAATCCTTGTGTACCTCTAGGCACCCAGGGATTTACCTCGCTGGTATTGATGAGGGGCTGAACCCCCAAGT
The DNA here is from genome assembly GCA_031878705.1 of Tapirus indicus. Lineage (NCBI taxonomy): Eukaryota > Metazoa > Chordata > Mammalia > Perissodactyla > Tapiridae > Tapirus > Tapirus indicus. The sequence continues at coordinate 13,524,172 of CM062920.1, read as the reverse complement.
GTCAGGCTCACTTTGACTATATCTTTTCACCTTCCTTCCACTGCAGTTAACTAGTGTTAAGTTCTGCAGTTGTGCACTATAAATTCATTCTTCTTTCAACCATTACATACTGAATTCGTACTATTTCCAAAGCACTATACTATGCTGCCTGAAGATTACACCTATAAAAACTGAGTCTTGGATTTTGGTTGAAAGAAATTTCATTTTAAAGAAATAAGGTTTTCAAACATGAACTAATACATAAAATAACATTAAATATATGTGTGAATATTCCTGTGTGTTCAACTGTGGGTTTAAAATGTTCTGTTTACCCTTTGGTTTAGAGGAGACTGGAAGGTTAGGAAAATAGCTCTGGGGAAGAAAAGAAATATGGACAAGCTTAGCAAATTGGTAAAGGGTTTCCCAAGAGGTTGATTGCAATTGATCAACCAATCTTAAAGTCTTACCTGGTCAATTTCTAGGATGACTGTTTCAACCCTGCCTTTTTGCTGCTGCTGGGAGAATTCCAAGTAGAAGTTCAGCCAGCAGTGTTTCTATCGGTACCCTATGTACACACTTTCTCCCCATTCTATTCCCACCCCCTCATAAGAAGTTGAGGAAATGAAAATAATTCCTTGAGGAAAAGTCTAGTAGGTGTTCTTTAAAAATATACATGCCTCATCACTTAGCAAAGTGGTGAGTAGAAGCATGAATCAGAACCTAGTTTCTCTCTTCAAAGTGGTTACAATCTATAAGCAGGAAGGGTCAGTTATGCACAAATAACTGAATACCAGACAGAATATGAGTACCCAGAGAGAGAGAAGTACCAATAAAATACTCTGAGGATAAAATATCCAGCCAGGGAGGTAACAAGTTTCATAAAAGAGGCAGAATTTGAGCCGTACCTTGAGGTATGTTTGAGAACCAGAAAAAGTCCAGTGTCCTTGGAGAATTGTATTCATTTAGAAGGACAGTGAGGAAGAAGCCTGGAGAGGAAGGATGGGACGAGAACCTGAAGATTCTTAAATAGGTAAGAAATGGGCTTTGATTCGGTAAGCGATTGGGAACCATTAGGCCAGAAAAGAAACTTGTTTATATCTGCACTCTGAAGATTTACCTTTTGTTGATGTGTATGAAGAAATGGATTGGGATGGTGAGGTACTATGCAAGTTTGGGGGAAGTGGGTATGGAAATAACAGTAACAATAAATAACTTTTATTGAGTGCCTACTATGTACCCAGCATTGGAATATGCGTTTTGCATCCTGCAATTCATATAGTAATACTAAAACATAGGCATTATTTTCTCCAACTTATAGACAAGAAACTGACACCAAATCGGTTAAATAATATGCTCCATGCCACACTGCTCAAGAATGAGGGACAGATTTGAGATCCCAACCCAAGTCTATCTCCAAAACTAATGGTTTTTTTTTTTTTTTTTTTTACTGGACTGTGGTTTCTTCATTTTTCACTAAGAAGACAGAATCAACAGGATACACAAATGATTTGAGTTTGTTGTGAGTTTAGGGATTGGGAGGCATCCTAATACTAATGTTTTGAATCTAATGAGCCCAGAGGAATATCTTTAATTAGAGGAAGACGTGGAACCAGTAAATGACACAGAGAAGGAACAGTTAGAGTCAGACAGCTAGAAAAAGTGTAAGGCACAAAAGGAAAGGGAGGGAGAACATAATTGGGTGACTAGCAGTCTAGATGGCTTTAGAGAACTTAAGGAGACTTGGTATTTGGAAAAAAACTATTGACAATGAATTCAGTGATTATGAGGACACTAGTAGCCTTCAAAAAAGCATTTTCAGTTGAGTAATGCTAGGGGAAGTGGGTCTGCGAGGGATTAAGAAATGCTTGGATGATCACCCCTACATTCATTGCAGCATTATTCACAATAGCCAAGACCTGGAAGCAACCCAAGTGCCCATCAACTGATGACTGGATAAAGAAGATGTGGTATATACACGCAATGGAATACTACTCAGCCATAAAAAAAAAAGACAAAATCGTCCCATTTTCAACAACATGGATGGACCTTGAGGGTATGATGTTAAGTGAAATAAGCCAGACAGAGAAAGGCAAACACCTCATGATTTCACTCATATGTGGAAGATAAATACATGGATAAAGAGGACAGATTAGTAGTTACCAGAGGGGATGGGGCTTGGAGGTGGGCGAAAGGGGTAAAGGGGCACATATATATGGTGATGGATAAAAACTAGACTACTGTTGGTGAGCATGATGCAGTCTATACAGAGACTGATCAATAATAATGTACACTGGAATTACACAATGTTATAAACCATTATGACTTCAATAAAATAATTGAAAAAAAATGCTTGGATGATAAAAAAGTGGAGGTGGTGAGTATAAATTATTTTACCATAAAATTAGTGATGAAAAGGCAAATGTTGATGTCTTACTGAAAGTGGATTGATTGTTCCCATATTTAGGGTGCAGTTGACATTAATTACTTCATGATAACACTCCAAATGGATGTATACAACAAAATGGACCTTTGGAGTATGAGTAGTAACTAACCAGACAAATGTCAAGAGGACATATGCAGGGCATTCTAAGTGGAAGGAAGTGTGAGTTCGATTTTCCCAGAGACCTAAAAGTAGCATGCCTGGGCCTGACAGTAAGAAGGGGGAGGATTGAGAAATGGGACTGGAAAGATAGATGAAGTTCAGATCCTGAAGGTCCATGATTTCCAGTTTGAGTCTGGACTTTGTCCTGAAGGCTCTAGGGAACCATTAAAGAATGTTAAGTAGGGTAATCTTCATGCTCCATTACAGATTCATCATGCATGTCAGCTACTTCCCCTATTAAAGGAAATGTTAAGGTTACCAGCTGAATTTCTGCATGAAATGAATAAAAGTGAGAGTTTTGACCACATAATCACATACCAACCATCAGCAGACTAAATTGAGTTGGAGAACCATTGAGCTGTTTTCCAAGAAGAATGAAGCTTGTGCCCGACACTTAGAGACAAAAGCTTTGAGTGATGGCAAAAGCATTGATGAACCACAACATGCTGTGCCCTTCATATGATTACCTTCTAAGAATCTAAAATTTGTTAACACAAATTTACTCCAGATGAGTTTGATGTAGGATTTGGGATGGAAGGAATATTCAGTTTTGTTTTCCTGAAGGAGTAAAAATCCAGAATTTTAGTCATGTTTTTGATGTGGGTATAATTTTATCTTTTAAAAAATTCCATTAACTTCATATTTCTTTAATAAACATTTTTAGAGGAAGCAGAGGTTAAGTGAGCTTTGAATGAAATGAAGGAGGTGATTTCATAGCTAGATGTGTAAATATGGCAGTAGAGTTTTGGAAGTTTGTCATTTAGTGACCTCCATAGTGTTCCACACACCAGGACATTCTATACCAGGCTCTTCACATATGGGGTGCTAAGATCACCCATGTGAGTCATGACCAGCCGGCTCTGGAGACTTCTCTGTCCCAGGATTGTCTTGTGGAGTGACCTCTCTGGGTCTCAGTTTCACCACCTACAAAACAACACTGGACAAAATAAGCTGTAGAGTCTGTTCCTACTCCAAGCTTCTTCAGACTCTTGAGTCTGTGATTCTATGTTTTTGACAAATGAAGTGGGTGAGGGGACTGGCTGCAGGAGGTATTAATAGACATTTGTTTTTCTACTTCATTCACATGCCAACTCAGTAGTTCTTCCTGCATATTTCACAGCATGCATTGCTCTTTTTCTCTGGAAGCCACCTTAAATCAGCAAATTTTTGTTGTGGCTTCAATATGCAACAATACTGTACAAACATGAGGGTCCTGGGACTCAAGGAAAGGAGCCTGGTGGGTGTGAGGGGACGGGAGCAGAGGCCAAGTGTGTATGATATGCAGAGGTCCCTGGTGAACATTTTCTGACAGCCAATGCTTACCTTTCTTTCCAGAGAAAGGATTTTACAAAGTTTTACATAAGCAAGTTGATAGGTTTAGAGCAATTATGTTTCCTTAAGAATTATGTCCTTGTAAATGACAGTGCTGCACATAAATAAATGAATAATAATGACAAATAGCCTGGATATCTGGCATATAGCAGTTACCTTTAAATTAACCAAAAAAAACTTAATGTAAAAGTGAAATATCTAGAGTGACAAGGCACTACACAGTATAATTTCCATCAAATTGCCTTATTCCACTTTCTTCTAAAGAATTTGTCAGCTCAAGTTGATCTAAGGGCATTACCAAATTTGAATTCAAATGTAGTTCAAGCCCAGAAGTTTAAAAATGAAGTCCTTGGGCTCTGCACTCATGATATGCTTTTGTACCTGAAGATGATAATCTAAATCACATTGAGCTGCACTACTGCAAGACTTTTCACTTGATGTCAAAGCGACTTCACATTGACAGTGCTTGATCCATTCACTAAAACCCAAATAAAGGTACTGTCTCTAGGAAGAAAAAATTGTTTCTTTTGCTAAATATGGCCATACTTTGGCACATCTGACATTGACAATGAATACAGATATAACTTTATCCTGAAAAGGCTTATGTATAAAGTGAATGTTAGTTAATTGGATCATACATACATACACACACATACATAGATACATATATACATATATAGGTAAAGTCAACATCTGAGGGAGGTAGAATGAGATTACAGGTGCTTTGTTTATTTGTCTTTTCTAACTTTTCCATTTTAAACATGTACTATGTAATAAAGAAAATAAATTATTTTATGCAAATATAAAATGTAGCAAAGGAGCTTGTCATTGAAGGAAGACTATTTTGAATCTGACTTTATTATAAAGCAAAAAAATACCTCTTATTTTCTACATAAATCTGTATTTTCATTTTGTAAAGCCCTTTTAAGATGCAACAAAATGATCAAGTCATATCCAGGAATGAACAGTTTGCCAAAAGAGAATATGCAATCCCTGTCTGAGTGTTCCAGGGCAACTAAGAACCAGGTTTTCAGAAAGGACGTTGTCCTATGGATTTTTTGTTAAGGTGTGTTACTGGTAGAACTAGGCAAGGAAGCGGTTTTGTTGGAAGGTTTAAAGTTGCGAGAGGAAAAGGTGAGGCAGCGACTAGGGAGCAGAGGAAGGACCAGAGCTGCTAAGGAGCCTGGTGGAAGGGCTGTAAGCAGGGCTCATATTCAGCTGGTGTGTGTTAGTACTGCCCACAAATGTATTAAATACCAGTTATAGATACTGGTGCTACCTTGAATGTCTCCTCCACCCTAGCTGATCAGATCCCTCCCCTGGCTTCTCCATATTCGAGCCATTAAAGGGGTCAGAACTTACACTTCAGGAGCCTCCAGAACCCTGATCTTGTGCAACAGCCAGCATCTGGTCTGATAGTGGGAACTCTTCCTGATTGGTGAGTGCCGGTGCCTTAGCACTGTTAAACATGTTGAGGATCAACCCTGCCTGTAAGGTAAGGAGAAGGAACTGGTCCTTAATGCATCAGTAGATGAGGAATCAATGAAAGGAGAAAGCAGGTGTATTCCACCAACAAGCTGTATTCACGGTGGGGCAGACTATGAGGTAGTCCTGCTTGGTCTTTGGCAGCCACTTCCAACCTCTCAGGTACCCCCTCCTCCCTCTTCCACCAACTCAGCGTGCCATTACAGGGCCTTGTTCTATAACTTTCTCAAACATTGTTCTGACAAACTCATCACCCAGCCCATCAATTTAAAGTGCAATCAATCAACGTGGATTTTTCAGGGATCTCCCAAAGTGTCCAGAATTTTATAGGGGATCATGGATGGAGAAAAGGGACCAAATTCATTTTTGAACAGTACTTTTTGTGGTTGTGCATAGAATTTGAGGTTAGCACTAATTTTCTTTGAGCACATTAAAGCTGTATCGGTCTACCCTTTTCTGACTTGCTGTTAAGAGTCCATTGTCAGTTGCTCCTTTGAAGATTATCTTTTCTCTGGCTGCTTTAAGATTTTCTCTGTCTTGGTTTTCTGTGGGTTCATTAAGAGTTGTCTAGGTGTGGATTTCATCCTATTCTGCTTAGAATCCACTGCGTCTCTTCAACCTGTGAATAGGTGTCTTTCATCAGTTCTGAAAAATTCTCAACCTCTGTCCTGTTCTTTCTGTTGTCTCTTCCTGGCATGCGAATGTTAGAATTTCGTATCATATTCTATACATCTCCTACACACTTTTGTGTATTTCTTTTCATTTTCTTCTCTCTGTACTGCATTCTATATAAGGTCTTCTGCCCCATCTTCCACTTCATTATTTCTCCCTTATATTGTCAATATGTTGCAAATATGATCATTGAGTTTTTAATTTCAATTACTATCTTTTTTACTTTTAGTTTGGTTCTTTTTCACATATGGTGTGTAACTTTTTATAATCTCCTTACAGTTATTTTCAAGGCTGTCATTTATTTCCATAAATATATAAGCATAATTGTTTTTAAACCTGGGCCTGATAGCTGAAGTCTGTTTGGATTTCTTCTCTCTGTTGTTTTGCTGGCTCTTGTTCCCTTGATGCTCGGTCATCTTGACTAGAGAACTGGTCACTGTCCTTAAATTATTTACGGGGGTACTCCAAAGCCTGGTTTGGATGTGCCCCTCTCCAGAGAGGCTTTATTTTGGTTTTGCCAGGCACCTGGGAGCAATAGCAATCGAGATCTTGTCACGCCAAATTCATGGCTTAAAAGTCTCTGGCCCACCGGGCTAAGTGTATCCACAGTACAAACTCCAAGAGGGTGGTCTGTGGCCACAACTTCTCGAAGACTTTTTGTTCCTTTTCTTTTTAATTCTCCTGCCTTGCTTATTGCCAAAGCAGGCTTTCCTGCAGCCCCCTGATGTTGAGGGGCAGGGGATGCAGATTTCGATCTGGTTTATCCTTAACCTGTGGGCGTATCAATTTGGGGAAGGTGTCCTATAAACCCCTTCAGTCTCTGCGGGCCCCAGGCCTTGACTTGTGCCCACCTCGCCCCTGGTGGCCACAGCAGAGTTGACAGATGCGCTTAGGGGTTTTGATCATCCAATAGTCTTCTTACCATTTCCATAACAGGCTTTCATCCAGATATTGACCTGGAAGTTCTTTATTGTGTTTCCAGATCTTTGATTATTTGAAGGTAGTGGTGTTTGTTTAAATCTATTTTAGCAGTATTTTTTGTTGTTTTCTGCAAGAGTGTTGATCGGAATAACCTACCCCGCTATTACTAGAAACCAGAACCCTCCAGGGAGTTTATAATTGGGTCTTAATAAGGGCATTCTGAGCATGAAAGACAATAATGATGATAAGTTATTCTGATTTAGACTGGAGGAAAGAGGTCTGGGCTGAGTTGGCAAGGAGTTGCATAACAGAATAGTAGCATACACCAAAGCTACATTTTTAAAGGAGGTGAGACAGAGCCAGTGCCCCTGAAAATTGACCCCATCTATGGGTGATGCAGCAGAATAACATTTTGACATATTTGGCAAGAATTTTCCCCATGTTTCTTCATATGCCTATTTTCTCCCAGCATCTCTTGGCTTTGACTTTCTGACAGTCTCTGTTCAATTATCTGTCTCAAGTTCTCCCTCCATTCTCTCCACCACTGCTGCTTCCCTCACCTGGATCAGAATACGAGGGAAAGGTTCACAGTGGTCACCCGTATTCCCAGATTAGAGCAAGATCTTCTCCCAAGGGAAACAAAAAGTATAGACATATGTACTTTTTCATACAATTTCAAGACTTCATGGAACCAATGTTAAAAACCCAAGCACCAAAACCACGAGGTAGACAATGCAATTAAATTCAAACATTTCCTGATGACCTATTATGTGCCAGGGATCATATAGAGTTCTACAGCTAGATACAAAAGACGCCATTCCTATCCTAAAGATGCTGAGCTTATTATGAAAATAAAAACATTGTCCTCACAAACATATCCAGGACAATTACTCTTTGAAGGGACTTTATAAAATTATTTTGCCTGCTTAAAAACAACAACAAAAATGGAAGACTGGATGCACTGCAAATTCCAATTGCAGCAAAGAGAGCAGGGGGCTAGCTACAGATTTTAGTGTCCTGCAGCCACACAGACAAACAAGTGAAGAATGAAGCACAAAGTGCAGTGGTCACCCTGCAGGTGTCAGCAGTGCTTACACAAGAGGTTCCTCTCCCTGTACCCTGGACGAGGAAGGCCATGTTCCAGTGGGGAGCTGGGACCAATGGCAGTGGGAGTAGAGCAGCCACAGGACACCAATGAGAAATGCAAGGTGCACACTGCTGCTTAAGAGCCCTGGATAAGGAGGAACATCAATCTTGCTTTTCACTTTAGGGGAGAAGGCAGAAAGACCAGAAATTTAGCCACATCCTCCAACAGTCAAGATTACAGTGAAGAGGGCTCTTAGTGCAGCCTTAGAACATTTTCCATAGATCAAATATATTCCCCTTGTCTCATCCTCTACCACTGTCATCTGCAATTTGCTGAAAAGCTAGTGTGTACAATAAAACCCTGAGTAGAATTCACCAGTGAGCTAAGATGGGGTGAGTCACATGCCTGTGACTACATGGTGGAATTGTATCATACATTTAAATTTACACAAATTCAGCTATTTGAGCTCAGAAATAAAGACAGGAATAGTTTAAATAATATTAGCAGTACCTTTCTCCTTCTCATGGACTGAACACAAACTAGAAGAAGTGAATCTGCTATTCCTTCAAAACACCTCAGTTCCTTTGTACCTCCCATAAGGAGAACTTGTTCCCTCACTGAATGAGATGCTGGGGTTTAAAAACAGGTGATTTTCCTATCACATGCCTCTAAATGCAATCCATCTGTGTCAGCTAGTACTAACCCAGGAATCAATAATTAGAGGGGACAATGGCTGTGTTGGAGTTATTGAAAGGCAGTATATCAGTCTCCAGCGTGGCTCCTTCCTTTGAATGTTTTTAAGGTTATTTTGTCATGATTTTGTATAATATGCTAACTGTAGAATGCAAACTTTGTATGACTCTGTTATAAATGCAAAATATCTCCTTTTTTTTTTGTTGTTGAGAAAAAGCAATTGAGACAACTAACTAGCAAATATAGGGTGCTAAATGGATAGTTTGCCATGAAGAATTCAGTTTGGCTCTTTCAATTTATTGACTTTTTACAGAAGACCTACTATGTGCAAAGCATTGTTAAGTGCTGGTGGGGATATGCTGAAGATTCCTGCCTTCCATTAGGCCTCTCTGACTGTGCTGAGCTTCATGAAGAAGGTTAAAACCAAAGACAAAAGGAGGAGGGTGGGATACCATCTGCTTTAGGAGACTGAGGAAGGCTTCTTGGAGGAGACACGTATGAATGGGCCAGATTTCAGCTGATGGAGATAGTAACAACAGTTGGCCATGTGTCACATGGTGCACCACCCAACAGCCCTGAAAATATCTCCATTTTATGGAGGAGAAATCTGGTGGTCACAAAGGTTAAATAACTTGCTCAAGGTCAAAATATGTGATAGAGCAGAGCCTCAAATCCAGATGGGTGTGGTAAGGTAACAGCCCTGCCTGTTATAAGGATAATGTTAAGTAGGCTCCCAGAACACTCAATAGTAAATGAACACTCAGTAAATGTTAGTTCACTTCCCTTCTTTCTAGAGCACCTAGCTCGGAAGTAAATGTTTAATAAAAGGGCCAAGCAGTCATGAGCTGGACAATGGGGTTGAGGTGTGTAGAGCAAGAAACTGGTACAAATCACTGGGACCTGGCCATCTGGAAAAGGACCCAGTGCAAATCTCATGTAAAGATTTCCAGCTCATCTTCTATTACTGAGGAGTTGAGAATAAGATCTTCACCAGGATACCAAAACCTACTATCTATAAATATTTGCTGATTGATTTCCAGAAAATTCTAATATGTATATACACACATACTAATATATGGCATATATATAAAATAGTGTGTGTATATGTATATATTTGGATATCACATGGGAGTAGCTGTTTTTATTCTGACTCATCTACAGTGGGTGTTGTCTTGGCTGCCGAGTATACCCTTCCTATATGGATGAATTCCCTACTCCCCTGGAAGCTTGAGCTTAAGTCTAGCCATGTGGCCTCTGTACAACCTGTAAGGTGCTCCTGTTTGAGCTGAATCTTGAGAGCCTGGTCAGCGTGTGATAATTCGCAGTGGAGTCCAGCAGCGTAGAGGGCATGTCCAGGGCACAAAGTGCAGCAGTGCCAATGGAGAGGATCCAGGGGCAGTGAGAACCATGGTGGCTGCAGTGCCCACAGCGCTGTGCTGAGCAGACAGATCCTATGGTGGGATCATGGCTGGGCCTTGTTCCCCAGTCAATATGCCCCTGATACATACCTAGAGTTGGTGTCTGTTGTCTTCAATCAAGAACCCCGCCTAGCACAGTATCCAGTAAACTGCCCGCAAACAAAAGATGGTATGGTGCTCTCAACTGTTGTTTTGAAACCTGAAAGAAAGCCCCAAATGTCATGTTGATTTTAACAATAGCCAAAGCATATTTGGGATAACAAACAACCATTCTTAAATTGGCCTTCTGTTTGGTTATCATTTATGAAAATCATGCTCTTTTCTCTCTAGATATACAGGCGGCAAGAAAACAGTCAGAGTCAATCATCAAACCAGGCTTGACCCTTGGTTCCTGTGGCCCAGTTGGTTTCTTGGCTCATTTCTTATTTTATCTAAGGCCAGGTCAGACTGTCCAGGTGGAATGTTCATAAAAACCAAAGCCTTAGTGTGAACATTTTCTTTAAGGTCAGGGTAATTTACAGTCTGTCCAGAGAAGCTTTTAAAGATGTAGAATGTGATGTAGAATGTGACTATAATCCACAATGCAGTCTCATTACCCTTCCCTCCTATTAGAAATTGATTCTGGCACGGTTCCTTCAGCTGGAAAGTGACTCTGTCAGCAATTGCCGTTTCTTTTTTCACACAGTGGGGTTCCCCCCGCCAAAGTATTAAAGCCTTTTTAATGTTCCTTTAGGAAAGGTTAAATGCAGCTATCACCAACATTTGGAGTTTCATATCTGCCTGCCATTTCTACTCTGCTTTGCTCCTTGAGCAATTAGCAATCATGTGGAGTGGAAGACCTTTTCCTCAAATTACCTGAGCTTGACTACTCTGTATGCCAAGTAACCCTGAAGAAAAACAGAGCCAAACAATGTGCTTAGCCCTGGCCATGGTTGACAGCTGTGTCTCCCTTTCTCACTACCCCTGAGGATCTCCCTCACACTTTAGGAACAGACAACAGTGTCACCAAACTATTTCTGACAACTTGCAACTTGGTTGTAGACAGGTCCAGAGAACACACTGGCCCTTTTAAACAGATGAGCTGAAGCTGACAAAGAAGGTGGTCAGTTCGTCTTTGTATGTGGCCATTAGAGTTCCCATAACTTTCAGGGTATTGGGTAGTGTGATGGTTAATTTTATATGTCAACTTGATGGGATCACAGGGTCCCCAACTCTTTGGCTAAACATTATTTTGGGGGGTATCTGTGAGGGTGTTTACAGATGAGATTAGCATTTAATTTGGACCGAGGAAAGCAGATTGCCCTCCTCATTGTGGGTGGGCATTGTCCAATCCATTGAGGGCTTGAATAGAACAAAAAGTTGGAGGAAGGGAGAATTTGATCTCTCTGTCTGACTACTTGAGCTGGGACATTGATCTTCTCCTGTCCTCAGACTGAGACTTTCACCATCAACTCGCCTGGTTCTCAGGCCTTTGGACTTAGATTGAATTATACCACTGGTTTCCCTGGGTCTCCAGCTTGCAGACAGCAGATCGTGGGACTTCTCAGCCTCCATAATTGTGTGAACCAATTCCTTGTAATAAATCTCTTTATATATATATACAAAATCTCCTATTGGTTCTGTTTCAGGAAAAACCCTGACTTATACAGGTAGTGTCTCTTAGTGCCCATGGTGTTTACTTCCTGATATCATGCTTTTTAACCTGTTTAAATTCATGCCCCCTTCGGTTAAATATAAAAATTCTCTCATCCCATATATTGAACATTACATCTTTCACAGATTCCCAGATGTCAAGTAGATATTGTTTAATTTTCTTTAACCTTGTTATTCATTTTTAAGGTTTCCAAAAATGGAAGCATATTGAATATGCCTTTTAAAATGAAGTCGATTCCCTGGAGATTTGGGGCAGCCTGTTTAGGGAGGAGGCCCCTGGTTAACAGTCATAGATTATGGCACACTTTCAGGGTGGTGGGCCCAACAGTCATTCTCAGGCTTCTCTTTATTGCCATTCACTTGAGACACAGGCTAGCTTTTCTAGATTTCCTTGCAGTGACGAATTGCCAGGTGACACAGTTATTGCAGCAGTGATATGAAAGTAGAAGTCTGCTGGTGGGGGTTCTGGGAAAACTTTGCTTTCCTAATAAAGGAGACAGACATAGCTGGTTCCATCTCTTCACGTCTTCTTCTTAACTTAGGGAAGTTTGACACCTCTAGCAACCTCAGTCTTTTCAATGTAAACTGATAATAAAACCTAAATCATGGATTGCTTGCAAGAGTTTTAAAGATAATATGTTTAAACTGATGATAGCTTTTTAAAAATATTAACCCAATTTTTGCACCTCATATTTCCGTTTGCCCTTTGTGCTACAACTCCCCCTCATCCAATCCCCTTATACATTGTCAACTGTTCTATGATTACTACCCCAGGAATGAGATGGACTGGTGAAAACAGGTATACAAGAAGTCCCTTCTAGTCACTGAGTAGGTGAGGATGAGCAAAAAAAGGACTCAGGACACAGACTAGAGAATTCAACAATTCAAGATGTTTTAAAAGTTGTAAATATCAGTACTTGACTTCCACTTCCAGGAAAATGAAGTAGATATATTTTTCCCTATTCTTCTCCCTAAGTATAAGCACCATCTAGGGACCTCAGGACCCAAATAACAACACAATGTTGAGTTCCCTGGATTCTCTTTTTGTACTATATAACCCAGACTTGGAGCTGAAGAAGCAGCAACCTGGAAACACCAATAGGCACAAACAAAAACCATATAAAAGCCTGTTCTCACTAGCCAATGGGCCAGGAAAGGGACAGCCTAGAAAGAGAAAACTTTTAGATGATAACCCACTCTACTTCAATCAAACACCACAGGAAAAACTGCTTCCCCACCCCACTCATTCCAGCAAAGACTGAGTAGTGAGCTTAGACTTCCACCTTCACCAAGCTGTGATGAAGTTTGTCAACCGCCCTGCTGCTGTGATGTCAGAGATGGCCAGTACAGAGCTGGAACCTTCACCCCCCTGGACAACAAGGAGGCCCACCCCTCCACAGTGTCAGCAGAGACCATGTGGGGAGCCTGGACTTCCACCTCATCTGTTAGTAATGAGGTGCCCCTCCATCCTGCTGAGGTAGTATCAGAGGAGGCCTACTGGGGAGTTCGCAGTAAGGAGTCCACCCTTCCCTCCACTCCTACAATGTCAGTGGAGGCCACAAGAGGAACAGCAATGAGACACTCCTACCCATCCCAGCTAGGGAGGTGTCAGTGGAGACCTAGTGGGGAGCTGGAACTCCTACCTCCACCTAACAGTAACAAGGAGCTCCCCCACCCTGCCCTCAGGAGTCAGTGGAGGCTGAGTGGGGAACCTGAACCTCTACTCATATCCAGCAATAATGAGATACCCTCCCCTCCACCACTAGAGCAGTGTCAGAGGAAGTCAGTTAAAACAGAAAGTTCAAATAAGATCTAGTCAAAAATAATTCCCAAATGTCCAGACTTCACCTGAAAATCACTCATCATACCAAGAACCAGGAAGATTCCAAACTGAGTGGAAAAAGACAATCATTAGATGTCAACATGAAGATGCCAGAAATGTTACAATTATCTGACAAAGATTTTAAAGCAACCATCATAAAAATGCTTTGTAAGCAATGATGAACATGCTTGAAGCAAATGAAAAGTAAAAAGTCTCAGAAAAGTAAAAAGAAAGTCTCAGCAAAGAAACAAAAGATATAAAGAAGAATATTTGTGTCATCAGGTCCTGGAGGGAGAGGAGAAGGAGGATGAGGCTGAAAAAGTATTCAAAGAAATAATGCCTGGAAACTCCCCAAATGTGGCAAAATTCATAAACCAACAGATTCAAGAAGCTGAGAAAACTCCAAACGTGATGAACCCAAAGAAATTTGTACCAAGATTACATCTTAGTCAAACTTCTGAAAACTAAGGACAAATTAAAAATCTTGAAGGCAGCAAGAGAGAAACAACACTTTACTTATACGGAAAAAATAATGTGAATGACAGTAGGTTTCTCATGAGAATCCAGGGAGGCAAAGGAAGAAGCATTTTTCAAGTACTGAAAGAATTGTCAACCCAGAATCCTATATCCAGGAAAAATAACCTTCAGGGTTGAAGGAAAAATCAAGACATTTTCAGATGAAGGAAAACTAAGAAAATTTGTCACCAGCAGACCTACTCTGAAGAATGGCTAATGGAATTTCTCTAAACAGAAAGGAAATGATAAAAGAAGAAAACATGAAACATCAGGAAAGAAAAAAGAACATGGTAAGCAAAAATATGGGTAAATACAATAGGCTTTCCTTTTTCTCTTAAGTTTTCTAAATTATGTTTGATAATTACAACAAAAATTATACCACTGTCTGATATGGTTCTAAATGTATGTGGAGGAAATATTTAAGAAAATTATATCATAGGTGGCGGTACTGTAGGTATTATGTATTTAAAATATATAAAAGGAGGTACAGTTTCTACATTTCACTTGAACTGGTAAAATAATGATATCAGTAGACTGTGATGTTATGTATATATAGTGTAATACCTAGACTAACCACTAAAAAAGCTATGCAAAGAGATATACTCAAAAAACACTATAGATAAATCAAAATGGATTTTTAAAAAAGTTCAAGTAACCTGCATGAAGGCAGGAAAAATAAAACAGAGAAGTGAAAAACAGAATAAACAGAAAACAAAAATAAAATGGCAAACTTAAGCCTTGACAGATCAATAATTACGTTAAATGTAAGTGGTCTAAATACACTGATTAAAAGACAAGGATTGGCAGAGTGGATTAAAAACTGTGACCCAACTGTATGCTATCTACAAGAAACTCCCTTCAACTACAATGATATAGGCAGATTGAAAGTTAAAGATTGGAATAAGACATCATATAAACATTAGTCAAGAGAAAGCAGAAGTGGCAATATTATATCAGATAAAATAGATTTTGGAGCAAAGAAAATTTCCAGAGGCAGAGAGTGACATTATATAATGATAATAGGATCAACCCATGAGACAGACACAGCAATCCTAAATGTGTATGCACCAAACAATAGAGCTTCAAACTATGTGAGGTAAAAACTGATAGAACTGACAGGAGAATTAGACAAATCCACAATTACAGTTGGAGACTCCAACATTCCTCTCTCAACGATTGATGAAACAACTAGACAGAAAGTCAGCAAGGACATAGAACTCTATGAAATCAACAATGCCATCAACAAATAGGATCTAATCAACATATATAGAACATTCCACCAAAAAATACCAGAATACACATTCTTTCCAAATGCCCACAGAATATATACCAGTAGACCATATCCTGGGCCATAGAACAAAAATTTTAAGGAAAGCATTTTAAAAGAATTTGTAATAATATGGAGTGTGTTCTCCAATGACAACTGAATCAAACTAGAAATCAATAAGAGAAAGATAACAGGAAAACCTCCAAACAACTGAAAACTAACAATATACATCTAAATAATCAATGAGTCACAGAGGAAGTCTCAGGGAAATTTTAAAAATACATTGAATTGAATGAAAATGAAAATAAAACATATCAAAATTTGTGGGTCATAGATAAAACACCACCGAAAAGGAAACTGATAGCACTAAATGCCTACATTAGCAAAGAGGAAAAGTCTACAATCAATCATCTAAGCTCCACCTCAAGAACCTAGAAAAAGAAGAGCAAAATAAATCCAAAACAAGTAGAAGAAAAGAAATTATAAAGATGAGAGGAGAATTCAGTGAAATTAAAAACAGAAAAATAATAGAGAAAATCAATGAGACAAAGAGCTATTTCTTTGAAAAGATCAATAAAATAGACAAACCTCTTGCAAGACTGACAAAGAAAGAAAAGAGGAGACACAAATTACCAATATCAGAAATGAACAGAGGCTGTCAGTACAGACTCTGCAGACATCAAATGGATAATAAAGGAATGCTACAAACAACTCTACATAAATATGACCACTTAGATGAAATGGACCAGTTTCTAAAAGAAACCCACATTACCACAACTCGCCTAATATAAAATACACAATTTGAGTAGCTTTATGACTATCAAGGAAATTGAGTTTGTAATTTTAAATCTCCCAAAAAAGAACTCTCCAGGCCCAGATAGTTTCACTGGAGAATTCTACCAAATGTTTAAAGAAAAATTAACACTAATTCTACATAATCTCTTCCAGAAAGAAGAAGAGGAAAGCACACTTTCTACTTCATTTTACAAAGTTAGTATTACCCTAATACCAAAACTAGACAGAGACAATACAAAAACAAGAAAACTACAGACCAATATCTCTCATGAACTTAGACACAAAAATCCTCAACAAAATATTAGCACATGTAATTCAGCAATATATAAAAAGAATTATACACCATGGCCAAGTGAGGTTTATTCCAGGGATGCAAGGTTTGTTCAATATTTGAATATGAATCAGTGTAATCCACTATATCAACAGGCCAAAAAAATCACACGATCATATCAATTGATGCAGAAAAAGCATGTGATGAATTTCAACACCTATCATGATAAAATCTGTCAGAAAATTAGAAATAGAGGGAAATTTCCTCAACTGGATAAAAAGCATCTACAAAAATCTTTAGCTAACATTATACTTAATGGCGAAGAATTCAATTCTTCCCCCCTAGATTGGGAGCAAGGCAAAGATGTCCACTGTTATCACTCTTATTTAACATAGTGATAGAAGTTTTAATTCATGCAATAAGGCAAGAAAAGGAAATTAAAAGCATATGTATTGGAAAGGAAGAAATAAAATAGTCCCTATTTGCAGATGACATGGTTGTCTATGTAGGAAATCTCAAGGAATCTACATAAAAACTGTAACTATTATGTGAGTTCAGCAAAGTTGCAGGGTACAAGATAAACACAAAAATCAATTTATTGCTGTATACTAGTGGTGAATATATGGATGCTGAGATTAAAAATACAACTCCATTTACAATTGTTCAAAAAATTAAATACTTAAATGTAAATGTAGCAAAACATGTATAGGACTTGCATGCTGAAAACTACACAATGTTGATAAAATAAATTGAAGAAGATCTAAATAGATGGAGAGACATACCTTGTTCACGGATTGGAAGACTCATAGCAAAGATGTCAACCCTCCCCAAACTGATACACAGGTTTGCATATCTTTACAAATTCCGTCAAAATCCCAACAAAGTATTTTGTAGATATAGATAAGATTTTTCTAAAATTTATATGCAAAAGAAAGGAACTAGGATGGCTAAAACAGTTTTGAAAAGAGAATAAAATGAGAGAAATAATCTGCCTGATTTTAAGACGTTATACGGCTACAATAATCAAGACTACGTGGCGTTGGAGGAGGGATATCCACGTAGATCGATGGAACAGAATGGAGAACTCAGAAACAAATGCCCAATTGATTTTTCACAAAAGTGCAAAAATGATTCAATGGAAGAAACGTAGCCTTTTCAACAAATGATACTGGAGCAGCTGGATATTCATAGGAAAGAAAAAACAGAGAACCTCATTCTAAGTCTCACACTTTGTATAAAATAAGCTCAAAATGGATCATGGACTGAAATGTAAAACATAAAACTATAGCGCTTTTAGAGAAAAAACAGGAGAAAATCTTCAGATCTAGAGTTGGGCAAAGAGTTCTGAGACTTGACACCAAATCTTGGCAATCATTGAAGGTCTATTAACTCCATGGAGTTCTATGGCCTCAGACAAGCCTTCAGCAGTTATTTCAACACCTCACGGAAGGGCTCTAGGACCCAGGCAGGGGCATGAGTGTGTCCATAATTCTCACCCCTTCTTATCCCCACCCCACTCCTATGCCCGTAAAACAGGTGCTAGGTACCATGGTGATGTGTATTTGATACATAAAACTTGCGTGAAGTTATATGTGTGTGTGTGTGTGCGCACACACATTTGCAGGGAACCTCCTCCAAAAAACCACAAAATACCCCAAACAGGTATCTTGCCCTGGAGCTGTGAGCCCTATTCTCTCCTTGCATAAATACTCTCAGCCACTAGGCGGCGCCTTAATTCTTCTCAGTGGCGGCGGTTTTGCTAGTTAACACCAGGGAGTCAGTTCTGAAAGTCTTGAAGTGGATCTTTCTCAACCTGCTGCAGAGTGTGCAAATCATTTCTTCAGCTGATTCGGATGTGTTCTGATGTGCTGGGAAACCTGAGCGTTCTCTCACCCTGTGGAGGTTAATTGCCTTGAAATATTCATTGGATTAAATATATTTAAACCTGCACTGTTTAGGAACTCAGTTCTGTAAAATGCCATACCCAAGTATATTATGGGCATTAAATAATTAACTTTAGCGTGTGAGAGGGAGAGGGGGGGAGAGGGAGAGAGAGAGAGGGAGAGTATTTAGTGCTAGGTCAGGGGTGAGACTTATAGCAGCCCGGTCAGGGATTTGTGACAGCTTTCCACAAGTCAGCTAAATCCTGGCTTCACCGATTACTTGAATTATGTGACCTTGAGCAAAATACTTAAACTCTCCAAGCCTCAACCTCTTCATCTGTAAAATGGGAATGATAGTACCTCAAAAGTATGAATTTTCCAAGTCTGATACATGGGTATTTTGCCTAACACATAGTAGGCACTCATACAAAACAAGACTCAGCTTTTTTCTTCTTCTTCAGATGAGAGGTGGCCTTGGTCCTGGCTCCATGGCACTCCCCTTCCTTCCCTGTGCCAGGGTGCTCTCACCCGCTCGGGGAGAAGCGTTAGAGCATGGGCATTAGGTGCACAGACTCAGGAGCCACACTGCCCAGTCCACGGCCCAGCTCCACCACATCCCAGCTGTGCGACCTCACGCAAGCTTCTTAAACTCTCAGTGCCTCGGTTTCCTCACCTGGAAAAGGGGGGAAATAATAGCACCTCACCTCACAGGGTCAGCTGAGTTATCACATATAAAGTCACAAGCACGGTGCCCGCCACGCGGTTAGTGCTATCCAGGTGTTGGCTGTTATTATTACTTCAGGTTCGATTCGGACCTCATGTGCGTTTAACTCTCAGCTGGCCTTCCCGCCCAGAGGAGGAGCTGCGCTGCCTCCCGTGTCCCACTTTGTTTGTCTTGGTGCCATGCTCAGATTTTGGAACTTCTTGAAGCCCTGTGCAGGCTTGCCTTCTCCAAGTAGCCCCTGCTCCACGTTCTAAGCCCAGCCTCCCCCCTTTCACTCATTCAAATGGACCCCTCCTCAGCACCCTGATTTGTGGCTGCTGTAGGAAATGGAGCAAACCAACTAATTCATACTAAGATGCTAATAGCTGAATATAAGCCCCAGGCGGACAGAAGTGTTCTCTGTCGTATTTGTTACTTATCCCTAGTACCTCGCAGGTGCCTGAATACACAAGGTGCTCCATAAATATCTGTCACATGAATATTTGGGCCTTTGGGAACACAAAGCCTTAGTTGAGAGTAATGCATCTCAAATGGCGGGATTTCAGACATCTTGACAGGCTGGAAAGGAAAATGTTGCAGACAGCACCCTCCTACCTGTGTCCCTCACCTCTCAGTGGCTAGAGGACCTTCTACTTCACTTACACATATAGCCGTTTTTTTTTTTTTTAACTTTTTATTTTAAAGTGAATTTTGACACACAGAAAAGTTGCAAAAAAAGTACCCAGGGCTCAGTTTCCCTGAATGTTAGTTAACATCTTCCATAACCACAGTTCAGTGACCAAACCATGAAATTAACACGGGTGCTATGAAAGTTAGTATGAATGCTATTAATTACTATTAATTAAACTACAGGTCTAATTGGAATTTCACCGGTTCTTCCACTAGGGTGGACCTCACCTTACATTTAGTTGCCTTGCCTCCTTAGTCTCCTCTAATCTGTGACAGGTCTTCAGTCTTTCCTTGTCTTTGGTGACCTTGCCACTTTTCAAGAACACTGGTCAGTGACAGTGTGGAATATCTGTCAGCTGGGATTTGTTGGATGTTTTCTCACTATTAGATCGGGGTTGTGGATTTCTGGCAGCAATGCCGCAGAGTGGTATGACCTTCTCAGCATAAATATCAGGGGCACATGATGTCAATATGTCTTATTACTGGTGATAATTAACCTTGATCACTTGGTTGAGGTGCTGTCTGCTGGGTTTCTCCACTGTAAAATTGCTATTTTCTCCCTTTATAATTAATAAATATCTTGAGGGAGATACTCTCAGACTATGCAAATATTCTGTCTCCTCAAACTTCCTCACACTAATTTGAGCATCCATCAGTAGATTTTGCCTGTAGTAATTATTACTGTGGTATTTGCCTAATAGTGTTTTTTAAATATTTCTCATTTCTTCTACGTTTATTTATTGGAATTCTTTTGTAAGGAAGAGCTGTCCCTGCTTCCTCATTTATTTATTTATGCGATTTAAAAATTTATTTCTGTATGGAATCATGGACGTTTGTTTTATTTTATGGGTTATAATCCAATACTTTATTTATGTATTTCTCAGCTTGTTCTGGTTTTGGCCAGTGAGATTGCCCTCGAGTCAGCTGTGTGTCTTTTCGCGTGCACCATCCTCTTTTGAGCCCTTCCATAAGGTCGTATTTGGTAACCACAGAGATCACCTGGGCATGTCCACCATTGTACACTCCCAGTGTACAAGGAGGCAGACAGCTGTTAGGGGTGGTTGGGCTTGGAACCCAAGTCTCCTGAATGCCTGTCCTGCTCTCTGTCAAGAGAACTTGCTGCCTCTCCACCCATCACAATCTTAGTTCACCATGAAATTCGCATAGCCCCACACATCCCTCTTGCCTCTGATTCCCGGGCTCAGCCAGTCACTGGAGGGCTGGGGGGCTGGGAGGCAGGGCTCTCTCCCTACTTCTGCCTAACAGCTTCCGGAGCCCCTTGCCATGGAGGGCGGGCCTTCCCTGGTGGCTCTTTGCATGTTCCCCCAACGCCTGGCAGGCAGTCAGGATTAGTTGGGAAAGGTAAACCTTTAGGTTGTTATTATTGTTGTTGTTATACTACTGTAAAAGTAAAGCATCCCACTTTTCAGTTAGTGTGGTCAGCCAGAGCTTTTTGTCAATGTGTAGGTACAACTTCTTATTAACGCAATAATGGTTTGAACGCAAATGAGGCTTGTTAAAGGAACATTTAAGTAGAAATGGTTTCCTCTACAGACAGAGAGGAATAAGTGAAAGGATCCCACTAGGAAACATCAAGACGTATCTAGAATGTGGAATATTCTACAAGAAAATTGGCCTGGACTCTTTACAAAGTCAGGATCATAAAAACATAAAACAGAAGCAGTGGGGGTTTTGTAGACTAAAAGAGGCTAAAGAGACATAACAAAATACAATGTGTCAATCCTCAATGGGATCCTGATTTTTTAAAAAGTTATAAAAGTCCTTTTGGAGACAACTGAGAAGATTTGAATTCAGACTGGATATTAGACACCAGAGAATTAATTTTCTTAGGTGTGATAATGGTATTACCGTTCTTAGAAGACCA
This sequence comes from Tapirus indicus, assembly GCA_031878705.1. Classification (NCBI taxonomy): domain Eukaryota; kingdom Metazoa; phylum Chordata; class Mammalia; order Perissodactyla; family Tapiridae; genus Tapirus; species Tapirus indicus. Next base: position 13,502,498 of record CM062920.1, on the reverse strand, counting down.
TCCTTCTTCTTAGGAGATACATGCTGAAGTATTTAGGGGTGAAGAGTTTTGATGTCTGCAACTTACTCTCAGATAATTCTGAAAAAAAGTTTATAGACTAAAGCAAATGTGGCAAAATGTGAACAGTTGTGAAACCTTGGTGTGTAATATGAGTGTTCCTCTTTCGGTATTCTGTATGTTTGAAATGTTTCAAAATAAAAAGTCTGAAGAAAAACTACTCCTACAAACTCCTCTTGTTTTATATTCTCCATTAATTGAGGAAATTCCTCCTCTCTTTTATTCCCATAAAAAATGAAAAAAATCAGTTCCATCCAACTAATCAGGAGTTCAGGAACCCGCATGAACAGAATCACAACTATCAAGCCTGGATCTGTGGAGAGATGGTCAGGATTGGGGAGGAGAGCTCTGGTCTCTGCAAATCTGGGCTCAGATCCCAGATCCTCTGCTGTTTCAACATTCAGTGACCTTGGCTAAGGAACTTCAAACTTCTGGGCCTCAGCTTCCTCAACTGTAAAATGAGGAGGGTAACATGCTATTTGTTGTGAGAATCAAATGTTACATTTGTACATGCAATATAATATGGATATGGGTAATAACCATGTGTAAAGTGGTAGGCCCACCACAAACAGTAGCTGTTGTGTTAGGTACTAAGGGCCGTCTCGTGAGCCGCCTCAGGCCATCCAGTCCTTCTGGGGTGTGCAGAGAGTTGGAGATGATCGCTCAGGCCCCAAGGAGCTAGAGATTGGCTGATGGAAGTAGGATTGGGGGTGGGGCAGGGAGAAGGTGGGGTCTGTCTTTAGGGATCTTGAGATCATTTGAGCAAATGAGATTATACATACAATCACTGTATCTTCATAACTTTTGGGTTAAGAGCATTAACTTATTAAATGTGAACATTTAAAATATGTGACAATGTTTTAAAATTCTGTTTTGGCATAGCTTCTTCCTTTTTTTAAAAGTATCAGGAGCCTCAAGAATAGAAGTATTGACAATTGAATATCTTTATGCAAAAACATATTTTTGACCCTTATGTCACACTATATACAAAAATTAGTGTGAAATGGATCACAAGCTTGAATGTAAGAGCCAACTAAAAAACTTCTGGAAGAAAAAAAATATGTGCGTAATAAAACCTTAGTGATCTTGGGTTAGGCAAAGATTTCTTAAATAGGACACAAAAAGCAAGAAACATAAAAGAAAAAATTGATTAAACTGGACTTCATCAAAAGACAGTGTCTTCAAAAGGCACCATTATGATAATGAAACATCAAGCCCCAGACTGGCAGAAAATGTTTGCAAAACATATATTTAACAAAGGACTTGTATTTAGAACACTTGAAAGATTTCTTACAACTTAATAAAGAGAAGACAAATAACCCAATTAAAAAAATGGGCAAGAGACTTGAACAGACACTTCACTAAAGAACATATGCAGACGGCAAATAAACACGTGGAAAGACACTCAACATCATTAGCCAAAAAAACAGTGAGATACTACCACACACCCACTAGATGACTAAAATTAAAAAGACAATACCAAGAGTTGGAGAGGATATGGAGAAACTTGAACTTTCATGCCCTGCTGGTGTGAATGCAAAATGGTAAGGCCACTTTGGAAAATAGTTTGGCAGTTTCTTATAAAGTTAAACATACACTGAATGTAATTCCTATCCATTCCACTCCTGAGTATTTAACCAAGAGAAATGAGTGCATATGTCCACACAGAGACTTTTATATGAATATTCACAGCAGCTTTATTCATAATGGCCAAAACCTGGAAGCAATCCAAATGCCCATCAGCTGTAAATGGATGAAAAACTGTGGTATGTCCATACAATGCAGTGCTATGCAGCAATAAAAAAGGAATGAACATGCAAAAACATGGGTGAATCTCAAAAATATGGTAAGTGAAAGAAGGCAGACACATAATTACATGATTCCACTTACACAGCATTCTGGAACTTTAAACAAGGGTGTTCTGGGGAAAATAATCTAGTGGCGATGTGGAGGTGACCTGACTGCAGAGATCCCCAGGGTGAAGTACTTGTGGGGAGGTTAGTGCTGTAACCCTGACTTGACCTTGTGGGAGCCTGGGCTGGGGGGATTAAAAAGGAGGTACGAACATCAAGGCCATTATAAAGAGACTTGCCTTCTCATCCTGGCTCTGCTAAGGATGATCTGTGTGCTGTTGGGCAAGTCACTTAACCCTTCTGGGCCTCAGTTTTCTCATCAGTAAAATAGCGATAAAAATCTACTCCCAAGGGGAGTGAAAGGTAAGCTGAAGTTATGGGTAAAGTGTCTCACACCCAGAACAGAAGTGGAGCTCTTTGAAGATTAATTCTCTTCCCTGTTGGTTTCTCCCCCTTTGCCTCTCAAAGACATGTGCTTTGCCCCTTCCCTCTGCTTCACTTCTGTAAGAGATGTAAGCACAGACCTAAACTGGGTCAAAATGTGTCTCCTGGTCAGCTTTTTCCCAGCACCAGCCCTCAGTTGGGTCTTTCTTCAGCATGTCTTGGCTGCTAACATCCTGTGTGACCTTGGGCAAGTCAACTTCCTTCTCTGGGCATCTTCTCCAAAAGGAAGGGCTTGGGCCAGATGATTGCTACTGGCTCCAATTTCAGCTCCTTCACTCCAGGATTCTAGTCCAGGAATGAAGAAATGGCAGAACTCAAGAAGCAGTTGCATATAAAAGTCCGAGGGAGAAGACAGATCCTCTGGGGCTCTGGGCTCTGGGCCTGTGATCGAGCTGTGAGTGGAAAGGGGAGCTTGGGAAGAGTTATTCTAGGGTCTAAAGGAGAAGGATGGTGAATTCAGAGTGGTTCCTGTTTCCCCTCCCGCACAACCTCCAACCCAGCAAAATGTTGTATGGTGGGAGGCAGGGGGGAACTGTCCTTTCTTGGAGGAAAATCACTTCTCAGGATGGGGTCCCTGAGTGTTCTAAATCAGAGATGCTGACCTGCTCTCTTCCTAGACACAGCCGACCCATCGATAGCTTCCGAACAATGGCACCTGGCAATGTCTCATCCCCTTGAATTTCTAGTTTTCCTATGATTTCCATCAGGCTTAGCTACCAAAGCAGTGAAAAAAAAAAAAAAACCCACCTAGCTTCTTAGCTGCCTACTTTTGATGGGGGGGAGGGGCGACACATTTTGGTGTGTCTTTGAGAGGGGAATCCAGTGTGGGCTTGGCTCCTTCCCCTCTGTGTTCCTCGTGACGAGTGAGACACCTCCTATGGGAATAAACTGCCATTCGGGGAGGGCTCAGATCCTGGGACTCGCCAGACACAGACAGGGTCGGCCTCCCAGATCTCCTCCCGCCTCTCTGCTGGGCACCAGGAAGCAGGGCCTGGTCTTTGCAGTGAAACATGAGGCGCCAGCCCCCACGCATGTGGCGGCAAGGGGCAAGGCAAGCTCAGAATGTGTGTGGGGGGGTGTGGCTGACCACACAGGCCTCTGCACAGACCCTCGGCCCCCCACTGGCCAGCAGCACCCACAGTGTGGGGAGGAAACGGCAGAGCACCGCGGTTGATCTTGTGAGCTCAACCTCAGCAGATCCTCCAAGTAGGTTGCTGAGCAGCCTCAGAGAGAAGAGCCAAAGAAGAGCGTTCCCCTCCCTGGCCGAGGGTGACTGATCTCAGTCAGACAAGTCCCTTTTCCTCAAGCCGTGATACCAGTAACTTCCAAACTGGCCTCCCGTGTCAGCCCAAGTTCTAGGTAGACCAATATTATGTCTCTGATGGGCACATATTTTGTAAAGAGATCATGTAGTCACACAGGCCTGGGTTCAGACCCCGGTTCTTCCCCTGAGACAATTGACTTAGCTTCTGGGTGTCTTACTTTCTCCTCTGTATCGGGAGGTTGACAAAGTTGCCCGGAGGATCATCGGGAGAACATCCAGGGCAGCACTCTGTGGGGGGTGGATGCTCCACAAATGCTGCTTCTTCTCACGATTGTTTTGAGGACGCATGCACACGAAGGATCTCACGTACCAGACTGTTGGGGGATGTAGGAAGGTTTGTTTTACTAGACCGGTAGTTCTCAGAGTGTGGTCCCCTGACCAGCAGTGTCGGGGAACTAGCTAGAAATGCAAATGCTTAGACTTCACCTCAGATCTTCTGAATCAGAAACCCTGGGGTGAGGCCCAGCAAGCTGTTGCAATAAGCTCTCTTGGTAATTCTGACACACACTCAAGTCTGAGAACAACTGTACTTTTTTTGCAAACTTGAGCTAAGAGAATTTAAAATAGTGTCATACAACATATTAATTGGTCTCACTTTATGTACCATATTTGAAATAACGCAAATATTCCCAAATAAATACATCAGTATGATTTGCGTCATTTCAAAGCTGGTGAGTGAATGAATTTTGAACAGTACTTCTATAGTGTATTTGAACCACATCTACTTGGTAGTGCCTTTTTAGTTGGGTCAGTTAGGATGCTTTCAGCAACAGATAACAGAAGATCATGACTGAAACTGGTTTAAGAAATAGAAAAATGTATTAATTCATATGACAAGAATTCCACAGGTGGGTACTTTTGGACACAGTTCAGCAGAGGCACCTGGCTGCTCTGTTCTTTCTGTTCTGCATGCTTCTGTGTGTTGGTTTATCCTCAGCATATGGGTATTATGGCTGCAGTGGTTCTAGATGTCATATCCAGACTTGACAACACTGCAAGGAAGAAGCTACTTTTGTGACTCTTTCTTAGGAACCAGGAAGCCTTTCCTGTGAGATTCTGGAAGGCTTCCTCTCAAGTCTCATTGGCGGTTCTTAATCTACATGCCCACCTCTAAACCTGTGACCAGCAAGATGGGAAGAACACAATGGCTTACACCAATCTTTGGGAGTCATTCTGGGTTGAATTGTGTCTGCACGCCCCCCCCCCCCCGAATTTACATGGGGGAGTCCTAACCCCCAGTACTGCAGAATGTGACCTTATTTGGAAATAGGGTCATTGCAGGACGTAATTAGTCAAGACAAGGTCCTACTGGAATAGGGTGGACCCTACTCCAATATGACTGGTGTCCTTATAAAAAGGGGAAATTTGGACACAGACCTGCACACAGGGAAAATGCCATGTGAAGATGAAAGCACAGACTGGGCTGATGCAGCAGAAGCTGAGGACTGCCAAATATTGACAGCAACCTCCAGAATCGAGAGGAGAACATGGAACAGAACCTTCCTCACAGTCCTTAGAAGGAACCAACCCTGCAGACACCTGATCTTGGACTTCCAGCCTCCAGAACTGTGAGACAATAAATTTCTTTTGTTTAAGCCACCCACTTTGTGGTGCTTTATTATGGCAGCCCTAGCAAACTAATACAGAGGTGAACTAGATGTTGAGGAGTCAATCGCCATGACCACTACACCAGCCATAGAGTAATCACTATTATACTAATATCTCTACTATGATGTACACCTAAAATGTGAGACAAGCAGCATCATGAGGTAGAAAGTGCCCAGGCTTTGGAATCCAAAGATCTGAGTTTAAGCTGCATCCCTGACTGGCTGTGTGACCTTGGGCAAATCACTCAAGCTCTCTGAACCACTAAACCGTAAAGTCCACCACTGGACTTGAGACGGGATATCAATTATTAGCGTGGAAGTATTCAAAGATCTTCCCCTCTCCCAGCCCACCAAAGAGAAATCCTCCTTAACTTTCTACCTGGTTCCATCCTATCCCTACCTCAATCCTTCCCCACCCCACTCCACACCAGGAGAGTTTGAGTTGTTTCTGCAGAGCTAATTGGGTGGAGGAAGACAAGACAGTAGAGGAGAGAAAAGGAAGAGTGGAAGAACTTGGCCCTGGGGAAGGAGGTCAGTCTGCAGAATGAAGAGTTGAGAGAAACAGGGGAAGAGATGAGAAAAACAAGCTGAGAAGGCTGGAGGGAGAGACACATGATTTTGAGGGCCTTTTGGCTGATGAGGACTTCAGAGAGAGGAGTATAAGAAAATTAGGAAGGAGGGAAAATAGATTTCCAAGGACATTTGATAGGGGTTCTAGAGTGGATCCACCTTTATATTTTTCAAAAGGTTCTAGTAAAGAATGTGATCCCTGAGCTCTAGAGAGAAAATGAAGTTGGATCACAAACTTACTTTCCTGGAGAACTTAATGAAAGGATTACAAAATTAAAACCAACCTCTCTCCCCCCCACCCCCCTTAAAGCCCCAGCAGCAACCAATCAAGGAAAGGGGTCCAACTTCATGCCATGAAGTCCAAAAAGTGATGGTCAAGGAATGAAGCAGAGAAGCCTGACCTGACTTGCCATCACTCATAAACTTTCCCCATAAGCCACTCCGATGGAAGAAGGCGAGTGATAAAAATTCCGAGAATTCACACAACTATGCCCCAATCTGGAGCAAAAGGGACAAAGTCAGGGCTGCCAGCTTAAATACAGGACACCTAGTTAAATTTGAATTTCAGATAAACAATGAATAATTCATTAGTGTATGCCCCATGCAATATGGGGACATACCCATACTAAAAAAATATCGTTTATCTGAAATTCAGATTTAACTGGGAGTCCTGGTTTTTAATTTTTTATTATTATTTTGATTAAATCTAGCAACACTAGACTGAGGTAATGAGCAGAAAATTAAAAAACAAAACAAAAAAGCCTCAAGTAGAAGCCCATAACTACCCTAGAAAGGAGTCATTGGCAATAGGACTCACCATTCCTTGGGCTCCTTTCTAAACAGGGGTATTGTTCTAAAGTCTTATGGGAGCTGCCTGTGGCTTTAATAAAATCCCAGTAGAGAGAGCCAAAGTCCTCCAGGCTTCGCGTGACTTATACGTGAGTTCTTCCCCTCCCTCCTGCACCCTCAGGATATAAAAAATTGGAGACACTGGCATTACTCTAGCCTCTAGAGCTTGGAGAAGACAAACAGGCTTTGGGTATGGTGGGATGGAGTCCATGAAGGAACTTTTTCAGAGCTACCTACATTATAATGAGCAAAATAAAAACGAATACATCACAAGTATGGAAGCCAGCACTATGTAGAAGGCAAAGGATAGATGAAGAATTCCGCCTAGAAGAAAACCTAGGGAATAAAAGAAAATTCCCTCTGGCCATTTTGAGGCAGTTGCTTTTATCCAGTTGGCTGTTCATCAGATTTCTATAGCAGTGAAAAAAAAGAAAGAAAAGGCCTTAGATCTTTGATTGCTACTTCTGGCAATTAATGGTTAAGGAGAAAATCAAAGAAGTGCCCCAAACAAACAAAAATGATATATGTTCAGGAATATGATTTATACAGTCAGAAATTGTTTGAGTAATGGTGGAAATTCACACAGTAGAATATCATGCAGTGTTGAGAATGAAATTGAGATCTGCATTTTCTATTTCTGAGTGAAAGTAATTAGACCCCTTTGAAACTGATCTGCATACCTGTGACTCTGCGCTCGCTCGTGTTTGTAAAAGTACCCAAGTTGTTATCAATGGCTCCCGTATCTCATGATGGGATTTCTAATTTTTCACCCTTCTCTGTATTGAATTGACTTTTTCCTTTCACATCATATATGTATTGATTTTATTAAAAAAAAAAAAAAAGCGTGTATACCCATTTCTGCCTCCCCTGAGCTCAGGGGACTTGCAAGTTGCCTGAAGTCCTCTGGGATGAGGTAGACCAGATGAGATGAGATCAGGTCATGTTTGCTTCGTAATGAGTGGCCAAACACCTTGCCTGGCTTTGGGACAGTTCTGGAGCCCTGAGCCCTTGGGAAGACTCAGCAACAGCTCCCTGACCTGAAGCTTCAGATGACCCGCTGGAGAGGCAGCTGCTGGGACGTTGGAGTTGTGGCAGATGAATTGTTTTGGAAAGCAGAATGGCGCTGTGGAAGAGTAAGAACCAAGCAAATTATTGGCCAGGCAATCTTGGGCAATTACTTCTCTTCTCTAGCCTCCCTTTCCCTGTCCATAAAATGGAATTAATGGAACCTACATCATAGGGTCATTTTGGAGATCAGATAAAATCATATATGTGAAAGATATTTAATGCATCAGTTCCCTATTCAAAACCTTTCCGTTGTGCTATTCAAATTAGATTTTTTTCATTTTATTGATGATTGGACCTTGGATTGAGGGCAAATTTATTTGGAAATATTTGTGGAAGGATAAATGCCCTCCCTGTCCCCTAGTCTATACCCACACATCTAGCCTTCAACACACTTCAAGATTTCACTACTGGTGGGAGTCTTACAACTCAACTGTTTCCAGAACTTGATTTCCTGTGCATTATCTTATTTGATATGTGGGAAACAAGAGAATTCTACTGTAATTTCTATGAATAGAACATGATTAAATAGTTGTCAGAAATCAGAACAAAAGGGAATGTTTGCACTCAAAAGGCTTGCAATCAGCAGTGAAAGGTCAGAATGGCGCCTGTCATCTGAGATGGAAATGGGGTTTCCATTTCCCCTGCAGGGTGACAGATTCTTGGTTCCCAGCTTTTCATCTCCGGGTTTCAGCTCAATTAAACAGCAGAGTCAGCTTGCTGCCCTGGGCTGAAACACAAGTTGAGCACATTTCATTACTTCTAGTTTATTCAGAACAGCAATTTGGATTTTAAAAAATAACTAAGACAAATTAACCAGACCCCCATGTTCTCTCTGGAGGGACAGTCTGTCCTAGGGTGTGGTAGAAATATTCTCTCTGAGGTCGTCTTCACACAGGAACCCAGTAGAACAGGATTGCTCACCAGATCAGAGTTTTGGAAACAGCCGTTAAGACGAAAGACAGTTTATGACAACTAGTCTGTCAAAGCAGGCAACTCAGAGAGCTGAGTTCCAGGTCAGGCACCAAGTATGTGGCCATGGAAGCCAGGACTAATCACAGCGAGTCTGGACACGGTCCAGGCAATTTCTCCCTCTGGCGACATCTGTATTTTTCATTGAGGCTAATGTTTAGAAAAGATAGGTATACAAATAAACGTGTGTTTAGGCCAGGGACTTCAGAATTTAAAAATGCATGAAGACCCATGTCATAACTTTCCCAAGCCAGAGTCCCAGACCAGGGAAATTTCACCTCTGTTGGGTGGGTGTGCATCCACACGGGGCTTGACAACACCTTGACCCTCACAGACACCCTCTGTGGGAGCAGGGAGGGGAACAAAGGAGCTTCTAGGGGCTGCATCTTGGGTTGAACATGATGAGGAAGCAATGACGTTGATGAATCAGCAACCACCAAATGGTCGAGCACTGAGACCAAGCTCTTCATAATTTTGGTCATTGGTAACCATGGGATTATACCTTGGCACATATTGAGTGTGTGCGTGCACGGGTGTGCACATGCCCATGCACTGAGTGGAATAAGAGAACAGAAATAAAATATTCCAAACAATTCATTGCCCAATTAGCTGTCCTCGCAATTATGGGAATGTGACATTCAGTTAAAAATGCAGTGATCGTTTTAAATTACATTGCCCATTTTGAAAGTGTCCTCCTGGCTCAGTCGCCATGCCAACTGGTTCTTACAGTGGTGCCCTTGCTTTTGAGAAGCAGGCACAATAGTCTCCCTCACACCGAGCCTGAGTCTGCTTTCTGAATTAACAAAGTTGAAACCAGGGAGGGAAAGTGTTGTCGTTGGGAGCGGGGGCTTAGCCAGACTCCCTTTTCAGTGATTTCTCAGGCTTGAAGGTGGCCTGCCTGGTCTGCATCTAAGGAAATATGCAGGGGAAGCAGGGCAGGGCTGCAAAGACTGGCTATCAGGACGTTGTTGTGCAATCAACTAGAGGCCTCTTTTCAAAGCAGGGTGGTTATGGGCAACATTGAAAGACAAGTGAGTACGAGCAAAATCTCAGGTTCCAGAGATTCAACATTACTGACTGATGTCCTGCTGGATTCTTACCAACATTTCCTACTGGCATCCAGAAATCCAAGAAGGAGACAGAATCTGAAAAAATCTTCTTCCTCCTCTTTGTTTTCAAGTATCTGGTCTCATGGACTGACCTGCTCACCCACCCAGGGCCCATCTCCAGGACACAAGGACCCCAGTTTTCTTTGGCATCTTTCCCTCCTGGCACCATGCTGGCCCACTGCCCACCCATAAACAGAGTGCAAGCCTGAATACGATGGAGCCGGCAGTTCCCACATGTATCATTTTCACATTCCTGAGCTCAGAAAGAAGAGCCAAGGGGAATCAAGATCTCGAAGGGCACTGGGACCTCCTTCTGGACAGGCCTCTTCTGCCTTGGGTGGTAGCTCAGGTCCAAGAGCCCGGGGAGGCTCTGCACCCCGTGAACATTTATCTGACAAGCTTATTTGACACGGTATTTCTGAGTAAATGCCATTGGCCAGCACTTCTGCTCCCCTGCACTCTGAAATGTGGTGTTCACAATGGTCACATTACAGCACTTGCTTAAGAGCCAGGGGGCCTTTTGGATCTGGGTTCATTGCAGGCTTTTCTGCTTCACAGTGGGGGAACTTGGACGGGTTAATTAAACTTTCTGAGTGGCAGGGAGCCTTGCTTGTAAAATGGGGATAAAAAATGGTTATTGAGTTGTTGTGAAGACTAAATAAGCATGGGAGGGGTCTAGCACTGTGCCTGGCACATGATCAGTACTCAAAAATGGTAGCCTTTATTATTGTATTTTCATTGTTCCTTTCAAAATGATGGCTCAGTGTCAAAGCTGGGATCCCAGAGACGATCCATCAACCCCTCAGCCTTGCACACAGACCCTGGGGCCTGGAGACCAAGGCACAGCCTGACTGGGCCCACCTTATGATCCACCCTCCCAGGGCCTCCAGTAGGGGCTTTCTGAAAATGGAGCTCTAAAGCACATCTCTTGTACTACATGAAATCCTTCAGTGCCTGCCACTGACCACAGGATATGGGCGGGGCTTCTTGCAGGACTGAGGGTCCTTCTGAACCACCTGAGGCTTGGGCAGGGACCTGAGCAGAGGCAAGGTGCGCACACCCAACTGGGGACCTTGCCCATCAGGGAAAGGTCTGGGGCCTGCATGGGACAGGGCCTGGGGTTCAATCCAGGTCTAGGGAAGACTCAGGAACAGAATGGAATCAGATTTGGGGCAAGCATTTCAGGACCTAAGGGAGGCTGGGAGGAGGCGAGGGCCTGCATGACAGCTGGACCTGAGGGTGACCGTTGATCCTGGGGTGGTGGGAGATGTTGACCTCTCTCTGTCCCCACCATGTGGCTGTCTTGCTTCCTAGTGTGTGAGGAGAAGTGTGGCAGATTCCACCAGCACGTGCGATAGCTTCAGTGGCTGGTGTGAGAAAGAAGCCCTTGCCACAGGCAGTTAAGATGCTTTGGGTTGCAAGTAACTGGAACTCCAGTTCAAACAGGCTTGGAAAATAGGGCTGTTTGTTTTCTCACAATTCTAGAAGTCCAGCGGTAAGGCAGGCTTCAGGTGAGGGACTCTAGGTGGCTCAATGATTTCATCAAGAATGCAGGCTGTCCTTGTGTCTCAGCTCCTCCTGAGATGGTTTTCTTCAGAGTCCCAAGATGGCTGCCAAGGAAAATGGCAAGTACCTGCCCCCTTGTGAGGAGCACAGGAGACCTCTCCCCCAACCATGAAATGTGAATCTTTCCTTTCAGCCTGACTGGGCAATTTAGGGCACCCCAGACCAATAACAGAATTTCCGCCTAGAGCTAGGGGAATCCCAGAACAGATGTGAGACTCAATCGGAAAAGGGGCAGGGAAGAACTGTGGGCTGGGCTGGCAAGCAACCTCTCACACGTCCTAACAAATGCATACCTCACACTGGCACACGGGAAGCACTCCCAGGTTTTCAGGACTGTGACATTCTCTAGCTTCTGGAAGACCGGTGGCAACCTTGAGAGGTGGGCAAGGATTAGTCTACCCTACTTGCCAGAAAAGGGCTCCTTCAAAAAGATGTTAGATGACTGATTCGAGGTCACACAGGCGGAGGAGGAGCAGCAAGTGTTTCTTTCCCCTCCCTGCCCACTCAGAGCTTGTTTGTGGTCTAGAATCCTACGGAGGCCCAGAGGGAAAGAGGGAGGCCCGTGGGTGATGAGTTGTTTGTTCTGTGTACAACCGGCATGGAACAATCCACTCAGGGACAACCCCACACATGCACATCTGAGAACTTTGGTGCTTGACTCCTCCCCACCCCCAGCCCCTAGCTGTCAACCCCCTGCTCTCTGGCACCTACTTTTCCCTGCCACAACCCCTTCTTCCTGCCCATGGGCCCTCCTTTTTCATGTTTTCCCTTCTCACTTCTAGTGACTTTTGTCCCAAGACCCCCCACTATCAGTTAATGACAAAGTCCTGCCAGTTTGGGTGTGACAGTCAGGGACAGGCAGAAGGGAGAGGAAGGACATTCCTATGCAGAGAAGCTGGGGCAGCTCCCCGCAAGAGAACATGATGGTGAAGGCTGTCTGAGCAGATCGGGGGGGGGGGGGGGGGGTTGGCCCAGGCATTGCCTCCTGGAACGTCAACTCCATTAAGGCAAACACGTTGATCTGTCCGTTGGAAGATGTGGTTCCTTCCAAGAAGTTTCCCTGTTGACACTTGGTGCAAAATAAGGGATCAGAAACAGGACTTCAGACAAGCCGGTTATCAAAGGAGCCAAGGGGCAGAGTCCACTCATCGGCTGGTGGGGCTTAACCTTTGCTCCTGGAGGGTGTAAGGAGATGGGTGAGTGTGGCCTTTTTCTTTTTCTTCTCCTTTTTCTGATGGGAGAGCCAGAGTCAAAGAGTATCCATTGTACCCTTCTGCCCTTGACAAGGAGGCTTCCCTTCCCAGGTGCCAGCAAGAGGCCATGGGCTCCTCTGGCCGTTGAGATGCCCTCTCTCCAGGCCAGTGAGTTGGAGGTGGCATCAGGGTCTCCCTGAGTGTCTCGCTCTTTTCTGGGGCTTCTTCTCTCCTTTATCAAAGGGGTCTCCCAAACTTGGCCGCTTCATAATGTAAGGGGGCTCTTTTAGTGATGCCCTAAGTCAATGCCATGCTTTGTAACTTCTCCCCATTTGGAAATAAGAGCATGGGAGGGGGCTGCATGACCTTCAATGAGGTGGTTATTTTCCTTAGGCCCCATCATAACTGGGAACAGTTCTGGAGTGGAAGTCAGGAAAATTTGAATTCAAGTCCCAGCTTCCTCTGCCACTAAGTGATCTGGCTTCTAATAGACGGGAGGGGTGTCAGATGAACACTAAGGCCCCTCCTAGCTCCAGTTGTGTGAATTTTATTGAACTCTTACCCCTAGAGTCAGAGTTATAATCAGGTTGCCACTGTGGGATCTTGACTTTAAGAAAAAGCTTTATTGATGAGTAACTGGCCTATAGTAAACTTGGGATCCTGACTTCTGGCCAAGATGGGGCAACGGGGACTAGAGTCTCCCTCTCACAGGTCTTCCACAACCTCATGTTTTAGAGAAATGTAGCTGTTTCCCGGCTGACACCTTTGCCGTCCCCAGCACCTCACCCTGATTAGAGAAAGCAGCACCATTTTTTCTAATCATCCTGACATTTCCAACAAGGTCATTGTTCCTTCAGTCTGAAGGGATTTGAAGTCGTTCTAATCTGGCTGAGCTCACGTCACATGGCACCAGCTTCCAGGGTTCCTGTTACTGGAAGTGCATTAACATTCCCCAAAAGTCCTAATGGGGCTCAGAAGGGGCCTCCAGGCCTGTGATGAGAGACAGAAAGAACGTTGAAAGGGTGGTCATTTAAAAATATTAACTAAATCTTTGGAATCCTGACTCTTTCTGCAAAGAAGCAGGTTTTGTCCAATTCTCCCATGCTCCCCGGGAGAGCCAACAAGGCCGAGGGGGAGTGGGATGAGCCAAACAGCGGCAACACCCCAAAGCCGGGCTGTGAAGAAAGCCTCCCAGGAGACCGTGATGATTCTAAAGTCTGGGAAGTTGGGGTAAAGCAGATTAATCTTGGGTTACAAGAGAAAAAGAATCTTCCAATTTATTCTAGATCATCAGCCATGTGGTCAATCAGTCTGTATCCACTGAAAAAGTTATAAAAAAATAATTACTGACACAAGAAAAGTCCCCACTGACCAGCTTCTCATCCTCTGCGCTATTGACGTTTGGGCTGGGTCATCCCTCACTGGGGGGCTGTCCCGGGTGCTGTAGCATGTTTAGCAGCGTCCCTGGCTTCTACCCATTAGTAGCACCCCACCCCCAGTTATGACAACCAAAAGTGTCTCCAGATATGGCTGAGTGTCCCCTGGGGGGCAAAATTGTCCCATTTTGGTTTAAAAAAAATAATTATAGACTACTCTTTTAGCCCCTATTTACTGTCTGACTGTTGTGTGTCAGGCACTGTGTTAAGGGCCTTCAGATAAGATCTTGTTTCTCTGTGGCTGCTGGATCACAGTGGGCCTTTTATTTTCTTCTTTCATTATGAGGAACACATACAGCAACAGGATCCTCCTATTTCTCTAGTTAATTTGCAGGTTCTCCCTCTGCCTCCTGCTCTACCCAGTGCTGAGCAAGGAAAAGAAATTGGAGTCCCAGCCCTGTCAACTCTTAGGGGTGTGCTTTCGGAATCCTTCTCACCCTTTTGAGCCTCATTTATAGGACGAGGATACTGATACCTGCCTCGCAAGGCTGTGAGGCTCGGACACAAAATCTGCGTGGAGAGGTCACATGTCCGCTGTGCCCGCCACCAACTCCTCCATGCCCGGCCGCTGGGCCTGGTTCAGAATAGGTGCTCCTTGAACGAACAGGCTGAGGAAGAAGGTATCTGGCATTGTCACAGGCGCTGGCATCGAAGTGTGCCTGATAAATTCTCCCTGGTGACTGTGAGTGTCTGCCATACAGACAGGCAGAGACAGAGGCTCCAGCAGCATCGGATGCTCGAGCAGGACACTGGCTAGAACCACCTCTGCCCTGTGGAGTTTACCATCCAGGAGGATGGGAACAACAAGGAACAAGAATTACAAATCATTAAATATTTGCAAGTGTGAAAATACTGCAAAGCGGAGGTTCAGAGTTACCTGCCTGCTCACACTCACCCGGACGCACACTCACATGTGAGCACAACCAGCCACGGGCAGGAGAGACCACCTGCTCAGCGATCGAGCTGTGGGATTGCGGTTAGCCAAGGAGCTAGGCTCTGGAGAAGTTTTGGAGAGGTTTTCATTGCTTTTTAAGCTTAAAACAATGAACTTTAATAAAAGAAAACATTTCCACTGAGCCTTTAAATACTTAATAAGAGGTAAAAGTAATTAAGGCTAGTAAAATAGTCTTTTTGGTTCCAATTCAATAAGTGCTCTCTTTTATTAATGTCATTGTCCTTAAAGATTGGGATGAAGATTTGTCAGCATTTGGGAAAGGTCCCATTGGCCCGAAGACTGATGGATGGCTGGAGTAAGGCAGCCACTTACCTGGGAACTTGCCCTGGGAACACCAACAAGAGACCCGGCTCTGTGAGGCTGTGTCCAAACCCTGGCCCTGCCATGTCCTCCTGGCTGTCACTCCATCACCATGTGCTCCTCCCTACCCAGGTGAGCCTCAGTTTCCTCATGTGTAGAGTGGGGATGGTCCCGCTGTGCAAGGTTGCGTTAAGGATTCAGGAGCTAAGGAAAATCCCTGGCACACCACGTGGTACCAGGAGGGGTCAGTGGATGACGGCCCCCCTCCCCTTTACTCCAGAGACAGAGTCTCCCAATCATACTCGCTCTTTAAAACTCAGGTCAGGCCACAGTGGGGGTGGGCAGGGAGCCCCATCTCTGTGGCGTGCTCCCCTTGGGCGTCCTTGCAGCGCTCCAAG
The DNA here is from genome assembly GCA_031878705.1 of Tapirus indicus. Taxonomy (NCBI): domain Eukaryota; kingdom Metazoa; phylum Chordata; class Mammalia; order Perissodactyla; family Tapiridae; genus Tapirus; species Tapirus indicus. The sequence goes on along the minus strand of CM062920.1, from coordinate 13,486,800 downwards.
TCTGATTGGGAGCTCCTGGAGGGCAGGGGCAGGGGCCACTGGCCTGAGTGTTCCTCAGAGCCCATTGCTCTCAGATGCCTTCCGCCTTCCCTCTTCGGCTCTGTGCTGCAGGGAACTACATTTCCCAGGCTCCCTGGCAGCCCGCTTCAGGCTTGTTTCCACCAGCGGGAGCACTGATGGGAGACTGGAAAGAGGGAAGAAAGGAGAAGCCAGGGGGTTTCTCTGTCTGTTCCTCCCTCTTCTGTTTTGGGGGTGTTTTGGCAGTGATTGTGTCTCCTCTGATAGCCCCTCCTGCCATGGTCCCACCCCCGGCGCCCCCCGCAACCCTAGTTCTGGGTTCTGATAACACCACTTTACTCCCTCTGTCCCTCTGTCTCTCGGAGTAGTGGCAGCTCCTGCTGATGTTAAGTTCCAAGCCACTTCACCATCTCCTACTAGGCTTCTAAGCTTTCCCATCTTCTGTGGAAACAATTCCCTGTCCTGAATTCCCTCCACATGAAACGCCTGGCATGGCTGTTTCCATGACAGAAGTGCGTTCTGTGTCCTCAGCCCCTGACCATGGTAGGAGCTTACTGACCTCCTATTGGCTGAATGCATTTTCTGTTGTAACATTCCAAAAAAGGGGGGATTTGTCCACCTTTTCCAGGACTTCCCCTTGGTCCCCCCTCCCTTCCCATAACCTTAGCAATCCAGCAGCATGAGGAGCAACTCAAGCGAGGGCCAGCCCCAGCAAATCTGTGACCGAATCTTTAAAGTTCTTCAAAATTCTGTCTAGTTCATTTCTATTTCTTATTCTCAGGCCCCAGATTCTAATTGTATCCATTTACACAAGTGTAATCAGTGAGCCAAAATTTAATATCCCCAACCTCTGCCCTTCTAATCAATCACAAATCACAAGTGAAAAGAGCCAGTTCAAGTGGAAGAACTGGCTCCGGAAGGCCAGCTCTGTCCACCAGTTCTGTCTGCTCTGCACAGAGGCAGGACCTGGACCCCCGGCTGGAGAGAATGCAAGCGAGTCACTTCCAATGATGTCCTGTCTGCAGTGGAATTAGTCTGGAAGGAGACTTAAAGTGAATGCTGATTTAAGAAAAATAAAGCCTGACTTCACATGACTGAGCTGAAATGGCATCAGAGGTCTCCTGACTATGCCAGAGGTCTGGAGCCTGCTGGGGTTGGTGTGGACGTCTGGGCAGGGGGAGGGCCACCCCATCCCTGCCAGGGGCTGCCTCCTGTGTGGAGGGTCTCAGACCCTGGAGACAGACCCTCCTGGGTTCAAATTCTGCCTCTGATATTTATCAGCTTATGGGGTCTTGGGTGAGTGAGTGACTGTTCTGAGCCTCAGTTTCCTCATCTGTAAAATGGGCTCCTCTATCGTAGTCCTGGAAAGAGCTCCAGGCTGGAGGAAGTGCTTAACAAAAGGCCTATTAGCCTCTCCTAGAACACTGATTAAGGACCCAGGCCAAGCCTCTAGAGCGCCTGGAAGTACACTTGCTCTGTGTTGACTTGCCTAGTGTATTTAAATAAACCCTTCTGTGCTTTGGAGGGGGAGGACAAAATTAGAGAAAGCCCCTGGGGCCTGTCTCAGTTGCTGTTGCTCTGGCTGTGGTCTGTGCCCCAGAGTTAGTGCAGACATAGCTCACATCTGCTCCTCTTTTCTGCATTTGCTCATGGTGGGTGGGGGTTCTGCCCCAAGGCTCTCCTCCTCTTTTCCCCTCTTGTCCCCCCCTTCCTCTCCTCTCCCCCACCTTCCCCTCTCCCTTCTCCCTCCCTCCCCTCCTCTCCCATTCTTTCCTCCTATTCTGCTCTTCTCTCCTCTCCTCTTTCTTCCTCTCCCCTCCTTTCCCATCCTTTCTCCTCCTCTTCTCTCTTCTCCTTTCCCCCCTCCTCCTCCCCTCACCCCTGGTGACATCATCACTTCCAGGCCTCAGAAATGTCTGCGACAGTTGGCTGCTCCTTCAGCTCCAGCCCCAGCCAGTGAGGGCTGGTAGGTTCATGACGGGGTAACATTTAGCCACTGGAGGGTGGCAGTGGGCCGTGGGGAGAGGGCAATCCGACTTTGCAATCCTTGCTCTGTCACTTCACGTGCAGCAGGTCTAAGCCAAACCCTTGATCTTCTCTCTGGCATCTCCTCTCCCCTTCTGCTGCTACACCACGTTGAAGACCATCCTTCTCCCTCTTGCCCAGACTCACAACTGTCTTTACTGCCTCACCTCCTCTGTGAGCTTCGTGCAGCCACTGCCTAGTTCAGGGGATCCTTCAAGCTCCTCTCACCTCTTGCCTTCCCGCAGCCACTCTCTGGCCCTGACATGGGTCCCTCACTGCTTCTCCCCTGAACTACTTACTACAGCAAACTCCCCATGGGTGAACCTGAGTCCCTCTTCTCCCCTCCACGTGTCCTGCAAACAATGGACAGAGTATTCTTTCTGGTCCACGTCTCCAATCACGTTGCCCTGTGCTCAGAAGCCTGCACTGGCTCCCATGATCCTCTGACTGAGGCCCAGCAGGGCGTTGACCACCGACCCTGGTCTGAGTTAACACCCTTCCTAGCCCTGGCCTCCTCTCTTCCATCGTGGGCAGGGCTATGCTCCCGCCTCTCCCCAACCCTCTTTGCCTTTTTCTGCCTCGTGCCTCGGCTCATGACAGTTCCTTCTCTGATGTGCCCTGTTCCCATCACCCGTGGCCATCCTCCAGGGCCTGAACACCTCCCCTGTCATGAAGCTGCTCCAGAGAGTGTGACGTCACTTCCCCTACAGGGCTCAGCACACACAGGTGGGGGCCCTGATGCAGCACTGCAGGAACACAGGTGGGCGGTTCATGGGAGCTTGGGCCACCTGTGGAGATGGATTGGGCTTTTGCTTGAGAATGTGTGTGTGTGTGTGTGCACATGTGGGTGACTGCACCTTTAAAAGAAATCACATTTTAACTGAACGAGGCAGGGTTGTCTGTGTGCTTGCCAAGCACCTGCAGGCGACTCACCTCAGGGAGCCTGTAACAACACAGATTCCTGGGCCTTGCCCATGACTCAGAGCCAGAATCTTGAAGAGGGAGGGAGCAGGAATCTGTGTTTTCAAAAAGTCCTCCTGGTGATCTTCAAATTTGAGGACTGTAGTGAGGGATCTCAATGTTACAGCTTTTAGAAATCAAAGAGTTTTAATGAACAGAATCACTACCTTATCATATATGTATGTGTAAATATGTGGGATTGGGAAGGGGAATGTGTGTGTGTGTACGTGTGTGTGTATGTGTCTGTGTATATTTCACAGTCTATATACATAGACACATACACGCATATATGTGGTATTGACTGTTGCTTCAGTCACTGTGCTAAGATCTTATTCAATCCCTACTACCCTCTACGAAGCACGTTCCATGGCCCTTATTTTACAGATGGAGAAACAGAGGCTCAGAGAGAGGAAGTAACCACTGCATAGTCACACAGCTGGAGATTGGTGGGGCAGGATTTGAACCAAGGGCTGACGCTGAAGTCCATGCTCAAGCCACTCTGCTAAGCTGCCCGTTTGTGAGCCAGGATCTTCATGGGACAGGTTTTCTTCAGCTTTCAAGATCAGGCCCCCTGGTTTATAGCTAACCCCAAACTCTCTCATGACACCCCCCTGGAGGCTGGGGTTCTGAGAGTCCTTCCCACCAGCCTGCCCCTCCTCAGTATAAGCCTCAGATGGGTTTTAAAAGGCAACCCCTTCCACTCTGTCCCCAGACAGCACTGTCAGTGCTGGGGTGAAGTCTTTGTCATGCTTTGGTTTTGAAACAGGCTGCGGGAACAGAAATATTAGGTGGTGACTTGCCCTCTCTCTTCCACTGTGAGTGCAGGACAGGAAGGCAGGCCCTGGCCCGAATGACTGCCCTGGATTAATAATCGGTACCTCAGATTTGACCACTTTTGAGTTCAGATGCCTCTTCGTTGAATAAGAATGATCAATAGGGGCCACCTGGTGGTGCAGCGGTTTAGTTCGCGCTTGGCAGCCCGGGGTTCGCGAGTTCGGATCCCGGGTGCCCGCGGACGCACTACCTCTCAGCCATGCCGTGGCGGCATCCCATATAAAGTGGAGGAAGATGGGCACGGATGTTAGCCCAGGGCCAGTCTTCCTTAGCAAAAAGGGGAGGATTGGCAACAGATGTTAGCTCAGGGCTGGTCTTCCCCACAAAAGAAACACAAAAAACAAAAGAATGATCAGTGGAATAACACAGCCACAATCAGTCTTTCACACCACATGTAAACTAATTCACTCAGTTACTCTTCATTTGTGGGAAAAATACACTAAGCAAATCCCACTTGGAAAATGAGAGTTTTAAATTATAGTGTTTGTTATCTGTAACTGAAAAAGTGCTGTGCACCAGTAAGGAACGAGCACAGTGTTTCCAAAACACTCGTGGACGTGAAGTCTGCTGTGGAAAGCGGGGCCCAGGGGTCAAGGCCAGGCTTCTTTGCTGCAGGACTTTTCAGAGCTTCAAAGACACTAATTTCCACTGTGAATTTCTAAGAAGGGGATAGTTCTCAGCATTTCCGAAGTTCATTTGACCATGAAACTTTTCACAGAATCTTGGGGGATAACATTCCCTAGACTGAAGTTTGCAAAACCTGGGATCAAAAATTACTAATAAATCTGACCCCTTACGTGTGCAGAACACTTCATAGCTAGTCCCCAGTGGGCTTTCAGACACAACCTTGTTCAATAGGATTTTCCTGAGGGACAAAGGAGAGAGTCATTTGAGGCTGGGGTGGCATCAGTTGGGGGACATGGGGCTCCTGGAGCAGCTCTAGGGAAGCTGGGGACAAAGGGCCCACTTCATCAGTCCCTCCACTCGGTCCCGGGCTGTCACAGGAGATGGGCCTGCACCTCCTCAGGAGGCTCCCCTCCTCTCCAGCACCCATGGGAGGACCCCCCACCTCCCCCAGGTACCGATCCAGCATGAGGCTCCAGCCAGACATTTCCCTGGCTTTCTTGCCACAGGGACATGGCACGGTTGTTGGGAGCACAGTCACATGGGAGTACAGTCATGGCCGCCTGTCACAAGGGCTTGAGCCAAGGCTGGCCCTGGGCCACATGGCCAGATTAAAGCCTTTCTCCCCACCCCCCAATCCCATTTAGGATGCTCAGGATCAATGAATGATCTAATCATTCAAATCACACCAGTGTGCTAACACCACGGGCTACTCCTCTTGGAATAAACCTACTCTTCAAAGGCAGTGCTTGCCTAATTATGGGATTCCAGGCCCTGCTATGCTACAGAGGGATGAAGGAGATGGCTTTGACCTGCAGTGCCTTCCCAGGCATGAATGATCCACCATAAATCCATCCCTATTAATTACTCTGCTCTTCCAGGTGCACTATTCCCTTTGCGTATCCAGCAGGAAAACACAGTGCTGCTCAGAGTAGTGAACCAATGTTCTGGAAACACCAGGAGGCCTTGGAGGTATTGACCTATTGCTGCTTAGCGTCTACTCATCTGGATCCCTGGGGTTGTGGAGGGAGTAACTCCACATATTGACCAGAGCTAGCAGGGACCGAGCCCTCACCAGGTCCCAGGTCCCGTTCCCGGCACTTTGTATGTATTAACTTGCTTTATCCTCACAGTGACCCAGTGGAGGAGATGCTGTTTTTGTCTTCTCCATTTATAGAAGACAAAAACAAAGATAGAGAGGCCAAACAACGTGCCTATGGTCACCCAGCTAAGAAGTGGAGTGGCAGGACTTGAGCTCAGGCTTCCCGGCAGTGCTTGGTGACCCCTCTGCAGGGTTCCAGTCTGCCCAGGGCTGAAGGGCAGAGGGCTGGCCTGGACCAAGAGCAGCCAGTACTGCAGACCTGCAGAGGCCTTTAGAGGTAGCTCTGCCCCTGATGCTCAAGCAAAGTACAAACTGGAAGGCATATGCATCTTAAAATAGAATCTTGGAGAAATGAATGTGTTATCCAAAGGAATGAATCTCAAGTGGGCAATATTCAAGAATCAGTAGGGGATGCTGTGTTGGCCGGAGAATGTTTCCAGGTAAAACAACCCCCCAAACAAACTAACTAACAAAAACCAAACCAAACTAAATTAAAAAATAAACAACAACAACAGAAGCCACACGGAAAACCACCATGCCAGGCAATCACCTCTTCTGCCTGTGGATGAAACTGACAGTTCTGGAAATAAAGGGAGATAGATGTAAAGGGTTGCAAAGTATGGGAGTGGTTTTTGTTTTCTCATTTAATGCCAGGTTTCAAAGAAGGAGGAATATGTCTGTCACTGTTACACACTCATTCAGTTTAAAACCCACTCAGATGTCTTAATGGGCGCTGTCACAAGTGGGAGGGTCCCCGCAGCTGCTTCCCGAGGCCCGTAGAGGACTCTTCGTGGGGAGCGTGGAGTGCATGCTCGGTGGGCCCCCTCGCAGCCATCACTTCTTTTTGAACACTTGATGGCACACCTGGTCTCCGCAGGTCATCTCCTGCAATGTCAGAAAATGAGTGAGTGACTAACAAGCCAGGCCTTCCTTCTGTCCAGCCCTGCCCTCTTGGTGTCAGTGAGTTGAGAGGGTGGAGCTGGAATAAAGAGGACACTTCGTTATTCTGGGCAAAGTGCATCTCATAGAGCCAATCAGCTGGCATGCCCTGCAGGTAGCAGTAATTCCATTCTGACACTGGAATTGAGCTTGAACAACTATAAAAATGAAAAATGCAAAGAAATTACCCTCTTGGGCGGGATTTCTCCTACTCTCATGATTAAAGCAACATGGCCTAATTTATGAAAGGCAGCAAAGCCATGAAGAAGGGAGCGATCTAGTGGGGAGAAGCATTTGGAAGACAAGGGCCTGGGAAGATGCCGGTTGGCGAGCTGTCCCTCCACCCTGTGGGCTTTCCGGCCTTTGGTGATTGGAACGTTGGTTGGTGGCAGCACAGGCAACGACAGGGTGTGGGCTGCAGAAGGGCTCCCCAGGCCTGCCTGTGCAGACAAGAGGCTGCTTTTCATCCAGACACAGGGATCCCCAGGCCTTATCCACACTTCATGACCCTCTGAGGGAGGAGACAAAAACGTGAGCGTGGGGACAACCTGAAACCACTGCAGTTGACGATGAATCCAGTGTCTCAGCTATAGGGACCTTTGGGGACTGCACTACAATTAAAAAAATCCATCATCCAAACCAGAGCAGGTAGGGAAACCCATCGATGGAAACACGGTGGATGCCTCCCATTTGTCACCAGTTGACATTGCCTCTGAAATAAAGATCTCAGGTGAGGCAGGACTGGCTCTGAAGGGCACCCCAGTGACCTAAATCCCGACATTGGAGCCAGGGACCTGCCTGCCTCCATAGGTGAGGGGATGAGTGAAGAACCATTCACTGAATGAGCCATTTATTTAACAAATGAGTGAAGGAGGGAAAGATTTTTCACTCTTTGAATGCTGGATGCATAAATCGCCTTGAAGATTGAAAAATTAAGCTATCTAGACAGATAGAATTTATTTAAGGATATCAGCAATTGTTCTTACTGCTCTGTTCCAGTACCAAATAACCTAAAATATTTGGGGACCAGGTGGACATACCTTATGATGAGAGGCCAAAGCCTGTGGTCTATAGGCAGTTCCCAGGCCCAGCTGCCCCCTGTCCAGCCCAGCCCCACCCCCACCCCTCTTCTTCCAGGCTCCCATAACCAGGAGGAGGCCTGGTCCCACCCTCTCTAGGGCTTCTTAATTCTGTGCTGCACATTTCTCCCCTGCTGGTCTTTAACAGGTCCCCTGCATTTCTCCTTGGATCTCGGCTTCCTAACTCAGCAGTTTGAACTCTCATTTTAATTGCAGCCGTTCACAGCAAGAGCCATATAGATTTCTTCCTGGAGTCCCCTGAGCCAGGTGGGAATGGCTTTCTGACTATATGACCACACACATTTGGCTGGAGCTCAGGGGAGGAGTTCAGGGCCATTTTTCTTGTTAAAGTGCTTGACTAGGTGAACCCGCAGTTGGTGTAAGCACAGTGGAAGGGAGCTGGGCAGACCCCGGGACTTACCAGGTACAGCCTGTCCCCCTCAACCCACTGCCTCCAGCCACGGTTCTCCTTCTCCCCTTTCTGCACACACACGAGGACATCACCTTCCCAGGTGACCAGCGTCTGCAATGACAGGTTCCCGAGTAAATCAAATGTATGGTCCTGATTGGGACCCAAGAAACCTGAGCCTGCTGCTGGGGTTCCTGCAGCCAGTCCCGGGGCTCCTGCTTGCCCACAGGGCAGAGCCCTCAGCTTCAGCCAAGACAAGATCCTTCCAGCCCCTTTTCCGCATACACCCCCATCCCAGCCAAACCAGCTCATCCTGGCTTCTTCTCCTCTCTTTTGAAGAATTCCATTCTTCCATTTTACCATATGGTAAAGATAGCACTCCAAATCCGTGGGGGAAAAGATGATGAATTTGACTATATAATGATGTAAAATTTCTGGAAGGGGGAAATATCTCAAAGTCAACAGACGAATAACAAACCGGGTAAAATAATTGTAGCACATATCAGACAAAGACCCTATATATAAAGGGCTCCTGTAAATCAATAAGAAAAAGATCATTAACCTAGCAGGAAATTCAACAAAGGACACAAACCAATAGCTTACAAGGAAAAAAAAAAAAAAACCCTAGCAGACGGCTTTTAAACATAAGATATTCAACCTTACTCATAATAAGAGAAATGCAAATTAAGGCTGTGTGTTTTCAGATACAATTCATCATATGGTCAAAGATCAAAGAGTCTGATAATACATGGAATTGGAGGGGGCGCAGAGAGGCAGGCACCCTCATGCATGGCCAGTGGGTATATAAATTGGAATGAATCTTTGCAGGGCAACTTCACATTACCTTTCAAAATACACCATTGTGTATACTCTTTGACCTCGAAATCCTCCTTCTGGGAGTTTTCCCTGCAGGAATTACCTTGGGAGGACTGCCCCCTAGAGGGCAATAACAGAGGCAGGAAAATACCTAACTAGTCAGGGGGGCCCGCAGGTGGTTCCAGTGCCAGCCTCGTCATCCAGAACCAGGAAGGTGGACCTTCTCCCGCTCCTGGGTTTCCTCCAGGCAGCAGTGCTGACTGGTTAGCAGCACAGGGGTGGCAGCAGAGATGCAGAGCTCGTGCTGGACAACCAGGCTGAGCTGACCAGCAGGCTGGAGAAGCCACAAGCCTGCTGAACCCTAAAAAACTCAAATCCCTGTGCATATATTTACAAATTATACACCCCAACTCCTCCTCCCTCTGTTCCCCTTTTAAGTCCTCTAGTACCTGCCTTGGGGCCACCTGCACCACCCCAGGTGGTCCTCCAGGGCCCCCCGCCTCTTATTAGGCTTGCACACACACCTCCTGAGATGCCGTCATACCCATCAAGCAGTGGTTTTGTGTCATTGCTGTCCTTCCTCGGTGATGACCCTGACTCTGGTTAGTTTTCTTCCAAGTGTGTGCAAACCACATCGCGCCTCTATGAACAATATTATGCTAAAGACCAGATGTTTACTCTCCTCCGTATCTGTAAACCCAGTTAGTGATAAACTGACCTGTGTTTTTTTCATTCACTGTCCTTGCACATTCCGGTCCGTTTTTTTTTTTGGTACAGGTCTGTTTTCTACAGATTGTTAAGTCTACCTATTTCTAAAATAATATTTGACCTTGACCATATTATATATTTTATGTACAGTTTTATTCCTCCTCATTTTACTCCTCCACACATCGCAGCATTGTTTGTTACAGCAAAGGACTGGAGGCCTCATAAATCCTGTCAGTGGGTGGCTGGTTAAATATGGTGTGCCGTAGCCCTGCTCCGCAGCCCTCGAGGGGAGGAGGCCGTTCTGTGCTTATGGAGAAGAGCAGTCTCCACAGTGTGCAGTTTCAGCTAACAGAGCAAGGAGAAGGGCTATGTGCATAAAACAAGAGGGGAGGGTGTGTGCACGCGTATGCTTGCACATGTTCTCTGCAAGGAGGTAAAAGAACACAATAGTGATTGTCCCTGTGGAGGGAACTGAGGGGCTAGGGCCAGGATGGGAAGGAAATTTCACTTTTCACTGTTTAGTTTTTTTTCAAACATCTGCATGTACTAATATTCCCCAAATTAATTTAAAAATAAAATTCTGCATGCTTTTTAAAGAAAATATAAGTTCCCTCCTCCTTCAGGGCCATCCTAAGCCTCAGATCTTCGAATGTCTTGGAGAAGCTTAATTCACAGGTTGCTCTCCTTGCTCTTCTGGGAGGGAGATGTTGTCATCTGGAATATTCATGTGTTGTGGCCCATTGTTGGCCTTGGACTCTGAGTTTCCTCCCAAATAGATGAGGAAGGACCCATGTCTTCCATTTGGGTGAGGACTATGTCTCCTAACCCCTGCAGCCGCACCCTGCCTTACACACGCTGACACCCAATACATGTTGATTGAATTAACATCTGTCTTGCTCACTAGACAACAAGCTCCATGGAAGAAGAGGCGATGTCAGCTGCTCATTTCCACAACCCCAGACTCGGTACACACACCAGCACGTAGTAGGTGCGTGGTAAGCATTGTTGAGTGAATCTGTGACTGAATGATTTTGCTGAAACAGAATCTTGAGGTAAATCTACATGGGGGATCAACGAGCATGTAAGTAGTCTTCATTGATGATCGTTCTTGACAACAACTCAGCGAGCCCACCTCCTTGCATTAGTTTCTACCACTGGAGTACACACATGTCCATCAATGTGGACAGTACATGGTAATTGTCCACCTACTTGTCTGCTTCCTCATGAGGCTGTGAGACCTCTGAGAGCAGAAAAGAGGGTCTGATTCACTGACCTGGGCCCCGCATGGAGTAGGGGCTTACCAACTTTTGTAGAAGGAACAAAGGAGAAAAGTGTTAGCACTCAGGGGACTTTCCTAATATTTTATTTTAATACTCATATTGGGCAGCAAGATTAAAAGTTATTCTGACCCTAAAGTAAATTGGTTACCCATGAATCACAGTAATACCTACAGTATTATAGCCTTACTCCTACATAAAACAGAAAATGAGAAGAAGAGAAAAGAGATTGGTTAAATGAGGTAAAATTCCACAATTCAATTTGCTTTTAGTTGGTGTCCTTCATCCCTGTATCAGAGGAGGCTTTAGAAAGAGGTTCAGTTGCCTTATAAGATCTTGAGGTTGAGGAGGTGAATACCAGCGAGGAAAGTCATTGCTTCTGAGCTGGGGGATGGAGAGGGAGAGCGTGCCGAGGGTGGATGTGCTTGCAGGGAATTACAGAGGGAAGCTGGACCCACACTGTGATTTCCTGTCAGTGTCCAAAGTCAACATCATTAAAAACAGCTCTTGATGCTACATTAGATACAGGTACTGCTCATTGTTAAATTTATAGAAGTTGATAACTATGCTGTGGTTGTATGAGACTATCCTAATTCTTAGGAAATACATACTGAATTATCTGGGGGTAACGTACAAATGACGAAACAAATGGGCAAAAAGTTAACATTAGGTGACTCCTGGTAAAGAGTGTGGGGGGCTCTTTTTATATTCTTGCAACTTTTCTGTAAAGTTGAATCGCTCCCAAATAAACTTTCTTTTTTTAAGGAAGATAAAAGCTCTTTAAATTAAGAGCAGTGAAGGACACTATTAACATGGTTCAACCCTCCCCAGTGCACCTGCCCTCATAAAGAGTTATTCCTGTGTGCCTGCCTTCCCCGCTGGCAATCCCTGAGGTGGGGGCCTCCTGGAGGAGGGAGTTCTCCTGGCTCCTCCCTCCCTCACAAGAGCTTTATTGGCTCTAACTGCCATCATCTATACCTCCTTTTCCCTGCCCTTACTGTCTGCCCCAATTACTTATATTTTTAAATTGAGATATAATTCACATACCATAAAAGTCACCCTTTTAAAGTGTACAATTCAGTTGTTTTTAGTATATTCATAAGGTTGTAAAACCATTGCCACTACCTAAATCCAGAACATTTTCATCACCCCAAAAGAAACTCCGTGTCTATCAGCAGTCACTACCCATTCCCGCTGCCCCTGGCAACCACTCTCTGTCTCTATGGATGTGCCTATTCCGGACATTTTGAGTAAATGATACAATACGTGGCCTTTTGTGTCTGGCTTCTCTCACTTAGCCTAATGTTTTCCAAGTTCATCCATGTTGTAGCATGCATCACTACTTCACTCCTTTTATGGCTGCATAATATTCCATTGCAAGAATTATTAATGACTTCTTTTTAATTTTATTTTTTGTATATTTTTGAAAGGGGCTTTAAAATTTCTTAGAAATAAGTCAGGGTAGGAAGTTAGGAACATATATGATGTATATGACGACACTCCCTGTTGTCCCCTTCCAGCTGAAGGGTTCCAGTCAACTTATAGGAAGTAGGTAGTCCCAAGGGCACATGCTGTGTGCTGTGATTCTCATGGGAACAACCTTTTGCTGGAGACTGGGTAAATTTTGTCATGAGTCTTCTACCAATCTCCTTTGTATGTGTGTGTGTGTGTGTGTGTGTGTCTGTGTGTATTACCCTGACTTTTTGCTGCAAGCAAAGCAGAGACAAGAAGTGGGAAAGGGGATTATCTCCCTCTGCAGGGCTAAGAGCTGATCCTGGGGAGAGGATGGCACTCAGAAGGGAGAGTGGAAGGTGGAGAGGCAGAAGAAGGGCAGGTGTTAACAGACAGAATCCTTTAAGGATCAGGAAGGGCCAAAAGGACACGATTTCTTTCAGGAAGAGTGAGTTCTCTACCATCAAAGGTGACAAAAGAATGAGTCAGAGTGGACAGGCCTGCTTTTCCACCCCCACACCCAACACTGAAAGGTGATGGAAAATGAATCACTTTGAACTGATTAGGTTAGAATAGCAGAGTGATGCAAAAATTCGGAGACAAATTTTCCTATCAGTTCTGGTGTCTGATGAATTGGCCTTCCAGACACATGGTTTAGAAAAGCCATGTCCATCCATCAACCTCTCAGGGGGGATTCTACAAGGGGCCTTTCCAGGGCTCGAAGTTTAGGCTGTCATGCCAAGATTGCTCTAATGTAAGCATTTCCAATGTGCCCTTCATTTCCCACTTTTCTTGAGCAAGGAGCACTAAATATAATTCAGTCTTGTCTCGATGGCTGAGATTACCAATGCTGCAGGACACCTTGACTGAGAAATAAAATGTGTCCTGCTCTCTTGGCTTTAGAGTCATCACCAAAGAATGATAATACCTCTTCCTCCCCACCCCAGGAGCGGAGCTGGAGCTCGAGTCCCTTCCTCTGGGGAAGAGTTGAGACCTCCGACTCTGAAAGAGCTCCTAGAAGCCCTGGAGAAGAGTGAGACCCTGGAGAGAGTGGGGCTCACGGTGAAAGGGGAGGGCAGGGTGGAGGGTCCTGCTTCCTGGTGGTGCTCCAAGGGGCTGGCCCCTTGCTGGGGGTGAGAGCACGGATACCTGGGGATGGACTACTCAGCCCTCTACTCTCTCAGCTTGGGAACCAGGGCAGAGGTCCTGGTGGCTGCGTTGGCAGAGGGAGTGGGTGCTATGAACATTCAAGCTGTATAAACTGCATGGGCAGGGACAGTGAGCCGTCAATGGCAACCATGCTCAACGACAAACCGGAAACCCTTCCAAATTTCCTGGGCTCTGTAATTCCCAGGGTTCTTGTATGATGCTAAGATTGGGGTGGGGGAATCCTCAAACACGACTGAGATTGGATTTCTCCCCATTCCTGTTTGTGGGGACTGACCAGGTGTCACTGGACTTGGAAAACCAAAGACAGGTGCGCTGAGCATGACTGTGAACACCGCGAGGCTCAGTCACTGGGCTATGACACCACAGAGTGACGCTGGAGGAGTGAGGGACCTCCCACTACCACCTGTCTTCCCCACCCCCCACCCCCACCCCCCTGCTTCTCCCTGCTGCCACCATCCTCTGCCTGTTAACAAACAGCTCCTCTGGGCGAGGGCTGCTTTTCTGCAGACTCAAGTTCTTGGGCTTCGAGATAATTCCCCACTCCATGCTTGGGATTGTCTGCTGGCTTTCTGGGTCCTATCTATGTCCAAACAGTTCAAGCGGCTGAAAGTCTGGCCTTCTGCCGCATGCAGGATTTCCTGGATTATGTCCTGTGAGTTAAGGTGATGCTGAGAAAGAAGCCACAAACTTGCCAGAGACTTCTCTAAGTTACTAGGACTGGAGAAACCCTGACTTCATTAGTCTAGTGACTTTTGTTTGATTTGCATTGCATTTTTCTAAAAAAAATCTCAGTTGAGATCATCTGAAATTGAGATATCTCATATAAAAACATCTGAATTCTCAACATCTCTTGAGAAGAAAAAAAGTCTGGCAACATGAGGCCTCATTTCTCCATGGCAACGCTTGGCTGGTGCTGAGCAGGGCGGCCCCTTTGATAAAGCTGGGTGATCCGGCTCCCACAGTCACTGCCCGCCCCACGCCCCACCCCCCACCCCCCGCGACGATATTCCACCTTGCCCTCTTCACTTTGCCTGCCAGGCCCATGTCACTGTATGAACTGGCCTCCTACCCCATATCCTGGAGAGGTCAGCAGCCTTTCATCTCTCCTTTGCTTCTAAGGGTAGTGCAGAAGCCAGCTTGTCTCTGGCTAAACTTTCAACACTTGCTTATTGCTTTTTGCCAGCATCAGTAAGGCCATCTGGCCCCCCTTTCGTGATCCCTCCCAGGCTGTTCCTGCCATCGTTTCAGTGGGAAACCTAACGGCCAGCCCTTGCGTGAAGAGTGCACGAGGTTAAAGCGCCAGCCCGGGGCATGGGGCAGTACCTTGACGGTCCGGTTGTCCAGGCCTTTTGTGTACTCGTCAAACTCCACCCCAACAGTGAAATCCACGTTGTAGTTGCGGAACGTGCTGTTGGTTTTCGTCTTGAAGTTATCGCCGTCTTGATCAATGATCTTCGTCTGAGTCAGATGTACTGCAATCTTGCGGGTGGCAAAATCAATATCTGTTGGCAAAGGGAGTTGTGGAGGTTATGATGTGCTCAGCCAGACTCATTCATTTCTTTAACAAGGCCAAACATTCAGGACCAGAGACACAGATCACGGCCAGGCCACATTTCTTTGCTTAAGTGGGAAACCAGAGCTGTCTCGCACACGGCCAGGTTGCGCCTCTCAGTCGATTGTCAGGAAGCCTGGGGTCTCCCGGTGCCTCCTCGGGAGCCCTGACGGGAGGGGGCGTTAGCCGGCAGGGCTCCCCCAAGCTAAACTTCCCCATGCGCACGCGCGCGCGAGCGTACACACCCGCCTCTCCACCACTGCGGCTCAGTTCTATTTGACATTTTGCGTTTCCTCCTGAGAGTTTGCTAAACAGAAGACTTCATGGTTTAAAAGAAAAACAGGCTGTTTAAATTAACCAGTCTAGACCATGGGTAAAGATGGAAACTTTGTTAATGTCCACGGCAGGGAAGGGTCAATACAAACTTCCATTTTTAAAGCAGATAGGGGCTGACTTAGCCAGGCTGCTCTGCCTCAGTGAAGGGTCCCCAGTACAGCTTTATGCGTATTCCAGACACTTAATAAACACTCGCTCAGGGATTTCTTTTATTATTTTAAAGGAAAAGATGAATAATTGTTTCTATTTTTATTATGAAAAATTTCAAACAAACCAAAGTAGAGAGGAAAGTAAGTACAAGGAACTCCACACACCCATTACCCAGATTCAACAATTACCAAGATTTTGCCACATTTACTCCATCTACAGCTTTTCTTTGCCTTGATATTTTAAAGGAAATCTTATTCATTTCTTAGACACTATTAGTGAGTAAAAGGGAGCGTGCCCTTCAACGTGGTGTTTCATTTCCTAAGCTTTGCATTTTACAGTAAGAAGCTAAATGCTGAGCCCACCTCTTTGCTAATCTCTGGTTGTGCATAATATGTCACCCAAGCCGAAAAGTCACTGGCCTGTGGAATAGATCTAGAAACGGAGGATAATTCTGGAACTTGCTATCATTAGGCTCTTGGTCTCTAGCCAAATCATATTTGATCTCCTTTATGCCTGTGAATTCTCCAGTGTCTTTGGATGACAATCTAAATCTTTCATCTTTTTTTAGAAAGTCCCCCTGGAAGATTTCAAAACCACTGAGATTGATTGTATCACAACCCGAGGTCGTAATGACATCAGGAGTGAGAACAGTTCAGATCCATCGAGTGCTGTTTCTCTGAGAATTCCAGCCCCATCTCTGTGGTCAGTGGGTGGTTAGACTTCACACTCTGCTGTCTGGTGGGGGATAAACATATTGTGCCCGTGAGTGAGACCAGCAGTTACCAACAGTTCAGGGAGCTCCTGTCAATTTGGAGAATTAACATCTCCGCTGGCTGTACCCCCAACCCTTCTGCTGCCCTTCCATCATAGCCAAGCGTCACTTCCCTCACCCTCTCTGCGACCCATTTCCTCCTGAATCTCTCTTCGTTCACTATCACTCTTCTTCTCCCAAAGGACTGGGGAGAGGCCCAAGCTGGCTGCTTGGACCTTACTTTGGGTCAGCAGTTTGACCGCAGCTGGGAATCCACAATGGAATCACATTTGCATGGGGAAGGGCCCTGACTGGATCCTAAATTGTATAAAGTCAGCTTCTATCATAAGGGAATAATTTCAAGTAACATCAGGTATCCCAGGAAGTAAAAGGAGTACATATCTGTATCCGAAATTAAAAGGAGAAATAGGTTCAAGTTGGCATGAGCTGGCACATGAAGGCCAGTGTCTTGCTCGACTATTGTTCACTACTATTTGCTGAGAACCTGCCGTGTCTAAGAATTCACCAATGGGTTCCAAAGCTGGCTGCCCATCAGGATCACCCAGGAAGATGGAAAAATCACAGATTTCTGGGCCTTTCTCCAGACTCAGAATCTCTGAGTGCTTTTAGATCTTGGATTTCCTCATAGGGGGCTGTTTGGAGAAAGACTTCTATGGTTTAAGAAATTTGAAAGCCACTGTTTAAGCACCTACTTCTCATGTCATAGGTGATGACATGGAGGCCCGGAGAGGTTAAGTGATTTGTCTAAGCATATACAGCAGAAAAAGCAATCATAAGGGTTTAATAATTGGATGGATGCGTGGAGGAATCAAGTTGGGAGGAGAAAACGGTGGTTTTGAGCTTGAGAGACCAAGGCCAGGGAAGTTGAAGAGAGAATTAATTGTATGAGGGAACATAGGAGCCGAGTTTTAGGTAAGGTGAATCTGGGGGCCATGCTGTGCAGGCCCTTGGTAATATTTGGAGTGGTAGTTAAGATATGCCTTGGAACCAACCAGGAATGGAGCCCCATGGTGGAACCTCCCTTGGGAAACCTCGCTCGCTTCATTCTCCCAACAAACACATGAGATTAGTATTATGTTATCTCCATTTTACCAGTGAGGAAACTGGGTCAGAGAAGCTGTGTCACTTGTCCTGGGTTTCATAGTGAGGAAGCAATATAGGTGGAATTTGAACCCAGGATGTCTCCAGGGCCAGCACTTTCCACAAGCTCTGGGCAGGCCCATCTCATCAGAAGGTCAGACCACCCCAGTTTGCGCACTTTCCGTGGCTGCCCAAGATACCAGTAACTTCTGACAGACTCTTCTTTACATTTCCCCTGAAGCCACAGGGACTTCTGGATCCAGCTGGATGAGACTTCCCTGTTTGGGGCGGTTTCTGTTCCCCGGGGCTCTTGGGTACTACCCCCACCGGACAGCAATTGTTTTCTGGTCTCCATAAGAAGTCTGAGCTGGAGCAATCACACTCCAACCCCTGGACATTCTCTGACAGCTCATTTTGCTTCAGCTCTGTGGCTTATGGGATTGTACCTGGGCATGTCCAAGCCACCCAGCCTGCAGGCCACAGGACGTGGAGTGAAATAAAGGCTCTCTCTCCTGTACTCTGGTCTGTGAACACTGCTAGGTATCTCGGCCAGCATTCACAGAGCCCAGGGTGCCCACTGTGTTTGTATGGGGCTCAGCTCCGTAGGACCTTTTGTGGTCAAAAGAGAGATGGTTCATGATCAACTAAGTTTGGGATATGAGGAACTAAAATCAAAAGAAGCTGGTTTCTGCACCGAAGAACTTTACAGAGCCATTAA
The DNA here is from genome assembly GCA_031878705.1 of Tapirus indicus. NCBI lineage: Eukaryota > Metazoa > Chordata > Mammalia > Perissodactyla > Tapiridae > Tapirus > Tapirus indicus. The sequence continues at coordinate 13,468,779 of CM062920.1, read as the reverse complement.
TCTAGGAAAGGTGCTTTGTAGCTCCAACAGCGGGACACGGGATGCAGTCTTTCCCAATCTCACATGGCCGTAGAACCCCTCTGTGGTGGGACATCCAGCCGGCTGGGTGTTCCACAGAACATAATAGGGAAAGGGCTGACAAAACCCCTTCTGAAGCATTTATCCCAGTCACTTGGGTCCTGCAATTATGGAAATATCTCCTGTTTAATTTTTCTCCCTTCAAGGCAACTGCTGGCCTGTTTGGAAGGAAAAAACTAGACAGGACCAAATGGTCAAGGATTTCTGACTTAAAAATGAATCCTTCCTTAAAATTGCTAAAAGCCACTTAAGAATGTCTTTCATATTCTAATAAGTATAGACAGTGCCTGTGGCAGGCCGAGGGCTAACACTTCACACTCCAACTCTTGTTTCTCTCCTTCTACGCCAGAAACACAGTCTAACCAATCAGGTGACAGCCATCTGTCTAACTTCAGTCCCATCGCTGGACACTCGGGTCCAGATCTAGAATCAGCAGAGAGCAGTGGCCCTCAGTGGAGCTATTAGTAACTGCATCTGGTTATTCTGAGGACTCAATCTGATGGTGTTTGTGAAGAGCTCTGCCCACTGGCTGGCAGCTTGTGGTCCTGGCCCCGTCAGTGGTAGCTGCTGGCATCATCACATTCACCATCATTAAGCCCCCTGGCCTCCCAGGCAAGTTTGCTCGGAGCCCTTTGCATTTTCCCAGATACTCCCTGGACTCTTGCTCCCTGAATCCCTGCTCTTCTCCTCCCAGCTCTCCACTCTCACCAGGCCCGGCCCCAGCCTTGCCTCCTCCTCCTGTTCTGCCCTTTCTTGCCTCCTTCCTCACCTGCTATCCAGGCCCCAGGAGGTGCTACCTGGTATTTTCCTCTGACTTTTTCATGGGTTGATTGTTCTTTCCTCCAATGCCTCGCCTCTATGAGGACAAGGTCAATGCTGTCTTCTTGCTCTGTACCCCCAGAGAATCAGGCCCAGGGCTAGGCACACAGTAGGTGCTCAAGAAACACTTATGGATTGGTTAATGGGGGCACCATGGTATAGGACACTGGTTCTCAAAGTGAGGTCCCTGGGCTGGCAGCATCAGCAGCACCTGAGAACCTCTTAGAAATGTAAATTCAGGGGCCCACCCTAGGCCTACAGGGGGTTGGGCCCTGCTTGTTTTTACAAGCCTTCCAGGTGCATGCTAAAGTTTAGAACCACTGGTATAAAAGAGGGTGGATGAGGGTCAGATCCGGATATAAATCCTGTCCCTGATTTCCCAGCTCTGTGACCTCAGAGAAGTCACTTTCCCTTTCTGAGGCCCAGTCTTCTCACAGTAAAATGGGGGAAAAGAATGCTCATCTCAGAGGGTTACTTATGTAAGGATTCAGTTTAAATGCTGGTAAAATGCTTTACACAGTGCCAACGAGCTTGTGGGAATTCGATGCACACTGGCCTCCACCCCTTGGCCTCTTCTGTTCAGGTCAGTGAGAGTGACCAGACCGACATTCAGTCTGGAGTGAAATATTTGGGTCATATTTCATATACATCTCCACAGCCATCTGCCACTCCATGCAGTCTAGGGGCACCGGACTCTGAAGAAACAGAATGGTGGCTGATCCAGCCCCTCACTAGCATAGGCCTGGCCTATTACGCGGGCATTTGTCCAGCCTGGCTGAACGTTTCTCTGCATGGAGCAGCCGCCTCACTCCACAGATTGGCCCGTGGGTAGAAGCAACTTTAGTCCTGCTCTAACCCTCTGTGCTGAGGTCCCTGCTGTGCTGCACAGCTCCCGGAGCCACAGTTAGGAGATGGGAATAGAAACTACAGGTCCTGTGCTACCAGATGAAACAAAGGGGCGGGCTCTAGGGAAAGCGACTGAGGAAGAACTGGAATTACAGAGAAATTTAGAGCTGAACTGTCCTCAGCGAGCAAGTCTCTTTTTACCCCACAGATGGGAATTCAAGGCCCAGAGAATTTCAGTGGTGGGTTCAGTGACCCAACTGGGCTAGAGCTCCTGACAGTTTGCTTATAAATACATTCCATTTATCATTCACATAAGGCTCCCCTAACAAAAATCATTGCTTGTCCCTGGTTGTTTAGAAAGGTAGATCACAGCTAGAAACGCCCATTGCTGAGAGAACGGGTTTGTCCTGGAAACACTGCCCCCTGTCAATCTTTCTGACTGGTGCCAGGGAATCTTATTAGGGGCTCCGTGCAAATGGAATCAAGTATGGCTTCTTCTCTGGATTGAAAAATGGCTTGGCCTCTTGGCCACCCGTGAGCATTTGCAAAGGCTAGTTAATCATGTCACCTCTGCTCCACCCCAGGGAAGGGAGCCAAATGTTCTGGTGGATTCGTGATATTTCTAATCAAAAGGAAAGGTTTAACACAGCTGTAGAACATGTGCACCCCCCCCCCACCAGATTACAAAAACACTTCTTTGTACTTGGCAGAGAAAATTATTTTCCTGATGTGGTATTTTAACACCAGGGTTATCAAGTATGTTTTCTCTGCTTTTCTGGATTAAAGGTATCTCCGAGTGTGATTTATAGCCAGGTGAAATGAATTTCTATCTCAGAGGAAAAGGTCCAAAGGCAAGCTATTTCTGAAGAATATATATGGCTTGTAGCTGCTGCAGAAGAAAAAAAAAACCAACACAGAAGTGACTTTATTAAAGCATACTTTTCATAACTGCATTTTGAACAATACAAGCCATAAAGTTGAAATATGAGTATGCTACTCAACATTAAAATGTTCTGTAATGTGCTTGTGGAAAAAGCTAAAGTTGCAGGCTCAAAGGGCAGGTGCTTTTTGTAAATTAAATAGCAGAGATGCACACATATTCATCATATGAAATCTGAGACCCATTCCAAGTGCAGCTTCAGTGCCTTCGAACCTGGACTCCTTAACTCTCAAATCATCAGCGCTCGGGCGTTGTGAGAAGCAGAGTGAAAGAGCAACCTTCTCTGTTTTTCCACGCCATTTGCTCCTCCAGATAACACATTGAGAGAGGAATTGGGCTGGCCTCCTGCCTGCCTCCTCGTCTCTCCCTCATGGACAACTTTCCCTAGCCAGCAGAGGCCGGCTGGGGACCCTGGGGTGCCTTCCTGCTCCTGTTGGACTATTTTGACCCGTAGTCAAGTACTCACCATTGGGGTGGGGGTCACGGTGGAGGTGCTGTCAATACATGCAAGGGGAGACCCACAGGAAGGGACCAAACTTGTCCTCACCTGGGCTTTTTCCACCTCCTAGCACTTTCCCTGTTTGAAAGTCCAACCAGGTACCACGGGATTCAAGTAAAGACTTCAGCAAAGTGTATATTTTCATTGAGTTCGTTGTGAACACCAGTAGGAATCCAAATTTTGTGAAACTAATTCGTCCTTGGGCCATCAGATAGTCATTCATTCACTCCCTCATTTACTCATTTATTTCTACCCAGGGACTCTGAGTGACTCTCTTGTGATGTTTCTGAGTGTCCTGCCTGTTTACTTTGGGTGTCTCCATCTGGACCAACCTTGCTCAGAATAAAGCTCCTCTTCCCCTACCCCCGGGCTTAGTACCCCTGCCTAGGACGGTGCTGTGGGAAGAGCGTGGGTGTTAGAAGCAGACAGACTGGGCTCCTGTCTGAGCTCCACCATTTCCCAGCCACAGGTGACCTCGGGCATGTCCCTCCACTTCTCTGGGCTTCGGATTCCTCACTCAGTAAAACGGATAGCATTCCGTCCATCTTCATCCCTGACTATACCCTGAGCTCTAGATCTTCTACCAACGGGCCAATTTTAATACTTCACGTGGATGTGTAATGGGCATTTGAAATCAAAATATGCAAAACAGAATTCTGAAGGCGTCCCCCCTGCCCATTATCCCTGTCTAACCTCTCTCCTCCCCATGTCTTCCCCACTTCAGCCAACGGGGATTGCATCTTCCCAGTAATTCAGGCCTAAGCCTGGGGCCATCTTCATTTCCTGCATCTCCTCTAGCTTCATATTCACCTGCAAGCCCTGTTAGCTTTACCTCCAAAACGCAAACGGAACCTGTCCTCTCTTCTCCAGTCCTATGGGCCCCACCCAAGTCAAAAGCACCATCATTTCTTGCCTGAACAACACGGCAGCCTCTAATGGGCCCCCTGCCTCCAGTCCTACCCTCCTGTGATTCATTCTCCACACTGTAGCCACAGCGATCCTTAAAGAATATAAATAAGATCGATTATGTCTTCCCATCATGGCGCCTGACCTTCCCCTTGTTCACACCCTCCCCACATACCAGCCTGCATGTGTTTCTTGAACACACCCAGAGCCTTTGCACTTGCTATCCCCTGTGCCCAGAACACTTCTCAGTGTTAAAGCCTCAGCTCCGATGTCATCTCCTCAGGCAGCCTTCCCAGACCACCCATCACTCTCCACCCAATAATTCCTTTTTATTTTCATTGAAGCACTTACTGCTACCTGAAATCGTCTTAAACTGTTTACTCCCTCTCTCTCACTGGCACGTACTCTCCACGAGGGCAGGGAACTTGTTGCCTCATTTACCACCATATCACCAATGCCTGGAGCACTTCCTGGCGTGTCGTAGGTGCTCAATACATTTGTTGAAACTGATTAATTAAAAGAAATAATGTGTATAAAGCTCCAGCCCGATGCTTATCACGGCATGAGAATCGTTGGTGCATGTGCTCGCTCTGATGCTAGACTGCGGCTCCTAAACAGGACAGGATTTTGAACGTTGCAGGTGTTCAGGAAATGTTTCCTGGCAGAGACCACTCAGCGGGGAGCTGCCTGACTTCAGCTTCTAAGGCTACCACCTTCCTGGTGGAATTTTCCAGAGACCGGCTAGGGGTTTTTGCAGTGGTCACTGCTCTTTTAAATCTGTGTATGCTAATTTAAATGAAAGACATTCTTCACAGATGATCCTCACCTTTTTTGTGAATTAAGAGAATTGGATTTTTCCTCATATTTACAATTTATGGAATGAAGATTTCCTAAAAGATATCTGAATTTAACATTAACTGAGCAGTTTGAGGACACACACCTTCCATTATACATCCCCTTCTTCACTGATTATATGATGGTGTTTAATTTTCTGGGCTCGCTCCCTGTCTCTTCCCCACCCAGTCACCAAATCTAGTCCATTTCTTGCTCTGGACATCCCCCTGTCCGCTCTACTTGGCACTGCCCCCGCCATCTTCCCAGGGCCATTGCAATAACTTCTTCAGTTCTCTGACAGTGTCTGCCCATCTACTCACGCCCGGGCTGTGAGAGTGAGCCTGCAATTCTTCTCCTTGTAGGATGAAGTCCACATGTGGTGGCACACTGCCTTCAAGGTCCAGCCCCTTCATCTTTCGGACTCTTTCTTCACCCGCTCCTTGCACTTTGCCCTCTGGCAATACAACTCCTTCTGTTCTCTCTGCCCACACCACGTTCTTACCGGCCCAACCTTTGCACACGTCCCTGGGGCCATGCCTGACTTCATTTCTGCACAGAGCACCCCTCCCCTTCTTTCAAAATCCTGCCCAGAAGCACTGAGGAAGCCTTCAGGGACCCATGTATTGTAGCTCCTTCCAACCACACACTCCTCATTTCTACTCTTCTGTTGGGATGGGCCGGAGGGGTGGAATCACCCACTGCCCATCTGCGCCAGATCGTATCTTCTTAAATGGTGCAACCATACCTTTTGTCCTATGTGCTGTTCTTACAATGTGATTTTGACATTCCTCCCACTGAGAGGTGGGCTCTACGCACCCTCTCATGACTGCTTCAACCAATAGAATACAACAGAAGTGATGTTATGTGATTTCTGGGTCATAGAAGTCCACTCAGCTCCTGCCTCCTCTCTCTTCACATACAGCCAGTGTGCTGTGAGGAAATCCAGGCCACACAGGGATGCCATGTGAAGTCTCAGCTGCCAGCCATCACCAACTGCCAGAACTAGGAGTGAGGAAGCCATTGAGATGGCTCCAGCCCCAGCACTGTCCACCTGCAACTGAATGAGAGCCCCCCAGCCAAAGGACCTAAGTGAGCCCATGCCACCCCCAGAACTATGAGAGACAAGAATGAAATGACTGTAGTTGTTTCAAGCCACGACATTTGGGGGTGATATGTCACACTGTAATAGAAAACATTGTGCACAGCTACAACTTGACTGTCTGCATAGTCAGCTCCTTGAGAACAGGGACTAGGTTTATTTCTGCCTCAGATGGCACGGTCCCGGGCTTCCACGGGCAACGTCTAATGCTTTGGTAGAGAAGTCGAATTATTTCCCATCGCATAGTCTACTGGCCTCACTCCTGGGCGGTTAATGGATGCTCTCCCAGCATTCTATCACAGCACTGGGACCTCATTTTTAGATCTGCCCTCCTTGGGCTCCCCTTTAAAGACCACCCCTCCCACTCCCTGCTCCCACCTGAAGGAGGACCTTAGAACATGACAAATGCCTCAGGGGAAAAGAGTTTACCAGCTGCTTTCCTTGCTGTTAAGAAAGAGTCTAGGGGGCTGCCCGATGGCACAGCGGTTTAGTCCGTGCTTGGTAGCCCGGGGTTGGCGGGTTCGGATCCCGGGCACCTGCTGACGCATTGCTTGTCAGCCATGCTGTGGCGGCGTCCCATATAAAGTACAGGAAGATGGGCACGGATGTTAGCCCAGGGTCAGTCTTCCTCAGCAAAAAGAGGAGGATTGGCAACAGATGTTAGCTCAGGGCTGGTCTTCCTCACAAAGAAAAGAAAGAGTCTAGGGCCTCAAGAAACATTAGGTGTAAGAAGGCAGGAGGGAAGGTACCCCGACCCTTGGCGCTCACTCTCTGAACACTTAACAACTTTGATAATTTGGGGCAAACCCAAAGGTTGCTGTGGCATGTCACTTTGCTGAGGCTGGTGGCTGAGTCACCTGGGGAGGCTGGTGTGTGGAGTGAGTCACTAGCTAGTGACAAAACCAGTTTGCCACCCAGAACCACATCTCGACAGGAGCCTCTCCTTCCCTACTGAACCAGCAACCAAGCACAGAGAAAGCCACCTCTGGTGTTGGGGATTAAAGTCTAAGAAAGTTGCTGTTCTCTGGCAGGGAATGGAGTTATACTTAGTGATAATGACATAGCTGGGGAGGTGCAGAGATCTCCGCAGACGTTCTTCCTAAATGCCAAGGACCTCGTGCCCCATAGGGCAAGGAAGGCAAGCTCCATTGATTTGTCAATGTTGGGAAAGCAACCCTCGCCTCGAGGGGTGGGTGTGGAGGAAATTGTATAGATCCGCTGGGTTGCTTTTAGTGGATTAAACTGTGGGGGCAGCCCCACCTTAGCTGCTTCCTGCTGAGCCCCTTGAGATCTGTCTTCAATCACTGCCAGTGCCTGCCCCCTTCGTGTCCCCATGGGCAGGTGAGAGGGTGAGGTGGGAAGGGGACTTTGGCTGAGGCATTTCTGCATGGAGCATCATGGACCGGGCTGGGGAAAGCTCCTCGGGCCCTGAGACACTGTGGGCTATCAGCAGCTGGGCAAACCAAAGCAAACCAAAGCACCAAGCACATCCACATTCTGGGCTTAGCTAGCACTACCACCTAAGATATGAATCTTAATTAGGAAAATGTGAGCCTACTGCCTCTACACTGCAGACACGGGTACAAAAAAGTCAGTTTCCTCATTAGAGTGAAATCAATGTAATGTGATGTTAAATGGGAAGTTCTGACTGAAGCTCTAAGAGACAATAGGAATCTGATACCAAGGACGCCTGAGACAGAGATATCCAATCGTCTCAGTCGCGGCGCGTGAGCCCTGCCCCCACACTGAGGGTGTAGGTTGGGAAAGAGTTCAGGAGAAGGCTGTTTTCAGAGATGGTGTTTTGGAGAGAGCCGACAGTGTGCCCTGTGGCCCCCAGGCCCCCCAGAGGGGACAGACGATGGTGGTAGGAGTGTTGCTTTTCACCTTAAACCTAGAGAAAGGGGCTTCAGGTGCCCACCCTGCAGAGCCGAGAACTAAACTGAGACTGGATTTTATACCTAAAGTCACCGTAGGGCTTTTTATTATTTAAGAATAAGCAGCAAAAGACACAAAGTTGCTTTCTGATAATATTTCCTGAGTCCTACTTGTTCAGGATACTGCTGAAACGTTGAAACCCCAAAACATCGCTGGTTAAAGTGCTTTTAATCGTTCACAACGACATCCACATCCAACATCATCTGGAGAAACAGGCAAGGCTGGTGCTACCACGCCTACTTGGCAGAGGAGGAAACTGGTTCTGAAATGTCAGAAAACTGGTCAAGGTCAGAGGGAAAACCTCAGCTAGTTTGGCCCCTCTGGTTTGGTTTCCTCTTCTGTGTGACCTTGTCAGAATTACAGTTCTGAGCTAAGCTCCAGACCATTACCCATGTAGAGAATCAGAATTCCTTTTCTATTGCCCGCTCAGAGGACTAAAGTATACTGAGGTAAAATTCTGATTTCCAGGAGGAAAAAAGCTAGTCAGTGTTGGAAACGTGTCTAAAGTACATGAAGAAAGTTTCAAATTGTGCAACCTGTCACAGCCCTCCTTGTTCATTGGCACGGTGGAAATGTTCGTCAAGCTAGAAGTTAAGTGCACAGAAAAACCCATGATTCCCATTCTTGAGACTTCCCATCATCAGATCCAAATTACTGGGCCTCTGACCCCACTTGCAGCCATTTTTCTCATGCTATGTGTGGCAAAGTTCCAGCCAGGGGCTCCCTACGTGGAGAGCTCTAAAGCTGGAAAAAGTGACAGGAGGCTGTGGCAGGAAGAAATAAGACAGGCAGCACAGTGCCCGGCCCACCACAGCTTCCCAGCAAAGTGAGCTCCCCTCCGTGGGCCCAGTTCCTCTGGTTTCATGTGTTTTTTGCCAGCCCCACAAGAGACCCCCACAGGAGAGTCAACTCAGGACACACAGTGATTGCGTCCCTGGCCTGCCATCTGGTTCAGAAGTCAGATAAGCAGTCCCTGGCCTGCAGTCTGGTTCAGAAGTCAGATAAGCAGTGAGTCGTCTCATCTGTATGACGAAGCCTTTCCCAGCCTTCGGTGGGCCTGGTTTTCTCCAGGCTGAGAGATTTTTCAGCCATTTCTTTTCTGCTTCCCCACCACAAGACGGCCAAAAGAGCAATGCAGGGGTCATTTGCGGATAATATCGGGTCCTACTGGTTATCTGAGAGATGGCAATCACAAGGCAGGGAGCTCCTGCACCATCCCCTCAAGTCTGGCTTTACTCATGTATGCACGCATGTATGTGCATGTGTACACAAATATCCTCCATTCAGTGTATATTTTCTGTGTGCCCCGTAGTATGCTAAGGACATCCTAGACATAATCTGCTGTATTATTATTCCCAACTTGCTGACGAGAATTTCCCTGACTTGCCTGATATAACACGGCTAGTAAGTGAGGAGTGAGGCTTGCACACAGGTCTTGCAGCTCCCCAGAGGCACTGTCTGGGGGAACCACAGTTGGAAGAACCACAGTTCTTCCAAAATTGCCCTCCCTTCCCCACTCCCAGCATCCCCCTTACCCAGGGCCTTCATGTAGCCTTCAAAGTTGTCATTACTCTCCATCTCCCAGGTTCCATTCTGGTCCCTCGTCATGGTGGTGGCCTCTGGTTACGGTGGGTGGGTGTCGAGGAGAAGGCAGCAGGGAGAACATGTGATGAGCTGCTCTTATAGCCTAGTGAACCAGGTTTACAGCTTTGAAGATAATAGGTTGAAAGATCATCAGTGCAACTCAAAGGAAATTTACTCCCTTGACAAAGTTCAGCAGGACTACGGGCAATCCATACTCAAAGTCCTGACGTGGCCAGCACAGCTGTCCCAGTGACCTCTACCATACACAGGGCCTTGGAGCAGCTCATTTTTGGCTGGCTGTGCTCCCGCAGAGCCCCTGGCCCTACACAGAATACTTGGTCCAGCACTTGAGGAAAAGACACCCAGGGCCCACCCCACAGGCACTACAGGCCACCAGCTCCCAGGCCTCAAACCTGGAGTCTGTCAGCCATGTAGCCAGCACTTCCGGCCTGGCTGATGAAGCCAAGAAGATGGAATTCACACCTGTGGAGTTCTACTCTACTCTGTGCTGGGCAGCCTACAGTCTTCATCTTGTTTTATCTTACAAGAGCTCTGAGTTATCTTTAACTCTCATCTCCATTTACAGATGAGAAAGGCTCAAGATGGTTAAATCACATGCCTAATAACAACTGGTAAGTGGCTGAGTTGGGATTCAAACCCAGGCCTGTCTGGCTCCAAAGCTCTTTCCTTAACACTGTGCTAAGGTCAGCTTGGAAAGTGGGCTGGAGTCTGACTTGGGAGCTTAACTCTCCCTTGCTTCCCAGGAAGGTACCCCAAAGGTCTCTAAGCAGCAGGGTTGCTGAAGAAAAGCATGTTCCAGGAGCATGAATATACTGAAAGCAAGCAAGTCCTGAAGGGAGGCCAGATGGGAGGCAGTGGTTCAGTGGAACTCTGCTTCAAGACCCTAGGATCAAGCTGACCCTGACCAAGGTGGGGAGCATAGCTGGCATTTGGACAAGGACTCTGTTCTTCAAACTGGTTGTTCCAGTGGGTCAGAAAACAGGTTGGTTTACTGTTCTGACACATGGTTCTGAGAGATGGGACCTAGCAGAGGCCTCTACACTGTGAAGAATGGAGGTGTGGGCTGAGATGGATAAACCATGAGTCTCCAAAAGTGAGACCAATTTTGATTTTGACACTTTGGGGTTCTAACGTTTGTTTTCTTGTGCTATGAAATCTAAGCAAATAGTTCTGTTGGTATGTGGTTTGGGGGATGTAAAACAGCACATTTATTTTTTAGTAAATATACTGGAGTCAGGAAAACACATAGTAAAAAATGGCCCAGCTGTTTTCAGATGGCCAATGTAGGATAAAGCAAAGAGGGGAGTAAAGAACAAGTTCACCACAAATGGAAAATGAATGAAGGCAGCAGAAGTGGACAGATAGGGAGCCTTAGGCTTCATCTTTGGGGTCCAGCCAGAAGCTGATGTAGGCTGAGCACTCAGCCTCTGGGGTTGGAGAGGTAGGTATTCCCCTCCAGGTTCAGATTCAAGGGTCTCCACACAGCTCCTCCTACCACCAACTGAGTCCCCTATAGGCCTCCCTTGCAATAAAGTAAGAAAAAGCTGGCCCAGTAGGGGAGTAGGTTAGGGGCAAGAATGGGGTTGCTAATCACAATAAGCCAGGGACTTGGGTTTTAATGGACATTCACCTTATGTAAGGCAGGAAGTTGAAATTGAGATGCTTGCATAAAGCCAAAACACTTGTCAGACTGCTCCCTCAGTGAGAGTGTGAAATAGCCAAACTCTGCTCAGAGACACAAAGAAAGTTTGTCTATTTGGCCTGGGATCTATGTGAGTTAAAAAAAGTTCTGGCCTTCTCTGACTCTGGTTCTGGGTTTGAATTTATGTGTCCTGATAGCCAATATATTGAAATAAATGGAGTCCTGAGCTTGCAATACTTAAGGGTGCTGGAAATAAGTAAGTGTGAAAATTGTCTGGAGGTACACACCTTTCAGACCAGGTCAACAAAAATTCCCTGTGATAAAGCCACGCCAAATGTGACCTCACAACCCAAAATTATAAACACACATGAAAATAATCCACAAAAAGCAAGTATCAGCAGAAACATACAGTCAAATTAGACTTCCAAGATCCTCAGATAATAAAAATGATCTGATACAAATTATAAAATAAGTACATTTAAAATGAGTAAAGAAATTTAAAATACTTAAACATATGAAAAAGAATAAAATGATGTTTTTTAAGAGATAGATTTAAAAATAACCAGAGAGTAGTTGTAAAAATTTAAGAATATAGTCCTTAAAATTAAAAAGATAACAGATGGGTTAAATAGCTTATTGAACACAGCTGAAGAAAGAATTAGTAAACTGGAAGATAGAGCCAAGGAAATTACCCAGAATGTATGTAACATAGAACACACTGGTGGAAATTTAGAACATTAAAATAAAAATAAAATTCTAAAGTCTTCCAGAGAAAACAAAAAAATATAGATTACCTATAAAGAAATAATATAATAATCAGATTGATATCAGACTTCTCAACAATTGATGGAAGACAATGATGGAACAATATCTTACAATAATGAGGGGAAATACTTTTGAATAAGAATTCCAAACCCAGCCAACTTCATTAAAATATGAGGGTTTTAAAAACTTAGTTTCAGATAAAATAGCCTCAAACTGGAAACAACCTAAACATCCATTGAGAAGTTAATGGATAAACAAATTGTGGTATATTCACACAATGGAATACTACTCAATAGAAAAAAGGAACAATCTTCTGATACACATATCAACATGGATGAATCTCATAGACATTATGATAAAGGAAAGAAACTTTACATAAAAGATCACATACTGCATGGTTCCATTTATATGAAACTCTAGGGAAAAAAATCTAATCTACAGTGATATAAGATAGATCAGTGATTTGGCGATTATGGAGAGAGAAGGTGGGGATAAGAAAGGGTACAAGGGAAATTTTGGGGAAGGTAGGACGGAAATTTTCTATAGTTGAGATGGTGGTTGTATGAAATTGTCAAAACTCAAACTCTACAACTGATATCTGCTCCTTTTTATTGTATGTAAAGTATACATTAATAAAAAATGAATAAAATTGTTTTTTATTCATGTATTCATTTATGATTGTTTATGCAAAAAAGATTTACTATCAACCCAAACTAAAATCCTATATTATGCCCACACGAGAAGTTAGCTGGTTGGATATGAAGTAAACATGTGCTAAGGAGGCTGTAATTATTGACTAGATGTTTGTAAGAAATGTGTTTAAATATTATCTTAAAAACAGGAAGAACCTCTAGAGCAGTGGTTCTCAAACTCTAGCAAGCATCAGATTCATCTGGAGGGCTTATTAAAACACAGAGTGCTGAGCACTACCCCTAGAATTTCTGATTTAATAGGTCTGGGGTAGGGTGCAAGAATTTACATTTCTAATAAGTTCCCAGATGGTGCTGATACTGCTGGTCCTGGACCACAATTTGAGAACTACTGCTAGACAGCAATAGAAATAGAAGAGGAAACCAATGGAGAGGAAAAATAAAATCTTAAAAAAAGTTTTAGAGTTGGCCACTCCAAATTTTGAATCCAGGTTTCACTACTTCCCAGCAGCGGTACCCTGGACAGTTACCTCTTTGAGCATCAGATTCATTCTTTGAGTCTCAGGGTCATTGTAAGGATTAAAGGAGGTAATAAACATGAGGCTCTTGGCAGAGTCCTCGGCACAGAGCACACTTTATTCCAAGGTAGTTGCTGTGGTATGGGATCGTAGATCAGGGTCCTAGCAAGTGTTTGACCTGTCATAGGTCCTCAACAAAAGACAGCTTCAGCATGCTCTTCGATCTCAGATCTGTGTGTGTAGAGAATGGGAGGGGAGTACTGGGGGGGGGGGGGGAAGTGAGGGACAGTGGCTGAAAGAAAGCAAGTGCCACTCAACAACTCAGCCAGTATTGTCCCCTACACCTTCCATTCAAGGAGGATCACCTATCTTAGAATTGGCAGCAGAGCCCCAATTTCAAAAGTTCTGTCCTAGGGCCCCTTAACTCTCTACTGATACTAACAAATCACATACTTGGATGTTCCATTTTCTCAGCTTCCTGGGTGTCTCTACTTCTTAATATATTTACCTAACTCTTTGCGGAATCCTTTAGGTGGCTCTTGAGACTGGGAAAACTCATCAGCCATAAGTGAATCTTGCTAGGTTGCAAGAACCCTTCTGGAGACCACATAAAAAGTGAAGGTGTGGGTGTCTCAAGAAGCTTGGGTCTGAGATAAATCAGCCAGCTAAGAGCAAGCACAGCCAAGATCCCCAGGCACTTACCTGCAGGTCTCAGGAGCGTCTGACTGACAGCAGCTGGGCTCCTCGCTGGCTCCCAGAAGCCAGGTAGCCTCTCTGGCCCAGGCTGCCCAGGCTGCCCAGGCTGCCCAGCCCTGCCCACTCTCCTTCTCTTGAGGTGAGAAGGCGTTTCCTCAGCTGGACCCTCACGCAGCTTCTCCCTGGCACCTGCTCCTTCCCCTCCTGTTGGGCAATGTCCCTGTGACTTGCAACTGAATGTGCTTCTTATGGGGAGTAGACATTCCGTCAGATTATCTTCACCCAGAGACCTGGGAAGAAGGGGCCCGGAGTTCCTTCAGCCACCAGGCAGCACTGGGCCTTGCTTTAGTTTTTGTGTAAATTCTGCTTCTTCTCCATTTTTGTTCCCAGAAGTCAGGCCAGGAGAGAAGGAGGTCACAAACCCTCATCCCTCCCAGGGCCACAGGGATTGAATTGCTCTGGCCCAGGAAGGGGCTCATTTACAAATGCCTTGTCCTCCTTCATCCCCTAACCGTCAGTCAGGAGGAGGTAGGGAGCTGGCAGGGGTCACTCCAGACCACCTCTTCCCAAGGGGGCTCTGCCTCTCCTCCAGGGATTCTTGGAATGCCCTTGGCAATCCCACCCGATAGAAACTTCTTCCCACTGCCCTTTCCATCCACCAGACCTAAGGAATGTCTGGCATTTCCCAAATTAGGCAAAATCTGTTTATTCACTGTCTCTCTCCCTGAGATTAGGAGCCATTTTCTGTTTTGTTTCTCACCATATCCCAGTGCCTAACACATGGCAGATGAGGAATAAACAATGTTTGTGGAGTGAAGTCTGCTTGTCTTGAGTGTGAGTGGGGGAGGGCCTTTCCATAGCAGAAAGCCCCAATTTTCTGCCGACTCTGTGAAGGAAGGGCAGAAGGACTTCAGCTACCAGTGATGCTATGAGCTACAGCAATCTTTCTTTTCAAGATTTCAAATTAAATGAAAACGTTGCAGCATTAATCAATAAGATATTCGTCCATATACTCTCCCACCATTTATCAAATGCCATTTGATGTTAAAATCGATGAAGGTGTGCCCATTCAAAAACTTTTATTACATAGTGTTTTGTTTCCAATAAATGGTTTAACCCATGATTAGAATAACAACTGTGACCTTTTGTTGTGAGTGCTAAGCACTTGTCCTGGCTTGTGTCATTTAACTCTGTTAGCAACCCTTCAAGGGAGGGAGTGTCACTGAATTCCCACTATAAGGATGATGAAGATGAGGTTCAGAGAGGTTAGGTGCTTTCCCAAAAGTCACACAGCTAGTAAGAAGATGGTGGATTTGAACCCAGACACTATTCTATCTGGCATCTTAGGCCTTGTTTTCTAATTGAGGAACATAATATTTACCTTTTAAGACCGTGTTGAGGATTAAACTGGGTAATGTTTGAAAAGAATTTAATGCAGTGGTTCTCCAACTTTGGTCCTATCAGAATCATCTGGTGAACATGGGGAAAACCCAGAGTCCATGCCCTATACTACTTTAAGAATCCTGGGCCTCTACGTGCCTTATTGGCTCCCCAGGTGATTCTGATACCTGTCAAAGTGCTAGAACCATTAATGCAGCGCATTATATACACTAAAACATGGGGAACTAGGAAACAAACAAGCAAATACAAAATTCCCATGAGGTCCAGGTGTGAAGAGAGAGCAGTGGCCAAAGATGTTGGACTAGAGAAAGTATTAGCATTTTATGGTCCCCTCAGTGCCCGCTTTCTGCAGGTGCTGCCCCCTGGACTTGGAAGAACCAGGCCTCAGGAACGGGTATTAGTAATGGCCATGGCCACAGCCATGGCCACCCTCATGCCCACAGAGGCCTCAAGGCAGCTACGGGGAGCATGTCACTGTGTTTGTGCCAATGCTGGACTGCTGGTGAGGAGCACCTGGTTGTGCTGCCCCTGATTGGCATCAGCCACGGAAGTGAGTCAGATTGAATGTTTCCCATAAGGCTACTGGGGCCAGGTGAATCTGTTCCCCCTGCTGCCAGAGGTGGGACCCCTGACCCAGAGCCCCCACAGGGCCCTGAATAAATGTTCAGTGCTACTCAGGCTGGGGTATGAACCACTGGATTTGTCTTCACCTGGAGACCCAGGAGGAAGGGGACCTGGGAGTTCCTTCAGACACAGGCAGCACTGGGCCTTGCTTTAGTTTTTATGTAAATTCTGCTTCTTTTCCACTTTTGTTCCCAGAAGGCAGGCAAGGAGAGAAAGTCACAAACCCTCATCCCTCCCAGGGCCACAGGGATCGAATTGCTCTGTCCCAGGAAGGGGCCCATTCGCAAATCCCTAGTCCTCCCCACCCTCCTTCACCCCCTTACCATCAGTCAGGAGATAGGGAGCTGGCAAGGGTCACTCCAGACCACTTCTTCCCAAGGGGGCTGCCCCTGCCTCTTCTCCATGAATCCCTGGACTGCCCTTGGCAATCCCACCCAAGGGAAACTTCTTCACACTGACCTTTCCCTCCACCAAATCTGAGGAATGTCTGACATTTCCATTTAATGTATCTTGGAAATCTTTTCAAATCAGCACATATGATCTACTGAATTCTTATTCATTTATCTATCCATGTTTTATTGCATTTTTGAATAGGTAACATTCACAAGGTTCAAAATTCAAGTAGTATGAAAAAATATACAGTGAAAAGTCTGGTTTACTTATGTTCAGTTCCCACTTCCTCTATATATTATCCAATTTTTAGTTAGGTCAATATTTATTGTTTACATTATTTTGACTATTTAAATATTATTTATAATTGAGCTGAATAATTTACTGTGATTACATTTCCATTCCTGTACAACTCTGTTTGTCCTGGAGTTAACAATTGCCTCTGTTTTTTGTTTGCTTGAAATTATTAATTTTTGTAGGTCCAAAACAGTTGAATATTGTCAATTTCCTATGTTTCAACTTCATACATATCTTTTACTAATTCTTTTCAAACTCACAAACATAATGTAAAATCTCTCTAAGTAGAGTCAAGCACATCAAGTAAGACATTTTTTCTTGAAAATATTGTCCTGGAGCCCTTCATTCTCCTATTGTAGCCTTCCTGTTTAGGTTGCACCTCAACTCAAGGGGGCTGTGCTGTGCCTAGTGTCCTTCAATCTAGAAGCGCACCGGGACAATTTCCTAGAGAATAAATCTGTAGTTTTTGATGGGGTTAGGTAGGTGTAGTCAATTTTCAGGATGGAATAGAGGTGCAAATCCGGGATCCTAGTTGTTCATTTTATAGACATGTAATTGATCCTTCTGCTTTCAGTCTTTACCCCTGCCTTCTGGGGGCATTTGATGCTTCTGACTTCTGTGCCCCAGAGAAGGTTCTACAGGTAAATTGGATTGCTTCTCATTGGCGTACTCCTTTGTGATACTTGAGTTTCCTTTTTCTACTCTGCTAAGTCAGTTAGCACTCATCCAACCACTTTTCCATTTTTCCCATCACTCAACTGCTCTTTCACTTTCTTCACTTTTGTGAATTTATACGATTTTTATTCTTTTCTGGAAATTTTGAAATGGGGAAAAAATTAGTGGATGTTCTATCTAGTCCACCCATTTAAGTTACCTCTGACTGTGGTTGTCTTTGAGTAGGCTATTTTCCAACTTTGTAGAAATAGAAGTTAACTTGTAGAACTGATTGCAATGCAAATGTTTCTGGTCTATAGCTGTGCAATTGATTTCTGGTCATGGCAATGGAAATGGTTTTGTCCAGTGGAGACTATAAATCTCTGTAAGTCAAATCCTCATTTGAACCTGTTGTAACATCTACCGGTTGCCTCATTAATTGCAGAGTTAATTTAAAATCTTTGTTAAGTGTTCATTTTATATTTGTATGAGAGTGATAATTTCATCTTTTAAAAAAAATTATCTTAACAATTTTGGAGTTCCTGCTGAGATACACAATAGATTCACCTGAAAGAGCCAGGCAGACTGTGTGCCAAGAGAAGTTTATTTCATGAGCAGCTTAAGCCAAGGCACACTTTTATCTTGGCTCCTAGAGGTGAATCCCAAGTGTCAATAGAACTTTAACTTGGCCAACTCTATATTCTCTGGGTTTTTTTTTTTTTCCCTGTTAATTCATTTTGTGTTTTGGTTGTGGTTCATTTACAGCCATAAGTTTATACCTTATTGGTGACAGCAATGACTGGGAATTTGGCTTAATGGTCTGACCATTTCATTTTTTCTGTACATGAATGATAGATATCTATTCTCTGCTGGGTGAGAAATGGCAGAGAATCTGATTTGTTAGTTAAAAAAAAATTTTAATTTGCTTATATGCTTGTCTAGTTTGAATAGAAATTAATTTAAAAATTCATGCCCTTTGGGAAGGAGAACAGCTCTCTTTGATATATGGAATGGTGAATTTTTTTTTTTTAATTTCTGTGTCTGTGTCACTTGACCTGTGGATAAAATTGTAGAATTGAAGCTATAAGCTCTCTAACTGTCTGTAATTTGGAAAAGACTTTACTTCTCAGTGTGTGTGTGTATTTTCCTATTTCTGGAGGGTATAAATAAATTAAATTACAAAGTCTTTTAAATTAAAGCTTTGTTCTGATTGGTTTATAGAATAAATAAGTGCCTACATAAAATCCTGAAAAATAAGATAATTAAACTTCTAATACTTTAAATGTGCTATAAAAGAGTGCTAAAAATCATTCTTCCTGAAGCTAACTCAGAAACCTTTTAAGAATCCAAATCCACATAATTAAAGTAAATGTTTGGCAGACAAGACCAGTTTACTAATGTGGGTTTAATAAAAACAGCGTTGTCTTCTCTGACTTATCACTGTTAAGTATAATACAAACAAACATTTTTTTCTACTTGGGTATGTTTTTCCTAAACATTTACATGTTTACTGATCAAATAAACTAACATTACTCCTACATAATGTTTAAGATTATAAAAAACGTAAATTTATTTTTGACTAAATTGAATCATTATTTATGATTATTCTGACAACCTTTTAATTTCAACAGTTATTATGTTTTGTAGTATGTCAGCTTGAAGATAATTTCCAAGATCTCTCAGTAACTTAAAACTTTAAGCTAACATTAAATTAAATTAATTATTATGTAATCAATGGCTATCTAGGTACTTTCTAAGTAAAGTAAAACACTGACACATTGATTCCTAAGCATAATTTTGCTTATTTTAATATGCTGGAAGAGAAGCAACAGCAATGAGGCATGTTAATCAATGTGCCCATTTTTGCCACAAAGGAATGCATCTGACTTTAAAAAATTGTATTATGAACTTTGCTAATCTGCTAAAATGCTTCAGTATGACAGAAAGTTCTCAATTATCTGCTCTTTAGTTTTCTCTGTGAAATAGAAGTTAATTGCTGCAGTTAAAAAGTTATCATCAATATGAGTGGTTGCAACTGCATAGGAGCAATGATGACAGAGAAATACAACTGAGAATATGCTTTTGCTTTCCCATAAGATGTTTTCCAAACACCTTGGGATTTTTGTTCTTCAGACCACTTCACACTTATCAAGGGACTCAAAGATCTTTTGTTTATGTGCTTGTAACTATTTATGTTTACTCTATTAGAAATCAAAACTGATAAATATTTAAAATGCTCATTTATTCATTTGAAGATAGTGCTGATGCATGCATAGCATGGTATCATAAATAGCATCTTGTATTATTATGAAATTAGTTTTCAACTTGTGGACCCCTTGACATCTGTATTAGAATAAAAGTGTCACCATAGTATGGTGACATAGTATGAAAAAACATAATAAAGGATAAAACTTTGAAAGTGAATTTTACTTGTCTGGGTTTTTGGTACCAAATCTTATAGGCTACAAAATGTGTTAAAATATTTGGAAAGTTCTCAGTCTTGATGGGCTTGCATCCTTGGTTTTTTGATTAACATCTTCACCTATGATATGAATGGTTATTCTGTCTAGGGTGACCCATCTTCCTGGCTGGCCTGGGATGGAGGGTTTCCTGGGATGTGGAACTTTCAGTGCTAAAACCCAGGACAGTCCTGGGGAAACCAGGAGGGTTGATTACTCTATTTTCTTTCAGTGTAATCTGCCTAGACAGCAAAGATTCTGTGACTTACCTGAATAATTTTACAAGCTGTATGTTGATTTTATGCTCTTAATTATGAAAAAGAAGGAGAAGAAGAGGAGGAGGAGAAAGAAAAAGAGAAGAAAAAGTCTTCCTTGTTTATGAAAGTGCTACAATTCATTACAATCTAGTTATCTCTTAAATTTATTTTTCAATGTTTTCTTGTCACTTTGATTCAATAAGCAACCAAGTATTGTTTCTCAGGCACCCATGATCCTGTCTTAATCAAGGATCCCAATCTCTTCTGGCAACTCTTTTGATTTTTGCCTTCCAGAACTCATGTCTGAAATATAGAAGAAAACAAAATAAAAGTTGCAGGACATCTTTTACACCTAAAATAGTCTTTGAGATTTCCCAGAGGGTTCCTGGAAAATCACAAAGATTTCTTCTTTTACCTTGTAAAAAAGGGTGCTAGAAATAACCAAATTCGGTGAGCTGCATGGGAAGAGTTGTCAAATCAGAAGATGCTCAGCCTTCCCTAAGTTAAATTTTTATAGGTAAGGTGTTATTAATACAAATGTTTCAGAAATGTTATGCCTTATGGGAAGTCCCTGGAGACTTATCAGTGCTTTTCTTTCTGTATATGCTTTAATTTCAGGGAAAACACTCAGCAAAAGTCTTATAAAATAGTTCTGTTGAATTTTCCTCTATTTATCTGAGTCTCAGTAGTGTTTTGCTTGATGATATTGAGCAAAAATATATTTCAATTATTGTTTAAATTGTTGATTGCCACAGTTTTTTTTCTTTTTTAAGAAATTTGAATCAGGAGAGTGACAGCATCATGGCAGAGTGAGCTCTTCCCTTAGTCTCTCTCCCGTAAGATACAACAAAAAGGACATTCATAAACCAACAGAGGACATTCACACAACACAATAGACATCTGAGAGATCCACACAGCCATATGTCTGAAGATGGGGGTGCTGGACCCCCCCCCCGGAGGCTGTGGAAGGAGGTAAGGGGATTGCCTCTCCCTTCTGTGTGGCAGGGGCCTAGGGGCAGGACCTCATGGTTGCTGGCACATTACCCTGAGAGGAGAAGGGAGGGAAGGCAGCTCTCCGTGGGAATACTTGCAGCCTCAGAGTTACCTCCCAGCCTGTGGGAACACCCCACACTCAGGCAGCTAAGCGATCACGGAGGTGTCCACACCAAGCCAGGCAGACAGTGAGTGCAGAGCTGGGGCACATGGGATTGTGCACGCAAAAGAAAGCACTCCTCTCCTCCACCTGGTGGTACACCAGCTTGGCCCAATGGCCTGAACAGGGGGTCCCCACCAGAGTACCTGTGCATACATTTGTAAAGCAGGGGTGAGCAGGTAAACGCAGACAGCCCCTATCAGCATAGTTTCCAAAAGACAGGCACTGCTGCCAGGGATTGTGGTGGGCTCAGAATACACATCTCCTGCCCCCCCCAGTGGTGGAGGTGGAATCTGCGACCAGATACGACCACTGTGCGAAGGCACAAGTCCACCACATCAAATAGTATGAAGAGGCATATTAATACTCCAGACCAGGAGGAAAATGACAAGCACCCAGAAATCAATCCTGAAGAAACAGAAATTTAAAATCTAAATGACAGAGAATTCAAAATAGCTATCATAAAAAAACTCAATGAGTTACAAGAAAACTCAGAAACACAGTTCAATGAAATCAGGAATTAGAATTAATGAACAGAGGGAATTCTTCACAAAAGAGATTGAAATTATAATGAAAAACCAATCAGAAATGGAGATGAAAAACACAATGAATGAGATAAAGAAAAGATCTGGAGTCCTTAAATAACGGAGCTGATGTCATGGAGAACAGAATTAGCAATTTAGAGGACAGAAATTTAACATTCTTTATTTGGAGGAGGAGAGAGAACTAAGACTAAAAAGAAATGAAGAAATTCTCCTATAAATATCTGACTCCATTAGGAAAAGCAACATAAGGATTATAGATATTCCAGAGGGAGAAGGGAGGGAGAAAGGAGCAGAGAGCTTGTTCAAAGAAATAATAGCTGAGAACTTCCCAAACCTGGGGAAGGAGCTGAAATTACAAGTAAAAGAAGCTAACAGAACTCCTAATTACATCAATGTAAAAAGACCTTCTCGAAGGCATATGGCAGTAAAACTGGCAAAAGTCAATGACAAGTAAAAATATTAAGGGCAGCAAGGCAGAAGGAAATAACTTTCAAAGGAACCCCTATCAGGCTTTCAGTGGATGTCTCAGCAGAAACCTTACAGGTTAGGAGAGACTGTAATGATATATTCAAAATTTTGAAAGACAAAAACTTTCAGCCAAGAATACTCTATCCCAGCAAAAAAATCCTTTGGATGTGATGGAGAAATAAAATCTTTCCCAGATAAACAAAAGCTGAGGGAGTTCATTGCCACAACACCCAACCCCCCTCAAGAAAGGATCAAGAAGGCCCTCAAACCTGAAAAAAAGAAAAGAAAGGGTTTATAAAGCCTTGAGCAAAGAGATAAACAGACAGACAAAATCAGAAAATTGCAACTCTCTATCAGAACAGATTAGCAAACACTTAATTATAACATTAATTACAAAGGGAAGGAAAGCATAAAAAATAAACATAATCACTTCATTTTAACCACAACACAAAATGGAATAAGTTGCGACAATAATAACTTAGTTGGGGAAGAGGCAGGGGTGGAACCTGCTTAGACTAAGGAAATGGGTGGCTATCAGAAAATGGGCTATCTCATCTATGAGATTTTTTCTAGAAACCTCATGGTAACCACTAAACAAAAAATCAGAGCAGAGACACAAATGATAATTAAAGAGAAAAATGAGAAAATCATCACAGAGAACCACCAAACTGAATTGGCAGTCCAAAATACATGTGACAAGATACAAGGAAAATACAGAACAACTGGGAGACAAGTGATAAAATGACAGCATTAAGCTCTCATATATCAATAATCACTCTAAATGTAAATGGATTGAAATAATTTGAAATGAATGAAATTGAAATAAATGAAATAATGAAATAAATGAAATTGAAACAAAAAAACAGTAGAAAGGATCAAGGAAACTAAGAGTTGGTTCTTTGAGAAGATAAACAAAACTGACAAACTCTTAGCCAGACTTCTAAGAAAAAAAGAGAGAAGGCTCAAATAAATAAAATTAGAAATGAAAGAGGAGAAATTATGATGGATACCACAGAAATGCAAAGGGTTATAAGAGAACACTATGAAAAACTATATGCCAATGAATTGGAAAATCTAGAAGAAATGGATAAATTCTTAGACTCATACAACCTCCCAAAACTGAATCAAGAAGAAATAGAGAATCTGAATAGACCAATCACAAGTAAAGAGATTGAAACAGTAATCAAAAACCTCCCAAAAAATAAAAGTCCAGGACCAGATGGCTTCTCTAGAGAATCCTACCAAACATTCAAAGAAGATTTGATACCTATCCTTCTCAAACTATTCCAAAAAATTGAAGAACATGGAACACTTCCTAATACATTCTACAAGGCCAACATCACCCTGATCCCAAAGCCAGACAAGGAAAGATAACACAAAGACAACACGAAGAAGGAAAATTACTGGCCAATATCGCTGATGAACATAGATGCAAAAATCCTCAACAAAATATTGGCAGACCGAATACAGCAATACATTAAAAGGATCATACACCATGATCAAGTGGAATTTACACCAGGGATGCAGGGATGGTTCAACATCCACAAATCAATCAATGTGATACACCACATTAACAAAATGAAGAATAAAAACCACATGATCATCTCAATAGACACTGAGAAAGCATTTGACAAGATCCAACATCCATTTATGATAAAAACTCTTAATAAAATGGATATAGAAGGAAAGTACCTCAACATAATAAAGTCCATATATGACAAACCCACAGCCAACATCATACTCAACGGGGAAAAAATGAAAGCCTTCCCTCTGAGAACAGGAACAAGACAAGGGTGCCCACTCTCGCCACTCTTATTCAACATAGTCCTGGAGGTTTTGGCCAGAGCAATTAGGCAGGAATAAGAAATAAAAGGTATTCAAATTGGCAAGGAAGAAGTGAAACTCTCACTGTTTGCAGACAATATGATTTTACATGTAGAAAACCCTAAAGAATCCATCAGAAAACTATTAGAAATAATCAACAACTACAGCTTGGTTGCAGGGTACAAAATCAACTTACAAAAATCAGTTGCATTTCTATATGCTAATAACGAACTAACAGAAAGAGAACTCAAGAATACAATCCCATATACAATCATATCAAAAAGAATAAAGTATCTAGGAATAAATTTAACCAAGGAGGTGAAAGACTTATACAATGAAAACTTTAAGACATTATTGAACAAATCAATGATGACATAATCCATGACATCTATGCACATGGATTAGAAGAATACACATAGCTAAAATGTTCTTGCTACCTAAAACAATCTACAGATTCAGTGCAATCCTAATCAGAATCCCAATGACATTCTTCACGGAAATAGAACAAAAAACTCTAGAATTCATATGGGGCAACCAAAGACCTGGAATAGTGAAAGCACTTCTGAGAAAAAAGAACAAAGCTGGAGGCATCACAATCCCTGACTTCAAAATATACTACAAAGCTACAGTAATCAAAACAGCATGGTACTGGTACAAGAATAGACACACAGATCAATGGAACAGAATTGAAAGCCCAGAAATAAAACCACACATCTATGGATAGCTGATCTTCGACCAAGTTGCTAAGAACACACAATGAAGAAAGGAAAGTCTCTTCAATACATGGTGTTGGGAAAACTGGACAGCCACACGCAAAAGAATGAAAGTAGACCATTATCTTTCGCCATACACAAAAATTAACTCAAAATGGACCAAAGACTTGAAGGTAAGATGTAAAACCATAAAACTTCTGGAAGAGAATATAGGCAGTACACTATTTGACTTCGGTCTTAGAAATTAGATGTGGTATTCACTGGTTTCTTAGAAAGTAGACTTTATCATTGATCTAAAGAGACATTTGTTTAAAATTTTTTTTTAGAAAATGAGTATATTATCTTTGTTTTGCATGCCACCAACTAAACAGCTAAATATCTTTGTCAGTTGTATTACTCTTGCATTATTCTTATTATAAACTCTCAACAATCCCTTCACATCTGAAAATTTTCAGTAATAAAATAACCATGGCTTTGTCATTTATAAACAGTTTTTATTTCACTCTAATGCTTGCTGAAGTTTCTCCTATAAGCAACAGGTCAGAGTTTGTGTCTTCAACAAAGAAGGAAAGTCTGAGAGCCTCGTGGAAAGAGGTACTTCAAAATACTGGCCTTTCAAAGAATGGACTTGTGGGTAGAGGCATCTGAGTTGGAATCATGTCGGCAACTTTCAGATCATGTCAATGGACTGAGTGAGGATTTCCAGAATTATTTAGTTGAGAAATAGATGGCTTCATGAGACTACGAACACATGATCCTGTGAAACAAGAATTAATTATATAGAACTGAATGAATTGACGAGCAAAATTTTACTGTGGTTATTTATTTGGAATATTACTGATGTTGTTTTAATGTACTATTTTCCAGATATATAAGGAAGCACTTTCTGTTTCTCCTTATGCTCCCTGTAACCAATAGCAATTTGGTAGACTCTGCTTTTGTAAACTAAAATGAAACATTTGAAAGTGATATTGAATTCTATCAACTCCCTAGAATTTAGAAACTCTTGAGTCTCCTCTTCACGGCGTAGTTATTTGCATAGGTTTAACAAGATGCTGTCTTCCTTTCGACCAGAACATAATTAAACAAATAGGTTAAACAACCAAGCCCTTCCTGCAGTATCATATTTGAGAACAATGCTCTTTTACTCAGGCACAACAAGCCACTTGTAAGGAACAAAGTCCGCCTGTACTTGTGGAGCCATTGCCAGTATGACTTCCCAGGAAAACTGGCCTAAGCGCCTGGCTTACAGGGTCTAGTCTCACAGGTGTTAAGGAAGGTCACTTCCTGGCAGGTCAAGAAACCTGAGTTATCTTAGGGACCTCAAAAAAAGAAGAATTCATCTAAATTTGCAAGTAGAATCTGGTAGAGTTCGTTCCTTGGGCTTATTTCTTGGCCTTGGGGTAGCAAATAATAGAAGTTGTTAAAAGTCCAATCTGAGGTGCTTTATGAAAGCTTTCAGATGGAAGCTAATTTTGAAATTGTTCAATATCGTATTGCTCTAGATACCTCAACGTAAATTTAAAGAAAGCCGTATTAACACTCTTACCAGACCTATGTAAATAATCAGGCCAAACCTTATGAGAAATTTTGTGATCAAGGATAATCTTTCTTGAGATTATTATGATTACAAGTAGGGGAGACTGTCAGGAAAATTGTAAAAACTTTGAAATACGCAAAGAAAATGTTACTGAGCGTCCTGTCCAGCCTACCGATCCTTGGTTGTATTTGACCAGGCTGTTTTCCGACTCTGCAGAGACGGAAGTAGAACTGATGATACTGTGAATGTTTCCAGTCTACAGCCGTGCAAATGACTCCTGATCATGACAATTGTAAACAGATTTTGTTGGGTGGGGCACATAAATCTCTGTAAATCAAATTCTCCTTTGTAAGAGCTGTAACATCGAATTGGTTCCCTCATTAATCAGTAAGTTAAATAAAATCTTTGCCAAGTGTTTATGTTTCTGTGAGGGTCATGGTTTTATCTTCTTTAAAAAAATTATCCTTCAGCACTTTTATTGTCATTTTAGCGAAATTTTGGGAAAGAGCAGTGAAAAATTCATGTATTCAATCCACATTTCAAAACTGAAAGTTCTGTGCAGAAATTTTAATTTATAAGTACTTCAAGTTAGCAAACATTTTTCACTGGTTCTAAAGTTTGTGTCTTAGAATGGCCTTCCCTACTCTAAGATTAATTAGAAAAATACAAACTGAAACCTCAAATGTTTACTTCTAAATCTTTCCACTTTCTTTTTTAGCCTATAAACTTTGATTTAGCTTAATTATTTTCCCAACTGGGCGATGAATTATCCCAGGATTGTTTCAGATGATTTTCCCACTAATTTAAAGTTCCATTTTGTTATGAAAATGAGAACATTTTTATATTCAATTTATATATTAATTTGGGAAGAATGGACGTTTTTATAAAGTTGAGTTATAGAACTATACAAGAACAGGGTAGAGTTTTCCATTAATCCAAACTTTATTTTATATGAAGATTGAATTTAAAGTTTTTGTGTATATATCTTTCATATTTTTTGTCAGTTATTTCTAAATATTTTGTTTATTGTTGCTAATACAAATGGAATATTTTCTCCCATTATATTTTCTTATTGTTTCTTTTCTGTATACAGTCATGAGCCACATAATGATGTTTTGGTCAGTGACAAACCACATATATGACAGTGGTCCCATAAGATTAGTACCATACAGCCTAGGTGTGTAGTAGGCGATACCATGTAGGTTTGTGTAAGTACACTCTGTGATGTTCACACAATGACAAAATCACCTAATAATGCGTTTCTCAGAACATATCCCCATTGTTAAGCGGCTCATGACTGTATAGAAAAGCTACTGACTTGGGCATATTAACTTTGTGGCTAATTACCCTTTTGAATTCTCTTATTATTTGCAATAGCTTTTTAGTTGATTTGTTCATATTTTGTATTTTCATATATACAATCATATCATCTACAAATAATAATAGTTTTGCCTCCTCATTTCCAATTTTTACACTTTTATTCCTTTTGATTGTCTAACGGCACTGGCTAATCCTTCCAGAAAAATATTAGTGGGTGTCTGTGTCTTATTCCTAACTTCAGTGAAATGCTTTTAATGTTTTGCCAATAGGACTGATTAGTTAGTTTTTAGTCTAATATATCTTGTTAAGAAGTCAGCTCTCCATGCCTATATTACTAAGCTTTTATTTTTGTTGGTATAAGAAATGAATGTTCAACATCTAAGGAGATGGTCATACAATTTTCTCCTTTGACATATTAATATGATGAATCACATTGAATCTTCCTTACATTCTAGGAATTAACACCATTGTTCCCGGTGTATTGTTCTTTTAATGTACCTCTTGATTATATTTATTTAGGAATGTTTACATATATATATTTATGAATTAAGTTAATACATAGTTTTTCAAATTTAGACTATCTTGTCTGGTTTGGGTATAAATACTGCACTGGTTTGTAAAATGAATTTGGAAGCTTTTCTTCTTTTTCTCTCTGCTCTAGAATGCTTTACACAAGCAGTGTAAGGATTAGAAGTAAAGACTTAAAACTGTTATTATTTGAGGTGATATAATCATTTACATAGGAAAAAATCAGAATCAACACACAATCTGTTAGAACTGATAACAGAGTTCAAAAAGTTTCCCAGATCTAAGAGCAAACTACGAAAATCAATAGCATTGCCTTATGCCCGTCATAACTTACTAGAAAGTAAAATAAAAAAGAAGAAATTGTCCACAAGGGCAAGAAATCTACAATGAGTAGAGGAATTAACAGAAACAAAAACGTACACGATCTCTATGGAGAAATCTTAAAACCTCTATTAAAGGACACATAAGATGATTGAATAAAAGGGAATAAATACTATGCTCTGGGATTAGATAATTTAACATTCTGAAGGTTTCTATTCCCCACAAATTCATCTATAAATTCAATGTACTCCCAAACAAAATTCCAGGTAGAATTTTTTTGTGAGGAACATGCTAAAATTGCTCTAAAACTTATATAGAGGAATAAAAGTCCATGAATAGCTTAGTCTAAGTAGATTGAAGGGTGGGGATTTGTCTTAACAATATTAAAAGATACTACAATGCCAAAGTAATAAATACACTGTGGTATTAACCCACGTACAGACAGACAGACCAAAGGAGCAGAATAGAGAGCTCAGAGACAGACCCCTGTGCACATGGGGACTTAACATACAATAGAAGTGACACCACAAATCAATGGGAAAGGGACAGAGAGTGAGCAAACTGGTTAACCAGATTGCTCCCTAATACCCCATGCAAAGGTACATTCTAAATAAAGGCCTAAATGTGGATGGCAAAACTATAACATTTTCAGAAGAAAATGTGGGAGACTATCTTTGGAACTAAGGTCAATGAAAGACTTCTTAAACAAAACTTCGGAAATGTAAACCATAAGGCCAAAAATGATTACATTTATTACCTATAAGTTAAGGGTTTCTGTTCAACAAAGGATACCATTGACAAGGTTAATTTAAAACAGAATGGGAGAAGACAGTTGCAATATCTAAAACCAACAAGTGAATAATATCTAGAACATACAAGGAATTTCTGCAAATCAATGAAAAAAAGATAGCTATCCTAATTTTTAAAAAATGGTCAAAGGACATATACTAGCACAGAAGAGAAAACCCAAAATTCTAACAAACATATGAAATAATGGTCAAACTCACTGGAATTAGAGAAATGTGAATTAGACAACAATGAGATGTCACTTGACATCTGTTAAATCAGCCCAAGGTTGAAAGCTGGGTAATGCCAAGTGTGGTGGGGATAGAGGAGTTATGGGGATATGATAACTTGAGGAAGTGTAGATGGTGTAGCCATCCTCGAGCACAATCTGGCCCCATTCAGTCAAACACATGAAGTCTACACATTCCCTACATCCCAGCATTTCTATTCCTGAGTGCATATCCTGGGGCAATTCTCACATAGATCCACAAGGAGATTGTCCAGGGATGTTGTAGGAAACCTGGTATTTATTACTGGGAAGGTGGAGAGGTAAAATTTGGTGGATGTACACCATGAAGTATTATGCAGCAAGTAGAAGCAATTAATTCAAGGTATACAGAGCAACATGAATGGACTCCAAAAAATGGATGGAGCAAAAAAAAAGAGTAGGAAACACAATGAGATATATAAGATAATACCATTTACATAAATTAAAAATATAGCACCACAAAACAATGCACATCTTGCAAAAATACGTTAACACTAAACTTGTTAAAACGATTGCTTACGGAGGAGAGGGAATGAGGATACAAAGATAAGAAGGAATAAATATATTCATGCCAAAAAACCCGCATGAAACCTTGAAAGAAAAAAAAAATGCAATGCCATTGTTTGTTCCTTTAGGATTTAATAAAATTTGCCTATGAAACCTTATGGATCTGGTGCTTTTGTGAGGAAGAGTAGTTCTTTGACAACTTTCTCAATTTCAACCAAAGTAATTGATCTCTTTAGATCTTCTGTCTATTCTGGGGTCAATTTTGATCTTTTATATTTTACTTGAAAATCTTCCATTTCTTTTTTTTTTGTGAGGAAGACCAGCCCTGAGCTAACATCCGTAGCTAATCCTCGTCTTTTTGCTGAGGAAGACTGGCCCTGAGCTAACATCCGTGCCCATCTTCCTCTACTTTACATGGGACGCCGCCACAGCATGGCTGACAAGCGGTGCGTCGGCAGGTGCCCGGGATCCAAACCGGCGAACCGCGGGCTGCCAAGCGCGGACTAAACCGCTGCACCACTGGGCCCACCCCCTGAAAATCTTCCATTTCTTGAAGAAATAATTGTACTTACTTTTATTTCTTTGTATCAGTGGCTATTTCCTCATTCTAATTTTAATTTTGTGTACTTAACGGTTTTTCGCCTTTTAAAAATTTCATTAGCTAGTGGTTTCTCTATTTTATTTTTAAAGATCCAACGCTTGGATTGTTCTATTTTTCTATCTTCAATGTCATTAATTTCTGATTTTTGCATTATCAATTCCTTCTTCCTATTATCCTTATGCTTATTTTGTTTTTCTTTTTCTAACTTTTAATTCAATTATTTTCATACTTTGGTAATTATTTAAGGACATAAATATTTCCTCTAAGCCCTGTTTTAATCATATCCCTTAGGATTTTATATGTAGTGTTATTTTTAAAACTTTTTATTTTGACATAATTATAGACTCACAGGAAGTTGCAAAAAGAGTACAGAGAGGTCCCATGTACCCACCACCTAGCTTCCTCCAGTGGTGACATCTCCCATAACTATAGAGCGTTATCAAAACTAGGAGATTGATTGCCACAGCTAATTCCAAAGACTACAGATCTTACTCAGATTTCTCCATTTTTTGTATGTCTTTATGTACAATTCTATAATATTTAATCACGTGTATAGATTCATATATGTCACCACCACAGATATGAACTCTTCTGTTCCCACAAGGAACTCCCTCATGCTGCCCCTTTACAGTCAAATCTTCCCTAATGCCTGGCAACCACTGATGTGTCCTCCATCTCTATAATTTTGCCATTTAGATGATGTCATATAAATGGAATCGTATAGTATGTGACTTCTGGGATTGGCTTTTTGTCCTCAGATCCATCCAGATTACTGTAAGCATTGAGCGTTTGCTCCTTTAATTGCTGAGTAGTATTCCATTGTGTGGATGTACCTCGGGTTGTTTAACCTTTCATCTGTTGAAGGACATTTGGATTTTTTTTTAGTCTTTGGCTATTACAAATAAAGCAGCTATGAACATTCATGTTTAGGATTTTGTGTGAATATAAGGTTTCATTTCTCTGGGAAAAATATCCAGGAGTGTGATTGCTGGGTTGTATGATAAGTGTATGTTTAATTTTTTAAAGAAACTGCTGGACTCATTTCCAGAATGGCCCTACCATTTTATGTTCCCACCAAAAATATATGAGTGACCTAGAATCTTGGCATCCTTGATCCACTTGGTATTATCAGATTTTTAACTTTAGGCATCCTAACAAGTATGATGTAGTATATTATTGTGATTTAATTTACACTTTCCCAAAGGCTAAGGATGTTGAACATCTTTCAATGTGTTTATTTGCTATCCTTATATCTTCATTGGTGAAGTGTCTATTCAAGTCTTTCATCCATTTTCTAACCGGATTGTTTGTTTTCTTACTGTTGAGTTTAGAGAGTTCTTTACAGATTTTGTATATGAGTCCTTCACCAGATATGTGATTTGCAAATATTTTCTCCTCTGTAGTCTTTTTATTATTAGTTTCTAACTATTTTGCCATTTCAGTTTTGATTTATTGTCTGATCCAAAAGTTTTTAAAGAGAGTTAATGGGCCACAAAAAGAAGGAATTAATGACAACACAATGTCAGTCAGGAGAGAGGTCATCCAGGGATGACGGGGAAGATGTCTTGCTTAGGCAGGGCCTTTAGCTGAGTCTTAAAGAATAGGTAGGGCTTGGGGGAAAAAAAATCTGTAGTGATTACAGCAATCTTGAGGGTTATCAATTAGGGGCTGTAAAATGGCGAGAGTCCCAAAGTGCAAAATGGCGGAGATTTTCTTAAGACATCCTCAGGAATTATCTTGATAACACAGATTAGCTGACGCAATGCCCACCTCATCTGAAGAGCAGCACCCTCTCAGACGTGGCCTCTTTGGTGGACCAAAGGTCCCCACCTGTTGGTGCGTGGCAGGAAGATTTCTTAACGCCGTTTGGAGGTCTCCTTAAAAAGACCATAAATGAAAGCGTGATCAAGGTTGGCTGATAACCACAGTAAGTTCAGGCTATTAATTAACTGATGTGCACAGTCCAGTAACTCAGAGAACACTGGGCGAAGTGAGGAGGGAGAGAAGAACGGCATGAGACCGGGTCCTATCTGGCTGGAGAAAGTCTGGTGGAGACCCTGCAGTGATGAACAAGAAAGAGCTTCTGAGACGTGCAACCTGGCCTGGTCCTTCTCTGCCAAGATCACAGCAGCACCAACCCAATCAAAACCGAGCAATATTAGGAAAGAGTCAGTCAAAGAAGACTTCTTGGAGGAGGGACTTTTTGAGCCAGTTCATAAGAATTTGCTAGAAAGGGAAGAACTGGGTATTTTTCAGAGGGAATGGGAAGAACAGTAATGTAGTGCAGGACCCATCATGTTCACTTCAGGAGACAGGCCTGGCTCAGACAGAAAGGCTGTGTCCAGGAGCTTCGGGTTGGGACTTTGTAAGGAGGCCTTGAACACCAAAATGAGGAGGGCAGAAACTATAGGACAGGAATTAAAGTGCCCCTTGTGGGCACAGGCGATTCCCCACATCTCTCCCCCCACTCTTGTCATGGTGTCTGAGATGTCAAGGAGGGTCTAGATCACTTCTTCAGATTAAGGCATCGCCCACTTCTTTTGGAAGCAAAAGGTCTGAAGATAGTTTTTCCCTCTGTATTCCAACCCCACAATGGGTTAGTCCCGAGTGCACTGCCTGGTGCTGCATCTCTATGCCTGCTAGAAATTTCCCCCCTTACCTTCCCAAACATCCACCTGACTTGTTCAGTCCACATCCTGCGGGGAGTCTTTCCAGATTCCTGTACCCCGCACTGCTCTCTATATGCCAGCAAGCTCCTGTCGCACTGGCTGTCGGTGGCACTCACTGGGCCCCTGGTCCTGATGTAACATTTCCTGTGTGAATGGCCCGGCCATGGCCCTGGCACTGATCGGGTGATCAATATACATTTATGGAGGAATGAGAGACAACAGGGGACATGTCAATCCAGTGAGTCCATTTTGAAACCGGTACCTGATCTTGCCGCATCTGTTCATTTAATACCATTGGTGGTTTGTTTCTTGGCTTGTATTTTGGGGCCTAAAACAACAGAAATGTATTCTCTCACTTCGGGAGACCAGAAGTCCAAAACCCAGGTATGGAGAGGGTAGTTCCTTCTGGAGGTTCTGGGCAAGAATCACTTCAGTGCCTCTTTCCTGGCTTCTAGTGGTCACTGGCAATCCTTGGCATTCTTTGGCTTGTAGACGTGTCACTCCAATTTTTGCCTCCATGTTCAAATCACCATCTCCTGTGTGTGTCCTTTTCTGTATCCTATAAGGCCAGTCTTGCTGGATTTAGTGCCCACCCTAATCCAGTATGATTTCATTTTGACCTCTATCTTAATCACATCTCCACTGGGTTTTAAGTCATTAAATCAATAAGAGAACGAGCCTCTTATTCTATCCTCTAATTCTTGGCCTCTCTAGAGTCCACAAGAACAAACTGAGATATGTTAGCTCTTCCCTCCCTCTCTTCTTGACATCCAGACTCTGAAATGTGGCCTCATGGAAAGGGCACAGCCTTTGGCATCACAAAGACCCAGGTGCCAATCCCAGCACTGCCTCTTGGTTTTGCCTGTAAAGCCCTATAGAAAAGAAAGGAGGTCTTGCTATTGGCCGATATGTCAACACTCATGGGGTCCAGAGGATAGGGCACCGCAGTCCTTCATGGTTTCTACTGAGACAGTCAGTCCACGCAGAGGCCACCTGATTGTGCATCTGTGAGTTCCTGTGTTAGTATATTTGCTATTGACAGCTGTGTCACAAATTACTCCATAACTTAGTAGCTTAAAACAACATAAACATTTATTGTCTCATAGTTTCCATGGGTCAGGAGTTTGCATGGCTTGGCTGGACTGGAGAATCTGCTTTTAAAGGTGGCTCACAGGTCATTGGTGGGAGGCCTCTGTTGCTCTCCATGTGGGCCTCCCACAGGGCTGCTCAAGTGTCCTCACGACTTGGCACCTGGCTCCCCTCAGATTGAGTGATCCGAGAGAGAGAGCAGGGAGGAAGTCGTGTCCTTTTATGACCTGGCCTCCAAAGTCACTACCGTCACCTCTGCCATCAGTCTACATTTAAGGGGGGCATGCGGGCAAATTAGGCTCCACCTTTTGAAAGAAAGCCTGTCAAAGAATTTGCCACAATATTTAAAAACCACCACAGCTCTCTTCTCCTCTAGGTCTCCATCATTCTTTTCCTCTGTCTTCATCTACCTGGTCTTATTACTACTCTGCTCCCCCCACCCCCTCACCCCTACCCCAGGGTCATTTCATTTGATAAGTCCATGGATTCTCCCTTAGCATTGCTGCTTGCAAGGGCCTCTCCTCTCCATCCCACTGCCTTGCTATGACCTCTCACTGCTGCTCTCCTGCACTGTGTTGGAGTACCAGGTTGCTGACCTCACTCCAACTCTCTGAGTACCTAAACCTGAATCTGGCTGGGGAAGATCCATCACCTCCACACTTTCCAATGTCCCCTTGGCTACAGAGGTCCATGGGGATGATTTATGGCAGAGAAAACTGGCTGCAGGTGGATGGTAGAGCTAGTTAGATGGGATGGAGTGGAGATGCATGGCAGCCATGGCACCGGACACCAAGGTTCCCAGCGCAGCCCTGGAGGCCAGAGCATCGTGAGCTGAGGGAGCCCAGATGACCAAAGTGCACTCTAACTTGTCAGCCTCCACATTCAAGCAGCTTCACTCTCCGTCTCCCCAGAGGAGAAGCAATTGTTTTCCATGCTCTGATCTAAAATGGAAAGTGCTGAGTTCACCCTGCCGATCAGCTCTGTGAGGGTATCATAGTTAAGCCAGATTGAGTTTGATTTTATGGAGGATCATTTATTTATTTAAAATTTTATTTATTTTAACTAGTATTTTTTACAAAGTTTTCATCACAGAATATTTCAAACATCTACACAAGCAGAGAGGATGGTTGAATGAATTCCACACCCATCACCCAGGTTCAACGTTTATCAACCCCTGGCCAGTCTTATTTTGTCTCTATTCCTGCTGCTCCTCCCCTCCCCAATTTTCTTGAAACAAATCCCAGACATTACGTCTTTTATCCATAAATATTTCAGTGTGTATCTAAAAGATAAGAATTCTTAAAATACGTGACCATAATGCCATTATCACACCTAAAAATTTAACAGCATTTCTGGTAATATCATCAAATATTGTCAGTGTACAAATTTCCCTAATTATCTCATATCCTTTTTTTGTTTGTTTTGGTTTATTTTGTTTTTACAGTTCATTTATTTGAATTAGGAGTCAAATAAAGGCCACTTGATTAGGTGGTGCGTCTCCTGAGTCTCTTTTAGACGACAGGTTCCCTCTCTGTTCCTCGCAATTTATTTGTTGAAAAAACCAGGTTGTTTGTCCCGTAGTTTCTAATAGTCTGGGTTTTGCTGATTTCATCCCTGAAACGTCCTTTAACATGTCCCTCTGCCCCTGCACTTCCTGTAAATATGTAGTTAGATGACAGGCTTGACCAGATTCAAAGGTGATTTTTGGGGGAGACCATTTCACGGGTGGGGTTGTGTAGGAAGCACACACGTTTGGTTGCCTATTTTGTGTCCACTGCCAGTGTAGATGGCGCCCATGACACTGGACACCAGGGACCAAAGCTCTGCCACTGTGCCACTCCAACACCAATTCCTCTGCTGCCACTATTTCCAAAGAATTGAATCTGCATTATCCACCTTCCTCACATAGTCCTCTTTCCAAATCTCTTCACTTGGGTGCGTCTAATTGAGGGAAACTTGTCTCATACCTGGAGCCTGGATGCAAGGTAGGCTGGGAAAGCTAGTTTTTCCTTCCATTAATACCTTGGAGAGATGGAATTCCTAATGCAGGCAATTCCTCATAGGTAGGTGAGTTGTTCACAAGAGGGCAGACAGCCACAAATGTGACGAATGTCCACTAGGGTGTCTAAGACAATGGGAAGAGTGAGAGTTAAGTGTTAGGAGTTCAAACAGGGCCTCCAATGGGGGTGTGTGGTGTTGGGGGAAAGGACCCACTTGGCACAGACATCACACTTGTGAAGGGATTTTCAGCTTTTGACATTATCACCAAATGAAGTTACACATGAAGGTCACAGAGAGTAATGGGACAGAAAGAAGTTCATTCTCCACCTCTAAACTTGCATACCATGATTGGACCAGACTGCCTCAGATACACTATGGATTCATTAATTTTATAAATCCTATAACTATCTTGGAATTAGCACAGCATAATTATATTATATTGCATTTTTGTGTAACATTTGTTACATGCAACCATTTAAAATAAACAACTTTTGTCACTCTGATCTGATATTTCTTTATTGGAGGTATCTCAAAAAGGGGAAATGGCTGGGGCCACCCTTGAGAGGATCAGAGCTCAAAGAAGAGGAGGATTCTGTGGACTGTGGAGGGGGGAGAAGGGGACCCGAAACTCGTCTCTGAAGGATTGGTAATTTTTTTACTTATTGGACGGGAAATGAGTGATGTCATCATTGGTGTGTCCTTCCCAGAGTGAATCAAGTCCTTTTTTCCAAAGGAACAGCCATCCCTTTCCTTGTCCCAATTCTCCCTGAGAGAAAAGCCCCTTCCTGTGACATGGGTGATTAGCAGGTCCCTACCACCTCCACCTACGTTGACTCAGCCCCGCAGGTCCCCAGCTCAGGAGGAGATGTGGGGCTGGAGCTGAGTTGGTGGAGCCCCTGGGAACTCAGGTTATGGAAGACCCAGATCTGCAGGTGGGTGGGGTGGCGTGGGGGGATTGCTCCTGGCAGTGTTGGTGCCTGGATAAGGGACATTTAGGAGAATTAAGCAGAGTTTAATTGCAGTGCAGTGTTGAGCTGTTTAATTTGCACCTGAAAGGAACAATAGAAGTGTCCTAATTAACGAGACAGAGCTTATAAATTAGGGCTCCTAGAGAGGTCCTGGGGGTTCACCTTGTCAGGATTTTCTTGCGGGAAGGTTTTGGAAGCTGCCCAGACAACGACATTTCAGGGGCCTTGGGGGTTTAGGGTCCGAAGTCCATCCTCCTGCCAGCCTTGTGATGGAGGGTCACTGTGCCTGTGCATCAGAAACTCCGGGGTCCCAATCAGTGTCCTGTGGGGGGGGGGGCAGAGGCGCTTGTGTTTGCACTCCCAGGAGGTCAAGAAGGCCCCGCTCCAACCCCCTCTGCTGCTAAGGCAGTCTGGGGGCTTCCTGCCCTAGACCAGCTGCCCTGCCTGATTTCTGTCAAAGGCTTCCCCGCTGTCCCTGAGCTTCGGCTCCTCCTACTCCTGTCATCGTGTCCTGTCGGCAATGAGGTCGTGTTGATTCCACCCCTGAAGTGCCTCTCAGATCTCCGTTTTCACTTTTTTTAACCCACATATAAGTTGGCTTGTTATATACCAGGCACTGTTCAAATCTCTTTGCAAATAAAGTATATATCCGTTCTAAGTTGCTTATGTATATCAGATTCATTTAATCCTCACAAAAAGTCTGTGAAGATTTGTTAGCCCCAATCTACAGATGAGTAAACTGAGGCACAGAGAGGTTGCATGACTTGCCTTAACCTCACAGAGCCAGGAAGTAGCAGAGATGGGACTTGAACCCAGGCCACGTGGCTCCAGAGCCTAGGCACTCGGCGCCTCCACCGCGTCTTTCCTCGGCAAGGGCTGCCACCGCCCTGCTCGGCCCAGCACTTCCTGCCTGAGCGCTGCACGCGGCAGTCCTAGCTTTTGAAAATTCGAAGTTATGCGATGTAAATATATTAGTAGGTTCTCACTTAGAGTGCATTTTGAAATATTGTCACCCTCCAGTTGAAAAAATGTCAAAAAAAACCTTTCCAAGTTGGCAGGCCCCGGGAATTGTCAGAGTAGTGACTATTTCCACAGCCCAGAGGCACCAGGCGAGCTGGTGAACAGACAACCGCCATCCCCTGTCAGCCCCGTGGGCATCACAGCACTGTTCCTGTGCTTTGGAAATTCGGTGACTAAGTCCATTTCTAGTGCTCGGTTATGTTCTCGGGCACTGTTGTGAGAATTGAAAATCTTTTTTGTATCTTGTAACAACCCAAGTGTCAGCTAAGTGGTGGAGCCTGCAGCAGTGTTCCAGAAATGGAGCTCCTATCAATAGCTTTGGACGGGAGGTGAGAGGGGCTGAGACGCCACAAAGAAGGCTGAGCAAGCACCATGACGCAGGTGGCTGCCAAGTGCA
Source organism: Tapirus indicus (assembly GCA_031878705.1). NCBI lineage: Eukaryota > Metazoa > Chordata > Mammalia > Perissodactyla > Tapiridae > Tapirus > Tapirus indicus. The sequence continues at coordinate 13,430,147 of CM062920.1, read as the reverse complement.
GGAGCAAGGCCTCTGCCGAGTGCTGGAGGTGGCGCTGAGGAAACGGAAAGCAGCGCTAAAGCCAAAAGCCTGCTTCTGTGGTTATAGGTTTGTGCACAATAAGAAACATCCCTTCCGCTCCACACATGCTCCTTTGGGAAGGTGAGTCTCATATGAAGTGAATTTTGAATTAAATGTGGCTGCGTGTGCTCAACTCCAACTGGTACTCCTCGCTCTTTTCTCTTCTTTCTTCTGAGAGCATGGCTGCCTGACCCGTTCTGCTGACGGGCTGATCGTGCCCCTCTCCTGCTCAGAAGCCTCCTGTGGCTCCTACTCCTCACTAAGAGGTCCCAGTATTCAAGCTCTTCAGTCAGAAGGGGGCTGAGTCTCCCCAGGGACCAGAGGCTCCCAAGGGTGGGCCATGGCTCCCATGTCACGTGTACCCTCACACTAACAGGCCACACCTTTCAGCCTCCGCAGACCCTAACTATTGAGGGAGGCATTCATGTGCTGGGGGTGGTCGGATGGGGGTCTCCATACCTGGGGTGGGACGGGAACTCCTGGAGGCCCAACAGGTGTGGCCCTAGCTCAGTGCCTGGCACATACCTGGTCTTCAGTAAACGTTTGTGAATGGTCTTTACAAGAATCTTTGCCTTTGAGTTCTCACCCTCAGGGACAGACTGCAGGGCCGCAAAGGTGAAGGGGTCTCCAAAATCTTTGGCAATTCTGGGTTTTCATTTCTTTGGTCGAGAGCAGGGGAATGACCTGGATAATCAGAAACATTAACCATTTCTTGCATCTGTCTAGGGCAGGGTTCCTCCACCTTGTCACTCTTGACTTGCTGGGCTGGATGTGGGGGCTGTCCTGCGCATCGTAGGACGTTAGCAGATTGCCTGGCCTCTGCCCGCCAGATACCAGTAGTGCCCCCACCCAAGTTGTTAAATCACATGTGTCCAGACATTGCCACATGCCCCTGGGTGGGTGCTGGATTACCCGCGGGTTAGAGACACTGGTCTTGGGCAGTGATTCTCAACTACAGTGGCATATTAGTCACCTGGGGAGGTTTAAAAAAATACTGATGCCTGGGTCCCACCTTGAGACATTTGGCTGTAATTGGTTCTGGGGCGCGGCCTGGGGACAGGGAATCCTGAAAGCGCCCCTGAGGGGTCCTAAGGGTTACTGGGTCTGAGAGTCCCTGGCCTAGTGCTTGGCAGTCGACACATTTTATATGCATTTGAAGCTTCCCGGCCCACCTGTGCAGGAGGTGAGGCGGATTATTACTGTGGTCTTCTGACTGGAGAGAGGTATGGTGTTGCCCTGTGAGTGGGGGACCTGGGATTTGAACTCAGCTCACCCGACTCCTAACCCAGTACAGACTCTTTCCAAGAGGCAGGGCACAGCCTGGGTGGCAGACTTGATATTGGGGGATCCCCAAGGGAAGTCATTCCTTTCTATGGTCTCCCACCTCCTCACTCACTCTTCAGTTTCCCAGTGTTTCTTTATGCAAAGGCATAGCTAGCAATCATTTACACTTGAGTGTGAACATGAGGCTGCTTTCCCACTTCCAGGGGGATTTGCAAGTTATGCCTCATCTATGACAGTGAAAAGGAAGGCGTTCCATTAGCCCACAGATGAGGTGACGATGGTTTTGGGGTGGTGAAGTGTGTGTTCATGACTCCTCTGAAATCAAATCCAATCGGAAACTGCCCTTGGTTGAGGTTCACCTCATTCTAGCTTTGGGCTTACAATTCCAGCTCCATTTCATTCACAAAAAATGTTTAGCATCTGCTTTGTGTAAGTTAGAGCTCTCTGCTGCAGACCTCCTTAACGAGGCTCTGAGTCCCCAGGGTGGAGGGTACCTTCTCCTGCTTCTGTGGCACTCACTACACTTTGGACCTGACTGGACATGTGAGGCGGTAGGCACTTAATACACAGACGACTGAATGTCAGGCCACACACCCTGGACTCAGGCCTGTGCCCCCGGGGAGAGACCGCACAGGTGTGTCAAGACTAAATCTGCAGGCGTATGGCTGAATTTCTCCCTTCTGCCCAGGGGTGGCATCCGGCAACGCCGGCTGCAGGAGCCCTGGAGAAAAAGTGAGCACGAGGGGTTCTGAGGCTTCTCCAAAACAGACGTCTTGAGCAGAGATCACTTTTATTGGGAGGGCTCCGTTTTCAGAAAAGGAAAGAGACAAAGCCAAGAGCCAGCCTCAGCTGACAGACGCCTGGACATTTCTCCCCACGCTGGGCAAAGGGAGGGTGGCGGCCCACTGTCCCTGCCCCTTGTTCCTCGAGACCGACGGCTGCTCGGGCTTCAGTGCACCTTCTTGAATACTTGCTTGCAGACCACACCCTGCACTCTCATCTCCTGAAACAAAAGCAGATGCTTGTCATTGGCCAGGGCAAGGTCACACTTGGGGCTCAGGGCATCTAGGGACAGGAAGTTTGAAAATACTCAGTGGCTGTTATTTTTCCCCGGGAGTTGGTCTGAAATAACCAATTCCTTGGAAAGCCGGCTGAAGTGGCTCAGTGGAGTTCAGGCTCTGCTACGCCCTGTAGACAGAGCTGGCTGGGAAACAGGTGTGGCTCAGAACTGACCAACGGGACCCTCTGATGTCTCTCCTCCTACTACCCTCAAGGGTCCTAAGGCTTGAAGAACCTCAGGCCTGAGCCCAAGACAGAGTCTGTGCCCAGGCTTGGCAGAAATCAAGCCCAGACATATGGCTTGACCCCAAAGGGCTCAACAGGTCACTGCAGACCAGGAGTGCAAACTAGTGCGGTGGTTCCAAGTTTTAGCTGCACATTGGAGTTAGCTGCGGAGTCTAAAAACTGCCTGGGTCCCAGCCAGAACAGTTATATCAGTATCTCGGTGGGGGGAGTACTGGAATTGCTACTATTAAAAGCTCCCAGGCAGTACTAAAATGCAGCTAAGAAAGCCCCTGCCCTGCCATAGGGCAGCCCTTGCCGAGTGCTGCCGGGGGAAGAACACCACAGTGTTGTCACACCTTCCAAGTTGTTTTTTTTTTTAAGGAGGCTGGAAATCTGAATATTTATGTGACATCTCCTAATTTTTAAACTGTTGGCTGAAGAAGTTTGAAGCCCACTGTTGGCCAAAGAAAAGATGCCTGCCAACCAGTTTGCAACCTCTGGCCTGGAGCCACAGAACTATTGAGCTGAAAGGGCCAATGGAGATCACATCGTCTACCCTCACCGCTCTGCGGTTGAGGAAATAGAGGCCCAGCAGGGAGCCTGGCTCAAGGTCAGGCACTGCAGCCCGGGCTCTCTGCATCAGGCTTAGCTGCCTCGGAAAATAATGCCCTCGGGCCTCTTCTCCACACTCCCGTGTCCCCTGATCTCTGCAGACCCCCCATGTGGTAGGATGGCATTCTGCAGATGAGGCTGATGGAAGGAAGGCACCTACCCAGAGGCAGGACTAGAACCCAGGCCACCTGGACCAGGCCACTTTCTAGGAAGGAAGGTAGCTGGGGAGTTCCAAGGAGGCAGAGAAGTGATGGGAGGTCCCCTCTCAGAGGACATGTGTTCTTTTGGTCCTCCAGGGGCCCCTACTCTGGATTTGTGTGTGCTTTTCCCAGACAACGGATGGAGTAGAAGTGGCTTTGACTAGAGGTCCAGCTGGAGGACAGGGTGAGCGGGGCCCACACCTGAAGTGAGAAAGGCTTCTTCTCCCCAGACCTAGATTATTGAGATCATGTCTTAGAGAAGCTTAGAGAATTCTCCTTGGTTCTGGCCTGCCACAATTTGGCATGGTGAAAGTAGACATCATTTGGGAGCACATTTTAGTTCTGCCACTTTCTAGCTGTGTAACTTGGATGTGAGCATCCATGTCCTCATCTCCAAAATAGGAACCATAATAATCCCTGGCCCATAGGGCTGCTGAGAGAATAGAAGAGACATGGAATGCCAAAGGGCTTGGGTCCACCTCTGATGCTTAGCAGACACACCTCCTTACTTCCTCCCTCTGACTGGACAGTTGGGTCAGCCTAGACCTTAAAAACACATTGCTCAGTTTTTAAAGTCACTCAAGCGTCTTCCCCAGGCCTTTGGAAGAGAAGCTTCAGAGCATAACCAAGGCCCTGCCATGGAGCATTCTTCCAAGGTCCATCTGGACTTCAACAGTGACCAGGGCCTCTGGGACCCAGCCTGGCCTGCGCCCTGACCCAGGAACCTACCAGGTGCAGTTCATCACCCTCAATCCACTGGGTCCAGCCGCGTCCCTCCTTCTCGCCCTTCTGCACACACTCCAGCTTGTCCCCATCCCAGCTCACCGTGGTCTGTGAAGCAAAAAGCCACAGTCTGTCAGTCTTGAGCAAGGAGCCCTTGGGGGCTGGGGGAGGGGCCACCCCAACCTTGATAATCCAGAGTGTCCTCAAGTCAATTTCATTACAGAAAATTTGCAGCATAATACCCCCTGTCCAGGGCCGGCCCAGTGGTGTAGTGTTAAGTTCGTGCACTCTGCTTCGCTGGCCCAGGGTTCATGGGTTCAGATCCCAGGTGCGGACCTATACACTGCTCATCAAACCATGCTGTGGTGGCATCCCACGTACAAAATAGAGGAAGATGGGCATAGATGTTAGCTCAGGGCCAATCTTCCTCACACACACACAGAAAAGCCCTGTCCATCACATGCTCTTATTAAAGAATGCAAATCAGTTTTAAAATTTAGGGAACCCTTCATAAATTTCATTTAAAAGGGCAGTTAGGAGGGAAAAGTCATTGAAGTGGGGCTCTCGGTGGGTGCAAGGGCTGAGAATGGGGCTGGGGAGGGAGCAGGGGCTCCTGAGGGCTGAGTGCACACTGCTATCCAGCATCTTGCTGGTGAGGGGCAGATTTCTCAGAGTACCCTGCCCATCCCCAGACATTTCTTTCATTCATTCATTCCTTCATTCACTCACTCATTCATTCATTGTTTCAAACTTTGCAAGGTCTTGGGTCACCAAAAAGACCCCACCCCTGCCCTCAAAGAGCTTTTCATCTCATGGGGAATGACTTTAGATATAAACAACCAACCGTAGGTACAAATGGCTACTCCTCCAGGCACTCTCTGTGCTGTCTCTAGATCCTCATGCCTGTCCATTTGGAGGATGGATTAGCATCTCCGTTTCACAGATCAGGTTAAGGGACCTGCCAAGTTCACCCAGGGGGTCAACGGCAGAGCCAGGTCAGAACACAGATCTGTGGGGCTCTGAAGTCCCCCTCCCCACTGGACTACACCGCTTCCTTAGGTGCCCAGTGTCACCAAAGTTACTGACCAGAGACTGTGGGAGCCAAGAGGAGAGTCAGGGAAGGGGAAGCTCCGGGAAGAGGAGGCCCAGGGCTGGGCCTTGAGGAACAGGAGAATGGAGTCGAAGCAGAGGCAAGGAGGTGCTGGGGGAGAGGGGCTCTCAGTGGACCACCAGGAGATGAAGGCACAGAGACGGGGAGCACGAGGCTCGCTCAGGAAGCTCCTCCAGCGGGTTCCAGGGAAAGAGGAGGAAGCTCCCGCTGCCCTGCCAATGCCACCCCGCCCCCGCCTTTGAGCCCTCACGTCTTCCCAGAGGGGGGTGCCCCGCCAGGTGCTGGGCGCGCTGAAGGGAAGACAGGCAGCAGGAGGAGGCCCAGCCTGTGCCCAGGGGAGATTTCAGTCTTACTGGAGTGGCAGGGGCCCACCCAGAAATACAGGCTGAAAGTGGTGGAACTTAGAGGCGAGAAAGTCCAGGAGCTCACGTCTGGACCGGGACCTGCATGCAGCTGCAGCGAGCCTCTCCCACTCCTGCAGCTACCCACCTCCCTTCAACAGCCTTTCCACATGCGGCAATTCCACATTGTGGGCCCTGCCTCCCCACTGTAGTGGTCAGAACTCCATTTGCCCCTGGTTCCCGTGTGGCTCTGAGCAAGTCCACTCCTTCTCTGGGCCCCAGTGTTTCCATCTGTCATATGACGGGGTCAGGGGATATTAACTCAGAGGCCTCGGCTTTACAGAGATAAGGTTCTAGGACGGCTGTGATGAGAGTCAGGACAGTCAGCAACAGCCTGATGAGGATTTAGGAGAGAGGAAATCTGGGTAATGGGTGTGCAGTGAGTGGGCCACTCCCTACAGGAGGACCACCCCCTTCCCTCCCAACTCCCAGTCTCCCTCCTGGGCTTGCTGAGCACTACTGCCCTCTGCTGCTGGGATGAAGCCTGCAACGAGATGCACGCACAAGGGTGACAGGTGGAGCCAGCTGTGTCCCCCCAGCTTTGCACAGGAATAAATCCGGCCTCTGTTCCTGGAGGCTGTTCCCAGAGAGAGATGCGGAACAGGAGGACTTGGTGTGGGGGCGGCTCCTCTCCCTGGTCCCGACAGAAGGTCCCACCTCCAAGTCAGAAGATAATGAAGTTAATGTCTGACGAGGTGTGTTACTGGTAAAGACCACTAATGACCTCAAGCCATTCACTGGGGGCCTTGTCCATCCCAGGCCTGTGACGGGAAATGGAGACAGAAATCAGACAGTCCTCGACTTCAAGCTCGTAAGAGCACTTGGCTTCCTCATCAACGGAACTTTTCTTTGTGTGTTTATCCAGAAGTCTGCTCTGCATATTAAGGGCTTGAGACTCAATCAGAGGCCAAGAGAGAATTGCTGCTTCTCAGTTACAATGTACACACTTCTGCCTCGACTGGAAATATCAGAGTCAATGAGCATCTCCAGCCCCTCTGTGCTGGAAAACACAACAAATGCTCCAGGAAGAACATAATAATAAAAAGAATACCTGTAATCTTGCTTCTTCAGAGATAATTGTTCTAAAATTTTGGTGTATTTTTCTCTAGTCTTCTTTTCTATTAATACATATATATATTTGTTTTAAAAAAATTGGAATTGGATCATTTATGGATTTGTAGCCTAGTTTCTTCATTTAATAGAAGTGTTTTTCCATTTCAACAAATATTCTCCATAAACATTATTTTAATTGTTACATCATATTCAGGAAATGGCTACATAACTTGTGGGACCCAGCACAAAATAAAAATGAGGGGTTCCTTTAAAAAAATGATTAAGAATTTTAAGATGATGACAGCAAAGCATTAAACCAAGCGAGGGGCCCTTCTGAGTGCAGGGCCCTGTGCGACTGTCTGGTCACAGGCCCATGAAGCCGGGCCTGGCAGTATTTCACTGCACAAACATACCATTATTAAGCCCATTACCAATTCTTGGACATTTAGGTTATTTATATTTCTGTGCTGCTATAAATAAGACTTCCTCGTACACACAGTTTTGAACACATTGTTTCCTTAGAATAAATTTCCAGAGGAAGAACTGTGGCATTAAAGAGTGTGCATGTTTGTAAGGTTTTGGACAAGTATTGCCAACTTGAGCGCCAGAAAGCTCACACCTGTCTACCTTCAACCCAGTGTCAGAGAACGAGCAGGGAAGAGAGGTTCATTAACGGCACAGCAGGCTTTGTTCCTGGGCTAATGTGTTACCCTCTCCAGATCATCTGGCATCTTTTAACAGGGACCATTTGGATATAAATAATAAAAATACCTTACCAAAAGAATGACGGATGGCAGAATTTCAGACATCATGATAGACTGAGGGATACAGGGAGCAGAAGGCTCTGGGTGTAAAGAATCCTTTCTTAGAGCCCTAACAAATCGGACCCCTTAAAAAGAAGGATCCCTAACACACAAAGGTTATGTCAGTTTCCAAAGGAGGCACTTTCTCACCCCCAAGTTCCTGCTGACTTTGACCCAGGGTGAGCTGGACAGAAGAGACCATTCTCATCTGTACTGAATATATAGGGAAGGCTGAGTTCAGAGAGGTTAAGTGGCTTTCTCAGTGTCACCCAGCTAATGGGTAAAGAACTTGGGCTGGAACACGGGCCTTACATGACTCAGTGCCCCCTTCTTTCCCAGCTCAGGGCAGGGCACCCAGCAGGTGCCCAGCAGATGTCTGCTAAAGTCTTTGGCAGCTGCAGAAAAAACACGGGCATTGTGCTAAGAGTCTGAGCAGCTCCGGGAGGGACACCCTTCAGCTCAGTCCAACCATTGCTGGGTGTGGGTGCTGAGAGCTACCGATGGGTCCTAAAGGCCCCTGCCCTAAAGAGATCACCGCAGAGAGGGGCAGAGAGAGAAGTGCCCGGTGGTCACGGCACAGTGTGGTAGGTGCTGGGATCAGGGGAAGCACAGGGCCTGCGGCGCCCAGGAGGGCCCCACTCTCATAGGAAACATTAGCTATGGTGGGAAGGCACTGCAAACAGAGGGAATAAGGACAAGCCAGCGCTGGAGAAGCCGTCCTGGAGGTATGGAGAGGGAGGAACAAGGCTGGGAGGTGGACGGGGCCACAATGCCAGACTGAAAACTGTGGCCTAGAGCATGTTCTCAGTGCCTCCCAGCGCTGCCCGTGCCCTCACACAGCCCCTGGCCCTGATCTGCTGGGGGGAGCCATCAGGGAGAGCACCCAACAGCTGGGCCAGGGAATCCGCCGGGCTGTCCTCTGGGCTAAAGGGGCCTGGAAGCTCAGCTGTCAGTTACACTGGGCTCCTGGTACCTCCCTGCACTCCACTGTACACCCTCCACCCGTATCAGGTTGACCCAGTACTGTCGGCAGAGAACACGTTCCTTGCTGGGCCCTCTGTCCCTAACTATGCAGCATGACTCTGGGCAATGGGATTAACCCCTCTGAGCCTCGGTGCCCTCATCTACAAAAGAGGGATTAATGGTACTGACTGTGGCAGATTAATGGTACCAACGGTGGCCCCCAGTGGATCACATGATATTCACGCCCTGTGAAGTCCCCTCCCACATTGACTCCGGGCTCGGCTGTGTGACTTGCTTTGGCCACTGGGACATGAACAAGCATGACACAAGCAGCGTCTTTGCAAGCACTTGCATGCCGGGGGCTTGTCCTCGCAGAACCCACCCCTCCTGGAACCCAGCTGCCATGCCTTAAGAAGTCGGGCTATTCTACTGGAGAGAAAGGCCATGTGGAGAAGCCCTAGAGGACGAGAGAGAGAGGGAACTGCAGGAGAACTGAGGCACCCGAAGGGAGCCATCAGCTGAACAGTCACATGGAGCTGAGAGCTGCCCCATCAACCATGGAATCATGAGAATGGTAGTTGTTTTAAGTTATTAACTTTTGAAGTGGTTTGTTACGTGGCATCAGATAACCGAAAGACCTACTCTACCACGTTGTGCCGATGAGAGAAAATGTACACAAAATGCATGAGGCTGGTACAGGAGGCACAAGCTAACGGTGGCCATGAAGTCCAGAGCTTAGATACGGATGGGATCTGCTTGTTGAAGTTGAACAATAACTGGAGTCTCTTTTTTTAAGTTGGAGATTCGTGAAGAAGTGATGGACATGCTAGTCATCATGGCTAAACGTTTCAGAACCTCCTTTCCCTCCAGGAGACTTGGATCCAGGAGGAGTCCACGCAGGGGCTACATGCTGAGCTGGGGGCCCAGGAGCACTGCGATATCTGCTGCTCCTAAAACTGAATTAGTCTTTGTTTAAGCAGAGATGTATGCGGAAACTCCCCACTGACTGGGGAACCACTGTGATGGTTCCAAAAATGTGATTTAGTTCTCCCACTTTGCTACCCATGTTCACTTCTGGTGGGCACGGATTTTTCTTTTTAAGCTTTGTATCCTGTGGGAATAAACCAGCCATTTCCCAGAGGATCAGATTTGTCCTAAGAATAGAAAAGGGAGGTGGGGAGCCAGGGGGGAAGGAGGCTGATCATCTGAAAACAAATGAGAGGAAAACAGAAAAGAAGTCACGTTGGAAGGGGAATACGTAACAAACAACGTCACTAGTTTTCTCGTGCACAAATGCAACTTCTGATAACAACCTTCCCGAGGACCCAAGAACTCATTCTGTGACCCCTCGACACTAGGCAGCCAGCCACCTGTGCTAGACCAGGAACAGTGAAGTCTGGGACAAGGATTCCTTGCCCCGTGAATGGCAGGTCTGGAAGCGTCTTTAAGAAGTCATTCAATCCAGTTTCCTAGCTTAGACACCCACCACCAGGGTCTCATGGGGGAATTTCAGGCAAGAGGATGTTCCTGATGCTTTTCAAGTGGCACAGGAAGGCAGATGCCCATGGGGACCAAGGTGGACATGGTACAAACCACGGGGACAAGCAGTCTGCCTCCACCCCACCCTGGACTCTGGGACTCCACCCCGGAAATGAAGCCCAGACAAGTCCAAGGACAAGGGGGAAGTAGGCCACCTTCAACTCCCCTCCTAGCAGTAATTCTCACCACATAGACCACCTGAAAGTCTGCACACAGGCCAGCGCCCAGGGCAGCCAGTTGTAAAGCACAGTCAATCTAACTTTTCTATTAAAAACTAATAACCTCCAACACTTTGGCCTTGTCAGCAGCTTTCCCAGAAAGACATACCAATAGATGAATGAAGACAGCTCTGCATCACTCTGACAAGGGATTGTCACTTCAAAAGCCGTTATCCAGACCCCTGACCACTTAGAAACCCCGGCTGACACTGCTGCATGGGGACCAGTGACACAGAAAATCTGGCTTCTGCAGGCAGCCTGAGGAACCTTGTCCCAGGGAACATGGGGCCCCCTTGCCCAGTGCAGGTGACCTGTATGGGGAGTGACAGACCATTTCCACTAAATGGACCCATCTCTCGGCAGCGACGTGGCATGAACCACAAATAGTGGGATTCAACTTGGCTGGCAAGAATTTGTGACATTCATTAAATCTCCGTAATACCCAAAACACCCACTCCAACGAGCAGGGCAGGGAGGACAATGGATCACCGATCCCTCCGCGCTCGCCCACCCAGTTCTAGGAGCCCCTCAGCTTTTACAGTCACCTCCCAGGGGGCTGGTACTGAACCTTATTTTCTCTGTGATTCCAGAGCCAGGTCATAAGAGAGGAGGTCTCGTCCATGGTGATCTGCCTGCATAGGAGCCAGGATGGACCCAGGTCTGACTCCAAAGCCCATGCTCTTTAAATTTGGGGGGAAAACTGAAAAACCAGACAATGATTAGACACTTTCTATACATGAGGTGAATTGCTAAAAGATGCAAATTGGCCATTCCTCCTGGAGTTTGATTTTAAAGTGTGCTTCCCCCTTTGAGGGCTCCTGGGACAATAAGAAAGTTCTCGGCCTCTGGCGCCCCTGTTAATTAAGTGGGCAGATGGGAGGGGCAGGGAAGGGAACAGAGAACCTGCCAAGTGTCAGGCACTGTGCTGGGAAATTTCCATCACGTTTCACTTGACCTTCAAGCTTTAGAGCTGATAAAAATTAGGCTTAGTTAAGTAACCAGCCCAAGCCACCTAGGGGTTGGGCCATCACTTGAACCGAGTTCTTTCTGGCTGAGACGTCCACAGGTGCCCGCGAGGCCAGGCTCGGTGAGCGGATAGGCCCACTCCTCTTCTTCTGATCCGTTCCTAGGAGGCCGGCATTTATCTAAAATCAGCACATTTGGGGGAAAAGGCAATTCACTCTAAAAGCAGACTAAAACTAAATTAATAAGGCCTTAAAGTGTGAACGAGTAATTAGAGATGTACAAGCTGTTGAAAGCAACGACTACAAACCAGTAAAGCCACAGCAAGGCCATCAGGGGACGAAAGAACACAGCTCTAACACCGGGAAGAAGCTGACAGCAAACGGCAACACAATTCTTAGGACAAACAAACTGATAAAATGTTAAGACTAATCTTGACACGTCATTTCTTAAATTCCTTAATCACTCCAGGAAGTGCTCAAGATCAATTTTAGAACAAGAAACCGTCAGATGGCTCAAGGCCCCATGAGGCCAAGGTTCTGGATGGGGAGGAGCGGGGGGGCTGGAGGTCACGGGCCCCTGTGGAATGGCACTCAGTCATTGTAGGGGCCCAGCACTGACGGTGGCCCTAGGACTGGGCTGGAGCCAAGCTCTGCCATGGAACAGCTCAGCCTGGAGGGAAGGAGACATGTAAACTGGCAGTGACACCAGCCACGTTCTGTGCTGAGAGGTGTGATGGGCACCCTACCCAGCCTGGGGGTCAGGGAAGGCTTCCTGATGGAAGTAACAGCATCACTGTCATTGCTGTCACCATCATCACCCTCACAACACGTATGGAGTACTCACTATGTGCCAGGCAGGTACCAAACAAGGCAGGGCTCACATGGGGTTGATTGCTTAAATCTCCTGGAGCAGTTACGCTTCTCTCCATTTTACCGATGTGGAAACTGAGGCTTTAAGGTGACCCAGCCATCAAGAGGGGAGAGGAGATTTGACTCTGGAGCCCGTGCTCTTGGCTACTGTGCCCATAGTTCCCTGATCTGAGCTGACCCTTGAATGAGCAGTAGGACTTTGCAGCATGGTTCTGTGCAAGGAAACAACATTCAGCACTGCAGGTTCCACACCTGCACACCAGCCTTGGGGGCTGGATAGATGCAGGTAAGGTGAGGAGCCTCTCTCAAGAGCCCACAGACTACTGGAGAAGACAGAGAATTCCAGCAGAATGGCAAGTGCTGGCAGAGGCAGATGATGGTAGTTATGGAAGTGAGAAGGCACTTCGTCATCCTCTGAGGTGGGGACAGAGGTCCACCAGGGAGGGCTTCCTGGAGGAGGTAATACTGAAAGTAATGCTGGAATTGACACCAAAAAATACCACAAGAGTTAGATTAAGAAATAGAAATTGGAAAAGAGGAATGAGGGAATCCCAGGCAGAAGGAACAACCTGGACAGATGCAGGGAGGTCAGGGGCTGCTTGAGTGAGGCTGCTAAATGGGCTTTGCCCGGCTAGACTCTCTGGGCATGATTCTCCCCCCGGAGCCTGATCCTGCACCTCCAACCCCAGAGTTTACTGGGAAGATCGCTCACAGCCTCTCTTCTTCCTCACTTGACATCTGTGGCTCCAACCAGCCACACCTGGTACAACAGAAAATGCAGATGTTTGCTCATCTGGCAGGCAGAGCTGGCTCTGCTGCTCAGGCCAGTGCAGAGAATCAGCCTAATATCAGGCCCACCCCCGGGGGGCGTGGGACAAGGGAGGGGCCGTCCTGCGGAGACGCTCAGAGGAGCTCTGAAGGGCAGAGCCCACCAAGGCCTCATCACTTCCACGGGAGCCTCTGGCCTCTATTTTCCATCTTTCAAGGAGAGCAGAAACAAACAGCTCCCAGAAGATAAGAGATGCTGGCTCGGTAACTGGGGAAGGGTGAGCAGGTCAGTCTCTCGATCAAGAGCTCCTTGGGGTCTTGGGTCCTTTTATTCACTGTGGGATACCAGCCCCCACCTTAGGATCTACGGCAGAGGAAACACACATCACCATTTGTTGAATGAATGAATGAATGGCAGAAAACGTTCTAGGCGTACTCTTGCAATTTTTCAGCCAATGAACACCCCCCTTTTTTAGAGAAAATATCCAGGCAATGTGTCTGTTTATTCTTCCATAGGTTAGCCTTACAGAAATGGGTTAGCCTTTGGAGTGACACTGGCTCAGAGCTTCTGAGGCCTGGAGTGTTCAGTCATCATGCCCACGGCCACAGAGCCAGGAACACTATGAGTCATGGTTTAAACCCCCTTCTGGCCGACTCTGAACCCACGGCCTGCCTGCCCACTGTTCCCACATGAACATCTTGCTGCCATGGATGCCGTTGCTGTTGAATAGCAGCTGGCAGGCTGTGGGCCTGGGTCTGGCCCAGCCACTGGACAGCTGTCCGCCTGCCTGAGCTGGGCATTCAGGAGGGACCTGACGACAGCTTTGGATAGAGGCAGGCCTGAGCTCCGACCCATGCCTACCTCTTTCTACCTGGGGAACCCCAAGCAATTGACTCCTTCTGAGCCTCCATGTCTTCATCTGCAAAATGGGGCTAATGAGTCCTGCCACAGAAGGGAGCCATCAGGATGAAATGGAACATGGGGATGCAAGGACCTACTTCAGTGATGGACACATGAAAGACTCTGTGAGCAGTAAGCCCCCTGCTCTCGGCCTTGCCCAGCCCGCTCTCTGTGAACGTGGAGAGGCACGTGCCCTTTGAGGCCAGCCTCCGCTCCCGGAGCCCTGCTGGCTCTTCTCTGGATGGCCAGGTGCCCCTTCACGCGTTACCACACCCAGAATTCGTCTTCTGGAGGACACAGTTTACAAGGTGAGAGAATGAATAATAACGGCTCATGCTGAGGGAGCAGCTGACTGCAGGCCTTCCTGCAGCTAATCCTCGCCATGAAGTAGGTGTCCCTTACTTTATAATTATCCCATTTCACAGACACGCAACGGCACAGAGAGGTGAAGTAACTTGCTTAAGGCCACCCAGTTTGTAAGTGGCAGAGACGAGACTCCAAGACAACGGTCTGGCTCCAGAGCTGCACTGGTTATGACTCAGCCAGGCTGCCGGCCCCTGCCTCAGAGGGAGCTGGGCCTCGGACAAGCAAGAGCTTAAATGAGGGTCAGGAACGGCTGCCCTCAGCCCTCGAAGCTGCAGTTCTCAGCCAGCAACCCAGCCTCCACCGTCAAGGAGAATGAGATGCAAACCAGAACTCACTCCACTGCACCTGATGATTCCATCCCATGACACCACTCCTTCACTGGGGGACACTGCATTTCCATCTCTCTCTGGTAACAGTATGGAGTCAGACCGCCAGGATCCAAATCCTGGCTCCACCCACCACCTGATCTCAGACAAGTGATATCTGTTTTGCTTTCATTTTCTTCATCTATAATATAGGAAGAATGTTGGCACCTTCATCATAGAATTGTGAGGATTAAAAGAATTAACGCATGGAAAGTGCTTAGAATTCCTAGCACATGAGAAATACCCAACAAACATTAGCTGTTATTAAATGGCAAGTGGATCTTGCGGTGATCCAATCAATGACTACCATTTATATCGTTTGAGGTTCTGCTATTTTTGCTTAACGCTCATTTGAAAAATACATTGGAGCCCACTGTGCTAGGCACTGGAGATACAAAGGAGTGGGCCCTACTGTCTAGAATCTCAAATGCATTAACAAGCATCACAGATGCCCTCGTAGCAGCATCTGTAGAGAGGGACAGTGAGGCAAATGGAGAGGATGAGGTGGGATGGGGAGTCAGGACAAGATCGATGGAGCAGTTATGTTTGGGCTGGTCTTAACCAATGGGGAATTGTCCTTCCGGGGGAGGAGGCAGGGGACTTATCCCAGGGAAGTGAGCAGAGAGATGCAAAAGAGGATGGCAAGTGGAGCACCTGCTTATGGTGGGATGGGGCCAAGCATAAGGTGTGAGGTAGGGAATGGGGCTGGAGAGGCAGGTGCTGCCACGTCCTGAAGAGCCCCAGTGACATCTGGCCTATGCCCGTCAGCACTGGGGAGTCTTTGGGGGTTCTGAGCTAGGGATTAGCATGATCAGATTCCATTTCTAGAAAGGGAAGGATGGGCTGAAGTATTGAGGATGGTGGAAGGGAGATCAATGGGAAGATATTGCAGTAATTAAATGAAATGACCCTGGAAAGCGCTAAGCCTGGCACGTAGTAAGCACAAGAGATGTTCATTGTTATTATTATTGTTATTATTATTACAGGCAAGAGATATGGGGATGGGGAAAGGAAGAGAGATGCTAAGAAGCAGAATATTTGGAATTTGTTGGCTGATTGCCCATAAATGCTTTTCATTTATCTTCACAGTGATCATTTACATAGCTAAGTACTGGTCTAGGGAATTAAAAAGCCACAGTCGCTCTAAACACCTGTGGTTATTTGGCATGCAGGAACACCAGCAGGAGGCAGCCTGTTCTGTAAACCACTTTCTATAAAAGTCAGGAGTCAGAGAGACGTGAAGTGGAATCCCAGGGCCACAGTTAACCAGTAGTGTGTCTGTAAAATGGGAGAGCAGCACCTCCCCTCCCAGGAAGCTCAGAGCACCTGGGGGATGATATCCAGAAAGTGCTGGGGCACAGCCTGCCACACAGAGCTCAGATGGTGGCCATGATCATGTGGGTTGTTGAGGATTATTACCACACAGACACAAACACCTTTGTACAAATAGACAGAGCTTTCTTTTTTCTTTTGGGTGATTTTCCTGGAATATAATCCCTTAAGTGGGATCTCTGAGTCAAAGAGTATGATGATTTTTCTAACACACTGCACATCGTCAGAAAGAAATTTTTTTCCCCTCATTTTCTGAGCGTGGGGCCGGTCCTGCTGTGAGGCTGGTGAAGGTGGGTTTTGCAGCCTGGGTTCTCCTCCGTCCTACCTCCATGCCCATCTTATTTATACTGCACTTCCCCAGAGTACTGCACGCTGTCCTTGGACCCTCAGATCAGGAAAGGAAGAAAGGGGAAGGAAGGAAGGAAGGAGGGGAGGGCAGCAGGGCTGACTCATAACATCCCCACATTGCAGACAGCCAGCACACTAAGGTATCTGCGTACTAAAGGAAACACCTAGAGAAGTCTTTGGATATTTAATCAAAATAAATGTGCTCTAATGGCGGAATTTTAGGCAGCATGACAGAGACCTGGTGTCCTCTTTGGAGGACAAGAGGTGGTATGTGTATGTGCATACGCTTGCGCTCTAGCACAACTCAATTTATACAACAGACACAGCTACAAAAATGCTTCCCAGGGAGGAAGCTACTGTGAATCAGGCACAGTCCTTGCTCTTAAGAGTAGTTTTCAACCAACTCTGTCAAATATGAATAAATCCCTGAACCCAGGTGAAATGTTAGCAATAGGACCTGGGCTGCAGGGCCTGGTTTCCAGAGACTTCTATGAGGAAAGGGGACCCTAATGGCAGTCAGTCATCAGCTTACAGCCTCTGGATGCCTGGAGGGGAGGATGGTGGGGCTTCTAGCCCCACCCGTCTCTTCTGGTCCCAGGCCCCGTGGAGCCAGGGGTCCGGGTTGACTGTGAGGGTCTAGAAATCCTCAGAGACTGGGATGGTAAACCAGTGAAACGGAGGCTCCCACGGTGAACTCACATCCAGAAAGTGGTTTCAGCTACTGTTCAGACCCGTCTATTCGGGACTTTTGGAGGGGGTGCAGGCTGAAGGTGAGATGCTGGGCCACTCCCAACACCCACAGGACTCTCCCTTTCCCCGTCAGGCCCACATGCCAGCCTCCACGCAAGGCCTGCGTTGGATGGCAGGTGGCCCAGGGGGCGGAGTTCTGGCTCTGCCTGCAGAGGCCCTGCTCCAGGCACCACACACCCTTTCCCACTCCTGCAGAGTCCTCCTGGGCTCCACTGCTCAAAAGATTAGTCAGAAATAAAAGCCCAACCCTGACAGACCTTCAAGGCTTAGCCAGAGAATAATGCTCCAACTCCCACTGCATACTCTCCACACAGAAGGCACTGTAGTAACAGCTTAGCATGCATAGAGCACTTGCAACTTTTCTAGCATCCCACCCTACATGCCCTTCTAGAACCCTGCCACATTCCCATTGAGATGTGGAGTCTATGTCCTCTTCCCTTGAAGATGGCTGGGCCTTTGTGACTGCTTCAACCAACAGAGTATGGCAAAACTGTTGCTATGACTTCAGAGGCTAAGGAGATCATAAAAATCTCACACGCTTCTGCCTTGTTTTCTCGGCCCTCTCATTCTTGAAACCCAGCTGCCATGTTGTGAGGAAGCTGAAGCAGTGGGTAGAGAGTGAGCCATCTGGAAAGTGAATCCTTCCACTCCCTGCTGACACGGCATCCAGCAGGGATGAGCCATGCCCTTGAGCCCTGCCAAACTGCAGATTCATGAACAAAATAAACAACTGTTACTGACTTGGAGTTTTGCAGTGCTAAGTTCTGTAGTGGTTTGTTACAGAGCAATAGAAAACTGAAATAATTCATCACCACATTTAATTTTTACAGCAATCCCATCAGTGGTACTACCCCGGCTCCATTTTACAAATGAGAACACTGAGGCCCAGAGGGATGGAGTATCTTCCCCAAGGTAACAAAGCTGGGAGGCAGACCCAGGACTCAAATCCAGGTCCATCACAAAGCCAAAGCTCCTAATGCTCTGTCGTACACCACACTCGTCCAGCTGCACACACTATTGGTATCACTCACTTGGACCCTCAGCAGCAAACCATCGTGGGCTGCTGCAGGTGTGGTATCTCCAGGCAGACTCCACCCACAGGGACTGGGACTGGACTGCACTCATTCACCCCCAGAACTGGGCACCCTTAACCCCCGCACAGGCTTATTACACTGAATCATGACGAGAATATCGCAGGAACCTGGGCATGGGCCAGCCCACTTCCTCATTTTTCTGTCTTAGTAAGTATCAAAAGCATGGTCTTTGAACCACCAGCATCAGCAGCATCTGGGAACTTGTTAGAAGAACAAGTTCTTGGGCCCCACTCCAGATCTTTTGAATCAGAAACTCTGGGGCTGGGACGTGCTTAAGATCGAGAACTACCGATTTAACTACTTACATGGTTCTTAACCCAGGATCTCTGGACTCTGAATGTCTTAGGATGTTTTTAGATGCAAGTGACAGGAAACAAACTCAAATAGCTTAAAGGGAAAGAAAGGGATGTACTGGTGCAAGAGCATGGAAAGTCTCGGGATGATGTTAGTGTCAGGAGGTCCACAAGCCTCCAGTGTTGCACTCTTTCATTTCTGCTTCTCTACTGGCCTCATCTTATTTTCTCCTTCTGCTGGATTTCTCCATGCAGCCATGGGAGGTGGTGTGGAAGCTTGCATCACACCAGCTTATCAACCTTAGGGAGACTAGAACACACCTCTCTCCCAGGGTCCCTAAATTAAATCCCAGGAAAGGGTGTGATTGGCCTGGCTTAGGTCACATGCACAATCATGTGACAGACCATGGGACACTGTCATCACCCTGGTTTAAGGTGCTCATCCCAGGAGAGATAGTGCACTATGATTTGCAGCTCCACCAGAACCCCCCAGGTGAGTGGGGGTAATTCCCACCAAAAAGGACTGCTTCTTTGGGTGGGTGGGGAGCAATGTTGGTTAGAAAAACAGCTGTGCCTCACCCACTAAACCCCTGGCCACCGTGACTATGCCCTGCCCCTCAGTCTAGGGTATCAGAAGGGCTCTGGCCCTTGCTGCACACAGTATTGTGGCCTCACAAGGCACTGTCCCCTGTCCTATCTCTACGGTCCTCAGAATTTGCCTTGAGAGACAGGCAGAGCAGCCATCGCGATGCCCATTTTGCAGATGTGAGAACAGAGGCAGTGTGTCCAATCATTTCAAGTCGCTCTGTCAGTTAGGTGACAGAGGACTTCGCTAAAATCATTCGGTGCAGCATGGGACTTAGCAAGGATTTAGTACACGGGATTTTCCTTTGTTCTGGCCTCACGACCAACAAAACCTAACAAACCAGTGTGGTTCTTGAAAGCTACTTTGTGAATTTTATTTGGGTTGCTTTAATTCTTCTTTTAGTAATCCTCAGAAGCATGCTGCTGACACCGATTTCAAAGGTCAGAGACCTGTAGCTAAGACATGAAAGAGACTCCGTGTTCCCATCCTGGAAAGGCCCACCCGAATGCTTGGGTGCCAGATCTGGGAGGGCGGCTCTCAGAAGGCCCCCAAATCCGGAGGCATTCTCAGCTCTGCAGCCCAGGGAGCTCAATCTGCCACTGGCATTGTGCTTTTCTTTTTTTTTTTTTTTTGGTGAGGAAGACCAGCCCTGAGCTAACATCCGTTGCTAATCCTCCTCTTTTTGCTGAGGAAGACTGGCCCTGGGCTAACATCCGTGCCCATCTTCCTCTACTTTATGTGGGACGCCGCCACAGCGTGGCTGACATGCAGTGCGTCGGCAGGCGCCCGGGATCCGAACCAGCGAACCCCGGGCTGCCAAGCGCGGACGAAACCGCTAAGAACCCAAAAAACCTTTTTAATGGGTCAAGAGCAGGATCAGAAAGCTGGCAAGAGTTTAAACCAAAGTGTTAACAGTGGTTTGGTGGATTTTATGTATTACCATATATAATGAGATGGATGATGGACGGCCGGGTGGAAGTAGGAAGTCAGAGGGGGAAGGAATAGAAACACAGGTAGTTAAAAAGGAAAGAATTCAGAAAATCTATAAGCGCTGATATGGAAAGATGCCTAAAAAATATCATCGGGTGAAAAAACACTGCAGAGGAATGGGTCTTTCTTTCCTTCCTTTTTTTTAAGGCTTTAGATAGAGACACTGACTAATTATCCTATCAAAAGATAGATAGCTTCCATACATATTAGAGGAAGATTTCTGGACAGAACCGGTAAGTGTTAATCTCTGGGGAAGGGGAATGGGGCCAAGGGGGAGAGGGGTCCTTTCCCTTTCAGTCCACTCTGTCCTGTGCTACTTGAATTTTCCTTTTACAAAAAAAAACAAAGAATGCCACAGAAGGGCGGATGGCTGGGAGCAGAAGGCAGGCTCTGCGCAAGGGGTCATCCTGAGTTCAATGCTGGATATGAAGGCAGGGCCTCAGCCGGGGGAGGAGGCGTCAGGCCCCTGAGTGAACAAAGCCATCTCCTCCAGGGAAAACCTGACTGGTGTCCGTGATGGGATGACCAATAGCCCTTCCGCCTCCACCATGTAGAGCTAGGCTCCCGGCTGTGATTCCTGTCCGAGGATGGGTCTTCTCCCACAAAAGCTGCTCAGGCTGGGGGGGTGGGGGAGGGTGGGAACAAAGAACCCCATCATTCCTCATTCCAGGGGGTTCTCGGGCCAGGAGTGGGGACACTATTTGAGACTGAGGAGCACCTTCCTTTCTCAAGGCCCCCTGTCCTGCCAGAGCCTACATCTGCTAGATTCAATCAACGATATTGGTTTCAAATCGGGCCTGAGATTTCATCTAAATGGAGGAAGGCAGTAGAGAAAGCCGAGCCCAGTCTTCATACGTTTCCACCAAAATGACAGCCCCTGCTGCTCGCGGGTCATGTCAAATCCAAACAGAACAGACTGGAAATGTGAGCTGAGTGATCCCGGGCTACACATATCTGAATCCCTCCACTCTGCCTCGGGAGAGACCGCAGGGCCATTTCAGGTGGTTCTGGGCACAGACTGCAATGTTCATAGGGGTCAGACGATGGACGACACTAGCCAGTGGCACAAGGCCCTCTAGATCTGATTGTATAGTTTTCTATTTATAAAGACAGGCACAGAGAGACGTTTCTTGACTCCAGAGCAGTGGTTCTCAAGCTTCAGCTGCATCAGAACCACCTGGAGGGCTTATTGAAACCCAGATTGCTGGCCCCGCTCCCAGAGTTTCTGATTCAGGCCAGGGGTGTGGTCGGAGAATCTGTGTTTCTAACAAGTTCTTGCGATGCTGCTGCTGCTGGTCGCCGCTTTGGGAACCATGGCTCTAAGGAACCTACAGCACAAACAAACCGCCATTTGATCCTCGACTCTGGAGGAGGGAAGGATGGTGACGGTAACCTGGAGAACGTCCCATCTAAAGGCAGCAACTGCGACAGTGTCCCAGGGATCCGCACGGAAAAGGAAAAAACAGGCAGCCAAGAGTTTTCAGCAATCTTGATTTTTTTGGGTAAGAACAGCCAGAGATACAATTTTTCTATGAAATCTTACAATCTTTGGCTATCATTGGCAACTGGCTCTGAAATTTTTCAAACATTGTGCAGGCCAAACAAAACACATCTGTAGGCCAGTTTCACCTTGGCCGGGAACTGTATCTGTGTTCCCGTGGAGAAAAGGCAGGAGCAGAGATGGCTGAGCCAGCGAGCCTCTGAGCCCCTTGGGGAGGGATGTCAGCCTGACCACGCCTCTCCCACCAAGGGTCCCTGTGGCCTGCAAGGGCCACATCTAGCTCCCTACTGGGTCCTCATCACTCTCCTCTTCCCTGGCCACGTTTTGCACTCCAGCCACACTGAAGTCTTTGCAGCCTGCACCTCTCACCTCCAGAAACCACCTCCCAACCAGGACTCTTCCGACCACTGGGCCTCTGTGCACATGGTTCCATCAGCCTGGAATGCTCTTATGCTTTCTCCACATCTGCCCTAATTCCTACTTGTCCTTCAAGGCCCTGCTCAGCTGTTACCTCCTCTAGGGAACCTTGCATGACCGCTGCTCCCCCACCCCTCAGCCCTACACTCCTCAGCCTGAAAGCTTCTGTCACTACACTGGGCTGTAATGGCCTGAAGACGTCTGTCTCCTCCACTGTCCTGGGTGCTTCAGGAGGCCCCCTCTGTGTCCACAGGGCGGAGCCCACGGCCTGGTGTGGGACAGGTCTGAAACAGCATGTACCAAGTGCTGTTCTCTTGGCCTTGGCCTTGGCCTTCCTCTCGTCCCCTTTCTGTTTGTCTGCCTACTTCCTGTCTATCCTTCAAGCCACAACTCAGCCTCCGCTTCCTGTGAGAACTTTCCTTGACCTGGGAGGCGGTCACTCTCTGCCTGTCCTTCGTCCCTCTAGTGATAGCACACTATCACAGAATTTTTGGCTGCTTTGGTCTCCCTCTCCCACTACACTGATCTCCAGGAAGGCAGGAATCCCGTGCAATTCATCTCAGTAACATGGAGGCTGCAAAGACAGAGTAAGCACCTGGAAATGCTTGTTGGACCAAGAGAGGAATGAACGAAACCGGTGAATGAAGGATCCCAGGTGAGAAATGAGAGCCTCATAATGTGCTGTGAAGAACGCATTAGAAAGGAGCCAACCTGATGCTGAGAAGAAGCACGTGGTGCAGAAGGAGCAGTGGCGACCACCTTGCCCAGGAGCCCAGGGAGCCCTGGGGACCTCAGCCAGGGCGGCCTTTTGGCCTGCAGCTCCCCTCTATTCACAAGCCTCAGGCTGGACAGTTGCTCTAATTCTATGACCCTAAACCCTCCTGAGCCACGCTCTTCGAGATGGCCCACCGTCCAGCTGGGAGGCCCTGAGGGAAAGGCTGCTCTGCGAGGGAAGGCCCTCCACCAATAGGTAACAGCAAGGTGAGTGGCTGTCTGCTTGGGACGGGGCAGCCCTGCGTTCTGGGACGGCAGAGGTGACCATGAATCCTGCCCAGTTTCATGCAGTCTGCCCAGCCACTGGGCTCCCTGACCTGCTCACCTACCCTGTCCTAATGCTGGGTTGAGAAAGAAGGTGGCCACATGCCCCTTCCTTTGTGTCCCAAACCCTCCCCACTACCCCCTTTTCTTTATAATTAAGTGCAGAAGTCATCTCCTCCAGGACTCCTTCTGGGATCTCCTTTTCTGGGTGCTCCCCTTAGTCACTCACTCTGTTCTGACTGTGTCTATCTCCACCACAAAGACTGTGAGTTCCTGGACGTCACGGACTGGGACCTGCTCCACTGTGTCCCTGCACCTGGTGCGGTGACCAGCATGAGAGGAAAGCAGTAGGTGTGGTGCAGTGGTTAACATAATGGTCGGGACTCTGGAGCTGATGGACCAAGTTCAAATCCTCCCTCTGCCACTTACTTAACTTCCCGAAGGTCCCACAAGACATCCTGCTTCAGTTTTCTTATCTGTAAAATGGGGTTGAAACAGTGTTGTGAAGATTGAGTTAAAATACAATGTGAACAGTACCCACTGCACAGCGGGCACCTGATGAGTATTAGCCAGTATTACTAGGTGAGCAATAAATGTTCCACGCGTTAATGGACGAGGGAGGGAATGAAAGAGCGAAGATAATTAGCCAAGTACTAGCCAGCATACTCCAGAGGCTGCGGTGACCACAACTACATAGAGATGTGTGATGTGCTCTGTGAGTACCCCAAGAGGGAGCTGGGGACAAGGATCTCGGTCCAGATCCATGCAGCGGGCTGGGGAGCAGATCTTGGGCAGTGGTCAGAAAGGCAGGGCCCCTCCTCACCGAGGCAGACCCTGTCCGAAGGTCTCCTGTCCCACCATGAGCCTCTGGGCAGATTAAGAGGCCCTGGGCCTTTTAAAGGCACAACGTGGCATTTCCCTACAATAGTGTTTTCTCCCACTAGTGGCCTCTCCAAGGACAGTGTCTGCTGGCTACCCACTCGCCCACCATCATTCCAGACACTAACTCCTGACCGTCTTCAGATGAATCAACAAGGGTGTGTGTGTGTGTGTGTGTGTGTGTGTGTGTGTGTGTGAGTCGTCCAGGCCTGGGGCTCCTTACTCCCAGCCAGCAGCACTCCTTCAACCACAGTCCTAACAAACCTTAGCCATCTGGTTTCTGCAAAGGCTACCAGCAGAGAGGGCCTGGGCTTCAAAGTCCGAAAGCCTAGTGTTCAAATGCCATCTCTTGCAAGTGTCTGTCCCCACCCCACCCTCCCCCCAGCCTCAGTTATTGCCTAATACTGGGTTACTAATCCCTCCCTCCCTGGGCACAGCCCAGGGCAGACAGCAGACTCTTGGGAAAGGTGGGAGGGGGAGGGGAGAGTGAGGGGGAGGGCCTCATCCCTAAACAAGGCGGCTCCCTGGGGGAGAGCTTAAACCAGCTCTGGATCCAAGACTGGGAAAGGAAGACTAGCAGCACCCTGACCTCCCACAGACCTAAGAACGCTGATGGAGGTCTGGGGCTGACCTCCTGGAGTCTGCTGTGGCAATGCTAATTGGGGTCTCCCGGTCACCAGCTTCCCCCAAGGGGCAGGAGGCTCCCTCCTCTTCCCTCCCCCCTTGCTGCTGGCCTGGGCTGCAGGCACTGACCTCCTGAGTAGGGGTTGGCTGCAAGGTTCAAAGGAAGCTCGGTGGGGAATGTGGGGTAGGGGGTTGGGGGGAGGGGATGTCTAGGAGCCAAAGCCCAGTTTGAGGAGGAGGAGGGGCAGGTCAGAAGGCTTCTGGCAGTGATCACGTGCCCCCTGCTTCCTAGAGTGGCTTCCTGCTAGATCATGTAGGAAGTTTACACTTCAGAAGGGTTCGCTGATTTCTTCTTTCTTTCCTCCCTTCCTTCTCTCCTTCCTTCACCAGCCCCCCGCCCCGCAGCCAGCGAGAAGAGTCAACAGATGCCTGGAATTCCAGCCCGGCCCCTCCCTAGCTGTGCTACTCCAGGCATGTTGGTTCATCTCTTTGAGGCTGTTTCCTCATCTGTAAAATGGGTGTACTCACACCTCCCTCAAAGGCAGCTGTGGGCATAAAGTGAAGTCAAGTGTCTGAAGCACCTGGCTCAGCACCCAGACACAGCGGAGACTCAGCAAACCGCAGCTTTCACAACTCGCACCATCCGCTTTGAATGGAGGGGGATGCATGATGAATCGGCGCTGCCTACCTTGGGGGCCAGGAGTGCCAAGATCCCTGGCGCGTAAGAACACAACAGCCCTTGCCCCATCTCAAAAGAACTAGCCCAGCCTTTCGTCAGGCCCCCTGGGCAGGAGATGCGCGATGTACACAAAACCTCACCATGCACTTGCGGTCATCTATGCCCGTCAGATCCTCCTCAAACTCCTTCCCAACCTGGAAGTCCATGATGTAGTTCCTAAAAGTGCTCAGCGTGCGGATGATCATATGGTCGCCGTCCTGCACGATCTCTTTGTCTGGCTTCAGCAAGTTGGCGATTTTGCGCAAGGCCACATTGACATCTGCAGGAGTGCGGGGCAAAGAGTTGGCCGAAAAACTTAGAGAACAGTTCCGAAGGTGGCGGGGCCCCAGCTCCCCCGCCCCCACGGGAAAACAGTTGGGGTTCCCTGCTCGCTTAGCGCTGTCTGCGCGCAGCGAGTCCGCGCCGCCTTCTTTTCTTGCTTTCTTGTTTTTCAACAAAGTTTTTGCCTTTATGCTAACACTTTAAAAGCAAAAGCTAGCAAGCCAGGCCCCGCTTTCCAAATGAAATTATCCACGTCTAGAGCCAACTATCAGACACTCGCCACCAATTAACCCTAACAAACCCCATCTCCAATTCGCAGCCTGCCGGCCACCCTTGGAGCCCTGGCAGCGGCCGCCCTTCCTGCCGCCCGGGTGCACGGGGCGGCGGTCGCCCAGGCGGAGGCAGGCGGTAGCGGGCTCGGGGGCTCTGGGGGGACCCCCACTCCCCCCCGCCCGCAGCGGCTGGCCCCGGGCCGAGGGCGGCGGGCAGCGGCTTACCGAGCGCGCGCAGGTACTCCTCGAAATTCTCGTTGGCCAACATCTTCCAGTATCCGGTGAAGTCGACCGGCATTTCGGGGGGCGACTGGGGGCGGACGGCCACGGTGCGGGCGGGAGCAGCTGTCAGCTCTGCCGGGGCGGCGGTGCCGAGGCGAGCGGGTTGGTGGGCGGCCCGGAAATGTGCGCCCTCCGGGGCCAGGGGGCTCCGTGGGGCGGCGACAGCTGGATTCCGAGCGCGCACAAAGCCCGCGGGAGGATCCACCGGAGCCCTCGCTCCTCCCCCAGTGGGGGCGGGGGCGGGGACCTTGGAGGGCTAGGTTTGCCCCTGGCCCGCGGCCACCTCCGTTCAGATCATCAGTTCGCCTCCTTGTGAAGGAAGTGGAGATGGGGCGGGGGCGGGGGGGTGCTTTATTGGCCCCGACCCTTCGGTTCCTGCGGGATTCCTTCAAACGCCATGCACTTCTCACATTCAGCGGCCCCTTGAGGGTTGGGAAACAGTCTCCCGGGGTTTGCTGGAGTGATTAGGAAGAGAGGCCACTTACAGGCCTTTGTCTAAAGCCCTGCGCGGTGGGCGGCCAGGGGCGGGAAAGCGGTTCAACTCTGGGGAGGAAGGTGGGGCGCTCTCCATAACCCTCCCCCAGAGAGAAGGTAAGTATGGCTAAAAGGCCCTCTGGGCGGTTCTGACGCTTACTCGAGTTTGGGATCCACTGCTTATGCAGATGTCAGCAATTATCAATGTGCTGCTGCTTTCCCCTCCTGTCACCTACGGCAGCACAGTACCCCAGTGTTCTGCACATAGTATAATCTGGGGGCCTTTCCGTGCCTGTGCAGAAAAAGAACCCTCATTCTTTTGCAGGATATTCCCTTGTTTATCCAGCTTCTTCCTACGGATGGCCGTTGATGCTGTTCCTATTAGAACAAAACAGTCCTCAGTGAAGGTCTTTGATCACATCTCATTTCCCACCTGATGTGTATGTCCTAGCGCTTTAAAACTATCTCTGCCAGCAAGGAGATGACGTAATCATGTGGGTTGACTTTTTGACCCTCTATTAAAGACTAAATACCTCTTTCAAATTGCTTTTTGCAGGAATCACAGCCTGGGTGACAGCAGGTGGTTCTCTTCCCCCCAGCACTACCACACCCCACCTCCCCGCCTCCTCCGGGACTCCTACTAGTCCTCACACAGCAGCTGGCTGAGTTAGGAAGCGAAGCCTCTTCCTCAGGGCAGACGTACTTCACCCCAGGGACTGGCTTGGATCTGAGCCCCTTTAACTCACCAGGGTTTCTCAGCCTCAGCACTGTTGACATTTTGGGCCAGATAATTCTTTGTCTTGGGGGCTGTCCTATGCATTGTAGGAGGTTTAGCAGCAGCATCCCTGGTTCCTATCCACTAGATCCCAGTGGCACCTCCCATGAAAATGTCTCCAGACATTGCCAAATGCCCCCCGGGGGGGGGCCAGAATCATCTTGGTTGAGAGCCAATGCTCTAGACATCTGTACCCCTCACCAGGCTGGTTTCCCATTTCTTCCCACTGGCTCTGGGATGCTCAGGCCATCAGTTGT
This sequence comes from Tapirus indicus, assembly GCA_031878705.1. Classification (NCBI taxonomy): domain Eukaryota; kingdom Metazoa; phylum Chordata; class Mammalia; order Perissodactyla; family Tapiridae; genus Tapirus; species Tapirus indicus. The sequence goes on along the minus strand of CM062920.1, from coordinate 13,402,749 downwards.
TCAAACAGGCCCTGACTCTGCGTCCCTCCCTAGCCAGCCGAGGGCCCATCTCAGTGGGACAGCCAGGTGAAAGAACAGCCTGTCCCAGTGCTGCCCAGCCTGAAGGTGCACGAAGAAACCCCTGAGGCTCAATCAGGTGGATGGGTGGGTCCTGGCCCGGCTGGGGTTCTCTAAGACATCTAATCAGGGCCAGCCATGACCCTGGGCTTCCTTGTTGTCCTAACTCACTGGAAAGGAGGCTCTGCCAAAGGCTTAAACAGTGAACTGGCCATTCCTTGGTCACCCCCAACTCATCTAAACTCTCCCCGCTCCCCTGTGCCATCCAGCGAAGCCAACTGGATTTCTCCCCCTCCCCAACCTTCTCCCTCTGTGCTGAGTCTCCTGAGATGGTTTGTCCCAAATGCCCAGCACACTGCCTGGCACACACAGGTCCCAGTCAGTCCTGGCCCTCTGCCCTGCCCAGGGTGGTCCCTTCATGCTCCAGGCAGAGGCCTGCCCCTCCCTCCCTCTCCGGTCCTCCCCGTCCATCCCAAACCACCACCAGCTGGCCACTGCTACCTCCTCTTGCCCTTTGGACGTCTCCTGCTCACCTGACCTCACTCCCCTGAGCTGGCAGGCTGCGCACACGGCACTTCATTCAGCCTCGTTTTGCCCAGTTCCCTTCAGCCTTTGTCTAGTCCCCCCAGTGGGTCAGTGTACTCCCGCCCTCCTGGGTCCTCCAGGGGTCGTGGAGGGCAGGCTCCCGAGGCAGAAAGCTTGGTTTGGAGCTGGCTGTGTCACTGTCTAGCTAGTGATCTTGGGTCATTTGCTTATCCCTTCGGTACCTCAGTTCCCACATCTGTAAAATGAGACATTCTGGCTACTTACCTCTTAAGGGGTGAGAAGCAAAACAGGTCATGCTACAAAGGGCGTGACACAGAGTTCTGCTCCAGATGCACTGCTGTGTGAGCCCGAGTCTGGGAGACAAGGGAGAGAAGGGCATGCCTGCCCTCCTCCTGGGCCTGAGGATCAGCCCCATGAGGGGAAGTGAAAAGTGCTCTGTGGACGTGTCGTGGAGCATTAGGCATCATCACGGTTATCCTTCCTCAGCCCAGTCCGTCAGGCTCGGATTAGTCCATGAATTGTGGGTCTTGGAGCTCCTTTCTATCTGGGGTGATATCAGTTGGGATGTGTAAAGCAGAGAGAACTGAGGACAGCGTGTGTAGAAGGGAGAGGGGATCTGGCGGGGTTGGCAATCGGTGAGGGCTCCCTGGAGGGGGTGAGGCTCTCGCTGGATCTTGAGGACAGCCTGGATCAGAGAGGTGAGGAGGAGGGGAGGACAGGCCAGAGGGAGGTGCGTGAGCAAAGGAGGGCTGAGGAAGGGCAGACCTGTTAATGATTGAGAGAGACAGAGGGGGTTAAACTCTCTAGGACAGCCTAACCACCTCAAAGAAGAGCAGCAGAGATTGGAGATCCATGACCAATCCCAAAGAGCCACCAAGACTATGAGGAAGGGGACCAGGCCAGTGGGGAACCACCCTGAGGCTGTGTGTACACAGTGGGACTGACAGGCACAATGAGCAATGCTGGGGTGGGGGGAGGGAGGACAGGAGAGAGCCAAGGGCCCCCAGGGTAGGCTTCTGGGGGAGAGGAGAGCTTCAGAGGAAATGCCCTTTCATTCTTCAGCTGCTCAGTGTGCTCCATGGGGGTAAATTAGAGCTCAGGGAACAATCTCCATGACACGATTCCTCCATTGCCCGTGGCCCTTACGATCACCTTGTGAGGGGGGCAGTCCTATCCCCGTATCAATGGGAGGTCAAGCAGCTTGCCCAGTGACCCCAGCTGCTGGGCAGCAGAGCTTCCTGAGGGCAATGGGGTTGGAGCAGAGAGCCCTAGAACAGACTCTGAGATGCTCTGTCCTCCCCAATAGATGCTCCTTACAAGATGCTGGGGCAGGAGTGTGCCTTCCAGCCTCATTCCCGCCCGCTTTGCCAGGTCTCCCACAGCAGGAGACTCGATCCTCCTAGCAGGGTACAGGTGGCCTCATACTCCTGCCTTGTGCTTATGAAGAAAACCTTCCTCATCTGACACCACATCCCTTCTTCTCTTCTCACGGGCTCATTTTATTTTGGATCCTTGTAAAATCTTCTCTTTTCCCATGTTCAAATATGTCTGTGGAGTTATGTTATGGAAAACAACCCTGCTCCAATCCCTGAGCTGTCACCGTGCCATCTGTGAGGTTAATGTTCGAAAGGATGAGTGGCCCAACCAAGCGGCCTTCCTGTGTCCACAGTGTTCAGAAGTGAGAGGGCTTGTCAAGAGGCCACAGGAGCTGAGGGGCACCAAGGTCCACTGAGGATGCTCTTCTTTGCTGGGTTCATGAATATGCAAATGTGAAAATGACGCCCCAAGTCTACAAACCCCAGAATCTTAAACCCACTTTGGGGGCATGGCCTGTGGATTTATTTCTGTCTAGAAAAGGTTCTGCAGAGTGGGTCAGCTACCTTTCATGGACACATGACAATTGTTTCTACAGATTGTGACATACACTGCATCTTCCTTCCTTCCTTCCTTCTTTCCCCCCTCCATCTTTCCCTCCCTCCCTCCTTTCCTGCTGTCTCTCTTCTTTTCTTTCCTCTCTCTCACTCTTTTTTGCTTCCTTAACTATTTTGTTATGGAAAATTTCACACTTCTATAAGCATAAGAGAGAACTGTATGTTGAACTCCCATGGATTCATCACCAGCTTCAACGATTACTAACCCAGCACCAATCTTGTTTCATCTATAGCCCTGCCCACCCCCATTTCCAAAATGATTTTGAAGCAAGTACCAGACATCATATCCTTTTATCTGGAAACATTTCAAGAAGTATCTCTAAAAGACTAAGACTCATTAAAAAACAAACAAACAAAAACTATAGCACAACACCATTATCACAACTAAAAAACAATAATATTAATTCCGTAATATCATCAAAAACCCAGAAAATGCTCATTTATCTTGTAATTTTCTTTTCAGTTTGTTTGTCTGAATCAAGATCCAAACACGTTTCATACATTGCTATTGGTTGATATAGTTCTTATTTTATGGCTTATCTTTTCATTAAAAAATATAAATATATTATATAGTCATACCTTCCCTTTCTTAGACAAACGGTAGCATACTATATACTTATTAAACTTAATAAAACATCCTAGCAATCACTTGCAGGGAGACCTCCCTCCTTCCCTTTTCTTTGGCACAGTGCTGGATGCGCCACAGTTCATGAACCAGTCCCCTGCTCGTGCACACATGGGTTGTTTCCAGCCTTTTGCTGTAACCGAGAGTGGGGCAATGAGCAGGTTAGGTCTTTTAACATTTTGCGAGTGAATCTTGAGAATGGATTCCTGGAGGTGGGATTGCTGTGTCAAAAGGCAAATACTTAATGTCTTTTTGCTAGATATTGCCAAATCTCCCTCCCTAGGATTGTACCATTTCGCCCTTCCAGCAGCAATGCATGACAGTGTCTGTTTCCTCACTAACAGGTTATGTTGTCAAACTCTTGGATTTTTGCTGGCTAGAAAAGGGTATCTCAAGATAGTTTGCATTTGCCTTTGGGGAGGGTTTTGATACCAAGAAGTGAGCAGTCATTTTCTTATTTAGCCAGGATTGTAGAAGCCCCAGTTGATCCCCTCTGTACCTGTGAATGACCGTCAGAATGGGGTGGAACTACTGAGCACAGATATGACTTCTGGGTTTGTGTTATTAAATTGTGTTTATAAACTCCATCTGTACTTCTTATTCCTGTACGTTACCTTATGTGAATGACTGCTCCATGTAACCTGCTACTAGAAATGGCGTACCAGGCACAGGGCTCCAAGGAGAGCAGGGCCTCCCAGGGTGTGGGAAGATAGGAGGTGCCCCATGGCAGACATGTCTGTCCACCATCTTGGGAGACTTCCCACTGAGTCAGGCCAGGGCCCAGTTTTAGGGAGGGAGGTCACTTTTCACATGCCTTCCTGCTATTCCAGCCAGGGTGGTGTGATAGCTCCCCTGGGTTGCTGCCAGATGGCTAGAGCACCTTGGAAAAGGTGGTACAGAAGGTGAGGACTGGCAAGGATCTTGCCCAGTGAGATGGTGTTGGTCGTGACAGTTTTGTGAAGAACAGAACACCCTCTACTTTTTGTACCCCTGCCCACCTCCCCAGTCTAACATGCTTTGCAAAGAAACCTGGGTCCCGACTTTTCAATCCTGCAGCCCCATACACATCTATTTGCAAGGAAAATGCCTCCTGGAAAAGAAGCCCGGGTCCTGTGGAATCCTGTGATTTCTGTGGGGAAGGCACGGATGTCGGGGGGCAGGGGGGTTACCCATAAGCTGGTAGAAGTCCACACGTGCGTTCCAAGGCTGTGCCAGGGAGGTGATTGTGCTGCATGTCTCCTGACCTGACAGCCCTACATGGGGGTGGAGGCCTTGTGGAGTAGAGGCCCACCCACCCAGATGACAGGACTGGGAGGGTTTTGGTGGAGTTATAGACACCTAACAGGATGGTCCCTCAGGGCATCGGCTCAGCTGAGAGACAGCATCTTGTACGCTGGCATAGCTGGAAGGAAATCAAGAAGTCAGTCTTTGAGTTTCAGTCTGATTTCAGTCTTTAAGTGGCCATTTCATCCTACGGAAGATATGGTAGATGGAAAGATGGAGCTGTCATGATTCCAGGCCTTGCCATATCTTGACAGTGGTGCAGGTATGGTTTTTGGTCAGAAGCAATGACTAAAGGAATTTTTAAGTGCAATGTCATTAGCAATTAGGTTACACCAGTCACTAAGAAGCGAGGAAAAGGTCAATATAATTTATCTGCCTACTGGTGGCTAGTCAGCATACCTCCCCTGGGACATGCCCACAGGAGGACTAAAGTGGGAATTGGGGGCAGGTTATCTGAGAAGCTGGGCAACCATGAGCAGCCATCGCCAAGTTTTAGACAGAAGACAGGCGGAAGCAGATTTTCGACTCTCACGGTGTTTGCTTTTGGTAGGCCTATTGGGCCAGTGGCTGGGTAGAGGTGGCTGAAGTTTGCTTGTTTTTTTAATCACTTCTCTTGAGCAGTCCTTCTCAAGTACTTGGTGTACTTGGCCTTTAGGGTTTGAGACTTAACAGAAGATTTATAAATTTTTTGTTTTCACTTGGATGATATTCTTAAAATATATTTTTGGCCAGTAATAAGTTTGAAAAATATATGGATTATATATATTCACAACTTTCCCCACTTCCCTGCCTTTTAAGGAAGATCGTGGTTTTGTGTCCTTAACCCCGGGACTTCTTATGGAGCTATTCAGAGGTGCTGGTGGAGCGGAGGATTGGAGGTGGCCCCGAAGGCCTGAATTAGTGGACAAAGAGCAGGCAGCTACCCTTGGAAGAAGAGGGGGGACTGGAAAAGGGTGAGGGATGGGGGTGGGGTGAGGAGACGGGGGCCTGGCACAGGGTTAAAGACTTTTCAGAAGTAATTGTTATGACTATATATGGGCTTTGAGCCTAGTATAGAACCCTGGGTAAGATGTGACTCCATTGGGTCTTCATTTTCAGAAGAGAATGAGATTTAGAGAGGTTTTGTGACTTGCTCGAGATCACATGGGTGGAGTGGCAGGGCTGGGGACTGATTTGTGTCTGGCTCTGTCTGACCCCAAAGCCCAAGGTCTTAACCACCTATTGTCTCCTGAGTGAGGCATGATCTATGGGGATCTTGGCATGTGGGATCTGATAAATAAGCCCACAGAAGAAAATCCCAGAGAGGAAATAAGTCTCCCAAGTCATCGTCAAGATGGAAGCAGAGCTTGAACCCCCATGTGAAATGAAAGCACAGGGCATATATTCTAAGCAGAAAAATCTATAAACAGTTAAAGATTAATGTACCTTAGTGAGGCTCCGGCCAGATTTAAAACGAACAAATCTTGCCAGACCAATGTTTTTGTGTTGGGGTAGAATTATACAATGAAGAGATGAAAGGGAAGCAGCTGGTCAAACACACATTGATTTCTAGGAAGCACGTGACCGAGGCCTCGGAGGACCTCCCTGGGAGTGAATACAGATCAGGGCTGGGACTGACCCATCACGCGGGAGGGGGCCTCGAGGGGAGGATCGCAGGGGTAGGGTGGGCCAAGATCACCTGGTCAGTGCAGGGCCAGTCACGAGGCTTCAGCCTATGCCCGTCTCCTTAGAAGCAGTGGAGGGTAAACGCGCTTTTTAGGCAGCTTGGGGAGGGTTTGTGTTTCCTAAAAGGAAAGGAACTCACTGACTCAAGGACAGAGAACACATTCCAAATAGCATTATAATTATCTTTGTGAAAACCCTTCTCATCTGTGACCTTCCTTCCTGTGACCCTGCCCACTGCCTCTGGATTGATAGAGTCCAGTGGAATGAACAGAGCTGGGTTTTAGAGTCAGACTGGTTTTGAATCCCACGCCCACCATTTCCTAGCTGTGTGACCTGTGTGACCTTAATGTCTCTGACCCATCACCTCTTAGGGTAGTTTTGAGGAGTCTGGCACACACATCCTCAAGAAATTCTAGTTTCCTTCTCTTCCTTGTCACTTGGGGCCCTCGACCATCTGACCTCAATGTCTTTGCCCAGCCCCATACTCCTTTCCCTTCCAGTCACCCTCCCATGCTGGTGGCTTTGTCTTCTGTGCCCTCACAGCCAAGCCCTGTCTCCTGTAGATCCCCGGGCCCAAATATCTCCCTCTTTTCCTCTCCTCCACCCATCAAAGTGCTCACGTTCCGATTTACCATGATCTCCTCCCTGAACTCTGAGAGCGCTGAGCTCTCCCATCATGTAGTTTTTGTCCGCACCGGCCTGGGTGGACAGAGCTCTTTCTCACGTGTGTACACTTGTGCCCGCCTGCTTCGGCTCCCTCAACGGGACTGTCGATGCTTTGTGGCCAGTGACTGTGTCTGACATTCCTCTGTATGCCTCACAGTACCTGGTCATGAGCCAGACACACGGTAACAAGAGCCCGGGGGACACTCACCAAGAGAACCGGGGGAAGTGCTGAAGCTGCAGGTTTATGGATCCTTTTAGCGAACACTGACCGAGCACCTGGCCGGCGCCTGGAACTGGGCTAGAAGCTGAGGACACGGCCGTGAGTGAGACACGGCCCTAAGGAAGCTAGTCTAGTGGAGACAGAAACGGAACAAGGAGAGGCTTCACAAAGTGCTTCAAGGACCGGATGGTGGTCGAGCACAGGGACACTGTTTAGCAGGATGAGTGGGCATTGGCCTGACTGAGGGTGGAGGGGAACTCCCATGAGGGAATGGCACATGCCGAAGCAGGGAGGTGTGGGAAAGCCTGGCATCTTCAGGGAAAGTGGGATGGTCCAATGGGGCTACGGCATGGCTAAGGGGAGCCGTGGGGGGTGGGAGGGGTGGCTGGTCTCACACAGGGGGAGAAAATGTGGGAGAGACAGGTAGGTCCAGGCCCTGGAGAGCCTTCTATGCTGGAACAAGCACTTGGACTCTATCCCGTAAGAAACGGTGAGCCACTGAGAAGTTTAAGTACAGGAATGTCCCCCTGAGGGAAAGGAGGAAAGGAGAGACATGCAGTCATGGCAACAGATCCAGGGAGGGAGCCTTTGTGCAAGTCAGCCAGCCCACAACAGAGCGCACGGTGGGGGCGCAGTGGGCAACTCATTCCACCTGCCAGGACATTGCAAGGACTGTACAATGGCAAGCACAGTTGTCTTGTTCCTGTGTCACCATGCCCTGGGATCTAGTGATGAGTAGAATGTGAAAGTTATCTGCCCACCCATCCACAAATCCACCATCCATCTAAACAACCTCCTTCTATCAACTATCTAACACCACAACAGAATGCACCCAACCACCTACCCATTCTCCTGTCTACCCACTCACTCGTATACAGCATTTCCCACCCACCTAGCCATCCTTCTGTCCATCTTCCCAACCATCCATTCATCTTTACTTTAAAACAGAGTTTTCACTTCAAGGCATAACTAGGAACATAGGGGTGCAGAGAATTCCTTGATGCCTGTGGTAGATTGCAAAAGTGGCCATAATACACAATACTTTGTAGCTCCTCTCATCAAGAGATGGGGGATATTTCCCCACCCCTTGCATCTGGGCTGCCCTCATGACTTGCTTTGACCAGTAGAATCTGTGGCAAAATTAATGTTGTGCCAGTTCTAAGTAAGTACCTTTTGGCTTCTGCTCTCATGCTGTTGGAACTCTGCCACCTTCTTCCAAGTGAACGAGCCTGGGCTGGTCCAGTGGAGGATAACAGATGCATGGCCCCATCACTCCTGTTGCCCCAGCTGACAACCAGTCAGCCACCAGACATGTAAGTGAGCCCAGCCAAGGTCAGCTGATAGTGGCCCAGCAGCACCCAGCTAACTGCTAGACTCTTGAGAAACAATACACGGTTCTTGTTTTAAGCCCCAAGTTTTGCAGTGATTTGTTTCACAGCAAAAGCGAACTGATGCAAGGACTCAAGGGAGTAACATATTCAGAATTCTGCCTATCTGCACTTCGAAGAATTCTATCGGCACTTCGAAGAATTCTATCGGCACTTCGAAGAATTCTATCTGCACTTAGGCTCCCAGGGCCCTCACCAAGGCACTTGCTTTTATTTTTCTTGGCAGACCAGTAAGTGGATGTGGAGCGGCCCCAGACAAGACATGGTAGCCTTAGAATGGCTGCTGATAAGCATCAAGGAAGAGCAAAAGAATTTCCTTCCACGAGGCCTGATGAAGATGCTGATGAAGATGATCCCAGCCACTGTCTGAGGGCTCATGACAAGCATGCTGCATACCTTACCTACCACACTATGGGGGAGGCAGTCTTATCACTCTTTTACGGATATAAACAACAAAGTTTGGAGAGATTAAGAAATGGGCTCAAGGTCGGTCACAAAGTTTTAAGTAAAAAAGCCATGATTCTAACCCAGTTCTGTGTGATCCCAAAGCCTGCCCCCTTTTCTCTTATTGCTGCTCTGTGGAGTCATTTTTTGGTTGCTTCCTTGGAGGCGTGGGGTAGGTTTCTTGAGTTTTGTTGAACTCACACCTTTCAGTTCTTTCTATCAGTCTGGGGTCCAGCTAAGGAACTAAGGGAACCATTTTGTTTGGGCCTCTGGATGATTGGGCAACCACGTTGGATCTGAGGACCAGTGGGCACAATGCAGCTTGTAGCAGAGAGAAGACAGGAACAAGGAAGGAGGTTCAGAGAGGAAAAGGGTAATGAAACAGGAATGTAGTTGGTCAACTTTGGGCTTAGGGTTGGGCTGAGATGCCCAGTGTACCACTGAGAATCCACACAGTGGGCTGGAGACCCTGAGAATCCAACTGAGAATTGGTCTGGAAATCTGCCCACCCCCACAACCTGCAGTCCATTCCAGTCTTTCCAGATTATACAGTTTGAACGGATTTCTCTTTATTGACTCTCTGACCTTTCTCTGCTTCAGAAGGACAGAGAAGCCCGTTGTCAGCCTCAGTCATCCAATACAAAGTGATACCAAGAGGAGCCGGGAGCTCAGAAAAGGGGAGATCCCTGTGGACCAGAGTGGGGAGGGAGGGCTTTCTGGAAGGCTTGGAGCTTGAGAGGGTCCCAAGGAATAAGTGGTATTCAGAGAGGCTTAGAGGAGAGGGAAGGGCATTCCAGGTTAGAGAAATGGACTTTCTTGCAAAAGTTGGGGGGTGGGAAACCCCTGGTTGGAGGAGATCTCAGGCTGTGCAGAGGAGAGGGTTCGTGGATGAGCAATCGGAGAACAGACAGGAGTGAGAGGGAGTGACTGGACTTGGAAGCTCAGATGCTGACGGAGAAGAAGAGCCTTTTCCCTTGAGGTGATGGGAGGATGCTGAATGCTTTGACACCAGACTGCCAGCAGCACAACATGAAGATATTCTCGGAGGAATTATCTCGGGGGGGGGGGGGTGGTGGTGAAGGGCCGATGCACTCCACCCTCTAGAAGCCCTACAGCGGTTCAGCCAAGCTGCTGGCCACCTCAGGACACAGCCACCTGCATTTCTTCTTCCTTCTCCCAACTCTCAGAGAGCGTCTCCCAAAGAGAGACCGCAGGCCTCAGAGTCCCGGGGCTTTGTTAAAACTCAGATTCCTGGGCCCACTCCAACTTACTGAATCACAGTCTGGGTGAGCCCAGAAAATGGCACCTTTACCAGATGATTCTTATGCTCCCTGCATGTTGAAGACCTGGCCCCTGGCATCTTTACTGCTTGGTGGTCCTGGCCCCTTCCCTGCACACCGACCCTGGCACTAGAGAACTGCTGGGTGTATGCTGGCTACACGGGCTCTCCTAAAAGCCTGGGAGCAATGGTGGGGGCCTTGGCTCTCCTGCCTCTATCAGCAAGGGCTCTGTAGGTGTCTGTTAGTCATTACTACAACAGGGGAGAACACCATGAGCCTGGCGACATTTGTGAGAGCTAAGAGAATTTTCTAAAATCATTTCCACAGCTGGCCCAGTGTTAACACAGATGTGAAGGTCTGGGCTTGGCCTGGCTATTCCAGTAAAACAATATTGCTCCTCACGGCCGCCATTACCTTGTCCACCACCGCCTTGCTGATGGCAGGCTTTCCAGCCAGACTGTGGTCTTGTCCACTCATTCACTCACTGAGGGTCTGAGTTAGTCTTCCTTCCTTCCTCCTTCCTCCCTCCCTCATCTTTGTCCTTCTTCTCCTTTCTCCCTCTCTGCCTCTTTCCCCCTCCCCACCTCCCTCTCTTTGTCCCTATCCTTCTCCCTCTTTCCATTGCAAGCAAAAGAAACAAATTCCGGAGAACTTAAGAAATAAGGAAATTTACTGGAAGGATTACCAAGGGCTCACAGAATTTTGGGGGAGAGAAATAGGAAAAAGAAGTGGGACCTTGTACTGGGAGCTGGTTAGAACATGGCCACCAGGACAAAGTTCAGCCATTTTTGGTTGCTGCTGTGTTCTAGATTTAAACTCAGGGGAGCGAGCATCTGCGTATGCCCTACCAGACTGAATCCAGTGAGGAAGAGAAGTCTTCAAAAGGAACTCAGGTGCTGTGAGAAAGAGGGCATGGATGCCAGCCTTCACTAGACCACCCGGATGTCCCCTCCATGGGGCACTGAGCCGATGCTGACACAGCCCCTGTCTTCACAGGGCGCAGTCAGGTTGAGGAGACAGCTATGGAAATGGGGCAACCAGGGTGAGTGGGGCTGTGATGGAGGGACACGTAGGGCTGTGGGAGCACAGAGGGGAGGGGCACCCCTGCTTTGGTGGGAGGGAGGAGGGGGGCAGATGTTAGGAAAGGTCTCTTGAGATGAGAGGGAAATCCACACCTCACAAACATCCATTTGTACAAACTTGCCGTCCTTCGGCCCAGAAGCCAGTTGAATTTTGGCCAAGTTAGGGAGGTTAGAGAGGTTGTGAGAATCGAGACAAGGCTCTGGGGCTGCAACGGCGGATTGGGACCCAGCTCTGGCTTGACATGCTCCATGTCCTGTGCTTGATGCAGCCTCTGGGGAAGGAAGACTCTGGCTCTTCCGCAAGTTCAGCCTGAAGGTGACCGGCCCCCAGTCCAGTTGCAGTCCACTTACTCTGCCCTCCTCTGTGGAAGCCAGGCTTCCCAGACCCACGCTCACAAGCACATGCTGTGACAATGCCTCTGGGCCCAGGGGGAGCTCCCTCTAGCTTCTGCCCAACCCGCCCTTGGCCCAGCTCCGTCTGCCCACAGTGTAGGGACGAGCAGAGAGGGAGTGACTGACACACAGGTGCAATCCCGCCCACCCTTCTCTTTCTCCCTCCAGGGACATACCCTTTCACCAGCATCCCTTCCTATTGTACCACCTCCAAGGAAACAGCAGCAAGAGGGGTGCACACAAACACACAAAATTACTCCGTGATTTTGTGGGCACCTACCTGAGTGGTAGAAGTGCACATCACTTCCCTCCTGCCTCTCTGCCCTCTGCCTTTGTAGAAACATCACTACCACGTGGACCAGTGGACAAGCCCATCCAGGGGCAGTGAGTCTCTCTCTGGGAATCTGGAGTTATGACACTGAGACGAGAGGTTAAGGTGGGAGGTTGCACAGGCACAGGTGTGATGGCAGCTAGAGGATGAGCAGCAGCTGTGCTGGGGAGGGGGTGCAGGGAGGGAGAGAGAGAGGAAGGGGGGAGGGAGAAGGGGGAGAGGGAGGGAGAAAGGGGCAGGGGATGGGGGAGGGAACTTCAATTTCTTCTTTCCTTCCTGCTTCTTGTGATCCCTGTGTACATGTCCTGTCCGTGGGTCCTTCCCACTCCTGACACCCTGACAACACTGGTGCCCCATGTCTCGTATTTAGGCTAGGCTGAGAGCTCCTGTTTACCAAGAAGAAAAAAGAATCCTCGACTAAGGCACTCAGCAAACACCAGGAACAATGTTTGCCTACCGATTTCGATGTCTCTCGATGGCGAGTGACTCCTGAGGTTCTTCATCGCACATTATCTACTGAAATAAAGGGACGGATATTGCTCTGGCTTGTATAGGAGATAATGAAGGTGAGTCCCTGCAAGGAATAAGGAAATAAGAATTTCAGCAGCTCCATGAGAATCTGCTTTTTTAAAAAAACAATTCAATTTACTTAAAAAAAATCTGATGTCTACAATCAGGTAACATTGATTAGAATAAAAAGTCCACATATTATTTGACCCAGCAAGAACACTTCTGGGAATCTATCCCACGAAAGCACAGGTGTGTAAGGGCTTATATTTAGGGTGTTGACTGCAGCATTGTTTATAGCAGCAAAAATTGGGGAAAAACCTTTAGATAAGAACTTCCTGAACTGCTCCTTCGAGTACTGTGTTCCACACAGTATCAAGTGTACACGTATAAAAAGGACTGTGTGTGCAAATATGCTTTAAACATACGGATTTATACAAAGTTAAATAGGTATGTTTACCATGGGCTTCTCAGAGCTACTAAGGTGCTTATTCAGATATTACTTTATGAAATATTTATCGAGCACCCACCATGAGCCAGGAGCTGCGCTGGGGAAAAGAGCAATGATCAAGATTAATTCTTGCTTTCAGGGAACTTTGAGAAACCATTGAATCAGTAATTTCAAGAGTGGTGAGATTCTCTTATAAAAGAGAAGGGCAGGGAGCTGGGAGTACACTGGGCAAATCCAACTTGATGGGGACTCAGAGAGGGCTGCCTGGAAGAAGTGACTTGGGGCAGAGAACTGAAGAAGAAATGGAAGTTAGCCCAAAGAAGGGGAGGAGGGAGACAGCATGGCTGGTGGAGGGAACCACATATGCAAAAGTGCTGAGGGGAAAAAGGGTGGGTGTGAGAAACTGAAAAAAGCCAGCATGGCTGGAGCAGAGGGTGAAGGAGGTGAGGGGTGGGATGGGAGGATTTGGGGGGTGGGCAGGCCACCCCAGGAGGAGTCAGGTCTTCACTCAAGGGCAAGCAAAGGAAGCTCAGAAGGATTTTTGAAAACACCTTCATTGAGGTGTAATTTAAATACCACAACATTTACCCATTTTACGGGCATAGTTTGATGAGCCTTAGTAAATTTATATAGTTGTGCAACCACCACCCCTGTTTAGTTTCAGGACATTCCTATCACCCCAAAAGTTCCCTTGTGCCCGCTAGCAGTCCGTCCCCACCCCCACCCCCAGGCAACCACGGGTCTGCTCTCTGTCTCTATAGTTTTGCCTTTTCTAGAAATTTCATAGAAATGGAATCAGACAGTGTGTCATCTTCTATGTCTGGCTTCTTTCACTGAGTGTGTTTTTGAGATTCATCCACTTTGTTGCAGGTAACTATCTCTAGTTCCTTCTTTTAAGTGCTGGATAGTATTCCGTTACATGGATATATACATTTGTTTATCCATTCACCGTTGATGGACATCTGAATTTTCCCTGTTTTTGGCTATAATGAATGATGCTGCTGTAAACATCCACATACAAGTCAGAGTGGACACACGTTTTCATCTCTTTTGGGTGAATACCTGGGAGTGGAGTCGCTGGATTGATTTTCACTGGTCTAGTGGATGCGAAGTGGTATCTCATCGTGGTTCTCTACAGACTAACAGTGCTGAGCATCTCTTCTGTGCTTATTTGTCATCATACACCTTCTTTGGTAAAGTGTCTTGTTTCCACATTTGGTGACTTGCTTGAAAGACTCACGGGACTCAGGCAGTTACACTCATGGCAGTGAGTTATTCCAGCGAAAGGACACACAGGTGGACTAGCCAGGGGAAAAGGCACATCAGGCAGAGTCTGGAGGAGGCAGGGGAAGGCTTCCAAAGTTCTCCGTCCTGGGGTAATGGCCACACAGAACACACTCCTTCCTCCTGCAGTGAAACGCAGCAACAGTGCACATTGTTTCCACCTGGGAAGCCTGCCTGAGACCCAGAATCCAGGGTTTTATTGTGGCTGGTGATGTAGGCACTCTGCCTGTACGACCAGCCGTGATTACTGAAATTCCAAACTCCTAGAAGGCAGGCAGGTGCGCACTATAAATCACACTGCTTGTACAGTCTGGGCAAGCTGGTACAGCAGGATTCAGTGCCCCAATCAGTTAGAAACGTAGGCAGCATCCCAAAAGCCCGTTTCTCAGATGCCAGCCAAGGGCCGGCCTCACAGCAGGCCCTTCTAAAGAGTAACATCAGGCCTCCCACACGTGTCCAATCAAATCTTTGTATCATTTTTTTAATTGGGTTTTTAGTCATCTTATTTGAATTGTTAGAATTCTTTACATATTCTGGACACAAATCATTTATTAGATATACATTTTGCAAACGTGTTCTTCAAAGTCGGTGGCTTGTCTTCCATTTTCTTAATGGTGTCCCTTGGAAGGAGTTAGGACAGGGAGGTAATATGATCAGATCTGCACACACACACACAAAACTGCTCTGGTTCCTATGTGGAAAATGGATTGCAGGGGCCAGGAGTGGACTGGGGAGGCCATTACAGTGGTCCATGTAGAGATGAAGGTGATCTGGATTGGGAAGTGACAGGAGGGATGGAGACAAGAGGTTGCAGGTGAGGGACATATAGAAAGGAAGACTGACAGAGCATGCAAACGCTCATTATGGATTTCCAACAAGAGAAAGAAGGGTAGGGCTCCTCAAACTTGTCCACAGGACACAATATTATTATTGTTTTTAATAATGAAACTCTCATAAATTTGTGGATTCTAGTGTTTTGATAATTTGGGAAAGGTGGGACCACATGAATTTTGGGGTCCCTTTTAGTTCTCACAGTCTATTGTGCCATGAACAAGTCCTTTTGGGGTTATTTTAACAATTCTAAAATGTTCTGAGGTGTGTGCCCAGGTGCATTATTATAGACTGTTTATTAATCACACACATGCATATCTATAATGCTGAGTTTTGGTCTAAGAAAATAACTTCATGACTGAAATTGAACACAGTGTATGCATGGAGACTGTTGCAAAAAGGGAAGGCAGAAATGCTGTTAGCATGGGAGCATGAGGACGGAGACAAGGAAATCCACATTCGTGTATTAACCCAATTACCAAACGTACCTTGCAAATCCGGAGTGCTATCGGTTTCACATGGGATTTCACATCATTCTGTCCCAAGTGACACAGACGGTATTCTAAATGAGAAATCCTTCCCTCAGGCTGCGGTACGGGGCTCCTCACATCTGGGCAGCAGATGCCATCACAGGAGAACCATTATTTAAGGCTGGAAATTCTATTTACCCAGGAGCCCAAACCACTGTTTTTCTGTTCTTGCAAAATAAACAAAACACCCTGGCAAACGAGATGCAAAGAAGGCCCGAGGGAATGGAAAGGCATGTGAAATCAGGTATGCAGGGCAGTGTCAACACAATAAATCAGGAGCACAGCGGTGATACAAATTTCCTCTTCTGATACCAAAAGAGGGATGCTACATGAATCAACGAGACAAAGTGAGAGCACCGAAATTGAGACATATGTATAGAAGGTAGGTTTTGTTGTGCTGTTTTATTTTAGAAGAGAACAATGTAAAGGCTCAGAAAGGGATGTTTTGCCTGGTGGGAGCCGCATGGAGCAGCCATGAATCAGAGAAATGAAAGCATCTCCTCCAAGTGTAGTTGGGCCTGGTGTCCTGAGCCCAGGGAAAGGCTGGACAGGGGGATGGTGGCATGCAAGGACACCTGCTCTCAAGTGCACATCATAATAAACCCCTTCTTAAGGAGGCGATGATGAATCTAGCTCATCATGCTGCTCATTTTGCCCTCTCCTGCCTCAGGGTGTTTGCACATGCTGTTCATGCTACCTGAAAGCCCAGGTGCCTCCACCCATCCCCAAGTCTTGTGAATTCATCTGTCAGGTCTCAAATCCATTTTCTCTTCTCTGCTGTCTACACTCTGTCATCAGGGTGAATCCCTGATGTTTTATGGGGTCTAAACTTTCTACAATTTTGAAGGCCCTTTTCAGAAAAAGTA
Source organism: Tapirus indicus (assembly GCA_031878705.1). Lineage (NCBI taxonomy): Eukaryota > Metazoa > Chordata > Mammalia > Perissodactyla > Tapiridae > Tapirus > Tapirus indicus. The sequence goes on along the minus strand of CM062920.1, from coordinate 13,386,368 downwards.
TAAAAATCATGAATGTGAAAACAGATACCCACATAATTAGGGCCCCTCCTAGTGCTAGAAAGCCCTAGGCAAGTGAGGGACTAGAGCTTAAGCTTCATTAGCTCTGGGGAACCTACTGCCTCTGCTGTTGGAACACACGCGTATTTGCCATCAGAGCCCACATCGCAGTCTATAATCATGTTTAGTCGTGTGAATCTCTGGTTCCTTCCATCTCCCCACTGGACTTTAAGCTTCCTGAGGGGAGAGACTTTGTCTGTTTTGCTCACATCATACCCCTAGTGTTTAGTCTAGTGTCTGGCACATGAGAAGTCCTCAATAAATATGATTCGAATAAATGAATCCTGAATTTTGAATCATAATAACCGTAATCATGAAACTACCAGCTTGCCCTCGTTGGGAGTCTCCACTTGCCAGGCCCCGGGTGTCAGTACTGAGGTGCAGGGTATGTCGGGAACCTCAGCCTGTGAAAACACGGGAGAGAAAGCCACTGTGGGTCTTGGAAGTAAAGAGAGACCGAAGTTGGGGGTGCCTCTGAGTCAAGGATGTGGCTTCTCATTCCTACTGTCCACAGTACTGTGTCCCCCAGAATAAACACGACTTCATGAGTGGGAGGGAACCACCCCCAAACTAGTCCTTTCTAAAAGGAGACTATTCTAAACCTGCTGCTTCCCGATTATCCCTCTTGGGAAACGGAGAACACCCTCTCATACACAAACCCCCCACAGCTGTGTCCTTAAAAGAGTGGGTCTCAACCAGGGTGATAATGTTATGCCCCAGGGGGCATTTGGTAATGTCTGGGGGCATTTTTGTTGTTACAGTGGTGGGGGTAGTAGTGGCATCTAATGGACGGACACCAGGGATTCTGCTCAGCATCCTGCAATGCACAGGGCAGCCTCCTGCAACAAGGCCTGACCTGGCCTAGAAAGTCAGTGTTGTCCAAGCGGAGAGACCCCACCTCAGACCCACAGACTCCCTCTCTATTGCTTTTTCTGGACGCTACAGCTATTTGCAGGGTTTTCGTTGTTTGTTTTTTCTCCTTTGCCTTCTATACTCCACACAGAACAGCAGGCAACATTGCTCAGAGGGGAAGGAGGAAGATATTCACCAGACTAAATGTGATGTAATTTCATGCATTCAGTTGATTAAAAATAAACGAATATTTATTGTAACAGGCACTGTTCTAGGCCAGTGCATTGAATGGCTTGGGAATCTTATTAAAATGCAGATTCTGAGTTAGTAGGTGTGGGGGGGAGCCTGAGAATCTGCATGTCTTACCAGCTCCCAGCGGATGCAAACACCGCTGGCCAGGGACCACGCTTGGAGTAACAGATTTCTAGGCACCTGGGATATATCAGCAAACAAACAAAGACCCCTGCCCTTGGGGAGCTTCCAGTCTGGCTGGAAGTGTACTGGATTCAAAGAAGGGCAGACAGGCTGAAGTCAGAGGCTCTTAGAAATCAGAGCTCGAAGAGACTTCGGAGGAGTCTAATCCAACCTCCCCACTTTACAGGTAGGGAAACTGAGGCTCATAGTGGAGAAGGGAGCTAGTCGAAGTCGCCCAGCTTGCTGTGGCAGCTTTTGGACAAGGCTGTTTGATTCCTATTCCCCTGAATTATCAAGGTCTTTAGGGGGCTCTTGAGGTGGAGCTCAATCAGGGTGGGGAATGGTGGCAGGGGTGGAAGTCTGGGGACCCCCCACAGGAGGGTCCCACGACTCTGGACCCAGGAAACTGATTTCCTGCTTCCCTCATCTCCCTCATGACACACATGCAAACCCTGGGATATATTTGGGGCGACAGATTCTTCCCGACTGATCCTTTGTGTTTCTGCATGACTACATCTGCAGCAAAGATGCACCAGGGTAGAAAGGTGGAGAAGTAAATTCTGAAGGCATTCAGTCACTTGGTCAGCAAGTGTAAAGAGTAAACTCAAACAGCATTAGGCCAATCAAAACCTCCTCCTAATCGGCAGTGGCACCAGAAATCCTGAACACACATGAGGCGCCTGTTCTCATCTTTCAGGGCCCGCCTGAACAGAGCCACCCACCCAGAACTTCAGTTTGGAGACCTGTTTGCACGGTGCTGAAATGCAATTGCTTCCTCTGCTGCTAGGACCCAGGAACATAAACTTTTAAATTCACGCCAGTTCGATTGGAACAGTAGCAGATTTCATGGAGTAGCTAAAAAGAAGAGCAACCGCCGGTACAGCAGGCATGAATAATATAACAAAGGAAGAAAAGAGAGAAACTTTTCATTAGTACTTTTTGATGTCAATTTATTATTTATTCCTTTGCCAATATTCAAATAGGCAGGCAGTCATAAAACATTCAAAAAGATCCTCTAAAACAGTCAGGGCATCTGTTTTACTTCAGTTCCTTTTTAGAAACCTGGAAATCAGGAGCCCTGGCATTTATAGACGAGCTATGCTAAAAACACCTGCTGTATCAAAAAATGCTGTTTGAGGATCACTACTTAGAAAGAATTGAGTTTAAACTTTATCAGCGGCCAGTAGGCAGGCAGACAATGGTTCATAAAGGAAGATTCAATGTAAATCAGCAAAGCGCTGCTTCCAAACTTTTGACTCAATTAGTATTATATTGTTTGAAATGAGGCGTTGACAAAGCCTACTGTTTGGTAATTAGCATCCTGTCAAGTCTCTCCAGTCCAGAAGGGCAGGCTGCACCTGGTCCGAGTTAAAAATCGCATCGTGTGCAATTCTGATCTGACCTGCAGGGGCCCAACCATGCGCAGAACTGCCTCCAGTGTGCATGCCATGAAACCATTTACAAAATAAGGGCTCTGCAGCCAGAGGTTCCAAGAGCCTCTGACTAGTCCTAACGACCTGCCACATCATTTTAACTTCTCTGTCCATCCTGTTGATGGCACTTGCTCCTCTCAAAAGAAGGTCTCTCTTCCTGGGACAGAAGACACCTTGGAAGTAATACCACTGTCAAAATAGAACAAATGAAAAATGGAAAAGCAAGAAAAGACAAAGCCCTTACCGGCCCTCTCGTCAGGAGGAGCTGGGTGGAGGAGTGGCTGGCCCTCCCCTCCTCGTCTTTCTCTCATTCCTCTGGGTGCTACTGTCCTTCCAGGAACTGTCCTTGGTATAGAGGTTGTGTTCCTTGATGTAGGCAATGACGGCATCGGGGAGCAGGTACTTCACGCTCTGCCCTTGGCTCAAGGCCCGCCGGATGGACGTGGCGCTGACGTCGTTCTGCACGAGCTCCCTGGCCAGGTGAATATTGTGCTGGTACTTCTGCAGGATGGGCAGGCCCAGGATGTACTGCTCCGGGTCGTGACCTGCCCGGCCCACGCACACCAGGCCAAATTTCTCCACTATTTCCTGGATGTGCGCGTCCTTCCAGAGGTTGGGGGTCTGGAAGGTCTTGAGGACATCTGCCCCGCAGAGGAGCTTCAGCTCAGGCACAGCTGGAAAACCAAGGGCGGATCCCAGCGGTTACAGATGGGTCATGGCTAGGAAAGACAACACCTTCTGTTTGAAAATTACACAAAATGCTGTTCTTGGAATGTATTGGGAACTCAATGTCTCTGTGTTCATGACTTAGAAAGAGCATGGAAATGAACCTGAAGCTACTTCAAAGACATTCAGTTATAAGTAATAATTTAATGAATAAATCTTTTAATATTGGCAAAATGCCAAGTAATACAAGGCACTTGTTTTTTGTGTGGTTTTTTCCCAGTGTTACACCACAGGTCTGTCTGTGGTTGCTGGACCCCCATGGCAGAGTGGTCCAAAGGTGGCTGTGCTGGACCCTGAACCCCATCTTCTGATAGAAGGTAAGGTCATGAGAGCTTTGGGACCAACAAGGGCAAGTCACTGCCCTTCTTGAAATCTATTTCAGCCTGAACACCTGTTCCTTCTACGTGTAAAATCTAACCATAAAGATTAATTATAAAGGATCTTTGGATAACCAGTAGGTCTCTAAGACCCCAGCTGGTGACCTTTTCATCTGTTTTCAATAAAACAAAGCTCTAGAAAAACTGGTCAGTGTGGATAATCCTCTGGCATTTGTTCTAACAGAGTGATGATTGTGCGCTTACAACGAGCACTGCTGCTAAGCGCTGTCCCTGTGTCATCTCATTTGATCCTCAGAACAGCTTCACGAGGTAGGAGTTATTGTTGTGCCCATTTTGCGGAGGAGGAAACTGAAGCAAAGAGAGGCAGGTGACTTGTAGGCAGAGGAGTAGGATTCAGGCCCGACAGCCAGCCTCCAGGTGGGGCATTGGTAACTGCGAGGCTCTGCTGCCTCCTGCTGGCAGGAACTGTACGTGCATCAGAACCGGGAAGCTCTTTCTCGGTTTTCCTGGCACATTCAGGCTCATGTCCCTTTTGAATGGGCAAAGCTGGACAGGAAAATTCAAGTCCAGGCTAGAAGCAACCAGCTGGATCTCTCGTCCTTCTGGAAGGCAATTCTAGCCTCAGTAAACAGCAAAGGCTGGGCTCCTGGAACGCTGCCATCTCTTGGTCATTGTGAAACCTCAGCTGGGAGGGGCTTCAGGGACCCCCTGCTGGGGAAAAGCCTGATGTAAATGGTCACTTTAAGCTCCTCTACTGTGAAACCTTGGAAGGAATCTGGATGTGGACCAGAGAGACGAGTTTACAAAGGACGGCTAGCCTAGCTGTGAACTGGAAAGTAAGAAACTGGAGGTGTCACGGAGAGGTCTGAGTTCCGGCCTCAGCTGGGCACAGCCGGCTGTGGGGCTGGAGTCCCGATCCTTCCTTCTCCGGGCCTCAGTTTCCCCATCCACAAAACGGTGGGCACCAGACTTGTGTAGTCATTTTAAAGCAGCAGATGTAATTATGGAAACATACTTTTCAAACACTCTAGCAGCATAAGATTGGTGTCATGACATGATATTCAAACATTTATTAATGCATGGATTCATGAATTCCCCAGGGCTAAGAACTAGGACTCTGGAGCCAGACACCTTAGATTCCAGTCCTGGCTCTGCCATTCAACAGCTGGGTGACCTCAACTTTAAAATGAGGATATTAACAATATTTATCTTATAGGATTATTTTAGAATTGAACGAGTTTATAAATGTAAAGTACTTAGAATAGTGCTTGGGACAGAGTAAGTGTGATATGTGTTAACTACTGTTCATTCATCCATCCATCCACCCCCCCCCACCCCCCCACCTACTTATTCACCAATCCATTCATTGACACATCCATTCAGCACTTAGGAGTATCTCCTGAGTGCCTGGCCTTTTAAAATCAATAAAACTGCATTTAAAAATTATTCAGTAACTCACACTTTTCGCTAATTTGGGCTGGTCCCATTGCTCACAACATATAAATGGATTTGAACTGTTCTGCATCTGTGAGGTTTTATTCTAATTTCTTATTTATCCAACCGTTGTAATACAGCAAGAGACCAGCGTTTGACCTTTCAACAAATTGGGTGATTTTTATGTCTTCCTATGCAGGAGGTTAAATGATGTGCACTTAACTCCAGGGTCTCCTGAAGCCTGGGGCACACCCCCTGTTCCCACAGGTCAGAGAACAGAGAAGACATCTCTTTCTTCTCCCAGTGGATTTTTGGGGACGATTTCCACATATCATCTTTGATATCAGATACTATTCGACTCATTAACAATGATGGTAAGGAATACGATTCACTCTGAGCCCTTGCCTACAGGGGACAATGCCCACAGCTCCCCTCGTCTTTCAAGTCAAAGGCATGTCTGTGGGGCCGGGGCCTCAGACCCCAGCTCTGGGCAGTCCTGTCGTCAGGCCTCACAGAGGCACACCCGTACCCTTTCAAATCCAGTCACGTCACCGCTACAAAATCTTCAGATCTAGTGACTCTGACGTCCAAGTCCAAAGTACATAAGTCTGAGGTGTCGAATAAAGGCTGCCAATTTGATTTGTCATAACAGTGACATAAATAGGATGTGGTGGGCATCTGGGGGCGGTCTGCTGCCTTTGAAGAGCCACAGGCTTTGACAAGCAGGTGAAGCAGAGATTTACACAGAACATGAGGGAAGCGCCACCAGGACCTTTTGCTTTGAACGTCCAGCTGCTGCAACTCCTTGACACTCAAGAGCGCCCTCGGCCAGTCAGCCTAGGTCTCAGTGTCAGATCTGCAGGGCCCGAGATGGCCAGAGCCAAGGGGCCTGTTTCCTCGACTGTGAAAAGGGAATAATAAAACCTCCCTTGGGACTTATGGAAATTGAGTGATGGAGCGAATGCAGTGTGAATGTCCTGCCTAGTGCAGGGTGTGAACATGGCCACACAGGACACAGAGACACACTCAGGAGTGTGGGCCCTCTGGGTCTAAACAGGAGGATGCCAAAGATGAAGCCAGGTATTGGTGTCTGAAGGGCAGCACCCAAATGAACCAGACAAGGCTGCCCTGGAACAGTCGGTGTAACAGGAATCCGGTGAAGTCCTGCTCTGGGTGAATGGAAAGGGGGTCATCTGAAGGTTGCCGAGCTGTGCTCAGCCCCACCACCCGAGGGCAGGGACCAGCTTCACAAGACAAGACATGGTCAGGCTGTTACAGGACCGAGACGTCATCCATCCCACAGTGTCACACGCGAGCAGCCCAGATGCAGCAACCACGTGACTCCGGCTGAGTCCCAGCAGGACTGCAAATCACAGGAGTGATGGGAAGGCAAACACTGAGCTCAGCCCGCAACCTGCAATCCCAGAGCAGACAGCACACGGCAAAACACACAGCACTCGGAACGGTTCTTTAGAAATAGGTCACCAGAAACATGCAAGTCTCATCTAAAGCCACACTTAACGCTGAGAAAAACTCTACCTTTCTTTTCTTAATTGCTCTAGTGTTTTTTCTGATTACAAATGTGAAACCTGTGTCAATTATGGAATGCATGGAAAATACATATTTAAAGTAGAAAACAATAATAATAATTCTGCTTTCTACAGAAACCATCAATATTTTGGTGTACTTTTTAGTCTTTTCTATTAATTTAGACAAGCAAATAGATGTGAAAGTATATTTACATATTTTTTAGATACTTGAGATTATATACACAGTAATGTATCCTGATTTTTTTCCACGTACCTCATGAGTGTTTCTCCATATCATGAGAACCTTTTTCTGTAGATTCTTCCTCCTATGTATACAGTATCATTTACTTACACATTTCCTTATATTTAAATATTGAGGTTGTTTTTATTTTCTGCCCTTATAAAAATTGCAGTGATAAACATCTTTCTACATAAATCTTTGTCCCGATCTCTAATTATTTCCTCACCCAGATTCCTGGAGGGGAATATATCAAGCAAAGGGCATGAACATTTTTAAAGCCCCTGATATATTTTGGTAAATTGAAAAGCCCACTGTTCATTCAACATAAACTTCCTTTTCTAACAGTTATTTTAGAAGAGAACAAGGTGAGTAGGATTTAGAGTTTGAACAGAGAAAGAGAGAGAATAAGGGACAAACTCCCAAAATTACAGGGCTACGCAGAATAGGCTAGTAGCCCCTAGAAATCAATCCACAAGGGATGTGGGGTGAGCTTCGGTGGAGGGAGAGAGAGAGAGCCCATCTCAGGGAAAGCAGCGGGGGCTGGTTTCAGGGGGAAGGTGGGTTCCAAACTGGGCCTCACAGGACAGACAGGTTTTCAACAGGGGAGCCAAGAAGGGAAGCGGGAGAGGGGCAGGCCAGGCGAAGAGACAGGGATTCTGGAAGCACCTGCAGAGAGGTGAAGCGTGAGAAGCTGAGTCTCAGTGTGGCATCCCTCCCCTTCCCTGTGGCTTCAGTGTGGCTCCCTCCCCTTCCCTGTGGCTTCAGTGTGGCTCCCTCCCCTTCCCTGTGGCTTCAGTGTGGCTCCCTCCCCTTCCCTGTGGCTTCAGTGTGGCATCCCTCCCCTTCCCTGTGGCCTCAGTGTGGCTCCCTCCCCTTCCCTGTGGCTTCAGCGTGGCTCCCTCCCTCTCACTGGAGCTCCAGCATCCCCAATGGCACGGATGCCCAGCACTTACACTTTGTGCCGTGCTCAGCCACCCTTCCGCCCCAAAATGCCCCCAACCCCAGATAACCTACTGATCCTATGGGCCTCGGTGCTGGGGTCTCCTCCTCCAGGCAGCCTTCCTCGTCTGTGCCTGCACTCCACCATTCACAGGTCGTCTCCAGCCCAGATCAGGGGCTGGGGCAGGTTGTCTCTGTTCTCAGCCTGAGCCCAGAGCCTGGCCAGGGGAGATGCTCAGTGAGCATCTGGAGAACCCTATTAGGAGCCACTGCTGCACCAGAGATGATTCACGAAGAAGGCAGAAGGCTGAGAATTAACACTACACTGTGCCATGACTGGGGGACAAGGGGCGGGGTCCATGCCGGCAACAGAGGAGAGGCAGGCAGAGACCAGAGGAATACAATAAACACTGTGTAAACTGATTATACAGGAGGCTCCGTAACTCTTTCTCCTATTCCTACTCCAGTGCACAGTCCCCAAACTGGCTGTAAAGCACATCCCCAAAGTGCCTATTAAACATCCCGATTCCCAGGCCCGACCCCCACTCAGGAGGTCTGGGGCTGGCCTGGGAATTAGTGTTTTTAACAAGCCTGTCAGGTGATTCTGCTGTGAGTGATCCTTCGACTAGCATTTGGGGACTGCTGCATGAAACCTTCAGGGTCTGGTGGCATTTTCAAGTCTTTTTAGAAAGGTGTTTTCCAGTCTGTGTTCTGGGGAGCATAGTTCTGAGAAATACTATGTGTATTGAAAAGAGTCCCATGATTAAAAAGTGATAATGGCTGCAGGCTATGTCCCTTTCTTGTAGGGTCACAATGCACTTGAACAGAGTAAAGGCTCTGAAAAGTCCTTCAGTAAAGAAACCATCTTAGGTTTGTTTAACGTGACATTCTCCAGCCCTTCTGATCTGGAAATAGTGTCCCACCAACCCAAGTTGGGGGGGGCAGGGGGGCGGGCACAGTGGGAAACCCTTCAGATGGGCCTGCTGGAACGAAGGCCCAGTGGGACCCGTGACTCCCTGCTTGTGTCACATCCTGCCCTCCCATCTCCTCGTGCTCCTGTGGATTTGCATGAGGGGGCCAAGCATTTGACCCCAGCACCAGGGCTGCCATTAGAGAAGATACTTTGAAATCACAGCTGACAAGGTTCCATCAAACACCAGGAGCTGACAACAGGGTAGAAACCCAGGGTTACACACCAAAAAGATAATCCAAATCGACTTTATATTCCCTTCAAAATAGGTTTCCTCTTCTGAGTAAACCAGTGAGTAACACTGCTACAAGTAACTGTTTCTCACCTTCAGGGTTATAACAGCACATTTTGTATTCAAAAGGCTAAGGCTTCTAAAAGAGCCCCAGCATCACTCCCCTGTTCATCCCTGTGTAGCCCTGACCATAATCCATGTCACAGGCACGAGTCACAAGGCAGAAAATCCCACATTAGCATAACGGTTTACAAGGGGTGGTGGTGGATTGCTTAATTTGACCTTTCAGCCTGGGTAGTGTCACCCCAACAGGGCGGGCCTCAGAGTCTTTCTCCGTGCTCAGGGGGCTGTGACTCCCATCTGTTCTCACCTGAGTCCCTGACAGACAAGGTCACACCCACCTGCGGGGGCTGCAGGGAGATCCTTGCTTCGGTCTGGGCCTTCCTTCTGGGACAGGGATCTGAGCAGTTCTTGGTGGTGATGCCTGCGTGGGAAACATACATTCAGGGCGTATCCACGAGGTCCACAGACCCCCAAAGCCACACAGCGGCTCTCAGACTTTGAGTCTCAACCCGCTTTGGTCCATTTCAGGTGGCTCAGTCCACAAATATTTGTTGAGGGCCTACTATGTGCCAGGCCCTGGACCAGGCGCTGGGACAGAAAGCAGAGTGTCGGGGTCCTCCCAGAGCGCCCTAACCAAGACGGCTCACCGCCTCCTGCGAGCCCGGGGTGATGGGGGGAAGAGCATACTTCTACTCTTTTAACTTTTTCTTTCAATATCTCATGTAAAAAAATGTTCAGTAGGGATTAAGGACATGGTCTGTTAGAATCAGACAGACCTGAGTTCGAAATACAAATTTCCATTTGTAAAGCCGGGATAAGAACACCTACTTTTTAGACTTTTGTGAAGGTAAATGAGCTGCTACGCAGGAAACACTGGCCCCAGCTGGCTCTCAAAACACATGCTCGCTTTATCATTAGCTAGTATCTTAGCAGTTGACAGGGGGATGGGTAAGAGTCTGGCTTGGAGCCAGACTGCCTCGGTTGAAACCCAGCTCCCCCTCAGCCAGCTGTGTGACCCTGGGCAAGTGGTTTCTGCTCTCGATGTAGATGGCTCAGCCATCTCAGCAGTAGACGGCTCACCTGCAAAACGAGAACTAATGACAGCACCTGCCTCCAGTGGGTGGTTATGAAGATTCGAGGAGTTATACATGCAAAGTGCACTGAAGAGTGCACGGCATGAGCAGATCTCATTACACGTCAGTATTTCAAACGTGATTAGACTTACACCAATTTGGCATGCGTGGCTCTTTTAGCAATCTATCTTCTGCAAATCAAGAGGTACCTGCATCTTCTTTTTTAATCAACCAAGGTAATCACCATGTCTTGTATCAATCTGATTTTTCTTTTCCACCTACTGTATTATGTACTTACGAGAGCTGTATTTGGGAGGGACCAGTGCCTGGTAGAAGATGCATGTGCTTTGCAGCCAGAGTGGGTGGGTTCAAGTTTATGTTCTCCTGCATGTATGACCTTGGATGAGTCACTAACATCTCAGACCCTCACTGACCTTGTCTGTTAATTGGTCATGAAAGTTAATGCTGGCCTTATACACCAAGCATCACAAGACCATGAAGGAGAAAGTGCTTCTACCGTCCAGATGCTGGGCAAGTGGCTCAATGCTGATTACTATGGGGAGGAGGGCAGTGTAAAGGTTAGAATTGGACTGCCCGGGCTGGAATTCTGGTTCCAGCTTGTAGCTGTGGAATCTTGGTGCATTCCTTGAGCAATCTGCCTCCAGTTTCTCATCTGTGGAATGGGGGATAATGACAGTATCTGCCCCAGAGAGCTGTTGTGAGGGTTAACTGAAGAGCTTAGCACTGGCCCATATACAGAAGGTGCCCAATAAACGTCAGCTATCTTATCATCATTACTCTCAGTTGACCTTCCCCACTCGATTGTGAATAGGGAGCTCATTTAATTCATCCTTATATTCGTAGTACCTAGGAACTGCTGACCTAAAGTTGGCTGAATTCAGGAACGATGGAAGGATAAATACATTTAATTCTGGTCCAAAATCCTTCCTGGTGATCTCAGGACTCGGCTGAGTCTTCAGGGCCCTCGGGATCTTGTCTGTGTTTTGTTATCGTCCTACGCTGTGGTTTGGGAAGCTCCACGTCTGAGGAGCCACTCCTGGGTTAGTCTGGAATCTCGCATCAGACTGAAGGAGGCTGGAGGCTCACCTCCACCTTCTCTCTGTAGGATTTTGAGGATGTCCCTGACCCTTTCAGAACCTCTAGTTCCTCACCTGTAAAATGCGGCTAAAGCCACCTACTCCTCAGAGTTGCTGCGCTGAGTAGATACGCCCTGAAAAAGCCTGGCACACACAGTAGGGGATCAATACAAGGTGGTGATTATCATGTTATTTCACTTACCTTGAAGCTCCTAGTTGAAGTCGACCCTTATTTTGACTATTAGCTGGATCTCTGAACTCTGGTGTGCAAACGATCACTCTCAGTGTCAAATGCATCTTCCTCACAGACCTCCACTCTGCCCTTGTGGGGCAGTGGTCACTGCTTCCGCATGTTGCCTGCCTGACTGGCACCCTGGTGTGCCCAGCCCTGGGCCTGAGGCCTGACCCTGGGAGTGTGTTCTCTGTGTTACCAGTAGCCCCACTGGTCTCCAGGGTCGCCCGATCAGAGGGTCACTGTGGCAGGAGCAAAGTCAGGCACATTACGCCCCCACCTGTAGATCACTGGTTTTGAAGATGGCCATAAGCATGGCTTCAGGGTTGAACAGACTGGGGGTCCATCACTTGTGTATTTGTTGTGTGACTGTGATTATCTTAGCCTCTCTGAACCTCAGTTTCTTCATCTGTAAGATGAGGACAACATAGGGCCATGTTTGCAAAGGGGTACACGAGATGACAATGATGATGATGGACCACATCAAGTGGCATTGTGACCAAGGCACTGCCCCCACAACATGGGGAAAAGGTGAGTGAAATAAATTATCAAATGCTCTAAAAGCATGAAAGCCGGCCTAGATTAAAAAAAAATTGGAGTAAAAATAAGCAACCTGATGAGGAGAAAAAGAATCCTCAATAAGCCCCACAGTGAATTTACTTCATAGTGACCTTTGTCACTGTCACATGATATAAACGCACTGTTGACTCTATCAACAAGGTACTAAGTGGAGCAAAGGGTGGGTAGACTGCTACCATGCTTCTACAATCACCTAACTTTACACTTTTAACCAGATTTTCAATCTTAAAAAAAGATGCTTTTGGTAGTTTTAGGAAAAGTTTCGCAATCAAACAAATTTTCTAATGAAATAGATACACTCTGGAGAAGCTTGCTCCAAATACTGAAAAAAAATCTTAATCAGTTATCTGACAAAATGGTGCTGACTATTTATATCAGTAGATTCTCAACCTTGGCTGCACAAAATAAATCATTTGAGGACCATTTAAAAAATACCCATGCCTAGATGCCACCCCAAACAAATCATCATCGGGGTGGGGGGGCAGGGATGAGTCTGAGCATTCATTTATTTTTTTGTGGGGAAGACCAGCCCTGAGCTAACATCTGTTGCCAATCCTCCCCTTTTTGCTGAGGAAGACTGGCCTTGAGCTAACATCCGTACCCATCTTCCTCTACTTTATATGGGACGCTGCCACAGCATGGCTGACAAGCAGTGCCTCGGCCAGTGCCCAGGATCTGAACTTGAGAACCCCGGCCTGCCAAAGCACGAACCTAACCGCTGCACCACCAGGCCAGCCCCAGAGTCTGAGCATGTTAAAAAAGCTTCCCAGGTAATTCCTACAGCCAGAGTTGAGACCACTGGTTTGGATGGATCTTGGCACTAATCACAGGCATGATTCACATACTCGGAGACTGAGGTTGTGGCCTCAATCCTGGCCACACGTTAAAATCACCATGGAGCTCTAAAAATCCTGGTGCCCCACCCCAGGCCAATGACATCCGGTCTCTGGGATAAGACTCAGGCATCGACACTTCTGAAATCTCCCTAGATGATTCAATGTGCAGCCAGGGCTGAGAAGCACTGGACTAAAGGATACAGTAAAAAAAGGAAAAGAATGTGTTTGTTTGGTAAAATCTTAGCTCACACCTGCATTTTGCAGCAGAAGCACTAGTAATATTATGTAGTACTGTGGTCGGTTCCTATTTATCTGGGAATGGCTTATCTATTTTGAGGATAAGCCATGGGCCAGTGCTAGGGATGCAGGGAAGGGAGTGAACATCATTGAGCACCTACCATAAACCAGGTGTTCTGCCTACACCATCCCATTTAATCCACGCAGCACCCCAGTGAAGTAGGTGGTGTTATCCCCGTTTTATCAGGTGAGGAACTGAGGCTCAGGGAGGCTAACTCACTTATGTCAAGTCACTTAGCCAGTAAAGTGGGCTCCAAAATCTGGGCCCTTGGCCCCACTGCCTCTCACAGGGTGGAGGAGGAAAGCGTCTGTTCCTGACTACTGTTAAAGCTGAATGATTTGTCAGATTCTCTGTTGTTTTGTTTCTATTCCCCTGTCAGCCTAGATAAACGAGAGCTGACTATACTGCTTATTCTGAGAGGATGATCTAGGTGTAAATTTATTCCTTATGTTAAAAAAAAAAGACAGCATGTATCCTAACAATGATTTCATATTTGCTCTCCTTTTAATTTGGCAACAGCTTCTGAAGTAGCACTATAACTCCTGAATGCTTCTAGCTGGTTCTTTCCCAAGTGAAAGGTAAATAATAAGAACCAGGCTATGTAGGTAAATATTTACTTTTACTAAAAAGGTAAACATTTTTCTCCCAAGTGACTTTGAAGATGTAAAACATGAAAATAAAAACAGATTATGAACAGACGTGCCAGTTATTCAGTCTTGTCCCCTGGGCTCCCTCTTTCCTGATGACTTAGTGCTCGCAAACAGCCCACAATTCGAAATCCCTGCCAGCAGAGCTGGCTGTCCTTAGTGACAGACAGGCCCACCTGACAATCCCCTCTGACAGCTAGGACAAGCGGACTTCCTGCCTGTCTAGCAAAATCCCGGTAAAGTTTGCCAGACACGAGTCAGTGACCCATGGTCCTAACATGCAGGACTCGCTGGGACTTTTAAACAGCAAATTACTTATGCTGAATGCCAACAGCAATTCCAAAAGAAAAAAATCCCGAGTAACTATTTCTAGATTTATCATCTTTTTTTCCAATTTTACATAAGTCTATATTTATAGAACCCAGGATTTGTAAACTAGAGAACATGGCTTATTCAGTAGATGCAGTTTTCAACCTACTCAGTGAAGCCAATAATAAAAGATCCCACTCACTGCATATTCTTATGTGGTTCTGGATCAGAAAAGTTATTTACATTTTTTAAATCCTCATTAGGTTTTATTGTCCCCATTTTGCAAGTGAGAAACGTGTCTCAGAAAAGTTAAGTCAAGTGCCTAAAGTCACACAGCTACTAAGTGGTGGCACCGGAGCCCCGACGCTGCAGCCCTCGGAAACACGATTGGGTGTTTGCACAAGGTGCATCCCGTAGGGCAGTGGTTAGTGATTTTTTTCACTCAGGATCTCTCTGAGAATGTAAGTCTGTCGGTCTCTCTCTCGCTCTAGGGAGAAGGCCTGTCTGAAGGCCCACTCACCACTCCATCCCTACCTCTCACCCCATGGGTTCTGCAGACGTGTCCCCTGGCCCTCGCCATCACACAAGAGCACACCCACCGTTACCTCAGCACCTTCACCGTCTCCATCCACTGCGCCTGCTCACTCTCCCAGGAGTCCACCCGGATCCAGTCGGACGTCTGCAGGGCCAGCCGGGCCATGGCCACCCGGTGCTGAGCAGCCACGAGGTCCTTCTTCCCGTACTTGTCATTGACAGGAGAGATGATACCCCCGACCACCTGGTACACTCCTAGGCAAGGGAGAACAGTGGTGTTGCCTGAACGCTTGCCACCTGGCAGCCTGAATTCAGGCAGGTGCCAAAAATCTCTGTGCCTCGTCCTGAGTGGGAGCAGACCCTGGCATTCTCTCCTGGGTGGGCCAGCTCCCTTAGGCAAGGTAAAGGCACCACCTCAGGGACCATGTGCCTCTCCTCCAGAGTCTTCTGCAGCCCAGAGAAATACTTCTCCTGAGAGGAAGGCTGTGAGGGAGGAGCCAGGCAAGGCTCCCACACAGCAATGTGGATGGTGAGGGTCAGAATATGTTTAAGGAACATCATGACTTTCCCCTCCGTGGGACTTAACAGGGGCACTATCATTCTCTAATCATGTATGGGACAATAGTTATATACAATTTCCTAGAAAAAATAGGGGATTGTGTGAATCAAAGATGAAGAGATGGGGTTTAGCATGAACCAGGTAGGTGGGTGATGGGAAGCAGACTGACTGCACAGGCCCACCACTGGCTCTGGAGGAGTGTGCTGCTAAGGGAACGGGAAGGCCTACTTTGGAAAAGATGTGGGCTGTGCTGATGAGTGATGCTGCGTGGCACAGGGACTGGAGAATGGGGCATTTTAGGTTTAGAGCTGCAGTGACATTGAAGAAGCTACAGAGAACCATCATGGAAGGAGTATGACTGGGATTCAAAGTGCCTGGAGTGGGAGCAGCAGCCCCATCACTTACTAGGATGCCTTAGGCAAATTACTAAGCTATCTGAAAAAATAAAATACCTAGCCATTTGAACTTGAGGTTTCCTATCTGTCAAATGGGATAACACCTGCTTGGTAGGACCTTGTGGTAAGGATGAAATTAGATAATGTTTATGTAGTCGGATAATATTTTAATTTAGTATATGATATATTACAAATGTATTATAAGACATAACATGTATATAAAAGGGCATAAAACACGTATCGTTTGATGAAGAGTTATAAAGTCCATCCCCCTTTAATCATCACCTAGGTTAAGATACAGAGCAGCTCTGGCACACCAGAAGTTCCCTATCACAACTCCTACTCTAACAGAAGTTAATCACTGTTCTTATTTTTATGGTATTAATTCTCTTGCTTTCGTTTATAGCTTTACCATGTATTTATGCATCCTTAAAAAACAGATTCATTTTGCCTGCTTCTGAAACTTTTATAAATGGAATCATACTGAATGTATTCTTTTGTTAAGCCTTTTTCTCTTTATGTAAATAAAATTCATGTAGTCCAACCAGTTTTATTGCTGCAAAATATTCCATTGCAGGATTATACACCAAATAATTAATCTATTTTACTGTTGATGGACTCGGTTTGATGAAACAATTACAAACAGTGCTGCTGTGAAAATCCTTGCACAAGTCTCCCTGTGCACAAAAGCACATATTATCTCTTAGGATACCCACGTAGAGTGGAACTGCTGAGTCATGGGGTGGGTGCGTCTGCAGGTTACTAGATAACATCAGACAGTTTTCTAAGGTGGTTGTACCTCGACCCTCCAGCCGGCAGGTGTCTGCGAGTTTCATTTGCTCCACACCAGGCCATACGGGGTTATTCTCAGGATTTTCCCACTCTGATAGATGTGTAGCTATATCTCATTGTGGTTTTAATGTTCATTTTCCTGCTTATTAACGAGGCTCAGCATTATTCATATGTTATTAAACATTCAAGCTTAATTTTTTTGTGAAGTTCCTGTTCAAATCTTTTGCCAATATTTTGGGTTGTCTGCCTTTTTATCATTCATTTGTAGAGTTCTTCATATGTTCCAAATACTGGCCCTTTGTTGGTTATATGTGTCATAAATATCTTCTCTTACTTTATGGCTTGTCTTATCCTTTTTATGGAACCTTTTGAAAACAAAAGTTCTTAATTTTAATGTAGTTGGGTTATTAGTTTTTTCCTTTATGGCTAGTGCATTTTGTATTATGAAGACATTTTCCTGCATTATCTCATAAAAGGTTTATAGTTTTGTTTTTCACACTTGGGTCTTTGTGCATGATGTGAGTCCTATTAAGTTATTTTCCATTTGGATAGTCAATTATTCCAGCAATGTTTACCAAAAAGACCCCCTCTACTCTGCTGTGTGCATTGCCACCTGTGTAGAACATTGTGTCCACAGGCACAGAAACAGTCTCTCTCTGTTCTGTCTTGTTGCTCTATTTGCCTGTCCTTGCTCAAGGTCACACTGCTTTGCTTAGTTTAGCTGTATTGTACATCTTGATATCTAGCTAAGAAAACCCTCCCGCCTGGTTCTTTTTTAATAGTTTTGGCAATACTTGACTTTTTACATTTTCCATATAAATTTTAGAAAGAGCTTGTCAAGTTCCACAAAAATGAAACTGTCCCCACCAAAAAAAAAACCCCTGCTGAAATTTTTAAAGGAATTGAATTGAATCTATAATTTGATTTAGAGAGAACTGACATCTTTACAATATTGAGCCTTCCAATCCATGAGCATGGTATATCTTTCCATTTATTTAGGTCTTCTTAAATGTCTCTAAATAAAGGTTTACAATTCTTCTTGTAGAGTACTTACATATTTTTTGTAAGATTTATTCCTAGATATTTGATTTTTTTGATGCCACTATAAATGTCATTTAAAAAAATGTTTTTTTCTGTTTGTTCCTGATATGTAGAAATATAATTGATTTAGGTGACTTGAATGTGTATGTGGTAATCTTGCTAAACTCTCTTATTAATTCTAATAGTTTACCTGCAGAGTCTTTTGACTCTTCCATGTCCAAAATAATACCATCTAAAAATACTGACAATTTTGCTGCTTCATTTCCAGTCGTTATACCTTTTATTTATTTTTCTTGTTGTATTGCTTTAGACCTCTAGTATAAAGCTGAATAGAGATGGTGTTAGCAGGCACCCTTGTCTTACTCCCACTATTAGAGGAAAAGCTTTCATGTTTCATTATCACACATGATGTTTGCTGTGAGTTTTCTGTAGATATCCTTTTTCAGTTGTGGTAGAGACAATGTCTTGTGTTCATTAAGACTCATTTTTATTTTTTCTCTTTCTGGGTACATAGAAAGCTGATAATTCTGTTCCTCTTGAAATTAGGTTAGGTTTATGTGATTTGACTGAGTGATAGTCAATGGGATGTGGGTGGAAGTGATGTATGCCCCATCTAGCCTTGGCCATAAAAACTCTTGCATGACCCCCAACTCTCTCATAGTGAACTGGAAAGCTACAGTTAAGGTAGCAAGGCCATCAATGGGGCCTGCTAGGATCCCTGAGACACAGCTTGGAAAGGAACTGCCTGTAGGTCTGCTGAACCTACATGGAATTTATCTGATGAGAGATAAACTTTAATGTGTTAAGCTCCTGAAATTGGGGGATTTGTTAATGCAGCGTAGCCTGATCCCGACAAACATGTTACTTTAAAAGACATTCTCAGCTATTCCTAGTTTCAGAGCTTTCCTCATAAATGAGTTTTCTTAAATGCTTTTTCTGCAACTCTTGAGATGATTGTGTGATTTTTCTTCTTTAGTCAGTTAACCTAGTGGATTGCACTGAATAACTTTCTAATCTTTACATTGCACTCCTGGGATGAATTCAATTAGGTCAAGATATATTATCTTTTTAACGTATTGATAGATTCACCTTGCTATTTTTTTTTTAGAAAGTAAGAGAAGTCTACAATTTTCTGTTCCGCTAATGTCCTAATCAGGTTCTGGCACCAAGGCTATGCCTCATAAAAAGTGTTGGGGAGTTCCCTCTTTTTATATGCTCTAAAGAGCTTGGGTAGGATTGAAATAACATTTTTTTAAGTGTTTGGTAGAACTCACCAGTTCTTATGAGGCTGGAGTTTAATTTATGTGAAATTTCTTGACTACTGATTTAATTTCTTTAATGGTGATAAAATGATCCAGATTTTTATTTCTTCATTATAATTTTTGGCAACTTACATTTTTCTAGGATTTTGTCCATTATATCTAAATTTTGAAATTTATTGGCATAAGGTTGTTCACAATATTCTCTTATCTGTTTACTGTCTACACCATCTGTAGTGATGTCCTTTTCATTCCTAATGTTGGTTGTGTGTCCGTTATTCTTCCTTGCTCAGTCTTGCTAGAGGTTTGTCATTTTATTAGTACTTTCAAAGAACCAACTTTTGGCTTTACTGATCTTCTCTACCAGATGTTTGTTTTCCATTTCATCAATTTCTGTTCTTATTTTTATTAATTCCATCCTACTACTTTCTTGGTGTTATTTTACTCGTCTTTTTCTAACTTCCTGTGATGGATGCTCAGCCAACTAATATGCAGCTTGTCTTATTTTCTAATATACCCAGTTCTGGGTATAAAATTTCCCTCTAAGCATGTCTTTACATGCATCCCACAAGTTTTGATATGCAGTGTTTTCATAATCATTCAGTTCAAAATATTTTTTAATTTCCATTATTATGTCTTTTTTGATCCATGAGCTATTTAGAAGTATTTTTCCTAATTACCAAATATATCGAGATTTTGGTGATCTTTTTGTTATTGATTTCTAGCTTAGTTGCACTGTAGTCAGAGAACATACTCTGTATTGATTTCAATCACTTGAAATGTGTTGATACTTGCTTTATGTCCCAGGTTACAGCCAGTTTCGGTAAATGTTCCATGTGTGCTTGAAAAGAATGTGTAATCTGTGACTGTTGGGTGCAATGTTTTGTCCATTTAGTCAAGATTGCTGTTTTGTTTAAATCTATGTTCTTACTGATTTTTTGTCTGCCTCTTGTATTAGTTACTGAGAGAGGCATGTTAAAATTTCCCACTATGATTGTGGATTTTTCTATTTTTCCTTTTAGTTCTTTCAACTTTTGTTTCATATATGTTAAGAATATGTTATTGCCTACATGTTTAGTATTCTTACATATCTTCCTGTGAACTGAGCCTCTTGAACTCCAGTAACGCTTCTTGACCTAAAGTCTATATGTCTGATATTAATAAAGCCTCAACCGCTTTATTTTGGTTAGTATACGCATGGCATATTTTTTCACCCTTTTTCTTTCAACCTTTCTATACTGCTGTTTTGGGCAAGTCTTTTGTAAATAGCCTACAGTTGGATTTAAAAATTTTTTTTGTCTAGTTTGACAATTATTGACTTTTAACTGGAACATTAAGTTCATTTACATTTAATGTGAATGTTGATATATTTAAGTGTCAAGCTACCATCTTATTTTGTTTCTTTTTTGTCACACAAGTTTCATGGTTTTTTTTTCTCTTTTCCTGCCTCTCTTTGGACTTTCATTTTTTTTTTCTCTCTGATTGGAAGTTACATATACAGTCTTACACCCAAAGTAAATCCAGATCTTTAACCTCTTCCTCAACAACACAAGGACTTTAGACTCTGTAACTCCATTTACCACCTACTGACTTACATGTCATTGTTGTAGATATTTTAAGCCTCTTTTTCCCTAACCCTATAGAACTTATTATTCTGTTTTATACAACCAGCGCTCATTTAAATTTACCCGCGTATTTACCATTTTCTTTGCACTCCATTTCTTCTTGCATATCAGACCTTCTATCTGGGAATCACTCGCCTACTGACAGAATATATCCTGTAGAATTTCCTTAAGTTAGTGACTTCATTCTTGAAAGACATATTCAAAATACTGCCCTCATTCCTGAAATATATTCTCACTGGGTTTAAAATAATTGATTAGTAATCGTTTTTCTACAATACTCTGAAGTTGCACCATCTTCTGACTTCAATTGTTGCTGTTGAGAAGTCATCTATGATCTAACGTCCATTCTTATGAAGGTAATCTGTACATTTTGGTTGCTTTCAATTTTTCCTTTGTCTACATATGGATTTCTTTTTACGTATCCTACTTTTGAATCACAGGATCTTTTAAATCTGTGGATGGATATCTTTTATCAGATCTGGAAAATTCTTAGTTATTATCTCTCCAGAAATTGCCTCTCCTCCCTTTGCTCTTCTCTTTTCTTCTAGCTCTCTGGTTGCATATATTTAGCCTCCATGTCACTTACCCTCTCTTCTGGAATTAAAAAAAAAAAAAAAGACAAAAAAAAGAACCTCTCTTTCCCTCCGCTCCATCCTGGAGAATTTAATTTGATCTGTTCTCCAGTTCACGAAGTCTATATTTTGCTCTCTCTAATCAGATTCCAAATCATTTGTTGAACTTTTGAGTCTTCTAATCCAGGAACATGTATATCTCTCCATTTGTCTAGGTCTTTGATTTCCTTCATAAGCATCTTGTAATTTTCAGGACACAAATTCTATATATGTTTTGTTGACTTATACCTAAGTATTTCATTTTCTTTAGATCAATTGTAAATGGTACTGTATTCTTAATTTTGGTTTTCACGTGTTTGTTATTATATAGTATATAGATATATATAGATATGGTATATAGAAATGTGATTTATTTTTGTTTGTTGATCTTTATCTTGCAGCTGAACTCACTTATTCTGGGAGTTTTTTTTCTTTCTTATAGATTCTTTGAGATTGTCTACATAGACAATCATGTCACATGCAAATAGGGAACGTTTTACTTCTTCCTTTCCAATATGTATGCCTTTTATTTCTTGATTTGAGACATTTCCTTTTTTTATAATATAAGCATTTAGTGTTATAAATTTCTTTCTGAGTACTGCTTTAGCTGCATCAACATATTTTGATATATTGTATTTTCACTTTCATTCAGTTCTATGTATTTTTAAAAATTTCCTTTGAGACCTTCTTTGATCCATGGATTCCTTAGTTGTTTAATTTCCAAGTTTTAAAAAATATTTTCCTATGATCTTTTATTGATTTCAGTTTGATTCCATTATGGTCAGAGACCATAATCTATGATTTCAATTCTCTTAAACTTGTTTTTATATGGCTCAGAACATGGCCTTTCTTAGTGAGTGTTCCATGGGTGCTTGAAAAAAATGTGTATTCTGCTGTTGTTGGGTGGAGAGTTCTATACATATCGATTAGATCTTGCTGGTTGACTGTGTTGCTCAGTTCTGTATCCTTGCTGACTTTCTGTCTAGCATTTCTGTCAGCTGCTGAGTGGAAGGTGAAGTGCCATCGATAACTGTGAGCTTTTCTGTTTTGCCTTTCAGCTCTTATCAGTTTTTGCTTCGTGTGTTTTCAGTCTTTGTTTTTTGGTGTACACACATTTAGGATTGTTATGTCTTCTTAGTGGACCTTCACTGAGCTTTTAATTTTATTTTAGTCATCAATTCTAGAAGTTCTGATTGGTTCTTCATCAAATCTGGCGAGTCACGTTATAGTTTCTTTTTGCTTTAAGTAAAAGCATAACTTTTAAAATGTGTCTGACAATGTCAATTTCAGTCTGTAGAGGTTATTTTTGCTGTCTGTCGTTTCTGCTAGTTCTTATTCATATTGTTTGGCTTCTTTTGTGCTTAGCTAAATTTGACTAGCTATTTGGGGGGCTCCACAGGCCTACAAGGGGTGTGCCCTCCTCCAGAGAGGCTTCCTGTTTGCTTTGGCCACAGGCACCGGGAGTTATTAAAAGTCACAGATGACCTTAAGTCAAGTTCTTGATTCGAGCTTCTTCGACTAATCCAGGCAAAAGGTTGCAAATCTGAGCAAAGGCTGATGTGTGGCCATTTCTTCTTAGCAATATTTTATCCTTTCCTTTTTCTTCTTCTGCTTGCCTTAGTACCAAAGCACCAAGGCTTCTCTGAAGTCCTCTAGGATTGGGGAAAGGATGTGGGTTAAGATCTAGTTCACTCTGGCCCTGAGGGTGTAGCTTCTTGGGAGAGATCCATAAAAATCCCCCAGGCTCCTTGAGAAGAGTAATGAAGGAGGCTGAGAATTAACAGTCAGCGGGGCTAGTGGGATGGGTAGAGGGTACAGGTTGTGCCACCCAAAGCCAGGGACCACGGGCTTGGCAGTGCCAGGGAAAGCCCCGGCATGGGCCCAGATGGCAGCAGTAGTGCTTGAGCCAAGAGAAGCTGAGGAGGCCTCAAGAGTGGAGGCAGAGAGGATAGAGGCCAATGCCCAAGGTCGAGGGCAGACCTCTCAGCTAGAGGGCATTGAGGGCTGATATCTCTTTTCAGATGCCAGGATGATAAGCCACCTAGGATACTTAACTCACACTTGGGGAAGTAGGCAGGAAAAGATGAACTTGATTAAAAACTGATCTGTAAGAGAAGAAGCTTTAAAATCGGAAGATAGTTACCTTGAAGTGGCAATTTTTTTCACCATTCATGGAAATAGTGGCTTAAGAGCAAGTTGAGTGTTACAGAAAGCAAAGTCAGTTATATTTCTGCACATCCGAGTTCCACGTTATACATGGAACATGTTAGTTCTTTCTCTTTTCCTCTTTACAAAAAGTGGGGGCTGGAGGACCAACTTCTGTCACGTGCCAACTCGCTTGCGCAATTTACATACATTTAACCTTCACCTTAATCTCTGTTTTACTGAAGGAAACTGGGGGTCGGGGGCCAGGGGTGCCTCCAGGCAGCTCTGCCAAGGCATCTTGGGTACTCAGGTGTCACCTGTGATGGTTTAGCTCGTCTTGATAAGGCAGGTCGTACACTGTGAGATCAATGCTTTGTTACAGCACCCAGGAGAGAAGAGTCAATACAAATAACAATTGAGGCTAAAACTTCCTCTTGCCCTCCAAATGTCATGAGTTCAAGACTTTTCCCTTTCCCAAAGTCCCAGTGTTGCCTCTCACATGACTCCCTCTCCCCCTGGTTAGATGCAGGTACTTCCCCCGTGACACCACTGCCTCCCAGAGGCACCTCCACTGCAGCACTTGTATGGTAAGGATCTGTTTGCCTTCTTCGTTCCCGTGAGACTGACAGCTCCTTAAGGACATGAACCTGTCTTCTCATCGTGGGCAACATGCCTAGCACATTGCTTAGTAGGAAGTACTGTCCTTACCTTGGGGTTACCATAGCAACACATGGCTGTGCGTTTAACATGGTGGATAGAACTCCTTGTTTATCTCCACTCCCTCTGGAAACTCTAATAAAATGGTAATAAAGGAATGAAGGAAGTATGAAATCACAAAGAGAGTGGGAAAGGAGACAACAAGAGATGGGAAAGGTCATCAAGATTTTGGAAGCTGGACAGCTGATGAGCAATGGCAACAGAGCAGAGTCTGCAGGCAGGGAAGGTGGTAACAGGCAAGCCGCCCTGCATGGCAGAAGGCCAGAGTGGCTCAGGAACTGGAGGAGCCAGCAACCTCTCCAGGTGGGGGTGCCAGGGGGCCTGAACACAGGACTAGTTGAGAGTTTGTCTAAGGAGCCCTTAGGTCCAATCACCTACCTTATTGTCCCATCCTGGCAGAAAGCCAGATATCTGCCTTCCGCCAAGGTTGGACCAGAGAGACCCTGGACTCCCAGATACAGGCAGAGCTGTGGGGAGGGGGACGTACCATCCTTAAGGCAGGAGGATTAAGTGTGGCTCCCAGAATACCAGACTGCACATGTATCTCTGGGCAACAGACCCACCCAGGAGAAGACACTTATGGACACTCCCATTTGGGCGTCTTGGACTTGACCATATGGCCATGAGACCCGCCAGCTTCACCCACACACCCAGAGCTTCCAGCCAGCATTGAGGGCCTGCCCTGCAAATATGAGTGGACAGCCTAGGAAGAGAGACAAATTTTAGAAAGGCGCTGACCATGAGAGACAGACACCAAAACAACCCCCCAGGAGAAAAGGGACTCGGAGGACACAGGCAACACAGAGCAAAGGAAATTCCAGAAACCTTCAAATAACGTCGTTAGAAAGATAAGAGATGACAGCCCATCCACGAAACAAGAATGGGATGCTTTACAAAAGAGGTATCAGAAAACAGGAAGAAGCTCTTAGAAATTAAAAAATATTCACTCATTCAACCACATTCACCAACCGCCTATTACATGCCGGACACTGTGCTAGGTGCTGGGGAAATACAGTCGTGATGAAGCAGACCAATTCTTGTCCTCAGGGAACTTACATTCTGGCGGATGACAGCAGCAATAAAATCAATTAGTAGAGGAACTGGAAGATAAATTTGAGGAAATTATATGCTAAAAAGAAGATAAAATTAGAGGCTTGATCCAGGAGGTCCATATCTAACTAACAGAAATTCCTAAAAGAGAACAGAGGGAGGAAAACATCAAAGAAATAATATAAGTATCTTCCCAAACGAGGACATAAATTTTCATAATCAAAGGCCCTCTGAGTGCTCAGCACTTTGAACAAAAGAAGGTCCACACACTGGCAAACCATTATAAAACTTCAGACCACCAGGTTTAATGAGAAGATTCTAGAAGTTTCCAGAGAGAAAACCAGAGGTTGACTACAGAGGACTGGGAAGCAGGATAGCACTGGACTTCCGACAGCAATTCTGGGATCCAGAAGACAGTGGAGCCAAGTCTTCAAAATGGAGAAGGAAAATTATTTCCAACCTAGAATTCTATATTCAGCCAACAACCAATTAGAACAGGGGTCAGGAAATTTTTTCTACTAAGGGACAGCTAGTAAATAGTTTAGGCTTTGTGGGCCACATATAGTCTTTGTGTCATATATTCCAAAAACACCATTCTCAGCTCACAGAAAGAATGAAAACAGACTATGGGCCAGATTAGAGTGTGGAATACAGTTGTGTTCACATATGCAGGGTTTCAGAAAATTTACCTCCCACAGATCCTGTCTCAGAAAGATGCTGGAGGATGCACTCCACCAAAACAAAAGAGTAAACAAAAAAAGCAGAAGGCATAGGATCCAAGAAACAAGGGTTCTAAGTCAGGAGAGAGGCAAGGGACTCCCCAGGAAAACAGTGACAGTGGTGTAGCAGACACCGAGAGCTAGCCGTCCAGACAGGAGCCGGAGGACTCTAGGAAGGATGTGAGCAGAAACAAAGTGGAACAGACAGATTACCCCATGAGCCTGTTCGTACTAAGAAGAGTTTTAGAGATCTTTTGGAAAAATTGGGACTGAATTAGTGATAGGTATAAGGAACTTAGGGAACAAATAAATGAAGCAATTATTAACTCTGGGAAAAACCTAAGTTTACCTGAGAGGCAATGGAATCACAGTGTGCTACATGGCTTAGTTAATGCCATTTACACAGACATAAATGTAAACAATCAATGTTAATTTAACCCAAAGTCGTGAGCTAATTAACCTGGGAGCATGTGGTGGGGTGAATGAAGCGTGCGTGAGAGGGTGGAGGTGTGAGAGAGCTGAGTTTTCATCATTGGAAGCCAACACGTAATATCTAAATCTGAAAAACCAAGAAGCAACAGGATAAGCTTATTATTTAGAAACAGGGAGTCAAACACAAGAGAAAACAGCTGAAAAAGTCCAATGTGATTGCTCTGGGACCAGGAGGCAGGGGTGGGGAGGGAGGAAACAAAGTTACTGCAAGCCTCATAGTAACTCCACTTTTATTACATATATGTTTATAAACATAGAAAATAAGTTTAAAAATTAATGCACTTTGTAGAAATACTTTGGTATATTTAAAAGTGTAAAGAATAAAAAATTAACAAAACAAATCTAAGAGGTTAATACTGTTTATATTTTGGTTAATTTGCTTTGTCTTTTTCTTCTACATATTTTTCTTCATAAAATGTAAATTCAATTTTTTATCTTCTTCATTTAGATTATATCACAAGCATTTTTCTTGACCATTAGCACTCTTGAAAACACCATTTGTAATGGTTGCATAATAATGGAGATTAAATAAACAAAAATAAAATTTTTTGTGCTAGAATCAGTATATTGTGACCGTTTTTTAGATCTTGGTTACAAACTTTGGATAATTTTTTGAGATAAATTATTAGATAGGAAAATTACTGGCTTGAATATTTTGGGGGCTTTTGCTACATCTTGCTAAATTGCTTTTCTGAACAAGTGGAGCGAGCCACCCACAGGGTAGGAGAGAACCCATCTCACCCCACACTGGCCGGTACCGGGACTACTCATTAAAAACATCTTTGCCAATTTGTAGGATTTTTGTGGTTTACAATTTGTATTTAAAATTACTTTTGTGATTTTTATTACTTATTAGACATTTATATTTCTCCTTTTGTGAACTGCCTGTTCATATCCATTGCTCATTGTCTACTAATGTGCATGAACCCTTTTTAACAAGCATATCGAATGTTTGCCTGTGTCTGTTGGCAGCCGTATCGAGAGGATTCTCCTCCAAATCCTGGATCTTTTCCCCCAGCTCCCGTCTGGCTGCCAGGACTTAGGTCAGGGTCTTCAACCAACTAAGAGCCCCCACATGCATGTGGAGTACAGCCTCAAGTCTTCATCTCAGGGGTACTTTCTCCTGTCACTTCTTTTATTGTTCCTCTGCTCTGTTCTCCTGCATTCATTCTCTGCCTCAACTCATAATTTTCATATCCTTATCTTTTTCTTCAGTTCTGGAAGAATTCCTTGGACTAGCGTTCTAATTCTCTATTTAGTTGCGCCCTGCCTCCACTGAGCACTAGTTTGGCAATGATGTTTTTCATTCCCAAAGCCCTTCACTGTCCTCAGATGGCTCCTTTTTCACAACAGGCTGCTCTTCTTCTATTATCACATTCTCCTCTTGAATTTACGGAGAAGCAGAGATTTAAAAATTCCACCTTCTTAGTGGAGGGCCATTGGCCTGAATCTGCAGGCTGGGACCTTTGGAAGTGCAGTGCCTTCTCACATGACCTGTGACGTCTCTCTGACCACTCAGCCACCTCCAGAAAGGTCTATCTGTCCAGCAGGGCTGCTGGGTAGCCCTGTCAGAACCAGGGTAGGTTCCTCTTTAATTATTTTGTTCACAGCAAAAGGATAAAGGTGACATTTACGTTTACTGTAATTTTCTTTGCATCTTAGAAATACACTTGCTTGTGTAGTTCAAGGAGGGAGCTGCAGGTCAAAGGAAACAGCCATTGACAGGGAATTCTCCACTTCTCAGGTTGATCTTTAGTCTACTGACTGAAATATATAAGGTAGGAAATCAAATTGATTTGTTTCTTCAAATACTTAAGTGACTGTCCCATTTCCTTTTATTAGATAACCTGTCCCCCCCCCCCCATTTTTTGTTTTTCCCCTTACCACACATTCTCTTCTTACATAGACTTGATGTTCCATTGTGCTGTCTAGAGTCAGGGTCATGCTCATTTAATCACTTCTTTAAAATTACATTTTAAAGTCTGAGAGAACTTTCTGAGCACCTGGTTAGTCTTCCAGGAGAAGCCTGGGATACTCTTCTCAAGTGAAATAAGGAAAACAGCCATGGGTATTATTTCCACTGGAAAGCCAATCAATAAATGACCGTTCCCCTGAGCAGCTGGTCACATTCCCATTCAGTCAAGCTCTCAGCAGAGGGCAGAGCTGCTGCCCTCAGGGTCCTTCACTCTCCTAGCTCAGGTTAGCCCTGGGGACACTCGTCCTTGCCTTGTTCTCTTGTGAATGGATCTCTTTTCCCCCCATATTTTATTATATATATATATATATATATGTATTATAGTGTATGACAACTGTTATATAGAAAACTCTGTACTTCAGTTTGTTTATTTTGAATCTGGGCTACCTTACTGAACTTATTTGTTCTAACAGTTCTCCCGGATTTTCTAGGGATACAGTAACACCACCTGCAAATAATGAAAACTGTCTCCCCTCTAATATATTTCTTATTTTTGACTGATGCCATTGGAAAAAGTGGTGAGCAGGCATTCTTTTCCATCTCCTTGCTTCTGTGGGAATGCTTCTGAAGTGTTATGCCATTATGTATCATGCTAGATAAGTATCCTTACAGTTCTAATTTACAAAGAGCTTAAAAAAAATCCCTGAGTAGGTGCTGGATATTACTGAATGACTTTTAAGTGTATATCGAGATGATGATTTAGGTTTCATAAAAATATATTGTCTTAGTAATGCGATACATTAATAGATATCTTTATGGTATATTGTCCTTGAATACCTGGGATAAATGCTACCTGGTCATGTTGAATTATTCTTTTATTAGAAATTTGATAACCTACTACTTTATATGGGTATTTTGCATCCAAGATAATACTGTTAAACACTCGCTGCAATGCCACAATATCCTTATCCAATTTTCTTTGTTCTAGAAAATGGCTCTGGTAGATTGAATTACTGGTCCTAATTCCTCACCTGCCATTACAGTATTACGCACCCACCCCTCTGCCACAGCCTCACAAAGGCAGGATGTACTTTCCTACCCCTTGACTTTGGGCTTGGCCCTGAGACTTGCTTTGGCCAATGGGATATTAGCAGATGCGACATAAACGGAAACTTAAAACTTGCTTATGCCACCTCTGTGAGAGAATCCAGGAGGTAGCCACTACCCCTTCTATTCTCCTAGACGCCAGAATTACTGAAATACTTTAAACTTGTGAGAATTAGATAACATATGAGTTGTTCGTGGCACCTGGTGCTCAGCAATTATTACTCCCTCTACTCCCTGGCCTGGTGGGTCAGCAGAGGAGGGAATCGTGGCAAATTGTATTTTCCAAAGATAACCACGTTATCTCCCAGTCTGCATGCTCTTCTAGAACCAAGACGCTCCTCCATCAAGAGGTGAAGTCTGTGCCCCTCCCCTTGGACCTGGGTGGGCACTTTCGCTTGTGGCAGAAGTGATACTGTGTGACTTCCGAGGCTGAGTCATAGAAATCCCGTGATCTGGGGATACTTGGTCTTTGAACCCAACTGCCAGGCTGTGACAGCCCAAACTAGCCTATGCAGACAGACCCCACAGCACAGCCACGTGGGCGTGTTATGATCAGTGTCAACATCCTACCTGACATCCCGCTGACACCCAGCATCAACTGCCGGGTCAATGTGATGAAGTGAAGAAGTCTCCAGATGATTCCTGCTCTCAGCTGTCCAGTCACTCCCAGCTAAGTCCCCAAACACCGTGGAACAGAGACAAGCCATCCCCACTGTGCTCTGTCCAAATTCCTGACCCACCAGATCTCTGAGTGTAACAAAATGGTCAATTTACAAACTAAGTTTGGGGTGGTTTGTTATGCTGTAATAATACTGGAATAGGAACAGAGTCAGAAAGGCTGTGTGATTTTCCCATGTTTACGCTAGCAGAAAATGGTAGGATTGGGATTTGAACCCAGGTCTGCCTGTACTTTTTCTATTGCACTGTACTGATGACTGACAGTGAGGTTTGGAGAGCCCTAAGCCAGCCAGGGCTAAGAAGGGTACCACTGGATAGCCCACCTCTGTCTATGTGCAGCCCCAAACCAGGTCCTTCTGGGGTATGACAGAGATTCCACCCCCTCCAGAGCTGACTTGAACAGATGAGACCATCATCTCCCCCAGCAAGACTGGGCTTCAGTAACATGATACTGCTGCTTAAAATGCTAGCAGCCTCACAAACCATGAAGCAAAGACTTAACAGCGTTGCAAAGTGTAAAGACTTCATTATTTCCCCAGAGAATGCTCTGGCACGTTGATCAGCATTTTATTAAGAATTACCATACACATTTAAACAAAACTACACTTGTCAAAACAACTGAGAAGAGCGTTAGGTAACGCTCAGACTTGGCTGCCCTGTGCAGGCTGATCCCTAGTCCTTCTCCTCCATTCGGCAGACTCCAGTCCTGGGCTTTTGCTGCGAGAAGCACAGGCACAGTCCAACCCCAACCGCTTCATGGACCCTTTTGTCCATTTTCTTCTTTCTTTGGTTGTGTGGCTGGAAAGCACCCTAGGAAACAAGGTCTTGGAAGGCAGAAATCTTTTCAGAAATATCAGGAGCAACTGTTGCAAGTGTTGTTAGGAATCAAGTACACAAGGAAAAGAGGGCAGAGTGACGATAAGCAGGTTAAAAACAAAAAGACTGGGATCTCAACTAGATGGATCTACATGCTTTTAAATAGAGATTACTGTGATTAAACGTGGCCTCCAAGCGACGTCTGGGCAACAGGAGGCTACTGAGGCTCTGAGGCTATTTTGGCATCCTTTTCTTTATTTTCTTCATCATATTTCAAGCTTATTTAACAAGTTTTGCTTTTTGTTGTTGTTTGTTTCTTCAGCCAGATTGCTCTTAGCTCTCATGGTCCAGAGGAAATATTTATTGCTCTGCTGGTCAGAAGTGCCCATCAATTTTGACGGCCACTGCATGCCTGGATCGCAGAAGCCTGGAGCAGGGAGGCCAGATCCAGGCCTTTCCATTATCCCAAAGTAGAGTCCTCTGGAACCACAGTGGGCCGGCTGGGACCATGGTGGCCTTTACTGGAAGTGTAATCATCCTCCTTCCCTCTTCAGGGCCCTCGGAGTGTGCAGCTCTTCCATCTGCCCTCCATTTCCCTCACTTCTTTCTGTGTGAAGAGTCTTTCTCTGAACAAGCAAACTCTCCCTGCACACTACAGAGCCCCCTCTGGTCTCCAGAATCTTTCAATGCCTGCGCTTGTCAGCGTGAGGTTTCTCCTTCTTTCATTTCCCAATGTCCTGCTTTCTTTGTGTGCAATTTCTTACAGACTTGGCAAAGTAAACAAGCAAGCAGCAATATTTCACAGGGTTTAAACTTCCCTTCTGGTCCTGGAGAGAAGGACTTTTTTGTCCTCTCTCCCGCACATTTCTCTACAGTCGTTTCTCTGAGTCTCGGGCACCTGGTGCTGGTCAGCTGGCAGCACCTTCTGTTGATCTGAGTGTGGACAAAGCCTCCGACGGGTGCTGGCTGCTTGGGGTCCCGTGTGCTTTCAGGGTATTAGAACCCCCTTCTTTTGCATGCCTCTGTTTTCCACCATTTAACTCCTGGCTGCATCTCTCTGCCTGCTGAACGGAATGAGTGTCCTTTCAGAGTAGGTAGGTTTTAAAAAGAACTCACCAGAACTCCCAAATGCGAGGGTCTCATGGCTCCTCAGAAACTTGTTCCTTCTCTCTGGGGGCCTTAGATCTGGCAGGAACCTCACACAGGAAGAAAGGCAGCTGGGTCAGGTTGTCATCAGGCAGTTCTGGCTGGTGTGCAGTCCCCTGAAGGAGTCAGGGGGAAGCAGCTGAAAGCTCTGCCATGGGCAGCCTGTGTGTGTGTGGAATCCGTGCAAAGCAGCCTGGTTTCCCGTGAACGAATAACCAATCCTGGGCAACTGTCACTGCAACTGTCCTCTCTGGACTGGCTTTGTAGCGGTGGGAACTTGAGGGCGAGTAGCCAGAGCGACACCTGAGCATCAGACTCAGCTCGAGCAAATTATTTAACCCCTCTGTTCCCCGTCTCCTCACTGAATCAAATGAGCTAATGGGGGAGACGGAAACCAGTGCAGGACAAACACATGGCTGGAGAGCACCCTAGAAATATCAGTTGAACCTGAATTTCCCCCCACCTCTCCCTGTTTTCACTACACACACCATTTCTCTCCTTCTGAAGGCTAGAGGGGGCCACACTCATTTCTTTAGGCGGCAGCTTGGCCAACTTTAACCCAGGTAGTACGCCAGCATTGTGAATTCTGCATGAATAAGGTGGGAGCCTTGCCCTCACGAGGGGTCCAACCTGGGAGGACGGACAGTCACCACGAGGCGGTCAGTGTGGGACAGATGTTCACAGGGAGCCCAGAAGAGGCTCTGAACAGGTGGGGCAGGTTTTCTGAAGGAAGGGACATCTAAGCTGATTCATGTACCAGGTAGCAAGCAGACGGGGACCTATGAAAGGTAAAGTCACGTTAATCAAATCAATTCTTTCCTTTAACTGGATTGAAAAGACTTTTTTTTTTTTAATCTTCAGAACAACTGAAGCTTGATGACTCCTGATTCTGCACTAATATCCTTGCGCATCTCTTGATACATTTTCAATTTACCTTCATGGTAATTTACACTCAAGGAAACTGTCCAAGATCTGCTAAGGGATTCAATAAAATAGGTCATGGAGTTAAATGCTGTGGTGAAACGCAGGGCTTAATTTTATGGATAAAATTTAAATTGCTTAGCTGACTTTTTGCATTATTCGTGTTAAAATTAACGATGACTCAGTGAACAAGAAGGGATCACGGTAGGAATCAGGAACCGTCTTCCTAACGCGTTAAGCACATCGGGTGGGGGGTGGACTCTGCCCTCAAGGTTAGCAGAGCATTAGGGAAGAGACCTGAGCAGCCCACTTGCCCACCTCCACCACCGGGGCTGCTCCTGAAACTGCTACAGAAACAAGCAGCCTGAAACTGGAATTTTCCCTAAGATTGGCCTTGGGAGGAATGAGAAGGAGGAGGACAACGTTTTAGCATGAGTACTTTTCCGCGTGGTTCTCAGAGTGAGGTCTGCATTGATGTTATTGTTAAAAATGCATTATTCCAGGCTGCCCTAGACCTGCTCTCTGGCAGTGAGGATTAAGTACTTTAATTTTTCCCCAGCGTCTCAGGTGATTCTTATGCACCAGTGGAGAACCATGGGTCGACACCAACTGTAGAGGGACCATGTCCTTTCAGTTATCCAAGCACTGGGCTCTAAAGTAAACAAGGACCACTTTCCTATAATGACCAAATTACCAATTTTATGGATATGGACGAAAAGCATAAAGTCAGTTATATCTCAATAAAAAAATGTTTAGAAGAAAAGAATATGGGTTTCTTAGGTTGTAAATGTTTTATGGAGTTTAATGCATTTCATTTTTGAGGTTTGTTTCTAATAATACCCTAATTTACATATCTAATATATTCATCGACTGGTCAATTCTGATTATGTAAATTGTAGATGATCTTATCCATTTGCAATATAAGACATAATTTAGAATTGCAAAACTAACCTAAAGCTAACCATTCTCACCAAGCACTAAAAAATTAGTCCCTCTGGGGGAGCATTTTTCTCAAAAGTTTTATTTTTCTTTTCATTTCAAGTGTTGTTTAGATTAGTGTTTCTCTAGCTGTTCTGTGTAATGGTTTACAGGCACCTACCAGCAACCCCCAAAGAAAGACGGTTCAGGGATCAAATAAGCTTGGGCAGCACCGGGGGAGACAGAGTGAAACAGGTCTGTTGCAGTTTGCAGATCCTCTGAGAGCCCCAAACATGCGGATGTGCGGAGCAACTTTCTAACGGGGGACACAGAAACCTCAGGGTTTCCCAAGCTCATTTAGGTTTCAAGGAACATTGTGCTGGATGAGCGTTCAGAGGACCTCACGCTGAAATCAGTTAACTCCACTGGCAAATTCTATCGGGGGATCAGGCTGCTTTCATTTAGATGCACTGCCCATAAGACCCAGGCCTAGGAAAGTGTTTTACAACTGGGGTATATATTAGATCACTGGGGGGAAGCTTCCTCAAATACAAACCTCCCACCTCGACAACCAGGTTTAAGCCCATCACCAATACTGCCACCAGCATCAAATCATGATCAGCATTTATGACCAACACCACAATCCTTCCACTACCATCACATTGATAGTGCCACCTCCATCACACAATGACCAACAAGACCACTGCCATCACCATGACCTACCCGTCACCACCACCACCACACTATGAACAACCAACACCACTGCCATTAGTACACCGTGATCTACACTGCTACCACCACCACTAGTGCAACCATAACCACCACTGCAGCCACCACCACTGCTCCTACTCTTGCCACCATCCGTGCTATGTCCAGACTGGAGAGGAGACAAAAACCAGTGTTAGTATTCCAGGTTGCACTCAAAGGTTGGAAGCCTAGATATAATTGCACATGTTTATCCCTAGTTACTATGGCATCCCAATAACCATAAACGGAATCAGACATGGTGTCACAGCAGAATCCTGGAATCCAAAGCCTAGAGTCAAAACAGGATCTCCGATCCGAGGCAGGGGTCCCTCAATTACCTCTGGGGCTGGAGTAAAAATTGTCACACAGGGCTGCCATGTCAGCTCGTCTGATGGGAAGTTTCAACTCCAGTCTGATTTCAGAAATGTGGAAGCTGGACTTCAGAGAGTTGTTGGGGAGCAGTCCCTGGTGCTAGCCATGTGGCAACCACGGAGGGGCTTTAAAACCAGCACAAAATGAAGCTTGTTACTGCCTGAGGAGCCAGTACAGGGGGGTCACAGTGGAAAAATACTCACTCAACAATATGCTCCAGTTCACATAATTAAACTACTTTAAAGTTATATTTTATGTATGCACTGGTGTATATATTGTACATATATAAATGTATAATAATAATAATAGGTGGCGTGTACTGAATGCTAACAAAGTGTTGGGAAGTGTGCTAAAGGCTTTACATATACTCTCTCTTTAATCCTAACAACTCCTCTATGAAAGAAGTGTGACTGTTATTCCCATTTTCCTGATGAACAAACTGTGAAGCAGAGAGGTTAAGTAAGTGGCTCAAGGTTATCAAGTGAATTGATGGCAACATTGGGGTGTGAACCTAGGTAGCCTGGTTCCAGGGCCCGTGATCTTCACCAAAACTCCACACTGTTACCACAATGTCTGCCCCTTGTCTACACGGGTATGCAGGGTATAAACCTCAGCTGTGTACACGTCATCCTGCGGGGAGTGATTTAAGGGATGTTCAAGGGTATTGTCGATGATATCCATTTTGTTTCGTGCTAATTTTTGAGCCTAGCCTCAGAGGAGATTAAGTCCACTGAATTCTAAGGGGTAAACAGAGACACAAAAGACCACCAAGTGCAGAGAAATTTGGTGCAAAATACGATGGTGGCGTGATGACTACTCTAGGCAAAGTTCTCATAAATTCATATTAGTATGCAATGAGGGGCTGTGGGGCACGTGGCACTGGGTGAGGCGATGGCAGCCTCCTGCTCCTTATTCCTTAGCTTATCGTGCGTGTTGAAGTACTGAGCAGCCTCAGGAAAGGACATCCTAGGTTCGAATGGCACTTCCACAGATGGCAAGAGCCCTAGAGACAGATCGGGGATGATTCTGAGGGCGGAGCAGAGGGTGCCTGCCAGGTGACTGCCCCCCTTTCCTCCTTACCCCAGTTCATTCCTTAGACATCTTAATGTTAGAAATGATAACTTTGTGAATGCATCTACTGTCAACTCTTAAAAATATACAAATATATGCAAACTTATATGTATATTCTGCACATACACAAACATGCACAGATCGATTTTTTTAAAGAAGAGATGGACTCCCTCAAACAGCGTTAAGCTGTGCCCCACTCCAAATGTCCACAGTGGGGCCAGAACCACTGTCAGGGAGGCTCTGACTCCTGTACTGGGGGAGTGCAGCAGTACGGAAGGCACCCTCAGCTCTGAGACCCCATCACCACATCGTCACTGTCATCATTCTCTCCTTCTTGTTAACTGTCCAGGAGGTGCCAGGCTCTGTGCAGTGTTTACAGGGTTTGATCCTCATAACAATCTCAAAAGGGCATTGCCATCATACCCTCATGTTTCGTAACTGGCTTAGCCAAGGTGGCACAGGCTGGAAATAATAGCACTGGGATCTGAAAGCAGGTCCATTTGTCTGGATCTGAAGTTTTGCTTGTTTATGTGTTTTGTGCCACCTCATGGGGATTAAATAACAGAATGTATGTAAAAACAATTTGTAAAATGTAAGGAGCCATTCAAATGTAATATTATTACTATTATTTTGGTTTCATGTGATAAAATCAATTTTTTTACTGTATAACAAATTTGCTTAGCTATTTAGATAATGATTTCATCATAATTATTGGCTTCTTTTGTAATTTTACATATTTTAACTTTTTATTTTAAAATAATTGTAGACGTAAGAAAGTTGCAAAGTACTTAAAGATAGTACAAAGAGTTTCCATATATCCTTCACTCAGCTTCTGCTCATGTTAACATCTAACATGGTACAATTATCTAAACCAGGAAATTCACATTAGCACTATCCACTAATCTAGAGACCTTATTCATATTTCCCCTATTGTCCCACAATCACCTTTTTTTGGTGTGGGGTCCAATCCAGGATCCCACATTGCATGTAATTGTCTTGTATCCTTACTGGGGACAGCTCTTCAGTCTTTCATGACCTGGACACGTCAGAGAAGTACTGGCCAGTTATTTTGTAGAACATCCCTCAGTTTGGTTTGTCTGACGTTTTCTCATGACCGGAATGAGCTTATGCACCTTAGGCAAGAATCCCTCAGAAATGATGTCATGCCCTTCTCAGTGCACAGTATCAGGGGGTACATGATTTGTCTTGATTCTGGTGATATTAACTTTGATACTTGGTTGAGGTGGTGTCTGTCAGATTTCTCCACTGTAAAGTTTCTATTTCCCCCTGTATTTGTAATTAACAAGTATCTTGTGGGAAAATACTTTGAGACTATGCAAATATCCAGCTTCCCATCAAACTTTTCCCCACTAATTTTAGCATTCACTGATGACTGGTGTGCAACGATCATTACTGTGATGTTTGCCAAATGGTGATTTTCTATTTCCAACAGTCCTTCTACAGGATTAATTAGAATTCTACTGTAAGGAGGAACTGTCCTTTCTCTCACATTTATTTATTCATTCAATCATTTATTTATATCAATATGGACTCATGGATTTTTATTTTATTCTATGGGGTGTAATCTATTATCATTATTTACTTTATTCTTCAAATTATCTCAGATTTGCCCAATGGAAGCTCCTTTAAATTGGTTCCTGTGTCTTTCTGACACGATTCTATCATCTATTAAGCACTTGCTTGCTTTCTGGCACCACAGATATTCAGGCTTGTCTTGTACTTTCCCTGCTCCAGCTCTGAAATCAACCATTTCTCCAAGGAGCTCTGGTTTCTTTTATTGGAGAACGGCATTTAGAAACGAAGAGGGCTAGTTGTGGTCTTTGCTACTGGGGTTTTGTGGTTTCTAGGCACCTTTTAGAAAACAGAGCTAGGAAATTACATATATTCACACACGCATACACACCCCTCTCCATATTTATTTCTATAACTATCCATCTGTGTATATATTGAAAACCACGGGTTCATACTAAAACCTCCAATTCCAATCCAAAAGCACAGAGTTCGTTCCAGCCTCCCCTCCTTTCCTTATTTGTAACTCCTTTCTTCATCAGTGAGAAACCTAGCTCTGTCAGCTGCAGTAATTAACTCATTTGTTTGATCCTAGTACTTACATCAAGTAGTTTCAAAATTGCTTACTTCTCTTCCTGTGGAAAATAACTCTTCTAACTGGAGAACAGAACTTATGTCACCTCTTCTTGTCCCGAGCCCTGCAGTGTCCGTCACAAGGCTGCTTTCCAAGTCACTGAGGTTGGTTCTTCTCTTCCCCTCTGCCTTCAGTGTGATTATGCGTCCATTTGCAAGAGAGCTGGACACACTTGTTACTATTTGTATCTCACCTTGGGGTCCCCTCACATCCTGGCTGACGTTAATCACACACGTTATTTAGTTTTCTTGGTATGTGATTCCACGGTTCTAAGAGTCAGACTATAAAAAGAGGTACACCCCCTCATCCTAGCTTCTACCCGGTTCCCATTCCCCCATTCTTTCCACTCCGTTCCCATCCACCCCCTGGAGGTAATCAATCGCATTAGTTTATAAAATCTGTTCTTAAGTGATTCTGTCCTCTTAAGATTTATTTTCCCCATAATTATCAGTGACTCATAAATCTCCCCAAGGTCTAACTCTTTCTCAACAACCTCATCTTTAGAAATATTTATACAGACACATCTTTTCAATTCATTTTAATTAACGCCCTTTGTGCTGTTGGGAATGTTGCTTCACCGCTGTTTTATCTGATGTTGGCCTGGGTTTTCTGAATGCTCTTTGCATGACTTCTCTTTATGATCTGCTTAGCAAAGAAGCCAAATGCTGGTGCCTGGCTCCAAATGATCTTTGCTTCGCATTTGGATGACAGAGATGGCTGCAGGTCCTGGCATGTTAACCCTGGAGCTGTCTCCTCAGGGAGTTGAACGTTCGCATGACTGGCTGGTGTAACAGCAGCGGCAGGAGGCAGGGCAACGCAGTTTGCTTAGGAGATGGGGGTCCCCCACCGCGCCACAAGAGCACTAGCTGTTCATTCTAAGAGACCGGGCTTTGTCTTTCACTTGCCGGGGAGTCTCACGCAA
The DNA here is from genome assembly GCA_031878705.1 of Tapirus indicus. NCBI lineage: Eukaryota > Metazoa > Chordata > Mammalia > Perissodactyla > Tapiridae > Tapirus > Tapirus indicus. The sequence goes on along the minus strand of CM062920.1, from coordinate 13,347,353 downwards.
AACATGGCACCTCTCCAGGTCTCAGACTTCCTTATGCTTGTAAAATGGGAATATTGATACTTACTCACAGGACTGTTTTGAGGATGACATGACTCTATTTGAAAACCCCTGGAAGGGAAGAGGTCCAATGAAGGTCAGTGTCACTTCCCCACTTCACCCTTTCATCCTTACATTAATCAAATATGTGCTTTCAATTCTTTTTTTGTATTTTTAAATTAATTTATTAAATTATTAACCTTTTAGAAATTATAAATTATTAACATTTTATTTGGGGATAATGGTAGATTTATACGCCGTTGTAAGAAATAATACAGAGCTATCCCATCTGATCTTTACCCCGTTTCCCCCAATGGTAACATCTTGCACCCTGCAACTTTACTATATTTGTTAATTATTTCTAATAGTTGTTTTGTGGATTCTTTAGGGCTTTCTATATAAAAAATCATGTCATCTGCAAATAGAGACAGTTTTACTTCTTCCTTTCCAATTTGGATACCTTTTCTTTTTCATGCCTAATTGCCCTGGCTAGGACTTCCAATACCATGCTGAATAAGAGTGGTGAGAGTGGGCATCATTGTCTTGTTCCTGTTATTTGAGGGATAGCTTTCAGTTTTTCACCATTGAGTATTCAGTTGTGGGTTTGTCATATATGGCCTTTACTGTGTTGAGGTACTTTTCTTCTATACCCATTTTATTGTGAGTTTTTAGCATAAATGGATGCTGAATCTTGTCAAATGCTTTCTCTGCATCTATTGAGATGATCATATGATTTTTGTTCTTATTTGTTTAATGTGGTATATCATATTGATTTGCGAATGTTGAACCATCCTTGCACCCCTGGAATAAATTCCACTTGATCGTGGTGTACGATCCTTTTAATGTATTGCATTTGATTTGCTAATATTTTGTTGAGGATTTTTGTATCTACGTTGATCAGTGATATTGGCCTGTAATTTTCCTTTTTTGTGTTGTCCTTGTCTGGTTTTGGTATCAGGGTAATTTTGGCCTTATAAAATGAGTTAGGAAGCATTCCTTCCTCTTCAATTTTTTGGAAGAGTTTGAGAAGGATAGGCATTAAATTTTCTTTGAATGTTTGCTAAAATTCACCCAAGAAGCCATCTGGTCCTGGACTTTTATTTTTTGGGAGGTTTTTGATTACTGTTTCAGTCTCTTTACTTGTGATTGGTCTGTTCGGATTCTCTATTTCTTCTTGATTCAGTTTTGGGAAGTTGTATGATTCTAAAAATTTATCCATTTCTTCTAGGTTATCCAATTTGTTGGCATATAGCTTTTCATAGTATTCTTTTATAATCCTTTGTATTTCTGTGGCATTGTTGTAATTTCTCCTCTTTCATTTCTGATTTTATTTATTTGAGGCTTCTGTCTTTTTTTCTTAGTGAGTCTAGCTAAGAGTTTGCCAATTTCGTTTATTTTTTCAAAGAACCAACTCTTTTCTATTGTCTTTTAGTCTCTATTTCATTTATTTCCACTCTGATTTTTATTATTTCCTCCCTTCTACTCACTTTGGGCTTCATCTGTCCTTCTTTTTCTAGTTCTTTTAGGTGTAGTGGTGGATTGAAAATTTCTCTTGTTTTTGAGGTAGGCCTGTGTTGCTATAAAGTTCCCTTTAGTACTGCTTATGCTCCATCCCATAGATTTTGGTATGCTGTGTTTTCATTTTCATTTGTCTCCGGGTATTTTCTGAATTCCCCTTTGATTTCTCTGTTGACCCAGTAGCTGTGCAGCGCAGCTTGCAGTGCGCTACGACAACATCACAACCGGGACACTGAGATTGATGAGGTCCACTGACCTTGCTCAGACTTCAGCAGTTCTACGTGTACCAGAGTGCGTATTTAGTTCTATGAAATGTCATCACACTGTAAGGTTCATGTATCCACTACCACGGTCGAGCTACATAACAGTCCCCTCACCACAAGGACCCCTCGTGTTGCCCTTTTATAACCAGGCCCACTTCCTTCCTGTCACCCCCAGGTCACCATCCCTAACCCTTGGCAACCACTAATCCATTCTCATTTATATAGTTTTGTCATTTGAAAAATGTTACCTAAATGGTATCACATGATAAAGAACCTTTCAGGATTGGCTCTTTTCACTTAGCATTAATCCCTGGAGATTCATCAAAGTTGTTGTGTGTATAGTTGGTTTCTTTTTTATTACTGAGTCTTATTCTATGCATCATAGATTAATTATTCACCCCTTGAAGGACATCTGGATTGTTTCTAGTTTTTAGCTATTATAAATGAAGCCGTAATGAACACTGTGTACAGGTTTTTGTGTGAGCGTAAATTTTCATTTCTCTGGGATGCATGCCCATGAGTGCAATTGCTGGGTCATGTGGTAGCCGCATGTTAGTTCTACAGGAAACTGCCAACCTGTTTTCTAGAGTTGTGCCATTTTATGACCCTACCAGCAATTATGAGAGGTCCAGTGTCTCTGCCTCCTTTCTAGCATTTAGTGTTGTCATTATTTTCTATTTTAGCCATCTTGATAGGTGTGTAGCAATACCTTATTGTGGCTTTAAAGTTGCCCTTCCCTAATGGCTAATGCTGTTAAATATCTTTTCATGTGCTTATTTGCCATCTGTATATCCTCTTCAGTGAAATGTCTCTTCTTGTCTTTTGCCCATTTCCTAATTGGACTGTTTGTGTGTTTATTGTTAACTTTTGAGAATTCTTTATATATTCTAGATACTAGTCCTTTGTTGGATATGTGGCTTGCAACTTCAGTTCTTTTTGAGGAATGAGACAGGGTAAAACTGAATAATAAAAAAATTAAACAAAAACATTTATTTCTTTTAGTTTTGTGTTTGGTTGGGGCAAAGGAGAGGAGGATGGGAAAAAAGGGAAGAGGTGGGATACATCTTGTAGTCTACGAGGACATGAGTAATGGTTCCTATTTTTCACAGCATTGTGTATATGAGCAGCAGTAAGGCGGAATGGAAGTCAGAATGCAGGGGGCTCCCGAAGTATCTGAGGGCCTTAGTATAAAGCACACTATGGGTGAACTGCTGTCACCCCAACCTGGTGCAGCTGAGTCTGGTGTGAGAGCACATGCTACAGAAACTGCCCCTTCAGAGACCCTTCCTGCATCTGTTCCATTTAAGCCACATCCCAAGGTAGACATATAAGGATATGAAAAATGCTGGTTTGTTATTAGATCAGGAAAGCACCTCCTTTTGAAAGAATTTGGAAAGTAATACTTGTGTAGCCTCAAACCCTTGAAGCTTCACGTGATAAGGAACAAATTATCTTGGTTCCAAACAATTGCTGGAGTAATTCAACATTCTTAAATCTATCTCCTCCAGAAAATTTTTTTAAATTAGAAATGTGAAAATGAACAGTTTTTCAGGCCAGGCTGGAGAACTGCCCATGAATATATATTAAAATCACTCTATTTGATTAATAAACGTCCGTGTGAGCCCAAGATTAAAGGAACATGATGAGCTTATACAGTATTTACTCACACTCTCATGGCATCTCCCAAAGCCCAGAAGACCCACAACTGGGGCTGTCACTGCCTTACACGGAATTAGGACAGCTTCATTTTCCCTCTTATCTCAGGTTGTACTGCACCACCTTATCACAATTCATTTAATTCTCTCTACATTCACTGTGTAACAGAGAATCAAAATTAAAAGTCACAGGGGCAGCAAAAGTGATTGCATCACACTGGACACTGAACAGACATTTTTATTCTATACAGAAAACTGCTGGTGTAAATGATATTGCAATAAATATGCTTCAATTTAAAATGCAAGTCGCTGAGAGGAAAACCTGGGAGCCATAAAATACCTCTCCCCTCCTCAAGGTTGTCCAAAGGGAAAGAAGGACAAGGCTTTCGACTGGGTTGTTATCTTTACGATGCAATTTAATCTAGGATGCCACAAACATGTGGGGCAGGATCGTTAGGAAATGACATCATAAAGTACCAAGAAAGGCTAAAGAAAACAGGAGAAGCTGTTTTGCGGTTTTCTCACTTCCACGCAGAGATACAAGAATATTATGTGAACCTGTCTGGTCGTGGCCACAGGAACAGGAGCTGCTTCAAGCTGGTACTGGGTCGGGGCCTGCCCAGGATGCAAGCGGAGAGACCAATTACCTATTGGATATGTCAGCGTGGGCTAGACACTTCATGTACGTCATCTCATTTAAGCCTTATACTAAAGAACCTTGGAAGGTTAGGAGATATTATTCCCATGCTGCAGTTGAGGAAACACAGGTTGGAAGGGTGAAGTAAATTGCTCAAGGTCAAGGACTGGTGAGTGGGTTTGACACCAAGGCTGACTTCAAAGCCTGTGCTCTTTCTGTGACCCCACAGTCACAGGGAGGTGAGCGTGTCTCCTCTACAGTTCTGTAATTGTTTCTCTTGGGGATTGTGGCATCCAAGGGAAAGCAGAACTAGAGATGAGACTCCCAGGACCCAGGAGCAACAAAGTCAGAGCAAAGTGTGGCTGGGGAGCAGCCAGGACCAGGGGGTGGGGTCTGCATGTTGGCAGGCTGCCAGGCATAGGCACAGCCTCCTGGATCCTGCCTAGGCCGGGACAGAGATTTAGCCAAGAGCAGATCTGTGCCCACTTCTGCTCCATGAGTCTAGAAAACCAATGCTCTTCTTTTTGGAGGCATCTGTTGAGTCGATTACAGAAAAAGCATACAGGATAAATTCTGGACTATAGTTTGGGACCCTGCATTCAAACAGGAGCAAAATCAGGGAACAGAGTCTGAACTGACAGTTTCTGAGAACTTAGAACAAGTGATGACCACTCAGAGTTAGCAAGTGTTCACCGAGAATAAGTCATTTCCCTACTCGGTAGAGTTTCCAGATGGGCAGGCAAGTAACAGCCATGAAGGCAGAAACTTATCCAGGCATTTGACAAGGTCTCACAGGGTCACCTTGGCAACCAGGTGGGAAACGCGGGGCCAGGTTACAGGCGTAGTTGTCCAGAGCTGTGCACTTGCCCCCCAAGGCTGGGTCCTGCTCGCTGGTGAGGAGGGCCTGAACTCTCAGTCAGCCAGTGCTGGCCCTTTACAATCCCCGGGGCTACCCAGGCACAGGCTGGTGAGATTATTCTAGCAGTTGCTTTTCCAGAGGCTCTCTGATGACCACTGTGACAAGGCTCCTCCCATGGCTGAGACCTCACCCGGTAGGTACCTGGTGGCCGCTTGATTGAAGACTTGCACTGAGTTCCCTTCACCTAAAGTCTACATTATTCACTTCTGAGAACTAGCCTGGACCTCTTCCCTGCTTCGCTGGTCCACCCAGACTCTCTGCTCTCGTCCAGTCTGTCTTTGGGACTTGCAGGCTCAGGAGGCCGGACAGAAGCCTGCTGTTGCATCTCTGCAGCACGGGGCCATGAGAACGTTGGCCTTGGGCTCAGAGGCCTGGATTCAGGTCCCAGTACCCCCACGATTAGCTGGGTAAGTGAGTCTCTCTAAGCCTGTTTCTCTATCTATAGAGGTAGGGATAATACTACCTTCTGACCAGTGGACGTCTTGTGTGTTCCGTCCTTGCACTTACACAATCTCCTTTAACCCTTAGAGCCCATGTGACGCTCTCTTGCAAACTGCTGTTATTCTTGTGCTTAAAGCATTCCTTCTCATCCCAACCGCCCTCCCCATCCCATTTGATTCACAAGTTGTCCAGAGTAGGACTAAAAGTACTTTCATCTTTGTAACATCCTTCTGTACTTGGAGGTTTGCACATTATAAGGCTCTTATCTCCCCTGTGGTCATTTTCCCAAGGTTCTATACTTCCCTGCCCTGACTCAGCTGCCCAGCCTCCCAAGTCTTCCACTCTGCCCTCCATAATGGCACATTCCCCTGTATCTCCTTCTTCACTGAGGGTTCCTGGTCACCCCTTAGCCTCTATCTATTGATCTATAAAACCACAGTCACACTTTGGCCTCAGCACTTGGCACATCATGACCCTCTCTCCATCCTAATCTGCCCATTACCTGGGGCGATTTCCAAGTCCACACGGACAACCTGTCTAACACACTGGTTCTCTGCCTCCTCGTCTCCAAAGGTCTCTCCTCTGGGCCTGGAAGCCACCCAAGGGTTCCTTATGCGCTAGACCTTGTTACCCCAAGACTGCTCCAGAGTCCCTGATCCCTGTCCCTTTAGCTCTTTGCAGTTGCTTATTCTACCACTTCTGATAAGAGTGTGCTTCCACCTCACTAGGGTCTCCAGCCCATTCTTGACCCTGCCCAGCCCATCGACCCTCTCCTTCTGCACTGACTTCTGAGCCACTTGAGATCCCAGGTCAGTCCTTTCAAGGATGCTCATGGCAATACCTGAAGTTGCATGCCCCTCCATACTTCTACCACATCCAGCTAGCAACTCCTTCCCTGGGTTAATCCAGTTATCCTCTTTCTCTGTGGTTGCCCCAGAGTAGCCAAAAGCTGCTGGAAAAAGCCACCCCATGGGGCCTCTTGCAACAATGACCCCAGATGGCAGCCACACTGCCTGACAGTCCATCATGAAGTTCTGGCCCATGTCGTGTCCCACACCACTTCCAACATCTTCTCTCCTCAAGCATCTGAGCTTCCAGCAGCCCTCACTCTCAGCTGGGGACGAGGCCACCTACATGGGAGGACAAAAGAAGCCACACAAGGGAGTGTCCTCATCTCCCTGCTACCAAACACCACTTAGCAACATCCACCCTGTCCTGCCCATCTGCCCTCCAGTTAAAACAGCAGCAGCCTTTGGCCAGTCCATCCACCCGGGCTTGGGCTCCCAACTCCCCTTGCGCCCACAGGAACACACCACGGAGGCTGAAAATCGGTCAACTGCAGCCTGAATCTGCCCGCGGCAGGCATGTCTTGCTTGGTCCACACAGTGTAACTGTTTTTTTTATTTTTTGATGAGCCAATATTTAATATTTTAGAGCTTTTTAAAAAAACTTTTTATTTTGATATAGCTTCAGGCTTAAGGAAAAGTGGCAAGAATATTACAAAAGAATTTTCATCTATACTTCACCTAGATTCCCCAAATGGTAACATTTTACCCCAATTGCTTTATCCTCCTCATTCTCTCTACACACATACACACACACACACATTTTTTCTGAACTAGTTGAGTAAATTGCAGATACGATGCCCCTTATTCCTAAATACTTTTATATGTTTCCTTTAAGCAAAAACATTCTTCTACGTAACTACAATAAAATGATCCGAGAAAGGAAATTAACACCGATACAATACTATTACCTAACTGACAGACCTAATTTGTATTTCACCAATTTTTCCACTTATGTCCATTATAGCAATAATAAATGAATATTAAAGCCATCTATGGTCGTGGATGCAGTTGTCTCTTGAGCTCTTCTTTCATTTGGAATAGCTCTTTACTGCCTTTCACGACACTGACATTTTGTACAGGCCAATTATTTTGTAGACTGTCTCTTGCTTGAGGTTTGTCTGATGTTTCCTCAGGAGGAGACTCAGGGGACACACTTGTGGCAGGAATGGCACAGAAGTGATGGAGCGCCCTTCTCAGTGCATCAGATCAGGAGACACACGAGGTCCTTATGTCCCATACTGGTGGTGGTAGCGCTGATCATTTGGTTAAGGGGGTGTCTGCCAGTTTTCTCTGCTGTAAAGTTCTTATTTTTACGTTTCTGATTAATAAGTCTATGTCAGGGCTTACTTTGAGACTAAGCAAATACCCTGTTATTTGAACCCACTAGTTTTATAATCCATTAACGATTCTTGGATGAATCAATTACTGTATGATTTTCTAACTCCACCATTCCTTCTATGTTTATTAGTTGGCATTCTACTGTAAGAAAGAGCTTTCCCTTCTCTCCCATGTATCTGTTTGTTCAGTTAATTAACTAATAAATTGATTTATATCAGCTTAGACTCATGGACTGTTACTTTATTCAATGAATTATAATCCTTCACTTCATTATTTATTTTTATCCTCAAATTGTCCCAGATTTTACCAGTGGGAACCCCTTCAAGCTGGCTCCTGTGTGCCTTTGATATGTCCCTATTACTTTCTGGCACCACAAAATGTTCCAAGTTTATGTTATACTTTACCTCCCCAGCCCCAGAATCAACCATTTTTCCAAAGACCCCTTTTTGTAAAGAATGGTATTCAGAAACCAAGATTAGAATGCTAGGTTGTACTCTTGCTACTGGGGCATAATTATTTCTAGACCATCTTAGCAGACAGGATGTATGTGTGTCTGTATACATACTGACAGACATGTCTGTGTGTCTGTCTATCTGCCTGCCAACTATCTATCTAACATCTACCTATCTAATCTTCCTATCTCATCTGTCCATGAGCCCACACTCAGACCTCCAGTTCCAATCTCACATCACTGGGGCACGTCTATGTTCCCTCTGCCCATATGTGTAACTCCCTTGACCAAAGGTGAGAAACCTGACTTCCATCATCCACAAGGTGTTTACTTACCCCTTAATCCTAGGACACATGGAAAGGAGCTTCAGGATTGCTAGCTCTTTACTCTGAGAAAAAGAAACCTACTTACTAGAGTTGAATATTTGTTTACAATTGAACATTTTGTTTCCCATATTTTGCAACTGCAAACAATGCATCAATCAACAATCTTTTAAACATGAAAACTCATATTTGCAGCTTCTCTTGAGAAATCAGAAGGTATGGCTATCCCCCCCTTTGGATGGGCACATGTGCACCCGCAGGGCTGCTAGTCTGTCTGCTCCCTCTGCCTTTCACTACAAATAATTGCTCTGTGCTCTTGCACGTACAAACCCCTCGACCTGGCGCCTTGTCATTCCTGGGAGGACTGCTTCTACTGGGGCGTCCACTTCTTCTCTCATTCTCGCTGTCAGGGTGTCAATGCCGCTGCTTCAGTAAAAGCATTCTCATGGAGAACCAGCTCCACGCTGCTAAACCCCACAGGTGTGATTTTTTCAGTTGTCATCTCACCTGGCCTCTTAGTTGCATTAAATGCTGGGATCCCTCGACTTTCCTGTCTTCTGTGACAGAAATGGCTGTGGTTCCTGCCCACTTCCCGGCCTCCTTGGGCTCCTTAGCAAGCTCATCCGCCTTTGTGGGGTTGCCAATGCCGCAAACAACAGAAATTTATTTCTGGAAGTCCAGAATAATGGGGCTTGTCTCTCCCTATAACTCTCTCTGTGACCTCAGTTACCCTATGGGTATCTTCATTTATCATCTACAGGTGACTTGCAAGTGTCCATGTCCAGGCCTGTCTTCTCTGAGCTCTGTTCACCTTCTCCTAGACGTTGCACAGGTCTCTCAAACTCAAGTCTGAAGCTAAACTTGTCCATTGCCCACGTCTGGCTCCCCTCCAGGACTCTCTCAGTGGGTGGCACTGTCTCTTCCCCTCAGATCCAATCCATCATCAGGTCAACTTTACCTTTGCATTACCTTCCGCATCTGCCAACTGCTTCTCATTGCATGTCACCCTCTTACCAAAAGTATTGCTTTAACTGCCTCCTAACTGGCTTCCCTCCAACCACTCTTTAGTGTGTGTGGTGGGGAGGGTAAAGGAGGGGTAGAGAAGAGATCTCACAGCTCTTAGGATGAAAAACAAATTCTTGCAAGACCCTCGTGATTTGCCCCCTTTCTCTCACTCTCTTGCCTCACTGTCCACAACATTTTCCTTCGCTCCCTGCTTTGCAGTCCTGACAACCTGCTCACTCCTCGGTGGTGGCCATGTTCTCTTCCACCACAGGGCCTTTGCACATGCACTTTCCTATGCCAAGAACCCTCTTTCCCTGCATCACCCCAGCCAATCTCACTTTTAACCTAAAAAGTGCCTCATTATTCTTCTCTGGCTCAGTCCTTCATTTTCAGAAACACTTCCCTGGACTCTGCCTGTGTCCAACTGCTCACTGTTCACACAGAGAGCACTGGGAACTTCCCCTCAGTGGCACATGTCACCTGAGAGGTTTCACCTCTGCGGGAGTTGATTAATGTCTGCCTTCCTGTTGTGGATGAGTGTCTGTGTCCCCCCTAAATTCACATGTTGAGACCCTACCCTCTGATGTGATGGTGGTAGGAGGTGGTGCCTTTGGGAGGTAATTGTATCAGATGAGGTCCTGAGGGTGGAGCTCTGATGAATGGGATTAGTGCCCTTTTAAGAGTCACGAGAGAGTTGCTTCCTCTCTCTGCAGCCACATGTGGGGACACAATGAGGACTGGGCAGTCTGCACCCCGGAAGAGGGCTCTCACCAGAACCCCATCACGCTGGCACCCTCATCTTGGACTTCCAGAAATAAATTTCTGTTGTTTACAAACCACCCTGTCTATGACATGTTTGCTTATAGCAGCCTGAGCTGCCTCAGGTGCTCCCCCAGGAGCACAGGGACCACTTCTGCTCCATGCTGTCTCTGCATCCAGCTCCCAGTACAGAAGGGAATTTGCTGAATGAATGGAGGTAGCATGGCGTGGTGGTGATGAGCAGAGACTCCGGGGCAGACTGCCTCTACTGCTTACTGGCTGTGTGACCTTGGGCAAGTTACTCAGTCTCTCTGAGTCTCAGCTTCCCCATCTGCAAAACAGAGAGAGGAACAGTTTCCACCTCGCAGGGTTGTAATGAAGATTAAATGAGTTCACATAAGACACTCAGAACACTACTTGGCAAATGGTAAGGATGACATCTGTTTGTTAAATACATAAAACAAACAGGTGCTAAATAGTCATTAAATAAGTAAGTATTAATTACACTGATAGTTTTGATTTTAAGAAAGAAATACAAGTGGACTGTTGTTGAAATATAGGCCAATGGCCAAATCATATTGACTAGAAATAATAAACTGTTTAAGTAACAGAAAACAGGATTTAAATTTAATTCAACCTCCATCAGTAAGTTTGTGACTACGTGTTGGGAAAACAACTACTTACAACTGGGAATACATCCAACATCTTAAGAGAATGCAGGCTCGAATTCTGAATATATTCAATGAATGCTTTAGGTACGTCTGATGCTATTGACTAGTCATACGTTGGGCTGAATCATCTCTGTCAAAAATCAGCAAACCAAGAATAGAAATCCCAAATGAACTTTTTCAAACCACCCACGCCCACTACACAAATTCATCCATCAAACCTTTGAGAATCTTCTCTCAAAGATTATGCCCTGCACAGCACACTGTGTAAGGCAAGGAAGTGCCTACGATTAAAGGATGACACTAAAAAAATACAGAAAATCCAGACACCACACATTCCTGGCAGCCCATATCTTATTCCCAAACATTCTTTCAAGTTTTAAAGGAGTATAAAAAATAGCTGGTTCAACATTTTATTCTCTGAGCATGTATGACTTTGTCAGTGTATTAACAATGAAAATCTACAGATCTAAGTTTTCACCTAATGCATAATTTTTTTCATTATAAAGGTAGTCACAGGACTAAAGATAGTTACAAGTTTTGTATATTAGGGTGCCTCTGTTGGTTTTGTTACTGTTTCAGGAGAGAAAGGAAGAAGTAAACAAAGGAAGGACAGACCATTGCAGTCTGAAGAAGAGAGCCTGTGAAAGGGGAAAGAGTTCAAGACCAAAAAGGGGTCAGAGCTACTGCAGAAACCGGGATGACACTATTAATTTCTATTTAAAGGCGCTAAAGAAATTGCTTCCACTTGTTTAATTCAATTTATATGCATGTGATATCAAATTAAAATTGTGAGTTGTTTCAGTGAAAATGCACCGACAGAAGGGAGATATAGTTTTCTTCATGTCAGCTGTGGGGCCAGATTTTCATCCAGTTTTAATAGTGAGCTGATTCTGATTGAGAGAAAAGGCACTGTTTAAATATTTGTCCCAGGAGAGACGACAGGTCGGGTTACAGCTCGGTGCACGGACCTGCTGGCTGTGTGAGGTTGCAGCCAGCGACTACGGCTGTGGGTAGGGGGAGATGATGCCCAACTGCGCAGAGAAGGGAAATTCACACCACACAACCCTCACAGTGGCAAGAAAGTCCTCTTCTCCATGGCCTGGGTCCTCCCTACCTTCTCAGCCTCACCTCTCTCCCAGGTGCTGGAACGTGATTCTCTTCTGCCTCCATGTTCTACCCATGCTGCTGTCTCAGCCCATAATGCCCCCTAAACTGTGCCTGGCTGTCTTTCACATCCTTCAAGCCTTGGGTGTCACCTCCTCCAAGAAACTTTCCCCCACTGCCAGGTAGGAGATGTCCCTCCTTTGCACCCACTGTCACAATCACCTGCTACCATGTGCCTCTCACCACCTCCACTGTGCATTCCTTTTGGGCAGGATATGCAATTCAATCAACTCTATTTCCAGCAACAGTGCCTGGCCTGGAGGAGAGGCAGTAAATATCTGTGGAATGTTGAAAGGCATCAACTCAACGTATAACATTCAAAGACACGGGCAGGAAAATCCACTCTGGACTTCCAAAAATGACCAAGTACTTTCCATAGAGGAATGACTGAGAAAAAGGCAAGAAGGTGCTTGAGGTCATTGGTGACCAAGGCCCCTCTACCTATTAATACCCCAAGTGATAGAAATCATATATAAAATAAATATAAAATGTATCCATATGCTTCATTATCTATGCATTCTGTGGTTACCATGACCTTTGGGGACAAGCAATACTCTCTGACTCCTTGCTGGGCTACGCCAGAGCCTTAGCATGTGGCTAAAGGAGAGTCTGCAAGTACATCGAGCGTCTGAAGTCTCAGTACACTGCAGAGATGCAGCTGTCTGTGAAGCCACACATTCTACAAAGCAGAGAACAGGCCCTGCCCCGAAAAACCTCACAGCAAAGGTGATGTCCATGAAACCAGGGGCATTTCTGATGAGTTCAGGTTGGCAGGAAAAGCCACTCAATGGCTAAGAGTCAAGAAGATGTTTATATCAAGCCGAGTAGAGCTATTTATCCTGAAAAGATCATTATTCCATACACTATTTTAAGATATATAGGGATTACAGTTCTTCTCTCCTCCAAATAGAAATATTCTTTTTCCCCCCACACACTTGCCTAAGGATAAATTTCAGGAAGTGGAATTGGTGGACCAAGGGTACATACTTTTTTTCCTAAGAGATAAGGACACTTTTTATTTTAACACAATAGCAATTATTAGCCTTAAAAATTAAACAATAACTCTTTAATACCATCTAATATTCAGTCAGTCTTCAGATTTTCCCAACTTTCTCATGAATATAATTTCATAGTTGATGTGTTTGGATCAGATTCACATAAGGACCATATATGGTATCTGGTTTATGTCTCTTAAACCTCAGTCGAATTATACAGCTTCCAATTCCTCTTTCTTTCTGGCTATTTATTTGTTAAAGAAATTGGGTCATTTGTCCTACAGAATTTATCACATTATATATATAACTGAAGCAACCTTGTAGAGGTTTTTTTTTTTTTTAAGTTTGGTATTTTTTATCAAGGTGTAATTGACATACAAGAAACCATACATATTTAAAGAGTATAATTTGCTAAGTTTTGACAGATGTACACACCTGTGAAACCAACACCACAATCGAGATAATGAACATATGCATCATCACCCAAAGTTTCCTCGTGCCCCCTTTGTAATCTTTCCTTCCTGACCCATGCCACTCCCCCATCCCCAACTACTAATCTGTTTGCTGTCACTGTAGATTAGTTTGCAATTCCTAGGATTTTATATAAATGAAACACATATAGCAGATACTCTTTTTGGGTCTAGCTTCTTCCACTCAGCATAATTATTTTGAGATTCATCTGTGTTGCTGGTTCATTCTTTTTTTATTGCTGAGTACTATTCCACTGTATGGATAAACCACAATCTGTTTATCTAGTCTCATGCTGATGGATGCTTAGACTGATTCCAGTTTAGGGTTATCACAATTAAAGCTGCTCTGAACATTCATGAAAAAGTCTTTGCATGAACATATGCTTTCATTTCTCTTGGGTAAATATCTAGGAATGGAACAGCTGAATCATATGCTCGGAAAATATTTAACTTGTAAGAAATTGCCAAGCTGTTTTCCACAGCCATTGCACCACTCACATTCCCATCCTTGGTATGGTCAGTCTCTTTAATTTTAGCCATTCTAATAGGAATGCAGTGGTATCTCGTTGTGGTCTTAATCTGCATTTCCCTTATGCAATTGAGCATGAACTTTCCATATGCTTATTTGCCATCTATATATCTTCCTTGGTGAAGAGTCTGTTCAAATATTTTGCCCATTTTTATTGAGTTATTTTTTTATTACTGAATTGGGAAGTCCTTGTATATTCTAGATACAAGTCCTTATCAGGTATATGCTTTACAAGTCTTTTCTCCTAGTCTGTGGCTTGTCTTTTCATTCTCTTAACAGTGTCTTTTGAAGAGCAGAAGCTTTTAATTTTGATGAAGTCGAATTTATCTATTTTATTTCTATTTTAAATCATGCTTTTGGTGCCTTATCTAAGAAATCTTTACCTAACCTAAGGGCACAAAGATTTTCTCCAGGAAATTTTATAGTTTTAGGTCTGTAGTTTTCTTTCTTTGTAGTCTTTGTCTGGCTTTGGTATCAGGGTAATGTTGGCCTCGTAGAATGAGTTAGAAAGTGTTCCTTCCTCTTCAATATTTTGGAAAAGTTTGAGAAGGATTGTTACTAGTTCTTTAAATATTTGGTAGAATTCACCAGTGAAGCCATCAGGTGCAGGGCTTTTCATTGTTGGGAGATTTTTGATTACTGATTCAATCTCCTTACTACCTATAGAGCTATTCAGATTTTCTTCATAATTTAGTGTTAGTAGATTTTATGTTTCTAGGAATTTGTCCATTTCATCTAGTTTATCCAATTTGTGGGCATACAACTGTTCAGAATACTCTCTTATAATTATTTTTATTTCTGTAGAATTGGTAGTAATGTTCCCACTTTCATTTCTGATTTTAGTAATTTGAGTCTACTCTCTTTTTCTTAGTTCGTCTAGCAAAAAATTTGTCAATATTATTGATCTTTTTGAAGAACCAGCTTTTGATTTCATTGATTTTCTTTATTGTTTTTCTAGTCTCTATTTCATTTATCTCTGCTCTAATCTTTATTATTTCTTTCCTTCTGCTAGTTTTCGGTTTAGTTTATTCTTTTTCTAGTTCCTTAAGTTTTAAAGTCAGGTTGTTGATTTGAGATCTTTCTTGTTTTTTAATGTAAGCATTTATAACTATAAATTTCCTCCTTAGCATCACTTCGGCTGTTTACCATAAGTTTTGGTATGTTGTGTTTTTGTTTTCATTTGTCTCTAAGTATTTTCTAATTTCTCTTGTGATTTCTTCTTTGATCCAATGATTGTTTTAAAGTGTGTTGTTTAATTTCCACAATTTTGTGAATTTTCCTTCTGTTGTTGATTTCTAACTTCGTCCCATTGTGAATGGAGAAAATACTTTCTATGAAATTTATCTTTTAAACTCTCTTGAGACTTAATTTGTGGCCTAACATATGGTCCATCCTGGAAAATGTCCTGTGTGCATTAGAGAAGAACATGTATGCTGCTGTTGTTGGTAGAGTGTTTCTGTACATGTCTGTTACCTGTAGTGGTTTACTGTGATGTTAAATCTTCTATCTCCTTACTTATCTTCCATCCAGCTGTTCTATCCATTATTGTGAATGGAATATTGACACCTCCCACTATTATTGTAGAAATGTCTATTTCTCTTTTCAGTTCTGTCAGTTTTGCTTCATATATTTTGATGGTCTGTCATTAAGTGTATAAATGTTTATAATTGTTATGTCTTCTTGCTGTATTGGACCTCTTATTAATACATAATGTCCTTCTTTGTCTCTTGTAAACCTTTTTGATTTAAAGTCTATTTCTTCTGATATTAGTATAGCCAGTCCTACTCTCTTTTGGTTACTATTTGCATGGAACATCTTTTCCCATCCTTTCACCTTCCATCTATTTTTGTCTTTGGATCTAAAATAAGGCTCTTGTAGACAGCATATAGTTGGATCCTGTGTTTTTATCCATTCTGCCAATCTCTGTCTTTTGATTGAAGAGCTTAATTCATTTACATTTAAAGTAATTACTGATAGGGTGGGACTTCTGTCATTGTGCTATTTGTTTTCTATATGCCTTATGGTTTTTTTGTCCCTCATTTCCTCTGTTACTGTCTTCTTTTGTGTTTAGTTGATTTTTTTTTGTAGTGAAATGTTTATCTACATGGGGATCACATTAATATACAAAAATTATAACACTCTAATTTGAATTCATACTAGCTTAACTTCAATGACATACAAAAACTCTGCTCCTTTACAGCTCCATCCCCACCCCTTTTGGTTGTTGATGTCACAAAATTACATTTGCATACATTGTGTGCTCCAAAACATAAACTAATAATTCTTTTAAATGCATTAGTCTCTTAAATTTTGTAGAAAACAAGATTTGAAGTTACAAACCAAAGTTACAATAATACTAGCTTTTAGACTAATAAGGTTTTTTTTTCTTTAAATGTATTAGTCTCTTAAATTATGTGGAAAACAAAAAGTAAAGTTACAAACCATTGTTACAATAATACTAGCTTTTATAAGTGCTCATGTATTTACCCTTATGAGAGCTTTATATCTTCACACATGTTTGAGTTACTGTTTCGTGTCCTTTCATTTCACCTTGCAGGACTCCCTTGAGCATTTCTTACAGGGCAGGTCTAGTGGTAACAAACTCTCTCAGCTTTTGTTTATCTGGGACTGTCTTAATTTCTTCATCACTTTTGAAGGGCAGTTTTGCTGGATGTAGGATTCTTGGTTGACTTTTTTTCTTTTAGCACTTTGAATATATCAGCCCACTGCCTTCTGGCCTCCAAAGTTTCTGATGAGAAATCTGATGAAAATCTTATTGAGGATCACTTGTACGTGATGATTTACTTTTATCTTGCTGCTTTCAAGATTCTCTTTGTCTTTACCTTCTGAAAGTTTGATTATAATATGTCTCAGTGTGGATTTCTTTGAGTTCATCTTTCTTGGAGTTCTTTTTGAGCTTATTAAATGTTTATATTTATGTCTTTTTAAATTTGGGAAGTTTTCAGCCATTATTTCTTCAAATATTCTCTCTGCCCTTTTCTTTCTCTTTTCCTTTTTGGACTCCCACAATGCCTATGTTGGTTTGCTTGATGGTCTCCTCTATATCCCTTAGGCTCTGTTAACTTTTCTTTTATCTTTTTTTCCTTCTGTTCCCCAGACTTGATAATTTCCATTGTCCTATCTTCAAGTTGCTGATTCTTTGTTCTGCCTGCTCAAATCTGTCTTTGAATCCCTCTATTGAATTTTTCATTTCAGTTATTGTACTTTTCAGATCCAGAATTTCTTTTTGTTTCCTTTTTAAAAAGGTTTTCTGTCTCTTTACTGATATTTCCATTTTGTTCATATAGCGTTTTCTTGACTTTCTCCACATCTTCCTTTGTGAGCATTTTTAAGTTTTTTGAGCATCTTTAAGACAGTTTTAAAGTCTTTGCTTAGTATGTCCACCATCAGGTCTTTTTCAATGACAGTTTATGTTGATTTATTTTCTCCCTTTGAATGGGCCATACTTTCCTCTTTCTTTGAACACCTTGTGATTTTTTTTGTTGAAAACTGGACATTTGAATCTACTGATGCAGTAACTCTGGGAGTCAAGTTCTCTCTCTTCCCCAGGGTTTGCATTTTTTTGTTACTGTTTTTGTTTTCTGGTTGCTGTAGGCTGCGTCTGTGCCAAGGATCAGCCTGCGCTATAAACTTAAGGTCTTCTCAGGTCTTTTTTCAGTCTTTCTCTGGACACATGTGGTTACTTTCTAATTTTCCCCATATATACAGTTGTTTCTGAATGTCCTAATCTTTAATGTCTGGCTCCCAAAAAGGGAAAAAGGACAAAAATGAGGGAAGGGGGGAAAGGGCACTGATTCTTTAAATCCCCTGGAAGTCACTTCAGCCAGGGCGTGTGGGGCTCACAACAATGGGAGGAGGTGCAAGAATAATGGCCACCTCTGCCTCTTCAGCTGTACCTCTGGGATCAGAGGCAGCAGCCAGAGAGCAGAGCACAGTTACCCTATATTTGGAGGACTGGATCGTTTTTGCCCAACCTGGCTGTACAAGCTGCTCCAGGGACACATGTACTGCTGCTTGCTGAGTGGCTGGGGTTGGGATGGGTAGCTGCTACTGTGCTATGAGCTGAAATGGACCAAAATTAACCACAACTTACCCCCCCAAGTCTTCCCCTGGAAGTTCTAAGCCCTCAATAGACTCCAGAGTTCCAAAATAGTTAACATCAGACAGATTCTGCCAGTGCAGTTGTTGTCTAGGTGGGGAGACAGGTTCCTGGTGCTTCCTACTCTACTGTCTTCCCAGGATCCTCTGTGGAATGGTTTTTAAACCACAAATTAAAAAATTTTAATTGATATAGAGCTATTCAGGTCACCTATTTCTTCTTCTTCTTTTTAAAAAAATCTATTTATTATTGAATGAGCTTTGGTAGTGTGTCTTTTGAAGGATTTGTCTATTCCAATTAAGCTGTCAAATTTAGAGGCATAAAGTTGTTTATAATATTCCCTTATCTTTTTAGTATCAGTAGAATCTGTAATTATGTCACCCCCTCACTCCTGATAATGGTAATTTGTGTCTTTCCTCTTTTTTTTTTTTGGATGCTGTTAGTTTGGCTAAAGGTTTATCAATTTTATTGCTTTTCTCAAAGAAACAGTTATTGGTTTAACTGGTTTTCTCTAATGTCTTTCTGTTTTCTATTTCACTGACATCTGCTTGGATCTTCACTATTTCCTTTCTAATGTTACTTTGCGTTTCCTTTGCTCATCTTTTTGTAATTTCATAAGGTAGAAGCTGAAGTCATTGATTTGAGACCTTTCTTGTTTTTCTAATATGGTGTTTAGTGCTATAAAATTCCCCCTAAGTACTGCTTTACTGACATCCCAAAAGTTTTGATATATTCTGTCTTCATTTTCATTCAGTACAAAATATTTTCTAATTTCCACTTTGATTTCTTTTGTGACATGTGGGTTTTTAGAAGTGCGTTATTTCATTTCTATATTTGGGATTGCCCAGAGATCTTTCTGTTATTGATTTCTCATTTAATTCCACTGTGGTGAGAGAATACACTGAATGATTTCAGTCCTTTTATATTTATTGAGACTTCTTTTATGGCCCAGAATATGGTCTATCTTGATAAACGTTCTCTGTGCCCTTGACAGGAATGTGTATTCTGCTGATGTTTGGTCAAGTGTTCTATAAATGTCCACTAGGTCAAATTGGTTGATAGTGTTGTTCAAGTCTTCTATATCCTTAATAATTTTCTGTGTACTTATTCTGTCAACGAGTGAAAAAAGAACTGAAATATCTGACTATAATTGTAGATTTGTCTATTTCTCCTTGCAGTTCTATAAGTTTTGCCTCTTATGTATTTTGAAATTCTGTTATTAAGTGAAAAAAGGGTTAGGATTATTATTTCCTTTTAAAGAATTGACCTCTTTATAATTATGAAATGACCTTCTTTATCCCTGGTAATAGTCTTTCCTCTGAAATCTTTTGCTGATATTACTATAGCCATTTCAGCTTTCTTTTACTTAGTGTTAGCATGGGATAGTTTTCCATTATTTTACTTTGAACCTATTTGTGTCTTTATATTTAGTGTGTTTCTTGTAAGCATCATACAGTTGTAGTTGGGTTTTGCTTATTTTATCTAATCTGACAATGTCTGCCTTTCAGTAGTTGTTGTTAGACTATTTATATTTAATGTTATTATTGATATGGTTAGGATTAAGGCTATCATTTTGTTATTTGCCATTTGTCCCATCCATTCTTTGGTCACCCTTTCCTCTTTTTCTTTCTTCTTTTGGATTAACTGAGTATATTCTGATTCTATTTTATCTCCTTTGTATGCTTATTAGCTATAACTGTTTGCTTTTTTATTTTAGTGGTTGCATTAGGGTGTATAATCCATACCTTTAACTTATCACAGTCTACCTTTAAGTGATATTATACCACTTCACGTATAGCATAAGAACCTTACAATAGTATGCTTCCATTTCCCCCTCCCAGGCTTTATGATTCTGTTGTCATATATCTTACTCCTACATATGTTATAGACCCCATAACATATTATCACTTTTGTTTAAACAATTATCTTTTAAAATATTTAAATAATAAGAAAAAAACTCATATAATTGTGGTTATCAGTGTTCTGCATTCCTTTGTGTAGATCCATATTTCCATTTGCTATCATTTTCCTTCTGCCTGAACAATTTTAAGATTTCTTACAGTGCAGGTTTGCTAGTGATGAAATCTTTTAGCCTTTGTATATCTGAAAATGTCTTTATTTTGCCTTTGTTTATGAAAGATACTTTTTCTGGATATAGAATCCCAGGTTGACAGTTTTTTCTTTCAGCACTTTAAAGATTTGTTCCACTGAATTCCCTTTTGCTAAATTCAGTAATAAGAAATCTGCTCTCCTCCTTAACTTTGTTCTTCTGTGGCTGGCTTTAAGATTTTTCTCTTTATTATTGGTTTTGAGAAATTTGATTATCATATACCTTGCTGTTTTTTTTTTTTTTTTTTTTTTCTGTTTCTTGTGCTTGGGGTTTGTTGAGCTACTTGGACCAGTTCATTGAGCTACTTGATGAAATCTGTTTTCATCAAATTTGGAAACATTTCAGATTATTTATTCAAATATTTTTTCCTGTTCTTCCTCTATTTTTTCAGTCTGGGCTTCCAATTACAAGTATATTAAGATGTTTTAAATTATCCCATATCTCACTGATTTTCTTTTCTTTCCTTTTTAAAATTCTTCTGTCTCTCTGTGTTTCATTTTGGATAGTTTCTATTGTTATATCTTCAAGTTCACTAACCTTCTCTTCTGCAATGTATAATCTATTGTTAATTCTATCCAGTGTATTTTCCTTCTCACATATTGTAGTTTTCATCTCCAGATGTTTGATTTGAGTTCTTTTATATTTTCCATGTCTCTACTTAATTTTTTAACATATGAGGCATAATTATAGTAACTGTTTTAATGTCCTTGTCTGCTAATTCTAACATCTGTGTCAGTTCCCTCCCTATTCTGCCAGCACTGAATTTTGTCAGTCTTGAATCTTTGCTAAACTCTGAGTTTAAAACCATTTACTCCCTCAATGGATATTTACTGAGCACTGACTCTAAGCCCAGTGACAGATGGTGGCAATTCTGTGGTGTTCAAGCAGCCACAGTAGCTGCCCTCATGGTGCTTGCAACCTTGTGGTACTTATCATGTTTTTCTTTGCATTTTCATTGATTATTAGTGATATTGTACATCTTTTACCAAGTTTATTGGCCATTTATATTTATTCTTTGGTATACTGCCTACTAATGTTAATTGCATTGGTGGATTTTTTACTCCTTTGTAAGAGCTATTTATTTACTAAAGATAAACACCTGCTTTCACTTTTGAATAATAAAAAGATCATATTTTGTAAACCAAGATATTTCCCTTAAAATAAACTGCCATTTGTACATAATTTCTTTGAAGAAATGATTTACATGTTACTCAAATACTTTTTCCTATATTAAAAGTAAACAGGAATTGATTCTGGTATAAAAACAATGCCCTTAAAGGTAAACATTTTTAAACAATATAAAAATACAAAATACACATATGGATACATAAAATATACATAAATACATAATAAATACTTTCATATATATATATGACATCAACATATAAATAACTTATATTCTTTAGAAATAATCATGCAGATTTCAAACGCCATTTTACTCTCTTAATAATGAAATGCGAAGTCAAGAGGAAACATTCCAAGATTAAATATTTCCAGCTGATTAAATATTTCTGGCAAAGCCATGCCATCTGTACTGGAAATGCCCTATATACAAGATTTTTAATTTGTAATCATCTCAGATCTATTCTTTCAAAGGAGAAAATGTCAAAATCCCCATTACAGAATGTTTGCTTACCCACTGAAGACTCGTGGGAGTTCTCGAAGGCACGTACTACCTCTTCATCTGGCTGTGTAGGGAAATGCTTCCTGCAGCACCAGGAAGGACGCCCTGACTGAGACATGGGTTCTATCAAGTGCATTATATATATCTTTAGCATTCCTGGACAACATGAGGTGGGCAGGGGGGTGGTGGACCCTGCGAAATGTCCAATCAGGTATGGACAGGGATGTTAGCCCTCGGAATATATGATGGAGGAAATGTCTTCAACCAGTTAAGCTGTAAATGAGGAAATCGAGCAGTTCTAATAATGTGATGATGACAGCAGCCAGCCAAGCCCCATGAGGCCCAACCCACCAGTCCTTCTGTTGGACCTGGGCCCCGGACTGACCTGTCTGGTGCAGGTGGTCTCTGCCCACCTCAAACAAGCGCAGGTGCATGTTGGTGATAGGGTTGAAGGAGCCACAGGCCAGGAGCACCACAGGGATTCGGCTCTTCATCTTGTCAGGCCCATCCACATCCGCTGCGGCAGCCACCCTGCCTTCATGGGGACAAAAACTCACATCAGGGAGCTGGCACCAAGACAACTGTCCCGATCAGTGTCTGCAATCCACACACAGGCCATCACTTCTCACGAGATGACTGAAGAGGCAATAAGAACAAGGACAACACCTATGAAGGGCTCACCACGGGCCAGGAACTGTGGCAAGCACAATGCCAAGGTGTATCCTTGTCTCACCAAATCCTTTCAACTCAACCCTGAGTGGTCACTTACATGGCCCGGGGACCTTCACAGCTGCAGGGTCAGGACTGGAACCCAGGCAGCCTGACCCCGGAGACCAGGTTCTGCTCACAAACTCTACACCCTCCCTGTGCTCTGATGGGTCACCCTGGGATCAAAAGGAGGTACGTAAGACCTCCATAATGCCATCTCTGATAGTCCAAATAGAACTCACAAGGTCCCAGAGTAGACTGGTATTTTTTAAAAACTTATTTAAAATAATTTCAGACTTACAAAAAAAGTTGCAACATTTATATAAAGAATTCCTATATACCCTTTCCCCAGATTCCCCAAATGTTAACATTTTACCACACTTACTTTGTCTTCATTCTTTCTTTCTCCACACACACATATACATCTGTATAAACCTATAAATATTTTTTTCTGAAACATTTGAGAATAAGCTGTAGACATAAAACCTCTTTACCTCTAAGTAATTCAGTATGTGTTTGCTAAAAACAAAGACATTTTCTCATAACTGCAGAGCAGTGATTAAAATCAGGAAATTAACATTGTTACCTGACTATTATCTAATCTACAGATCTTTCCTGATTTCACACATTGTCCTTTATCTGAAGCCCAAGCATTCTGAGAGGGCCCAGCCCACCCTCCTGTTGCCCCACTCCCTGGCTTCTAGCACCAGAGTGAGGCTGAAGAGAAGCAGAAAACAGCCTGGGCTCCAGGGCAGGCTGGCAGACAGGCCCTCCCGCCTCCTGGAGTGGTGGGGAAGAGCTCCACTGCAGTTAGCCTTGGCTGGACTCCTAGTTCCTCCGCTGACTGGCTGTGTGAGCTGGGCAAATCACAGTTCCTCTCTGAACCTCAGTTTCCTCGTGTGCAAGATGGGGATAATATTACTCTAACAAGGTTGTATTGAGGATAAATGAGCTATGTATGGGAAGTTTCTGGTGCCTAGGAGCATTTAATAAACAATCACTGTGGCTGTGGTGTTGACACTGACAGTGATGAAAAAGGTGCTGCTGCTGTTGACCATGACAAGGGAGAGGGAGGAGAGAGGAGGTGGCAGTGTGCTTGTGGTTGGCAGCTTCTGAAGTGACTCCCCAGAATCCTCACCTCCTAATATTCACCTGCAGACCCCGCCCCTTGAGTGTGGCCTGGACCTCGTAACTTCCTTCTAATGAACAGAATATGGCAAAGGAATGGGATTCCACTTTGAGAGAAGGTTATGAAGATTCCAGCTTCCCTCTTGCTCACTCTCGTGCTTTCTCACCTGCTCACTCTGATAAAGTCAGCTGCCCTGCTGTGAGCTGACTCACGGAGAGACCCACGGGGCAAGGAACTGCAGGAGACCTCCAAGAGCCACGAGGAGACTGAACCTGCCAACAACCATGCGAGTGAACGTGGAGGTGATCTTCCGCCGGTCGAGTCTTCAGGTCAGACTGCAGCCCTGTGAACACCTTGACTGCAGCCTTGTAAGAGGCTCTGAGCAGAAGGCCCCGTTCAGCCACATCTAGATTCTGACCCACAGAAACTGTGAGATAATAAATGTGGGTTGTTTCAAGCTGTCAGGTTTTGGGGTAATTTGTAATGCAGCAACACAGAACTTCTACAGTGACCAACAGGAGGAATGCATTCTCTTCCTTTCTTACTCCTCTTGTTACGGTGGCCTTGGCTGTAATTCTGCAGCTCCAGGGGTGACATGGAGAGTTCTCAGTCACTGGAGCCTGGGACCCTCTTTGTATCCAAGGAAACTATTTTAATCTGGCCCCTGTTGTCTGCTCCTCCAGACTCATATCCAACGCCTGCCTGCCTCATACTTTATACTCCAGCAACAATGAACTACTTGTCAGTGGTTTCCTTGTGAGCTCCTCACGGCTTCCTGCTTCAAGCTTTTGGATATGCTATTTTGGTTTCTTCCATCTGGAATACCCATTATTTATGACGTCAATCACTATTTCTTGACTGCCTGCCAAGTGTCTGTATCAGTTAAGGATGCATTTGGCTGCATGTCCCAGAAGCCTAACCTCAGTGGATTAAACAAATAGAGGTTATTTGTTTCTTACATGACAAGAAGTCTAGAAGTCGGGCTTGGCTTTGGATCACTGGCTCAGTAATGACCTACAATTCTCTCAGCTATTTCCTCATGGTCACAAGATTGCTTCTGAAGTTACAGCCATCATGCTACAATCAGGCCAAGAAGGAGCAAGCAGCTATATTAGACTGGCGTCCCTCTTACTCAAGAACATAAAAGCTTTTTCAGAACCCCTCCTATATATTTTGCTTCGGTCTCATTGGCCAGAACTAGGTCACCTGGCCACTCTAGCTACCAGGCAGGCTGGAAAAGCAAATATTTAGCTTTGCAGCCTCTCCAGCGAGAAGCAGCAAGGGAACAGGATTAGCTAATCCACAGTGTCTGCCACCGAATTGGGGACACAATTGTCCAGGAGCTGACCACAGCGCACGAGGCTGCCGAGATGGCTTCTCTGACACCTAGCTTAGGTTAGCTGATCTCTGACCTACCTTGAGTAAATCACCTACCACATTCTATTGGGAAAACCTGCTCTGGTGTCTTTCCTACCGACCAGACGGTAAGCCCCTTAAGAGCAGGAGTGATGTCTTCTTCATCGCTGGATCTCAGCCCCAAGCACCGAGCCTGGCCAAGAGCAGGGCTCAGTGAAGACTGAAAGGGGCACTGGCCGGCTGGAGGTGGACCTGCGTCCTGGCGGCGGGAGGGCTGAATGCAGACAAGTCGTTCTGGATGTACGCTGAGCAATAGCGTGAAGATAAAAACCTCTCCACCTAGGTGGGCTGTGGTTTCTCCAAGCTTCCTCTGAGGCAGCAGGTGTACCCCCTACTGTGTGAGAAGAGAGCAGTCTGCCAGCCCCTGCTACTCGCTTCTTCCCTGGGAGGTTGGAGGGTTGAATGAGATATTATTGAGGAGTGTGCTGAGCTATTCACAAAAGCAGCCTTGTGATGAGTGTATCTGAAGAGGTGGGTTGTTTTTCACAACTATTATGAAGACTTTCAAAATTCTATCTCATTCTGACAAAATATAATTTTTTAGAGCCTTTAACACACGTAACTGCAGCATTTCAGGTAACCTGGGGTTTTGCTCCATTTTGACACAAGTTCCCAGAAACTATGAACTAGAACGTTCATTTGAATAGTGGCATCAATGGGAGTGAAGTGTGGTGTTGAGAAGAGGAATAAAGGACACTGAGCAAGTGTCTGTCTTTTTTTTCCTTGCTGTGGGCACACTGGGCCACACCGCCCTCGCAGTGACTTGCCCTGTCCGAGCCGCATCTCAGGCAGGAGGAGGCAGGGAGCACACATCCCAGGCTCAGGAAGGAGGTCAGTGCATCTCCACCATCTGTAAACTCCCACTCACTTCAACTAAACACCCTCCCAAGCCCAAACTCAGAGAAACACAACGATAGGGTTGAAATGGACTCACTCCAGCGGTCCCCCAGGAGAACAAACCAGGCTCTGATTTGAGTGCCTGTCTCAACAGACACAAGGCCAGGTACATGCCACAAAAGTGACTCATGTGCCCCATCATCTAATAATATCCAGCGAGACGAAGCAAGCGTGGGAGACTTTGGCTACTTGGAAAGGCTTCTCATCAATACGCACTTAACGGAGGTCCACAGGGTGAGCAGTAATTGTGCTGAAGGATTTAACAAGTTGAGAAGGCGGCATACGGCCTCCTTGGGATTTATCACTAAACTGGCGACAAGGCAAACAGACGACACCGCTGGCCCTGCCCCTCTCCAGTTGACCACCTCCCACTTTACAGCCATCCAGACAGCATTTCATCCTGCTCCTCACACACAACGCGCTGCTCCCTTTCTCCTTACTTCTGCAAATGCTGTTCCGCACCTGAACGCCCTCCTCACCCCTGCCTTCAAGGTGTTCTCCCTCGAGTCTTTGCTCAGTGCCGCCCTCCCACACTGCACTAACCGTCCTGTTACACATTTTATCACTTTCTTCTTTCCATGACAGAGCTGTCATGGCTTTGTTTCCATGTCGCTCTTCCCTGAGTAGAAGGTGAACTGCCACACGGTGGTTTCTTATTCGTCTGGGTCCCCTCAACTCCTGCCCTGTGCCTGGCGCACAGGTGCTCGGGAAATGTGTGTGGAATGAATAAGAGAATGAATGACTGTCCCCAACCAAGCATTGTCCTTTTTAGACGGCTACCTTTGGTTCTATTCCAAACAATCAATGGACTGGGCCTTCCAGAGATATAAACTGACCTTTCTGGCTTCCTAGAGGCACCTAAGACCCCTCCCCAAGACTCCACTCCACCTGAGTCAGATTGAAGTCAAACAAGGCATTCCTGCCCTTCTGTGCCATCTTCAGTGCCACGATCCCATTAACAAGGACACAGCGGCCTCCTGGACACTAACTCCAAGGTCACCCCTCTGCCATGGAGAACTGGAGGTCACCAGCTGCCACTCTGCTGGGCAAAGGGATTTTGCAGATGTGATTATGGAACTTGAAATGGGGAGGAATCCTGGATTACCTAGGTGGGCCCATTTTATCATGAGCGTCCTAAGAAGGAGGCAGGAGGGTCAGGTAGATAGAGAAAGACACAAGGGCGAAAGCGGCAATCAGAAAGGAGAGAAGATGTGACGCTGCTGGCTTTGAAGATGGAGGAAGGGGCCACGACCCAAGCAGTGCCAGCGGCCTCTAGAAGCTGGAATCAGCAAGGAAACTGATCCTCCCCTAGAGCCTTCAGGAGGAAAGCAGCCCTGCCAACACCTCGATTTCAGATTTCCGATCTCCAGAACTGCAAGAACACAAAATTGCGTTGTTTTAAGCCAAGACTTCATAGCAATTTGTCATGGCAGCCGTAGGAAACTAATATACTCCCCTATTTAGGGGCCAGTCCTCTGAAGTGACCTTCAAGCTGGGGCAGGAAAGGTGAGGAATTGAGCCTGTGAGGATACTGAAGGGTGTGTTGGACACGGGCCAGTATTGCAAAGGTCCAGAAACCCCATCTAACGCGGGTGATGAACTAAAAGCATGTCAATGTGGCCATGTGGGGGTGTGAGCTGACGTGTGGGTGGCCCAAGATGAGGCTGCAGAGGGTGCAAGGACCACACAGGCCCCCAAGGGGTCTAGATTTTATCCTACGGGCAATGAGGAGCCCCTGAAGGATTTTAAACAGGGGTGTGACTTACTCATATTTCTGTTTTGGAAAGAGCTCTGGAGTGCTCCCAGAATGCGCATTAAGAAGCCCCAGGACGGCCACCCCAGAACCCGTCTGCCTGGTGAAGGTCAGGTGTTCCCCAGCTTCCCAGAGGATGGCCCTTCCTGCTGCCTACCTTTCACCTCAATCCCCAGGTAATGTGATGCTGGCCAATGCCCCACATGTACTAAATCCTAACTAACCATGCGGCCCTCCACCCATTTGTCACAGGCTGTCGCAGAGATACAGAAAGGAGAGGTGAGCGGGAAGGTTAAGTATCGCCCCTGCAGATGTAATGTGCTGACGCTCATCGCCTGGGAGGCAGGCAATTTACCTTCCCCTGCGGTGAGCGCCTCCAACGGGACCCGGCCCGGGAAAGTGGCTGAAAACATCCCTGTTTATTATAGACATAAAGCAGATGGCTTCAGGCAGAATGGAAATGGATTCTACAAACATCTTTCATTACACGAACCTCTTGACCGGACTCCTCATCTTAAAGAAAACAAGAGAGGCGGTTTGTATTCCTGCGGTTGACGAGCACATTTTTCAGGACCCGGGGAAATCGCTCCCATCTGTGTGAGGGTGTCAACCTCCCCAGGGCAATCAACCCTCGTGCGAACTCCGGGGGCTTCTTCTTTTCAACTTTGTTGGCTCTACCGCTGTTGCTATGGGCACACACTGCTGCTCAGAACAAAAGCAAAGCGAGCCTTTGTCAGTGTGAGGATCTTCTGCCAGTCTTTCCTTGGAGGAAACAAACGCACCAATTAAGCTCTCGTCCTAATTATGAGACGCCCAGGAAGGCAGGCAGCCTGACTCTCCAGGTCTGAGAACTTTCAAAAGACGTGAAGGAGCACAAGGAATGGGACGAGGTCTCTTGTAAGCCCACACTCAGGAGTGGGGCCAACTTTGATTCCTGCAGGAAGGTGCAACTGAGTGACAGGCTGGGCACTGTGTTAAAAACGTGATACACATCGATGCCGATTCTTTCAACACGCGTGGAAGGGAAGACTTTGTGCTTGCGTTCTGGTGAAGAGCCCAACCAACTTCTCCCCTGCCTCAGTGAGCCACACAGAAAATGGAGATAAATCACATCCTCCTCGGGCTGTCAGGAGAGTTATTGGATTTGACCCATGTAGCACAGAACCTGGTTCTCCAGAAATACTAGCTCTTTCTCTTTCCTTTCATTATGTTTAAAACAGAATTCACCATCCCCACATCTGCTTCCACATGCTTGTTTACTTTGTTTGAAAAAGGCCCCACCATTTTTGGAGGCATCCATGATCTACACCTGTCTCCATCCCCCTGCTCGTCAGGCAGCTCGCTCCAACCAGCGTGGCCTGGGGGAAGTTGCCACAGAAGAGTGCCCCTGTGGAGGCCACTCCCGCATACCACTGCAGCAGCATTCCCTCCAGCTCCAAGGGACAGACTCAGCTCTAAGCATCACCTGTCCCTAGAACGAAGAGTCAATATTGAGAAACAGAGGAACGGGGAGTTTAACGTCGTTCTGGTAGGAAGAACATCTGATGATGATGAAGAATAAATATGCCTCAAATCACAGCCAACTTGCCAACTTGGAACAGAGAAGGTAGAAGTGAGGGGAAGGCAAGGAGCAGCACTGTGAGGGTCTGCTGTGAGGAGTGCAAAGCAGCAGGTAATTAACATCACAGCCTCCCAGCCATGGTGCTCGCGCCTTAGAGGCACAGGGATAAATACAACCTGGCCCCCGTCCTCAAGGTTACAGTTCAGCAGGAAGAACAAACAGGAGGACCTCAGGTAGGGCACAGTCTGCTGGTGACCTCCCAGTATCCATTCTGCCTTCCTCTTTAGTGACAGAATCCCTGTCTTGAGCTGGGCATATTGCTACATTCCCGTCTCCTCTGCAGCAGGGTGAGGCCACGTGACCAAGGTCCAGCCAGTGATCTATGAATAGAAGTGTCAGGTGATACTTCCACGAACTCTCTTTAAAAAAGGAAAGCACAACGTTCTCCTCTTCTCCATTCCTGCTGTCTGTAATGTGATGGTTGGAGTATGGCAGCTATATTGGACCCTGAGGACAAGAATCAACTCCAGGTTTGACAGAGAATAAGCCAAGAGAAAGCCAGTTCCCTGATGACCCCGAAGCTGCCAAACCAGCCCCAGACTGCTGACCTCCAGGTTTCTTTTACCTGAGGGAGAAATAACCTTCCATTATTTTCCACCATTATTTTCTATTTTTCCATTATATGCAGCTAAACCTAATTCTAATTGATATACTGATACCTAATGAATGTTTATTGAATTAGGCTATAAAGGGACGAAAAGTGTGCAAACTTTTAGAAGTTTCTATTGCCCCAGTTATACCTATTTTATATGCAGAAACTCAAATGGATATTGTTTGAAAGGGAAAATACACTTAAGAAAAAAAAATCTACCATAACTTAATTTTTCTTTTTTTTTTTTGTGAGGAAGACTAGCCCTAAGCTAACATCCATTGCCAATCCTCCTCTTTTTGCTGAGGAAGACTGGCCCTGGGCTAACATCTGTGCCCATTTTCCTCTGCTTTACATGGGACGCCGCCACAGCACGGCTGACAAGCAGTGTGTCTGTGCGTGCCCAGGATCCGAACCTGCGAACCCCAGGCCACTGAAGCGGAGTGCACGAACTTAACCGCTACACCACCTGGATGGCCCCAACTTAATTTTTCATGGGAAGAAAAATCCTTACTCAGGACTCTACAGGCTGAAATGTGCTGCAGTGAATCTGCTTTTCTGTAGATCACAAAAACCAGACTCTGCCCAACTCCTTCCCCCAAAAACAGATTCATTATGGTGCGTTGTCGCACTCTGCTTCGAGTGGGCATTTGCCATATGGCTTGGCAGTTTAATGATTTTCTGATACTTGACAAAAATGAAGCACAATCATTTTGCAAGGAGTTTGTGTTCCTAGATGGGTCTTTTCCAAATAACAGCTGTGCCTCAAAATTGAGTTACTCAATTTGCAATTTGTGGACACAATACTCAAACATTTACAAGTGAGCAAAACCTCAAATCACTTGGGCTATTTCCAGGCTTCAGAGTTGATGAAGTTTTCAGCAACACTAAGTGTGCAGCTGTCAACAAGCTCCAGCCAGCTTCTCTGAACCAGACCCGGCAGGCAGCAGTGATGTCCTACTTAGCAGCAGGCCATGTGGAGCACACCACAAATCCCGGGGAGAGAAAGAACGAGATGGGGGAGAAATAAGCCTCACCCCAGAGCCCACAGACTAAATCCTCCGCCTTTCTCTCCACTCCCTACCACTTTTGTGTAGATGACACTCAAATTTACAGCTCTAGTCATGGGCCCCTACAGGTCCACGGACAGTAGCCTGGCACCATCTTCATAACAAGCCAGACAGACATGGATTCAAGGCCAACTAGCACTTCCTAACTGAGTGACCTTCAGAGTGTAAGTTAGGAGAGGACAGGTTAGGTGCATTAACAAACAACCCCAAATCTTAGTAGCTTAAAACAATAAAGGTTTATTTCACGTTCCTGTTGTGTGCCCATTCCACGCGGGGGGATCTTTGCTCTCACCCCATAAATTGCGTCTGCTGCCTTGGGTGGGCCCCACCCAGGATCCTGATTCTGGATTCTCACCTCAGAGGCATCATTAGATTCCTCTGTCCTCTTCCTGCCTCTGCCCATGCCTAATCCAGGGTGCGTGCCCAGGGCCCCACTCCAGTCCAGCAGTGGGCAATGAGCCACCATTAGTGCTGGGAAAGCAGTCCCACTCCCTCTTCAGCCCTGGGGCTTCCCTGTAGGTAGCAAAATGCAGAACTGTTCATAATGACGGCAGGGGATGGCACCATGGCCCTTCTAGTGCCCAAACCACAAAAGTGGCAGCCATCTGAGCTCTTCCCTCCCCGTCGCCTTGACAGCCTGTCAGTTCCACCTCTGCAATATCTTTATTATCCATCTCTCTTTTTCAAACTCCACAGCCACTGCCTTGGATTGAGGCTCATTATTTCTCAATTGGACCTGAGTACACTCTTAACCTGTGTCCTGTCTCCAGCCTCGCCTCCTCTGGGCCACCCTCCACTCGGCTGCCCAGGGGATCTTCTAACATGCACATCTGATTCCCTGCTTTACCTCCTGCCACACAACTGCATCCTGGATAATGATGAAACTCCTTCGCGTGGCATCCGTGGCCCCTTATAATCCGGTCACGACCTGTTTCACCAGCCTCATTTCCTTCCAACCCTCTCCCAGTCTGCTCCTCAAACTGCTTTCCATTCTATCCTGAAGTCCCCTTGTACTAAGTTTTAGGACCAGCCCTAAAATCAAATATAAAAATTCTAACAAAGAAGACAAAGCTTGCTTGTTCATTCATTCACTAAAAGAGAAAACGAGTTGTCACTGCTATCAAGTTCCTCAAGGCAACAGGATGACAGGCAGGTCCTGAAATACCTGGGAAGGTGGGCAGCTGGCCAGGCTCTCCATGAAGCCAGAACAGACCAGTGGAGGCCCAGCAAACCACGGCAGGGGAGGTGCACGCAAGAGTCTTGCTGCTCAAGGATGGGTGTTCACTTGAGAATTTCTCTGAGCATATCACCACGTCCAAACCCATCTCATGTAACACAACCTCCTCCAGAAATTATAAGCCAAGCAGCCCATCTTCCCTTCTTTATTGAGCCGTAAGCAAGCGTGCCACGGTCATAAGCAGATAACTGCAAATCTGAGCAGTGATCTATGAAGCCAGAACAGACCTGAGCCAGGTTTGGGGCTGTGATCAATTAAAATTTTTAACCAAGTTCATCCAACATATATTTAATGTTATGCATAATCGCTTTTGAGTTGGCTGGAAATTAGGCCCAAATGGTGGGCAGTTACAGAAACAAGTGCAGTCCCTATGATTCTTAAAAAGACAAACGTTATTTTGTTTCCTCCCTCAGTTACTGCTTCAGAATCCACTAGCAGGACTGGCAGAACATGCCCTGTCCATGTCCCCACCAAAGCCCACGCAGAGGCTAACATTTCTCGTGCACACAAGGCCACGTGCATGCAAACAGTGAAGGGCATGGGGCACTTCTGGCCTTCAACTGAGGCTGTCTGTGCTTGCACTCGGGGGACCCCTGGAATGGAAAAAACTTGGCATTTACAAGCTCCGTGACCTTGAATAAACCCTTCAGTCCTCTATAAAATGAGGATAACCCAATACTAATCCATGGAGGTGCTGCGAAGATGAACTAAAGAGACACATGAGGACCACACCTCCCACACGGCTTTCCGAGGAGGAGGAAGCTTCCACTGCAGAGTCAGGGAATAGGATTCACGAGTGCTGACCCTGTGTAAAGACACCACTGTCCATGACAGAGTCCATCTGCTCCTGCAAGAGCAGGCCAAATGAAGCCACTATTTGTCTGAGGGCATCCAGCCCCGCACAGCACAGAATCAGGGATCAGTGGAGCCAGTGTTCCGGCCGGCTCGGGCCTGGGCTGGGGCAGTCTAAGAAGCCTAACATACCTACCAGCTGGTCTCAGCCAGCACTCCAGCTGACCTGCACCAGGCTCCCTGCTACAAACTGTTCACTTTCTTTACCATGTATGTATTAAAAATGCAGCAAAAAGGTTAATTCCCTTCTATGATTTCTGAAGAACTAATATATTTATCTGGCACACTTTGGCTGATGGCTTTTTTTTTGCTGAGGAAGATTAGCCCAGAGCTAAGGTTTGTTGCCAATCTTCCTCGTTTTTAGCTTAAGGAAGATTAGCCCTAAGCTAACATCTGTGCCAATCTTCCTCTACTTTTATACATGGGTCCCTACCACAGCGTGGCTTACGAGTGGTGTAGGTCCGGGCCCGGGATCCAAACCTTCAAACCCAGGCTGCCAAAGCAGAATGTGCTGAACTTAACCAATACACCATGGGGCCGGCCCGTGATGGCTCTTTTTACAGGCTATCGTGATACACGGTGATCTATGAGTGTGCATGCCACAAGCATGGGGCTCCTGGGAGCTGGAGCAGAGAGGCTGCCCGGAGGCCCAGGCAGGGAGGGTCCTGGCCCCAGGGGAACAGGCAGATCTGGGGCCTCCAGGTCACCGGGCAGAGCTAGAATGCAGTCAGGCCAGAAGCACCTCATGCCAGAGGTTGGGGTAAAGCCAGATGCAGACATCTGGAGGTATCAGCTCCAAAGTTAAGACAGTGAAGCTTCATCCCACAGGCCTCTAGCTCGTGTCAATTCTCCTGCGTGTGTGGGCCTCACTAAATCAATAAAATAATAACTTAAGTGTAAAAGAAAACAGAGCCAAAATGAAATGATTTAAACTCACTGTCTTCCAGAGGGAGTGTGATGTGGAAGAGAATCTCCTGGTGCTTCCTGCAGCACAGAGATTCCCCTTTCTCATTCTAACAAACCCCGATTTTGTTGAGCTTCAGGGACAAGGGGGACAGATCCAGACAGGAACCGTAGCACCAGCCCACCAGGGCTGTCCATCCCCTTTGCTGTGATTGGTCAGATGTGGGCATATTACCCAGTCCTGGCCAATGAGATGTGAGAGGAAGTGCCTGGAGGCCTCTGGGAAAGACTTCCCACCTAATGAAAGAAGGAGAAGGAGAAGGCCTTCTTTCTGCCCCTTCCTGCCCCAGACACTGTGGTGTAGGGATGTGACGCCTGGGGCTGCCACAGCCCTCCTGTCACAATGAAGCGAAGGCCCAGAGAACTGCAGAGATGAAGGGCAACCCAGGACGTGGTCTCACTGAATCGCTGCATGAACCTAGTGCTACCTCTCTCTAGACTGGGCTGCTAAAATATCTCTACTGCTACAGCCACTGCTGGTCAGGTATTCGGTTACTTGAGGCCCAAAGCATCCAAACACACCTCAGGGGGCCTCGGTTCTTGCCTCCTCCTCACAGTGTGTGCACGTCTGTGCCAAGTGTGATTCCAGTGTGGAAACACAGGTACTTTCTGCATAACGTGGTCCCCAAAGTCAGACAGCATCTTCACCTGGGTCGCAGCTGAAGACAGACTGCACCTGTGCCTGAGGAAATCCCGCCATGCGGGACCCGGGGAGGGTTGGTACGCTGAACCCTAATGTGGCACTGTCCTGGGAGTTTTCCAGGGACTACTTTGAACAAACATGATTTCTGGTTGACACCGCGACCTCACGACCTCATCTCGGGAAGCTGCTCCTGAACCTCCTAACAGACCCCCCTCAACTGCACTCACTGTCCCCACGGGCACCGCAGTGGCCCAGTGAGGGCAGCTCTGAGTCTGTGGGACTGTCCTCACACCCTTGATGGCTCCCTGGGAGGATACCCTGTGGGGACAGCTGTGCCCCTCCTGCTCCGGTGCTGGCTGCTTGCCTATCTGTGCCCATGGCCCAACGCAGCCCGGTGACTCGAGGAAGCCTGAACTCATCCGCACTGCCATCTCTGTGCCTTTGCTCCTGCCGGTCCCTCTGCCTGGAATGGCCTTTCCACCCATTTCTACCTATTCAACTTTGTGCCCTTGGCACTCAGCACATAGTAGGCCACCATAAAAGGTCTCCTTAACAACATCAAAAACAAACAACTCGATTAAAAACAGGCGAAAGACTTGAATGGACATTTCTTCAAAGAACATATACAAATGGCCAACAAACACATGAAAAGATGCTCAACATCACCAATCATAAGGGAAATGCAAATCAAAACTACGAGATTCTACCTCATACCCATTCGGATGCCTACTATCAAAAACACAGAAAACAAGTGTTGGAGAGAATGTGGAGAAATTGGAACCCTTGTGCTCTGTTGGTGGGAATGTAAAATGGTGCAGCTGCTGTGGAAAACAGTAAGGCAGTTCCTCAAAAAATTAAAAATAGAATTTCCATATGATCCAGCAATTCCACTTGTGGGTATATAACCAAAAGAATTGAAGGCAAGGTCTCAAAGAGTTATTTGTACACCTATGTTCACTGCAGCATTATTCACAATAGCTAAAATGTGGAAGCAACCCAAGTGTCCATCGAGGGATGAACAGATCAGTAAAATGTTGTGTATACATACAACGGGCTACTATTTGGCCCTCAAAAGGAAGGGCCATATGCTGACATATGCTACAACATGGATGAACCTTGAGGGCATTATGTTAAGTGAAATAAGCCAGTCGGAAAAAGACAAATACAGTATGATTCCACTTGCATGAGGTACCTAGAGACGTCAAATTCATAGAGATGGAAAGTAGAAGCGTGCTGCAAGGGGCTGGGGGGAGGAGGGAATTGTACAGGCTGCAGAGCAATGGTCCAGAACAGGAAAAGGTGGGCCTCTAAGAGAAAAGGTGAACACTGGAGAGGTTGGGTAAACTGAGGTTACAGTGAAGCATTTCTCTCTCAACTATAACCACCCCCACCCCTAAATCCAAGTAAAACAAAAAGCTATATAACATGGTCCAAAAATAATGCAAATTAAGATGTGACATAATTTTAAGCCCTTGATGGAACATGAGAAAAGAAAATTCATTTGACCCTGATATTAGAAATTTCCCTTTGGGTGGTCCAGGACTACTTGACCCTGGAGTGAACACTTATGCAGTCAAAATGATTTAAATGCTATTTAATGGTGTTCAACTTTTAGAGTCAGTCTAGTGAAAGGCACAGAATGCTGAATTGTGAATACAGAATAGAAAGATAATGTTAATACCCTTGGCAATGTAAGAATACAGCTACCAGAGAGGAAGTGGCTGGGGAAAGAATGATGGGAAGAAGGGGAGAAGCACCAATATTTTCCTCTTAGCTCATGGGCAGTCTAGATACAGACTACAGTTTATGAACAAGAAACAGAGATTTGGTTGTGAGTAATAGATATGGGGAAAATAGTGCTTTAAACAAGACAGGGCACAGACTTTTCTCCCATAAAATGAAGTGGAAGGTAGGCAATTCAGGGATAGTGCAACAGCTCTGATGTCATCAATATCCCAGGATCCCTCTAGATTTCTCTGTTATTCTTAGAACATGCCTTTCATCTACCCTCAAGATTGTCTCATAGTCACATGATAGTTGCTGCAGCTCCAGCCATCATATCTGTGTTCCAAGTAAGAAGGAGGAAGAGGGGAGAAGGGCAATAGAGGCCTACCTGCTGAGTCAGCCCGCTTATAAAAAGCTTTCCTGAAGCCCTACACAACTTCTGCTTACATCTCACTGGCCAGAACACAGTGACATGACCGCCCCTATCACAAGGAAAACTGAGAAGCCTAGTTTTTTGAGATGGCACATTGCTGCTTTCAACAAACTGGGTTTGTTTGTAAGGAAGAAGGGGGGAATGGATATTGAGTAAGCAATTCACCATCTGTGACTCAAGAGAGAGAAGTATATTATTAAAAGTAAAAAAGGTAACCAATAAAAGAATAAAAAATAATAGAACCATCAAAAAATGAGAGGAAGGAGGAAGGGGAGGGTGCAGAGTATAAATGAGTTAAATCAATCTTTCATAATGGGACTCAATGGTTGTCTTATTAGGATGCAATTTAGAATTGTGCATTTAACCCCCAAAATAATTTAAAAAGACTAAAGAGGCTACCTTTGGGAGGTAGGCAAAGGGGTAGGGATGGAGCTGAAACTTTTTATTAAAAGTCCTTCTGGATCAGTTGAACTTTTAAAAAACCACGTGCGTGCATTATCTGGATTACAAAAGTAAGAGTGTTGCGTCTATTACCTTGGGAAGTGCAACATCACTCTATCTCCTTGGCAGCCTGGTTCAGCGGTGGCATTTAACTACCCTCACTGGCTTAGAAAGTGACAAAAAACCAGCCATATTCAGGCCTTTCTTTATTTCACTTCTTTCAATTGATTTGTTGTTTTTTAAACTCTAGCCATTCACATTCAAGATTCTTTATGAGAAGACGGACAGGCAGACACGTTGCCTCTTCTATTTCTGGTGGGGCAGGTCCATCTATGCTCCCCACCCCCATCTGTCTGAAGTGAGCCGGCCAACATCTCCCCATGCTCTTCCCCCAGGCCACTTGACGGCTGGAGGCCTCTCTGCAGTGAAGTACATTCTCTACCTGCCTGGTCCACACTCTTGAACCCCTGTCCTAATGTCTCCATTACATGTTAACAGGCGGGGGCCAAAGGGAGTTCTGCCGAAATAGGCAGTAGTTTGGGCCATTTTGGACGAAATCCTAGAATGCACACGATAATGCTGAGCAATGCAGTTTAATTTATGCGCATGCAGGTCTGCCGTGAAA
Organism: Tapirus indicus; assembly: GCA_031878705.1. Lineage (NCBI taxonomy): Eukaryota > Metazoa > Chordata > Mammalia > Perissodactyla > Tapiridae > Tapirus > Tapirus indicus. The sequence goes on along the minus strand of CM062920.1, from coordinate 13,309,375 downwards.
TTGGGAAATGGAAGTAGAAGACGTCAGCATTCACATGGCATGGGCACGGCCAAGTCCAGAACCGCAACGGGCCTCTCACAGGGCGGACTGGAGAGCGAGGAGCAGATGCGCTCTGTCAGTCAGACATGTGCTCACGAATTCTGTCCTTGTATCTTAATGCCCTGACCCCCTGGGACGTACGTGCTTCTCCTGGCCTTGTGCCCCTAAACTGCCCACACCCTCCCTTGTTTTTAACAACAGCGGAACACGTGTATGCACATCTTCTGGGCAGATTTAAAAGACAAATTTCACGGTTTGGATGTAGTTTGGTCTGCAAGAGGGAAGGTAGAACAGGCTTCTCAACCTCCCTCCAGCGAGGGCATGCAAGCTATTACAGAGTGAAATATCTGCAAATGACAAAGGGAAGGCAGGTGCGTCTGTAACTTAACGCAGAGCACTTGTACGTGCGGTTCGTGCCGTGTCATCTCCAGTTTAAGGAGCTCGTCAGCCAGAGATTTTCTGTCTGACCCTGACTTTCTAGCCCATTTTTCAATGCACAGAGTGAAATAACATCACTTTCTGCCTTCCTTATGAATGAAAATACATTCTTCCAAAGAGTTCAAAGGAAATATCAAGCATGCCCCAGCAGTAAGTTAAAGTATATCGGGAAAGAGGTGGAAGATCCCACGGTGGGAGGCCGACCAATGTTCCCCAAAGATATCAGGTCCTAGTCCCCGGAACCTGTAAATGTGACCTCATTTGGGAAAAGGGTCTTTGCACATGTGATGAAGTTAAGGCTCTTGAGATGGGAGATTATCCTGGATTGTCCAGAGGGCCCTACATGCAACTACGTGTACCCCTGTGAGAGGGAGGGAAGGGGGGATCTGACACAGAGAAGGCCACGTGAAGATGGAACAGAGAGACATCTGGAGATGCTGGCCTTGAAGACTGGAGTGATGCGGCCACAAGCAAGGAATGCCAGCAGCCACCAGAAAGTGGAAAAGGCAGGGACCGACCCCCTCCAGAGCCTCTGAAGGGAACACGACCCTCCTGACACCTTGATTTTGGCCCAATGATACAAATTTCAGACTTTTGGCCTCCAGAACTGTGAGAGAATCAACTTCTGTTGTTTGAAACCAAGTTTGTAGTAACTTGTTACAGAGCTCTAGAAAATGAGCACACCCATAGAGAGGCTGGAGGGGAGGGTTTCAGTTTGTACAAAACCATCCCAAACCCTGCACAGCTCTTTGGATGGTATCTGGCAGAATTCAACTTCCTGCCTCCAGCAAGCGGGACGTGAGAGGACTGAATGCAGGGCAGTCAGGTTAAGAAAAGCAGCAGCCACACTCCCAGGTCCTTGGGGACAGCTCTGAGCAATGTCCCCTCCTGAAGCAGGGGGCTGAGGACATGAAGAAAACATGTCTAGTTCTTAAAGCAAACATCTGAATAGATAAGTGTGAAGGGGGTACCAAGGATTTCAGAAACTTCCCCTAAGTTAACCTCATAGCTCAGACAGGGCTGCGTAGGTCTGTGTGTGTTGGGGGAGCACGTCTTTAAACAAACTCAGTGCAATTACTAATAAACGTGGCCAGATGCCTGCAAGCGTATGTTACAAGGCTGTTCTCTGAAGATTTGTGTGCAACAGTGAAAAATCAGAGACCCAAATGTCTACCAACAGAGAAATGGTGAATTCCATATAATACTATGCAGCTTTTGGAAAGTAACACATTTCGGGGCCGGCCCCGTGGCCTAGTGGTTAAGTTCAGCGCACTCCACATCACTGGCCCGGGTTCAGTTCCCCAGGTGGCCCCTACACTACTCATCAGTGGCCATGCTGTGGCAGTGACCCACATACAAAAATAGAGGAAGACTGGCACAGATGTTAGCTCAGGGCAAATCTTCTGCAGCAACAAAAAAAGTAACATTTCTACATAGACTGACATGGGAGGTTGTTAAGAAGTGAATGTTGAATTTAAAAAAAGCAAGTTGCAGACAGCATAATAGCATTATCTCATTTTGGTTGAACACAGCTATATTGTAATATATAGAAATAATATATAACATATGTACCTCTCTCTGTGTCTACCTCCATTGGATGGGTACACACGCAACAGGAAGTCACAACCTCTGAGGAAAGGGGAGGGTTGTTGAGGGGACAGCAGGAGGAGGGGACACACTTGGACTTCCTACTGTATACAAATGTGCTTTTCCCCTAAGTGTGTACTCTTTTTGTAGTTTTAAGAAAGAAAAGATGGACATGCAATAAAGATACTTCGTGTCTGGCAAAGAGTGGGGACCTTCAGTGACTGTGTGCTTGACAGCAGGGGGTCTTAAGAGACCGGCTGAGGCTTCTTGAGGCTGCCTGTAAGCCAGCTAATGTCGCGGGGCTGGAGGCAAAAAACTTGGCTGTTACGCCAAGCTCCCGAGTGGTGCTGCCATGTTTTTACTTAAAAAAAAGAAACAAAGGCACAGTCAGTAGACCAAAGTCCCAGCAGGTGTGTATTCCCTCTCATCCACAGGAGTGGGGCAGAGTCATGATTCACCAACTCGGTGGTCTGCACCAAGGCCAAGGGGCACCTGTCTTTTGAACACGTTCTCCTGAGCAATTCTGCCAGGATGTTGCTAAAGGCTGTACTGCTCCCTGGAAGCGTGGTTTTCTCACCAGGGGAGCAGACAGCTCCTGCGCTCGCTGACAGCCCCAGCAGGACAGGAGGCCCTGTGTCTTGGGAAAGGACCCTCCTGGCCTCCCGAAGTCCACCCCAACCATGCGCCACCACATACGAGGGCAGAGCTCTTGGACCAGGGGTCCTGGTTATTGTCCACTGGAAATGCTCCTCTGGATTAATGCGCCGTCGGGCTGATCAACTGTGCACCGAGAAGGTGTCAGTACAGCTAGGGAGGACACGCACGGCCCTCACCCCGATCAATTCGGGGCCCCGAGAAGAGGAATGGGAGTGTGTCTCGGAACCCAGAGCAAAGCTGAGATTTCTGGACAACAAGAAACTACAGTGCAAGTCCCTCTCGGATAAACGCAGGGGCCTGGGTCACTTCCACCTCAGACGCAGGCCACGCAAGCTTTGAAGGCGACAGGTCTCCACAAACACTTCTCAAGGATGGCTCTTAGCGAAATTACTGCTTTCTGTGGAATGAGAGGAATCAATCCTCTTTCTCCCACACATAATATGAAGTTTCATTTTTCAAGGTATGTTTCTCCAAGATTTGCTGCAAATCTTAAAAAGTCATGACATTTTATGACTCCTTATTACAAACTTCAGGCACGACTTTCATCTCCTGTATTTTAAAGAAACTGTCACAAAAACAAAGACTGGAAGCTGGATTTTTCCTCCCGCAGGGGGAGTGCTGTGCCGGGAAGGCTTATGCTTAAAGTATTGAACCCTGTTGGTTTTGTGCTTCCATTTGCAAAATGTCAACATCTGGTCCAAACTCCCATTTTATAGTCAAGGAAACTGAGGACCAGAGAGGTGATGCTTCTTCAAGGTCACACAGGAAGGCAATAACAACAGAGTTAGAAGCAGGGATTGGGCTGAGACTTCTATCACACTGTGGCACTGCCTTATAAACCAAGCTCTTTGGTCACGGAGATTTTTAAGTTTTATCCAAGGATCGTATCACGATATAGAAGCCTCATCTCTAGGCCCAAAGAGCCCAGCACCCTGGGACAAATGCGAGGGATGCAGATGACCCCTTTTGGGCAGATAATAAATTGAGAGAAATATGAGATTGGAGATGACCTGGAGCGGTTCTCTACTTCATTTCCCCTCCTTGAGGCAGAAGTCACTGACTTCATTCCAGGGGAGAAGCATCCAACTTATTTCTAAAACCCTGAGGGAGAATTTCATAACTTCACTTACAAAATGGAATACCTGATTTCCTGTCAACAGGAGGATCCAAGAAATAACCGTCAAAAACCAGCACATAGTCTTCCACATAAAAACATAAAATCTTCCTCACCATAATACCTCAGAAGTGATTATTTAAAATCGCCTAATTTAGTCCAACATGAACGTTTCCACTGCAAAATGAAAACATTTTGGAAAATAAGAACAGTACATGAAACCTTAACTATGATTTTTGTAAGAATGCAGGAGACTCTCTCGGGCCCGGCTGAATGAAGAACTTTGACAGAAATGATAATGAGAGAGACCTGCAGAGCATAAAAGACTGTAACATGGAAACTCCCGAGTTAAAAACTACACAATGGCTCCCACTGTGTGATTTTCATCTCTGAATTTTGTATGAAGTCTCATTTTTTGCAAAGCAGTTTTTATATTGGCCTTAGCTCGATTTCCTAGGCAGATTTCCAAGTAATCTGAAGGGGAAAAAAATAAAAACACCATAGAGTAAAACCCCACCAATGACTCCATATATATTCATGCTAAATGATTCGAAAGCCAGAGGTTATTCTGGGAGGAGGACGTCTGCCTAACATCCGTGATATTAAGAGGGGAAGCTAATAACTCGTGCCGCTTTATCTGAAGACGACACCGCTGACCCACCGCCAACAGCTCTGAACTGTTTCTCCATCAGTGAGGAGGAGAGTCCAGGCTCCTGGGAATCAAGGGTGCATCTCAGAGGAAGCTGCAGGAGTTGAGGCGGCCCCAGCCTGCGGCACAGGGCAGCCTGTCTGTGTGGGAGCTGGCAGGTCTGAGGACAGAGCAAACGCCAGAGGCCTGGCCTCAGGGTCCTGGGCAGGGGTGCTATATGGCCTTCCTTAATTTCACCCCTACCCCACCCATCCCCCTAACGGCCTGTCAGAGCTCCTCACAGCCATGACTCGGCGGTGCTCCTGTTCCAGCCGTTTCTCCTCTGCTGTTCCAAGGCAGGTGTTTCTCAAATGCTCCACCCCCCCCCCCAGGTGTTCAGGAACTGTCCACCCACTGACAGCTTGGGGATCCGCGTCCTCCTTTCCTCACAGAACAGTAAATCTGGGGCTTGCTCCCGGGTCTGTGTCCAGCCCTCATCTTCCACCCAGCTTCAGGCCTGACAGGGCAAGGCCTAGGTCCTCACCTAGAGCGATGAAAGCTCAGGCTGGAGGTGGTGCTGGGAGGACACCGTGCCTGGGGAAGACTCCCACACCCTGGGTCTGCCCTGAGCCAGCCAGCGCCCAGCCCAGGTGTGGGGTCCCAAAGGAGGTTAAGCAGCAACTCAGCCTGGAGGCAGCCCATGGCTCGGGAAGAGCCACACGAGCCAACAGCCATGGTCCGATGAAGCGTTGGTACCCACCACATGCAAGGGGACCCAGAGTAAGGCTAAATGGCTCTGAGTGCACACACCAAGGAAAGCTATAGAGTTAGTGTCTGAGCCAGGTAACGTCACTGCTAACCACTTATGGGGCACTGCTGCTAGTTGCTGTACACATACTATCTCCATTAGATGCTGTTAGTCTTCCTTTGCAGATGTGGAAACTAGGGCTCAGAAAAGGGGACTAATTTGTTCAAGGTTAGGAGCAAGGAGGAGCGAGCTGGGATTTGACCCCACACACTGGCTCTCAAGCCGTCCCCCAAGACCCGGGTGTGAACAAGGTGACAACAGCACCTCTCAGTACTGCCTGGGCTGTAAGCGCACGCACGGGGGGGGCCTTTACAGCTTGGATGCCTAGGTCCCCAACAGCACGATGTTTAAGTGGAACTGCGAAAACCTCAAAACCAAATTAAATTCACTTAAATTCTGAAAGCAAAAGGGAACAGATGCCCCGCAGCCTCTTTCCCTAGGAGAGGGATGGAGATCCAGTAAACCACCATCCCCTCCCTCTCTCCAGAGAGGCGGGGAATCCCTGCAGAACCAAGTGCAGCTCTGCTTCCTGGAGAGCAGAGAGCTCCGGCTGTAGCTCCAGAAGCAAATGCGGAAGAGAAAGACCTGAGCTGACGCACCTACCCAGTGAGACGCGTGTTCACGCAAGAGACGATGGAAACATTCAAAGTACAAAATGGGTTTCATGATAAACATCTTACTCCTACTTGATTGACGCCATGGAGGTAAAACGTCGAAGGAACAGATGGACACAGGCAGAAAAAATGCCAGAAGTTCCCGTTTAAGGAATCGTGGCTTCCTAAATGTTGGTGTTATTCTGTCATTTTCTGTGTCCACTCCATTTTATAAAAGTACTTACACTTGGATTAAAGGTTCCTAAGAGGTCATTCTGCAAATGAGACACAGAGATGGTTTTTAAAAAAAATTCTCATGCAAAAAAACACACCTCTCAATGTGTCATGGAATAAGGCAAGAGGTAAGAGATAATGTTAAAAACCTCATAATTTAAAAAAATCTGTTTAATTAAAAAATAATAGAAAACTATAAAATGCTTATTCGCGTTGAAGCCATTATTTTCTGAGCAAACAGATCACTTAGCAGCAGTTCCTCGGTTACCATTTCCCTACATCAGAATCCCGTGTGCACTAAGGAAAGGCTGCATCTGAGACCCCTAACCCTCTCCTTCTGTGGCCACACTCCTGTGAGAGACCTCCTTTCGGCCCGACTCCCCTCTACTCCCCTCCTTGCCCCCACTTCCTAAGGTGAGTTTCTGGCCTCCGTCCAGGGCCTAGCATGCTGGCACCTCTGTTTTCCACCTCCTGGAACTCGACCTGCCATGATGCACTGATTCTCCACAAAAGTGGCTCCTCATCCCACATTATCAACCCTGTTGATGGCACCTTGGGGTGAAAACCCCACGCCTCGCTGCCCTCCCAGCACCCAAGCACCTCCCAGGTTGGCCCTTCCTCCTGTGTGTCTGAGACCAAAAGGCTTGTTCTTAGCATTCCTGCCTTCAGCCTGGTACACAGAAGGTGCTTAATAAATGCTTGCTGAATAAATGAGGGAGACATCTGGCCAGGAGGCAGTTGCTTCCTTCCTTTCCTGGGAGCTCTTCCCTCCACCTGGAATGTCCCCATCCCCTCAGTGTCTCCACACCACCTTCTCCAGTTTTCCGTAAAGGAACTGCACCATCATCCAGTAGTTGCATGGGAGTGATTCTGGGCCCCTTTCTTTTCCTCCCACCACCCTCCTCTAATTCATCCGTCACCAAATCCTGTGCACTCCACTTCCTAGATCTCTCTCTGACCCCCATCCCCTCTGTAACGCCCAGCTCTGGCCTTCCTTGCATCTATGGGGCTACCTCATGGCCTGTCCTGTTCCCCACTCCCCCATCCAGCCTCTCCTGAATACACATCTGAGCTGTCCCTCCCCTGCTCCCCTCTGTCTCAGGCTGGAGCCCAAGCTTGTTGACAAGGTGGAGAGGTGGCCTCTGATGTGGCTTTTGTTGGTCCATATGTCTCAGCTCCTAGCAGTCAGTGCTCAGCCCCACCCCAGCGGTCACTGAGCACCCAGAAGCCCTCTGACCCAGGCTTGGCTGGCTGGTAAAGCAGGACAAATGGTCAAAGCAGAGAATCGTTCAAAAAATGTCTGCGTGAACTTCAGCTTTAAAGTAAAGCCATACAAGTGACTTGATACAGGGCCAAGGCTCTGTTTCTGGAGCAGGGACTGGAGCTTTCACAAACCTCATCCATCAGTGACGGTTCCCCATCCAGTTTCTTCTCAGTGGAGAGGGTACCGGAAGATGCACAAGCAGCACACGAGGGCAGAGTCTGTCTTGACTTTCTGATTCCCCTGTCCCCACCATGACCACCACCACCACTTATCTTTTATAGTCTCTTCTTCACCAACACCTCAGGGGGGTGGGGGGTGGGGAGGGCAGCCACTCTCACTGTTTTGAGTCTTTTCAAAACATTCAAATCATTCCTCAAAAAACTCTTTCTACTCATAATCCATCAGTTTATGTAATATTTAATAAAGTTATGTGGCTTATTAACAAGTACAGCTGGCATCAAATCATTTGGAAACAAACACAACTGACCAGCCCGTGCAGCATGCACGAGGTGGAGGCAGGAGAAGGCAGGGGGCTCAGCAGAGGCCTAGGGGGGCAGGGGGGGTGGGGCATGCGTGTTCGAGGCCTGCCTGCCCCACCGGGTTATGAGCTCCAGATTGCAGGGCTGAAATTTGCTGCCTTCTTGGTCTCTGTGTCCACTACAGGACTGGAACCTGATCTGGGCTGAGGGGACACTGCTGAATGGAGAGATGAGCCTCCCCTCAGACCAGCCCTACCTCCCCATTCCGGAAACAACTCCAGAAAACCCAGGCTTCCCCTCCCTACCGGGACTTACTGCCCGAGTCACAGTCGGTGACACGTTCTAACTCAGACCCAGGGCTTGACACATTTCAGAGCCAGAGGACAGGGAGCAGAAACACTGTCTAGTGCAGCCCCATGGTTCACAGGTCAGGAAGCTGGGGCCAAGCTACGAGATCTGGTCAGGGGCACACAGGGCCTTGTGACCAGCGCTTCTCCTCCCCCCTGCAGCTTGGACTCCTTTCCTTTCTTGTCCCCGGGTCCCCAGAGCTGGCAGAGCACACAGCACACATAGTCCAGGCCAAGGATGTCTCTGGAACATCCCCGCCTGCCTCAGTGTCTTATGGGTGAGACCCTTTGGGCAGGAATCACACTACCATCCCCCTTCTCTCCCACAGCTGTGGCACAAGAAGTACCCGATTAGCTGAAAAGCGAGCCTTCAGCAAGTTAACGTGCAGATGAAAATAAAGTCAACTTCAGACCAGGGGGCTGATTTAAATGTAATGCTGCACCCCCGACCCAAGAGACGGAACTGACTCAGAGTAAGGGCGGCGAGGAGCCCAGCAGTGGGCAGACGGCCGGCAGGCAGACAGAGCTGGACGCTGGCTTACAGAGCAAGGGCATAAATGGACGCAAACTTGCTTCCTGGGCTCACAAACAATTCCTTAACAAGACTGACCTCCTTTTCATGCTCAAAGTATCTGTGTGCCCTTCAACACTTCCAATAATACCACAAAAATAAGATGCAAAGCAGTGAACACACCGCTGTCCTGATTACGGTGCAGAGGCACGCAGAATTGAAGACAGAAGCAAAACCATGATGTCTCCGGACAATCTTGCTTTTGACTTGAAAACTGGGCAGGCCTACCTCTCGACTCCTCTTACTTAGTTCATCACAAAAATCTACATGGCCACAGAGGGTCCAAATATCCCAGCTGGTTGTGGAACGCACGGGATTCATTTTATCAATGACTCTATATGGTAACTGTGCTTTTTCCAACACAAACTTTAAAATTGTTTCAAACTCCTTGATGCCATTAGTAATCCCATCATTCAGCAAAGTCAGTCAGCACTTACTGAATGTCAGGCAGATGCCAGGAACCAGGGAGACAGAAGGGAATGCCGCATTCCTGCCTAGAGGGCTCATCTGTCTGTGCTGGTGGGGCACAGCCAGGCTAACTGACGTACAACAACCAGGGTGGTAAGAGCTGGCATAAATGGAAACAGAGGGAGCCTGTGTGCACAGAGGAGGGCCCCCAGCCTAGCCAGGCCGAGGGAGGGGTGCAAAGGGGGTATGGAAGCGTTCCAGGAGGAAGTAACAGGTGTTTGGGGTTTTCAAGGATGAATAGGAGTTAGGCAGCAAATGAGTTGGGAAGAAGAAACAATGTCTGCAATGCCTGGGAGTGTGGGAGGCCATGGGGCATGGCAGGGCTGCAAGAGAGAGTCACCAGGGTAGCCAAGGTTGCGGGGGCGGGGGGTGGGGGGAGCACAGTGAGGTTCTCAGGGCCAGGTCGCCAAGGGCCTTGTGCTCCATGTTGACAAGGTCAAACTTGATCCTGTGGCGGTGGCTGCTGAGCCCCTGCAAGGTTTCATGCAGGGGAGTGATCAGTCCGTGAGTGACTACCTGAGGGTCCCCTGAGCAGCTGAGCAGCATGCAGGGACACCTTCCTCTATTCGCTGCTCCTGAGGCAACAGCAACTTAAAAGTTCATTAGCAGGCAGTCTGCCTTGCCATCCAGAACGCCCTCTGAGGCCACAGCTACTTTCAATCGCGTTCTAATTTCAGGAAGTGATAAACATATGCTCGTGTTTCCATTTACAAGTTTTTGATTATCAGCCTGGCATTGTAGCTGCAAATTACCCATTTTCTATTATAATTATTTTTACTTCTCTAGATGAAGAAGGAAGAGAAGCACTTTTAAATTACTAAAGTGCCCGAGCCACAGAGGGAGCAGAATTAAGCACCGCTGCATCTTTTGCCAACGGCAGTATAACAGTAAGAGTTTGAAAAATGAAAGGCAGGCTTGTGGGCTGTGTGAGGCCAGGCCTTCTGGCCGGGGGTATTTGCTCACCACGGTCAGTTCACCTAAATCACGGCCCAGACGGCAGCAAACGGGGAGGCCTCAGCTGGCGGCAGAGCTGCTGCTACCAGGGCTCCCAAGAACAGCCCCTTGAACACTGGGCTGCTGTAGGTGCTGGGCAGGTCCCTTGTGCTCTCGGGCACCAACTCCCGCTTTTTCTGCTTCTGGTAGGAATTATAAAAGATGGGAAAGTCACTAACTCGGATGCATCCACGCAACTGAAATGTTTGGTCATATTATGATTGGAATTCCGCACACATCCAGCCATGCTAACTCGCACTGCAGACTTCTCTCCTCAAGACCTGGCTCAGGCCGTGTCTGGCTGCCTCTCCGTCCTGGCGGGGACTGGCTGCGATGGGCAGAGGAAAAGCCTTGGGGATGGATGGGAGGCAATGAATTCAGGTCACTAACTGAAGTGAAGAGGATGCTAGCATGCAGAGTTGCAGACCTATTGGCAGCTTAATGTCCCATTTAATTGGCATGTAACATTAACTGACAGAGTGGCATGTAAATGGGAACTGTGGCTTTGTGGCTTTGAAGGTGCTGTGACGGTCTGTTTCCAAAGCACAGCTAGGACGAACTAAACGGTTTTGTTATAGGGATGACTTGCTCATCAACAAACCAGGTTTGGACCATCCAAATTCCTAACTGCTTCCAAGTGTGATAGTGCTCAGTCCTGGGGACCAGGGTACAGAGGACACAGTCCCTGCTCTCCAGGCACCTCTCCAGTGGAGGGGTCAGACATAGAAAAAACAAGCAGCCACTTAAATGTTCAAAATGCCATTTGTGGTCAAAGCTAAAAATGCTATCATTATAGCTGCGGAAGTTCCAAATAGTGCTCTTTTCACATTTTAAACCCTCATGAATGATAACAATAAATCACAATCGTAAGAAATCAATAATAATAGTAACAATGACAACAGCTAAACGTTATTTAGTGCACTACTCATATTTTGGCAGCACCTATTCTGTGCCCATAACGTCACTGTCTTTTGTGCTATCTTTAATCTTTGCAAACACTGCAGAGAAGTATTATCTTCCTGTTTCTGAGGGGACATTGCAGCTCGGGGCTCATCCAGAGACACACACCAGGAAACACAGAGGACAAGCTCCTGTCTGATTATGGAGGCCGGGCCTTTCACTCCCCACTGCCTTGAAGGCACGGACAGCCACAGGGGCCCAGACAACGCAGACGGCCCCTCCACCCCAGCCCCAGGCTCTCTGGTATCCAAGAGGGGCTAGTTCATTTTTGTAGGAAACAACAGATGTAATCAGCATATTTCCCATCCTTTAGACATCAACTGTAAATTCTTCCCTCAGGAGCAAATTGTTCTCCTTCCTGTGTTCCTCAAGATTCTTGCCTGAGTAAGGAAAGCAGGTTAACGTGCAGGGACTCATTCCTCAACAGCAAAGGCAAGGGGCCTCCACTCAAAGTTCAGCAGGGGTGCATGCGTCATGGGTGTGTGTGTGTGCGCACACACGCACAGTGGGGTGTGTGCTGGGGTGTGTGTCACAGGGGGTGTCATATGGGAGCATGCGCTGTGGGGGCTTCTGTGGTGGGGAGTCTGCCATGGATGAGTTTGATGGAGGATGGGTCTATGGGGCGTCTCATGGGGAGGTGTGCTGTGGATGGGAGGGTCAGGGGCGGGTGACAGAGGGGTTACGCTGCACTGTGTGTGGCGGAAACCATGTTGTGGGGCAGATGTTTCATGGCGGGTATGCCGAGGGGGTACTGTGGGGCGTATGTTGTGAGAGTGTGACATGGGGGTGTGATACGGAGTGTGTTGTGGGGTTGTGCTGTGGGATACATCATGGGGGGGTAGGGGTGTGTTATTGTGTGGGGTACAGTGGGGTGTATCATGGGGGTACAGATGGGGTGTGTTGTGGGGTTGTGCAGTGGAGGTGTGTCATGCGTGTGCTGTGGTGTATCATGGCAGTGTGCTGAGTGCAGGGAGGACCCTGAAGTCCAGAGAGGTGCCTCAGGTCCCTGGTCACTGCTGTGGGGCACCCTAGAGAGCCCACTACCAGGCCTGAGAAGGCCGCTCCTGCCCATTGCACCTGCCTGATCCCCACGATGGTAAGCTCATGCCTGCCCCAGCACGCTCACTTCCCCCCGGCACATCCCTGGGCTCAGGATACCCAGTGAGACATTGGGTGGCATGTTCTGGAGTTCTGGTTGGAGGAGCCTGGGAAGCCCCTCTCTTCCTCACCGACTCATACCCACCTGTCTGTGGCAGGGCCCAGGCCGTATTTGCAAGTCACATCTAATGAAGCCTCTGCACAGCTCCCCCAGGGCTCACTGCCAAGGCGACCCTCCCAGGGAGCCTCCAGGACTTTGCACAGGTGGAGGCAGGCAACGCCCTTGGCCTTCTCCTTGGCGGGCAGTGGGGCCCGCAGTCCTCCCTCCCAGTGCAGCAGCCTCTCTGAAGCACCCCGCCCTCCCACTCTGGTACTGGGCGGCAGATGCCAGAGAGCTCGTGCCCGCAGGTAAGGCGCGCGTCTGTTGTCTGGAACGAATATGTCAGTTCTTCCCCAAGGTTATATGAACGGTTTTCAAACATAGCAAAGCTTTTCAAATGAACACCTGGATGCCCCCTACCTAGATTCTATGATTAAAGTTTTATTAGGCTTGTTTTGTTATATATCTAGCCCCCAATCCATTCATCAGTCCAGCTTATTTTGCTGGTGCCTTTCAAAGTAAGCTGCAGACAGCAGTGCACGTCCCCCAAACACGTCACCATGTACGCCATCAACGAGAGTCAGTACCAGTTTAGTGTTCTCTTTTCCTTTTCTGAACGTACAAGGAGAGGCACAAACCTTGAGGACACCATTTGAGGCATTTTGACAAATGCTGCACCCATGTGACTCCAACTCCTCTCAAGATACAGAACATCCCATCATCCCAGAAAGTGCCCTTGTGTCCCTTCCCACTCAATCTCCCTGTCCCCCTTCCGCCAGGCAACCACTGTTCTCAATTTTTCCACCATGGACTAGTTTACCTGTTTTAGAACTTTAGACATCAATGGAGTCATACAGCATATAGTCCTCTGTGTCTGCCTGTCACTCAGCATGATGTCTGTGAGGTCCCAGGTGGTGCGTGTAGCTGTAGTGTGCTCTTTTTCATTGCTGAGTCGTATTCCATTCTTTGGCCATACCCCAGCTTATCTGTTCTCCTATGGACGAATTCCTTTTTTTAAAGTAAAGATTATCATCTAATTGAGGTTCTTCTGTAACGAAGTTACTCTCACTTGTGTCCCAACCTGTTTCTCTTGTGAGGGGAAGGTGAGGCCTGCTCAGAGCTAGCACAGCTCTGCCTGGCCCATGAGAGGGTGTGAAAACAGAAATAGCAAATTCCAACACCTTTGTGAAAAAGGAGCGAAAAGCACCATTCTAGAGTAGAGACCTCCCAAAGTGTGATGGAAGGCAAAAACTTTAATGTTTGTTTTTATGGTTACATCCCATTTCTGGCCTGTGAAACTAGTTTTTCTACATAAAGGGGATATACAGTTTACTTTTTAAATAAATATGTTTACTTAAAAAAAACTTTATTTAAAGAAAACTATTAAGCAAATAAACAGGGAGGTAAAAATATGGAGAAAATCACAAGACATATGCCAGTCACTAAGGTGCAGGAAACACCTAGAGCAGTGGCCATCAATCTTGGATGCACATTAAAATCACCTGGGAGCTTTAAAAACCACCCATGTCTGGCTCCCACCCCCAGAGCCTCTCATGTAATCGGTTGAGGTGCATCCAGGCATCAATAGGTTTTAAAAGCTCCCCAGGAGATTCTACTGTGCAACCGGGATGAAAATAATGGTTTAGAAGGCCACGGTTCTCAAAGTGTGGTCTCTGGACCAGCAGTACCAACAGTACCTGGACACTTGTTAGACATGCAAATTCTCAGGCCCCACTCCAGACCTACTGAACCAGAAATTAGGGCTGGGGTCAGCAACCTGGGTCAGGTGGTTCTGATGCAGCTCAAGTTTGAGAACCACTGCTCAAGGGGTGATGTGACAAGCCCTAAAAGCTGCCTCTATCTAGCTCCCAAGACTGAGGTCTGCACCCATGGTACCAGTCCAGCCAAAGTCAGCCAGCTCTGCCTGATCCAGCCCCCAGGAAGCCCTTATTCTCCCTAGAACAGAGAGGGTGGGTGGAGGCCAGGTGGTGAGCAGCTGCTGACCAATTACCAAAACGATGACATCCTAGGGTCCACTGTGTCTTAACCTCAATTAATCCACAAACCAGTTAATCAGCCACCAGAAAATCCAATGTTGACTATAATTTTATTCTCACCATGATTTTTGATTATCACTGACCTCCTTCCACTCCATTACCCTTGTTAATTGAGAATTGACTACACAGTTAAAATGAATGTTTCCTCCACTAACAGAGCTGTACCAGATTCGTCTTAAAGTCCCTCGCAGCTCAAAATATGTGATGAGTCTACAGATATATTGATCCGATACAATTCATTTCACCAAGAATTTATGAAATTACCACTCAGAGGTCACCTCTTATGTGTTCATATGCCCAAAGGCCTATAGGAAAGAAAGAGAGTTTTAGTTAAAGGATCACACTGTATTTAGAGAGCTGAAGCAGTAGTCTGGCCTCTCAGTTAACAGTAATGTCTGTATTAAAAGATGCTCAACACAGTTCTACAGATTTGGCAAAGTCCTTGAAAATACTGAGAAGATAAGGTAAGAACAAACACTTTGAGGGCTGCTCCTCTTCATCGGCTGGCTGTTTTGATAAGGAAAAATGCAAAGAAAGAGGAGGCTAATGGGAGACCAGGGAATCTGATTATCTTATTCCAATGCTATGTTTGAAAAATAAACCTTCATGTAAAACCCAAAAGATTACAGAATTTGCTAAAGAAAATGTGCTGGGGAATCTGCAGTGACAAATGGAATTCCTTATCCGACGTTTCACTTTCCATAGTTTCAGTTACTCATGGTCAATTGTAGTCTGAAAATATTAAATGGAAAATTCCAGAAATAAACGATTCATAAGTTTTAAATTACGCGCCTGTTCTGAGTAGCATGATGAAATCTCATGCCATCTTGCTCCCCCCACCAGGGATGTGAATCCTCCCTTTGTCCAGCGTATCCACACTGAATACACTACCCACCCGCGACTCACTTAGTAGTCTTCTTGGTTATCAGATCAACAGTCGCGGTGTCGTAGTGCTTGTTTCAAGGAACCCTTATTTTACTTAATAATGGCTCCAAGGTGCAAGAGTAGTGACGCTGGCAGTTTGGACAAGCCAAAGAGAAGCTGTAAAGTGCTTCCTTTAAGTGAAAAGGTGAAAGTTCTCAACTTAATAATGAAAGAAAAATAATGGTGTGCTGAGGTTGCTAAGATCTACGGTAACTTTTATTACAGCATATTGTTATTATTGTTCTATTTTATTATTAGTTATTGCTGCTAATCTCTTAATTAAACTTTATCACAGGTATAAATGGAAAGGAAAAAACAGTATATATATAGGGTCCGGTACTATCTGCGGTTTCAGGCATCCACTGGGGGTCTTGGTACGTGTGCCCCGCGAATAAGTGGGCTCTTCTACAGTATGTACCACGAGAAGATGTTTGACACAACACCACAGTCCTTTATTCGGATCAGAACACAGCAAAGGAATAATGCCACCATGAAGGAAAATCAGCCCACCTGTGGAAGGACAGTCACACACTGCAGGGAATGCTCAGTGATCAGGCCTCAAAAAGGACTTGGCCAGCTGTCTCTCAGTTACTTGACTCAGGACTGACTATAAACAGCTCGAGAAAAGCAACTGTACAGCTGGAGAGCCAGAATCAGGTTCCCCGGTGTGACCTCCTCTCGGAGCCGCCCCGCCGAGCACTGCCACCAGGCACGTCATGTCCCCCCACCTCTGCCCCCGAGCTCAGCCCTCCCACCGCGGTCATTCATTTGTGGGTCTCTAGAGTGTAGGGCTGGGTCCAATTCAGCCTGAGTACATCCTAAGGGCTCAGTGGATGACTTTTTAAAGAAAACTTCTCATAAAAAATTACAACATATAGAAAAAAGTAGAGGAAAGAGTATAATGAAGGGCCACATGGAAGTCTCCAAATGATCATTAACACGTTTCCATATTTACCTCACCTATTTTCCCCTGAAGTATGGTAAAGTACACTATGAACACCTGGACATGTCACCTCTAAAGACTTCAAAAATAAAGGACACTTTCTAAAATAGGGCACTTTCTTATTTATCCACAATACCATAATCACACCTGACAAAATTAACAAGAATTAACAAAAGTTCCCCAATATCATCTGATACCAGTCCAAATGTCGGTGTATGTCTTTTCAGGAAATAAAATATCAATACAGCTGCGGTGACCCTGAGAGAGAGCAGATGTGAATGCCCCCACCAGGCCCCCAGTAAGCAAATGTGTCCCACCCCTGTCCCACCGGGGGCTCCATCATTCCCAGAGGTGCAGGAGGGCGGGAGGGGGCATTCCCTTGAGTGGGGGCCTCCTTCTGGAGAGTTGAGGGACCTTGCTCCTCGGCCCCTTCCAGTCAGCCTATGGTGGGTCTTCTCTCTTCTCCCGCTCGGTGACCAGTTTTGTCCAGGAAGCTGGATCTGGAGTCAGAGGAACCTAGCTTGTAGTCCCAGCTCTGCCACTGACAAGCTGTTTGATCTTGAACAAGTTGCCTAATCTCTTGGAGCTTCTGTTTGCTCCTCTGTGATATGGGAAATAAGGCCTGCCTCAGAAGGCTGTCACAAAGACCGAAGGAGACAGTGACACAGGCTGTCACAGAACGCCTAGCCTGGGCCATAACAAGCTCACTGCAGTTCAGCTGCTGACACTGGGGGTGGCAGTGATCATCTTTAAGCCTCAAGGGCAGCCAAAGGCATTAGGGTAAGTGAGGGCCAGGCAGAGCGGCCTGCATCCGGCCGTGTCGCTAAGGCAGGGCACTGCCTATGGGGTCAGCTTCCTCCATGCAGGATGGCGCTGCCAGACGGCAGTGCAGAGGAACTGGAGGAGGAAGACCTGTGGACTACCAGAGCAGAAGGGCTCCTGCAGGGGGCTAGGGCCAGCCATCTGGGCCATCTCATGTCTCCTACTGGCCTCCTACTAGCCCTGAACCTCACCTCAGAGGCACCAACCTTGGTTCTTCAAAGACACCTGCTACCAGCTTCTCTCCCTTGACTCTGTATTAATGATCACCACCGCCCACCACCACCACCGTCCACCAGCTTCTCTCCCTTTACTCTGTATTAATGATCACCACTGCCCACCACCACTGTCCACCAGCTTCTCTCCCTTTACTCTGTATTAATGATCACCACTGCCCACCACCACTGTCCACCAGCTTCTCTCCTTTTACTCTGTATTAATGATCAGCACTGCCCACCACCACTGTCCACCAGCTTCTCTCCCTTTACTCTGTATTAATGATCACCATCACCCACCACCACCACCGTCCACCAGCTTCTCTCCCTTTACTCTGTATTAATGATCACCATCACCCACCACCACCACCGTCCACCAGCTTCTCTCCCTTTACTCTGTTAATGATCACCATCACCCACCACCACCATCGTCCACCAGCTTCTTTCCCTTTACTCTGTTAATGATCACTACCGCCCACCACCACCATCGTCCACCAGCTTCTTTCCCTTTACTCTGTATTAACGATCACCACTGCCCACCACCACCACCGTCCACCAGCTTCTCTCCCTTTACTCTGTTAATGATCACTACCACCCACCACCACCATCGTCCACCAGCTTCTTTCCCTTTACTCTGTATTAACGATCACCACTGCCTACCACCACCACCGTCCACCAGCTTCTCTCCCTTGACTCTGTATTAACCATCACCACCGCCGACCACTACCACCGTCCACCAGCTTCTCTCCCTTTACTCTGTATTAACCATCACCACTGCCAACCACCACCACCATCCACCAGCTTCTCTCCCTTTACTCTGTTAATGATCACTACCGCCCACCACCACTGTCCACCATCAACGTCACTGTTTTCTAAGAATCTACTATGTTCTAGGAGCTTTGCTGGGTAATTTTCAGACATTATCTCCCTGACTCCACACTCCAATCTTTCCAGAAAGGCATGATTGTCCTCTTTAACTTCGTGGTTTAAAACAACATACATTTTATTATCTTATAGTTTTGGAGGTCGGAAGTCCAGAAGGGGTCTCACTCGGCTGAAAGCAAGGTGTCAGCAGGACTGCACTCCTTTCTGGAGGCTGTAGGGGAGAATCCATTTCTTGCCTTTCCCAACTTCCAGAGATGCCACATTCCTTGGCTCATGACCCTCCACGTTCCAAGCCAGCAATGGCCATGGCCCCCCAGTCTTTCTCACACTGCCTCACTCTGACTGACTCTCCTGCCACCTCGCTCACTCATAAGGACCCTTGTGATTACACCAGGCCACCTGGATGATCAAAGATCATTCTAAAGTCAGTTGATTAGCAACCTTAATTTCATCTTCAACCTTAATTCCCTCATGCCATGTAACTGAATATATCCACAGGTTTCAGGGATTGGGACATGGACATTTTGGGGGCCATTATTCTGTCCACCACAACAGGTGAGGAGACTGAAATTCAAAGAGGTAATGGGGCTTACTCAAGGTCACACAGCTCTTAAGTGGTACTAGACTGAGAAGTCAGATTACGGGGACTCAAGTCTAGCTCTGCTCTTGCAACTTCACTGTGTGATCTTGGGCATATCACTTAACCCCTCTGGCCTCAGTTTCCTCACCTATAAAGTGAAAAGGCTATCTAAACATTCTAAGATTTCTTCTAGCCACCAGTCTATGACCCCCTGAGGATCTGGGCCTTCCCCTAACAACACCTGTGGGAAAATCCAGGACCAATGAAACCCTCGCCCGTCTGTCCACACTAACTGAGGCTCGAGTATGGACCATGAGAGGGAGAGAAGCAGACCTGGTCATGGCCTGGACATCCTTCTCTCTCCTGGCTGGAATTTCCCAAGCCTTTTGTCCTGGGAACCATGGAGACATGCACCTAAGGGCCCCCGACTGCTTTAACCCCACGGCCCTCCCAGCACAGCACACAAACCTTAAGTCAACTATTACGTGTTTTCCTCCCAATCCCCAGCTTCGAGGGGAGCAAGGACTAAGGTTTCTCTCTATAATGAAAAGGAAAACAGAGAGTGAGGAAATCAGACGGCAGGCACACAGGGATGTGCAGGCTTGTTTGTTGAGAGTTCCCAAATCAAGGCAGAAAAAAGCTCCTCTTCTCTTTTTTCTAATGCACTTTTTTAAAAAGCACTTTGTATTATAGAAAATTTCAAACATATACGAAAACAGAGAGATTAGCACAATGCACCTTCTCTTAACTCCTAGGCCTACCACCTCCAATTCAGGTACAGTCTAAAATTCACATTTTGAATCACCATCTGCAGTGGGCAGCCCCATGTGTCAGTCCTGCATCTCTTTGTTTTGAAAACGGCTCTGCCACCACTCCTTGTGATTCCGGAAAGTCTGTCAATCAAAATGGCCAGAAAACTTTAACTTCCTGGAAAAAGCAATTGGCCCAGGAGTGGAAACATGTCCGTACAGGACAAATTAGAGCCCCTTTTCAATGTGGACACTGAACAAAAGAGTGTCTTCTGAAATCAAGAGCTATAAACTCCACATAAGCCTAGAGCTTCCATCGTCCCTACCTTAGAGAGTGAAGCCAACACAGTAGTAGGACTTGCTTAAAGATAGAGAAGGTGCGATTCCTGGTGCCATCATCTGAGCACCTGGATCCAGCTGTGCCTGACACCCTGAAACTTTTCTATTGTAATAGCCACAATCCTAGTTTTGCTTAACCCAGTTTGAGTCAAGTTTCTATTCCTCATAACAGAAAGAATCCTGAACATCCACCATCCCAGAAAGCCTTCTTTAAAGCAACAAGCATAACTGTTAATTTTTCTTGAGGTTAGAGTTTAGCCTCCTTAATTTAACAAAAACAATCTATATTCCTTAAGGAATACATTTCCTAACAGATACAGTAAAATTACGTGATTTAAGGATACTTCCTCAACCAGGGAAGAATTCTATTTTGCTGGATTTTTATCAGGACAGCAACTCATCGTGACATCCTAGCACGATGTGATGACCACCCCCACCCCTTCCCCCAACAAGCCCTGCTGGTGCGAGGTTTGGATATAACAAGCTGCCAGAGCGGTCCTGGGCTGACCGGGGAGATGGCACAAACACGGGGCTTTGGGTCTGAGCCTCCTGGGGCACAGCCATGAAGCCAGGCAGGAAAGGGTGGGACCAGATTCCAGGTTCAGTGACAGACAGACTGAGGGAGGAACCACACAGGCCTCTAGGGGAACTGCCACCAGGAGACATGGCTGCAAGCGAAATTAGAGGCGGAACACAGGTCACCCGGAAACCTGTACTCAGTCACCTCCCCCTGCCCCTCCTTCTTCCCCCTCCTCAGCACAGGCCTCCTCTGAACAGTGTGGACACAGATCCCTGAGCTAGGCAGTGTGGCAGTGAGCTACAATGGCCACCATCCACGACCTGTAGGAGCCCACGGCCCGGGAAGAGGAGGCACGATAAGTCATGATGGGATGAGATGTGGCTCTGGGGGAGGAGGATGCACATAACTGGCCCAGGCTCTCGGGGAAGGCTTCCTAGTTTATCTCCCACAGGAAAGAGGGCACCTGTCTGTGATTCACTGCAGCAGGGTCTGCAGAAAATGCAAAACGGCCCGGTGCCCACCCACAGAGAACTGATGCAGTAAACGAGGTAGAGCCGCACAATAGAACACTGTGCATCTGAGAGATAGACGGATAAGAGAGTGAGAGTGTGAGCAGGGGGCAGGGGGCAGGGAGAGAACCCTCTACCTACTGACAAGGAAATCTCTCCCACATTCATCGTTAAGCAAAAAAAAAAAAAAAAAGAAAAGCAAAGCACAGAACAGTGAGAGTAGAATACTATGTTTTGTATAAAAAGGGTGAAATATAAAAATACCTATAAACTCTGAAGGAATATAAAGAAACATAAGAGTGGTTGTCTATGGGGAGGTAGGGGCATGGGAGATGGGATGAAAAAGAACATTTTCATCATATACATTTATATTTATTTTTTCTTAACTTTCCAACCATGCAAATATGTTACCTATTCAAAAAAAATTAAAAAACAAAATGTAAAGCTTCTGTGGTATCTAGGGTAGTTCTCAAAGGCACAGTTGGATATGTTTGGGGGTGGTGGCTCAATGTATTTTCCAACATAGCCACAATGTGACCCTGACGTGCCTCCCCTGAGAGGGAGGTCTATGTTCTGTCCCCTTGAAGCTGGGCAGGCCGGGAAATAGGGCAGAAGTGAGGCTGTGAGACTTCTGAGGGTGAGTCACGAGAGGTGGCACAACTGCCCCCCACCCTCTTGGGATCCTGCTCTTAGACCCCCACTGCCACGCTGGGAGGAATGTGGGCTGCATGCCGAGGCAGTCCAGCCGCCAGGCCCGGAGCGAGGAGGCCTCTGCGGTG
Source organism: Tapirus indicus (assembly GCA_031878705.1). Lineage (NCBI taxonomy): Eukaryota > Metazoa > Chordata > Mammalia > Perissodactyla > Tapiridae > Tapirus > Tapirus indicus. Next base: position 13,287,678 of record CM062920.1, on the reverse strand, counting down.
GCCTCTCCAGCCCCAGCTGCCACCTAACTGCCACTGAAGGACAGACCCAAACTGGGACCTGCCTCTCTGAGCCCATCAGCCTCCAGGACCATGAGACAGAGCAATTAAGTGATTGTTTTCTTTTAAGCCCCTATGTTCTGAGAAGTTCTTGGTTGTGCCTTTGTCTTATGCTTGATTTTCCAAGATGGAAGCTTTCTGACAGGCATGGGACAGTTTACCCACAACCCCAAGGAGGCAGCAGAAACCACTTGAGGGGGCAAGCATTTAGCTGGCCCCGTGAAAGCAGGAATAGTCTAGAACAAATGAACACCTGACTCTGGATGCCTGTGGGAACCACAAGAGGCACCACTCAGCAGGCTGCTGGATACAAAGGTCTGGGCTCCAGAGAGGGGATGTGACCGAGACGAGGATGTGGGAGGCGCCTTCGTAAAGGTGGTATTATGAACCAGGGGTGTGGATGAAAGCAGCCAGGCGGAGTGTGCAGACAAGAGGAGGCCAAGGGAAGAGCCCTGGGATGCCCCACGGAAAATGCAGTAGGGGAAAGGCAGCAGGTAGAGGAGCCAAAGAAACAATCAGGAGGCAGGAGGAACATCGAAGAAAGAAGGGTTCAGGGGTGGGCATGGTCAGAGGTAGCAGATGTTGCACAGGAGATGCGGACAGAGAAAGCCCCGCAGATCCGGCAAGGTGGAGGTCACTGGTGACCTCAGCAGAGCTGTCTTCCCAAAGTGGCAGAAAAAAAATTAAAATCTCAGTGCATTCCCATTAATACAAATTACTTCTCCCAAACTTCATAAGACCAAATAGCAAGTAATTTTGGGCTCTCTGCTTTATCTTCTAATCAACATCAGAGGAAAAAAGGAAGAAAAGAAAAAATCAAAATGCACCTGATAGAAGGGAAAAAGGAAGGGAGACAAACATCGACAAACTGAATAACTACTGTCTGTGTGACAGGTGACTACAGAGGCACAAGGTAATCTAATCAATGGCCTCTTGATTCATCTTTTTTTTGAAAGAGACTGAAAGATTCCTTTGTGGACGACTCACAGCACCGGCAAGGACGAGTGAAAAGGTGTGCAACAGCCTGGGGAGTCCAGAGGCCTCATCTAGTGACCAAGACTGCTGACCGGTCATGGCTGCAGGGAGCACTTTGCAGGGGAGGATGCAGGCTTGGGAATCAGGGAGCGACGTCTGCCGTGTGCACAGGACACGGGAATAGGGCACGAATACCAGGTATTTGCCATTTCGGTCTTTATGGAATGCTTGCTGAACCATTGCTCAAAGGGAAATGGCCTCATTTCTTGAAAATACCAGGACTGCAAATCCTTTCTATACAAACTCTAAAATGCCCATAACTCAAAGCATATAAACTTTAGCCACTAAACCCTATGGAGCTTGCTACATGAATAATTTTATTTATTTATTTATTTTTGTGAGGAAGACCAGCCCTGAGCTAACATCTGTCCAATCCTCCTCTTTTTGCTGAGGAAGACTGGCCCTGGGCTAACATCGTGCCCATCTTCCTCTACTTTATATGGGATGCCACCACGGCGTGGCTGACAGGCAGTGCATCGGCCGGCGCCCGGGATCCGAACCTGTGAACCCCGAGCTGCCAAGCGCGGACTAAACCGCTGCGCCACCGGGCGGCCCCTACATGAATAAGTTTAAAGCATCACTTGGAGTAAGGCCTTAATTTGTAGTGACAAATATTCAAATAGACTTAATAATAATAAAACAGGGAGAATGTTTCCAGAACCTGCCATATTTCTACTGTTATTCCTCCTCCATGCACAGAAAAAAAACAAGCATACAAAATGGATTGGGACCCACAAAACTATAGAGTGAATGAAGCTGAAATGTTAGCACAACCATATTGTACACCTCAATCATTAATAGATGTTTTGATGAAGAGCTCACTAAATCTTTAACTGGAGATGGAGTGTTTCTATATAAAGGCAATGACTACAAAACATTTATCACGCTGCCTAAGCTGTAACTACAGAAATTCTCTCTCATCCTCTGGTATCAGTGGCAGTATGGTGAATCCAGCATTAATATTAAAACGTGGTATATAATTGTGGGTTCATACAAACGAGGCTAAATGTTTTCTCCCAATGACTTTCTCTTTTAAGATCATCTTTACGTACTCGAGAAATAACAGGAAAAATCAAGCTACAACAGAGGGGGAACGTTGCCACCATAAAGATAAATCTGATCACACCCTCTGGCCCTCTTGTAAAGTGCTGGGTCTCACACCGCACAGCTGCAGAGCACCAGCATTCTGCCCCTTAAATCAAATAGTGGTAGTCTATCCCAGTTCACAGGGAAAAAACATGGTAATATTTTGCTGATTTAAAGTTTTCTTCCCATGATGTTTCTTAAACTTTTCGGGTTGGCTACCACTTAATGCAGTCTTCAGTTTAGTATAAATGGGTCTTTGACTCAGCACAGAATTATGGGTTTGGTTATTTTCAGTTTAGTGCACTGATAGCGTTCCTGGTGTTCAGGGAAGAATGTCACAGCAGACACGGTCCATGCTCTGCCCTGAGCGCTCAGGCCTCATCATTATAGAGAAGGCAGCTCGACTGCTGCGTGCCAGCACCTGTATCCCTTTGCTCTGGTCCTTCACCTGGTGACTGGAAGCTGCCAGAAGCACCCCAGAATTAACTCCCTCTGAGGAGCAAAGCTCAACCAATGATGGACAGCAATGGTGCATATGCACCCAGCCCCCAAGCCCCATGAGAAGCTAACTCTGGGGTGGGTGTTCCACACTGGCTGCCGGAGATCCCCAGCAGGTTTAAACTCCAGTGGTCCACACTGGTGACTGGCTTGACAGTGTGCTTCTCTGGCTCATTTCCCTACTTTTTGCTAGTGCTTCCTGGATCTCCTCCCAAATAAACCACACAGACTCAAATCTCTGTCTCAAATAAAGACACGTGTCACGAATTCCCTATGTACGGCCAACTGGATGAGTTTGAGAACTGTTGCTTTAGGACATACCACTGGCCACACGCTAGGCCCTTGTCAGCACCAGGCAGCAGAGGACACATGGGAATAGGGCCAACACAGGGAGAACTGCCATCAAGAATATAAAATCCAGTCCCTCAGGTACTGGAGCACCAAGGCCCGAGCAAGACAAGGAGCCAGAGTGATGCAGGGCTGCCCAGGCAATTGCTGACCCGAGTGTGTGTGTGTGAGTGTGTGTGTGTGTGTGAGTGAGTGTGTGTGTGTGTGAGTGTGTGAGTGAGTGTGTGTGTGAGTGAGAGGGTGTGAGTGTGTGTGAGTGAGTGTGTGTGTGTGTGTGTGTAAGAGTGTGTGTGTGTGTTCAGCCAGTGGCGGCCAGAGACACAGAGGCAGGGAGCCAAGCCTGGCTTCAGAAACTGCTGATTCAAGATTTAACAAGGATAAGACCACAAAGGTAGTGCCCTTAAAACTGCAAACAGCACAAAGATCATTATTTAACTTGGTTCACTTTAGGATTAAAAAAAAAAGTTATAGGAGTAATAAAACAACATGGAAGCTTTGAAATATGAAAAAAGGTTATCCATACTTCCACTGCTCAGATGCAGTTCTTTTCCCTTTGAGGCTTCCCTTGCAGACTGTTTTCCTGAGCATCCTGGAAATTTCTGTAACGGCATTCTGTTCACTGAGCATGTAATGACTTCCCACATTACTGAACTTCATATTTTTAAATACTGCAGAATATTCCATCAACCTGGTGTTCTGTAATTTGACTATCCCCCCTACTGTACATTCAGGTCACTTCTAAGTTTTCACCATTATAAATAACAATCTTCATACAGTGGCATTTTCCACTTTCCAAATTATTTTCTTAAGACAGAATCCCAGAAGAAACCAAAGAGTAGAGGCATTTCAGTGACACCTGTAATAGGCAGCCCGCCTACTTTTATCACCTGCAGTCCTCTGTTGCTCACAAACTATGAAATGGATAACAGACACTGGCATCCTTTTTCCACAAAAGACATTAAGACAAGATTGACCACTAGCATCATAAAAGGTACACAGAAGAAGGTCAGATGGGAGAATTAAAAAGCAAAGCAGTCTCTGATACTAAGTATAGGGTTCGTGTAAAAAGCACTTATTTCTGATCTTTAAAATGAACATTTGAAAGTCAATAATAATTTCAAGTTAGACTCCTACATAGCACTTCATGCAACAGGCATTCTGTCCTAATGATCACCTGCTCCCAGAAACTTCTAGTCTTTTAAAGCCTGCTCTTTACCTGGCCTGGTGCGATTCCCTTACTGACACTGATGTTCATTCTCTCCCATATGACACTTTGTTGTTAGTGCCACGAGTCAATTCTGACTCCTAGTGACCCTGTGCACAGCAGAGGGAACCCTGCCCGGTCTTTCTGCGCCATCCTCTCCCCTTCCAGCACTCTATCAGACAATGCTCCACTGCCATGCACAGGATTTTCATGGCCAATTTTTTCGGAAGTGGGTGGCCAGGTCCTTCTTCCTAGTCTGTCTAGTCTGGAAGCTACACTGAAACATGTCCACCACGGGTGAATGGCACAGCTTTCAGCATCACAGCAACACACAGCCGCCACAGTATGACAACTGACAGACGGGTGGTGTAGTTCTGTGACCGGGAAACGAACCTAGGCCACGGTGGCAAGAGAACCAAATCTTAACCAGTAGACCAGCTGCCTATATGTCACTTACTGAGCCCCAGTTCAGATGGGTTTGCATTACTTGTTTTCATCATTCTTTCTACCTGCAACTGCAAAGCCTTTTCAGCGAGCAGACTGGCTGACAGCAGAGCAGCTGACGGCTGTGGTCAGGATGCAATTAGGCTGAATGTGTTGGTCAGCCTTGCTCCACACTCTCCTCTCTTCCAAACCCCGTGATTAGGTGGGAAGGACAGAATCAAGGCACTAAGCCCTCACACGTCTGCCTTTAATGTGTTAACTCTGCCTCTGCAAGTCAGTTCCAACACTCCTACCCGGGCTGTGCCCTGCCTTGACAGTTCATTTTTATAAGAGGAAGCAAGCGAGGCGGGGCTGATGGAAGGGGGAGGGCAGGAAGGAAGACTGGCTCTAATTTAAAACCATCTTAGGAGCTCTAAAAAGTTCCAGGTTGACTGATGGACACATTTACTCCTCAGAACCTTTTCATAAATACCCACCACTTAACATGCACTTCCAAGAGGCATAAATACCGTCACTGTGTCAGCCTTACGGAAGGGAGATTTCCAGAGCCATACAATTACAATCCTATTAGAGCCGCACCCTGAGAATACAGCAGTCAAACCCACTCCCCCGAAGAGTGGTGCAGAGGGTTTCTTGATTTTTGCACAGAGATGCTAGTTTTCTTCTTTGCTTTGGGGAAGACGGCAGCTCATCTCTTGTAATAAGGTCTACATCTGAGACTGGTGGGATCGAAGATGTATTTTGTCATCAGCTCTGGCCAAACAAATAAAATAAGTCTAATAATATTCAGTCACAGAGACAGAATGTTTCCTGGGGCTGTTTGGATCATGTCTTATTAAAAACCGGCCTTTTAGTGTTATTTTCTCCTCGTTCTCAGTGGAACTGAATGGGCTTGAAGGCAGGTGTGGTGTCCTCAGGAAAGACCACGCTGGGATGGCACGGTTCTGCAGGGGTAGGACGCTGCCGGCTCACCCTGCCTCAGCTGTGTGCAGACAGGTGCTCCGCCCTTCTGGACAATAGCAGTCAGCTCTGCCCACCTTTCCTCTTGGATGGCAGGTCACCAGCTACAAAGTGATAAAGTCTACCCTGGAACCTCAGCCTGGTGGCCCAGGGGTATCAAAGAAGGAGAAAACAAATAGGCTCTCGGACGGATCATGTCATGTGGAAGGGAGAGGGCTCCAGTGCCCACCGTGCCAGACCTACCCTCTGGTGAGCTGCCGCCCCCCAGCATGAGATGTATGATGCTGAGAACCAGCGCACTCAACAAGGCAACATCCAAGGAGGGGCTCTGTCAGCTCTACAGGGTTAAGCAAACTGGAGCATTAGCGTTATGCTCCCATTTTGAAGCCAAAGCACGGTTACTTTCAAAAGTACGTATTCTTATAAGATTATCTTGCCAGCATAAAACATTGTTTACCAGAATTTACAGAAAAATACCATCCAATGGTCTTCAAAGGTATACAAGTAAATGAGCATAAGCCTTCAACCGACATTTATGGGCCCACTCTATCCACACTGATACCAACTGTATTTCTCTGCCCAGCCCACCTTTACACATTATTGTGGCGCACCAGGCTTCTTCTTCATGGCAGTCAATCCAGTTCATAATCTGACACTGCATGTGTGTTTATGTGCTCAATTCTGTCTCTATTAATAATTGGCCTCATGATGTCTGTGGGCCGCAGGACGGTCGAGACTGTCATTTTGGCTCAGCATTCTGATTCCCGGGACACTGCCTGAAGAATTCATAGAAGGAAGGGAGGGAAGGAGAGAGGGAGGGAGGATAATCAGCCAGGCATGGTGCTGGGTACCAGGAACACTTGATCCAATAGCTGCGGGCATGCTCACAGCCCAGCAGAGGAGGCAATCCCAGGTCAGCTGGAGAAGGGCGTGCCTGGCAGAGGTGCCCACAGGGACCACCGGGAGGCAGGGTCGATTCAGAAAGGCCTCCCTGCAGTAGGCTGCGCCCTGCAGCTGCTCCAGGGATCCTGGCTTTAGGGGCAGCTCTGGCCAGAGGCAGGGATAGCAGGGAGGTGGAGATGCAGATCAGACCCTCATTGGGCAGGAGGCCAGGCCCAGAGATGGCATGCCTGGGTGGAAAGAGCCGACAGCTCTGACTTCCAGAAGACGCTGCCACCTCCATCCAAGGTACTTTCACCCAAAAACCCATCACTGAGAACCTGAGATTTCCCCGGATTCACACCGGCAACAGAACGCCTTTCTATTCCTAGTTCCTAGAGTGGCCCTGTGGGTCCACGTGTACATGAGAGAGACAATGATGAGGGAGCCATGGGCCCGCCGTGGTTTGTCCATCACCACCACGCAGAACTGCACGGCTAAAACTGTGGGGCAGGAGCTGCGTCCTGAGGCCTGCCCTGCAAAATGGGACCTGTCTGTCTTTACCAGGGAAATATGATAAACGAGCGAAGACAGACACTGGTCAGGACAAGCCACTTTATTTAAGAGCTTCGACAGCCCAAAGTGGTTTAACACAAATGCATGGAAGATTTATCTCGATGATAAAACACCTGAACTTGAAAGGCACATAAATTATAATTTTGCAATTTTTTTTCTTTTAAGATTTCACATAGTCAAGAGCTTTAAGTAATGAATGAAATGCACATAAAGTTGACTTCATTTCACACAAGCTGTCTGGTCAGTGTCTGCAGAGAGCCTTTGCTTCCAGATAGAACTGAGTTCAGAATCAGTGCCACGCATTAGTGTCTGTGGCCTTCTCTTTCCTCATCACAGTGGAGCTCATCGGGAGGATGACAAATATAATAACAGTAACAGCAACGATCATGGACTGAGCACTTACCACACCACGTGCTGTGCACTGAAGACAGCACTTTATATACTCCTAGATGAGCATCCCTTAATGCTCATAACAGCCCTGTGGGTTATATCGTACCTGCAGGCACAATGACTCCCATTTTACAGATGCAAAAACTGAGCTTTAGAGAGCTTCTGTGACGCACGCGAGGTCACACAGGCGATTTTATCTGACTCCTAAGCTGCGGTGTTCACCACCAGGCTGCAACATACGTGGAAATGCTTGGCCCTTAGCAAGTGCTTACAAACATTAGCTGTTTTTCCCTGTCTTCATACTCCTTTCTCTTAACAGACACTTAAACACAGGGAAGTCCACCTTGTGGGTTCATGCTCATTCATCATGGGCCCAGTCCTCTGTGGGTAAGGGCTTACAGAATTGGATTCCACAGCTCCTAGACCAGTCTCAGACCCATATGAGGGCAGCCTGGGGCAGGGGCAGCCCCTCACAGGGGACCCACACCCAGCTGTGGGTTAGAGATAACTGAAGGAGACAATTTTAGGTCTTTTTCAATCCTAGTTTTCCCCCATGCTTTTGCTGCCTTTTTCTTTGCCAAGTCTTCAGGCCTCTGACAGCCTGGCTGCTCAGGAGGCCCTTTATCATGCAGAACACCCCTTTCCCCTGCCAGGGCTGATGCTTTCCGGTAAAACCACTGCAACAGATAACCCAACTCCCCGGCTAATCACACTGCACAGGCCCACAGACCCACCCCTCACCGCTACCTCCCACCCTCTGCCTGCCTCATTTCACCAAGTTTTGCCCAGAATAAGGAATAATAATACCAGCAGCAGGAGTAGTAACTTCACACATGTCAGGCACTGCTCTACGTATTTTAGGTACTCATTAAATCCCCATAATAGCCCTCTGAGGTAGGCACTATTATTATCCCTATTTTAGTTCATTTAGGGAAACAGGGAGGGAGCTCATAATTCTTCAGGGCCAACTCTATGCCAAGCACCATGTTAAGCTTGCACAATCAGACAACAAGTGATTGCCTAGGGCCAGTCACAGAGCTGGGAAGTAACAAATAAGAATCTGAACCCAGGGGCTGGCCCGGTGGCACAGCAGTTAAGTTCGTGCACTCTGCTTTGGCGGCCGGGGTTTCCCAGGTTCGGATCCTGGGTGCAGACAGAGGCGCCGCTTGTCGAGCCATGCTGTGGCGGCGTCCCATGTAAGGTGGAGGAAGATGGGTACGGATACTGGCCCAGGGCCAGTCTTCCTCAGCAAAAAAGAGGAGGATTGGCAACGGATGTTAGCTCAGGGCTGGTCTTCCTCACAAAAATAAAATAAAATAAAGGCCCATTAAAAAAAAAAAAAAGAATCTGGACCCAGGTCTGGCACTGCCTAGCCTAGCGCTCCCCTTCTCCTCTCCGTGGCTGGCACTGCCAGGGGCTGCGAGGGAAGCAGAGTGGCTGCCCAAAGACGGCCCTCCCTCTCTCTCCCTCCAGCTCCCTTCTGTTAACATCTGTCCTCTGTTTCCTTACCACTACCCACAAACGGGACCAGACTCCTCTCTCAACCGTGTTCCCCCGCTCTCTGGGCCTCCAAGCCTGTTTGCACGGAGCAAATCCTAAGCCTACACCAACAGTGTAAACCAGGCCAAAGAAGGAACTGGGATCATTCGAGCCAATAAAATACACCAAGCGGCTGGCAGGTGATTCCAAAGCCCTCTCCTAAATCCCAGGGGTTTCAAGATCTGAAGGGTCCTCAGCGAGGGACCAGCAGGGCTGCTGCCTCTGGGGAGTTTCCTGGCCAGTTGTAGGGGTGACGCCACCAATGAAAGTGAGGAAGTAACTGATGCTCCGTCAGGGAGTGTGAGCCTTGCGTTCTGGGGGCTCAGGGAGCTGGCAGTTACAGGTGAGGCTTTCTGGGGAATGTGCACCTGGCCAGAAGCAGAGGGGCTTTCCCTGGCAAGGCCAGAGGGTCAGACCCCCTCCTCTGGGCGCCCAGAGCACCGAGGCCGCCAGGCTGGAACTGTCAGTTTACTTCACCCGGCCCACCCAACATGAGCTCCAGGAGGGCAGGCCCAATTTCTCTCTGAATCCTCCGAGCCAGTGTGAAGTGGGCACCAGGAAAATGTTTCAAGAACAAATGACTCAACCAGTCACCATGTTAGAGAACGAGCTGTCGGGGAGATTCTACTCAGACAAGGAAACAGGACTCAAGGAGAGGGGAAGCGAGTGCTCAGGGGCAGGCACGCTGTGTTCAGCGCAGACCAACATCCTGCTCCCTCCACACACGGCTTCACCTCTGCTCCACTTACTGCACACCTGGAAGGCCGCTAAGACATTTACATTCACCGTCTCCATGGTCAACGGGTAGGAACAGTCCCATTTTACAGAGGAGGAAGTGAAGGAACTTGCTCTCCCCCAGCTCTCTGCAGGCTGGCCCCACTGTGCTTCCTGTCCTCAAACAAGCCATGTTCTCTCCCTACAGAATGTGTTTGCTCCGTCATTCTCCACCCTGGACTCTTCCGTTCATCCTGAAGTTGAGCTCCAGCATCCTTCACAGAGGGGACCACTGGTCAGGCGCTCTCCCAGACCCTGCACTTTCCATCTCCACAGCCTTACCACGGGTTTAACGTACACACTCACACGTGTAGACGATCTGCTGCGGGTCTCTCCCACTAAGACAGTGAGCTCCAAGGGGGAGGGCACCACGTTCGCTTGCCACCACTGTATCCCCAGCACTTGGCCCAGTGGCGGGTACTCCGGGCACACAAATATTTGTTGGGTACTTATTTGTACCTGTTGAGTGCACGAGTGCTTGAGGTGGGATCCGAACTCACGTCTGCCGGGCTCTGGTCAGCCAGAGGTACGGGGTTAGGTTGACAACGCCGCGGCGAGAGGCGGCGCGCCACAGATAGGGGAGGCGTCCTGGGGTCCATGTGACCCCGGGCTCCGCACCCCGCCGCCACCTGTCGCCCGGAGCCGGCGCCCAGGTCTCGGCAAAGGCGGGCTGAGCAGGCCCGGCCCTGGCTGCGCTTACCTGCGCGTCGCCGGGCTCCGCAGAGGCACTCGGCGAGCCTCGGGGGACTGCGGGGGACGGGGGATGCGGCGCGCCAAAGCCGGGCTCTCCGCCCACGCGCGACCTTGCCCCCAAGGACCCGGCGGGGACGGCGCCAGGTCCCCGCGCACGAGGCCCTTCGCGGTGGGACAGCCGCGGACGAGCCTGCCCCGCCCCCGAGCGGGGGGCGGGTCTAATGCGAACTTGACCCCGCGCCGCCCCGCTTCCTGCTGTGGGCGGAGTCAGAGGGAAACTGAGCTCTGCGCCCCGCCCCTTCCCTCCAAGCCCCGCCCACCCCCAGCTCCCGCCCACTCCCCAGCTCCCACCCGCTGGCCCTTTTATGTTGTGTGCGCGTTTGCTTTTTATTTTACTATGTTTTGTACTCCGGTTTTATTTCTCGTTTTAATTTAATTTTACTTTCTTTTTTAAAGATTGAATTAAAAAAAACATCAAAGTAATGCATGAGCACTTTTTACAAAATAGAATTATCTAGATCCTCTTTAATGAAAGCAACAGGCCCCTCTCCCTTGCCTCCCACACACAGCCCTTTATATCAGTTCCTCCGTTAGTTCTTCTAGTGGTCACCCCCTTGTCGCTAAAAAAAGTAGCTTACGTAGCGATTTCTTGATTTATCTATTGACTTTCTGCCATGTTAGATGAGGATTTACTCTTACTGTGCCCCTGCCTCCGTTCTGACAAATTTATACCTCTGTCCTCAAGTCCTGCCCTGGTGAGCTCTGAGACCTCAAACGGGGAGTGGAGGAAGGTTTTTCTGGGTCCTGCAGCTTATACAATTGTGGGGGAGGGGAAGGGAGGGCTGTTTTAGAAAGCCCTACAGAATTAAGGCTTACAAGTGAACGTTTATTTCGAACGAGAAAAGCAATCACAACAAAATCCTGGGTCCCTGAGATATTCTTAGGTAATTTACTTGCTGAATTTGCTTCACCAGTGTGCCCTGGCTTTCTTTGCCCACACAGAACCCCCTCTCTATAACCCCCAGCCCTACAGGGGATTGGGGTGAAGGTCAAGATGCATCAGTTTCTGACAATAGGATTTCCTAATGCAGTGACTTGGAGTATGCAAAAAAGAGAGACGTCAAGGATGTCAAGGTTTTCTGATTGCTGCACACTTAATTCTCAGCTTTTCCTAGCATCAGTGACAAGTTCTCACCTTAGTATGGAGAGTGTTTTATAAAGCTGGCTCTGGGCCCCTGCCCAGTCACCAGATCCTCACAGTGCTCCCGTGAGGTTGGCTGCACTGGCCCACTGTCTCCACTTTCAGGAGGGCCCATACTTGTCCCTCCTGTATCAGCACAGGCGCACACAGCCAGCACCCAGTAAGTGCCCAGGTGGAGGGGCTGGTCCACCCCTTCTCACTCAGACTGAAGAAACGGTGTTCACGCCTTCCCTGACACCCCTTCTCTCCTCAGAGAGTTCTGCCTTCCCCTTCCTCTGCTCTTCCTCCCTTGTCTTCTGCTCATTGGCCTTCTCTCTCCCTCATCCCTCTCCTGAGGATCAGGGACTTGGGAGTAATTCCGACTTAGGGTGTGAAATGTGGCTCCACAAGGTGACCTTGGGCAAAGTCACTTTTCCAATTCAAGCCTCAGTTTCCTTCTCTGAAATTGGGAGTAACAACCTCCACCACATTGGGTTTTGTGGAGGATTAAGTGGCTCAGTATCCATGTATACAAGGATAATTATCTTTTTTGTTTTCATTTTGTAAAACTTTGTTTACTTTTTTTAACAACTCAGAAATTTTAAATCTTGGTCACATTTATTGCTCTTTTCTTTTTATTGTTTCTAGATTTTGTGTCATACTTAGAAAGGCCATTCCAACCCTCAGATGAAAAAAAAAAAATTCAAGGATAATTATCTTCGGATGTTCTCTTACTGATAACTCAGTCTGTCTCCCAGCAGAGTGGCAGGCTCATGAGAAAGGTTAGGGACTTCTAGGAATCTGTGTGTAGGATGTTGGTACCACACTCATACTGAGCCGGGGCCCTGACCCTGGACACGGAGTGCAAGAGGGAGACTGGACAATGACTTCCCCATGCAAGGGGTGATTCCTTCCCTGGGGTGGAGAAGACTAGGGCATGTTCTAGGGGGTGGCCTGGCTTCCTGGGCACAAAATAGTGTCTCCTAGTGGTGGGAGGTAAGAACTTCATGTAATAGCCACACTTGACCTAATCTAAATCGGGAGGGGCAGTAGTTGAGAAATCCATTCTGGAGGGACAAATCTAGATGAGAGTCATGTCTTTTGCTTAAGGGCAGAAAGGGCTACTGGGTCATGGGCTTAATGGGGATAATATTTTTGGATTCTCCCTTATTGGTAAGTTTTACTTCTCCTGAATCCTATCTGCCATTGTGGCTCAAGGAATGTGGCCAGGTAATGCCACCTCGGGAAAGGGGAGGATTTTACACAGAGGGGGTCTCAGTTTGGTCCCTCAGAAGCAGATCCCAAGACAAGACTTCAAGTGCAAGTAGTTTATTTGGGAGACACAGGGAACACCAGCAGAAGGGTGGAGAAGGAACACAGAAGAAAGGACAGTCCAAGCAAGGATGCATTGTTAAGCCAGCTACATTTTACAAATTATTTCTAGGCATAACAATGTGGTTACCAAATGAGATCAAGCTATACTACTACTCTGCAGCTTCCTTCTGTCACCTAACAGCAGGAGCACTTTGCCAGTAATCAACATGCAGTCATGTCTCAGGCCTAGAGATGTGTCATGAGGACATTCTGGAAAACTCGCTCTTGGCCAGGTCATGACGGGACTTCAGCCTCCGCATTTGGATGAGCCCCTAACCTTGACTTCTGAGTCCTCACTGAGAAAGAGCAAGCTTTGGCTGAGTAAAAATAAAATATAAAAAAGGAAACTGATGGACTTTTAAAATGACCAAAAAGGACAAACTTTTCAGTCACTCCAAGTACTTCAGAGAGTGGGTGTTTTCTCATAAGTATTGAACAGATAATGCCAATGCCAAGTCTTTCTTATATGGCCTTTGATGCTGGCCTCCACTGGAAAGCCATCACTTTGTCAACCTGGCTCCATCAGCCATATTTACCATTGAGCTAAAGTGATCCTTTTAAAATGTTAAACAGTTCCTAACACTCCCCTGCTCAAAAGCCCTCCACGGCTTCCACCACAATCAGGTAAAATCCCGTCATTCCCAATGGCCCCCGAGGCCCTCATAAGCTCTCCCTGACATTGTCTCCTGATGTGACCACTGGTCAGCCCTTGCAGACTGCAGCGGTACATCCCCCCACCCCAAGATAACTTGCCCAGTTCATTAGCTTTCTGATAGACCACTCTACCTGAAAAATAGACAAACACAGACTCCCATACCACCCCATTCACAGCACTTACTATCTGTCATGGGAATATATTTTTTATTCATTATTTATGTAACAAATAAGCGTAAGGTCCAAAAAGGGCTGAGTCTTTATCCGGTTTGTTCTCTGATATATCCTCACACTTAGAACAGTGCCTAAGGCCTAGTAGGTAGTCAATAAATAGTTGCTGAATCAACTGAATTGAGCAAATGAAAAATATAAACAAAATCAGTAAATATTCAGTTCAAAAATATTCTAGAATGTAGACTTTCAGCTAATCTAAATTGGATTCCTCTCAAATTGGGAAGACTTGTTGGAGAAGAGTGAGAAAAAATAAAATAAAATGAAGTGGTTGAGATGCATTGTATAATCTGATTCATAATTACAGGTAAATATCAGATTGAGAACTTTTGCTATTTTATATTTGACTCAATGTCTGTGTTAAATATTCAAACAAAGGTTAGCTTGAAAGGCTACCTACTCATTTAAAAGTAGTAAGAAGAAAAACTTTTCCCTTAGTCATTTTAATAATTCAGAATGATGTTCTGTGGCGTCTGTTGGCGTCTGAGGGCCCAAGACCGTAACAACTTACCTGAAAATGGAGGCCTTGATCAAATATTTAAGATCTCACTTATTTTCATTTTCTGCATATTTTTTATTCCTGCTTCCCAGTGTTTTTTTTTACCCTTTCTGCAAATGCACAATTCACACACTAAAGTTAATAGAAATGTTTCATGGATTATTAAATGCAACTAAGCAATGAGCTTTTGCTAGAACATAAGGCCAAACTGGGGCCACTTTGCTGTTCTAACAAAGTAATTTTTCCTTGAAGGTATGGACTATGAATTCACAGAGGCCTCTGCCCTGTATGCTGAAGTTTTGTAAGGCAGATGCATGTCTGCTGCAAAGGAGACTTTAAAGTGGAAAACAAAGACGCCCTGAAAAGTGGTTTTCCAGTGGTGCAGTTAAGCAGTCTTAGAATCAAGAACAGTGAAATCATAGAATTGATAAGTGGACCCTTGAAATTATGGCAAGACGACACTAAATAGTGCCTGTTTGCTAATGAAAACATCACACTCTGGTGCCACCAGCAGTGGAGTGGGTTTTGGTTAGGGTCTACCTAGGCTTAATTGTCTAAGAAATGTTCCATAGCAGCACCCCAGTGCTGTCAATTATCTGTCCTCACAGAGCTTTTATATTCTACCCTTGTTGCTAAAACTCTAACCCAGGCTTTGATGTCCGTCTGGGCACTTGGTACAAAGCAGGCCTTCTGAAGGAGGTCGCAGTCACAATACATTGTCCACAATGGAAAGCAGTTCAGGAATAACCCATCATTTTTCTAACCAAAGAGGTTAGATGATTTTCTCAAGATTGCACACAGCTGGTCAGAGGTGGGGTTGGAGCATCAGTCAGGCTTTTTGTTTGTTATAAGCAACAGAAACAGTCTCTGGTAACTGAGGGGAAGGAAGTTTGTTGGTAGGATTGGGCCTTCAGAACTTAACAGGAAGGTTGGAGATCCAGGCTTAGAAAGGAATGGGAAGAAAGCAGATCTGAAAAGATAGAAAGTGAAAACCCTAGGAAACATCTCTTAGCGGAAATGGTCTAGTCAGGATGCCACT
Organism: Tapirus indicus; assembly: GCA_031878705.1. Taxonomy (NCBI): domain Eukaryota; kingdom Metazoa; phylum Chordata; class Mammalia; order Perissodactyla; family Tapiridae; genus Tapirus; species Tapirus indicus. The sequence goes on along the minus strand of CM062920.1, from coordinate 13,272,218 downwards.
GCAGGGATGGGTGATTAAATCCTAGCCACTTCTTCTGTCCTTATTTCATTCATTCACGAGTCAAAGTCCTGGGAGAGACTCTCTGATTGGCCAAGGTTAGGACATGCTCTCCTGGCTCTCTGTCCGGGGGAAGGTGTGGGCAGACCCCTCCAACTAGGGATATTGAAGGGAAGGCGCCTGAATTTACTCTCCCACCAAGGCTCTCAGTGGAGAGAGGCAAATCCCCAAAAGGAAACTCCCAAAGATGCTGTTAGGAGGAAGTCAGGGATGCAGGGAAGCCAGGATACAATGAAACTCTGATTTAGTTTAGGGTGGTAGGCTCCTGTGCAGCTAAAGGTTGCCAGGAGAAGGAAACAGAAGTTTGCTTGGGATTACTAGGAAGGTTTTGCTTTCCAAACATGGGAGCTCCGCATTCCTCTTCTCCTTCTTCTGTCCTGGGATGTGGATATGAGCCTGGAGGCCAAGCAGCTACGTTGAGTCTATGAGGTGACAAGCTTGAACTCCAAAGTCACTTGCTAAGGATGGCTGAGTGGATCATTAGGAGTCTGATGTGCTAAATACACCTATTCAGCTCTGAACTTCCTACCGGCAAACTTCTTATTTTATAAGAAAATGAAAAACCTATTTAACCAGGTCATTATAGTTGGGTATGGGTAACACGTAGCATAGCACAATCTGATAACACAAATTGGTCCTAGAATTCTGGTCTCTTGATTCCCTGTGCAGCACCATTATCGTTCCTGTTCTACCTACAAGGACATGATTCCTGCCTTCAAGGAGCTTATGGCCGAGTTGAGGTTAAAATAATACTCTTAAGCAAGAGAGCAAGAACCTGTGATGTGTTCTGAGCAGTAAGGACCAGACTACAATGGCAAAGACAGAGTTCCAAGGCCAGCCCTTCTGCCCAGGCCCTCGCTCCGTCCTCCTGCCCCGGGGCTGACGGCCACTACCATTCTTTTCTGCAATCACCTTTGCCTCTTCTCTGCTCCTTCTTCTCAGCTTATCAAGAGGCTCAAGTCTGTCCCATCCTAAAAAGAATTCTCCCTTTACCCAATGACGTCTCTTACAAATCAATCTCTTGCCTTCTCTTCTCATCCAGAGTTCTCGAGTGGTCTGTCCACACCTTCTCTCCTCCATTCAATTCTCACCCCAGAGCATCTAGCTTCTGTCCTGCTTCCACACTGAAACTGCTCTGCTGGTTGCTAACTCCTGTGGGCAAATCTTTGTCCTCATTTGACTGGACCTCTGTGCTGCCCATGCTGATGTTGGCCACTGTCATCGCAGAAACGTCCCCTCCCCCGGCTCTGTGACCTCGCATTCTCTGGCTGTCTTCCTACCTCTCGGAGTGTGCACACTGTCCTGCTGGGGCTATTAATCAAGACATCAGACCATACCCTAGCTAATGGAGGACAGTGTACCTCTCCTTAGAGATTGAATCGTGAGCAGAGAAAGGAAGACACTAAAAATGGTGGCATTGTTCCATTTCCACTGCGGTGCCCTGGCTGAATTGTTGAAGAGTTCCTGCCACACAGGGCCCCGGAGCTGCCAGGTTTCTGTCTGCCTCCTGCCCAGTTCTTCAGCCCCCAGTGGCTTTCCTGCAAGTCTTTTCTTTGACATTAGCCAGAGTCAGTTTCTGTTGCTGGTGCTCAAAGAGGCCTGAGAGGTAACTTGGGCTGTGCTCAGATCTCTAAACACATGCGTGCAGAGCAGGCTGTGGGCCCTGGTTTGTACCTGCGTCCTTAAAGACCTCACTCTTCAAGGATCAGATCAAATATCAACTCCTCCTCCATGCAGCCCTCTCTGATTTGTGTCCTTGCAGTCAAACCATGTTGCTCTTTCCACTTACCATCTCAGCAAGGCTCTGACCTCCAATGGTCCCTCAGGGTCTGGAGCACTCAATGGCCCTTTCATAGTCAACTCTAACCCTCACAGGTCCAGGCTGCCCAGCTGGTCTGCTGGGCCACAGGGCTGTGTCCTGGCCTACCCCAGTCACCTAGTGTCTCCTAAATGGTGCTGTCCTGCCACAGGTGAGAGCTTTAGAAAGAGATGACATGACGCCTTCCAGCAAAGTCAGCCCTGAACTTCGATCTGTCTCTGAGAAGGAGCCGGCAAGCAACACTGCTCGGTCTCAGCTCACAGAGCTCCGGTGCGAGAGGAGCCTGCTCATTGTGTCTTCCCTCCCACTTCTCCTCCTGCTCTTCTGTGACTCTTTGGTTCTCCATGAAGCAGACACTGAGATGGAATTAAAGGTTTACAAGGGAGGGAAGGGGCAGAGGCAGGGCTGGACAGGGCCGCCGTCAGACCATGACGCAGACCTGACAATCTGCCAGCTCAGAGCTCTGAAGCTCACATTGGCCCCTAGACGAGTCCTGTGATGAGTAGAAATGGTCAGGCCCCTGTTCCCCCACTTTGCTTGGTCATTGGCTGTGGTCTGCCCTGAGAATAGCTCGACCTTGGCTTAAAAACTGGGGTGGACCCTGAAGAAGCCAACAGACAGACCATGTCAGGACACCATGCTCCTCCCACGAGGGGAGCAAGATTTTTCTGAATGCAGTCTGAGCAGGGCATCTCCGTGTCTGCCACACCTCCCACCAGCCAGTATTTGTCTACAGGAGCCTACGTCCCCACATGGCTCATGGCTCTGTGCCAGACTTTCTGGCAAAATGAGGCAGGGGTTAGGACTGTATCTGCAGTGAGGGAGAGGTTTGTCCATATCATGGATCCTAAAACAATAACGAGAACTGCAGATGTCACCACTGAGTTCTTGTACTCTAGTAGGAAAAGCTCAGCTATGAATCTTGACTGCATCCTTCCCTCCCCAGCTGGGCCGTGCCCTGTCCCCCTGCCCACATCTCCTCTGTATGCCGCTCGGGCCCCTAGTGTCTGCAACAGTGCTGTGCTCCGACGGCTCAGTGGCTGAGTGAGTGAAGGAATGAATGAATTATGGGATGAGGGAAGGAAAGAATGATGGCCCAGAGGAAAGAATGCAGGAATGATGAAATGGCCTGAGAAAAGAACAAATTGAATAAAGATACTTCAGCACCAGAACTACCAGTTGAGTCACTTAGGGAAGAGATGATCATGTCCACCCCCAGGGATTCTTTGAAAAATCACTTGACTGCTTCATCCAGGGGCAGAAGCAGTGCCTGCTTTCTCTCCTGCCTGTTTCCCAGTGATGACAGCTACTCTTTTTACTCTGAGCCTTCAGCATTTTAGTTAAGCCCCGTTCTTCCCTCGAAGGCAGCTTTGCTAAATGCGCGGAGAGCGCAGATTGTCTGTGAAGGGTGTGTGGCTCTCTGGATCTCAGACCAGAGGTGGTAACTGACTGCATTACCCCCGAGCCTTCCTTCCATCAGCCTTTATTGCTTCACACTTTGCCCCGATGGCACCTGAGCCCCGAGCCTCCAGTGGTGGCCACAGCTGGTTGGAGCTCAGTGCCCCTCAAGGGGAGGAGCAGGCTGGGAGCTCCCTTCCAAGTGGTCCTCTACTGACTCACAGCCATGTGCTAATTGGCCTGCCTCTCCTGGGGCAGTTCCAGAGCCTGTCATTGGGACTGATACTGACAGCCTGCCCCATCAAGAGAGTGTGCTGCAGAAATACACTCTAGAGGAGACCATTTTCAGAAAGGAGAAGCAGAACATCACACCAATGCTGTAGTCGAGACTCCCCCTATGTTTCCCTTCCAAGAGGAGCAAGTATGAAATGTATTAGTAAATGCTTAATCTTGGAAGTTTTGTATATATTGAGTCAGTCAGCCTAGGCTAAGTTATGCTGTGGTAACAGACAACTTCCACAACTCAGTGGCTTACAAAAACGAAGATCTAGTTCTTGCTCAGGCTACCTGTCCAGCGTTGGTCAACTATAGGTCTGCTCCACGCCATGTTTACACATTGACCTTCTTGGGGATGTGGCCTTGTGGCAGAGGGGAGACAGTGGTGGAGAACCAGAAGTTGGCTCTTACTGCTTTTGTGCTTTTCCATCCATGTTTTATTAACCCAAGCAAGTCATATGCCACTCCCGAATTCAACAGGCTCAGGATGTATAGTCCTCCCGCAGGTCTCAGGGCTGATGTCAATGGGGTGGGAAAGTAGGATCCTCACCCGACCCGGGAGGAGGCTAATATAGTGAATCATAATGTACAGAATGCCCCACATTTATAGTAAGGAGTCAGGAGAGGCCACTCGGATGATCTAGTCAGCTTTCAGGTGTGCAAAAGGCTCTGCATCTGCAGGTGAAGTAAAGGATGGATCTCTACAAGCATGATTTAGTGGCTGAGGGCCTAAGGTCTAGTTTGATTTCCACCTCTGCTTGTGTAACCTTGAGTAAATTGCCTAACCTTTTTGAACCCCCAAATGGCCATATTACTATCTATCTATTAAGGCTGTTGTGAAGATTAAATCAGATTTCTGGCAGGTACATAATACATTGGAGATTTTATTATGATAAAGTAGTTCATGCTTGCCTTGGACAATTTGGAAAATTCAGAAAAATAGGAAGAAATAAATAACACTAAAGCATTTCTTGCCACCAAAAGACAGCCAGTGTTAAAATTTTGGCATATTTTCTTCAAAATATGAAAGCATGCTATTTTTAAAGCTGCAGCTGTTTCTGCATTTGGGTGGAAGGACAAGGAAGACATTTGTTTGGGAAGACACCTTAATGGGCATATTAGCTCCCCTCCCTTGCTCTCCTTGGCTAGTCTGGATGAGAAACATTGAAAGAAAAGTTTTCTGAGTTCTCTGCGTATTAATCAAACAGAAGTTTTTAGTCCTCTGTTGAAAGCAGAGAGGAAGGAAGGTTCCATTTTGGGGGCTCTGGAAACTGGGAAAAAAAGGATGTGAACACAGTGGGAAGTCTAAGAGGTTATCTGAGACAGAGATACACACAGGGAGAAAGTGAGGGGTACCCAGAGAGAGAAAGATAAAGAGGGGTGGAATGGAGAACAAGGACACATGAAGACCCAAAGAGGGACACCAGATAGGAGCCAGAGAGGAGCAGGCGCATGCACACAGACACACACACACAGACACACACACACACACACACACACACACACACACGGGCATAGCATGAAACCCAGTGACACTAGCATTAGTCAGCCTCTTCAGTGACGAGAAGCCAGGCTGATTTTGCTTGATTGGGGCCCCGCATGTCCAGCCAACCTTGGAGACTGAAGCTTGATTTTCAGCTCTTGGCATTTTCTGGCCCTTTGCTGCAGTCCCCACCCCCACCATTACTATCCTCAAACCTTCAGGATAAAAGTCTGTTTCACAAAACAGCCTGATGTTGCTGGTGCCTTGGGGAATGCAGGAGAGGGGTCCTCATCCTGAGAGGGATACATCCTTAGGTGGGTTTAGGGAGGGGAGCAGGGCACGGTGGAGCTGGGCTGAGATCTCTCAAGGGATTGACTGAGCCAACAGGAGGGTTTGGAGTACGAGGTGAGGGGCAGTCCCTAGAAAGATGAAATCCTCTTTCTCAGGGGATCCTTGAAATCTCCAAGGAGGCTTTGGATTTCTGCATTTCTGTGAGATTGAGGTTTGAGTTATATTTGGATATTAAAAAAATCTGTTAATTGATATGTATTAACTATCAAATGTAGTTAAATATCATGATAGGTTTATATTGAAATATATGTTTAACATAGTTGAAATTATACTGTCCACATATTGCATATCTTGCCTTTTTCTCTGAGCCTTCTCCCACATCATTAAAAACTCTCCACCAACATCATTTTAGGGCACTTACTTTTTAACAGCCACTGTGTGGCCCTCCCTCTGCCCACCCTCCCTGGACCTCCTCCCAGCCCCTGCCGCCCACCCTTTGTTTGATGAATTCCTCCTGGCTGAGCCAGAGGAGGGGCCCCTGACAAGGTCCCTGGTGGGCTCAATTATGGAAAACATGGCCTGAGTCACGAGATGAGCGATTGCCGCGTCCTTCCCGCCTGTGACAGGAGCCATCACGAGGATGCTTCCAGAGTGCAGGCACAATTTTGTTATTTGCCATTGTCATTAATGAAAAGATGAAATTGGAGCCCATGAGCACAACATGTAGGCAGCACCATAATTAGCCCTTTGGAAGGTGAAGGATCCACTTCAAAATAAAAGAAAATATCTTTACTCCCACAATGAAATGGCTGCAATTTTCCAGCTAATGCAGAACCTCTAGTATTTCTGTAATTACGTCCCCTAGGTCTTCTATTCAATGTAATTTTCCTTTCTTTTTCTCTGTTTTTCCTCTTTCTTTCTTTTTTACTCCTAAGCAAATTCCCTTTGATACAAAGAAGGCTCAACAATATTATCTGTAAACAGGAGGAATCAGCTCTTACCCACATGATAAATGCATTTTATTTTGAAAAGTAAAAAATAAAAGGCCAAATAATTGAGTTCTTCACTTAGTAGAGCTGTACTGTCTAAAATGCAGCCAGAACTCTGCAGGTGAGACTTAGTCCTGCTTCCTCATGAAAGGGCAGGGGCCCTGGCGGGATCCTGGGAGGTGACTGACAGCTGTGGCAGATCACAGGCAGGAGGAGGCAGCAGGGTGGTAGGGGCAGACCCCCTGGGCTCTGCCCCACAGCAGACTTTGAGACCTGGCCTCTCTGTGCCTCAGTTTCCTCACCTGTAAAATGCCTAAAAACCCCTGCCCTGCTGGCCTGTTGTGAGCATGTGGAAATGCCCAGCACAGCACCTGAATCAGGGTCAGGGCTCAGCCGTAGTAATTATTCCTCTTACCCCGGGGCCATTGAATGCGTGAGCATTTAACACGGAGAGAGAGCCTGAACCGTGGAAGACTCTTGTCTTCAGAAGACTAGATGGCTCCAGGAGTCTAGAAGATGGCCAAAGTGAGAATCTTTTGATTTTCTCAAGGAGCACGTTGAGGAGTTTTGCAGCAAACAATCCTGCCAGACAGGTGCTGTGTCCATGTCTTACACCTGAGGAGACAGAGACTTGGCAACGTGCCCAAGGCCACACATCTTGTAAGCAGCAGAGCCAAGACTTACATCCCATTCTATCCGACTGCGGAGCCTAGGCTCGTTTCTCTGCACCTTTGCTCAGATCCTGGCCTGGTTCTACCGTGCACTAATTTTCCATCTGCAAAATGGGTGTGTTGCTTGTTAAAGTGGTCAAGTGCATGGCCTTTGTTATCAGACAGACCTGAATTCAAGCTCCAGACCTCCCATCTCCCAGCTGTGTCACTTTAGGCAAGGACCTTAACATCCCCGGGCTCCATCTGTAAAATAAGAGTCCTAATTGAATGTATCTCGTAGATGCCGTGGACATAAATGAGATAGTGCTTGTAAAGCAAGTGTGTGCGGTGCCTGGCATCTTGTAAGCATCCAGTGAAATAACAGCTTTACTGATATCTCCTCCTATGCTGTTGTTGTGAAGACTCATTGAGGTCACAGACATGAAAGGCTTTATAACTTGGGAAGTCTAGATCCACACTGGCCCTTATGACAAATTTTGTTTCACCAGCTTCCACGTCCCTCCTGGTAATAATGGCCTTTGTAACCCAGTATGAGAAAACCAACCCTATACCTCTTAATGCTCTCAGCTCTGAACTGTCCCCAGAACTGAGGGAACAGTTACCGTTTGAAAATGTTTGCATGAGGCTCAGGAGCCAGTGCAGAGGCTTAAGCAACAATCCCCCTTCTGATTTGTTTCCCTGCAGATCCTGGTCAAACAGAGTCCCCGGTCCCTCAGCACAGGCAGCCCTGAGACCTCTCAGGGGCAGGGGGAGGGGAGCAGCTGATCTGTGATTAAAAATTCACTGCGGATCATCAGCCAACACATCATGCCCTTCGGGAAGACTGAAAATTGACTGCAGTGTCAATTTACTGCCCCAGCCTGGGAATCTGCGCCCTGATCTGGGGAAACAGAAATCAGTCTCTCTGTTGGATCCAAGAGTCAGGTGGTGGTGGGAGGTCAGACCAGGTAGGGCTGGAAGGGAGATATGACAGTCCTGTCTGGGCCAGGATTTTTTCCTTCCTCCCTCCCTTTCTTCCTCCTTCCTTCCCTCCTTCCCTCCCTCCTTCCTTTCCTTTCTTCCTCCCTTCCTTTCCTTTCTTCCTCCCTTCCTTTCTTTCTTCCTTCCTTCCTACAAATAATTCTTGAGTCCCAATTCAACCAGGTTGTGGTCTAGGCTCTGAGCCAGAAAATGAGTCTGACCCAGCTCTGGCCTTGAGGGGTACAGAGAAGTAATGGACAATGACACTCATTGATCAGCCATGACAGAGGTAGGCACAAGTGCCATGGGAGCCCAGAGTGAAGCTCAGCCTTGATGGTGAGGGTGGGGGTTGGGAGGATGCCCAGGAAAGACTTCCAGAAGAAATGGCATCTGAGCTGAGCCTTAAGGAGTGTTGGACAGACATGGGTGGGATTTAGAAGAGCCTAGACAATGGCCAAGTGACACCTGGGAGATACAAATAATTCAGCATGAGTGGAGAGAGGAGTGGCAGGACAGGGAGAGCAAGGATGGAAAAGGTAAGGCCAGAGAGGCAATCTGGGGCCGGGCATGGAGCATCCTATAAGCCAGGCGGTGGTGAGAAGAATGAATCAGACAGATCTGTGGTGTGTCTGACGGCCTCAAACCCTAACTCTGTCATTTAGCAGCTGTATGGCTGTAGGCCAGTTCCTCACCTATATAAATGGGAATTCCAACACCTACCTCATAGAGGTGGATCTCCAAGCCAGTGTCTGGCCCATTTGGCCACAGCAAATAGTATCTCATTCTTTTCCCCACATATGGGAATTGGAGAGAACTTGAGACAGGAAACCAGGCAGGTGAATGTCTGGCCAGTCATCCTTTCCTCCCTGAGAATCATCTATTGCCAGGCCTTTGAAACTCACACTGTAGCTGGAACCATAGAACCCATAGTCCCCCAGTGGACTCCAGGTTCTGGTCTCTCTTTGGGGTGTGAGGTTGCAGAGGAGCCCTCTGTCTGTGCAGCCAGGAGGCAGAACAGTCCTCAGCCCTCTGGTGTGTGGACACGGGTGAGGCCCTCGCCTTAGGGGGAATGGATGTTCACAGGCTGGTGAATGTGTATGGGTTTCCTTTACATCCTCTCGCTAGAACAAAGGATCTTTGAAAGGACCTACACGGTGCACTAGAGCACCCAGCAGGAGCGGGCACAGAGCTCGGTAGGTGTTGGTTGAATGAATGCATGAACATTCTGCTTCTCCTCATTTTCTGGCCTGGCCAGGTGATGCCTGGCCCTGCTCGGTACTGTAGGAGGCCCCACGTCATGGGGTCCAGGGAGGTTATCCTGGGAAGCAGGTCTTCCCATTGCCCTCCAATGTCCTACTCCCATCTGCACCCAGAGAAGATGGCAGGCTTGGCCAAGGGCGTGGGGGTTTGCTCCATTGTCTCAGAAGGGCCCCTTTCCAGGCTCTGGGTAGCAGTGTGCCACCATGTCACATGACTGAGGTCTGGGACAGACAGTTGGTGGGCTAGGGCTTCCCAGAGCCATCAGAGGTCACATCCTACAGCTTCGACTTTAATGTTCTAGAAGCCATCTTTACTCTCACGCTTCCAACAGTTCAGCTTCATCTCAGGAGGCCTGCCCTGAACTCTCCTGGCCTCCTTCCCCTTTTTCTAGCACAGTTTCCAGACCACACTTGCACTGGGACTTGGTGTGATCTCGAAGTAATAACTCCAGACCAGAGCAGATCAGAACATGTTCCCCGCCCCAAGCCTTGGCCCTCCATCATCCCACTACAACCGCCTCCCCAAAGTGACCGTCCCCTACAGTGCCAGTTCACCTGTGTGAGCACAACCCTCCCACAAGGCAGTGGGGTGCCAGCAGGCAGTCCTCCCGGCGCCATTTTACTTGTGGGCAGACAGGCTCCGAGAGGTCAGTTAGACAGCCAGGTTCACACAGCTGCCAAGAGGCACGGCTGTGGCCCCTCCCCCTCCTCCAAGCCCACTGTCCACACCACTGCACAACACTCACCTTTCTGTTCTGTTTGGATTGTGGGAGGGAAAGACAGTGATTTAGATTTATATTTCATTATTCCTTTAAGGTTTATCACAGTGCTGTGCACATACTAGAGACTGAAGGAAAGATTTCCTGGCAAAAAAGATCCAAAGTCTTTAGTCATTGATGATACAATCACAGATTGCATTCCTATTCCATGTGAGGCAGTTAACACGGCGATTTAGTACATAGACTATGGCGCCAGTTGGCCTGTGTTCCAAACCCAGTTCTACCACTGGCTGTGTGACGTTGAGCAAATTGTTAACCTCTCTGTGCCTCAGTTTCCATATCTGTAATTTTGTGATAATTGTGTTATATGATTGTTGTGACTAAATAAATTAATAGGTATAAACACTTACAACAGAGCCTGCATTTTATTAAGTGCTATACAAGTTTAAGTTGTTATAGCTAAAAATATTGGGTGCTCATTCTCCAGCTTGACTATTCTGGAAAAGCATGATAAAAGAAAAACAGTAGCTGGATACTGTTCATTCGAGAGGTTTTGAGGCCTGGGCAATCGGTTTGAGGGTATTTTAACAACTTTGCTGATTAGTGAAAGAAAAATTGATCAGCAGGCCAAACTTTTCCAGTCCTGCCCAGGTGCAGATTTGGTTATAACTGTGGCTTAAGTCAGAAGCTCTGGCTGTCCCAAGAAGCACAGGCGGCCTCAGCGCCCGGCCCCTGGGCCCAAGCTCATTTGCATGTCTGCATTCAAGTCAACGAAACTAACAAGTCAAAGCAATGAGGAGGGCAGAGAAAGTCAGGAAAGTCTTTCCTCCCCTGCATCTAAAAGAAGAGTAGAGTCCCTTAATGGAGGTAGTGAATTTGGTCATCCATTACTTTAGGACCACCACTAACATAAACAAATAGATCTCACACCCCCAAGCAAGGCAAATGCCTTGACAAATTCAAAGAACAAGAAGGCAGTCTTGACATCCAGTGCAGTGGCTGGCGTTTTTAAATAAATGGATAATTTTATGAAACAGTATGCTAGCTAGCAAATCTTATGTCCAGCTTCTACAAAACACTGAAAGAGATATTTCCCCTGTGTCCCTACTTCCCCCATTCTAGAATGCTATTTCATGGCTGGGTGGAGGCATCTGGGCCTTCTCCTGCTGGAAGGCCAGTGCTCTGCTGGTACAAAAAAAGCCAAGATAATCGCAATGGGTGAGAACAGTTTGGAGTACGTTCTTCCCCTCCCGCTTTTAGATCTGTGGCATTCATGCCACGCCCACCCCACTCAGTGTCTGAGCCCAGGCACAGAGCTGGTCCTTGCCAGGAGAGCACCCTATGGGATGGTGCGCCCAGCTCATTACAAAATTGTGCTCCGTTTGTGCTGTTTGCGGTGGTGCTCACATTCATAAATCCAAACCAATAAAGGCAAGGAGGGAATTCTTTAGGAGGGAGCAGGGATTTTCCTTCCACTGCAGAGAAGTCAAGACACACGCATTTGCTAATACCTGCTTCCCCGGCCACCACATCTCAGCCCGACTTCCACCTGGGTAGCTCCATGGCCTCACTGGGCTGTAAGGGGGTTCATTTTTGTTAATTTTGCAACCGACAATTTCTCCACTGGTTTAAGCAGCCTGCAGACTATGATTTGTTAGTTCTCATTAGAAGGGAAAAGGTGTCGCCCCGCTCCCCTCGGCTTTCATAAATCACATTTTCAGGTGGCTTTAGCATGCGAGAACATTTCTGAGCACAGGGTCTGACGTGAATAATCCCCGGGATGTGGCTCTGTGTTGGGCTGCTCTTGGAGCACTGCTACGATCCCATCTGCGATTCACCAAACATTCGTGCTGAGGCACAGACAAAGGTGAATTAGTTCCAGACAAAAATGCATCAATGCTCTATTGAGTAGTCAATTATTAAACACATAATGGAATCCGTGGTTGGCAAGGCATTCCGAGGATGTGCCACGTTTGCACAATTTCTATCAGGAAAGGAAGGCCGGCTTGTCGTTTTTGAAAAATGGAACAGTTCAATGGTATTTAAGGTAAACTTGGAAATACACATCTTTCCTTAGAGGTGAGTGTGAGATTTCTGTTCACTAATCACATTTTCTTCCTTTTCTCCCTTGAATTAGACCCTGCAGTAGTCAGCTCTTGAAACTCAGCAGTCAGCAGTTCTGGAGGGGACAAGTTGGGTGGATTGTCCAAACTGGTATGCCGTCCAACAATCTTTATAGTTTTGGTTTGTTTTGGCCTTTATTCAACTTATGCGTGAATATGGGTGTGAATGTTCTGAAATTCATAGGGTTTCAAGCAAAACAGTGCACTGTGCAGCTTGCCTTCCTACCCCGTATCCTTGGTCTCAAATTCTCAAATGGATGCAAAGTCCCATCTACGAGGGGTTCTTGTCAATCTAGGCTGGCTTCCACACTGCCTCAGGCCACCCTGGGATGCGAGAGGCTATTCAGTGGTTTGGATTCAGAGTACTGCCCTTGTAGGCTAAGCTGGACGCTTGGAGTAGAAACATGACATGATTTCTCCTTTCTCTCATCATTGCCTTCAACTGGGTATTTTGATTCTTTCTTTTCTATCCTTAGCAACATCTTGGGCAGGGTCCCTCACTTTTCTGTCACTTTCAGTTATTAGAAGTTGAGTCCAGTTAAAAGTTGCAATCTGAAACTCCATTTAGTTCTCATCTCCTCCTGCAGGGAAGACTGTACCATGTGCTATGCTCTGAACGTTTGTGTCTACCCCAGAAGTCATACGCTGAAATCCTAATTCCCAAAGGTGATGGTGTTAGGAGGTGGGCCTTTGGGAGGTGCTGAATTCATGAGCGGGGAGCCTTCATGAGTGGAATTAGTCCCTTTTAAAAGAGGCCCCACGGAGATACCTCCCCACTTCTATCATGTGAGGATACAATGAGAAGTCTGCAACCCAGAACAGAGCCCTCCACTGACCGTGCTGACACCGTGACCTCAGACTTCTGGCCTCCAGAACTGAGAGAAATAAGTTTCTGTTGTGTATAAGCTGGGCCTAGGGCTGAGGGCAAGGAGGAGAAAAAGAGGGGGCAGGTCTTCCCTCACCCCTGATGACTGGTCAGTGGAGGGAGGCAGGTGCTGCTGGCCTCACTGAGGTTTGGTGCAGTACTGATTCTGGCTGGAGCCAGTATGGTGGTCCCCACATCAATGGTGTACATGGGCTTTGGGGACAGTGTTCAGCTTCCCCCTAGCTGAGGATTTCTCCAGACAGCGAAAAGCAATATTTCCTTTATTTCATCCATGGTCCATGTTTCTAAGACCCCTTTCTGGGTGGGACGTGGATCACGGTCTCACTTGGGCCACTGGTTTCCTGGGCAGCCCATAGCTTCTGCGTGCTCCTCTAACCTCAGTGCTCCTCTTGGGGTCATGAGGAGGAGGGGTCCTCTCCTGCACCAGCCACAGGTCACATGTGGTGGTGGACTCTCTACACCATGATCCTTACTTACTCTGCTGCTGTGGGCTGCTACAGACAGCCTCCCACCTTCGGAAATTTCTAGCAGAGAAGCAGGCTGTAGCCTCTGTCTACATATATACTCCAAACTGCAGGGAACACATGTCAAGCTTTCCCCAAAATTCCTCACCAGCCTCTGCGTCATCCAGCATCAGCACTGGAGGGGCCTGCGAGTACATGCCCACCGAGCCACTAATGGTATGCAATGCCAGCTCTCCCCTCTTGCAGGCTCTTCAATCTCCATGAGTCCACCTCTTGAAGTCTCACGTGCCTGTCTTTAGCAAGGAGGTGTCATCCTCTTCTCCACCGACCTCTAGTCTTCTTAGGACAGTCCTCCCCAGCCATATTAGATAGACGGTAAAGGACAGGGTGGTCCATGGCTGGAGGTAGCAGGTTTAGTTCTGCCATTTCCCCCAAGCCCTGGGGTGGAGTGGAGTTGTCTGGCTCTAGTTGCTTTGGGTTCACTTTAGAATATAGGGTCCACAGTAACTCTGTTCCCCCAGCATGAGGCTTTGCTGACAGTCCTGAATCCACTGGAAGAATCCACACTCAATATTTTGTTACTAGTATGTGTATTTGTGTTTTTCTGATTTCATTGGATTTTCACAGGGTCACATGACCCAACAAAGATTAAGAGCTATTGAAATATATGATGTCTGAGGGGCTTCTGGTTCTCAAAGATTCTGATTTTAGTTGGAACTGAGGTGTGCTTGTGTTTCAACACTAACTGCGAAGGTTGGTAAGAAGAGGCCACCCTTCCTGCACCTGTTCCTGCGGCAGAGACTCAAGGTTGGATGACTGTGAGGCTCTGTAAGGAAGTTCTGGAAGGAGGTCCCACATCTAGGGGAGACCCCACGCCTCTGAGTAGGGGCAGGGTCTCTGTAGTCAGGGAGGTTACGGCTAATGTGCCCCGCCCCCCCCTCGAAACAGGTTAGTCAGGAGTGTGCCTCCACGAGGGTGTGTTCCATAGTAGGCCTGAGAGATGGCACTGTGGGACTGCCACATGGCGGGAGACCAGGAGACAGAAGAAGGCACTCTGGCAGACTCCACACAGAAGTTGAGGAAGTAATGCGTTCTGAGGTGAATTGTTTCCAGTCCTGCCACTTCTTGTTTACTTATCCCAGAATGTTCAATGAAGCCTAACCCATGGGCCCATTTCCGGACTCAGCTCTACCTCCAGGCATGAGGGAAGGGCCTTCGTATCTGAGTAGTCCTCTCTCTTCTCTTACCCCATACACCTCCCCTAGACACTAGCGTGGGGGCAGCAACTGTTCTTAGTTCAAGTTTCTTAGGGTAGGCCAGGCTACACTGTGGTAACAAATAAATCCCCAAATCTCAGTGGCTTAGCACAACGAAAGTTTATTTCTCACTTAAATAAAGTCTGCTGTGGGTCAGCAAGGGCTAGCCTCCACCTGGTGACTCAGGGCCCCAGACTTCCTCCATTTGGGATGCCGCCATCTTAATGTATGTTCTCTAAGATCTCCATGGCAGAGGAAGAGAGGAATGGAGCAGATCTCTTCCTGAGTCAACCTTGGATGCCTGGGCTTTAATTTCCTTAATGAATGCTGCATTTATTCCCAGGCACTCTAGACATTTGTCATGTGCAAGGGATATTTCTACCTCCACAATAGATTATTGTAATGTACTTGCCCAATAATGTTACACTGAGTTAGGACTAGACTTACCTGAGCTGCACTAGATCTGGTACTGACACTGTGCATTTATACAGCCCTGTTATTTTCCAAGAGCTTTCAGATTTATCATCTCATTTCACTCCTTCAACATCTTCCTGAGGAGGGGAGCTTCCTCCCTGCACTGTCCAGTTGGAAAAGCCGGGTTCAGCAGGACTCTGCCTCACCTGTGCCTCACAGGTGTGGCTGACCCATCCAATGGTCCAATGGCACAGTGAAATTAGGGTGACAACAGATGGATGGAACCCTCGTGTCCTTCTTGGACCCTCCCTCTCCTTTCTTTCTCCCACCTCCTGCCCAGGCTGTCCCAGGTTATCTTTCTTCTTCACCTGTCTGGAACCTGTTCTTTTGTGCTCACTGCCACCACCCTAGATCTTACAGGAACCTGAGGATCCACTTTAATAATGTAGTAATAATTCAGTCAACTCCCACTGAATACTTGATGATTGGATCCTAAGTGGAGCATACAGTTTGAGGTGGGGTGAATGTATCTTTTCTTAAAATTTCCAGAAGAGAAGTTTTTAAGGCTGTTTAGAATGTGTTAGAACTGTCAAAAGTAAGAAATTTGGCATTTTAAATTGTGAAATATAAATCACAGCTTGTTTGGTATGAAACAATATAAAATTGTAATTTTTGAAAAAAAAAGAAGAAATAAAAGTAGAGACTCTGTGTTAAACAGGGTAGTTTACACACATGCATTTATCCCTACTCCCTCTTGAGACACCAATAAAATGGCAGAAGAAAGGAATACAAATGGTATAAATCTGCCAAGACAGAGAGATTAGGAGCAAAGATGACAGTGGGTAAGAGAGACCAACGAATAGGAAGATAGGATGCGGGTGGTGGAGACAGCTGAAATGCATGTGTCTGCAGCTGCGCTGCCTATGAAGATCTGACTGATTCACACCCAGGGGGTTCAAGGATGGGAAGGCCCAGGTACCTCGGGACACAAGAGTAAGAGTTGAGACAGGTAGATGGAATATAAGTCTGTGTTAGGAGACGGGAGACCCCCAGACTTCCTCTTTGGTTGGCTATGGGAGATAGCTCTACTGGGGAAGAAACTCTACCGGGGAGGCCTTGAACTCAGGACATTTGATACAAAGAAGAGGGGGCTCTGGGGATGGTGTTGAAAACAGAGGAATCTAGTCAATGTCCGTAACTGACTGGGGAGAGCCCAGCCCCTTTCCTTTGCTCAGCTCCCACAAGAATGCTGACTGCCTAGCTTGTAACCCCCATGTAGAAGTCAGGAAAAGTATTCCAGACTGGAGAACAGAAAAGTGAAAAAAGGACAAAAAAATATTAGAAAGAAAAAGAAAATTATGGACTCAATGGACAAGGTCTAAATCTAATTAATAGGAGTTCCAGAAAGGAAGAACAGAAAAGATTGGTGGGAGGAAATTACCAAAGACGTAATAAAAGTATATTTCCCAGGCTGAAGGACTTGAGTTTCAGATAGAAATGGCCTGTCATAAGCCCAGCACAGTGGATGAAAAATGACCCACTCCAAGGCCAGAGCACGAGAGATGAAGCTAAGATCCTAGAAACTTTCAGAGAGAGAGAGGGAAGGAGGGAGGGAGAGGGAGAGGGAGAGGGAGAGAGAATGAATCATATAAAAATAAGTGGGAATCAAAATGGCATCAGACTTCTTAACAGCAACCCAGGATGCTGGCAGATAAGGAGCAATCCTTCAAAATCCTTAGGGGAAATGTTTTCCAGTCTAGAATTCTCTGCATGGCCAAACTGTCAAGGATAAAACATTGGCCTCTCATGCGCATTTTTTAGAAGGGTGTGCACCACAAAAATGAAGGAGTTGAAGGAAACAAAAAACCATGGAATCTAGGAGACAGAGGAGCCAACACCAAGAGAGGTGAAGGGGATTTGCAAGCCAATGACAAAGGATGTCCTGGGTGACAGCTGTGGAGCAGCTCTAGAGAACAACTTTTCAGACTGAGCTGGAGGATGAAGGGATCCAGGGGAGATGTTACCAGAAAAAAAGTGGAATGTAGGGAAGATCTCATACATTTAACTGTAATGAGAATTGTTTTACAGCTGGGTCAACGTTTAGCATGAATTAGTGATTTGATGCTCAGAAAACAAGCAAATGAAAAGGTAAAGCACTTTCAACTTCAGCAAAAATGAAAATGTGTACAGGACAATACATGTAATTATAATACACTATGTGTCTCAGTCATGAACAATATTTATGTTGTTCTAGAAATGTGCACACAGTAGTAATTCATCTGAAAATTGTGATGTGATTCTACTGGGGGGCTGGGGAAGAAAGACCGTGGGATGGCAGGGGGAGAGGGTGGGAGTGAGAGAGGACTCAGACCTCACCCTTTGTAGCAGAAGTTGATGGATATTGCCTAAAACAGACCAAGGACTCGCATTATAAGTGTCTTACTTAGCAAGATGAAGGCACATATCAGGAAAAACATGCAGAAGAGCTGGAATTTTTTTCCACTGAGGAGCAGAGCTGGAGTATGAAGGGTGGTGAGGACATCAGACGGGGCAGATTTAAGTTTTGTGGTGCCCGAAACTTACAAAATTTGGGGCCCCTCTAAGAAAAAGAATTACAAATACAAAATCAGGAACAAAGATTTAGGAGGGGTTTGTCAAAATGAGGGGCTTTGAAGATTAAGCATCCATCGCTTCCTGGTGCAGCCACCTCTGAAGTCAGGAGACTGTCATTGTAAACTTCATGGCATTATTTATTGCTTAATACCATGTATATGTATTATTTTATATACATTAAAAAAAAGGAAAAACAATGAACACACTGCTAAAACCCAACTAAGGATGTCACTTGAATTAAACCATTTCTACTTGGCTTTACGTAGTGCTGTTGGGACTAAACCCATCTGTGCTTGTTGATACTTGCCCACCTCTTTGCATTGCTTGGTGCATGAAGAAGTCCTTCCTTTTCCATATGAAAAGTTTTTTTGTGTGTGTGAGGAAGACCAGCCCTGAGCTAACATCCGTTGCCAATCCTCCTCTTTTTGCTGAGGAAGACTGGCCCTGGGCTAACATCCGTGCCCATCTTCCTCTACTTTACATGGGACGCCGCCACAGCGTGGCTGACAGGCAGTGCGTCGGCGGGCGCCCGGGATCCGAACTCGCGAACCCCGGGCTGCCAAGTGCGGACTAAACCGCTGCGCCACTGGGCGGCCCCATATGAAAAGTTTTAAAGCGAATTTTCTCATAAAGCTTTGTGCTTGCTTAGCCAACAGCCCTAGTGCTAATATGTTAAAAAATCTGTCTCCCTTCTTTCACTCAGCCCTGCTCCCAAGGTTCAGTTGGGCAAGGTTCCTTGACAGGACAACCCCCTTTAGCTCTAGCAGCCGTCACCGGGGTTGGGCCAGTTTCCCTGAGGAGCTCTTGTTTCAGGGAAAAGCTCAGTTGGCACCTTAGATGCCCTGTTTCAGTGGGCAGAGCTCAGACCAGAATTTAGGGTAGTGGGAAGAAGGGAGGCATCAGATGGCTGCAAATTTTTTGACAGAGCCTCTGCCAGAGGACCCCTGCATCCTGCTTCCAGCACCCCTAAAGTCATCTCAAAAGAAGGCCATCATTTTGTCAGAATGGTTCAGTTGTGTTTGATTATTCGAAACGCTTCAGCCACATTCAATAGCCATGCTCTGAACACCACATGTGGGCAGGACACTGTGCAAGGCCCCGCACTGGAGGAACACTATTAGAGGGACCCCAAATGAGTAACACCTGGCCCTGCCCTTAGGGAGTCTGTGACCTAGGGCTCAGGCTTGCCTGGTTCAGCTCAGCCTTGAAGCTGCCCTCCACCTCCCGGTGCTAAGAGGACCCTTCTGTGTGCCAGCCTCTGCTCTCAGAGTCGGGGATTCACACGCAGAGAGGAGAGATGCAGTTCTGACCTCTAGGAGGTCACCGTCTTGTCCTTGCTAACTGGTCCCTGCTTCTGAGAAAGCTGCAATCCGGCTGTGAACATAAAGACACCTGTTTAAATCTGGTGCTGGGTGGAAGGGAATTCAGAGAAGGCAAAGAAAGTGCCTAAAATTAGGGAATTTCTTGTAGTTAGGAGTTTTGTCCTTTTTCTTTGCCCAAGATTTGTTAAATGTACAAACAAATGAAGAAAAAATATCAAGAGAACAGACGTTCACTTATTATAGGCATTATTGATCAGATAAACTTGAACTTGCCATCACTGCAGTTTTCCCTCCTCCTGGGGCAGGTGCTTGCTGTGTCCTGAGCCAGGGATGCCTGAATGACTTCTATTAAATCATTAAGAGCCAGCCTGGGGGCCTTCCTCCAGGAAGCCTTCCAGGACATCCAGAGTGAGCCAAGCCCTTCCACTGTGCCCCCAAACCTCATGCAAGACCCCCTATAAAGATACAGATCACATAAGACAGAAACTGCCTGTTTCCCCACCAGACTGCGATCAAGGTCAGGAAACGGTCTGCTGAATGCTGTGGTGCCTGGTCCGTAACCTGGCACGTGGGAGATGCTCAGTGGATGCTTCTGATAGTCTGTGACCTCCTGCCCTTGTGTGCAAAACTGACCTTCTTCAGGCTGGCTGGGTGATGTGTGGAGGTGAGGGAAGAGGCAGGCAGGTGGAGGACTGGGGGGCACAGAAGCTCTGCCTGGGTGTGAGTCATTTCCAAATTTGTTACCTTTAGACCAAGTTGGGTCTCTGTCCCAGAGGCAAGTGCCACTTCTCCTCGCTCCCAGGCTGGTTCCCACTTTGCTTGCATGGCTGTAAGAAAGATGCCCAGCACTGCTGCCGCCCCCCCGCAACATGTCTGGTGAGGAATGGGTGTTCAAAAATCCTTCTATGTTGCAGCATAGAAGCTTAAACATGTCTTCCCAACAGTTCATGTCTGTCCCTCTGGCTGTCTGAGCATCTGTTTTTTTCCATCTTAACTTTGGAGTAGTGTGGAAAATATGATACAATTTGGGGCATGGGAGTCAAAAACAATTTAAAATGCGACTGGATTAAAATATTTACTAACCCCAACATAATTGAAAGTCATCTATTTAATAGAGAAAGGGTTAAAATCCAAGCAGGCAAATAAACTAACTTAAAAATGGGCAAAGAATCTGAATAGACAGTTTCCCAAAGAAGATATACAAATGGCCAATATGCACATGAAAAGATGCTCGACATAATTAGCTATTAGGAAAATGCAAATCAAAACCACAATAAGATACCATTTCACACCCACTAGGATGGCTGTAGTCAAAAAGGCAGATAATAAATATTGGTAAGGATGTGGAGAAGTTGGGAACCTCATACACTGCTGGTAAGAAAATAAAATAGTACAGTCCCTTTGGAAACAGTCTGGCAGCTACTCAAAATGTTAAACATAGAGTTACCATATGATCCAGCAATTCCACTTCTAGGTGTGTGCCCAAGACAAATGGAAACATGTCCATACAAAAACTTGTGCTCAAATGTTCACAGCAGCATTATTCTTCATAGCCAAAGAGTGGAAACAACCCAAACGTTCATCGGCTGATGAATGGATAAACGAGATGCAGTGTGTACATTCAACGGAATATTATTTGGCCATAAAAAGGAGTGAAGTTCTGATAGAAGGTACAACACGGAACATTATGCTAAGTGAAAGAAGAATCACCAAAGGCCACGCATTGTATGATTTCATTTATATGAAACGTCCAAAGTAGACAAATTTGTAGAGACAGAAAGTAGATAGTGGTTGCCTAGGGCTGGGGGAGGGGGAATAGCCAGCGGCTGCTAGTGGCACAGGCTTTCTTTCTGGAGTGGTGGCAATGTTACAAAATTGATTGTGGTGATGTTTGCACAACTCTGTGGATATGCTAGAAACCATTGAATTGTACACTTTAAGTGGGTGAATTGTATGGTATATGAATTATATCGCTGCAAAGCTGTCATTAAAAAAAAATGTGAGCAGGACATCTCTCTGCAACCTGCCCTGACTCCATAGCCTCCCTCACCATGGAATTCACATGCGGGCTTCTCCCCAACAAGGCTTTGTCCATGCCCTGGGGTTCCTGTCAGGTGTTAGGCCAGTCTTTCCCATCAGGGCTGTGAGTTCTTTGAAGGTAAATTTGGTACCTTCTGCCTTGACTCTCCCACTGAAATAAACAGTGGTGAGCACCAGGAAGTTCACTTGTTGATTGATTGGTAAATCCTGAGAAATTGATGAATGTCTCTTAAAATGCAAGGAGGTAATAGAGAAACAACTCCCTACACCTGCCATAATCAACAGGTGGTGCCTGTGTGTGTGTGTGTGTGTGTGTGTGTGTGTGTGTGCGCGCACGCGCGTGCACGCACACGCGCATGCATGCTTGAACAAAAAAAAAGAATGTTTGCGTGTTTGGGTGGCAGCTCTTCATACCTCTCCAGTCCTTTTAAAGCTGATAGGCAGGTGAGTGAAGAGGGAGAGGAGGGCAGCAAGGAATGGAGGGACCTGCATTTTAATTCCAGCTCAGCTGATACCGGGCCTGCTGCTTGGGTTCTGGGACTCAGCTGCCCACCTGTGAGAGAAGGGGCTAGAGGTTAAGCCTCGAGGTGCCTTGTGGCCTGGACACCATGTGACTGAGTCTGGGGAAATGTCATGATTGAGGTCTGGAATATCAGCTCTGCCACGAGCTTTCAAAGGTTTAAATACATTTCCATCCCTGGGCTATCACTTTCCTACCTGTACTCACCTGCCTCGGGCTCTGTCTTCCTCAGCAGTGCACTTCTGGATGGAAGCACACCCAGACTGAGGCCTTGGGCCCCAGCTATGCTGGTGCCACATTTACCTGAGTCAGGGATGTTGCGGAGTATCTCCTTTCCCTTCCACTCCCTGATCCTGACTTGAATTTTCACTTTCCCTCTGGCCCAAAGAAGAAAAGACAGTGTTGTGATTAGAGCAGACAGTTGGGGAGGTGGTGGAAGAGGGGGAGGAGCAGGGGGGGGAGGGGACGGGGGAGAGGAGGAGGCATAGGAGGTGGCTGAGGAGGAGGAGGGGGATGAGAAAGCCCCAGTGGCCAGTGCTACAGAGAGATAGGGCACAGGGTCTGGAATTGGCAGCAACATCTGAAGAGGGATTCGAGGAGGGTCGGGGGCAAGAGCAGCCATAAAGTTGTGGGCATCAGTCAGCTATCCTTGGAGCCACTTTGGGAGGATGCCACAGCAGCATCTACTTTGGGATCCTGGATGGCAGCAGGCCCCTGTCTTTATCCCTGGAAAGAAACATCTTTCCACCTGCCCGGAGTGGTCTTTGTGTGTGCCGATGTATCCTGCCTCCATAGGGTCTTATCTTCTAGTGACATCATAATAATAGCAATCATTCCCACGTTTTCAGTATCAAGTACTGCAATTCATTACCATATCCCCACCAGGCGGTTATTGTTATCCCCTCTTTACAGATGGAGAACCAGAGTTTAAGACACTTACAAACTCCGCAGAGCCCGGGTGCATTTTCCTCTGACGACCCAGCCCCTTCCACCCTGTGATGCTGTACTTCAGTGACCGGATCTGGGCCCCTCCTCCCCACCACACCCACCACTTGTGTACGAGGGCACTCAGTCAGTATTCACTGACATTTTAGCTTTGACCTGGACTTGATCCTGAAGAGACAAGCCTCCAAAAAAAGAATCACCCTAGGGTGTGTCCCTGAAGGGTCTCATTCACTGCTCCCAGCAGAGCAGTGGGCACTGCAGGAGGAACAACCTCTCAATTGGCTGATCCCCCTTTGCACTCCTGGGAATAAGTGTCAGCTGCAGGAGGGAGGCACCTAGGGCTTTAGCGTCAAGCCAATACCGTATTCCCAAACAGTCCTCTTGAGCCCATGTCTCTGCTGCCACTGGCTACCTCCCCTGGGAGGGGGCTGCAGTCAACAGCCATTTGGCTGGAGCCGGTCAGATTTCACACGTGCTCACTCTCCGTGGCTACATTCTCTGCTATCAATAAAAGAGTCTGTCAAAACACTTGTTAAGACTATTTTTAAAAAGTCCCATTTAGCATTGAAGCGATGCCAGAAATGCAGCCTATAAAGAAAGACGACAAATGATCGCTTCCTCTTCCAATTCTGTCCGAGGCCTGAAGCTGGAAGACCTACTGCAGAGTCTATTCTTGGACGTTCAAGACAGAAGTTTCTTTTTTTTTATTATTTTAAAAAATGCCAACCAAAATGTAATGTTATTAGCGCTTGTTGGGAGTCAATGGATAGTATGTGAGCAATGAGGTACATTCCGATCAACAGAAGAATTGTCATTATGGAGATACAGGCAGAGGGTTATGGTAATGTATATGTATTGATATAGATGAACGTCAATCTCTTATTGAACACCACCTTCCAGCACTGTTTATGGGGCAGCTATGGTGCGCTAAAGACCCACAGGCAGTGTATGATGAAGGGCCCGGATAATAATGGCAAACACTTCTGTAGCACTAATACTGTGCCAGACACTGTTTTAAGTAGTGCTTTTCATATTTATATCATTTAGTCCTTATAATCACACTGGTAGGTCAGTATTATTATTGTCTCCATTTTACAGATAAGGAAACTAAGGCTCAGAGAGGTTAAGTAACTTGCCCAAGGTCACGCAGCTAGTGTATGATAGAGCTGGGATTCTAAACTCAGGCAGCCAGGCTTCAAAGTGTGGATTCTTAACCCCTGCACTGCCTGCCTCTCAGATGCTCGGATGCATGCTTGAGGTCAGGCTGCCAAGGTCAGGGGAGGCTTCCTGGGGGCAGTGGATGGAGCCAGCTTCGGCATGTGAAAGGGGGCATCCTGGACATCCTCTGACCCTTCCCTGCTTTCTGCCCCCACTGTGCCACGTGCTCTCTCTTACTGTTTTGCTGACCACACTGTCCCCAGTCTTCGTGTCCTGGGCCTCTCATCCTCATCTCTTCCCCTCCACGGCTCTGGGAGAGCAGAAGCTCTGCCTTTGTCTCCTCTGTGCCCCGGGCCCCCAGCCCAGCGAACCTGGCTGAATGGAGTTGTTGATGGGAGATGGAAAGGAGGGGCAGTCACGTGAACAAGAGTATGGCAGTGGGAATGAATGGGAGTCCGCAGAGGATCTGGAGGGAGCAGAGGGTCCCCAGGGAGTCCAGGTCAGAAAGGCCAGATGGTGGAGGGCCTTGAATGCAAGGGAGGAACAAAATCCAGCAAAAGCAGAGTCACTCTGTGGCAAGCAGGCTTCAGGTGGGAACAGTTCTGGGGATTGAAACTGCCCCTGAGGCCGCAGGGAACATTGGAGGAGTCTAGGCCATGGACCGCCACCTGCAGACAAGAGCCTGGGGAAGACCTCTCTGAGGGGAGCCTTCAAGGAACACAGGCAGGAGGCTCAGAGGAGAAATCAGCAAAATCAGAACAAACTCTAAATCAATTAAAAACTCATGGGAACTTGGCATTCTGTGAAAGAGGTGGCGACTCCAGCGGTTGTTGGGGACACTTACTGCAGTGGCCCACCCAGCCTTTCCTCCCTCCCCGTGCTGCCTTGAAGAGAAGGCTGGGGGCTCTGTCCAAAGTCACCAGTTGACTGTGTCCTGTTGGTCCCCATCAGCCCCGCACAGTGTTTCTCATCACAGTTGTCTTTCTCATTACATCGGCTGAGCCAACAACCCTTCATCTTGTCCCCAAGGCTGCAGTTTCAGACATGTTTCCCTCTTGAGCAGGGAACCAAACTCTTTTATCTCACTCCATCATGCTGGAGTGGGGAAAAGAATTGCTCACCCTCAGCAAAATTGATGCAAATGCCAACTCTGATTTGAAAACAGCCCTGTCATTGGAAGTTGAGTTTCTCTCTTATAAGCTCCTCTTGAGTTCCGAAGGGAAGTAGAATAATCATTTATAAGAATAAAGAAATCATTTTCCCGGTCTGACAGTGTCTGCTTTCCAGCACGCTCAGCTCCGAAGCAGGTGCTGAATCCCAGGGCTTGGTTTTGCTAACAGACCCCCTCCTTTAAGTGCTGGGATCTTTTAGCATGGGAAGCCCACTGCACACTCCTAGCTAGTAACTTCAAGGCACAGCTGAGGGCTCCTTGTCGATTTTGCACACACCATTCCCTCATCTTTTGCTAGGCTGTCCTCACCTAATCTGGAATGTCGCCTCTCTCGCCTCAGCCCTAGAGCGAGTGCCACCCCTGGCACTAGTAAGAGTAACTATTATTTACAAAGCACTTGCTGTGTGCTAAGACCTTTCTGCACATTGCTGCGTTTAATGCTCACAACTTTGTGGGGATGGTATTTTCCTCTGTGTTATGGATGAAGACAGTGAGACAAAGAGGCTAAGGAAAACAGCGAGTGCAGATCCAGGACACAAAACCAGGTAGGTCTCTGACTCCAGAGCCACCCTTTCCCGTGCTCTCCTGTCCAGCTCCAGGTGGCATTGCCAAGGTCTTGTCTGATACGAAAGAGGTAACAGTGGAGGCCATGTGGTTTCTAGGGAAAAGGTAGTTGCGACAATGTCCAGAGTGGAACTAATATCCTGCTGGTGGAATGAAATGATCTGTGCAATGGCTGACTAAAAGACCCCACATGTGTCCTCATTGTCTCGTCACTTTAGGCCTTTAAAGTCCATGACATTACTACTGAACACAGAATTGATTAGAAACAATCATGCCTAATGTTCACTGAGCCCCTGCTACTTATTGGGTGCTGTGCACAGATGCCATCTAACTGTTGTCCAAATGGTCCTTTGACGTAGGTACGCTAGTACTTCCATTTTACAGTTGAAGAGACTGAGGCAGAGTTCAGGGACGTAACTTGCTTAAGGTCAAATCTACTAAATGGCAGAGCCAGGATTAGAGGCCACGCAGTGTAACCTGGAGGCATCTCTGGTGCGCTGGTTCTCCAGATCCTGTGCTTCCCTCCCGGGTTCTTCCTTCTCGGCAGGGGGTGGGGTGGGGGTGGGTGTGTGTGTGTGTGTTGGTGGGGGAGCTCCTCATGCCCTTCCGTTCATCCCTCACCATCACCATGCACGCAGGGCCCCTGTTTGTTGGTTTTCTCCTTAGCGGCTTATTTCCTCCCCCATCTCTGATCTCCGTACCATTCCCCCCAACCCCCCCATATTCTCTTACTCTGAGTTTTATGTAAAAAGTTAAATATACATGACTCCTTGTAAAATATCTGGAGTTGTTTTATGCATGCTTGGCTTTTAATTCATTTAAAAAGTATTGTGCCATAAAACCCATTCTGGTTCTGAGTTTTCCCATTCAATCCACGCTTTTAAGACCTATCCATGTTGATTTGTGTGCATCTAGTCCACAGCTTCTCACTGTTGCCTGGAATTTTATTCTCCAGCACATTTCACTTAATTATCCCTCCAGTGATGGACCCCAAGTTTAACTTCCTGCTATTAGAAATAATAACGCCGTTGATAAACATCCTCATACTGGTTCCCTTATTAGATCTGCGGAAAATTTCTGGGTTGTATAAATGGGAATGGAATTGCAAGATCATATGACATAAATACCCATAATTTTACTAAATTCTGTTAAATTGTTTTCTAAAACAGCTGTGCCAACTTAAAAGTCCCAGCAAACAGTGCACGTGTGTTCCCGTCTCCTCCCGTCCTCACCTGAACTGTGAATTACCCACTTTTCTAATTTCTGCTACTCTAACGGCTGCAAAGCACTGTCTCATTCATGATTTAATCTGCGTATCTTTGATTACTAGGGAGTAAGAGCATCACCTCATTATTCATTTTCTGTGAATTGCCTATTCACATCTTTGCCTCTTTAAAAAAAAAACTGGGTTTCCTGTCTTTTTTCTCGATTCCTTGGAGTTCCTCGTAGAGTCGAGAGTAGATACTAATCCATTATTGGTATTGGATATTGTGATATCTTCTTCCAGTCTGTCATTGTTCTGTTAATTTTGTCTGTGGTGCTCTTTGTAAAACCCGGGATGAACAAGTTGTACTATCTACCCATTTTTGGTTGTTTAGCCTTATGGTTTGTGCTTTCGGGGTATTTGATTATAGATACTCAACTCTATTTTCTTCTGTGAGGGTTATAGTTTTACTTTCCATGCTTAGGTGTTTATTCCATCTGGAATCTTTTGGCTTAAAGTGACTATGTAGCTTTCTCTTTCCCCCTATGACAAGCCAGTTTCACAACAGCACTGACTAAACCACCTTTCCTCCTCCCGTTGTCTGTGGTACCACCTAGATCATCTATAAAGTTCCCATGTCTACGTGGCAGGAGCTGCCCCTTGGCAGAGTGCCCCTCCTGAGGCAGACTGGCATTTCTGTGTCCCGTCCAGGCAGTTCAGGGAGATCTGGACAGTGGGGGGTACCAGGCTTAGAAAGGATTGCTCTCAGGTGGGGTTGCTGATCTCCAGACTATTGTAATACACATCAGGATGCTGAGAAGGGCCCCAGCATGGCCTGAGTCTCTGGCTCCACCCTGCCTTCAGAGGAGCAGCCTATATGGCCTATATTAGAATGTGTGGAGCCAGACGTGGATCACAATGGTTTGAGTTTGAAACCCAGCTGTACCACCTGCAAGCTGGGTGACCTTGGGAAAATCACTTAATTTCTCTGAAACTTAGTTTTATCACCTGTTAAACGGGGGGGCTAAGAGTATCTGTTTCATAGGGCTATCAAGAAGATCAAATGAAGTACCTTGCACATTTCCTGGCATGTGGCGAGTGCTTAATAAATGATAGCTGCCTGGTACCAAAGGAAAAATCTTCATAGAAAAGGTGATGCTTGAAAGATGAATAGATGTTTGCTAGGCAGCTATGCTGGCCGGGCTTCCGGGTGGGAGGGAGCAGTTGAACAAAAGCCTTGAGGCGTGAAATAGCCTGACATTTCAGGAAAGTGTAAGTGGTTTGGTTTGGCTGGAGCATAATGTAGGGGAGAGGAGGGACATGCATTATCTGTGGTATACACACAGACAGTTAATTATGGATTGTCTTAGGTGGGTATCTAATTGCTTTGTGTATGTCTGGTCATCTGGAGAAGATGGCTGTTTCCTCAGGGTTGGAGGCTCCTGTCTGGTGCTCTGCTTGGCAGCAGGACCAGGCTGGACATCCTTGACAGGGGATGCCTCTTCAGATTCTGGGTCAGCCATCAGCACAGTGAGTTGTGGCTGGACTGGCAGGGAGGGTTCAAAGTCTGGTCTAGGGTAATCCCACAAATCCTTGATGTTGAGTGACTCCAGCCCACCCCCAGCCAGAGCCCTCTGCTGCCTCTCTGCAGACCAGAGGCAGGTTGCAGTTTGGGGCACCCCTGACCCCACTCCTTCAGTCACTGCCTGCTATCTGGTCCCAAAGCCAATGCCACTGGTTTTCCTTTTCTTTTATAGCAGCATCCCACTTCTACTACCAATTTCTGTATTGGGACTTAGGGAAGTGGAGGCACTGTGTGTGTCATGGAATAAGGGATTTATTATAAGAATGAGGCTTTCCACATTGTGGGAGGAGCTGGGAAGTGAAGGTCTGTGTAATGGGCTGAAATATGTCCCCCTCAAATTCATATGTTGAAGTCCTAGCCACCTCAGCACTTTAGTACCTCAGAATGTGACTATATTTAGAGATTGGGTCCTTAAGAGGTAATTAAGATTAAATGAAGTCACTAGGTAGGGTGGGCCCTAATCCAATCTGACTGGTGTCCTTAAAAGAAGAGATTAGGACACAGACACACATGGGGGAAGACCATGTGAAAAGATGAGAAAAGATGGCCATCTACAAGCCAAGGAGAGAGATCTCAGAAGAAACCAACCCTGCTCACGTGTTGATCTCAGACTTCCGGTCTCCAGAATTGTGAGAAAATAAATTTCTGTTGTTTAAGTCACCCAGCCTGTGGTGCTTTGTTACAGCAGCCTGAGCAAACTAATAGAGTCTGGAAGAAGTTGGAGGATCATAAAAAGTCACTATGTGTCCATCCTCCTGAAGCCCTGATGTGGATGGGAAAGTTGGGGCTTGAAGGGAAAATCTGAGAGCCAGGCAGCTCCGGCTGCTGCAGTGGAAATGCGAAGGGGGAGCTCACAGAGAGGTTTATGGGAAGCTGTTGCATCTCTAGCTGCTACCTCTGAGGTAACCAAGAATCTAGTGGAGAGCCTGGGCCCGCCATTGGTGATAGGGCTAGAAATTGGGAGGAAGAGTGATGGAGAACAGGTTGGGACCCCCCAGATACCTCTCTGTCTGTCACCTTCTCTGACCTCAGAAACCTTCCAAGAGAAATGGTTACTGCTTCGCCTCCACTTCCAAATCTCATACAAGTTCCACTGTTAGTCAACTTGAACTTGGAACCACAGAGAGAAGGGGATTCTGGAAAACATAGCTTCCAACTTGACCCAGTTGACAAAAGAGTGGTGCAGCTCATTAACCATTTGAGATGCTCTGGGAAATAAGGAAGGGAATCTGAGATCTCACAGGCTGTATAAGTACCACAAGCTATAACCCTCATTGTTTGCACATTAGAGGCTCTTAGAAGCCTTGATGAAAAGAAACCCGTTTAATTTTGATCAAGCAGTTCCCAAATTCCTTTGGCCACTCAACCTTCTTTCTCCTGGGCAAGGCAACTATTGACTAGCTGGATGTGCTGTGTGAACAGACGTTGGCCACTGCCGCCTGATGACAGCCCTTGTCAAGCAGTTTTCCACCTTCCTGCTCAATCCCCGTCTTGGCCATGCTCACCTCCCAGTGAGCAGCTCCTTCCTCAGGTGGCTCTTCTGCCCAAGGGTCCTCCTCTGTCTCTTCTTGCTGGTTCCTGTCCTGCCCCTGGGGCACACAGCATCCACCCCATGTGTCAACCCCACCGTGCTCTCCTGGTAGCCACTGTCAGTGCGTTGAATGGGACGGGGCTGAGCAGTGCTAAGCTCGAGCTGATGAGCAGTTCAGGTGGATGACGTATGTGCAGGAGCTCTGGAGGAACTCGGCCACTGGGTTGGTTCCCAGCTGCCCACTATTCAACACAGCTTGTCCCTAAAAATCGTTCTTTGTGGCAGATCCACTTTTTGAACAGATTAGAGCAGATTTCTTGCTATCTCCTTGATAGCATCATGCTCACTCCCTTGCGTGGCAAGACACTGCCTTGAGCAGGAGAAGGTGGTGTGCAGTGGAGTCAGGAAGGGAATCGCACGTGGCCCCCGGGAATGTGGCACACACACAATTCTCATCCATCCTGTGGGTCCAAGTGCATACAGCATGAAGCCCAGCTGTTTTAGGCAAATGATAGAGATTAGTATTTGGATAACACTTTAAACAATCAGCCAGATGTTTCCAAACCTATAGCCTCAGAGTCCAGGCTATCGTGATGTTTACTCTTTGTCCTAGCAGGTCCTGTGGATCTGAGCAAATCCGTTCTCCAATACCGGAGGTGCCGTGAACACCGGCTGTCAGCCCGACAGAAACCGAGCAGAGGCAGGCTCTGCACTGTGTATTGATGCTCCTATTTTCTTTGTCAATTCAACCATTCATTGAGGACTTTAGAGCTAAGTTTTACCTAAATCCAATCACATCTTGGAATTGGAAAAATAAAAATAAAAAGACAGACTTATTTCTGACAAGATTGCAGCAATTGGGTAGCTTGACAGGGCTTTAAATAGCTGTTATTGGGAAAGAGCTGAAGAGTCTAAAAAGAGTGCATTCCAGTGCTCGCCTCCCGCGCCCCCACTCCCAGGGGTCAGCGGGCAGAGGAGCTATAATTACACCTCAAGTGGTTTTAATGACACAAGAGGGAATTCTGAAGGCCTAGGTTGGAACGAAAGCAGAGGCCTATGTTCAGTTGGGCATAGTTCACAAATCTCCCGGCTTTCTCCAGATAAAAACAGTCCTGAGAATTCCTGAGGGACAAGATTCCCTGGAGGGGGCCCAGAGATGGAAATAGATGTGTTTATTTTAAGGAGCTTGTAACTCTGGCCACCTCTTCTCCACCCTTCAAGTCTGTGTAAATTAGGGCTTGGAAGACAGTGGTATTTGGGGTGATTTTCTATATTCTTTGGGAAAACTACTCCAAGGGTGAAAATTCCCAGTCTCTCCCTGAGGAACCAGAGTCATCAGGAACACCCCACGTGTACGTGTGAGTGTGTGCATGTGCGTGTGTATGCGTGTGCGTGTGTGGGCAGGGAGATGCTAAAGTTGTCACCTGGCTCAAACCCGTACCTCCCGCTTCCCACAGCCTCCTGGCTCTCCTGCCGCGAGGCTGAGCAGGAAATCTGTGACGGCCCCCCGGGGACTCCAGGGAGGAGATGGAAAGGGAGGAGGACATTGTGAAAGCTGGCTTTCTAGCATGAAATACTCTCCCCGAGGCCAGTTCAGTCTGGAGCAGAGATACCCGCCAAGTAGATGCATTTTCCAAAGAACCAGCAGAGGGAGCTTAGAGTGGAAGCCAACAGCCTCGAAGGGCCTCAGACTGAGCAATAGCAATTCTGATTTCCATCTGCTTCTCTCTGTTTTTGACCCCAAACAAATAACAAAGGACCCCTCCTTGAACTTGTAGGTGAATTTACCCTCCTCAGCTCATCAGAGATGCCTGGTCCCACTTGGGTCCCCGCAGAGCTCCACAGCCTCGGTGAAGAGTAGTCTGCTTCCCTGCTCCTGGCGGTGTGAGTCCCGCACCCAGCCCGGCGTAGACAGCCGTGGAGACCACGGTCACGACCAGACCCCTGAGGGACAAGGGGGCCTCTCAAGAAGGAGACCATTCCGGTAGACACATTTTCCAGGACCAATATGAACAGTCAGTAGGAGAGGCTTGGCCCCTCAAGGGAAAAGTGACAACTTAGACAACAGGGTGGATTTTGTGGCCAGCAAGGGCAGGTCAGCACAGGGAGAACTTTGGGAAAACTTGAGAGAGCTTTATTTTATTTTATTATTTTACTTTTTTCCTTTTCATTCGAGCTATAATATACATATCATAAAATGTATAGACCACACAAACTTTGAGTGCACAGCTTGATGGGTTTTTACATCTGTCCATGTGACACCGTCCAGATCAAGATATGACATTTCTATCATCCCAGAAGATTCCTTTGTGCCCCTTCCCAAGTTAGTGCCTACTCTCTCAAAATAGTGACTATTTTGACTTCTGTCACAAGTTTTTCCGGTTGTTAAATCATACAGTATGTTTACTTTTGTGTCTGGTTTTTTTAACCCAATATGCCATCAGTGTGATTTGTCCATGTTGTGTTGGGCACCAGCAATTCATTCTTTCTTAATGCTGGGTAGTTTTCCATTGCGTGAATGTGCCACAGCTTGTTTATTCATTCCTCTAATGATGGATATTTTGGTTATTATCAGGTTTTGACTATTAAAAATAAAGCTTCGATGAACATACATTCCTGTGTGAGTCTTTCTGTGGACACATGCACTCATTTCTGTTGGGCATATATGAGAAATGGAACTGCTGGTTATAGGGTAGGTTTATGTTTCGCTCTAGTCAATACTGCCTAAGAGTTTTATTAAATGTTGAACCAATTTACACTCCTGTCAGCAGAGAGGGGAGTTATACTGGAGAGCTTTTAAACCAAGATTGTCACGACCATGCCTCCAGCCTGACTCTCTACTGTTTTTTGGTTCTCCTGCAGCCTCCACATAAGCCAACACCTGCCCTGGTCCTGACCAGGGTCGTGAATAGGAAGCTATCCAAACGGGACTTAGGAGGACAAAGATTTCAAGCTTGGGGTCAGTCCTGGTCAGTGTTAGGGATCAGTCTGTGGCCAAGGAGGGAGCAAGACTATCTTCTGATTCAGGCACTGATCAGTCTTTTTGCTGACACTTGGTGTTCTTCACTTACTGTGATGCTGATGACTGGGATGCTGGCGGCTGTGGGTACCACTTACTGAGCCCCTCGCATAGGCCACTGTCTCCTCCAGTCCTCACAATAATGATGTGGCAGATAAGAGTATCTCTGCTTAGGAATTGGGGAAACCAAGGCTCAGCGAGGATAGACAGCCCACTCCAGGTATGCAGCAGCTAGTAGGGGGAAGGACTGGGTTTCATGCCCTCATCTAACTACAAAATCCTGGCTTTTCTTTTCTTTTGTAAAGTTACTTATTCTTTGAAAATATGCATTTGGCACAAATTCAAAAGGATACAGATAAGAAATGCAAAGAAAGAGCAAGTCACCCTTCCACTTCCTGTTCCACCCAGCTCTTCTCCCAGAGCTGACCACCGCTCCCAGCTCCTTGTGCATCCTTCCAGAGACTGTGCATTTACAAACAGAGACAGATATTTAGAATAACATCCCCCCACACACTGTCCTGCATTTTGCTTTCTTCACTTAGCAAACATGTTGGACAGCTTTTCATTCAGGTATACATAATGACCTCTTTTTCGCAGCTGTACTATAATTTAACCATTCCTCTTTTGATGGACATTTAGGTTGCTTCTACTTATTTGCTACTACAAACAATGCTGCCACAAATATTCTTGCACATATGCCACCTTGTGCATGTGCAAGTGTATCTGTATGATAAACATCTAGAAGTGGGATTGCTGTGTCATATGTCATGCACATCTGAAGTTCAATAAATATTGCCAACCTGCCCTCCATACCACAAAACCAGTGGCTCAACCCCAGAGAATCTAGGAGACACCAGAGCTCAGAGAAGTGAACTACTCCTCGTCCCATCTGCAGGCCTGACACACCATGTTTGCCAAATGTGTGAACGGAAGAACCACTCCCCTTGGCCAGGCACTGCGAGGAGTAGCTGTGGCAGCTGGCAGCCCCTGACACCATGACTATTCCTTCACTTCTCTCCGATGGCTTTGCCCATGTGGGTTGTCTCCCAGATTAGAGGAAGATCTAAGGACAGGAGCCTCTTTTCCACCTTCATCCATCACATTTCAGCTGTGACAGTTTGAGGCTGGGGCTTCTGAGTGAGTGTGTGACCATTATTTAATTATTGAATTATTATTATGTGAAAAAGGCAACTTTATCGGGCTCTCAGAAGAATGCAAAAGTTTCTGGTGCTTTTTCTGTTCCCCACTCAACCTTCTTAAATTCTCCCAAACTAGGAGCAGGACTGGTTTCAAAGGTGGGATTAGGAGTGAACCCTGAGGGAGAAGCCAATTGTGGGTAGGAATGGATTGAGCCACTACTAGCGGGATTTCAGGTACTAGTGGGGTATCAGATGACTGGCAGAGATACACGGGCGTGGGGGCTTCTCAGTGCCCCTCAGACCTCATCTGCAGATGGCTGTCCATGCACAGGCCCAGCACCCTGAGCCCTGAGCCCCACCCTAAATAGCAGGCTGCAGGAGGGGAGAGCTGCTTCGTTTTCCAGGACAAGAGGCTCCTGCCAACTACAGTCTTCATTTACATTTTGTTGACTTATTAAAGGGAGAGCCAAATGTTTCATTGCTCTCAATTACATTTATTAATGGAAGCTAAAGGGTCTGAGGGTGAAGCTTTTGGGAACATATGGTCAGTCTTCCACTCTGAGAGACTGGGCTGAGGAGCACAGGGAGGCAAGAGACTGGGATTTAATAACAATTTGGTTTTTTCCTGATACCCCTTCCCCAAATAATTAAATTGAAAGAACTCTCCTTCTTACCTTAGGAGGAAGATTGGACGATTTAAATCAGGAAAAAATCAAGAAAAAGCTAGGAGATGTACTCAAATAATATTAATAACATCTATGAACATAGACTTCAGAGTTATTTCTCAAAGTTTAACTATGGTTAAACTTTAACAATGGTTTTAATTGGCTGAAAAAAGGTTATGGGTTTTGGGCTTCATAAAAGACTCCATTAATGCCTGGTTCCCAGATGAGGCCTCTGAGTCTCAGGTAAGCAGCATGTCCAGGGTGATGGCCATGTCCAGAGGAGGAGCTGAAATTGTAAGAGGTGAAGAGCTAATGGCTGATGATTGGGGTCATCAGGAAAACTTTTTGGTAGGAGGTGGGTTTGGGTTCTGATCTGAAGGGTGGACAGAGTTGTTTGGTCATGTGAAGAGTAGGGAGAAGGTACTGAGGTAGGGGACACTGATAGAGCAAATGGGCAGAAACCAGAATAGATAAAATGTGCTCTGTAGACAGTGAACATGACAGTTTGGCTCTAAAGGTTCATGTGGGGTGGTGGGAAGTTGGGACTTTGGGGGAAATGGCTAAGATGTTTGCATTTTATCTTTGAGCGATCTTTAGGGGGTAGGTGCCTGGGAGAGTATCAGAACAGATGATCTGGCAATTCAGCAAGGCACGGATCTCAATCTGGTCCAGCAGAAATTCACTCAGCACTCACTGTGAGCCAGGCATTGAGATAGTGCTGAAGACACATACGGGAAACTGCCAAGTCCTGACCAGGAGCAGTTCAGTCTCACGAGGGAGCTTTGGTCCAAGGTGGGAGCCAAGGAAGGTTAGTTAGAGGACAGGAAGAAGGCCTCAGGTGTGAACAGATGTGGGCTTTCGTCAGGATATTTATAGTGGTGATGGGAGGAAAACCAGATGAAGGGGGGATTTTGAACAAGGAGCTAGATGCCAAGGGGAATGATGGGATTTGGGGGATAAAGTAGGGAGGAGCTAACATTTATTGAATACTTCATAAAACCCTGTGAGCAGGGTTTCCAGCCTCAGTGCTGTTGACAGATTGGGCTGGATAATTCTTTGTTGTGGGGCCTGACCTGTGCATTGTAGGGTGTTGAGCAGCATCCCTGGCCTCTATCTACTAGATGCCAAGAGCACTCCCCACCAATTTGTGAGGATCAAAAATGTCTCCAGACACTGTCAGATGTCCCTTGGGGGTAAAATCACTCCCTGGTGAGAACCTTTGTCCTGTGAGGTAGGTGTATTACAATCCCTACTTTACAAGTGAGGAAACTGAGTCTTGAGAAAGTTCAGTGACTTCCCCAGGATCCCTTAGATAGAAAGTGTAGCAAACAGGGTTTGAACCCAAGCAGTCTGGCTGTGAAGCCTGCATTCTTCACCACGGGGAGGCTGGATAAGGGGGGGGGGGAAGAGAAGTGACTCCAGCTAGGAGGTGAGGAGAAATGGCTGCTGAGCCTGGTGCCTCCTAGAAGTGTTCCCGTCGGTGGTCTTGAAATGGGGCTGGGTAGCAAGGTGGGCACAGCCCAGCACAGTAGGAAGTGGCAACTGGTCAACTACAATTCTCCCAAGCCAATAACTCTCTGATGTTAAGGAATCAAAGAGAGAAACATTTATCTTTCCATCAAGCTAGGCTTCCAGGCTCTGGAGGATCTGTTACATTACAATACTTCAGAAGTGATGACCCAGCCTGCTTTGGATTAAAATGCATTTTGTGGCTAAAAAGTTGATAGGCTAAAAATATGTTTCTAAATCTGGAGCTGATGTTTGCTTCTCCCCAAATCTAATTCAAGCCACACACTGCCACTATAAACTCTATTGATCTGTCAGTTCATCTCACATTGGCATAATGTAAAGTAAATTTATAAACTCAAACACCTGGTGAATCAGTTAAAAAGCACATTGCTTCTCAGAGCACCTTCCCTGCCTCTTCCAGCTCATTTCACGGTGCTTCTCAGTATTCATTTATTTATTTATTGTGAATTTAACCACATTAA
This sequence comes from Tapirus indicus, assembly GCA_031878705.1. NCBI lineage: Eukaryota > Metazoa > Chordata > Mammalia > Perissodactyla > Tapiridae > Tapirus > Tapirus indicus. Next base: position 13,235,686 of record CM062920.1, on the reverse strand, counting down.
GTTTGGAGCTAGAGATATAGAGATAAGATACAGTGTCTGCCCTGAAGGAATTCAAAGTCTGTTGATCAGTCTGGGGCAAGCACCTGCCTCATAGAAGGGGTGTGAGGCAGCCCAGGTAGTGGACACGGCATATGGAAAGGCCTGGAGGCACGACAGAGCTTGGATTTTTAGAGGAATTGCGTGTCGTTCAGTGTGGCTGCAAGGCAGAGTGTAGTTAGGGACACAGCGTGCATTCCAGGCAGGGTGCATCCCACAGGGTCCTTGTTCCTTTCCATTCTGGCCTTTGTTTCTGTTCTGTGGATCTCCAGTCTACCTTCCAGCGCTTTGCCACCATGCAAGTGTCAACTGCCCTCTCCACAAAGCCTAAGTACCGCCATGGTCTTAGGCTGCCCCTCTGACTCCTCACGGCTCTCAGGGTCCCTACCCTCCTTTTGGTAATAATCAAATTTTTTCAATAGATTGAGATGCTTTGAGGGCAGGAATTGTGTCTCATAATTCTCTGGTTCCCCAGTAGACTCTTAGGAAAAGGCTGGTACTCAACAAACATTCTAGTGTTTATTTCCTTTGGAATTTCAGAACATCAATGCTGGTGTTGCTCATTCTGGGCGAATTTGACTGAACTCCTAACTCTGGGGATTCTGGTTCCTCAGGGCACCGCTGGACACCCCTCTCTTCTGGATTTCCTCCTTCTTCTTTTGTTGGTCCTTCTTGGTCTCCCGTGAGATGTGTGGCCCAGAACCGTCCCCAAGTTTCTGGCCTTGGGTCTGTGGTCTCTTCACTTTCTACCTGCTGCCTGGCTAAGCTTCCACCCCATGGCTTCAGCTACCACCCACTTGCTGACAACTCTCAGTCTAGCCGAGAACTCTGCCTGCATCCCAGACCTATCTCCACCAGGGCCTCCCAACTTGCTGTATGCCAAACAAAATTCAGCATCCTCACCCCCCCCCCCCCACCAAAGCCTGCTCCTCCTCCTTCTGTATTCTGTAGCCTGGTGAATGGCACTAGTGTCAACTCAAGATGCCAATCCAGGAATCTAGGTGACATTCTAGAATTTCCTTCCCCAATCCTACCAGACGCAAACCTAGTAGAGTCTCCCATCAAATTACTTCCGGAACCTGCACCTTCCTCTCCATCTCTCTTCACTATTAGTTTAGAATTCATTCTCTCTTGTTGAGATAACTGCCCGTAACCACTCTTCCTGTCTCAGCGAGAATCCCACTATCTTTCAAAAAACCAAGACTGACCTTTCCACTCTTCTATTTAAAATTTTCAGGCAAATTTTATGGATATTTAAAGTCCTCAGTTGAAAGCTCAAGATGCTTCATAACCTCACTCCTGCCACCTTATCCCACAATTTACTGGATGGCAGAGACTATGGAACACAGGGACTCCACAATGTTTGCTGAATGAATAAACATGTCCTGACTCTCTTGGATGTGATGTGAGTGTGTTTTTAGCTTGGGGTTGGATAACATAACCTCCCACCCAGCATTTCTGGGCTTTGTTGTTCAGAAAAACAGGGTCTGACCTGAGACTCTCTGCATGTACTGACTCCTCATTATCTACCCCAGATAAGCTGATTTTCCTGTCCTCTCGTTAGGTCAGTGTTAAGTGTCCTGTCTTATCACTTGGTTTATGTTAGGGATAAGTGTTCTTCAAAGGGGAGCTGGCCTTATTTTTATTAACAGACTTAGCTAAATCCATAAAAAGGGGACTTAGAGCTTTACTCTATAGTATTTGCTAGAGAATCAGAACCCTAAGAGATTTTTATTGAGTAGGAATAAATCTGTCTAACCTGGCAGTGCTTGCTGCACTATTTATGACTTTACTAGCAATAACAATATCTTATGTGTTAATGCTTTCATGATAGAAAATGCTTTCTCATGCAGTCTCTCATTTTTATGTTTGATCTTTGTGAAGTTGGAATGGCAGGTGTTACCATCTGAGGAGCAGGACTTGGATTTGAAGTAGGGGTCAGTGGACTCCCAGGCTAGTGCTCATTAGACTAGGGCCACAGTGTTTTCTCTGGAAAACAACCCACCTTTGTAACACTGCAGTTTCCACAGTGGTCTTGTGTAAGTTTTTTCTAGTTTATTTTTCTTAAGGAAAATCTTTCACTTTCTGCCTTTATCCCTTTGATTTCTATCTCCCTTTCAGCACTGGTAAGACAGCTGAATAAAAGAGTGGCTGCTTCTCTTTCTGTTCGAGCGTTTTCTGATGACTAACCAGAAGAACTCTCACTCTGGTATTAGTATTTTAGCACCTTGGACAGTGCCCAACCCATTTGGAACTACAGTCCCTGTCTTCAAATTATTACCTGAATTTCAGTCGTGCAAGAAGAAGTTCTAGAGATCTGCTGTACAACAATGTGCCTATAGTTAACAATATTGTACTGTATACTTGAAAATTGACTGAGAGGGTAGATTGTGCATAACATAAACAAACTCTTATCTGAGCAGTTAAAGGTATCCTTGTCATGTTTGGGCACCAAAAAGCCATTGCAACCCAGAGGGCCAGGACAGGGGACTCTGCTGGCTGTAGAAGATGGCCCTGCACTTTCCGGCGATGAATGTGAGTTCTCCCGGGGAGCTTACAGAGCAAGGGCCTGGCTGCCCTGGTGGTGGACATATGTGGTCCCGTGGGACCTGCATTTCTGGGGCTTTGAAATACAGATGCCACCATGTGATGACAAGGGAAACAGTGCTTGGTGTACTGCCAAGGAGGACACCAGCGTAACTGCTCTGTCCATGCAGGGGGGTCACTTTCTGTCCTCCTGCTCTGCCGACCGGACTCCCACTCTTCAGAACTCAGCTCTGATGTCTCCTCCTCTGGGAATCCTCTCTCCTCCTTCCACTCCGAGCGATGGCTCCTGCCTAGGTGATCCCATGGCACTTTGTACACTTTTTGGTTCCATCTCTTAGAAAGAGGCAGTGTAGTGTAGGGTCAAAAACTGGGACTCAGCAACCGCACTGCTGGGTTGAATCCTGACTCTACCACTCACTAGCTTTGTGACCTTGGTGTGCTATTTCAGCTCTCTATTTATGAAATGGGGATGATGGTGATGCTGATGCTGATGATACCTCAGCGGCGTTGCAATGAACAACATACACGCATGCCCTGTGACCACATTAGGATTACCACAGTTTGGCCACAATTAGAGCTACTTGTTTGAGTCCCACTGCACTGAGCACAGAATTGGTTTAAGTAGGTATTTGTTGAGTTCCAGACTCTACATAATAGGTGCTCAATAGGCATTTGTTGAATCATTTATTGAATTGAAACTAATCAAGACTTATACAGGAAAAACAGTATTGAATCAGCCAACCAATTAATGAAAATTGTGTAAAGTGCTGACCAAGGGACTAGTCTGTGTGAAGATGTATGGGCCTTAGCATAAGATAGAACGCACTACCCTCTGTAATAAACATTGGTGTTTATTATAATTATAGTTAATAAATTCCTTTAAGGACCAAACAACAGACTAGCACAAGCAGGATACTTAGATGTTTAAACAAATGTCTAGTGAATCAGATTTCCTTTCTGGGTTTAAACTAAAAGGATCAGTTTACAAAAAAACCATGTCACCCAAATCCTTTCAGGAAACAGTTCCCTAAGGCAGGTGGTGACAACCCCATCACATCATGTGCCATTCACCAGGGAGCCTAGAAGGTACTCTTCAAAACTGGGTGTCTCCCTTTGATCTTTTTAAATTTTTATTTTGAAATAATCATAGATTCACAGGGAGTTGAAAAGACAGTACACAGATGTCCTGTGTCCCCTTCAGTCAGTTGCCCCCACTGGTTACATCCTATGTCACTGTAGTGCAATATAAAAACCAAGGAAACTACATTGGTACAATGTGTGTGTGTAGTTCTCCTTCTGAATTGCAACTTTATTTTAATTAAGAAAGTGGGGGAAAAGGCTTCAGTGGAGACAGCCCAAAGGCCCTCTGAGTGTGCATTGGCCCAAGAGCCCCCGAGTGGCTGCCTCAGCCCCCTCATCTGCAGGAGGCCCTGCAGGAGACACGTGAGGGAGCCTGCAGGTGGTCCAGGCTCTCCACCCACAGACAACCACCATGCAGGGACGGAGGGGGGCGCACACTTCAGACCTCGAGATTTACGTGCTGGTTTTCCCAAACCTTGTCTTAGTTTGCTTTTCCCCTCAACTCGGGGACTACCCGTGCCTTGGGACATAATTCTTCACTGGACCTCCATCCCAGCCGGGCTTGGTGCCTTCCACTGGCTGATAAACCCAGAGTGCCAAGGGTCTCGTCCACGTTTATGAGAAGGAACCGATGGAGAGCCGAGTGAGGCTGAGACACTCACAACTCACCCTGTTTATGAAGCTGCAAATAACCCGCCTACCGAGGTGTCAGCGACGGTATTTTATAGGGGTTTAGAACATCTCATAAAGGACTTTTATTCAGCATGCTTAATTTTAAATAGATCTTTAAATTGTAGGGCATCTAAATGCCAGTGTTTTTTGAATATTTATACACCTTCCTCAAGGAGAAAACCAGCAGAAATGGCCAAGACAGAGGGAAAGCCCAGGCCACCATCCCCAGCTGCTTCCCAGGGACAGGTTTGGGAAGGATGGGAGGGATCTTTCTCTCTTATCAGTGGGGCTGAGAGAGAGACATGGCAATTAAGGGCTCTTGGGCACCTGTGCTGAGATTATGGGAAAGAAACCTCAACCCACAAATACCACGACAGCGGGGGTGGGCGGCCCCCAGAGAATGTGTCCCAGAATATACGTTCCTGCAGCAGAGCCTGCACGTGCTGAGGGCCCACTATGTGCCAGACTCCTTTCAGAACTTAACTGAATCCTCACCACAACCAGATAGGCAGACGTTTTAATTTCCCCTCCAGAGAGGACAAAAGTGTGGCCCAGAAACATGGACTAGTGAGCAGGACCCAGAATTCCTTTCCGTGTGCCCCGGGGCTTCATTCCCCAAGCTTCCTCGTGGCAAAATGAGAAGAAAAGAGAAGCAACAAGCTGCGTGAGAATCTAGTGAAATCCTCACCATAAGCAGAGCCCAGTGCTGGGTATGCAGTACATTTCTGATCAATGTTAACTCCCACCATTATTTTATTTGTTTTGATTAACATACACTTACAGGGCATGTTCTATGGGCTGGGCACTCTTCCAAGCACTTTACAAGTCTTGAATCATTTGATCATCAGAACAACCCTGTGAGGTGGGATCCTTATCATCTTACAGACGGGGGTGGAGGCACAGAGAGGTTACCCAAGTGGCCCAAGGTCACACAGCCAGGCAAGTGGCAGAGCTGGAGCTCAACCCCAAGTAGCCTGGCTCCAGAGCCTCTGTGCTAAACCACTGCTCTGTGTTGCCTCTGTTGTTAGGTTTCCTGCCTCTGGGATCACAGTGAATGTCGATGGTCTACAAGCACTGCTGGGTCTAGACCAGAGCTTCTCCCACTGGAATGTGGACCAGCATCCCCGGAGGGCTCGCCGTAACACAGATGACCGGGTCCCTCTAGAGTGTCTGATTCAGGGGGCCTAGGTGAGCCCTGAGAGTGTCCATTTCTAATCAGTTCCCAGGTGGTGCTGATGCTGCGGGTCTGGGGTCCACACTCCAAGAACTATAGGTATCAAGTAGAGGCTGGTTCATCCTCTCCTACATCCAGCACCCGATCAGCTGTAACAGCCTCTCTCCTCCTCTCTGCCTGTCACGTCTTCATGACTTCCTGGCTTTCACCTCCTGCTGGTGTTTGCTCGGATAACCCCACTTCCCCTCGCTCTTCTTTCCTTGACCCTCTAGAGATCCTATGGTTAGTGACCCTCCATCCAGCCCAGGGCTGGCTTCACGGGTGGACAACCAGTGCTCCCACACAGGGTCCTGCGTTTAGAAGGATGGCACAGTGGGGTCTAATGCTCTGTGGTTGCTGTCTTGAAATTTGTAATAATCTGTCTTAGAATTTGTGTTTTGTAAGTGAAGTCCAATGGGACAACGGAGCATGCACCCAGGGCTGACTCACAAACATGGTCCCACCTCCTGCTGTCTCTCTGCTTCCCTGGGATGAGCTCTCAGCTGCCTGTTCCCCTCCTCCTGGTGCCCGGGCCCCACCGGCCTTCCACCTTCCACACCACCCCTGCTCAGGGTAGTGACCAGCTTGCACTGCTTGGAGGAAGCCCACGTTGTGCTGAGAGCCTCTTCCCCCAATGGGCCTGGAGTGGCCACAGGGAGGGGTGGAGCAGGTGGGTGCCCCCAGCATCTTAGGATGGGCAAGGTGGAGCTGTTCTCACTCGGGGCTGGCAGTGCACCAGCACATGTAGTGGAGACTTACAGGAGCCTCTCTCTCACCTGCAAAGCAGGTGCTGATCCACGTCCCGGTGTGGAGGTTGCAGGCCCCTGGGGGTGGCCTGTCCACTGTGAGTTGAGTGTGTCTCAACTCAAGGGGGTGGGTCTGTGGGAAGAGGGGACTGACTTCCTCACCCCTGGCCAGGGCCGTTTATTTTCATTTTGCCCTGGGTCCCCCCAGTTTATGTGGCTGCCCTGACCCAGCCCTCAGCTGGGCCGTCCTGCCCTAGAGTGGTGGGCCCTCTACCTTCTCCCACAGTGCGCCAGCACCAAGTGTGGCGTCTTCCCTGTGTCCCCAGCACGGCGCTGGCACCCAGTAGGTTGGTGCTTGGAGTTTGACCTGCTTTGAGCAAATAATCTGGGCTGAGGTGCAGACAGGAAGGTGGGAGATGCCTCGTGTGGACTCATCTTGATCAGATAGCTCATGGTGATCCTCCTTTCCTTATGATATAGAGATATACAGGCAAAGAAGGCAGAGGGAAGTCCACCCTTGGAGACCACCTGGAATAGAATGTAATGAGGGCTGCTCACTTGGCCTGTTTTCTCATTCACACATTCATTCATTCAACAAACTTACTGAACAATGAGGAGGTTTAAGAACCGGGGACATGGAGACGATAAGAAAAGGCCCTCCCTCCAGAAGCTCATACTACAATGGGAGGGGGTAGGACACAGACTAGACTACAGGGAGCTCTATACACAGGGTGAGGGGACAGGGAGCAGCAGGGAGCAGCCCCCGTGTCTGCCATCCTGCCCTCCTTTCCTCCGTCAGAATGACAGATTTTACCAGGGGAGTCACCGTATGCAAACTATCTTCAGAGAAGTGGGAAAGAGCCTCCTGGGACCAGGTGTGCTCAGTCACCAGGGTTCTCACGGCCTCGGTGGTCTCCTCCTACTCTGGGACTATTCTGTAGTTTCTCTCACTTTTCCCTTGAGTGGATGAAGGAGGAGAAAGAAATCATTAGAAAGCTGCTTTCCTGTGATGTGTTGAGAATAGTGACAAGCAACGGTATGGAGGACGCACCAGTAGAGGAAAGTCCAGGGAGTCTAGCTGCCAGGTGGAGGGGCCGTGTGAGGCCCTGGCAGAGAAGTAAGTGTTCACTCCTGTCACATGAAGGGTGGTGCTCATTCAGGCAGGCATCGATGAGACAGGCAGGGACTCTAGTTTCTTTACAAGTCACCCCGTAAGAGTCAGTATTTAAATATGGCCACATGTCCCATGGTCACACCGAACTGCAGGAGAGCGTGGGACGCATGGGCTGGCCATGTGCCCAAAGACCCATCAGCCAGCCTCTGCCAGGGGTGCCACATGTCATACGAGGTTAGCACTGCTATAGTGCAGGGACACTGTCCAAGGGCAAAAGGCAGCCTTTTGAGTGGAAAGCCTGGAAACTCAAAAGGCATGTCAGATGTGAGGATGAGAAAGGGATGTGTCCCTCTGGGAAGAACGTGTTTTAGTTCCTGTCGCCCTCTGTATGTGCTAAGGCTTTGGCTGTCTTTGTCATCCATTAATTACCTCATTTAAAAACAATGTAGTGGCCACCTACAGTGCTTCTGATAAGGGCCAGGGATGCTGCCAGGCTATGAGCCCTTCCCTGCCCGTGGAGCTCATGGCCCATTGGGGAGATGGAGACTAAGTGCTGGGCACCATTTCAGGTGTTCTGCTCAGAGTCTGCCTGGCGGGGCTGAGGGGAGGGAGGAGAGAAGCTTCTGGCAGGGAGAACAGGGGTCAGGAGGGACCTCGGAGAAGAAGGGAAGCAGGAACCGAATCCTGAGAGTTGAGATCCCAGCACTGAAGCATTAACATTTTTTTTTTTTTTGTGAGGAAGACCAGCCCTGAGCTAACATCTGTTGCTAATCTTCCTCTTTTTGCTGAGGAAGACTGGCCCTGGGCTAACATCCGTGCCCATCTTCCTCTACTTTATATGGGACGCCGCCACAGCGTGGCTGACAGGCAGCGCGTCGGCGGGCGCCCGGGATCCGAACCGGCGAACACCGGGCTGCCAAGCGCGGACTAAACCGCTGTGCCACCGGGCCGGCCCCTGAAGCATTAACATTTTAAGAGCACAGAATTTGTGGTGAAAGAGATCTCGGGTCAAAATCCCAGCTCTGCCACTTCCCAGCTGTGTGACATCAACAAGTCACTCAACTTTTCTAAACCTCGGTTTCTTCATCTGTAGAATGGGTACAGTAAACCATACTTTGCAGTAATTCCTCACATGGTAGCTCCTGCAGTGACTCAGGTGTAGGGCAGAGCAGGAAAGGTGTTCCAGGTGTGGGAGCAGCAAGCACACAGGTGAGCAGCGGTGCAACAGCCGGTGCTTCTGGCTGGCTGGGGGGCTGGTGCAGAGGAGAGGGTAGGGCGGGTGGATGATGGGTGCTCCTGAAGGGCCCTGCAGAACAGGGTGGGGAGTCTTTGAGGGTTTAAGCAAAGGCATGGCAGAGTCACAGGATGCCCTAAAAACACCACTTTGGGGACCGTGTGTTCTGGCAAGTGTAGTTGTAGAGAGAGGTTGGAGTGAGAGGAAGCCCTGCATCGTGTCCTCTCTGCCGCTGTTGACTTGTGCCCCCCTCTGGGTGGTACGGGAGGTCAGTCGGCACATCCCTGGAAGGGCAAATGGTAACACAGCTTTGACATACGTGCCAGGAAGAGCTTCTAACGGAACCACTCCGAAGTGAGCCAAGAGCTGGCACAGAGGGAGAAGTCAAGCCCAGGTCACTAATTATGCTAACTTCAAAACAGACAGAAGATACGGGCTCAGCAAATGCCGTGGGAATATCAACACGCATAAACAGGAAGGCACCGGAGCCATATGTTGGCCACGCTCCACCCACACAGCTTCTCCAGAAGCCGCTTCATCCAGCGCCATGTGAGGCTGACTGGCAGGGAAGCACGTGTGCGGATCAGAGAGGAGCAGACGCACCAACTTTACAGCAACTGCTGTCACGGTGGCCTCCGTCTCTGCTGTGTGTCGCCTTGGCCAGATGGCTCCCCACCTGGGGGCATGCGTGGGCTCCTCTCTTGGGAATCTTAGGGTCTGGAGACTGCCGCCCCTGTGACCAGAGGTGCTGGATTTAGGGGTTAGTTCTGCCTCTCACTGGAAGGATAACCTCGAGCAGTTCAGTTAATCTCTTTGCCCTTAACTATTTCCCTTAACTATAAATGGAGAGAATACCCACCCCACAAGCAAGTATGAGTCACTCATTCTTTCAGCAAATATTTCCTAAGCATTTACTCTGCTCCAGACTAGGTGCTGGGCCCAGGGAATGGGGGATAAATAAGACAGGCCCTGCAGGATCTCCCAGGCTAGCAGGACAGGCAGCCCCGTAAATAGGCGTTCATGCCTAGGGCTTCATGGCAGCCAGCAGCGGGCACTAACCCAGCTTGAGAGGCCAGGAAAGAAGCTTCCTAGAGGGTCTCCATTTCTGTGTGAGGCAGGGCACAAGGTCATGTGCCGAGATCAAGGGGCGCGAAGAGGTGGTAGGAACTTAAAGAATATGGGAGGGTGTGAAAGGTTGACGAGGAGAAAATGAGAAGACATTGAACAAGGATGGCCAAACGGTGGCTGAGAGGGTGACTGGGCGAGTTCAGGCAGCCGTGTGTACAAACGCACATGGCAAACAGCCGAGGCACTAGCGCCGTCCTTTATGCTAACAGCGGGACTGTACTACCAATACTTCATTATATGGACCCTCCGCTTGGCGTCTCGTTGGTGAAGAAGCCCCCCGGCTCTGTGTTCCCTGAGGCATCCGTGTGTGTTCCTGCCTGTCCATTTGCTCACAGGCCCCTGCTCCTTCCTCCCCATTCAGACAAACCCATCCTATCCTCCAGGGCTCTGCTCTGGGCCTCCCTCCTCTAGGAAGCCATCTGGGATGCTGCTGTCACTGTATCTGGTGTGTGAGTTCCTTCCCTTCCATCTCGGGGTGCAACAGCCCTGGCTGTCAAGGCCTCTCCCTTGGCCGAGTCCATGCTCCCTTGGGCCTCTCGCTTAGGTGGCTGCTTGGCCCCAGAGGTTCACTCATAGACCCGACCTGAGAAGAATCAATGGGAGGGTCTGCTCTCAGAGAGCCGGGTGATGAGGCGGGAGACAGACCATCTCAAGGGCCGTCATGTCTGAGTGACAAGGATGCTTCAGGTTCTGCAGGACCTGGGACCGCTTCCTGCCCATCTCTGTCCCAGATCCTGGGTCCACACGAGGAGCTCTGCTTCCTCCTTCCCTCTTTTCCCTCCTTTCCCTTTGATTCCCCAAGCCTTTGCTGAGCGCAGACACTGTGCAAGGACCAGAGGATACAGAGTTGAAAAGACATTGTTCTCAAAACCCCACAGTCCCAGCTCCTCCAGTTCCCGGCATGTCACAGCCACACCTAAATATCTGTGGACCTTAACTGAGGTTTCTGCTGAAGAGACACTTCCGACTCCCCGAGGATGAATCCCTGATGCCTCCCCATTTCCACCACCACTCAGTTCACAGAAACCAGTGAGCTTCTACTCCACGCGCTGGGATCTTCTGCCTTCAGGGCTGAGTGACCACGGGGAGATGGAGCAAGGGCACCAGACCTTAGAGGGTCTGAGGGGAATTTTCCCAAAGCATGGATGCTTCTAGAATGCCTGAATGCTCCATCAGGACTACACATTTCACTCTTCATGCTCAAATCTGCCGGGTATGAGACTATTGAGGAGCTGGGGGACTGGGTAGGGCCTGAATGTCTTCACGCTATTTGGGGAAGAAGGAAGCAGGAAGGTTTAAATCAGGGTGTCTGACAGAGAGCAGCAGGGACCCTAGCCCACCACAGCAGCAGGCGTGGGCAAGGACCCATGTTCCTGTGAGAAGGATATACCCCGACTCCCCCAAGGCAAAGGGAGCCAGGTGGGAGGGGTGTCTTGGTCCATAAAAACGCAATCCACAGTGCTGACAGGCGCTGGCAGTATGCTGGGAATGGCCTTACTGGCTATTTTGCTGTCCTTCCAGGGAGGTACCTGTGTCTTGCAGGAGAAGAAGGAGAAGCTTGGAGAAGCGAGAGGACTGGTGAGCAGTAGGGCTGGGATTCAGGCCTGGGTCTCCCATATTCTTAAAAACCAGCAGCAAGTCGGAAAGGACTTGAAGCTTTGCTGGAATCCATAGGATTTATTTGGTCAGGTTAATGGCTCCATTGAAGAATCAGATTCTGTTTATTATACGTTTGCCACCTAAGTGTCCATCACTGAGCATGATGAGGGACAGTTGGGGCAGGGACTGGGGCAGAAGGAGAAGGCCCAGTCAACAACCCGTCTAGGGCACCCACCGCAGGCCCAGTCACATCAAGGAGGGCCTGTCAGCCACGCTGAGGGGCGCAGACTCTGTCCTGAGGCGGGAGAGCTGTTGAAGGGTTTGCAGAAGGGGCGGGCAGCTAACACGGTAATTTTAGGAGGACGACTGGATGGGAGAGGCGGCAGGGCTGGAGGCTGGGAGATCAGTCAGGACTGATCTCACCTGGAGGGCTAGGCCTGGGGCATAAGGTATGGCCACGACTGGCAAGCTTTCCTCTTTGGCCAGAGGAGAGCAGGAGGAAGTGGAGTTGGAAAGGGATCCAGGGCCTGCTGAGGAGCCTGGGCATCATTGTCTGAGCACTGAGAGCCTTGGAGGGGCTCTGAACACTCCCGGGGTGTTGTGGGAGTATGGGCTGGCAGAGGTGGCAGGGTGGGTGGGCAGTAGACCAGACAGTCTGACAGGGAAGGAGAACCCACGCCACGCAGTTCGATGGAGCAAATTGAATATGGTAACAGCTTTAGCAGCAGCAGCTGCAGGCACTGGTGCGGTGGGGGCGGAGGACAACGGGAAGAAGCTTGCCAGCCTATGAAGGGGGTTGCCCATTGGGCGCTGGAACCAGAGATTATGCAGTCATGGCTGGAGATGCCACCTGAAGCTGAGAGAACAGGGCTACGTGCCTGGGCCCCTCTCTTCCTACCTCCTTCCTCGTTGGCTGAGCAGCCAGAAGACAGCCGATCTAGGAGCGCAGGAAATGCAGCCTTGAGAGGTCAGCCCCTCTGTCCTGCAGAGCAGAGTGGGGGAAGAGCAAGTAATGAGCTTGAGGAAGAACAGTCCCAGAGCCAGCAGGACCAGCGTGGGCATGTTTTGTGACCACCGTCCCCACCCCAGTCCAAGGCTGCCCATATGACAGACTCGCCATGGACATGCTCCCGTGGACTGATGAATATCCTGATTTGTGCTCTGGTCTTTGTGTGCTGTCTTCGGGGTCCTGGAGTGCAGACTCAGCAGCCTGGTGGTAGCAGAGGACATGGGGAGTGACCCCCGGGACAGGAAGGATTAATGAGGGCCCGCCCGTGGGCTCCAGGCCTCACCTCCCACCACCTCTGGGCTCCTCGCTGCCCACACCTTTCATTCCCTTTCTGCCCAGTCGGCATTTCCCCGCCTCTTCACAGTAATCACCATTGACAGCTATCGACTGCTGATGACAGAGCTAAAATCTGAAGGTGGGGGAGTGAATGAGTTCCTCAGGTTCTGTTTGTGCTGACCCAGAAGCAGCAAGGTGAGGCGCTCATCTCTTGTCCAAATCCTAAAGCCTAGCATCCCCTTGCTTCCTATTTCTCCTCCTTCTAAAGAGGGCCTCTTTGAGCTCCAGGTAAGGATCACCTCCTCCAGGTAGGCTTCCCTGAGTGCTCCAGCCCACAGTGGCGTCTTCCCCTCACTGAATTCTGATAGCAGGTGTAATGGATATCAACCCTTTAATGCCAGGACGAGGCTCTTAAAGCAGAGGTTCCGAAACTTAGTGCACATCATATCGCCTGGAGGGCTTGAACCACAATTTCTGGGTCCCACCCTCACGTTTCTGATTCAGTAGTTCCGGGATGGGGCTGGAGAATTTGCATTTCTAGCAGGTTCCCAGATGCTGCTGATGCTGCTGGTCTAAAGTGACAATTACTGCTCAGTGGGCCCATGACATTTCTTTAATGACCCAGTAAGCGCCTGTGGGGCCAAGTGACCCTATTTATCAAGAACCTTATCTAGTGCTTTTTAGGTGAAAACAGGTGCTTAATAAGTCATTGCTCATAGAGTAACTAAAAAAGATTTTTTTTTCTTGTGAGTGGCAGGGGAAGGGAAGAGAGAATGGTTTAAGGTCATTGGGCTGAATTTTATGATGCTATAAAATCTTGAAATTTACCACGATAATGGCTCTTTCTTCTGCTCTTAAATGAGTTAATATGTAAGTGCTTAGAATAATATCTGCAACATGTTAAGTGCTACAGAAATGCTTATTATTGTCATTATGGGGGAGCACTGGAATTCTACTGAACCCTTGACTCGAAGCACAGTCTCTGTGCCAGGACACACGTGACGACAGCAAGGGCTGCCTCAGGCCTTTGACTATCTAAGATTTTCTCTTGTCCTGGGGTGAAGTACACCAAATGTCAGCAGCACCTACCTTTTGAGGGGTGGATTATGGATGAGTTTTATTTTCTTCTTTACACTTCTCTGCACTTCCCTAATTTTCTACTGCAAACATGTATTATTACCATCATAAGCAGAAAAATGTTTACAAAACCCTGGGCATGTCTACCACAACCGGACACAAGACATGAGCTCAGTCACTTCACCAGCATGAACATTGTTCTATCCGGGGCCAGGGGGCTACTAAGCATTCGTTCTCTTTCATTTATTTATTCGATTTATACGCTAAACATCAATGGCGTATTTGGCACGTTACCCCTGTTCTAGGATTCAAAGGCAAAGGCAGTGGAGCAAGCGGTTAAGAGCTTGGCTTCGGCATCAGCAAGCCCTGGGGTCTGACCCTAGCTCGGCCACTCGCCGGGTAACTGGACCACTTACTTCCCTCTGTGGGTCTCAGTGTCCTCATCTGTAAATGGGATCACAATGCTTCCTTCCTCCCAGGCTGTCTGTGAGGATGAACCATGGGGAAGCCCGTGGCCAGCACTTGCTGAATGCAGGCTGCTGTTCCTGGGGTCCTTGCTCTGACCGCTGGTTCCTATCACGGTGTCGTAGTAACGTCAGCGATTCCAGGACACCCACACGGATGGCTTTCTCCACGACCAAATAGTTGGGTTTGGTAGGAATTATCACCCTCGTCTTTGACATGGGGACTGTGGAGTCTAGAAGGGATGGACTCAGAGTGCCACACAAGCCCCCAAACTCTGGCCTGATGGGGCCTCTGTGTCACATCACTGGACAGGTGGTGACACAGTGTGGCAAATCTTCTCAGCTAATGGCTTTGCTTTGTGCTTTGCATCAAGGAGCTGAGTCGATTTGGCTGCCCTTGGTGCAAATTCTCCATCTCCAATGTCCGCTAAACTAAGGGAGACGTTCCTTTCTAAGTAGTGAAGGCCAAAGGAGTGATTCTAACTTGGTCCACGTGCGGGGCGTCTCCCACCAGCCACTGCAGAATTGAGGCCCCATGGCTCCGCAGTAAGTGTGTTGAGCTGCAACAGGACCCCTTAGGAGCAAAAGCTGCCACCTGCAGCTAAGTGTTTCTATCTCGGGAGCACAATGAAGCCAAAACACGAATGAAAACATCCGTCAACATCAATAACATGATTAGAAGAAATTGGACGGCGATGGCATGCTAATGAAAAAGTGGGTTCCCTGGGAACATGAGAGTCAGTGAACCGTGGGAGGTTTGCTTGCTTCACGCAGGATGTGCTGTTTTGGAGAGGGTGGTGTCACTTCAAGGGAGAGACCAGGTGTGTCCATCAAAGGCCATTGGTGTCCTTCCCAAAGAGGAGCCAATGTGAACAGGTAAAAACCCAACTTCTCTGCAGGAGAGGTGGGAGAGCCAGTCTGTGGTCCCAGCCCCAGCACCAACCAGCTGTGTGACCTTGGACAAGTCAGTGAACATCTCTGAGACTCAGCATTCTCATCTGTAAAATAAGTGTCATGATGACATCTTCACAGAGATATTGGGAGCATAACATTAGAGAGTATGAAAGGAAGACCTAGGGAGTGCTCTATCTGTGGCATTTTTATAATATATAAAAATTTGGTGAAGCTCCATTTATGGTGCTAAAGCGTTCCACAAACAAATTTCAGATAGGTGGAACTTACGTGGGTTTTGTGGTTCATCCCATTATTGAGAAGGCTCTTTCTACCACCTATTCCATGCCTCTGCCTTCTCCGACACTGCTTACTGCTTCCTGATTTTTTGTCGTTTTATTTATCTTTTTGCTTCTTTTCACTATAAGTCTGTCAGCTGTGATTTTTTTTCTTTTATTTTTCATGATGGAAAATTTCAAACATATACAAATGTAGAGAACATAGTATAATGAATTCAATTTATCCATCATCCTGCTTCGATAATTACCAATTCATAGCTAGCCTTTTTTCCTCTGTGCTCTCTGCTTACCTTCTTCCCACCCCACTCCAGGTTATTTTAGAATCAATACCAGCTATTTTATCATTTCTTTGCTAAATATTTCAGGTTATACCTCTATAAGATAAGAACTCTTTAAAAAAATCATAGCTACATACCATTATGACATTGAAAAATTAGCAATAATTCCTTAATTTCATCAAACAACCAATCTGCACTCAAATATTCCTGAATGTTTCATATATTTCTTTTTATAGTTTGAACTGTGATATAAATAAGGCCCATACACTGTGATGGGTTGATATAACTCTTAAGACTGTTTTAATCTATAGGTTCTCCCATATTTTTTTCCCTTGCAATTTATTTGTTGGAGAGGCTGGTCTGGGTCATGTGTCCTGGAAAATTGATCACACTTTGCTTTTTGCTGATTGTGTTCACGTGGTATAGTTGAACAAGCTCCTCTGTTGCTTGTATTTCTTGTAAATTGGTAGTTAGATCTAGAGGCTTGATTATATTCAGTTTCAGCTTATAGGACCACTTCATTGGCGGTGCTCCTTCCACCAGGAGGCATGCAGTGCCTGGCGGTCTCTCTGCAATGGTGGCACACAGATGCTAGTTGCCTAGATCTGTCAATTCATTGGTGGCAGCAAAATGTTGATACACCAATTCTATGATGCCATCTTTGTTTATTAGCTGGAAACGTCTATAAATAGATGCTTCTCTTCATCAACTCTGCAGTTACCCTGAGGGATAGTTCATTTAGGAAAAGTGAGATAAATGCTTGATTGCTTCCCCCTCTCTTCACCAGTTTTTAAGATAACTAGTTGGTTCATTTGTGCCTTCCAATGATGACTAGTTTGTTTTTGATTTTTATGAACGCATGGATTGAAACCTATTTAATGTCTTTTAATCTATTTTAGTTATTGCCATTATTCAAGTTCAAATTGCCCCCCCTTGGCCAGCGGGAGCCTCTTCAAGTCTGCTCCTGAGTCCTTCTGACAGGACTCTAGAAGTCCTTGATAGTTTTCTTGTTCAAGTATGACGAGACGTCCTAGACTCCTCTCATGCAATTCCTGCCCCAGAAATGTTTAAGCAAACATTTAATGAAACATTTCTCCAAGGATTCTTGGTTTCTTTTAGTGGGAAATGGGCATGCAGTTGCTCGTGTTGCTGGTTTAATCCTTGTTTCTACGACTTTTTAGTGGACAGAGATAGAAAAAAAGGTATATATATGTGTATATATTTAAGACAAAATGTACTGTGGGTTAATACTTCTGCTACCAATTCAGGTTAGGACTACAGAATTTTACTTAACCTCATTGATTTTATGTCTATATGCTTTTTCTCCAGTACTGAAAATATCTTTTCTCAGTGTCACCAGATAATTACCCATTTGCTTTATTGCACAACGTACACACAACAGTCTAAGAATAACAATACAAATACCACCACGAACATTATGACTTAAACAGTAGACACGGGTTTAAGGAATTATTCCACTAGGAATGGATGAAGAGTCAACTCGCTGTGTTTTCAAATTCCTGGAATAATCCCTCCCTGTGTGGTTATGCTACCAATCGGATACAGAATTAGGTTCCCTTACTCCATTTTGCTTTTGATTTTAAGAGATTACTTTTCTAAAATTTAATTTTGTCTTATACTTATGTAAAATGTTTACATGGTTCCAAATTAAATCTATAAAGCAAGGTATATTTAAAGAAATCTAGCTCTGATTTACTTGTAATAGAAGCAAATATGTTTTCTATATTTATAAATCCTCCTTTTGTAGACAATTAGTAGCATGCTGTGCGTTTTCTCTACCTTGCCTTTTGCACTTACTATATCCTGGAGATTTATATGGCTCATGCTCCTTCCTTTGTTGTATGTGATAGCATTTCTTGTCGGTATCACTGTGCCCGTCTCTAGCTATCCACCTTCCACCTTCAAGTGTTGAGGCTCTGTGCCTGGGAGTGCAGATCTCCCAGCTTACAAGGATTGTATGTTAGCTAAGAGTTACCAGGTTCTGAGTAAGGACCCATGGAGCTCTACAGGAAGGACTGACAACTGAGCCTTCAGGACATTTGTTGCTCAATAAAAATTAGTTGAAGCAAATTGTTTCAAAATGTTTTAGACATTTTTACAAAGATCAGAACAGTCACTGTAACAACAAGCACCACTACATTCATGACAGACTTATCCAGGGCATTTGGTTCCTTTGGCTGGCAAAGACACTGGTGTCTGAGAATCATTATTTTGCTATTAGAGTGTCTTCTGCAAAATCTGTCATTTCTGGGGATCATGCAGCCTTAAGGATAAAAAACATCATTTGGCAGCATTCATCTTAATGAAGGGTTGTTCTGTAAACAAGGCAGGGGCTCACTGTTTTTCTTCCTTCCCACTATTTGATTGGTTGATTCATCCATTGATGTGTTCACTTAATTTATAAACCTGTTTTTTGCACATCTAGTACATCCAGACACCCTGTTGGAAACTGGAATTGAGGGAGTTTCCCTTCCTCCTCTGAGGCCCTGGGCATCTTTCCTCATCTTTCTGGAACATTCCTACATGACCTGTCCATTCTTGGTCCCAGATGCTGATTTCTCCCCAGGGGCATGTTGGAGCCCAGGCAGGTGGTGAGGACTGGCCAGTGTCTGCAAACACTCGTTCAGATGTGAGGGGGACACTGGGTGCTTTCAGTCGTGTGGCCTCACTTCATCCTGCTGACAGCATCTGCTTGTTTCTCATAGTTATTCTTGAATGAACCCAGGTCAAATATATTCAGGTCTTCATAAAATACTCGGGCATTTTCTTAAATGAAAGCTTTTATTGGCTAAGCATTAATAATGTAGCTGTTTGTGGCATGGAAATAATTGGCCCTTTTCTAAATATAAACTCTTCTCTGTTTTCTCACAGCTGACAGGGTCTTCAGTTCTGGGCCACAGTTTGCCTTGTCCTCTGAAGAACCTGCTCTTTTTTTCAGCAAAATGTGAATGGGGTAGGCATGGTACTGCTATTATAATGCTGTAGTCTTTTGCTTAAAACAATTTGCTTTTAAATGCTGTTACAAATCATTCCACATGTGCCTCCAGCCTGGGTTATTGAACTGCCTCTTGGGGTGACTGGGCGAAGAGTGCCAAGAAGACCACGTAAAGACCAGCAGGAGGCAAAGCACACGATGAGAGGGCGAAAGGCGAGACGCCTCAAAAGTGGTGCACAGATGCATGCACCTGCACATGAATTCATGTGTGCTCACATGCACACACACATACACTCACACAACACACACTCTCACGTGTGTGCACACATACACACATAGTTTACATGCACACACTTGTACACACATGCACACATTTGCACAAACTTGTATATGCACACACTCCTGTACGCTCATATACAGACTCACATGCCTATTAATACATGCATATACAGACACGCACTCACACACATCCACTCACTCCCATCCATACTCTCACATACTCATGCACACTCATACATAAACACTCATAAAACACACTCCCATATACACACGCACATACTCCCACCCAGGTTCAGATAAACACACACGCTGACATCATTGTGGACGTTTGAAATGGTCATTTAAGATGGAAGCTATTCTATTTTCCCAATGCTACCCTCTTCACTGAGTTCAGAAAAGAGACATCTGGATGGAAAGTCACTTATTGTCACTAACTTTGTCCTGAGTGTCCTACTGGGCAGCAGGCTCTCCATGGCTCAAACCTAAGGCACTGGTTTTTGCTGCAAACTCTAGCCCCAGAACCAACTGAGAATCAAGGGGTAAGTGTTATACTCTCTGATCCCCTGCTGGGAAATGGAGGCAGAAAGAAGGTCTGGGACCTGCCCCAGGTCATCCAGGAAGGTCACAGGCAGCTGAGCACAGCCCAGAAGCCAGCTCCCCTGAAACTATGGCCAGTCAGGCTTCGAGCTGACGTGACTGGCTTGACACTCCCAGGAAGAGATGCTTGTTTTTGGTGTCTAAACATTCTCTACCATTAATGAATCCTTTAATCAAACTCATCAGTTGTGTTTTTCATCATCTAAAATGACCCCTGGATTAAGGCCCCCTACATTGTTCAGAGGAAGTAGCTGTATATTTTGCATCTCATTTATCAAACTTTTATGAAGTAGCAATTATGTGCATGCTTCATGAGTCAGGCACGCTCTGAAATTGCTGGGAATGTAATTTTTCTGAGCACTATTTCATTGCTGCCTCTCTGAGTGACAGAAAACGAAGCTGATCGTACAAGGGAGACGCTGCCTTCAGAGAGGAAATTCAAGAATGGCTTGCTTAACACAGCTCCTCTCCCTGGAAGACCAGGTATACGTGGAGGTTTTGCTCTGGACGAAAGGGGTCTAAAATGCAGACCTCACGCTCCAGCAGGGGCCCCTCCCTGTGTCAGGTCACATCACATAGAGCCGTGATCATGGCCAAGTCAGACCTGCCCCGACTGGCCGGCCATCCCTCACTCAGCACCTCTCTTTTCAGCCTCTCCTCATGGACTTGGAAGGAGCTGAGGATATGAGATTTCTTTCTATTAAGAATCATTTTGCATTTCTCTGAGTACCCCCGGGGTCTCCCGTGTCAGGCCCTGCCAACTACTATTCTGTTAACTCAGTTAACCCCTTCCCCTTCCTTTCTTCTCACCAGTGATCTTGGGGTGTGGTCCGCCTACCAGCAGCCCTGGCCCAGACCCACCGAATCAGAAACTCCGGGGGGTGGAGCCCAGTGATCTGTGTTTAACAAGCCCTGCAGGTGCTTCTGGTGTTTGCTCAAGTTTGAAAACCACCGCTCCAGAAAAGAGGCGGGGAAAGAGACACATGTATCAGCCCAATGAGCATTTTTAGAGCTGGCCTAAGCTCCATGACAAAGGAGAAAACTGTGTTGTGAGCAGGCGCAGCCTTCCTGAGCAGGAGAGAAAGAATTGACCAGCTGGACCATGCTGGGGTACCAGGTTGGGGGGAGTGGCAGAGTCGGGCAGTGAAGGGTCCCCTGCCCTCTTCACCATAAAAGGGGCTTGCCAAGAGCAACGCCTAACCCAGTGGCTCCCAAACTTTGCCACATATTGGAACCACCTGGGGACCTTTAAAAACTACCAGTGCCTGACTCCCACCTCCAGACATTCTGATTTAATTGATATGAGCTGTGACCTAAGCATCGGGAGTTTTAAAAGCTCCCCAAGTGATGCTAATGTGCAGCAAAGCTTGGGAGCCAGTGGTTCAACCTGTAAGGTGTGGCGCTCCCATGGTGGGATTTCAGACAGCGGGGAAGGAGGGTGCAGAAGGCATTCAGCTCTTTCTGGTGCCTCTCAGATTACAGTGTTTAGGAGATCGCCTCTGCCTGTGTAAAAGCTGGTGTTGGTGGTCAGAGTTGCCTAAAACAAATGAACAATGTGCACAGAGAGGAGGTTCCAGAAAAATCATGACTTTTCTGAGGCAGAGAACATGCTGCTGCTCTCCTGGTTCATTATATTGTAGATGTGCCACGCGCAGGCTGACCAGAGCCCCTTGGAGGCGCACCCTGTACACGCCCCGAGAACAGGACGCGACAGTATCAATTACTTGCTGAATTTCGTCAGCCATCCCCAGTGGCAGGGCGGTATCTTGAGAAGAATGAAGCCTCTGGGGTCTCACTGGTTTGGCTCCCGCTCTGCTGCTCCACTTTCCCGAGCTCCGGACCCCTCAGCATAGACCTGAGGATGATAAACCCCGCCATGTGTCTGTCGTGGGATGAGGATGAGGTCACTCCATCAGTGAGGCCCCTGGCACCTTGCCGGCTCCTCCATCCCTGTGTGCGAACCCCTTGCTCTCAGATAGGGCATACCTAGGAAGCTAATCCCCACCAGGGTCCATAGGGGTCCTCACCTGACCGCACGCTGGAAACCCCTGGGGAGGTGAAATGCTCATGCCTGAGTCCCTGGCCCAGAGATTCTGATGTAATTGGCCTTGTATGGTCTGGGTCCTGGATTTTAAAAATCTCCCTAGGTGTTTTTACTGTGCAGTCAATGTGAGGCATCAATGGTTTACTAGAATAGATAATGACTTCAGCCAATGTGCTCCATGATGTCTGAATCAGGACCCTGGGGAGCCCTAGCCCGGAGGGGCACGTAAGGGCAGTTTTGGGCTCTGAGGCAGGCCAGGGGGGCAGGTGTTTGGTAAGAGGGGGCTCCATTGCACGCCCACCCCAGCCCTAAAGGCAGTCGCCTCCTCTCCCTTCCCAGAAGGCCAGCCTTGGCTGAGGCATCTGAGACTGGTCTGACGCCCGACTCCCTGCCCACTCACATTTCTCAGCTGCCACGGATTTATCTTCCTGGCAGCCTCGGCAGCCAGCTTCTCGGGGTACTCATCCTGGAGGGTGGGAGGTGCTCACACACCTACGTCCACCAGAGTTCCTGCGGCCTTGCCAGGTCTCCTGTCCCCAGCTGCCCGTCCTCGCCCCTCCCTGGGGACAGAGGCACGCTTCCTTTGTGTCTCCATTTCAGACGTAACCATGATGCTTCACTTCTAGTTCCAGAAGAATTGAGCTTGTTTAGACCAGGTGGTCCAAAGCCATGGAGTGACATGAGGAAGGACAATGTTTAGATGCCTCCCAAGAGGAAAATGACTTGGATTAGGCCAGAACAAGTACCTTGTGGGTGGTGGTGGTCTAGGGCAGCTTAAAATGAGAACAAAGTGCTGTTAAGAAGAAGCTTGGGGAAACTTGTCAGCACTGGGCACTGGATGTGCAGCAGGGGTCAAGCAAGCCCTTGTCCAAACCTGGCACAGAGAGATGGAGCATTTCACAAGTTATTATGAGCCGAACTTGCTGGTTCTCTCCCATTCACCATCTTCCCAGCATTACCACAGATCTGCCCACACCACCTCATGTTATGATGTGGTGAGGGGGACATCATGGGGGGCTGGATACATCACCTTGCCTTAGAATGAAAGTCCCTGCCTGTCCCTAGATGAGGCTCAAAGGTTGGGCATGTGTCAACCTTTAAAATTCCGAAGAGGTCACGTCTGAAGGCCTTGGTGCCCACAAACCAGACATCCACATGTAAACTAGAAGGTGTGCACTGGATGTCTGATTTCTCCTGATGTGCCCGGAGCCTGGCCGCGGACCTGACACCAGCAGATACTCAGAAAACATCTGTGAGGGATGGGGGAGGGTGCTCCAGCCGTGCTAGAACAATAGCCGATGGCAAGGCCATTTGGCCCAGTTGTCACTGGGTGCCTACCTGGTGCCAGGTGCTGGGCTAAGGCAGTGGACAAAAACAGGCCACTTCCATGCCTGCAGGCAGCTTACAGCCCAGAGGGGAAGGCAGGCAGCAGACAATCATCACAGGTGTTGTTTTTGGGGTGGGGTCTAGTCTGGTACAGGGAAGGGCTATTAGGGAAGGCCCCTGAGGACATGACTTTTGAAATGAGACACAAAGTGGGGATTAACTGGGTTGAGAGTGGGGCCAGAGTTTTCCCTGCAGAGGGAACAGCTTCTGTGAAGGCCCTGAGGTGGGAAGAAGTATGGCTCATTTCGGTCCCTTGCCGCCGGAGTACGGAGAGTGGAAGAGAGTGTGGGGTGGGACGCAGCTAGAAGGTGGGGACATACCTTGAATGGTCTGGAAGGTCATGGGTTAGGAGTTTGGCCTTTTCATAGGAACCCCAGCATCCAGTTCTGTCGTGGAGGTGTGCCTGTGCGGGGCAGGACTGTTTGCTTTCACGACAGTCCCTCACTCTCTGTGCGTGAGGCCTGAGAGTTGATTGGTAAAAGCTCCCCGCCCCCAGGTGATGTCTGTGTACTCTCAAGTTTTAGAACCACTTACTTACTAAATGTGAAGTTTCAAAGTTAACCTAATTGGGCCAAGTTAATTCCTCTTAGGCTCTGTCCAAGGAACTACCGAAAGAATAGTAGCACACCTATCTCCAGATGGGTGTGGGTGCAACCTCCCGGGCAGAGCCAGGGCCATTCTCTAGAGAAGGGGGCAGCATAAGCCGTTAGCAGCCCACACTCACCACAGCTGGGGAATGGGCGCATCCTCCTGATGCCGGCTTAAGATAAGGTTGACATAAAGGAAGCCATATTGTAGAAAAGAAACCCTATTGTAACTTTGAGCGACCTCGGATTAACTAACCCAGACGTGTTCTGTAGGTTTTAGGGCCCCTCCAGCTGCTATAAGTGGATAACTTTGCTCTTTTGAGTTCCTCAGGAATGTGACGACCCCCCAGCAGAGAACCTATGCTGATAGCCATCATCAAGGACAACTGAAAGATCAGGGTATAGGGCGTTGCTCCAGTCTCTGATGTATGTCAAGTAAAACAAAAGACTGCCAGGAACTAAGACTAGATGGATGCCCCTACCCAGAGGCCAGATGCCTCCCCCGTCCGGAGACCAGCCCCCTATATAACTGGCCTGTAATCTTTGTTCTGTAAGATGGTTCTTTTGGACATGACTCAGCCATCTTCCCCCTTGCTAGCAAGCCGTAATAAAAAGTCTTTTCTCTCCTACCACCTTGCCTCTTGACTATCACAGTGTCTTGCGGCGGACAGACAAATCCCCTTTTTGAGTAGTAACACTCCTGCCTCCTGGTGCTTGTTCCAACCCCATTTTACAGCGCCAGAGTTGGCTTACCTTTTGTTCTCCATACCCCATCCCCTCAGAAAGGAGGGACCCTTCCTCTGGGGGGCCACATCCATCACTCAGTACTAGTGTGGGAGCTGTCACCCCTCAGAACTCAGTTCCTGAGAACTGCCCTGGGACTTCTCTGGATCTGGGTTTCTGTTAAGGAAGAATTCCAGGGATTGCGGGAAAGGAGATTCTCCCAGGGGGCTCTGCGGTTCCCAGCATGGGATTTACACTGGGAAGGCCCTGGGTGCCTCTGCCCTTGTCAGGGAAAGACCAGGATCAGGAGGCAGGGCCTTGGCCCCTAGTCTTGGCCCTCTTGTTCAGCCCCTGGGTGAGACCTGGGTCACCAGACGGGCTGTGCCTGCTTCCTCTATTGTTGATGGACAGTGACAGCAGTGTTTATTTTGTGTGCCATTTTGGGTTGACTGGCTGTGATTTCTTTGGAGCAGTGCATTTCTGGGCTCTGCTGAAAAGAGTCCCATGGTTGATTACTGGTGTCGCCATGGCTGAGGGAGAGGTTCACGTCTAATGATTACATCTGTGGCTGGGTGGTCTCGAAGGTCTCTCCGAGCTCAGGCCTATGGAGAACTCTCCAGAAACTTCCCCTGACTTGGCCAAAACACATTCTTCCCTTCCTTTCCGCTCATCTGTTTTTTCTTTCCTATTTAGGCCCGTGGGCAGGAACAAAATACTGCCTAATGGTAATTCTGTTTTTATTTTGACGTATTATTGGACTTTTCCATTAGGATGTTATTTTCTTATTTAACCACTTAACTCCTTAAGTAGACGAGAAGCTCCTTAAGGGCAAGTTCTCTGTTGCTCTACGTCCCCTGGAGGGCTTCCTGCCCCGATGGTCTTTAACACAGGCCTGTTGAAGAGGGAGTGGAAAGGCCTCTTTGATTTGATTTAGCTTTAATCTGACTGTGATTATTGTGAAGCGCTTGGCACCCAATCCGTTCTGGCCTGCAAACTTGATTTATAATTTAGACGACTATAATGGATGCTCTTGGGGCCTTGCCAAGAGCCCCTTCACCAGGCAGGTGCGCCCATCCCCCCAGCGCTGTGAGGATTTGCTGCCCATGGTTCACAGCTGCTCTTTTCCAGAGAGTCAAAAGGGAACCACACCATCCAGGAGGTTACATGAGTCTACCAAAGACTGACTGACTCTGGTTGGGGGGGACTGGCCCCTGTGACTCGAGGAGGAACTGATTCTCTGGTTCAGTCTGTGCTCCAGAGCTCTCCGTGGGATCAGGCTGAGGCCAGTCTCCAGCTGAGGCCACAGCTTGCTCATCTCCCTCCCCTGCCCCATGCGCCTCCCTCACTCCCCTTGCCTGAGAGCACTGCCCCCACCAAGACCGATCTCCTGCTCTGCCTCTGGGGATCACGATCTAAGACGACAATGATCTTTGCGCTTTATTCTAATTTGACTGTTAATTTCATCCATCGGAGGAAAAAAAGGATCTATTCAGCCTCCTGTGATCCTAGTTCTGGGCTAGGACCTGCAGAAGATTTAATGAAAAATAAGAGCTTGTCTGCCCACATTTGGGCCTTTTCAGCAGCATCTCATTTTAGACATCCTGTACCTTAGTCTCCCTTAATCTGGAGATGACCCAGGAAGTTCAATATGTCTCCATTTTCCAACCTGGACCTCCCAGGCAGCCTCCTCTGTGTAGAATTAGCTCCCCAATTCTTTGTCAGACCTTAGGTTACCATCGTTATTTCCCCCAATATGTCACTGTTGTGCATTTTCTGAGTTACAGATTAGGACTCACAGTAAAAACACGGCAGAACATTTTAAATTGGGACTTTTGGGGCAAATCCAGGGTGAGCCATCATGATGAGCCCTGCTCCCTGGCGTGGATAAGCCATTGATCAGGTGGGCTCGGGCGGGGAACCCCTGAAGGGGTGATGGGGGTCCAGTTCTGGGGCAGGTGCCTGGGGCTGATTCCTGCGGTGGCAGGGTCCTTTGTGTCCACCTGACTGAAGGGTCTGAAGCCAGACTGCCTGGATCGAAGTTACAGGCTAGAAGTTTGGAGCATGGCATAGTGGTGAGGGCATGGGAGTCACACTGAGGGGCTGTGTTGTCAGACATGTGATCAGGGCCCATTACTGAACCTCTTTGAGCCTCAATTTCCTCATCTGTAAAGATGGACGTGATAATCATACCTCCCTTAGCGGGTAGCTGGGGACATGAAATGCGATACTGTACGTGTGTCTCAGCACTGAGCCTGGCACAGCAAGCAAACGTTTCCCATTATTATGAGGCACACACAGATGTGGAGCTGTCATGGGTGTCAGCCCAGCCACTGGGTAAAGGCCGCCCTGACGACTCTCACGGTTTTGTCTGCCACCCGTTTATCATGGTCTAACGTGAGGTCTGTACACGGAAACCTCAGATCCTGGGAAACCTCATGTCCTACCAATCTGACTGCAAGCACCAGCCTTTCCACGGCCCCGGATGGCTGCGAAGGTACAGGTGGGAATGGACAGAGGTCTGGAGTCAACCCAGCCCAGGACCATGGGCCCAGGAGCACGCGGATTCAGGAGAGAGAGAGGGCTAGGGAAGGAGAGGAGACTCGTAGCTTGGGTATGTGGGAAACCAACAGGGTCACTCAGGTCTGGGTCCAGACCCCGGTCCCTCACTAGCTGCGTAAATGTCCACAGCTCACATCCCTTTTCTGAGCCTCTGTCTTCTGCTGTGAGATGGGGTAACATCTATCCTGCGGCAAGAATCCGCGCTGGTGTACGTAAGGTGCCTGACATATGGCAGGTTCTCCGCAGACAGCCAGTGCTGTATTTCTGGGCCAAACTTTCTCAACTGGTTTTGTCTGCAGCCACGCCCCTCCCTGTCTGACCCCTCACACTGCTGACAAAACCCTTGATTCTGGAGGAAGGCTACAAGGTTCTCTCCATCACTGGTTGGAGGATGAGGCCCCGACTTACAGAGAACAGTGCTTGTTTTGGTGTCTCTGAAGTCTGTTCCGCCCACGTGGCCCAGCCTCTGGGGTTTGCATCGTGGACAGTCCTTGGATTCCCCATGCATTCTCCAACAGTCGGCCCAGGAGAAGACACCACGATGGAATGTGGGCAGACGTTCGACCCCACTCTCCTGCCCCGAGGTCTGCAGCAGCTGCTCTCCAATTAAGCATCTCGGTTCAGACGAGGCCACTGACCCTCCATTCACCTAAATAAATGCACTTCTTCAGGAATGCCGGGGATTTCACACAGGCCTCACGTGGCTTCCCTCAGGGCTTTTGAGTTTCAGCAACTCTCTGTGATCACACGCCGGCAGCATCGGGTATTGGGGTGGCTGTTCCCTCAGAGCCCCAGAGCTGGGAGGGCACATGGCAGCTCCCGTCTGTGGAACTGCGGCAGCTACGGGTGAAGCTTCCTCGCCTGCGAGTGGGTTATTCCCTGGAGGGTTGTCACGACTTTGCCTTCTCCAATTGACTTCACACTCGTTACCCAGAGGCCCTTCTCCCTGGTCTGAGTTGCCCCACACCAAGGGCCAGAAAACTATGGCCCATGGGCCAAATGTGGCCCACCACCTATTTTTGTAAATGAAGTTTTATTAGAACACAGCCATGCCCATTATTTCCATATGGGCTACGGCTGCTTTCATGCTATAACTGCGAGGAGAGTAGTTGCAAGGGATACCTTATGGCTGCAAAACCTAAAATATTTGCAATCTAGCTCTTCATAGGAAAAGTTTGCCCACCTCTTCCCTATACCATCTAGGGAGACTTAGTACCAGACTGCATGCTGGGACTTGGACAGAGAGCAGATTGGTTCAGGGAGAGACTGGGTCAGAGCTTCCCTCTGACAAGAAGCCCCTTCTCCTGGGAAATATCATAAGCATCTAGCAGAGGGATATTTGAGGCTGCATAACACAGGTTGTCCGAGGCATGTTCTGTGGACCCTAGTCCTGTAAGATGTCCCCAGTCAAAGGGTTTAGAAGTCAAAGATGTTTGAGAAACACATTCCTTAACCTCCTCTTGAAGAGTCACAACATAAATTAATATATTAAAGGGTCTGAGAAGTCCTATGGGTAACAAATCTATTTACTTTATTTAACAATGTTTTTCTAATGGAAAGTGATCACAGAATGATTCTTACATGTGTACCCCAATCATAGCACACAAAATCCAGAAACAGATTTAGGAAACAATGGTCTAAGAGAAGAAGTCAATTTCATGGATTTTAGAAATTATTTATTTATTAATTCCAGAGTACTCTCACCTAGTTTTAGAAAAGTGTGGAGAGACCACTGGTGCAGTCTTTCTCTGCACAAAACCACCTTTGTGGGTGTTGCAGAATCTTGGGTACCAAGAGTTCTCTTTCCCTCTCTTGATGACTAGTGGGCCAGGGAGACATATCAGGAGTTAGGGAGGGACCTAAACACCAGCATTATGGAGGTTGAGGTTGGATTATGAGGTGAAGTTGGATGGCAGAGAGAGATCATTTTGCATCTGAGGTCATTTTGGACCTTCCTGCTCCTCGTCTCCCCTGAAATGTGCTGACATCGGCACCAGTCGCCAGAGAGAAGCCTGCCTCATGGGATTACCTGGTTCTCTGGGACGTGGAGAAGGACAGCATCTTGAGGGTAGGCAGCCCCACTAGAGAGAGCCCCAGAAGATGGCTTGAGCTGTGCACATGCCGGACCCTTCTTGTCAATCTCCCCATCTCACATATCGGTAGGAGTGGCTGGGAAATGGAAGAAGGATATACACCTCTAAGTGGTGCTTCTGGCTGGAGTTTAGTATTGGACATTCCTATTTTGGGCCAAGGATACAGAGTACCTCAAGGAACTTACTATCTAGTTGGGGAGGAAGTCTCATAAGCCATCACAACACTCCGTCCCGGCTGCCAAACCCTGACGTGTAAAGCTGTGCTGGAGGTCTTTTAAGATAGTGAGTCAGCAAAGGAGAAGTCAGACACAGCCCTAAGATGGATGGCCCAAGGCGGGAAAGTGACGGGGACATATTAAAACATGTAAACAAGGGCCAGAGAAGGAATTTTGGTTCAGTTTGCAGTTGTGGGTTCAGGCCTTTTCTCTCAGGAGATTAGATATAAGACACAGGTTTATGTAACAGAAAATAAACAAATTTGCAAAGCAGAATTAAACCCATTGAGACAATGAACAGAACGCCTAACAAGTAATTTTAAAAATCTGAATGAAGCAGCAAGGAGAATCCATTTTATCTGGATCAGAATAGCAAGACTTTTAAAAAGGAAAATAATTCAATGATGGAAAGGCTGTGGGAGGCTGGCCCTGTCCCACACCCCTGATGGGAATGAACATTGCTGCGACATTTCTGTATGCCACAAGAGCCTTCAAAATGTTGCCACCTTTTGACCAGATGGTTTTGTTTCTAGAAATCTGTCTAAGGGAATGATCAGAAGTGGAGATTTAGAAAAAAGCTTTACAAACAAAGATGTTCATGCAATACAATTTATAATATCGAAATATTGGAAGCCTTCTAAATGTTCAACAATAGGGGAAGGATTAAGTGGATCAACCCTGGCATATGATGGAATATTTTGCAGACTGTAAAAATGATGCTTATAAAGACGTTTTTAATGACATGAAATTCTTTTGTTATAGCATTAAATGAAAAATGCAAAACTGTAGAGAATTAACCATTTATATATATTTAACATAATGGATAATAAAATGTTAAAAACACATCTTTTTGAATGGTGGGATTTTGAGTAATTTTAAGGGTTTTTTTTTCTTTTGTGTATTTTACAAATTTTCTACAATGATCATATATTATATTTATAACCAGAATATTTGAGCAAATTCCTTAGCAGAATTCAGAGATGGGAGAGAACACTGGCAGGGAGTAATCAGAATATGCTTCCTGAAAGAGCTGGGAGTTGAGACAGGCCTTGTGTAAAATGACCAGTGCTGCTGCAGGAGGTGGATGGGGTGGGCCTTCCTCTTCCCACTCGATGGCTGGGGAGCCTGAGACCTGTGGGTAAACGCCACGCTCGAGGTCACTCACCACTCACCGGCATTAGCAGTCGGGATGAGGACCCGCCTCCCAGTTCCAGGCGCGTGGGTTTTTCACTAGGCCCCACTGCCTGGTGACTGGAGGAGCCTGTGGGCATCTGCTTGTCCTCTCAGCCCTCGTCTCTGATTGTTTATCTGGAGTGACTCTGCAGAAGCAAGCCTGGGATGCCTGCCCCTGGCCAGGCTGCTTTGCTCTCATGTGTTTCCCCGTATGTCTCAGCAGCCGTTGCTCTGAATCACGGGGGCTGCTGCTAGGAGCTGGCAGCGTTTGGGAGCTCATGACTCCCGTACTCCCCGAGACTAAGTCACGCCCAGTGTGTGAGCACAGAACAGCGACCGTGTGCTCCTGTCAGCGGTGTCATGCTGGGGTGGCTCTGCAGGCCCTGGGGTGCCTTCCAAGAGCAGCTATTTGTTTGAGCAACACTTGATCAGAAAATGCATTCTGGCTTTGCTGGGTTCCTGGGGGAAAGCAGCAGCAGAGGCTGGTGCCAGGAGGCTGAATGTGTGGTAAAACAGCCCACAGAAAAAGAGTGGGTGACATGGTGTGGAGGACAGGAGCTCTGGAGTCAGACGGACCTGTGTGTGGGTCCTGCCACAGCCACCTCCCAGCTGAGGTTCCTTGGTCAGGTCACCGAATCTTTCTGAGCCTCAATTTTCCTCATCTCTCAAATGGGCACAATGATACCGGCCTCACAGGGAGAATTAAACACTATGATATGATCCTCCGTAAATGTATGACTGTGACTAATGACAATGATGACTTTATTTAAAAAAAAAACTTTACTACTTACGATTAAATATAATTGGGTAATATTTTATTTAATGCTAAACATGTTGGAACTGAATGGCACAATACAAGACACAGAGGAGCAGTTTAGAACAACTACAGCTGTTTGAGAGCTGAAAGAAGGATGAGCTTTGCAGTGGCTTTTAGGACGACAGCATTGCCAGGCAGAAGGCAGTGGAAACCCAAAGGCAGACAGCTGCAGGCCCTGAAGCTTTGCCAACCTTGAGACAACTGTGCAGGGGTCTGAGTTTGGCTCGGGTTGGGTCCCCGCTACAGGAGGGATGCAGACCCCAGGGCCCCTCACTCTGCCCACGGCCACACCGTTCCTGTCTGTGTGCCTCTGCTCACTTCATTCCCAGCCTGGAGCGGCTTCTTAGCCTTGCTGAGTCCCATTATGCTTCCAGATCTGCTCAAATCTCTTCCTGCTCCCACCCCTGCCTCTCCATCCAAGAGTCCCCAAGTGGGTCAACACAGTTCCCTCCTCTCTCTGCCACCGTCACTGTGCCTCTGTCTGAGAGGCTGTGCAGAGTAGAGGGAAAAGCAGGGGCATGAGAGGGAACTGGACAGTCTCTGCCATGTGTCAGTTCTGTGGCCAAAGGCAAGTGACACAGCTGCTCTGAGCATCAGTTTCATTACACAAAAATGTGAATCGTAATTAGTTATCAACTTTTGATCATACGTATTACGTGCCAGGCATTGTGCAGAGAGCTGTAAAGAGATGATTTCCCTAAGTCACTGGCATATGAAGTAGGCAGTGGCGTGCTGGTAAATGTTTAACAACTGGCTCTCTAAAAAGAGCAAGCCTCGATTTACAGTTTACCAGTGTCTGTGGTGTAAATATTTTCACCACGGTTAATTTCAACCTGCCACCCTGACGTCATGGAACCCAGAGCTGGGAAGGGAGGTACGCAAACAGCTCCCACAAACCATGAGAGCCGGTATCCAGCAAACCTTGGGAGGGAAACCAAGCCTTCGGGGCTCGAGTGACCTCCGTAAGCTCCCCAGGTGCTAAAGGCTCAGCAGCAGCTCCAACCCACGCTGCTTCCCTCTACAGCCTGTGTTCTTTCTGCTTCACTCAGCCACGGCACTGTCACGAGGATCACGTGTAAGGAGGGCACTGTTGGTGTGGCATGGTGCCCAGTGCACAGGAGTTCTCAATACCGATGGCTCTTCTTGAAATCACTGTCAATGACAATGTCACCAGCTGGTTTTCCAAGGCTCCTCTGAGGCTGGGCATGAACAACTCCGGAGGAACTGGGGCGGAGGACCCCAAGGCTGCTCCTCCATCTCCATCTCCTTCCTGCCAGCAACTCACATCTTTGCCTATTTCCCGGGTGGGAATGTTTGAAAAATGCCTTCTTGGTTAAATAATGACTGAGCTGCCAGAGGGCAGTTTGTTGTTTTACACTACTTAGCACAGAGGTTCATAAACACATTCAAGATGGTCCATGTCCAAAAGAAAAGGATGGTCGGTAATCCTGCTGGTCACCGTGGGAGTGGGAGAGGAAGAGAGAGCATGTGCTTCCTTGGTGGTCATCTGCTGGGGACACAAGCTTCCAGGGAATCTGTGATGGCCCCTTGGCCACTTACAGAAAATCCCTCCCTAACCCAAAGGTATGTGCAAGCGCAGACACACACACACACACACCCCCAAACTCCCAAACATGCCAGAGTCAGGAGTGCTGATTGCTCAGTCAAGAAGAGGGTTATGAATATGGGCTGAGGGTTCCCTTGGGCATCACCAAGAAAAATGCTGAAGAAACCATACGTTTCCTCATATGGAGGCACAGAAGGAGGGACACAGCTTCCTTTGGGGCCTGGGCTGGAGGTGGGATTCTCCCACAGGATCAGCTTCATCATGGAGATCAGCCTCAGGGCACGTGGTTCTGAGTCTCGGAGCCCAAGCAACAGTGAGAACCACAAAACACACACACCAGATACCCTGTGGATCATCGGCTTTAATCCTCACAGCAACGTGGTGACACAGGGGCCATGTTGTATCCCTACTTCATGGCTGCGGGGACTAAGGCTTAGGGAGGTTAAGCAACTTGCTCCAGGTCAGGCACTCTGCTAAGGATTTACAAGTACAATATCCCATCATGCAGTTGGGGCTATTGGTTTTCCATTTGATAGAAATGGGGGCTCAGAGAGGTTAAATAAACTGCTCAGAGTCACAGAGCTAAAGCTATGGAGTGAATGGGTACTCAGGTGCCCTTGACTCTCGAGTCTGTATTCATGATGACTAGCTGGTGGCCTCCCCTGGAAAATCTGAGATTACTGACCCCCCCCCCAACCCCAAATCCTGGCCTACAGCCTGCCTTCAGGGAGCAGCTCTGGTGATGCAGTCCAGCATTCAGCCTCCGTCCAGCCTTGGCGGGGGGGGGGAAACGTATTCTTATTTCTTTATGTTAAACCTCCAAATGCCCTCTCACTGCTATAGGTGCTTCGCAGGCTCCTTCTCTCTCTCTCCCAAAGCATACCAAGTGGACAAGAACCATCCTTCTTGGTTGGGAGTATGGTTCCAGCCTGGCTAGAGGAAGGCCGTGCATTTCTTTGGCCTCTGGACCCCTTCACTCGGTTGACCTTGTTTTGTACTAGACCTACAACAATCAATTCCCAGCCTCTGTTCTAAGCCAGTGCCCAGGATTTTGGGGAGTTGGAAAAATGGGCTATGCTTTCCCAAGGAGAAGGGTGGCCCTTCTGTTCTCATTGTCACTGCCCTGATTCAGATCCTCTCATCTCTCACCCAGGACTGGCGGCATAATTTGCAGGACCCCATGCAAGATGAAAATGTAGGGCCCCTTGGTCAACAGTTATTAAGAGTTTTAAGACAGTGACAGCAGAGCATTAAACCAAGCATGGTCCTTTCTAAGCATGAGGCCCTGTGTGATTGCACAGATCACACACCCATGAAGCCGGCCCTGCTCTCACCTGGACTATGGCAACTGCCTCCTGACTGGTCTCCCTGCCCCTCCTCTCTTGCTCGATCTTCAAACCATTCTCCACACTACAGCCACAGCGACTGTCCTTCACTGTAATTCTGTGTAAGACAATGCACTGATTCACGCTTCTACGGAGTGAAGGCCCAGGTGAACACAGCAAGTGCTCCAGAACCGTTTCCTCTCGTCCCAGGGTTCTCGGGCTCAGCACTACTGATGTGTTGGGCCAGATAATTCTTTATTGTGGGAGGTCGTCCTATGTACCGTAGGCTATTTAACAGCATCTAAATGTCTAGATATTTTGCGTCTGCCTACCAAATGCCAGTAGCAGCTCCCTCCCCTCCCTTGCATATCATGACAATCAAAAATGTCTCCAGACATTGCCAAATGTCTTGGGTCGGTCATCATCCTCCATGGGAACCTGTACTCTCGGCCCAGAGGCACTGAGCGGGGGCCAAGCCCACGGGATGCCGGGCAGCAGGTGAGGAGGGAACCACACACCATTTAGCCCTAGAAGTCACCATCCTGGCTGGGTTTGGCTCTGTGGGGGGCTTGGGGGGCACAACTGTCCTTCCTGATACCTTTCTCTACCTCTTCCCTGAAACCTAAACACACCCAGATAAAACAGCTTTGAGTCACTAAAACTTATTTAAAAATCTGTTTCAACTTTCAGCTTATATCATTCCTTGGGTGTTTTAAAGGATTTTGGAGACTGCCCAGACGAAGCCAATCGCCTGTATTACAGAGGAGGAAACCAAGTCCCCGGGAGACGCAGTGATTAGTCCAGCGGTGGACCGCTGATGCTTTTGCGGGCCTAGTTCCCATGCCCTTTGATGAGGTAGCATTGCCGTGATTTTCTTTGCGGAACCAAACTCTCGTGCCATGTGGCGGGCGTGTGCTAGCCCTACCGTCCTGCTTTGGAGGTCATCACATGACCCCAAACCATCCAATCAGAGTTAGCGCTGGGATTTGCACTGAAACTCTCGAGGGTGAGGCCCCTCTTTTTCTCCGGGGTTGCCAAACCGTAGGATGGAAGCCTGGGGTTCTTGGGGTGCACTCGCGCAGAGAGTCCGAGTGAAAGTGCCGCAGCCGGGAGGAGGGCGGAGCTGAGGGAGGGCGAGCCGGGGCGGCCGGCCTGGGTTGAGATCCTGAGTCTGGTGGGGTCTGTGGGCAGACGCACCGCTGGGCTTTGCGGCTTTGTGGCCCATAAAGTCCTTTTTGTACTTCCGCCAGTTTGAGTTGGGTTCCTGACACTTGCATCCAGAATGGATCGTGACACGTCTGGGGTTGCAAACGCGCCGAAGGCCCGTGTCTAGGTCTCCCCGACTCCCAGCTCGGGTTATTTATAGCAACGTGCTGCTCATAAAGGCTTGTGCAACAGCTTTGATGGAGTCGACTTTGTGGTAGACAGCTCAGGACTCAGCCCTGCCCCGCGAGGGTCACGACGAGACAGCGCTCTGGTGGCGCGCACTTACAGCACCACTGTGAGGTTTCTTTGCCATCATTAATGCATTCGCAGGGAACAACTACCCGGAGACGCAGCAAGGAGCAGGCCTCATGAATCTTTTAAACTGACATGAAAGAAAGGCTTTGATTTTTTCCAAATCCAGGGTAGAAAGGGTAGCTTCTCTGTTTCAAAAAATATTTATCTTTTGAGCATCTTCAGGCCCAGAGTTCATCAAGTGAATCTTCCTTTTCACCATTAAAGTGAGCTGTTAAAAGCAGCCAGAATGGAGATCCATTTCTCTTTCATTCCCTACCCCATGGGTCCACCTCTTACGACGGGGTCCCCCCCTGCCGAGACCAGACTGCTCCGGCCGGCTGTCCGGGTTCTGCATAATCTTGTCTGATCCTGGAACAGCTCCCACCCAGTAAGGGAGACAAGAGTGAATGGGAAACGGAAGTATTGGGGGCTAAGTGTGCCACAGAGGGAAGCATGGGGGCTGTGTGAGCCCACTGGGGGGTGCAGATCCAGCTTGGGGACCAAGAAAGACGTCCTGGCAGAGGTGACATCTTACCTGAGTCTTGGAGGATGATAGGTAGCTGGAAAGGGGGAGGGGATATTTCAGGCAAAATATATGAATGTGTGTTGGGGGCGGGGTGGGAAAGGAGAACTTCATTTATTCAGCCTCCTATGGAAAACTGCCCACACCCAACACCCTTGGAGCCCAGTGAAATCAATATCTTTGAAATGGACTGAGGCAAGCAGGGGTCATAACCTCAGGCCCTGGTCCTGAAATAGTAGGGCACAGTCTTAAAACAAATCTGATGGGGGTGGGTGTGCAGCAAAATGGACTGGTGACAGCTGGAGGTGCAGGCAGGTGGCAGGTGATTCATTTGTTAACACTGCCAGCCCACATTTGTCACTGTTCACTATAAGCCAGGCCCTGGCTGGGCCCTGAGGACAGAGACCCTGCCTTCTAGGAATTCACAGACCAGACGAGTGAACAGATGACGCTGGCACTGTGTGATGAGGACTCTGGAGATGCCGACACCATGTGATGACATCTTTGTCTCTGGTAGAGATAGCACAAGGGATTTGGGAGCCCCAGAGAGGGCAGCCCAATCTGCTGAGAGAAATCCGAGAAGGCTTCCTGGATGAGGGGGCATCTAGGTGGAGTCCTGAAAGACAAATAGGAGTTAGCCAATCAAAGAAGAGTGCATGGAGGGGGACTTACCAAGTGGAGGGACTATGAAGGGAAACTCCTGGAGTGGGGAGAAAAATTATTCTTTTAGGAACTTGAAAATGGCTCAGTGTAGCTGGAGGGCAGGGTTCTGGGGGAGGTGGGGGTGGCCAGATGTGCCACTTAGGGGTAGACTGGGACAGATCGTGAGGGCAAAATGGGGCAGAGATGGAGAGAAAGACTGAGAAATGTTTTACAGGTAGAATCAGCCACGTGGGGAAGGGGGATGTGCAAGCGAGAGCTGAGCCAGAGTTCTGTGCTTGGTCATCAGGAGGCAGATGTAGGAGGAGCAGGTTTGGGGAAAAGCTGATGAATTCCATCTCACCATGTTGAGCTGAGAAGCCTGTGGGATATTCCA
Source organism: Tapirus indicus (assembly GCA_031878705.1). Taxonomy (NCBI): domain Eukaryota; kingdom Metazoa; phylum Chordata; class Mammalia; order Perissodactyla; family Tapiridae; genus Tapirus; species Tapirus indicus. The sequence continues at coordinate 13,198,643 of CM062920.1, read as the reverse complement.
AGTGGTGGCTGGAACTGTGGGCCTGAAGCTCCGTGGGGAGGCTGGTGGTGGAGAGACAGGTGTGTGGGTCACTGGCAGGCAGTGGAGGTTGAAGCCACGGGGTCAGCAATGGTCACAGGGGGTAGAGGATGGGGGAGGGAGGGGTTAGGATGAGAGCACCACTGGACTGTAAGCAGATCTCTGGGCACTAGCAAGAGTCAAGGACTGGCCAAAGATGATCAAGCAGAGAGAAGGAGGGAGAGGGCAGGAACCAGCAGCGGGGGGACAGAAGGCCAGGGAGGGAGTGGTCTCTAGTGTCCACAGCCATGGAGAAAGGGGTCGTGGGGCCTGGTTAGGTAGCATACTTCTGCTTGGCAGACAGGCTGGCACTTGGGGTCTAGAGGGTCTGTGTCAGGTAGAGGGGACCTGGGTCATAGCATGGGGCTTTGTCCCAGGGTTGGAGCCAGTTCCTGGAATATGTGCAAAGGTGGGTGGTTAGCTGATTTAGCACTTAGTCACTGTATGACCTAGTGGGGGGACACAGAGTGGTTTTGTGTGTGTGTGTGGGGTCATTGCTTTTTCACGCCCTCCGTTGTTCTTCTCTCCCAGATCATGGTATCCAGGTAGGATACCCAGGCTCTCTCCATACTTCATTCATTCATCATTCCTTCATCGTTTTATTGGATAATGCTTAGGGATGGCTCACAGCAATGCCTGGAACTTCGTAAGAGCTCAGTAACTGTTAACTTTTTAAAGTTATTTGTCATTTTGAGTTGTTGACTGTGGCGGAGCACCCCAAGGGGACCCCGGTGAGTCATGCATGCCCTTGTATGACCCCCTCCCCTTGTGCAGGTGGAATCTGTGACTTGCTTCTAGACAGTAGAATTTGACAAAGGTGACAGGGTGTCCCCCCTGGATTAGGTTACATTATACAGCAAACGTGATGGGCTATAGCTGCCCTGGTCACGTTCCGTGGTGTGAGACTCCTTCTTAGCCGACTGGAGGGAGAGGCTCTCCTGCTGGTGGGGAAGCTGGAGCTGCTCTGACGTCAGCTGTCTCATGTGGCAGGGACACACGAGTGGCCTCCAGAAGCTGAGGCCCTCAGCCCCACACCCGCAGGAACTGCATTCAGCACAACCTTGCGTGCTGGTCGAGGACCCCAGCTCCAGGCAGGAACGCGGCCTGGCTGATGCCTCGATGGCAGTCTTGTGAGACCCCGAGCAGAGGATCCTTCGCAGCTGTGTCCAGACTCCTGAGCCACAGGAACTGGGAGACAATAAATGTGTGTTTTAAGCTGCTCCAGTGGTAGTACTTTGTTAATGCAGCAACAGAAAACGAATACGTTGATATGCACTCATTTAACAAGCGGTTACTCAGCGAGCACCAGCTGGCACAGGGTTCGGCACTGCGTTGGGGACAAGACATATAAGACACAGTGCTCATCTTCAAGAGCTCCCGGGGGTTCCTGAAACAGTGGGTTCCCAAAGCGAGAGTTTGCCTGTCGGCAGGGGGCAGGGGGTGAGGGAGGACTTCTAGGCAAAGGGAGCAGCTTGTGGCGAGGCACACAGGCCTGAAGGGCTGGAGCATGGTGGCTGGTGGGAACTTCAGCGGAGGAAAACTTGGCACCTGGAGTAGACCTGCGCAGGGGTCCTGTCTGCCATGGCCTTGACGGCCACACTAGAGAAGAGCAGGAGAATTCTGAGCGGAGGAATGACTCTGGGGGAAGGAGGCTGGGCTGAGGGCAGGCTCACTGGTCTTTGCTGTTGGAGCAAGGGCAGCATGGCCCTGACGTGCTTCCCTTGGATGTGGGGTCATCTCCTCATCTCCGCAGCCTCCTCAGAGCCCGCTGGGCAGGAGGTGGCTCCGGCCAGCTTGAGGCTGAAATACTAGCTGTCAGGGTTCTCAGAGCACCCGTGGATGGCCCTTCCTCCCAGATCCGCGGCTACAGCCAAGGCATTCTGGGGTTTCAAACCTTTCTTGATTGCTGGAGGAAATGCTTTTGCTCTGTGCTACTTAGGGAAGGGAGGAGATAGCTCAAAGAAACCTAGAGGAGGTGACACTGGCTCACCACTCCAGCAGCAGAGATGCCATGAGACTTCTCCCTGTTTTTCCCATCAGCTATCCAGAAATCCAGAAACAAAACACAAGTTTCCATGCAGGCACACAGTCCAACTCTGAACTCAGCCTTTCTTCTCTCCCCAGAGGCTCCCTCCCAAGAAGAAACACTGAAGTCCCGTCTGACTGCACCACCCTCTGATTTCTCCTGAAAGGAAGCATTTCACTTTTTCTCAGGACAGGGACGGGGCTGGGGCTGTGTTTCACACTGACTGTTTTACTGGAAGGAGGTGAGTGTGGGCTCTGTACGGGTTTCAGATGCCTTTCTCCCGTCCCTCCTGGCAGGGGGCTGTGCCTGGTGGTGCCTGGGGATCAGGTGCCCCTGGAGTGCAGGCAGGAGGGCCTGTGAACTGCCGTGGTGCGGGCCCTGAGGCTGCCAGGCCGTTGTTATTTTCCTTTGGAGGTCTCAGGGCTGTGAGACTGGTGTCGCCTTCCCTCTCAGCACGAACCCTGGAAATTGCACGCTCAGTGGCAGCTGTGTTGCTGTAGCTGTGACAGTAAATATCCAGAAAATTGAGTGCTTTCTGGTCCTCGATTTAAGAAGTCATTTGCTGGATGGTGCTAAGAACAGTCATTAAACTTGAGAAAGCACCCTCCTGCCTCTCTCCTTAATTAGACGGAAGAGAGAAACAAAAACCTGGCTTGGGAAGCCCCGGGTTCTGAGTGAAAATGCCCCCAGGGAGGACCCTCAGACCAGTGGCTGGGCAGGAGTGAGTGGGGGTGCATATTCAGAGCCCTGCATCCTGCATTATCTCCTGGCTGGAATCAAAAGACAGGGGCAGGACGGGAATGGGGCAGTCAGGAAAGGCCTGTAGATGTAATTGTTATACACTGAATCGTGTCCCCTCAAAATTCATGTTGAGACCTAACCCTCAATGTGACGTATTTGGAGATGAGGCCTTTAAAGAGGTAATTAAGGTCAAATGAGGCATAAGGGTGGGGCCCTAATCCCATGGGATTGGTATCCTTATAAGAAGAGGAAGAGACACCAGGGGGTGTGCACACAGAGAAAAGGCCGTGTGAGGACACAGAGAAGACAGCCGTCTGCAAGCCAAGGAGAGAGAAACCAAACCTACCAGCACCTTGATCTTGGACTTCCAGCCTCCAGAACTGTGACAAAACATATTTCTGCTGTTTCAGCACGCCGTCTGTGGTATTTTCTTACCACAGTAACTGATACAGGGGCCATCTCCTGAGATCAGAGCAGGCAGGGGGCAGGAGGGCAAAGTTCAAAGGGGCAGGCAAGCCCCAGAGGCCTAGGCCAGCAAGGCCCCTCACCCCCTGGCTCTACCCAGAGGAGGGTGGTGAAGGCTGGGCCTGGGGCGGCGCGCTGGCTGGGATGGGCATCGGCTTTCAGGGTTCTGGTGTGTGTGAGGCATTGCTCTCTTGGGCTTTCTCCTCGCCTGCCGTCAGTCCTCTTGTGGAACTGCCTTTGCTGGGTGCTCTTCTCTGGTTTGGCTACTGGGCTCAGAGGAGCCCAAGGTCCCCTGTGCTTGAGAGGACACACCTCTCCTTGCGTCCCTGTGAAAAGCCAGGAAGCCAACTCCGGTGTCACTCGCACAGGGAGGCCTGGGTTACCTGGCTTGGGCCAGCGGCCGTGGGTTGATGAGCAAGTAGGAAGGCCCTGAAGGTCAATACTGGGCCACAGGCCTAGGGAAAGGGGCTCTGGAGCTGGGGGGCTGGTGTGTGTCCGTTCGCCTTGGCCAGCCTCCAGTCCCAGCAACAGGACTCCTCCTGCCCCAGGGGCTGCTTGCACGGAGCTTGGGGCCAAAGCCCTGGAGCGATGGTGTGACTGGGCAAGAGAGGCTGCTCTGGCTGGAGTCCTGAGGAACTTTTGGAAGTGGTGGGCAGCTGGGGTAGGACACAGGTTGGGGGTCCTGGCCATGGGGTTTCTTTCTATCCAGAGCTGGACTCGGGAGTCTAGGGGGCTTCAAATCCTCCCTTGGGCTTCCAGGAAGCTTGTCACATCCAGTGGTGTTTGCCCCACAGCTGAAGCACTGGTCAAGGAGACGCTGCCCATCCCCTTCAGCTGAGGGTTCCTGAAAGTGACCAGCCCTCTGGCAGTAGGATATTAGTGGCCTGAGTGTCTGACCTGGACTCCCCAACACTGCCAGGTCCTCTGCTCCTCCTTTCCCGACGCCAGGCTTAGCCATTGCAGGTCTTTCTGGGACTGGCTGTCTGACCTCTGTCTGCACCGTGGCCAAGTCTCCTCCTTGGCCACTGGGGTGGGGGAGGAACACAAGGTTAAACTCCCTGGCTTTGACCTGTGGTGTGGCCAGGTGCCAACCTCTGGTGGTTCTAGTCGTTTGCCAACACAAACTGGTTTGAGAATGGTTTCTTTCAGGTGGCATCCTGACAAATACGTGAATTGGGGCATTTTCTTAACTTTGTCTCGTCCTCAAAATGAGGATGATACAATCTACCTGAGGAGACAAGGTGGGGACCACGCAGGCTGGAATGTGCACAGCCTGCCCTCAGTCCTGGGTGGAGGGAGCGCTCTAGGAGCCGCGGCTGTCATTATTAGCGACACAGCAGCGTCCTCAGCATCACGTTGCTGTTCAGCCCCTTCCCTCCTGGTTCTCTCATCTCTCTGGTCTATAATCGGCCGCGGCGCTGGAGGATCCACTTACTACACCCTTGTCATCGTCATATCGCCCACCCAGAGGGGACAAGCAGGTCACTGGGGGGTTCTGACCTCTGCCCTGTCCCGCTGCTCCTGCTGCCCCCTACACTGACCGTGCTCTCCCACCGCACCCCTCGGAGGGGCTGAGACGATTCTTCCTGATGCCTAGCCCATCCCTTAAAGACTTGAGGGTTTTGACATTTGGATGTGCTCTTTCTCCAGAGAATGTCCTGTTCCAACACGTCTGAGAAGGTGCAGTGCTCTCCCTCAGGCTGTGTTGGGTGAGAAGCGGTAGACGATAATCTGTGGACGGATGAGCACACGCTTCGAGTGTGAAGTCTTCCTCAGTGAGTTTTGTGCTTCTTGAAAATATGCTTTTGGTAATAAAATGTAAGTTTTCAAAAAAAAATTAAAACAATAGGTATGTATTTGTGGGTAAAGTGTCCTGAGGTCTGTCCCTTACTCTAAATAGTTTAGCCAAACTACTTGAGAGCAAGAGTGGGTAAACCCGATGAATTTGTGTGGCAAATACATACCTTGGTTTCACATGAAGGGTATATGGGTCTTCCTAACACTATTTTTTAATTTTCATTAGGACTAAAATTTTCTAAGTTAAATAGGAGAAAAAAGAATGGGTAAAAGTCATCTGATGCGATGCCAAGTGAAAGTGGGTGATGTTAACTGTCAGTAAACATCCTAAATCAGGTGTACGTATATTTTGAAACTGACACATTTTTTATTAGGCATTTCAGGTATTTTTGTTGAACCATCTGGCGTCTTGAGTCACGTTCTGGGCATTCACCTTCTGAGCGGTTTGCCCTGACCTATTTCTCACACCTGCTGTTTTCTGCCTCCCCACACCCTTGGCTGGGACCTGGTGGTTCATTCTCCTCCTTCCACCCTCTCCTTCTCTGCCTCTGAAGAAGGGTCCTTGGGAGAGCAGGTCTAGCTTTCAGAGCTGACCACGCTGTCTCCAGTGGCCTTGCGTAAACTCCACTCCTGATGCTCAGACAGAAACTGAACCAGACTTTATCTAAAGGAGACCAGGTTTTCCTGTGCTTATCTGTTATTGCAATACATGAAAGTGGTAGGTTTGATTTTCACCAAGCTTGGGGAGTATGTTTGGGATGGACTGCTTTAAAGTACAGGCCGTGTGTCCTCTGTGAAAGACTTGGAGGTCCCAGGGGGCACCCCAAAGCAGTAAGCAGACCATTCCCCAGCAGCTGAAATGAAGTACCAGGAGAGGCCCGGGGACACACGGCATGTCTCTTCACACACTGTGGGTCCACAGAGCAAACACAGGTTCCCAACATGCACCCCCAAGTCAAAATCCCAAGTGCAGGTCTTCCCAGAGACACAGAGTGATTTGTGGCTGAGCTGCTTCCGCGTGGGTGACTTCACGTAGCATGCTCCCGGATGAGCAGCAGTGGGGATTTCATTATTTAAAAATTGTGGACAGTCACAAACAGCACAGGGCAAGAGCTAGTGAGAAATGAGATGGTAAACCCGGCCATCCTCTCAAACAGTACAATTTGCAGGCCCAGCTGAGGTCCTCCTGTTCCCAGGAATCCTTCCCTATGCTCTTGGCTGACCAGGACCCATCCTCAGGGCTCCTTGCTCCCATTACTCCCTGTGGCCCTTCCCTGTGCTGTGTCTCATCCAGACTGACCAGTCTGTGGTCTTCCATCAGTTTAGTGAGCTGCCCTGGCTGTCCCTGATAAGTTGGCTTGCCCACGACAGGGCCTTCACCCTGCGCAACTTCAGGGCATCCATTCACACAGAAGACGATGTTGGAAGAAAAAAGAAAATGGGTAAAAGCCACATGTAACGTGACCTGTGCAAAGAGATAGCCCTGGACGTGAGGTGTAACATCTCACCTCCTGAACCTTATGCACAGTGTTGAAATCTTCTCCCCCACCAGTGGCGCTCTCACATCAGTTTGCTGAAACAACTAGTGTCTGTCCATCAGCAAAAGTCTAAACTAAATTAGACAAGAACAATCTTCAAATGGACTCTAGGGCGAGGATGGCGCTCATTCAGAGGTCAGGAAGCTTGGGCCTGCAGTGCTCCGTTCTTCTCCCCGGCGCTGGCCTGGCTGTGGCCAGCGGGGGACCTGCTGAATGGATCCAGCTGCCCTCCCAGAGACAGGCAGCCGTGGGTTGGGACAGCCTTGTGGGAGGCTCACCTAGTGCCATGTTGAAAACCGTCCACCCACACGGTTGGGTACTCGCTTCCTCCACTAGAGGCTCTGTGGACTGGAAAACACACAGGCTGGTGACTCTTTGGGGAGAGGGTATAAATGCCATCCAGGACTGGGACTGCTCTCTCATAGCCACACTTTGGAGGAAACCATGAGCCCCTGCTTAGAAAGCAAGGCCTGGGAGAGGTTCTTTCCCTCCAGAGTCCTGCATATTATAGAAGATGAATCTGACCCACTATGACTGGTCTTAAACTCTTGCATATCCACCCTCAGGAGGGACCTCTGCCCCTGCCCCCCACTTGCCCCCAGAAAAGCTTCATAGGCAACAGCTTAGCTTTTAATCAGATGCCATATCAGTCTCATGAAGTTTTAAGATGGTCCAGTGATTTCACTACCTTAAAGGTTGCACACAGTTTGATTGATAACTCAGAGCTCAAATGTTTCCAAAAGGAAAAAACATCATTTCACAAATCAATTTCCCCAACTGTTCAATTTTTTTGTCAGGAGTTCTCAATTTAACTACTGGAACTGGATCACTTAAAAAAATCTATTCTCAGATCATAACATCTGAGGGACCAAGCATACTCCTTAAAAACAAATGTCAAAATAGTTTCTTAATGTTTCTAATTATTTGCATTTGTTTTAATACGTTTTTCTGATCAAAAGCAATGGATGCACACTGTGGAAAAAATTTAACCATAAAAGAGCACAAACAGTGAAAATCCTTTTGAAATCACCAATAACAGATCCACAGTCAGCATTTTGGTGTACATCCATCAGGTTTATTTCCTATTAGGTTGAACTACATATTACATTGACTTTAAAGAGTTGATATAAAGATTAAGTAAGATATCTTATAGAAAGTGTCTACTGGATTCCTGGCCTCTAGAAGGAGCTCAAAAGAGGCTAGCTTCATTCATACTGAGTCTACTTCATAGACCACGGCAATATTTTGTCCAGAGGAATGGACCTTTAATGATGAGACATTAGGCACATTCGAGGCCAGTAGGGCGCCTAATACCTTTTCCTCTTCCTTCTCATTTTCAGCTTCTCTCTTTCCTCCCAGTTCCCAAATCCTGGAGGCCAAAGAGTTTGCCTCTGTCCGCTCTAACTCTTGGAAGGCTGAGACTTACCCCGAGTCCCCACCTTTAACACGAGAAGAAGGAACCAAGAAGCAGCTCAGTGTAGGAGTCCCAGCACAGGGATGCCTGGGGCCAAAGCCCAACTCGCCCACCCTGAAGCTTTGCCATCTCGGGCAGGTTAATTGACTGTTCAGTGCTCAGTTTCCCACTTTGTAAAGCAGGAATAGAAATAACAGTCCTTAGACGACAGGGAGAAGTCAACGTAGGCAAAGCACTTAGAACAGTGCCTCCCACATAGTCCGCATCCAGTATATGTCAGTTCTTACCTCTCCCTCCTCCCCAGAAAGCAAGCTCTGGAAGAGCAGAGATGTTGACTGCCTTGTTCACTGCCAATTCCCCAGTGCCTACAAGAGTGCCTGGCAGGCAGCAAGCCCTTAGTCAGTACTTGTTGAACAAATGAATCTTTCTCTGAACCCCTTCATTACCAAAGCATGGCTGTGGATGCTGTTTTGCCACTTATTTGTTGTGTTTTTACTCATGACAGAGTATTCTAGAGTTTGCTCTTAACTTCTTTCTCTGTGGGAGAAAATGCTTCAGTTTCTTGGACATAAATATTTAATGTGACTTTAGCTGCAGAAGCACATTCCTTTAGTGCATTTGGAGTCCCTCCTGTGTCTGCACGATCTGGCAGGCACTTGCTCTATGCAACAAGTATTTATGGGTCTGAATCACACAGTGCAATGGCCCAGGCATTTCACCATGTAGCGTCATGTGGGAGAGCGACCTCCAGCCATCAGACGCCTGGCTTCGAGCAGAGCAGACACACACATCACACACTGGCCAAATCCCTGCCCTCAGCTGGGGCTCCAGTCTAGTGGGAGGAGTTTCTTGCCCTGAACCATGAATGGTGCAAAGAAGAATGAGAGCAGAAAGAGAGTGGCAGCGGGAATTTAGGGGAAGATGAAGATGCTGAGCAACATCTCAGATGGCTTCAGCTTTACTGAGCACGTGGCATGCACCAGGCAGGGGCTGGATAGCAGGAGAAAGACATGAACAAGACAGGGGAGATATGGAGGACATAAGCCTTTCAAGGAAAAAGACCGTGTCTTATTCATCTCTGCTTCCCGGGGCTGTCACAGGGTCCTGCCCAGAGCAGTCAGTAAGTGATGAATAAATGTCCCAGTGGAAAATGAGTGCTCAGCTGTAATTGGATTTTATGTGCCCCCCAGAGTGTTTGAGTGAAAGGAGCAGCTGTTTCCAGGGGGAGATGGAGCAAACCCGCAGAGACGCCTACGAGGCAAGGCTCTAAAGGAAAAGTGACCGTGGAGTACAATTTTCTGCACCAAAAATGATTGGGATGGATGTCCCTGGAGAATAGAAAAATTTGAAATGGGGCTACGTGGTAGTCGGAAAAATGGTCCATCAAAGTGTCCATGTCTGAATCCCGAGAACCTGTGAATATTTTAGCTTACATCTGCAAAAGGGACTTTGCAGATGTGATTAAGGATCTTGATATGGGGAGATCATCCTGGATTATCTGGGTGGGACCAGTGTAATCAATCACAAACGTGCTTATAAGAGGGAGGCAGGAAGATCAGAGTCAGAAGAAGTGATGTGATGACAGGAGCCGAGAGAAAGAGACTGCAAGATGCTGTGCAGCTGGCTTTGAAGATGAAGGAAGGGACCGTGAGCCAAGGAACATGGGTAGCCTCTAGAAGCTAGAAAAAGCAAGCAATGAACCCCGCCCCCCAGAGCCTCGGGAAGGAACATAGCCCTGACAATACTTTGATTTTGGGACTTCTGACCTCCAAAGCTTTAAGAGAATAAACTTGTACTGTTTAATCCACTAAATTTGTAGTAATTTGTTACAACCATGATAGGAAACACATACAGGTTTTCCTGAAAAACCTGAGTATAACATTGAGCGTTTTGCATATGCGTCATGCAAACTGTTTCACATGTAAAAAGGCCTGTTTAGGATGGGCTCCTGGGAGAGAGGAGTATCTAAGCTCAGCCACAGAGAATGGACTCGATTTCAAAGGACAAAGATTGGGGTGAAGGGGAGAGGATTTTAGAAAGGGCTGAGTAGCAGAGGAGGAAAGATACGAACAACAGAGAGAAGTACCCGTCTTTCTCATTGACCAGATGCAGGGATTTTGCTGGGGTTGGGGGTGGAACGGTGACGAACCTGGAAAGATGGGCAGAGATGATTACTGAGGTCCTAAATGCCAGGCCACTATTTTGTAGTTTCTTATAATAACAACTCTGTCATTCTTTCTGGAACTATCCCCAATCAGGCTATCTTTCCCACCATTCCACCATACGGTTCTCGTCCAGGCAACCAGTGCCTTCCATGTTGCCAGGTCAACTAGTTGATTCTCATCTAACTTAACCTATCAGCCTATCAGCAGCATTTGATGCAGTGGATCACTCCCTTCTTGAAATTCTTTATCCACTTGGTATGCAGGACACCACATTCCCTGGATTTCCTCCTGCTCCCAGGCTCTTCTTTCTTATTCCCCTTTGCTGGCTTCTCCTCTTGACCCTGACGATGCCCCAGGGCCCTGTTCCTGATCCTCTTTTCTATTTACACTCACAGCCTAAGATATCTTGTTCAGTCCCATGATTTAACTACATGCTGATGATTATCAAGTATTTATCTCTAGCCAAGACCTCTACCCTAAAGTTCCAGTTCATGTACCCAACTGCCCACGGGTTGTCTTTACTTGAATATTTAAAAAGCATCTCAAAATTAGGATGCCTCCAACTAAACTCTATGTTCACCCTAAAACTGTTCTTCCCACAGTCTTCTGGATCTCAGTAAGGTCCAACTTTATTCGTCCAGTTGCTCAGGTCAAAAACTTAGGAGCCATCCTTCATCCCTCTGCCTTACACTCTATGTCTAATTCATCAGCAAATGTTTTCAGTTCCACCTTTAAAATATACCCCAGAAGTCTGTAACTTTGCATGATCTTTGCTTCCACAGTTGTAGTCTAAGTCCTTGTGAGTTTTTCCTTGACCATCGTCATAGACCCCCCCCAGTCATTCTGCTTCTTGATCTCTTCTCCGTGGAGCAATCAGAGCAATTCTTCTGAAACAAGAGTCAGATATGTGAGCGTTTTGCTCAGAATTCTCCAACATATGTCAAGCTGTTGGTGGGGAGGGCCGACAGGGGGTCGTGTGTGATTTGGAAAGGCCATTCTGGCTGTCGTATAGAGAAGGCAAACTAGGAGACAGAGACGCTAGCCAGGAGGCAACTGCAGTCATCTGGGTTAGAGCTAAAGGGGGTCTCCCCTGGCACTGTGGGTCGACATGTGTGTCATATTGAAGAAGAAGTGACAGGCCTTGGAGATATTGAGTACGGGATGGGAAGGACAGGGAGAGCCAAGGGGGCTTTCTTTTCCTCTATCTGGAGGTCTGGGTAGGTGGGAGTGCCCCTAACGAAGAGTGGAGTCTGGGGAGGGAGCGGGGTGTGGTAGCAGAGGGAGTAGAGATGGTGATCTGTCTTGAACATGTGGATTTTGAGGGGCTTCTGGGATATCCAAGTGGATTTTTCTAGAAGGCATTTTGAAGCCCAAGAGAGACTTCTGAGTTGAAGATAGAAGAACTGGCAAACCCTGGCCACAGAATGTATAACTTTTAATTGGGGCTTAATGAAAGTGGCCTCAGTTATTAATGGTCTGGACCTTGCCTGCTCAGATCGGTAGCCTAGTCTAGGGCTGACTGGAAAGCAGAGAGGGAGAGAAGGAAAGAGAGAGAAGCAGCAGCCTCTGTTGTGTGCCTACTGTGTGTCAGCACTGTCCTGGGCTCTTTCATGTGTATTACTGAATTTCAAAAATCCTTGCAATGGTATTTTGAGCTTATTATTGGTTAGATATTCTCCAAAGAATTTTATGTTTGTTAGAACATTTAATTCTCACAATGAAGCTATGAAGCAGGTCCTATTATAGATAAGGAAACTGAGGCACAGAGAGCATGAGCAGCTTGCCCAAGGTCTTGGGAGTGGCAGAGCTGGGCAGCATTGTTAGTCTACTTTACAGATAATGAACTAGACTCTGCGAGTTTGAATATTTGCCTAAGGTCACACTGCAGTAAAGGATGGAGCTGGGATGTGAGCCCGTTCCTTTACATCTACTTGACAAAATAAGCTGAGGAGTGAGGGGGTGGCTTTCTGGGTTTTTCCCAGGGCAATATGGGAAAAAGAAAAGAGGAGAGAAGAGCAACCATGCAAGCACGAAATCAGAGACGCTTCTAAAGCCGGGGGCTCAGGGTGCTTCCCAGCCTTCTGCAGAGAAACTGCCCACTGTCCTTGCAGGCGGGACCACAGCGCTGCTCCTGGGCATCCCTTATTCCCACATCTGTGATTAAAAGATTCACTGCCTACCTAGGGCAGGCTGAGGAGCAGGCAGGAAAGAGAGAAGCATTGGGCTGCAGAGCAGTTCACAAAACTCCAGTGACAGGATGTGTATCAGCTAGCTTTTGTATATAACAAACCACCCCAAACTAAGTGACTTAAAACCACAAACACTTATTCTCTCTCGTGCAACTGCAGGTCAGCTGGATGGGGGATTGGCTGATCTAGCCTGGGCTGGGCTGGGCTCAGCCAGGCTTGGCTCCAGGCTGCAGATGGTCTGGGTCAGCATCCCAGGTCTTTCTTCCCCATTGGACCAGTGGCCAGTCAGGGCACATTCTTCTCACAGTGACGGCAAAAACACACGGAGTCAGTACCACCCACTCAAGCACATTTCCAGCCCCAAGTCTGCTGACATCCCGTCGACCAAATCAAATCACACAGCCCAGCCCAGAGCTAAGGGTTGGGAAAGCACACTTCGCCCGCCGTGAGGCCACAGTGGCGGTGAGGATGTAGGATACTATTACAGGGGAGTGGAGAGTGGGGTGTGGGGATGCAGTGGGCCAGGGTTACCTGGCAGATGGGGCACTTCTAATTAGAGTCCCCCAGTTAACCTGCGCTGGATTAATTAGGTTCTCCCTACGATTCACAAGCTGCACGTGGAGTGCGTAAGGGAGCGCCAGAGCGCCTGCCAGGGAGCATGGGCCGGTTGTCCTCACGGATGGAGAAGGCAGCCCGCTCCACACCATTGCGTAAGGGGGCCAGCAAGGCTTCTGACCGGAAACAGCAACACTGCTGCTTGCCACCCCTCCTTTACTGCCTCATCCCTCCGAGCGAGGTTTGGGTGACAGCAAGATGAGGACACAGGTGAGAGCCTGCGGGGCAGAGTGGCAGACCACAGGTGATGTGTTGGGAGCGGCGTGGCAGGGTGGGATGGGGCTAGGCTCCTCTGTTGCCTTGAGAAGGAAGTAGTCTTGCTTCTCAGATGGAGAAGCTGAGGCCTGGCTGATTAAGGAACGGGTCCTGGGCTCCCACTGCATGAAGAGCTACAAGCCAGGGGCTTCCTGGCTCCTGATTTAGAGGTCGTCCCAGCCAGGATGAAGTCAGGGAAGGTGTGGGTCCAACTGGAGTTGCAGGCTGCTCCGGGGCCTCTGTGGCTCTCGCTCAGCATGAGCGATGTCTCAGTGTTTCTGGTGACAACAGCTCCTGGGTCAGAAACTCTGCTGCTGACGGGAGCCAGGCAGGCGGCTGAGGGGTGAGGGCGACAGCGGTGTTGGAGGCTCATCCTCACCTGGAGAAGGTAGGTAATACTTCCAGTGGGCTATGCCGCGCAGGAAGGTGGCCTTGGTGGTGCTGGATCTTCCAGATTTTCAGGACTATCTGGAAATCTGGATATTAAAGTAAATTTTTTTGAGTAACGTTACTAACACTACGGGGAAAAGACAACATGTGCGTGGACCTCCCTGGGCCCTCGGACCACCAGTATGTAACTTCCACGAAGACTCCTTGGGGCACATGATATGCCAAGCAGCTCAATAATCTCCTATAAAAATGGATTTTCCCCCAAACCAGCTCCGCCCACTCAGGGGAGCTTTGGGGTGGTTCTTGATGCCTGGAGCCCCAGGGGCTGCCTCTACCTCTGATTTTAGAGATTGTATTCGATTTTACTCATTCAACCAATATTTATTGAGCTGAGCTCAGCATTGGAGATACAATGGTAAATAGGACAGACATGATCCGTGCTTTTAGGAACTCAGAGCTTACTGGGAGGCGTGTGCAACAGACACTTAATCATATTAATAAACATGAGATAACTAAGTGAAATGTGCCAAGAATGAAAAGCAGAAGGGGTGAGAGAAGAGTGTAATGGGGGTCAGATTTAATCTGGGGAGAGCGGTCAGAGACGGCCTGGGGACACCCAGGTGACAAGTGGGCAGAGCTGGATGGGCCTGGGAACAGCATGCGCAGGGCCATGTGGGGCTGATGAACTTGAGGAAGAACTAGCTGTGGCTGCGCAGGAAGAGGCCAGGGAGTCTGGGGAGGGGGCAAGGACCTAGTCCCCCTGTACCTTGTGGGGTGAGGCAGGACTTCAGCAGGGAGCAACCTGATTCATGTGTCTCAATGGTCATCGTGGTGCTGAGTGTGGAGGAAACAAGACTGAATGAAGGGGAGATGCTGACAGCAGCGCAGATGAGAGAAGATGGAGGATGGGGCTGGGATGGGGGCAGTGGCGAAGGATGTAAGCAGTCAGAAGATACTTGGAGGTAGAGCCAACCGGACACAATGATTACTGTGTTTCCATTAAATATTCCCGCTGAGGCTGAGCCAAGAATTACTGGCTGCAGCCAGCAGCAAAGTCCCCTGTTGACCGGATCTGGACTGAGGATGATAATTTGCTCATCATTTCTCAAGTGCTGTGGGTCATCCCCCTTTCCTGAGAGAAGCCCGCTGGCCCTGCTGCGCCCACCGGCCTCATCAGATGTGGGCTCCGTGTCTGCAGGTTAGCGTTGGCCTTCTGAATTTGGTTTTAACCAAGTGGTTTCCAAACACTTAACACCTGCTACCCTGGGCTGAGTCCTGGGTGTGGATTCTCCACTCACGCCTGCCAGGGGAGAAGTGATACAGTCAGTTCGTTCAGTGCCTGGCGCTGTTCTAAGTGCTTCACGTATGGTTAATCGATTTAATTGGGCGAATTGTTATTCCCACTCTGCAGATGAGAAGATCGAGGTCCAGAGAGGCTAAGTAACTTGTTCTGGGTGGTACACATAGCAGGTGTCAGCACTGGCAATGGAACCCAGGCAGTCCGTTCTAAAGTCCATGTACTTAAGCCTATTCTACGTGTGTGAGCACAACACGGTGTCTTCAGGCAGGGGACATTGTATGTGTGCCGCATTCTGTGTTGCTGTGGGAGACTCGTGAAGTGACTTTGCCTTCATCACCCCCATCAGTCCACCCAGCCGTGGTGTCAGAGGGGATTTGTCCTGGACATGCTCATCTTGGTGTTGGCGTGGTGAGAGTCCTTCTCCAGCAAGCAGTGCTCTGCTCCACCCCTGGCTGCAAGAAGCAGTGTGGTGTTGCACCACCTCTGGGGGGGCTGCCGATTGGACCAGGGATCAGACCTTGAGCCAGGAGGGATCTGTTTACAGGGTGCCAAGTGCCATGAGGTGGCCGGAGATGAAGGGCCGCCCCATCAAGGGAGACGGTTGTGAGCTAAGCTCATCAGCAGGTTCCCTGGAGGGCTTTGCCTGGAGGACGCAAATGCAATTGGCCTATAAATAACAAGAGGCCAACAGGGGAGTCTAGTGAGGAAGATGGACAAGACAGCAGGCAGTGCCAGAGACACTATGGCCACACCTCTAGGCCTGAGTTTTCCTTCCCAAACATTCTTTCTGAACAGCAGTGCATTCTTCTGATAAGGAGGTTTCTCCCAAGGCTGTAAATGCCTCAGGAGGCATTTTCCTGATAAGGAAGCTGTAGGGCGACTAGGCTGCCCGTGCAGCTGTCAGAGCCTGGCCAGCTGCTCTTGATTTGCATTTCCAGGGAAGCTGGTGCAAGTGAAACTTTGGACTCCCAGGCAGAAGAAACCTAGTTCGCTGATTACAGCCTCCTGTGACAGAAGGGCCTGTGTTTTATTGTTCCAATAGAGCAGTGATGGTTGGGATATACGGCTCAGCTCTTCAAGGTCCCCAAATGCCATCTTTTCTGAGGACAGTGTGCCTTTGACAAAGCCTGTACCTTTGTCATTGCTTTGCTTCCTTTTTCAGATTCTTAAATTTATGAGATGCAACCTCCAGCAAGCCAGTCTAGGACAGTGTTTTCTAAAGTGTGTTCCATGGAACCCTAGTCTTGTGACATCCTCCTTTCCATTCTTAACCTTCCTCTTCCCCCCAAGGGTCCAAGTTTAAATAAGTTTGGGAGGCCCTGCCTGCTAGTTTGCCCTTAGAGATTCACAGGGCACATTAGCATGTTATATAGCTCTCAGAATTCTGTGACAAGAAAACTTTAACGTTGTGTTTTCTGAAATTTCTCAAACTTAATTGGCCACAAAACTCTTTTTCATATAATACCTACTAATAACCCAGGAAAGCAGAATTCTGTGGAATAGACTTTTGGAGACTTTTATCTAGGAGATTGCAGGCATATCATTCCACATCCAACCGTGGCTACTGGCAGCTGATTCTGTCTCAGGCCTTGTGCCAGACACTGGGGCCACAACAACATTGGGCTCAGGCCCTGTTTGTAGGGAGCTCTGCTGGGTGAGGGAGACAAGAAGGAAGGACACAGAGGGGGCGGGCACAAGGGGTGTAGGGTTACATCCACATGGTGACGGACAAACAATAACATACAACTAAAACCCCACAGTGTTATAAACTATTAAGACATCAATTAAAAAAAAAAAAAAAGGAAGGACACAGAGAGGGGCCCCCCAGGCCATCCTGAGGCAGTGAAGTTTCCCTGGAGGAGGGGACACTTGAGGTGAGTCTCCAAGAACGAGGAGTATGGCACCAGACAAAGGCCCAAGGCCTGCAGGAGCTGTACTCGGCAGAGTGGGTAATTAATACAAATCGTTCCAGAATGGACTGAGCACAATACTCAATGTAGTAAATGCTTAACCATCACTTTCTAGTTAAGGGGGTAAAACTATGGATTTTAGTTCTCAGCAAAAGCACCTTTAATGATTAAGCTATAGATATTTTTCAGGCTCATTTCCTTTGTAATTGAGAAACTGGCGATTTGGAAGAGCCATCTTGGACCCCTACACAAAACTTACTGACCTGTTTCTGACTCCACTGGAGCATGTGGAGCTGATGTTGCCAAGGGCCAGTTTAGATAAGACTGGGCTGAGACTGGGCACAGACATGTCTGCCTGCCTCTGCAGGGTGAGCAGATGGAGGGAGAGGCTTACACTTTCTGAACGGTCATTAATAAGCCACTTAGAAACCGTATCAATTCACTCTGCAAAGAACAAATTCCTTCCAAGTGTGCAGGACAGAATGTAACATTTCCGATATGTACTATGCACCTAGTGCCGTGATAGATGTTTTCATACAACTCATCTCCTTCACTCCTCCTAATGATCCTATTGGGGGAGGGAAATATTATGTTCATTTTACTTACGAAAAAACTGGTTTGGAGAATTAAAGAGACTGGCCAGGGGTGTGGCTAGGATTCACATCAAGGAACGTTTGAGGGAAGTGCCCATCACACTGTTTCATGGTGTCTCCTCAGGAGATGGGGAAGCGAAGATTATTAAAGATAAGACTCTGACCCACGCTTCCCTCCAGACATAGACTGGGTGTGCAGTGGTCCTGCCTCTGAGCAACCATCCTGTGTCCTGGAAAGCCTGGGCCTAGACTCCTATTTCTCACCCACCCCTGACATTCTCCCTCCCACCCTTCTTGCACTGTGGGGGTAAACTTTCACCTTGACCTGTGAGGCGAGTCTTCCCACAAAACTCCCCCCTCGCTATCAAAAAACTGTCATTCTCACTGATAGTTTCCCAGTGGTTTATTGGCAGCTTTATTGGCATTTAGTGGAGAATGCAGAAAATATTAGGGTCCCTCCCTCAGCTCTCTTTTCATTTGTCATGTCCTGGAGGTGAGTGGTGTACCTTTATATTTAGCATGCTATTAAGGCTAATTATACCTCTGAATCAAAGGAGATCATTCAAATTAAATAGGAAATGATTAAGTGCAGCAAAGTCTGATTTTCTCCTAAGATGGGGCCCAAAAGAAACCTAAATGTAGAACCGGGATTTCTATCATCTGGAGAGACTCAGGCACAGCCCTCGCAGGGGTGGAGAGGTGGAGGGCGTGAAGCTGGAGTCTCCTGCTGGGTCTCCCCTTGGGGAGAGCGTCCCAGAGTCGAGTGCTGTCCTTGGTGCTGAAACACTTTTTCAAGAGTGATGAGGGAGGGCTCAGAAAACCATGTCATGGCTTAGCACCTTGGATGAGTTGGGTCCCCGTTTCTCTTCTAAAGGCTCCCTCTGGAGAAAGAAATTAATTCAGTTGCTCCTGATCTCATTGCATTATTCCAGCACCCATTGGCATGGCTGAATGGCAGAAACAAGAAGGCCTTGGTTGAGAATGGGGCTCCATGGGACCTCTACCCATTACTAAGCTGCCTCTCTACTTCCAATATGGAGCCACAAGCTCTGGGAAGCATACCCCTGGTTAGGAGGTCCAGACTCTGGGATATAGTTTACTGGTTTAATGTTTTGCTGATTTGTTTTTAGATGCAGAATATTTGATTGAAAATCTTAAGTGGATTCCCAAGATGTACAAAAGATTAAAATTTCCTGCTTTTGTTGAAGTAGGAGAAATGTCTGGAACTCTGGCCACATAGTCCAACCCCCAGGAAGCCCCTCAAGAATCTATGTGTGTACCCTATGGGTCCACGGTGCAAGCCTGAAAAACATTCATTTTAGTTCAATCTTTTCCTGGACTTTGACTGCTTGATTAATTCCTTTTTATCATTTGAAACTAAGCCAGGTCACCCTGACCCCTATGCTGAGTTAGGGGCTGTGCTCTCCCAGCCCTGTGCTCCCTTTTACCACTACACTGATCACTCTGTTGGGTAATTGTGCACCTCCTCCACTGGACCCACAAGTCTTTGAGGGCCAGGATCATGTGCCCGTTACGTGGTGGATACACAAAAATACTAGTAGCTTGATGTTTAGTTAGCCTCCCACTCAAGGCAAAGCAGGAACTCATCTACAGCATTCCCAAGAAAGAACTTCACAGACCCTGCTTCAACACCTCCAGGGATGAGGAACTCGCTCCAAACTGAGGTATCCCTTTCCATAGTAAAACTACTGTGGTAGTAAAAGGATTCATCTTCATTTTGAGCCAAAACATGTCTCCTTGTAGCTTCTACTCTTTAGGACTATATAGAGCAAGCCTCACCCTCTTTTACAATTGGAACTTCAAGTACTTGAGCAGAGATATCACATCCCTCATTTCTGGGCTAAACTCCATCTAGTCCTCGTGGACATTATTTTAAGTCCTTTAACCTCTGTTGTTTTCTTCTGCACAGAAAAAAGTTTGTCTACACCCCTCCTCAAGTCTGGAGTGGGGTTTTGAAGGTTGTATATGCACAAGCATCTCACATTCACTGCTCTCAGCTTTAGTTTCATCCATTGCTCCAGTTTGGCATCTCTCCTAGGTTTTCTCCTCTTTAATTTTAGGATCCTTCTCTGTATCATATTGAAAAACTTTTACACTTAAAGGTAAGGAGACGTCCCACAGTCCTTTACCTCTTCTTTTAGCAGAGTGGCTGCTGTGTGAAGCCAGTATTTCTTTTATGGAGGTCACCTTAGGCTAGAATTAAAAAGCAGGATGCATGGGGTTGGGGAGTTTTAGCTGTTTTGTTCACTGCTGTATCCCCAGAACCTGGAAGAGTGTTTGGCATATTTTAGGTGCTCAATACCTATGTGTTGAATAATTGATACATGTAAGACTAATGCTGGCATTTCCTGGACACAGACTCAATGGAGATGATGGCCAGAACTCATGTGAGAAGAATTAGCTGACTATCACTCAGGGTCTTCATGCTTCACTATACAGTGTAAGATTCTCTTCCACCACTTGCTCATGTCTGCAGGCAGGGAGATGACTGAGAGATATATACGTATATATATACACAGATATATATATATACATATACACACATATGTATATATATATACACTCATACATACATTCGTATTTAATAATAAATGAAAATGCATTTCCTTAAAGCTAGTTTTAAATAAGTTGAAATTTGATGCTTTGAAAGCCAGGGTTTTCTTCTTTTTTTTCTTAGTCAGTGTTATGGAGGTATAATTTAATACAGTAAAATCCACCTTTTAGGTGTACAGCTCAATATATTTCAAGTAAGACACGCAGTCATAACCACCACTACAATCAATATATGGAATAGCTCCATCACCCCAAAAAGGTTCTGTGTGCCGCTTGTGTCCAGTCTCCTCCTCCCACTCCCAGCCTCTGGAAACCACTGATCATATATCTGCCCCTATAATTTTGTCTTTTCCAGAATGCCATGTAGATGGAATCATGCGGTATGGAGCCTTTGTGCTGACTTCTGTCACTCAGCATCATGCTTTTCAGATTCATCCATGTTGTAGCATGTATCAGTAGTTTGTTTCTTTTTGTTGCTGCCTCTTCTATTTTCTGGAAGAGTCTGTGTAGTTGACATTATTTCTCTTAAAATGTTTGGTAGAATTCTCTGTGAAGCCATTTGGGCCAGAAAGGTAACATTTAAAGAACAGGAATTCCTTGGATGTTTTGGGTGCTTTGACATTGGGTTCAGGTGTCACTTTGCCCTTTCTCCCCCCACCAGGGAGGGGCTGGGGTGTCCACATATCCCGGAAGATGCCCCTGGCTGCTGATGAGTTGTTGTGGATTAGGATGTGCAGGGCAGGGGCAGGGGAAGAGGGAAGGATGAAGATTCGGGGAGGAAACTGGTGGGAGGAGTGAAATAGCATCCAGGGCTTCCAGAACAGAGCACAGGGAATAGGAAAACAACGTGCCCCAGACCTCCTTGTGGCCTGTTTATTCAGGAGAAATCACAGCATTAAGGTTGTACGATTGTTTGTTTGCTAGTTCCACCTTCCCTAGAAAGAGAGAAAAAGCAAGCTTCAGAAAGAGGCTGCTTCTCAGGAAATTTCCAGCTTCGTGTCCAGACCGAAGTCGTTTGGACAAGCTTTAGATAAATGTCTGATTGCTTTTACAGGCTTGGTGAGGCAAAACTTCCAGATGCTTTGAAGTGTTCCTGGTTCTACTGAAAACTTTCAGTGTTTAACACCCCAGGATCTTTGCAATGGGAACAATATCAATTTGATCATCCCTAGTCTCGTGTCCTAAGGAAAAATCTCCACAGCTGCTTTCAGGCAAGTTGT
This sequence comes from Tapirus indicus, assembly GCA_031878705.1. Taxonomy (NCBI): domain Eukaryota; kingdom Metazoa; phylum Chordata; class Mammalia; order Perissodactyla; family Tapiridae; genus Tapirus; species Tapirus indicus. The sequence goes on along the minus strand of CM062920.1, from coordinate 13,177,394 downwards.
TAGGATGCAGCCCCTGTAATACCTTTCCACAGCTAGAGCTTGATAGGACACGGATTGTGAAGGCACACCCTACTCGAGTGCTCACAACAACACGTATTGCTGGTGTAAAGCATGGCCGTCGTTAACATTCCAATTATAACATACTGCTCCAGAAGGCAGGGGCTTTAAAAAAATCAAGAAGGAGGATTCCAGACATAGATGAAGGCAGCCCACTAGGCAGAGTGAGACAGGGGATTTTGTGTGCCAAGGCTAGGTATCCTTAGAAGGTTTTTCTGGGGAGTTTGATCTCACCCCTTGTCCTTACACTCATCCCTCACTTAGGGCCCCACATTCCACCTCCCGCCATTAGCCTCCCATCTACTCCACCATCCCAGCTCCTCAGAGTTTTCTGTTTTTTTGGGCAGGTTTTCACTTCAAATAGGCTGCTCATTTACTCACTCTTTTAACCAATATTTATTGAACAAACCCTCTTTGTTTGATCCAAAGTTAGAGGTCCCATCTTTGTGCATCTATGGCATCAACTGATACCTAAGGTGTGACCTCTCCTGGGTGCACATGCCTGGCTGATGAGTGGCTATTAATGATGAAAAAGCAATACACACTTCACACCCATTAGGATGGCTATTATAAAACAAAACAAAACAAAATGCATGTTGGCGAGGTTGTGGAGAAATTGGAACCCTTGAGCACTGTTGGTGAGAATGTAAAATGGTACAGTTGCTGGAGAACAAGCATGGTGGTTCCTCAAAAGATTAAACAAGAATTACCATATGACCCAAAAATTCTACTTCTGGGAGTATACTGAAAAGACTTGAATTCAGGGATTTGAACAGATATTTGCACACCTGCATTCAGAGCAACCCTTTCACAACAGCCAAAGTGTGGAAGCTACCCAAGTGTCCATCAATAGATGAATGGATAAACAGAAGGTGGTATAGACATAAAATAGGATATTATTCAGTTTTAAAAAGGAAGGAAATTCGGACACATGCTACAACATGGATGAACTTTTGAAGTTAAGTGGAAGAAGTCAGTCACAAAAGGACAAATACTGTATGATTTCATTTATGTCAGGTATCTAGAGTAGTCAAATTCATAGAGACAGAAAGTAGAATGGTGGTTGCCAGGGTCTGGGGTGGGACAGATGGGGAGTTTTTATTTAATGCGTACAATTTCAGTTGGGGAAGAGGAAAACATTCTGGAGATGAATGGTGGTGATGATTGCACAACAATGTGAATATACTTAATGCCACTTCAAAATGGTCGAAATGGTCAATTTTGTGTTATGTATATCTCACCAAAAAAAAAAAAGAAAAAAGCAATACACTCAATCATCCTTCCTCCTCAACACAAGACAGAGTAAAGGCAGAATTGCCAAGCTGCTTCTAGATGCTTGTTGGGAAGACACATGAGATAAGTTCTATACCAGTTCTTTGACTATCAAGTGCTATTCAAATATAAGGAAACCATATGATTTCCTGGAGGATGGGGGGGGGTCTGTGTTGGTTAGGATGCTTTGGGTTGTAATTAATGGAAAATTCAACATAAACTGGCTTATAAAATAAAGAAGATTTCCTGGATTACATAAGTAAAAATGTCCAGTGGTGGGTGCAGTTCATCAGGGCTCTGACTCGGTATTTCTGTAATATTTTTTCTCTCTGTCATTCATTGAATGTCAGCTTCATCATCTTCTAGGTTACCCTCATGTAGCAAAATGGCAGTTTTCTTAGAGACAGTGTCTCCCATGTGCTGAGAGAAGAAGAATAGAGATGGAGGAACAGTACTCGTGGGCTCCTACCAGTTTTCCATTCCTGGTTAGAAACCTTTCTGGTCTACAGCTGCATTCTTATCCTTGGTGCTAAGAAACAACACACATCCTTAAAGTAAATTCTCATTTTCTGTCCAGTCCAGCCTCACCAGTTTCTGTTACTTGCAACCAAAGTGTCCTACAAACATGGTGGAACTCCTCCTTTAATTGACACGTTGCTTTTTTCTTTTGCAGTCTTCTCTGCCTAGGCTTCTGAGTGAGTTATCTCCATGACAGGAACCAGACTATGGAACCAGGATCCACTCAGAATTACCCACCACCCTCCCCCAGCACTAGACTGGCTCATTGTCCTGCAACCAAACATGTGGGCTTTGACTTATTTCCTAGGAGGCTTCTACACCCCTCATGTGAGCCTGCTCCCGCTGAGCAGCCCAAATGCCCTCTGACAACTTTAAGGTGAGCACATTTTAGGATCAAGGTGTGGCCCTTACTAACCGTGTCTCCCCAGATTTATGGTAGATCCAGAGTACAGGGGCTGAGTCAACCATTCCTGCTCGCTCCCAGGGCCCAGAATGGAGTCAATGCTTACGACTGAACTTAGAGATGGATTGACTGACTGATGGTGAAGAGGCAGCCCTACGTTTCTGATTTCTCATCGGCAACTGTCTTCTTTTACAAAATAGATCCCCTACACGATAAGAAGTTATATTAGCTTAAAGCAATTGCTTATGCTGTTCAAATTGCTCTGCTTAATTGCTTCTAAAAGTGAATAGAACTCAAGAAAGGAAGAGCTGTAAAAGCTGAGTCTGTTTCCCAGCTCCATCTTCTTACCAGCAGATATGAGTGGCTTCTAGTTGACAAGAAGCTGGATGACAAACTAGAGCCACATCTAGTTTCCATTAGGACCCACAGGGTAGTGGAAAAAGGGAGGTGTCTGTTCTGAACAAAAGATAAACTTTTGGTTGCTTAGTCTCTTGTTATTAAACTAAATTGCAGAAAACATTGAGGACCGACCTCCTTCAGAAAACAAAACAAAGCAAAAATTCTGTTATGTTTTGCCCAACTTGCTGTTGTTTCTTTATATTGTCCCAGAGTTGGAATCTGGGGGAGAATGGTTCTCATGAATGTGCACCTTATCATCTATCTATCTATCTATCTATCTATCTATCTATCTATCTATCTATCTATCTACCTACCTACCTACCTATCTATCATCTGTCTCTCTGTCTATATTTTTAATGTTTAATCAACTGAAGTGAATTAAGTAGTTCCACTGAGCAGGTAAGGTATGTAGCTCTCTAGAAGGGGATAGGCATGCAAATTAGGAAAAGAGTCTGATGAATTTTTGTGTGTTGTGTCCAAGAACTCTTGATCTCAAGACGTGAGAAAGAGGAGAGGTGTGTCTAGAAATACATGAGAAAATAATAATTGCCTTCCTTGAATTGGAAGGAGAGAGCTGAGGCAGACAGAAGACCTCCCAGAAGTCAGCCTTCATGGGTTTTCAAAGTAGTTACATTGGGAGGATATTAAGAAAACAGGTGGTGGTGGAGTGGGAGTGATGGGGAAAATAATGTTTTTGAGAGCCTTAGGACGGAGAACAGCAATTTTCAGGCTTTTCTGTGCAGTCTGAATAACACATCCTATTTTGTGCAAAATGATCAAAGACAAGATTCAGGAAAGAAAAGGTCCACCCAGTCTAATCTTCAGCAAGGGCCCTGGGCTGGTGATAAAAGATTGTGTGGTTGGAAAGCACTGAGGTCCTCTTCATCAAAGTCCATTAGAAGAGGACAGATGACCATCTGCTGGTCATGGTCATGCTTTCCTACTTAGAGAGGAGCTGGACACGGGGGTCACTAGCCAGAACCAGTCTCCACTTCAGCTGATGAGGTGGCCGGAGAGTGCCCGCAGCCACACACAGAGGTTCCGGGGGGGTGTAACTTAGGATGGGCCTAACAACATGGAAGGGGGTGTATGCCACCACTGAACCTCCAGAAACATGAAAGACAGCATTATGGGGTACAGGTTTTGTGGGTTGACTTTCAGAATCAGCTCACCACTCCCAAACAAGAAATATTTCCTGAGAAAGACAAGATTTCCACTTTGAATGTAAGCCTCAGTTTCTGTCATCTGTCATATCATGGTATTACAGATAATGTGCTCACCTCATAAAGTTGATGTGAAGAATAAATGAAACAACCCAAATCCCTAGGGGCAATGCTTGGCACATAAAGATGCTCCATGAATTTTAGATACTGTTGGTATTAATGTTAGTGTATTTAATATTTCCCCCAGGCTGCTCCCCCCATGAGTTAGCAAAACAGAAACCACTCTAGATCTTTCAAATACAGGAATTTAACACTGGGGACTGGTCATGCAACTAATGGAAAAGCTGAGAAGCAAAACCACGGGACAGTGAGGAATCCCGGAGGTTAGCAACAACAGAAAGCTGCTATTTGTTTTAGTGCTGGAGGAACAAAAGGAGGAGAGCCAAGAGGCCAAGGCCTTCAACTGGATTTGGATACATGGTGGAGCCTTTGCAGTGGGAGGTGGGGCAATAAAGGAAGGGTCTGTCCCTCCAGAGCTAGGATCACAGGAGAAAAGCAGCCATTGCTGTTCTCTGTTGCTGAGACACCACCAGAGGTGATGCAAGACAAGGAGTAATACTCTACTTTCTTCATTCTTCCCACCCTCCAGTCTTCCACTAGTGTCTCCCATCAGCTGAACCAACTTGGGAGCGAGTTGGCAAGAGAGCCTGGGAAATGCAGTTCTGTGCCACAGAGAGTAGAGCAGGAAAAGAGAAGACAGTGGATGGGAGAGCAAACAAGCCAATGACCAGTATTCTTTACGAAGCCTGAAGAGTTGGCCTGCTGCAGTCCTTGATGGGTGGCAGAGATGGTCTTTAGTCTTCCCAGCCTTTTTACCCTTGGGTTTGTCTTCTGCTGATTATTTCATGCTCATCTTGCTCATTTAAGTCTGCTCTCAGGGCATTTCTTCCCCTCAGGGGTCAATGGCTGGTGATAGTTTAAAATGCTGCCACTCGGGGAATTTACACTACAGCATGGACCAAGACTGTGAAGTAAGGGAAGATGTTCTAATGGTGACATTTCAGGCTTTAGATGCATGGGAGTTTTTTGTTTTTGTTTAACCCCAGGGCTTTCATTCCTAGACTCCTAAGAATTACAACACAAGCTCTGTTATACGTACAGATTATTTCATTTGTCATCACAATCCTGTGAGGTAGATAGACAGGTGTTGATTTCCCCATTTTTCAAAGAAATCTCAGAGCATTGAAGAAACATGTTCAATGAGATCCGGCTTTAATGGGTAGAGTTGGGATTCAAATACAGGTGTCGCTGACTCCCAGGCCAGGAGTCTCCCCACTCTGTGTGATGAATTTCCCTAGGGAAAAAGAAGGGGTTCGAGGACAATGTCATTTATTGGAGTAGTTCATTCTTTCTCCGAGTGAAATGCCTCCTTTATCCTTATTAAATTCCCGTAGATATGAGGTCTGTTTCTGGAATATTTTATCCTCCCCAATTTAATCTGTCTATCTAATCCTGCATGATACCATGCTGCTTGATTGCTCTAGCTTTAGAGTATGTTATAATACATGGCAAAGTGTGCCCCCCTCCTTTCTTCTTTTCCTTCCTCTTTTTCTCAACATTTTTCTTGGTCTTTCTTGCATATTTTCTTTTCCAGGATAAACTTGGAATCTATTTATCAGATTCCAAAAAAAGAAAAAAATCTATTGAACTATATTGAATAGCAAATTAATTTGAGGAGAATTGTCATCTTTGTAATGGTGAATTTTTCTGTGTAACAACATGGGATAACTCTCCATTTATTCATTCTTTTTTATGTCCTTTGGTAAAGTTTTATGGCTTTATTCAAGCCGCTCTTGCACATTTCTTGTTAGATTTATTCCTGGACTTAGTTTTGGCTGTGGACATGGATAAGGTGTTTCTTCCCCTGACATTCTATAATTGGCTGTTGCTGATGTAGCAAAAACTCCTGGTCATGTTTGCATTTGTATCCAATCACCTGCCCAGACTCACCTGTAGTTTGAGCAGCTCTTCAGTGCACTAGCCGGGGTTTTCTAGGTAGGGAATCAATCGTCCTCCCACCACATTTAAGCTGCTCTTCCTTTCATGCCTTTATTTCCCCACAAGCACTCTATAATTTATCACATTGCCTCTATATCTCGTCTTGAATTGTAGTCATGCCTGTGTATTTTATTGCCTTTAGTAGATTGTCTGAGAGTAGAAATTGTCTTATTTATCTTTATGTCATCTCTCCCCTCCCCCAAGACCCTAGCATATTACTCGGTGTAAAGTATACAGTATATGCTCAATAAGTGTTTCTGTAATAATTAGTCATGCCTTGTAGTGTGGTGAATTATGCATGTTAAATTCAGATTAGATAGTGTATTGAAATAACATTTTGCTTTAAGCAGCTGTATCCTAACCTGACTTCCTGAGTCAGGAAGGCTTTTTCCTCAGTTCAAGCAACTAAACTGGAATCACTGCCCTGGGAGGGAGGGCCTCAGAGTACAGCAGGGAACAAAGATGTCCAATTCTTGGCTTTGGAACTTAAAATTCAAGCCCAGACAAAAAGGCAAGCTTTGTGGTTCAATGGAGTTTCATTCTCCTTCCTATTCGGCCCAACACACACATACACGTGCGCACACACACACACAGACATGCACACACACCCTAAGACTAGACAGATTCCACAGAGAGGGAAGAGGAGGACCGTGACACTGCACCCAAGTCAGCAGGAAGAGCCTGTGCCTGGAGCCCATCAGTGACCCAGGGAAGCCATCAGTCCTTTAGTGCAGGAACAGAGGACACTGCCCCAGCCGAGGAGTCTTGTTTATTATCCTTTAGGATGCAGCCAGAGAGCATCACCCCCAGTGTTGGTCAGCAGGTCAGTGTAGATGAACCAGCAGGAGTGACACCCTCCTGGGTCCTGAGGCTTTGCTAAGTCTTCATCCTACCCACCCCATGCCAACACGGCTATCCACGGGCCAGGGCACTCCTAAGCCCCCAGAGAGGAGAGAGGGCCTTGACACCAAGGCGGGTGGCAATGACCTAGAGAGAAAAGCCCTCCTCTAGGAGGGAGGCTCAGCAGAGATTGACTGAGTCCATGGTGACCCCGCCTCTGCACCTGCCCACCTACCCCCCTGGCCTGGCAAGGGTCCTGGTACCTGAGGATGTTCAGGTACCCCTTTCTGCTGTGTGAAGGTGTAGAACCAACCCAGGGGCTGCTCCAGAGATGCAGGTGGAGGGATCACTTACAGCCGCAGGAGCAGAGGGCCCTCCCTCCCCTTCTTCTCAGACCAGCCACCCACCCATGCTCCCTCCTGTGAGGGACCAGGCAGGGCAGGAGGCTGCTGGCTGTCTGCTGCACGGGCCTTCCTGGAAGCTTCCTGCTGGAGCCTGCTGCACTAATGGTTTCAGGACCTCGGTCTACCTAGCTCTTCAGCCCGGTGGAGGAATTAGCGGCAGGGAGCTTGGCCTGGGTTTCCAGGAAACAGAAGTGCCTTAAAGCAGGGTTTCGATGATCCTGCGAGCCCCTTTCTAGTGCACTGTCACATCTGGGATTCTGAAGCAGGGGGTGGGGGGTGCAGGGCTGTGTAGTCTGGGGAAGTGAGAGATGCACCTTTAGGATGTTTCATGCTGACCCACAGCCCCGAGTACAGTACTGTAGAAACCCAGAGAATGTCTAAACTGAGAGGACTTCAGAGATGCTAAATCCAGCTTAAATCTTGTACTGCTGGGACTCCAAGAGGGTAGTGGCAGGCCTGTGGTCCCATAGTCAGTGCCACTTCCATGCGCCACCCCCAGGTGCCATAAATCCTTCTCACCCCTCTGATCACAAAGCAGCCTTAACTGTCTGTCTTTCTGTCCAATCCATTGTAGCTTTGTGTTTATGTCTTCATCACTGCCTTCAGGAGGGTGCTGGAGAGCAGGGGTGTCTTCCCCTCTCCTGGACCACCCGGTATGTGGGCTGGTCAACAGCAAACAGTCCATGGATGTTTGTTGAGTGACTATATGAACTTCACCCCCTCGCTGTTGAGTCAAAACAGGGGGCTGAAAGATGAAACAAAGCCACTCTCCCTCTCCCCACCCCTGCCCCACCGGCTGTGTGCCTTGGAGTAAGCCAGATAGCCTCTTAAGGGTCCAGTAGGGTCATGTAGTACCGGTGTTCCAGGAGCTGTAGAATCTTCCACAATGGCAATGTGCTTGTCCTTTTGCAAATGTGCTTGGCTCTCTCTGATCTTGCGTTAGTTCCCCAGGGCTGCCATAGCAAGTACTGCAAACTGGGGGCTTAAAACAACAGACATTTATTCTCTCCTCGTTCAGGAGGCCAGAAATCCAAGTCCAGGTGTCAGCAGGGTTGGTTCCTTCTGGAGGCTCTGAGGGGGATCCCCCCTTGCCTCTCCGTGTTTCTGGTGGTTGCCAACAACCTTTGGGGTTCCTTGGTTTATAGATGCATCACTCTGATGATGGTCTCTGTCTTCACACCAGCTTCTTCTCTGCATCCCTGTGTGTCCTTTTCTGTCTATTACAAAGACACTCCCATTGGATTTAGGGCCCACACTAATCCAGGATGATCTCATCTTGATCTTTACCCTAATTACACTGGCAAAGACCCTATTTCCAAACAAGGTCACATTCTGAGGTCCCAGGTGGACGTGGATTCAACATTCTGGTGGGGGAGACAGGCCATGACTACACAGGATGATGTTAGGAAGAGATAGCGCTCTGATGGCAACACACCAGGGTGATGTGACAGGGACCTAGGAAGGGGGTGTTCAGCAAAGACTTCTCTGAGGAGAGACACCTGCAATGAGACTCGGCTCCAAGAAGGAGCCCATCATGGGCACAGCCCAGGGAGGGAGAATGGGAAGTGCAAAGGCCCTGAGGTGGGGATGAACTTAGCAAGTTAAAAGAACAGAAAAAAATGCAGTGGGGTTGGGGTGAAGTGAGGGTGAGGGTGGATCAGAGGGGGCAGGGGCCAGATCCAGCAGGGCCTCGTAGGTGGGATAAACATCACACATTTTCTTTAAGGTTGATGGGAAGCCTTGGGAAGGACTGGATCAGGGGTGCAGAGTGCTCTAATGGATTGTGCCAGGAGACGAGAGAATGGTTAGGAGGCTTTGGTGAGTGTCATGGTGAGAGATAATGGTTGCCTGGACCAGGATGGAGGCTGTGCAGACGGACAGAAGAGGGTGGAGTGAGGGAGGCTGGGATAGAGCTGGGGTGGGTGATGGAGTAGATACAGGCTGTGATTTGAAGGAGGTCACAGGGGGTTCCTCTCTTTGACCTGAGCAACCAGGTGGAAGGACATGCCCCTTACCAAGAAGGGATGTCTGGGGAGGGTGAGATTTCAGTGTGTGTGGGGGGGGGTAAGAGTGGGGTGGGGAGCCCTCCTGCCACCCCCTCTTCCTTCCCCACCCCACCCCAAGTAACATTGCAAGATTTCAGCCACCGTCTACTTCCTAATGTGCATTGGACTGTCACATACATTTCCTTTCTGTCAGCTACCTGAGGGCATGGAAAACCCAAGACGGTGGTGGATGGAGATGAAGAGGGAGAATTCTGGAGCCTGGCACAGCTCTGGAAAGCAGCTTGGGAGGGCAAGGACCCTTCTGGGGAAGCTTGAGGGCAGGCACTGGGACCTTTGGGGGTCAGAAAAACTGCAGGCATGGAAAGGGGGGGATTAGGAAACTGGGATAGGGAAGGGCAAATGTCACCAACTTGATGGTGGCAGGAATAGCAACCTGCAGTGGGGTCAGAAACTGGGAGGGTGAGAGCAGGCTGGAGTGGTGGGAGGGGCAGTGGGGCAGGAAGGGAGAACTAACACTGGACCGTCAGCAAGGCAAGGTGTGCTGTTGTGTGGTGCTAGCAGATGGCACGGTGCAGGCAGGGTGCCTCAGTGACCCGGGCAGGGTGGCCCCGTCCCCTGGGGAAAGGATCTGATTACAGAGGAACACCACGGTGGCCGTCTGCAGTCAGCTTGCATGTGACACTTCCTCCTTCCCACCTCCACACTTCCCAAGGGATTTCAAGTTTAACAGGTAACGAGAACGGCGAGGTAGAAGATGAAACTCTAATTGTGGTCTACCAGGTATCAGCCAGGAGTGGCGAAGGGATTATTCCACACACATCAGGCTCCTACACACCCCTCAGATCACCCCATGTGGGCTGCCAGCCTCCTGCTCCTCCTGTGAGTAGGGTCTGCTCATCTCGCTATCCGTCAGAATAGTCTATTAATCAGAACATCTCTCTTCCCAAACACACATTTTCTGTATCAGGAGGCTGTGTAGATGCTAAGTTTAAATGTAAATATTTTAAAATTGTTATTTATTCTATTCCTATTCCCCAAGGGGATCTGAGGTAGCTTACCCATGAATTAGGGCAGTTAAGACAGATTTCTAAAAGAGCTTGCTGAAAGTACATAAAAGAAGAAAGAGGAAATTGCACTAGGAAATCAGAATAAGAGGTAGTGATCTCTAAATTTAGCTCAAAGCTCATGGCATCTCTAGAAAAAAGGGAAGCACACTTGTTTACTTAGTTCTCTGTGGCTGACAAAGGCAAGCAGCGCAGAAGACAACATCTGGTGGAGCGGTGCACCATATTGGAGGGGAAAGAGCCCCTTAGAGACAGACAAAGGCCTAAGGCCCAGGGCTGACGTTGGACAAGACATTCACTTCTTTGAGCACGAGGTTTCTTATCTGTAAAATAAAGGCAATTACTGTAAGCAGGGTGCCAGAAACGCACGATCCCCATTCCTGGCTCATCATTCTAGGAGGAAACGTGTCATGGGGACCTTACATAAGAACCAGTGGGTAAGAGACGAGACAGCGCCATCTGGCCAGATCCACCTCCTCTTTGGCCTGATGGCCCAGTCATCTCTTGGAAGAACACCCCTCCCAAAGGAAGGAATAATACCACTGTGCCCTGGAAGTGGGAGTAGAGGAGTTCTCAGCCTGGGACTGCTGTTCCAGGCCCCCAGCGCTGCTGAAGTGGGGAACTCTGCGTTTGCTGCTTGTCCTGGAGAACAAGCTGGCAGCATGAGGATGCTGAGGGCGCCTCATTCCTTAGAGAGCCCAGACACGACTGCGTGCCTCTGAGGCTGGCCAAGCTTCTCTGTCTGGACCATCCCACCACCTTCTGCAGAATCCTGCTCCCTCTGGCACCTCTTCTGTGGGACTGGTGTCCTCAGAGGACCCTCTCTCACCCCCTGTTTCACATCCAACCTCCTGGGACAGAAACCCAGATTACAAAATTATTTCTGCCTGCTCACCTCTCATTAAAACTGCCCTCACTTCCACCCGCAACAAGGCCTTGCTCTCTGCTGGGGACATGGAGAAAAGGAACAGAGAAACACATTCTCCATAAGGCAACATCAATAATAATAGTAATGACAGCAGCCAGTGTTTACTGAATGTTCACATTATAGGAGCACTTTATAAGGATTGTCTCATTTAATCCTCAGGACAACTCAATTCTATCTCTATTTTACATCAAGGGAAGTTGAGGCTCAGAGAAGTTCAGCAACTTGCCCAGGGTCACACAGCTGCCACATGGTGGGAAAGGGAGACAATTCATGAGCCTATAGTATTAACCACTTCTCTTATCCATGTGGTGGTTACTCCAGGATTTTCCTACTGGGGACATTTCAGTGCAAAAGAGCCCTTAACTTTTGTTCTACAAAGGGATGTACTAATTGTAAAATGAGCTATTAGTGGAAGAGGTGTTTTAGGTTAATGAGTACCTTCCTAGAGCCCCTTAGATGACATCATGGGCACGCGGCCCCTCTATACCTCAGTTTCCTCATCTATAAGATAGGACAGTAATACATCATACCTCAGGGGTTGTTGTGAGGTGTCAAGGGGTTACTGTGTGTAACATGCTCAGAACAGCGCCTGGGCCAGAGCAGGTGCTATGGGACTATGATTATCATCACGTCGGTATTGTTGGGTGGTGGCTTCTACCTCTAGCCATGTCTGAGGACAGTGCTCCTACAGGGGGAGCAGGGGCCACCTGCCCTCCCCTGTTCTGGCTCCTCTGGGCAACCAAACCTTGGCTGCCGGAGACAGGAACCAAGGAGCCTCGGCCAAGCACAGTGAGAGGGCTCCTCCCCGCCAGGCCACTTCCGGTGTTTCCTGGCATCCTGGGATACAGGCCACTTGTGGTGCTGATGCTGGGCCAAGCTGGATGTTAGTTTCGGTAGCAAGAGGAGAGGAGGATTCTCCGGCATGCCTTTACTCTGAGGCGGAATATCGGATGGCTCACAGAGCTGGCTGTCGGGTGTCACCTCTTGTGTGCCTGATGCAGTGTCCTCTCATCCTTCCGTTCTTAGTTGGATGGATTGGTGCCCTGTGGACAGGGCCTGTGCTGAGGAAGCATGAGGGACGGAGAGTCTGCCCTTGATGTAGTAGCACGTATGCCCATCCTCCTCACTGCCCTGGTCCACTGCTCTTCAGTTATGGCTCCCTACTGCCCTGAGCTGGGCTTCCTCACAGTTCTGGCCCTTGTGGAATATTCTCTCGGCAGCCCCTGCGTTCATGTACATCTACAGCCCGATTGCCAGCATCTGGGGGCAGCCGTGGAAGATCTGACTCCCACTCTGCACACAGCCCTGGCATCACAAGGCACACAGGACCCTCTGGGGGTGGGGGGTGGGGGCTGCAGCAGCCGTTGGCTTCCCTCCTCCGGGGACGGTTGGGCCGTTCTCACAGATGCACAACATCCCAGGAAACTAAGAAAATGCGGGGTCATTTGGTGGATGCAGATTCAAACCTGTCACAATTTCCAGATACTCCTAATTAACCTAATCAGTGAGGCGAATTGGGGTCAACCCTCCACGGTGCCAGCTCTTTACCTGTTTTATTATTCCGTTCAGGAAATCCTCCCGAGCACCCACTACAAGCCAAGCACTGCTGGGGCCCAGGAGAAGGGGAAAGTCAGACAAGCACAGCCTGCCTCTGGGAGCTGAGACTCAGTGGCGGGAGATCCAGGGGAGATGCTGTGCCACCTGTGGAGACAGAGGGAGAGGCAAGAGGGCAGTGCCACGTGCACGGCCTGGCGTGGTGACTAGTGCAAGTCTAAGCTCTCCCCTTCGTAGCTGTGTGGACTCGGCAGGGGAGGTGACCTGTCTAAGCCCCAGGTCTCCCCTGTAAATCAGAGCTCATACCTGTGTCGTAGCACCTCTGTGAGGAGTGTCTGTGTGGATGGTCGTGTTAAGTATTAGCTGACTTCGGTATCACGACAGACCCATGGCCCGGGTATTATGACATGTTTTATTGTACACTGTAAGTGCTCGATGCATTTTAGCTGCTGCTGCTGTTGTTGTTATAATTATTATTATTGTTGCATCTCAGAGTAAGGAGCGACTAATTCTGCCCTTGGTGTAGTAGCATGCACGCCCCCGGAAGGGCTGGCAGATGGTCAGGAAAGATCCTACAGGAGAGGTGAGATCTTTGCGGAGATCTGAAGGGTGAAAAGATGCTCGCCAGCCCGTCATCGGGAGAAGAGCACGGCAGACGTTGAGATCAACACGTGCCAACTGCTCAGGGGTGAGACTCCGCACTGTGTGTCCAAGGAGCTGGGCAGCACCGTTTCAGCCTGACTGACTGCTCCCAGGGACACTTCAGTCCTTCCCCTCAGGTTTGTGGAATGGGAATACTGAAACAGTTTCCTGCCCGCTTCTGACAGGGGATGCGGACATCCGCCCAGTCCCGTGCTGGCTCCAGCACAGGCGAGCTGATGGGTCGCTATGCTGGTGACCTTCTGTTCCTCTGTTTCTCCCGTGGCTCTGGCCACAGAGCCTGGAGCCAGCGCTCAGCCGGGGCAGGGAGAGCTAATTGGCAGGTGAGGCATCGCAGGAGGCCGGCATCCTCGCCCCTGGCTGTCCCTGATGCTGCAGCAGATGGCCTGCCATCTCCAGCCCTTCAGAGACACCCCTTGCAATTACCGCTCCACAGCTGCCATGCAGGAAGGTTAGCGTGGTGCTTCGAATGTGCGCCTGGAAGATTATGTAACCCGCTGGCAGGAGAAAGCCGCCACACTTGGCGAGTTTAGCAAGATTAAATGTGTCAACAGTCGGCTTTGAATATGAAATAATGCAAATGTCTCCTTAGTCTCATTTGAATTAAAAAAAGTCAAGATTAGTTCATGTTCTAAGATGCTACAGAGTTAGAGTATGTTTAACTCATTCATTTGTTCCACAAATGTATATTAAGGGCATAGTATGTTCCAGACAAGTGTGATAGATACATCGAGAATGAAACACAGTGAAAGAGTCCTGCCCTCAAGGAGTTCTCATTTGAGTAGGGTGACACAATGAATAATAAACACAATAATTACACACATGAGCTAGTATGACAAAAGCTAAAAAATATTATGGAATAAATTTTAAAAATAAAGCAGAGAAAAGGAGATCAGGACAGGGGGGCAGGGCAGGGGGGCGATGCTGCGGTCAACAAGGCAGCCACGCAGGTTTTCACCGAGAAAGTGGGTTTGGCGTAGGTTGTGTTTAGGTTCACTCTCCTGGTTGACGGGGTTTGGTAGGTGGGTCCGTGTGAAGTGGCTGAAACTGCTGCAGGGTGTCTGGAGACATCTTCCCAATCCTCCTGGCGAACTTTGTTGGAGAGGATGTCTGGCTGCACACCCAGTTGTGTGAGCAGTGAGGGATAAGTGGCAGAGAGACCAAAGAAAAGACCCGGAGACGGCGAACGCGACATATAGGTTTATCGGGAGTTACTTACAGGGAGGTCCAGTGGCAGCCGGCTGGACAGCAATGGGCACCTGCAACCCGTGGGAGGGAAGAGGGTTGCTTATATAGGCAGGGGACACAAAGGCCGTATGCTTGCCAAGAGGGGCTGTCCCTGGTATGACCAGCGTTCCCAGGAACAGTAGCTCATGTGGAGGGGCTCTGTGTCCCTTTAAGACGTGATGTTCTTTGAGTGAGATAAGGCAAGATCTGGGCTGGCCAGGCCCTCGACTGTTCCAAATCCCAGCAGCTGGGCATCCTGCCCAGAAGGGATCCAGAAGGACACATGGTTGCAAGGGGCTCGTGGGCTTTTGCTGAGCAAGAAAGGCCCCGGCCCTACAGAGGAGTAGAAGCACATCCTCCCCACACAGGGTGACCAGCTGTCCCAGGTTGTCTGGGATGGAGGGGTGCCCAGGACATGGGAGATTCAAGCTAAAACCCAGGAAGTCCCAGGCAAATGGGGTCAAGTTGTCACCCTGTCCCCACGCCAGTGTCTCATTAGAACCTTACTTCTAATCCAGCCCCAGTCAGCCCTCGGCGCAGCCACATAGAATGGACTGGCTGTCTCAGGCTCCAGCTTTGTCTTACTCATCTTTAAAATCCCCTGCTGCCTAGTTAAAATGTTTCTTGTCTTAAACCCAATCATTTTGTTTGATAGAGAAACCAGAACTAAGAGAGGTTTAGGATTTCATCAAGATCAAATGGCGGAAGAGTTTGCTCTTCCCTCCTGTGGTGTTAGGCCCACCTTTGGGGCCCGGAGAAGCGGGAATGAGCCCCATTTCCAGTGTGCTTTTGGAGTCTCCAGGGAACCTTGACTTGCAGACACTGTGGAACTGAAAACACTTGCCTTAAGTGAGATTTGAATATTCCCCAAAGATTTCCATTGTCGAGACTCCTCTGGGGTCACAGACATTCGGGGCAGATTGGATTCAGAGCTCCTCCAAGACAGGGATTCCACGTTCAGTTGAGTGCTCCCTGCACTGAGCAGAGGGCCTGGCCTCTGGGAGGATGTCAGTCCACACCTTGTTGGTGTTATCATCCTATCCATCACCCAGGCACTTTGACCTGACTTGTGCAGAACGAAACTCAGCAATCCCCATCTCCCCCACCCACTAAACATGCTCCTTCTCCCAAGCTCCCACTGCAGGGAGTGGTCTCACCATCTGCCAGAAGCCTGGCCGACTCTTCTCTCCCATTCATGCCCGCAGCCCATGAATCACTCACCTTACCTCTGTGCTGCCTCCCGAACCAACCCCTTGTCCTCATCCCCACAGCCACTTCTTGAGTCCAGGCCATCATCGTCTGGCACATGGATGACAGCAAAGCCTTCTCACTGGTCTCCCAATTTCCTCTACTGACCTTCTTCAGCACTGACAAAGGGATCCTTTAAACATACTCACCTGATTCTGCCGCTTTCTTCCTTAAAAGACCTCCAGTGGTTTTCCATTATTGATTGGATCAAGTCCAAACTCCTTAGCACGGCATACTGTGCCCTCCAGAATCTTGTCTGCTTACCTGTCGGGCCTCAACCCACCCCAGTTCCCCACTTAATGCTCTCATGGGACTCAGTAACTCGACAATCCTCAGGAGGCTTCGCCACTCTGTTTTCACTCACACCACTCCCTCTGGAGGATCCTCTTTTTCTATCTTATTCTGAGACTCAGCTAATGTCACCCTGCAGAAGACTTTTCCTGAGCCTTCTGGTTAGCACTGGTGTGCTGTGCTACCCACTGTCTGCTGACCATCAACACCCTCCCTGGCTTTCTAAGCTTGTCCTTGTATTACAGATGCTGGAAGTCTGGAAACTACGTTACCCAGACTTCCCTGTCAGCAGAGTTCCAGTTTAAATTCTTCAAATGAGAGGCTTATGCATGAGATTTGAAAGTCAAAAGAAAAGGATAAGTTATTATTTACTTCCAGGAATGGCAGAGAGATGCATGGGCAGATGGCAGGTTTTGGTAGTTCCTTCATGTCCTCATTTCCTGACAGCCAGCAGCAGTTTCCCATTGTCACTGCTTCCCCAGATCTCCTATCAGTTTATAAGAATTGAATCTCTTGCACTAAATCCCTCCCTCTTGAAATATGGAGCGTGGTTTCTATTTCCTGATGGATATGTGGGCTCCCTGCTGTCTCAGGTGTGGTTCGTCTTTACATATCCAGGACCTAGTCCAGGATCTGGCACTTAGTAAGTACTCAATATTGTTGTCACTAAGTTAAATTGAGTCATAAGAAGACATAAAAATACCATGGGTCACTTTACTCCCCAAGGCTGCTCCATGAGGCACGGCTTTTTTCTCATCTCCTTGTGTCCGTTTCTCTCCATCCTCCTTGTCTGTCTTTGTAATGTCAGCTTGCGTGTTGAATGAAATACAATGAAAAGAGAAAAACCTTTGGAATATGACAGTCACGGGTTCAAATCCCACATCTATTACTTACCCTGGTGTGATCTTGAGCAAGTTATTAACTTCTCTCAACCTCGGTTTTCCAATCTGTATCGTGAGAATAACTATGCTTTCCAGAGTCCTCGTGAGAGTAGATACTCAGTAACCATCAGTTCCTCTTCCTGTCCAAGGGGAAGAGACATGGACTTCTTGAGATGAAAGTGGCCTTAGAGATTATTTATAACCTCATCCCCTTGTTTTACAGAGGAAACTGAGGCCCAAAGAGGGAAAGTAACTTGCATTTGGTTACTAAGTGTTAGTAATAGTTATTAATTGGTGGAGCGAGGACCGAGATAAACTCTCCCGACTCCAGGTGCAGTTCACTTTTCCACTACAGGGATAGATAATAATAATGATGATAGTGACAATAATAATTTTATGATTGCAGAAGGACAGAGATGGACCTTCCCTCAGCCAAGGTCCCTGAATAAAGAAAATGTAGAGCAAAGCCCCTTCTTCCCCAGATGTCCTGTCACATCCGTGCATAAGCACTTGCTGCTTGGCTACTGAGGTTTTGAAGTTGTTTGTTACGAGGACATAACCCAGCCCCTCCTGACTGACACAGGATGTGGGCTGCATGAAGTCCTTGGTTTGGCTGATGTGGGATACAGCAACTCAGACTGAAGCCACAGCTGGCGAGATGCACGGGACTCTAACTTACCAGAAACATCCACGTTCCATGTGGGAAGTGAGACCTACAGTGTGAGATAGGCCTCTGGATTTTGGGTTGTTAGGGCCAGGCCCTGATGGAAGGCACGGGCTCCCCTGACTCAGCAAGTGTTATTTTCAGTCTTATGTTAAGTGATATCCGGGGCAAAGAAAAGTACCTGTGAGCCGACCTCGGATCCGTGTGTCTGGTCCATGGGTTCCTGGAGCCACCTCCTCCCTCTCACGTTCAAACCGGCTTTAGATAGTTCTTTACATAAGGTCTGAGCATCCTGGTGGATTCCGGGACCTGAAATTTGGGGTTATCCCCAGAGAAGTGGAAGATTTTAATCCATGAGCGGACAAAGAGGCATGAGGATTTGGGTTATACAAGGCATTGTCCTTGGATGGAGGTGCCAAAAAATTAAATGGAATTATTCCAATTCTTTTGCCTAAGAAAGGAATTAAAACTTTCAACTAGAAAGAGTTTGTGATGAAAGCAACTGGGGAATCCCTGCTAAAAGACTGGGATGGCTGTGCGGGGGGGGTGGTTGAAGAAAGTTTGCATAGATTTGAGAGGGGAGATGAGAATGACTGCGGGAGAATGATTCCGGCATAAGAAGGGCAGTTTTCAGGGTGAGGCACTTACACTAGTGGGAAAGCGGGCCCGGCACAGGTTTGGAAGAAATGTGCCGGAAAACATGTGGACTTGGCATTGGAAGGGAAGCCAGGGGGCCAGGTAGGAAAGTCATGGCTGAGTGAGGTCCAGGTTAGATGTGGGGGCTTTGTCTTGTTTGCTGCTGTGTCCCAGCATCCAGGACAGTTCCTAGCACATTGTAGGTCCTCTGTAGATATTTGCTGGATGAATGACCCTTGACAAAGTGCATCCTGGTGGACTTCCTCTTCTTCTCAAAGGGGAAGTGACAAAGATAGGAAGGATATGTTTGGGTAATGGATACTTTTGCCTCTAACCCTGGCTTTCTTTCTTGCTATGGGGGACATACCTGAGAACTCAGGAGAAGGTTAGGACCACAAACATCTGGGCCTGAAACAAAGAAATAGGAAAATCCAGGAAAGCACCAGGATCCTGCAAACAATTCCAGCCCTATGCATGGTAGAGAAGGAGAGGGATGAACCAAACAGGCAGATGTACATTTTAAAACTTAGTCTGAGGGGCCGCCCGGTGGCGCAGCGGTTTAGTTCGCGCTTGGCAGCCCGGGGTTTGCGAGTTCGGATCCCGGGCGCCCGCCGACGAACTGCCTGTCAGCCATGCCCTGGTGGCGTCCCATATAAAGTGGAGGAAGATGGGCACGGATGTTAGCCCAGGGCCAGTCTTTCTCAGCAAAAAAAAGGGGAGGATTGGCAACGGATGTTAGCTCAGGGCTGGTCTTCCCCCCCCACACACACAAAAAAACAACTTAGTCTGAAAGGAGGCAGGGAACGCCAGAGAGATGGAACACCAGAGGGCTGTCTCACTGCCACAGGAAAGGAGGCAGCAGAAAGAACACCTCAGAAGCTGAACACGGTTTTGGAAAGGAACCTATGGCACCAAGAGATGGTCTTCTCCAGAAGCATCAACAGCAGCCTCAGTTCCTGGCCTTCCTGCAGCTGAGTCAAAAACTAGGGAGAAGGATTGTCTTTTCATTTTGTTCATGGTTTTCTTTGCCATGCAGAAGCTCTTCAGTCTGATGTGGTCCCATTTGTTTATTTTTTCTTTTGTTTCCCTTGCCTGAGCAGACACAGTATTCAAAAAGATGCTGCTAAGACCAACATCAAAGAGTGTACCGCCTATATTTTCTTCTAGGAATTTAATGGTTTCAGGTCTTCCATTCAAGTCTTTAATCCATTTTGAGTTAATTTTTGTGTATGGTGTAAGATAATGGTCTACTTTCACTCTTTTGCACGTGACTGTCCAGTTTTCCTAACACCATTTATTGAAGAGTCTGTCCCCTCTCCATTGTATGTTCTTGGCTCCTTTGTCGAAGATTAATTGTCCATAGATGTGTGGGTTTATTTCTGGGCTTTCAGTTCTGTTCCATTGATCTATGTGTCTGGTTTTTTTTTTTTTTTTTGGCCAGTACCATGCTGTTTTGATTACTAAAGCTTTGTAGTACATTTTGAAGTCAGGGATTGTGATACCTCCAGCTTTATTCTTTTTTCTCAAGATTGCTTTGGCTATTCAGGGTCTTTTGTTATTCCGTATAAATTTTAGGATCCTTTGTTCTATTTCTGTGAAGAATGTCATTGGGATTCTTGCACTGAATCTGTAGATTGCTTTAGGTAATATGGACATTTTAACTATGTTTATTCTTCCAATGAACAAAATGGAAAGACAAGCCACCAACTGGGAGAAAATATTTGCAAATCACATATCTGACAAGGGGTTAATTTCTGAAATATATGAAGAACTCATACCACTCAACAACAAAAAAATACAAACAACCCAATCAAAAGTGAGCAGAGGATATGAACAGACATTTTTCCAAAGAAGATATATAGATGGCCAACAGGCACATGAAAAGATGTTTGACATAACTAATTATTAGGGAAATGTAAATCAAAACTACAGTGAGATATCACCTTACACCTGTCAGAATGGCTATCGTTAAAAAGGCAAAAAATAACAAATGTTGGAGAGGATGTGGAGAAAAGGGAACCCTCATACACTGCTGGTGGAAATGCAAACTGGTGCAGCCATTATGGAAAACAGTGTGGAGATTCCTCAGAAAATTAAAAATAGAAATATCTTATGATCCAGCTAGCCCCCACTGGGTATTTATCCCAAGAACATGAAATCAACAATTTAAAGAGATTTATGCACCCCTGTGTTCATCGCAGCGTTATTCACAATAGCCAAGACGTGGAAGCAACTCAAGTACCCATCAACTAATGAATGGACAAAGAAGATGCGGTATATATATATACAGTGGAATACGACTCAGCCACAAAAAACAAAATCGTGCCATTTGCAACAACATGGATGGACTTGAGGTTATTATGTTAAGTGAAATAAGCCAGACAAAGACAAATACCACATGATTTCACTCATATGTGGAAAATAAACACATGGATAAAGAGAACAGTTTAGTGGTTACCAGAGGGGAAGGAGGTGAGGGGGAGGGAGAAAGGGATAAAGGAGCACATATGTATGGTGACAGATAAAAACTGGACTATTGGGGGTGAATGCAATGCAGTCTATACAGAAACTGATATATAATAACATACACCTGGAATTACACAATGTTATAAACCAATACGACCTCAATAAAAATAATTAAAAAAAAAACAACTAGGGAGAAGGAAAATGCCCTGATAGACAGGATTTCCAAGGCCCACACAGGGGGCAGAAGCAGCAGGGAATGCGGGGCAGGCCAGGAAGTACCCAGGACGCAGGTGACAGTCACGGACAGGAGTGGAGTGAGAAGAGCAGAGCCTCGCACACTGGCTTGGGCAGCTTCCTGCGCACAGGAGGGAAGGGGCAGGCGAGACTGATGGCAAGAGGCAGCCCCCAGGTGCCAGGAACATAAGGCCCAAAGGAGAAAGGGGAATTGGGAGGTTTTGTAAACATAGGCTGGACGTGGAGGAGACGGAAACTCAAGGAGGACCTGGAGGCAGGGGGCTGCACCTCAGCAAATGCCAGTCTTACTGGCAATTCTGGGGCATCGAAAACCCAGGATATTCTCTTTCTCTGCTCACATTTGTTTTCTCCATATCCTTTCCCCCAGATGTCACCAAGCATCTGCTGCATCCCACGGCCGGCAGCAGAAACATGGCTTCTGAGAACATCACGGTGCCTGGCTAAATTTGGTGGGTGTGGGGCTGGGGCTGGGCTATTCCTGGGTGCCTATTGACTTTCACGCTCTTTGAAAAGCGGACACACGAGAGACTTGGGGCTGGACAAATCTGCCCTCTGTGTCACTCCGGGAGGCGATGGAGAGCAGCTGCTTCTGGAGGAGACACACTGACTCCAGCTGGAGGAGCTCTGCTGGCTGAGACTCAGGAGAATTCAAATCTGGGAGGGGCCTTTCCTTTCTTTGGATTTTAATTTGCAAGAGGAAGGGCACTCCAGTGTTGAACTTTGATTTCTCTCCTAGAATTTAATCACGGACAGGGTGCCACAGAGCTCCAGTTCAGGGTATTTTAAGTTGTTGGTACCGTGCTCCTTGGGGTATTTGCATGCTGCCATGTGGTGTTTGTGTTACGGCTTCCTCTGCTGAGCTATATCGGACGGTGTGGCTTGACATATGAGACGGGAAATATAATCGGGGTGAATTTTTGGCCTAGGGTGCAGGGGGGACTTGGAGTGATTTTACTTAATACCCTGTTCTGACCATTTCAGAGGCTTCTGGGGGTGACAGCTGAACCGCCCATCCCACAGGGCCTGGGCAGTGATGAGTGGCATGGCCGGAAGTTGTGAGGGCACGACTCCTCTACTGGCCTCCACCCCTGAGAGCACAGGTGTCCTAGGCTGACCAGAGGCTTGGCTGTTTAGCCCGATTGGCTAAGTGGGCACAATCTGGGTGGAGTTAGGCCAGAACGCTAATCCTGCCTGCCTCCCGTTTCCGCAGAGGAGAGGCTTCCTCCCTGCCATCTGCTCACGCAGTCGTCCAAGGACAGTGGAGCTGCTAACATGCGGAAGGCCGCGTGTTGACCAGGAAGTGGAGTGGGAGTGTTCAAGGTACTGCTCACAGAAGGCAAGCTAATCCATGAGGTGCCTCTGTGGGGATTTGAAAATGATGGCCCATCTGGGCAGGCAGGGCCTGACCGGAACAGGGCTTGGTGAGTAGATGACATATTTGTGCAAAGACAAATGTGCCCCCTTAGCTTTTGTAGGATGCTTGGTGAGTGGAGCTGGCGCTCGACTCCAGTTCCCACTTGCCCCTGCAGGGGGTGCTTTTGTGCAGTGCACAGACTGCACAGCCATACACAGCTGCCCTGTGTACCCTTTCCTGTTCTTGCACTGGCCAACCCCTGGTCACCAGGGGCACTTGCACTTGAAAGTGTCCACTACACAGGAAGCACTATGTGAGGTCTACCTCTTGAACCCCAGCCCAGACCACTGCTTTCTCTGTTCAGCTTCTCAAATCATAGGAGGCAGTGAAGAAAAGGGTTCTTTTTGTCCCAGCTTGTCCAGGGCGCTCCTGTGCCTTGGGGGTTAGTGGGTACCTGTCTGACCTATCAGTAAAACATTCACAGGTCCCTCCTGGCTAGCATCTCTTGTGATGTTCTCTGTCAGCCAGAGCCTAACAGGGCAGGAGGGGTGAGAGGAAGAATGGATCAAACTCCATCCTCATCCCTAAAAATAATGATAAATAATAATATTCATTCCTTGTATAATAATAACATGGGGTCTGGTGGTGTTCAAAAGCCTTTTTCTAAGGTAATTTTACCTTGTGGCCTCTGTCAGGAATGAATGATGCGTAAACCCTCACTTGGCTCCATTAGAGGAATCACTTTTGCCTCTCCCTGAACCCTGGCGCTGCCTGGGCTGAGAAATCCTATTTATATAACAGGGAACACACTGAGACTGAGGGAGCCTCATTAGGATAGCACTCTATATGGGAGATGTGGAGGTGGGGGTAGAGCAGGGGTGATTAAAGTAGAATTTTAACCAGAATGTTCTTCCAATAGTCAGGCCAAGCCTGCTCACGTATGACATGATCCAGAAGGGTTCTTTAATTAAGGGCTTTGGGAGACGGACAGAGAAATGTATTGGACGTGGCTGAGGCTGGCCCACACGCAGAGAGGAGAAACAAATACTCCTGTGTTGATTCTGTACATAACTACAGGAGATACGCCGTGGGTTCTGATCACCTTTCCAAGTCCTGCAAGGAACCGTGGAGAACCAGCCTGCTGGCCTGGACTCACCTCTTCCAACCTCTCTTGTTCCCGCCTGTGGGTCCCCGCACTCCAGAGCTGCCTGCCCTGGGAAGTCTACTTTTTCCCTCCAGAAAGTCAGTGCCAAAAACTTGGTCTTTGTTTCGGCGAGTCCCCAGCAGTCATTGTAAGCAGGCCCCTGGGGAGGCTTTGCATGACTCTGCCTTAGGTTTAGTTCAGGAATAGCTGCTGAGGCTGTGGCTTCCGCTCCTCTCTAAGCTGAGCGCCCTACTAGGGCTAGGGCTTGTCGGGAACACGGACTTCCAGTGCTAAAACTGGGAATGTTCCAGGCAACCTGGGGCATGTTGATCACCCTACCTACTGCCCTGATTCTCCCTTCATTCTAGGGACCGTGTTCTCTGCACCCTGGTGAGAAGTCTCTGCTCATTCTAATGCCGCCCCTCTCTCCTTCCCCACCGGCCTGCAGATGAGGCCTGGGCCTGCTGCATGACAGCTCCTGCTGGGCATATGGAGTGTGAGTCTGAGTGATCACAGATAATTAAACTGAGCTCGTTCCTTTCTGTGTCCAGAGTCTATGGAGACAGAAAGCCTCCCGATGCAGGTGTTCCCTAGTGTCTGCAGGTCCTGCCTGAAAGCCCGTTCAGGTGTGCCCAGGTCTCACTGTAGCATCCAGCCCCTTCATGCTTAGAAGTTTTGCTGTGTTTCTCTGGGTTAAAACAGCATCTCTGCTGCTTCTATGCAAGACTGGCGCTTCTCTCTTGGTTCAGATTTGTTCCAGACCAAACATTCTGAGGTTGGTCTGGGACTTGTGTCAGTTTCCTCAGTTTCTCTTGTTTCCATGGTGCTCATGTGGCCAACTACCAAGTCCCTAGGACGTTTTGGTTGTTTTTTTGGTTAGGAGAGTCTGGTCTGTTGCCATGGCGCCTACAGCCATACGGAACCTTCCAGTGGTAACCACATGACTCGATGAGGTGGCCAAAATGCAATTTATAGGATCTTCTGGGAGTCACATGGCAAATCCATGCCTATGGGTTTGGCTAGTGTGGGTGATGTGCTGATACCGTCAGCTCCGGGGCAGAGGTAATCTGTTTGCAATTCCAAACTCATTATTTCTTTATTTGCATTCAGTATCACAAAGCCATTCATGAGAAACACATTTTTAAAGCATCATTACTATAAAATTTGTTAAACTGAGTGTAAACATTTTTCAGCAATATGTTCTGAAGGGTTTTTTTTCCCTTTCTTTTTCTTTTTTTGTTTTTTAACTGAAACATTATTTCACAGCTGCCTGACTCCCAGGCTGGGTCACAAGTTAATAATGTCTCTACCTTGGAATGAACTTGGGCTGTTGCTGGCTGTCTTGTTGTGAATTAGGCCACGGTGAGTTTTTCATTTCTTACAGCCGCGGCAGGAAGCAGTGCATCATCATTATGAAGCTTTCTTTTTTACTTTATCTTGCACCATCAAGTGTAATCAGAGGACCAAAAGGGCCTGTGTTTCTTGGAAGGATATTTCAGGCACACAAACATTCAGTTTACTGGTCTCGGGGGGCCCTGGTGCTCTTACGCGAGGGAGTTTGCTCAACACAAATGTTATCCAGACAGCGTGATGCTCTTGAAAAGAGAGACCTTTCAAAGGGTAAAACCAGATTCCTGTTTGGCAAACAGCATCCTAGAGTTAAAATGGCTTTGACCCTAGACCTATTCTGATGTTATAACTTTTTAAGTTTAAGTTTACAAGTTTAGGATTCAAAATTGTGTTTGTCTCTTCCCAGGCACGTTGTTTGCAAGTACAGAGCAGCACCGGAGAACAGAAGCGACTTGTGCTTGGAACAATTAAGTCATTTCCACATAAGGGGGAAAGGATCATCAGATATGGGGATCCATCACATTCACCTGAGTGTGAACCCTGGCTGCATCTAGCTGTGTGGCCTTAGACAAGTTACTCAACCTCTCAGCTTCATTTTCCTTAGCTCCAAAGTGAAGATAATAATGCTGTGCTTAGAAGCTCATTGTAAAGATGAAAAGGTAGGCCATATAAAAATTTCAGTAGTGGTCTTTTGCTAGGATTATTACCATGTCAGCTGTTTCTAAAGCTGTCACTGTCGAGAGACACGGTGCAGTGGCTATGCTGCAGGGAGCAGTGGCTGGGGCTGTCAGAGCAGGGCCACGGAGACCATCTCAGATTCGCTGCTGGTGAGAACAGCCTTGGGTACTCCGGTCTGTCCACAAGTGCAAGAGTATTAGTTGCTCTGTATGTTTGAGTAATCATTCCAAATGGACTTCTCTTCCCCTTACTCCAGTTCTGGGGGTAGGACAGAACTGATTACCCACACAGGCATTAAGAGAAAAGATCACTTTGGGGGAGAACATAGGCTTTTATAGATCATTTGGAAAGCAACTGCAGCCAGATAATAGCTAGCTGTACTCTTTGCCGGCAGTTTGAAAAAGGGCCCTTGGGGAGTGTGTTCCTTATACTCACGACCTTCACGGGTTGGAAAGGGAATACTGGCGTTTACGGTCTCCTTGGGTTGGTGTGAAGTGGTGCGGGGCTCCAGAGGCTCTGGGCCAGGCTGTAAGGACCAGTCCTCCCTGGAGACTGGCCTCGCCCCCGGGACCCATGTGAGTGGAGGCAAACAACTACCGTCTCAGGGACAGCACTTGGGTCCCAGTGGGCTCACTGGTGGGCTGAATCCTTTGTAAAACAATTCTGAGCTTCTGTTCTCAGAACACCGGTTGCAGTGCCATCTCCCAGCCCCCAATCCTCCCGCTTACCTATAATATGCTAATTGTTGTGAAAAGTCTCAGGGGACCAGGGTTCCTGTCATCAATGAATTGATAATCTGGCGGGGGAGATATGCATGTAGACATTTAATTACCATTCAGCACGATAAATGCTCTGATAGAGGGCATGTTATGTTTGAAGAGGGATCTAAAGAGGTCCCGAGGGATCAGAGAGAGCCTCTTAGAAGACGAGGTTTCTGAAGGGTGAGTGGGACAAGGACAAGTGCTCGCTGGGGTTTGGAGTGGTGAAGTAGCAAGATACATACTGCAGGGGAAGGCAAGGTCAGGTCGTGCATGACCCCGTAGAACACGGAAAGGAGCTTGGAGTTGATTCTGATGACAATAGGGAGCCAATGAATGATTTTATGAAGAGGAATGGTCAGATTTACAGTAGAGAAAGTTCATTCTGTGGTGTGGAGAGTGGATGTAGGTGAGACATGATGTTGGCCTTAATTAGGGAAGTGACAGTGAGTAGTGGATAGTGAGGCAGAAGTGTATTCATAGGCTGAGGAAGATGAAGGAGTCAAAAATAAGACCTAGGTTTCTAGACAAGGCTATCGTGAGGTTGGTGGTACAGGATTCCCATTTGATTTTTTTTTTCAGATTATGATTATCTGGTAAAATGGTATATATTTTAATACATTTCTTGAACATAGTAATTATGGTTATTTTAAAGTATGTGTCTGATAACTCCAATATCCGGATCACCTGTGGGCCTACTGATATTAACTATTCTCTTGGGTTTCACTGACTTGGTCTTGCTTCCTCGCATTACTGTTAATTTTCATTTAATTCTGGACATTGTGTTTCAAAAGTTTTAGATACTTGAGATGATGTCTTCCTCCTCCAGAGAAGAATACGTTGTCATTGTTGCCTTCTTCTTCCTTTTTTTTTCATTTTGAACTTTTAATGAGAAAAAATATGTATTGATATCGAGCTCAAGGAAAAGCATGTTTGGTGTGTCACTGGGTCAGTGTTGGGAATGCACAAGATAGAGCCAGCAAACAGGATCTATGCAAACAGAGATACATATGGCCACAGAATGAGAAGCTGGCGCCTGGCAGTGCTCAGCCTCAGTTTCCTCATCACTCAGCAGCATGCTGGGAATCCCGCAGCTGACAGGGAGCAGATGTCCAGACTCTGGACATTGCAGGGTTCTTCCCAACACATCTATCTCCTGCAGCATGCAGTGCATCTTCCTCAGAAATTTCTTATCACATTCATATCCATGGATTGACCCTTTGGGCACCTCAAAAAGATGCCCCGTGGCCAAGTGGTTAAGTTCAGTACACTCTGCTTTGGTAGCCCAGGTTC
Organism: Tapirus indicus; assembly: GCA_031878705.1. Classification (NCBI taxonomy): domain Eukaryota; kingdom Metazoa; phylum Chordata; class Mammalia; order Perissodactyla; family Tapiridae; genus Tapirus; species Tapirus indicus. The sequence continues at coordinate 13,149,822 of CM062920.1, read as the reverse complement.
ATGGGTTCGGATCCCGGGTGCAGACCTACACTATTCATCAGCCATACTATGGCGGCATCCCACATATAAGATAGAAGAATATCTTATATTAGATATTAGCTCAGGTCGAAACTTCCTCAGCAAAAAAGAAAAGATGTAAGGTAATGGCCTTCTCAGAAGTGCCGCCCACTCCACCTCAGGTATCATATGTGCCACAGAGTCGGGGTTGAAGTCCTCAGGGTTGACACGGACCTTGGTGGCCTGGAGGTGCAGGGGGAGCCACAGGGCCCCACATCTCACATGCAAGCTCAGCAGGTTGTAGGTGAGCAGCTTCGTGTCACCACAACTTGCTCTCACCAGGCTGAAACCAGAAAGGGAATGAGTCGTCTTCTCACAAGCAGACAGATATGGCACGATCACCTTGGTTCTGTGGAGGCTTTTCCACTTCTGGTTTGCCCTGACTCCTAAGACATGGCTTTTCTGGGGTCTCAACTGAACCCCTGAGTGTTCACTGGGGCCATACTCGTGGCAGGCCCCAAACCCCAGGTTTTGTCTTCCCAGCACTGTGAGGCTCGGAGTTTTACTGTCTCGGCAGCTTCTTTCCACTTGGTTTCCCTGTGTCTCCTCCAACATGTAGCCTGGAAGTCATAAGATGACTCCAGGGAAATTCAGGTTGAATGTTAGCTTTCCCTCTCTGTGGTTCCTCTTTCTCCAGCATCTTGGGCCTCAGTCCTGGTTTCTTTGTAACTTAAACTCCAGTCTTATCTGTCCAGCCCAGTGAGACTGCGGTAAGCTCTAGACTACTGCTGGCTTTTTTCTTTTGCCTCTGCTCCATGCCAGGAATTGATAAATGACTCAAGGAGAAAAAATTATGTTGAATGCAGGGCTCACCAAATGAGTCTTGGATGCTTTGATTATCCTCCGATGCCATCAAACATCTGCTTTTGGATTGTTATCTACCTCTTACAGGTTTTTTTTTTTAGCCAGAGAATCAGTCTGATACAATCTACTCTGTCTTACCTGGAAGTGTAAGCCTAGACTTAAATTTAATATATTTCTTAAATCTGTATAAACATAAAACTAGATTCAAATTCTTATATTAATAGGCTTATACAAATAAAAACCAAGACAAATTAACAAATTTAAACCAATTTAAAAATTTTGGTTAACCAATTTTAAAAATTGATTTAAAAAAACCAACAACATTAAAATTATTGTTAATTTAATATGATGAATGACAGGTTAAGATATGTGACTACCTCCTAATGTCAGGTTTTTAGTTGTGCTGTGTAATGATTCAATTCTCCTCTTTTCTTTGTTCAGCAACTAAAATACTTAGGCTCCAATTTGTACCATGTGCTGTGACATTATTTGGCCTTTGCTTTGCATAAACATTGTATTTATGCATAGATTCAAATATGTTCTTTTCTCTTTGGCTCTGAGCACTTAAAATAGTGTTCTTTGGCACTAACACAATGATAGATATGAACACACATGTAGGCACTGAAATGGCAGCGAAGTCCTGGCATCTGGGTGGTCATCTTGAAATTTCAGGATGTACTTATGTTAATGTTTTGGGATGATCGTTGAAATGAAAACAAAAATTTAAAAAATTGGACTCCAGTTATTGAAACTGTTCGACCATGGGTCCCAACTCTCCTCCCTCATTCTTCTCAGCCTTTTCACACAAGTGAGAATGCACCAGGCCCAAGAACCCCTCCCTGAAATTTCCAGGATGCCTTGCAAGCCGTCTACATTCCCAGAAAGCCTCCCCATCCCCAACCCTTGGCCAGCACCAGTTGCTCCTCCTCATTAATAAGGAGCAGGAGGCTGAGGCACTGCGGAATCCCCAGTGAGACAGGTACAGCCTTAGTCTCAACCTAGTATTTGCCGCCTTCTTTCAAAAGGTGTGTATTTGTGTGCTTGCGTATTTGAGAGAGAGAGAGTGTGTGTTATGGGCTGAATTTTGTCCTTCAAAATCCATATGTTGAAGTCCTAACCCACCTCAGAATGTGACTGGGTCTTCAAAGAGGTAATTAAATTAAAATGTGGTCATTAGAGCAGCCCTAACCCATACAACTGGTTTAATGACTTTTAAGAAGAGATTAGGACATAGACACGCACAGAGGGAAGACCATGTGAAGACACTGGGAGAAGACAGCCATCTACAAGCCAGGGAGAGAGGCCTCAGAAGAAACAGCCCTGCCAACACCTTAATCTTGGACTTCCAGCCCCTAGAATTGTGAAAAAATAAATTTTTGTTGTGTAAGCCACCCAGTCTGTGGTCCTTTGTTATGGCAGTCTTAGCAACTAACAGAAAGAGGGGGGAGGGAAGAGGAGAAGATATACAACATGAAAAGGAGAGAGACAGGCTCAGTGGGAATGCAGACAAGATCCTGGGGGCTGACCGGCGCAGGGAGCAGAGGGCAAGGTTGACGGTGCATCCCAGCCTCTCTGCTTCCCACTCAGAAAGGGCCTGTGCTTTCAGAGAAGACCAGACACTGCCTGGAGATTCAGCCTTTTATTCTGGGATCTGTTGCACAACAGCAGCAAGAGGCAGTGGACAACCTTGCTTTCCCTTGGCTCGTGGCCTCTTTTCTGGGCCTGGCTGACCATGGGGTTGAAGAGACAGGATGGAAAAATCATAAACCCATAACAGACAGCAGGAAAGAGAGCAGGAGACTGAGAGAGAACAGAATCGACCCAGATCTAGGTGCCAGTTTAAAAATCTTAACACATACACTCATGTATATGTTAAAGCAAATTTTCCACGAGGTGGCAATCAGTGTGGGGTAGTGGAAAAGGTATTGGAGTCAGAGTCAAGGAGACCTGAAATTATACTCCAGCTCTGCCACTGACTTGTGTACACCCTTGGACAAGACACTTGAACTCTCTAAATCTGTGTTTTTGAGCTTGTGAAATGGAGTTACTGACATCTCTTTCAACACATTATTAGAGAATTAAATGAGAAAAATATGTGGAAAGGGGCCTAGCCTAGTGTCTGTTACGTGGTAGGAACTCAACAGATGTTACTTCTCTCCTTCAAGCGGAAATGCCTTTCCTTCCACTATCAAAGTACAGAGCCCTTAATGTTCAGCAGCCACTTTAAAGTGTGGATAAAAGATACCTGAGTGAGGCTGTGGGGCCCTGGGATGGAACATGAAACTCAGCTGAAGCAGAGGCCAGCACGCAGGGGAAGCAGACTGGGACAAGAGGGAAGTCTGGGGACCAGGGAGGTGAACTTCATCATGAGAACAGCCCCTAAGGGAGACGAGGCCACAGAGACGCTTTCTGCCCTCTGCAGAAATGCCACAGGGTGGGGTCCACCTGGAAGTGGGGTGAACTGAGGAGAGCCAGGTCTGGGCCCCTGGGCAGCTGAAGGAGAAAGGCCTGGTTGAGGAGCTCAGGTGGGTGCAAGGGGAACGGATCCAGCAGGGGGCGGGGCATGATGTGGGAGAAGAGGCCGTGTTCTCTGACCAAGTGAAATGCTGCAAACAAGGGAGACAGAAGCTCTCTAAGAAAGCCCAGGAGCAGAGATGGGGCGAAGCTTCTCTCTGTCTTAATTACTGTTTCTCCTCAGAGAACAGCAAACATAAAAATTAACCCAAGGGAAAAGCCTATGCAGGCAAAACCACCCAAGGCTGGACTGTCACAACAGCGTTTTCAGTGTAAGGAAAAGCTCATAGTACCTGTGGTATGACAGGCTTTTACCTACAGGTATCATCTCAGATGCCTGTTTTACATTAGAGAGGCAGGAAGAGGTAAAGTCACCTGAACACAGCCACCGTTTGTTGATTCCAAAGTGGGAAAAGCTCCAACTTATGAACTTATGACTCCCAACTGTGGGCGGGATTGGGGGGGGTCTCCTCCCTCAGGGGCTGGTGTGGGCTCCTGGGTGAAATGCACGGCAGCGTGGTGCTTCTGTCCTGCTGTGGAAGGGGAGGAAGACCCAGCACCGTGATTAGCTCGAATCACATCCAATATGTGTGGGTGTGTGTGTGTCGGGGGGTGCTTTTAATTTTGTTATGTGTGTGTCTGCCCAGTATCTCACCGAGGGCCAGGCACTCAGTGAGTGTTCAATACGTGCCTGTTGAAGAAAGAGAGACAGAGAGAGAGAGGAGGAAAAGGGGCTCTCTCTAAAATAGCTAACATTTACATAGTGCTTACTGGGTGCCATGTTTCCCTAAGAGTTTTCTATAGATTAACTCGTTTAATCCTCCCATCATCCTTATGAGGTAAGTCTTTTATTATTATTATTATTATTATCATCATCATCCCCATTTTAAAGATGAGAAAACAGGTACAGGAAAGTTAAGCAATCTGCCTAAGGTCTAGGACTGCCAGTAAAATACAGATGTCCAGTTAAGTTTGAATTTCAGATAAATAATGAATAATTTCTTAGTCTAAGTATGTCCTAAATATTGCGTGGGGATATTTATACTGAAAGATTATTTATTGTTTATCTGAAATTCCAGTTTGACTGGGCGTACTGTATTTTTCTTTGCTAAATCTGTCAACCCTACTGAAGTGACACGATGCACAAGTGGCAGAGCAAGGACTGAACCCGTCTCCACTCATAACCACCACACTGGGAATTTTCAATGAGCCGAGTGCTTTTTTACAGACATTACCTTTGGCGACTTAATTTTTTCTGCTTTTTGGTCTGTTTAGGTTTTCAACCTTTTGAGTCAGTTTTGGTAATTTATATTTTCTTAGAAAATCATCCACTATCTTTAGATTTTCAAAGTAGTTGTCATAGTGCATTGTTTTAAAATTTTAAAACCTTCTTATGGTTTGCTGTTTTATCGTTTTTGTCATTCCTGATGGATTTATTGTCTTTTCTTTTATCAAAGGTACAGCTTTTCCACTGTTTTACACTTTTTCCCAAGAACAAACTTTTAATTTTATTATTTATGACCGCAGAGTTTTCTATTTCAGTAATTTATATTTTCGTTTTTATTATTTCCTTCTGTCTCATTTAGTTTATTTTGAACTCGTTCTGTTTTCTTGAATTAAATGTTTAGTTCATTATTTAAAGTTTTCCTTGTTTCCTAACATGTAACATTAAGGCTACACATTTTCAACTAAATATCACTATTTGGCTGATTCCCATAAGGTTTTAATATGTAATCTTCTCAATTTTTTCCTAATTAAAATTCCAGTTTTGATTTCTTCTTTAATTCACAGATGATCGAGAAAAGAGGTTTCAAAATTTCCAAGTGGATTTTTGTTTGTTTCCTTTTTACGGACTAAGTTTTTCTTGACATTTTCTAGTTTTGTTGTATGATTTCTATTGGATTTGGAAATAGCTGACATTTTCCTCACACCCTATTGTACAATGAAAGTTCTAAGGGTCTTTTAAAAGTGTGCATTATCTATTTGTTGAGTGTGGAGTTCCTTGTCTCCCTGTGTGTGTGTGTGTGTGTGTGTGTGTGTGTATGTGTGTATTAAATCAAGTTTGTCAATTATTATTCAAGCCCTCTATAGTTTTAATTCATATTTATCTACTAGATTTTGTAAGTTCTGAGAGGAGTGGATTAGAATTTCTCAATGTGATTGTGGATTTGTCTATCTGTTGTATTTCTAGAAGTCATTGCTTTACATATTTTAAAGTTATGTTATTGGTACCTGAAAGTGTTTTGACTGTTAGAACATCTTTGTGGATTTTACCTTTTATCACTGCAAAATACCTATATTGTTCTAAAATACTTTTACCTCAAAATTCACTTTATATAATAAAAATGTTGTCATCTTTCTTTTCTATTTGTTGGCACTTGTCACCCCCTTTTTCAGCCTTTCTCAGTCATTTTTAGGTATAGGCATAGAGCCTAAAACTGGAGTTTGCTTTTTTACCCAATCTTAGAGTCCTTGCAATTTCTTTAAAACAATTTTATTGAAGTATAACTGATGTACAATAAAATATACATATTTAAAATGCACAGTTGTACACCCATGAAATAATCACCACAATGATTGTTTTTAATGACTGCCTAATGTTTTTTTTCCTCATTGTTTTTAATAGGCACATTAAAACCAGTGGTCATAATTGAAATAAAGGACACGTTTGGTCTTATTTTATCTCATTTTGTGCTTTCTGTACTATTGTGTGTTATTTGCTCCTGTTCTTTTCCCTGGCCAATTTTTACTGTATTGATAGAATTTTTATTTTTAGTTACTATTTTGGCCTCAGGTGATTTGGAAGCTTGTGTAGATGTTTCTATTTTTTAGTGGGTACGTATATTTTGAAGAGTGTATTCAAGTCTGTATTTCTCTATCAACATACTTAATGTCGCAATTTCCCAAGAGGAGACTTTTTAGTATAGTTTTTATTCAATTTAATTCCAGCCACATACCCCACACCAAAATAAAGCTGTTAGTACGCTTTTTCTTCTCCATTCTCTCTGTCCCCCTCCCACCAACTCCTGGGTTTTGTTGGAATCCTTTGGAATTTTGATTCCCAGCTTTTATTTTTCTATTTTTATATCTTTTAATCCCTTACATTGCAGTTGTTAGTCCCCTTACATTCATCTGTTCCAATTTAGCCATAACTGTCACGTGCCCAGTGCTCCTAATCGCTACCCTTACCCCTTTGTCCTGTCCCTCACTCATTGATGTTTCTGACATCTGACTCACTGTCCCCCCTTCTCCATTCCTGTCACCATTCTGGGGGCATCATCACCCATGTTGGTGACTCAGCCAACCTTCTCTGAGTCTGGTGCCCTCCTCTCCTCCAATAGTTTCTCAGGTGTCACCTCAGTCACTCACCCAGGTGCCCACTCCCCAGACTTTGTCATCATCAATTACTAAACTCTGTCAGCCATTGTGATGTCATCCCTCCCTTTCACCCCATCTCCCCAGCCCCCTTGTCTGGTTCTTCTGCTCAGCTGCTCTCCAGTCTGATCTGACCACCTTTTATTCTCCATGACCCTCTCGTGTCCTGCTTTCCCTCCTCGTCCAGCTTGGATTCCATGATCCAGCCTTATAGATCTTTTTAACTCACTTGCCCCTCACTCCTTGTAGTGAGTTGAATAGTGGCCGCTCCAAAAGATACACCTGTCAGCGTGACCTTATTTGGAAAAAAGAATCTTTGCTGATGTAATTCAGGATCTCGAGATGAGATCATTCTCATTCGATCTTAGATCATTCTGGATTAAATCCAATGACAAGTGCTTAGGGGAGAAGAGGAAACGGACACAGAAACACACAGAGGAGAAGATAGAGGCAAAGATTGCAGTGATGCGTCTACAAGCCAAGGAATGCCCAGGATTGCCGGCAGCCACCAGAAACCAGGAGAGAGGTGTAAACAGAATTCTCCTTCAGAGCCTCCAGAAGGATCCAACTCTACTGACACCTTGATCTCAGACTTCTGGCCTCCAGAACTGCAAGAGAACAAATTTCTGTTGTTTTAAGCCACCAGTTTGTTATGGCAGCCCTAGGAAATGAATACATTCCTGCTTAAGTACTTGACTGGAAAAGCCCTGAACGGTTTAAAACCCACTAGCGGCTTATTCCTCACTTACCCCAGGCAGCTGAGCATTGCTGGGAAAAATCCCTCCGAGTTCCTGGAAACCCGCACTTTCCAGGCTTTTCTCCTACCTCAAGTGGCACTCCTTCTCAGGCCGCATTGCTGGCTCCTCCTCACCAACCAGGACTGTAAGTACCGGAGAGTCCTGGGGCTCTGCCCTCAGTCTTCTCTCCGAAGAGTCTTCTCTCTCCCCCAAGAGACCCCAGGCACAGGCTTCAGAAACTACACATGCTGATGCTTCTCATTGTTCTCTCCTCAAACTTAATTTCCTGTTTGAAACTCCAGATTCATGTATCCACCATCTCTCCTTGGATGTCTAATAGACATCTCAGATTTAACAGGGACAAACAAATCTGGGTTTCCCACTCCTCACATTTCCTCCCTATTGCAGTTGTCCACATCTCAGTGAATTACCTCAAACTCATCAGTCATCCTTTATTGCTCTCTTTTTCACATGTCCCATATCTAAAACATCAGCTCTAGATCCAAAATTTCTCCAAATTCGATCATGTCATAGCCTCTAAATTTCTAAATCTCTACTCCAAGCCACAGTAATCTCTCTCCAAGACTATGGCAATGGCTTCTTGATTGAGCAGGAGCCTTGCCCCTAGATCCTGGAATATAAATCTGATTGTGACACTTCCTTCCTCAACTTCTTTCCCTCCCATTCCATACGCCCCCAGCCCTGCCTATTACACTTGGAGAGAAATTCAAACTCTGTACTTCGGTCCCACAAGACCCTGCCCACTTGTGATGGTCAGAGTGTGCTGACTGCTCTAAACAGATTTATCCGAGACTCGACAATGGCTCACAGTAGATGTTTGTTTCTTGCTCACATACCAGCACTGAGGCAGGGGAACAGATTGGTGAAGTTATTGCTCTATACATAATCATTCAGAGATACAGGCTGCTGTCATCTTCAACGTGTAGCTCGCTTTCAAAGTCTCCCTGGGGGTCATTTCCATTCTAACTAGCTGGAAGGGAAAAACGAGCAGAGAGGAGTGCATATGGGTGGTTTTTATGGGGCAGAATTGAATATCACTTCTGTTCACACCCACTTTCCAGGGAGGCTGGGAAATGTGGTTTAGCCCAGTGCCCTGGAATAAGAGGAAGAACCTGGATTTCGGTGTGGATGCTGGTCTCTGCCACGCTGCCTCCCTCCTGCCCAAGTTCCCTGTGCCCGGCCACTGCGGTTTTCTTTCTGAGTGAGTGAAACACACCAAGCTTATTTCCTTCCCAGAGGCTGTGTTTCTTCTGCTCAGAATGCTCTTCTAAAAGTGTGCCTCCTTATACTCAGTTCTCAATTCAGACGCCATCCCCACTCTGCCAACGCAGCACCATTGTATCCGTCCCTCTTCTCCTTGTTACATCACTTAATCTTCACGACACATAGTTCCGGCACAGGAGCTTCTGGAGGGCAGACGCCCTGTCTGGTCCATCACTCTATCCTGGAACAACATAGGGACTTAATAAATACCTTTTTGACTGACTCCTACTCTTTGAATATTTCATCTTACCTTGAGATTTTTTTTTAATTAGATTAGTCCCTTCAGTAATTTACTTAGAAGTATATTTGGGTGGCATACGATATGAGTCTCCTTGAGATGAAAAAATCTTTCTCTTCGCATATGAATATTTTATTGGATAGTGTAAGATTCTTGCATCACAATGCTTTTCATGAAACACAGATGGTTCCACTGTCTTCTGGTGTCCAAAGCTGCAGATGAGAAATCTGACGCTGCTCTGATTCTTTTGCCTATGAAACTAACCTTCTTGCTGTGTTTGGAAGCCTGTAAGCAAATCTCTTTATTCTCGGAGTTCGTAAAATTTTTTTTTTTTTTTTGTGAAGAAGACCAGCCCTGAGCTAACATCCGTCGCCAATCCTCCCCTTTTTGCTGAGAAAGATGCCCTGGGCTAACATCCGTGCCCATCTTCCTCCACTTTACATGGGACGCCACCACGGCATGGCTGACAGGCAGTGCGTCGGCGGGCGCCCAGGATCCAAACTCACAAACCCCGGGCTGCCAAGCGCGGACGAAACCGCTGCGCCACCGGGCAGCCCCTCAGAGTTTGTAAATTTTACTAGGTGTATATCTTTTATTTCATTGTTCCTGCCTGACAACTACATATGCCTTTTCAATTTAAAAATTCATATCTTTTCAACTCAGAGTTTTTCCTTCTTTTTACATTTTTGCTTCTCCCAGGTCTGTTCATTTACCTCCTTCTGAAACTCTGCATTTTGCATCTTAGGTCTCCTGGATCTATCCTCCATGTCTCTTATTCTTTTCACTTTGTTTTTCTGTGTATTTTTTGTTCTTGTGTAGTAAGATAGACATTCTACTTGATGTTTTAGATTACTAAGTCAGTTTTCAGTTGAATCAACTCTTTTTTTTAACTCTGCAAGTGAATTTTTCAACTCAGAATTTTTAAAAAATTTACTCCAGGTCCTTTTTTATTCTCTAATTGCACAGCTTTATGCAGTTTCTATAAACTTTTATTTAATTATCTTCTGTTTCTTTCTCCAAAGCTTCCTCATTAGGAAGAGTTCTGGCTCTTTGCTTGGTCTCCCTTCATGTTGCCATCTCTTGACTTGTAATCATTCATTCACGCCCCTGCCAGTGCCTGTGGCTTCCTCTCGTGGTCAGGTCAGGCTGAGGGTCTCTGAAACGGCGGTGGATCGGAGGATTGGAGGCGAGGAGGAGGAGGAGATGCAGGATGGAGTTTTCTCCCGGTGATGGGATCAGTGGTGGGTGGCAGCAGCTCTCCCTGGGCCTTGGGGAGCCCACAGCTCAGTGTCTGGGGCCTATTCATGCTGCTGGGTGGGCAGATGTCTTCACCCCAGACATTGTCAGAAAAGATTCCTCCGTTGTCACTGGGTCTTCCATCCTTCAGGTGATAGAAGCAGGTCCCACAGAAGAGAAATTGACCACTGCCCACTCCTGTCCAGTCCCCTTGGAACCTGAAACCTCTGACACGTGTTGGTTCCTCTTTAGGATTTGGCATCAGGCATTTTCATTGTCATTTTTCCTTTCTGCTTTACTGCTGCAGGGAATTTGCTGATAGAGAGCATCAGAAACTTGGGTTCAGGCTGCCATCCTCTTAGATTTTCTCTTTGACCCTACTTTATAATTCGCTTGTCCAGCGTGTAACTGTAATCACCCTCCCCCTGTTGGCCTCAACTCCCCACTCCATTCCCAGGGCTGATGAGATCAGGTCTGGGCTAAGGACCCATTAAGAACAAGGGCTCTTAAGGGCCATCACCTTATTCCACTTGAGGTGGGTGGGATAAAGTGGTTGGGGCTTGTGACGGAAGGGGTGGGTCTAGATGAGCAACATCTATTGTCTACCTTGTGGTCAGGCAGGTCTGAGAATGCCTCCTGCTCAGTGGGCATTATCCCAGCAGGAACTAGAGGGGGAAATTGGGGCAGGAATAGGACAATTGATTGGACCTCTGGTATAGGCCTCAATCCAGAGGGGTAGGGGTCTCAGATGATTCCCACTCTCTAGCCCACTCCCCAGGCAGAAGAGTAGTTGAGAAGCAGCATTTCTCTGAAGTGAATTTTCCTGAAGTGGTCATTCTGCTATTCCACTTGGAGGACCTAGCAGGCACATGTGGGAAGTAAGCTGGCCAGAGATTTGGGATGAAAATCTTGGCCATCTCTCTTTTCAAGAAACATAACTACCATAGCTTTCTGGTTGCTGGACAGGATTGAGAAATGTAATATATTTGGAAAGTAGATTGGAGTTCATCTGGGAAGAATAAATCGATTCTTCTTTCATGTTTATTTGTCTTTAAAGCTTAGGCAATCTCAAAAGTTTATCAGAGAAGAGGGTCAATGCTTCCTGCCAAACCACACTGATAAAAATTGAAAGTCAAGAAACCCCGTTTATAATGGAAGCCAAAGCAAACGCTGATGATCTCCAAGACCTGTCCACTCAGGTCCTGCTGGTATCACTGTTCTAAATTAGATCAGCTGTTTAGCTGTCTGTCTCCTATGTGCCTGGATCTGTGCTTTGTGCCCAGGATACTGAGATATATAAGACAAGATTCCCATTCTCCAGTTTCCCGTGTTGGGAAATGGATATGAGTTGAGGAGAGGGAAGAAAATTCAAAGAAAACAAAGTAAGTGGAATGATAAAGGGAGCCACAAGAGCCTAGAAGAGAGGAGGAGTCCCAAACTAGCCTGGGGTGAGGGGCAGGAAAGTTTCCATTGAGATGCTGTGAGCCACCTGGGGAAGCCAACTGTCTACGCTTTGCTGAAGGAAACTGTGATATTATCCGCAGGTCAGAAAACAATCCAGCTGAAGAGAATCTGAACCACCTCCCCACCAGGTCAACCCTCAGCCCCTACACAGAGGCACCGGGTGGGTCTAGTCAGTGTTTGAATCCTGGATGACCACAGCCAGGACAAAGGACTGACGTGGGTGACCAGGAGTGGTAGCCAGAGGACAAAGGATAGAGCATAAAAAGCCAAGTGCATCCAGCAGCCTACAGAGCAGGCCAAGAATGGTAGGCAGAGCCAAGATTTCAAGGCCAAGGACTTGAAGGGTTGCAGGTTGGAGTGGAGGCAGGAGTGTCTGCAATGAGAACTGTCATGCAGCTGAGAAGCCACACCTGCTATGCCTGCAGCAAGGTGGCTAGGAAAATGACTGGGACTGGAAAAAGATGGAGGGAAGAGTTGAAGGGCTGTTCCATCAAAGACGCCGAAGGATAGGTAACAGCCCCAGGTAACAAATGCTTTCCAAGCATCAATTTTCAAAAATTCCTTAAGCTTATAAAAACCACCGGAAAGTCCCTGTGTAATCTTGCATTTCCAGTAAGAATTTCCACATTTGAGAAAATATTCCCATATTTTGGAACTTTTGTTAGTGTCTTGGAGGGAAGGATCAACAGACGAGAATCACTGAACATAGGTCTCCTCCTCCGCTTCCTCCTCTTCTTCCTCCTTCACCTCTTCTCCTCCTAATGGCTTTATTGAGATATAATTGGTGTCCAATAAACTGTATATATTTAAAGTGTAAAACTGGATAAATCTTGCCATATGTACACATTCATGAAAGCATCACCACAATCAAACCCCAAAATCAAACAAAAAGAGTTTCATCTTGCTCTTTTGTAATCCCTCCCTCCTGCCCACTCAACTCCAGGCAACCACTGGTCTACTTTCTGTCATTACACATTCGTTTACACTCACTAGAGTTTTATCTAAATGGAGTCGTGCAGTACATACTCCTTTTTTTTCGTCTGGCTTTTTTCACTCAGCATAACTGTTTTGAGAGTCTCCCATGTTGGTGTATCTAGAGTTCATTCTGTTTTATTGCTGAGTAGTATTCCCATTGTATGGATGTACCACAATTTGTTATCCATTCACCTGCTAATGGGCATTTGGGTCATTTCTAGTTTGGGGCTATTACAAATAAAGCTGCTATGAACATTCAAGTACAAGTCTTCGTATGAGCACATGCTTTCTTTTCTCTTGGGTAAATACCAAGGATTGTAATGGCTGGATCACAGGGTAAATGTAAGTTTGATTCCTTAAGAAACTTGCCAAACTGTTTTCCAGAGTGGTTCTTCTATTTTACATTCCCACCAGCAGTGTATAAAAATTCTAGTTCTTCACCAGCACTTGCTATAGTGAATACTTTTCATTTTAGCCATTTTATTGGATATGTAGTGGTATTTCACTATGTGTTTGCTGTGCATTTCCTCAATGACAATGAATTCCTTTTTATGTGTTTCTTAGACATTTATCTTCTTTGGTGAAGTGCGTGTTAAAATCTTTTGTCCATTTAAAAAATTATGTTATTTGTCTTCCTCTTATTGAATTTTGAGAATTCTTTATATATGATAGATATATGTCCTTTATCAGATATATGGTTTGCAAATATTTTCTCTCAGTGTTTGGCTGTCTTTTTATTCTTTTCACAATGTCAGCAGAAGCTTTTAATCTTGATAAAGTCCAATTTATTAGCTTTTTTCTTTAATAGACTGTGCCTTTGGTGTCATATCTAAAAAATATTTTCCTAACCCAAAGCATTAGTCTTATTTTAAGGAGATTTTGGTGTTCAAGACTGTCCAAAATTGGAACTCAAATGCATTTTTCAGGGAAAAATCCCAGGTCTCTGATTTACTCTTATTTTCTTTGAAACAATTGTATTCTCTTGAGACTTGCTTCATAGTCTGTATCAGCTTATGGCGCTGTCACCCAGAATTATTGCCTCCCAGAGGCTCTGTTTTATTCCAGGTTATCAAGGGAAAATGTCCTCTCACGAGGACTAGAATGGGGGCCTTCATGGGCATGGTCCTGCCTTCTTCTGCTGCCCCTCCCCCATGGCCCTGATCAGTGGGGAGATGTATCTCATGTCAGGGGCGAGTTAAAGCCTGATGTGCTGTGCCTTGAATTTTCTGGGCGTGTGCTTTCTTTGGATTCCAGGGACAGGAGGAGGAAAAGCGTGCTCCCAGCAATACTCAGGCCCCTGTGCAAAATAGGCTCTGTCCATGGAAAAGGATGCGGGAGCCACCCTTGCTGAGTCCCTGCTCTGTGGGTCAGCTCTCAGAACCCTTGCTTTGACCTGTGAAGATAAGCAGTCCTGTCTCTACTTCACAGCTAAGGATGGAGGCTCAGAGATGTGGCAGGACCTGTCCAAGTTACCCCAGAGTAAGTGGCAGAGTTGGGACTGGAACTATCTTAGTCGAACCAGAAAGCCTCGTCTGGCACATCAGGCCACTCCAGGGAGCAGTGGCCAGTTTGCACTGGATTCATTCAAACAAAGGAATATTTATTCAAAAGCCCCCTCAGGGGCAGGCCTCCATTTCCTGTAGCTGCGGTGTCCTCTCTGATTGGGACTGCAGGGGCCATGTGGCGATCACTTGCTGCCATCCTTCAGAGCAGCCAGGCACACTGGGAAGAGCTGGGCTGGGGAGTCAGGGGACTAAGTTTAAACCCCAATCTCACAACTTACCAGCTGTGTGACCTCGAGTTAGCTTCTTAATGTCTCTGAGCCTCCGTCTTCTTGTCAGTTATAAAAAAGGAAACTTGATACATGAAGTCCTGCTGCTTGGAGCAAGGCTGATATAAAGCTGCCCTGCATTGGAGGTGACGTGCCAGGATGCAGACACAGGGAGGCCCAGGCCACGCTGACATTTGCTGCCTGACTGTATGGAAATATCACCATTGGAAGGGACTGTGAGCAACCAGTACCTCTCCTGGTTCTGGATAGGAGTTAAGTTCAGAGACAGAGGTTAAGAAAAATAAACTTCCTACTCATGGTGCGCCTGTAAATGAAAATTCCAAAACCTAAGAGAAAATCTAATGCTAAGAAAGACGGACAGTTGTGAGCTGAGTCCACCCCAGATGAAATAAAAATGACAATGTGAAAATTACCTTTAAAAAAGTCTATTTAGGATCCTTAAAGAGAAAGAAATGACATCCATGAATAAAATAGAAATTTATGAAATTAAATAGGCAAAGTGAAAGAGGACCAGTGGATATGAAAAAGAACCATTTGAAATCCTGGAAATATAAACAAATGGAATATTAAAATAAAAATATTAATAGAATCAACTTTAGATTGGAAGTTGAAGAAATTGGAAGGTAGTAAACTTGAACTCATTTGGAACATAGCATAAAAAGATTAAAATAAAAAAATCAATTAAGAGACATGGAGAGACTTTAAAGTGTGTTCAATAGCTTCTTCAGAAAAAAAAAAAAGGAAATGGTGCTGCAATTGAGTATGCATGTTAAAACTTAAAAGAAGAAAAATTAGGTATAAATCTTCATGACCTTGAATCAGGCAATAGTTTCTTATGTGACTCCAAAAGCACAAGCAACAAAAGAAAAAAATAGGTAAATTGAAAATCATCAAACTTAAAAAATCTTTGTTCTACGAAGGACACCATCAAGAAAACGAAAAGACAACCCATAGACAGGGGGGAAATTTTTGCCACTTATATATCTGATAAGAAACTTGTATCTAGAATATAGAAAGAACTCCTACAACTCAATAATAAAATGACAACCCAATTTAAAATGGGCAAAGGATCTGAATATTTGTCCAAAGAAGATATACTAATGGCCAAAAGCACTTGAAAAGATGTTCAACAACATTAGCCATCAGGGAAATGCAAGTCAAATCACAATAAGAAACCGCTTCATACGCACTAGGATGGCTAGAATCAAAAAGTCAGATAACAAGTATTGTGAGAAATTTGAGCACCCATACACTGCTAGTGGGAATGTAAAATGGTGCAGCCACTTTGGAAAACAGTCCAGCAGTTCCTCAACAGGTTAAATATAGAGTTACCGTGTGACCTAGAAATTCCACTCCTGGGAATACCCAAGAAATAAAAGTGTATGTCCACACAATAACTTGTACCTGAATGTTTATAGCAGCATTACTCATGATGGCCCCAAAGTGGAAACAACCCAAATGTTCATCAACTGATCAATGGATAAATAAAATGTAGAGTATCCATACAATGGAATATTTTTTGGCAACAAAAAGGAATGAAGTACTAGTATATGCTACAGCATCAATGAACCTTGAAAATGTTATGCTAAGTGACAGAAGGCAGTCACAAAAGACCACATCTTGTATGTTTCCATTTATAAGAAATATTCAGGATAGGAAAAGCCATAGAGACAGAAAGTAGATTGGAGTTGTCTAGGGCTGAGAGGGAGGGGTCCAGGAGAAATAGTGAGTGACTGATAATGGGTATGAGGTTTATTTTGGGGTGACAAAATGTCTTAAAATTGATTGGGGTGATGGTTGCACAACTCCATGAATATATTAGAAACCATTGAACTGTACACTTTGAATGAGTGAATTGCATATGAATTATATCCCAATAAATCTTTTTTATTTAAAAAATAAAAAGTAAACATAAATAGAGTAAAAAAATAGTCTATAGCTTTCAAACCAGCTGAGGGGAAAATGGAAAGAATAAAGAAAACTTTATTAATTCAACAGAAGGCAAGAAAGTCAATTAAAAGGAGCAAAGAAGCAAGTAAGTAAAAAATTACCTGGTAATAACTAAATCTAAATATGTCAGCATTCGTAAGTTTAAAATCACCTATTAAAAGTAGAAATAATCAAATGATTGCAAATAATAAAACTCAAACTTTTTGCTGCTTATTAAAAACTTCCCTGTTACAAAGTCATGGAGAATATTTGGAACTAAAGAGATGGGCAAGGGATATAGCTACAAACACAAATCCAAAGAAAGAAAGCTGTGCGGTATTTCCAATATAAGAGGAAATAGAATTTAACGGAGAGGATAGTAGGGAAAAAAGGAGCCCCACATTTTGACCAAGTATTCCAGCAAGAAAATATAACAGTCATGAACATATAAGCCATGATATATTGATACAGTGGAATACATCATATCAATGAAAATGAATGAGCTAGATCTTAAATGTATGAATATCGATGTCTGAAAAATGCATTATTGAGTGAAAAAAGCAAGCTGTTTCTCAAAACATGAAGAATGACACTTATATGTTAAGTTCTAGAATCTAGAACAATGTATGTTATATATGGATAGTAGTCCATGATTTTATAATTCTATGATATATTTGAATAAACACTTGAATCCAATCACTATTCCTTTAATCCAGGAATTGCAGGGACTGAAGGAAGTGGCTTTTCCCCCCTGCAGAATCTGAATTTGCACAATTTTCATCAATAACTTAGTTAAATTCACACTCAGATTCAAATTCCAGAAAATACACAGGATGACTCCAACATCCCTGGTTTGCTGTTCCATATTGGGCACAGGGAGATGAACGGGATACAGCCCCTGCCCTGAGGGACCTCCCGGCCACCAGGGCTGAAGGCGAGGTAAACAACAATGTGATGTGACAGATGGAGGGATGAAAAAAGCCCAGAGAAAGCACACCTGTTCCTCTCTGTGGGCTCAGGGAAGACTTTCTAGAGGAGATGCCTCCTGCACAGAGTCTTCAAGGATGAGTGTAGCTCTCCAGGTGAAGGTGGTGGGTGAGGCTGGTGTGAACAGAAGCATACAGCCATAGCAGCGTGAGCTACAGGGGATCCCTACGTGGTTTGGTGCTCCTGCTTCAGACATGAAGTCAAGGTGCAGGTATCAGGGTAGGGAGATGCCTGGCCAGAGAGATGGGCAGGGGCAGATCACCAAGGACCATGTAGGCATGCCAAAGAACTGGAACTTGAACCGAGGGGTAGAGGGTAGCCACCACAGGGGTTTTAAGCTGGGCAGGAGCACAGCCAGATCTGCATTTTGGATACTTCACTCAGGTGGCCAGGCAGAGGGCTCAAACCCGGAGACAGGAGATGCCTTCAAGAGATGGGGAAGATCTGAAACAGAACCGGGGTTGGAGAAGTAGGTAAACATGATAGGATTTAGTGAGGTTGGCCTGGGAAGAGGAGGAATCTGGCAATACAGCCAGGTTGGGGCTTGGGTGACTGCTGGGGGGTCATCAACAGGGATGGGGACAGGTAAGACGACCATGAGTTCATTCTCTGGTGTGTCACAGCCCTTGGGGTTATGAGGAGTCCAGTGAACCCCTTCATCCTCATGACTGCAGATTGTGCAACTTACACAGGTCAGTGGCAAAAAGCAGAGGAAGAAGTGATTTGTAAATTATTTCAGCTTGCGACTTTTTGATATTTCCTTGTAACAACTATCTTGAATTCACATTATCTGCTTAATGACAAGGAACACTAACACAAGGATTGCAGCGCAAAGTTAAGCATCACTGACTGTATTGAAATAAGATGATCACTAACGTGTACTCCTGACATTTTAGCAGTATCAAATCTGATTTTGTCACATTTACAAGGTACCGTGAGCTGGGATCCAGAGGCGTTGTGTTAGCACCTAACATAGTGTTCCTTAATTATCAGCACTCTCACACTTCCTGTGTAGCAGATTGGAATTGCTAGAAATAGCACAAACTTGAAAATTAGCGTTTTTCTCTTAAATAATCAGGATGCTATATTTATAGTTTTCATGGGACTGGCATCTTAACGAAGATAAACTAATTTCACACTCAAAGGTGAGGTCATTTTTTCCCCCTTCTTACTGTGTGATTCCCTCCTTCTCTAGGGTCAATTTTTTTCAGTCTCTCATAATTTCCATAGCATGAATAATCCTCTCCATTCCCCCTCCCCAAAGGGGTGTTTCTGCGCTTGATTTGCCCTTGTGATAATTCACTATGTTGGCAAGGAGCCCATGGTGGAATGGAAGATTTTGCTTTTCTTTACAGTTACTCATCAACCGGTGACATTAGCAATGCTTCATCACGTGAATTGCACATTTTTTCAACTTCAACAAAAGTTGAAATGCCTTCTTTAGGTCACTGAGCTCTAAATCACATATAAACTACTGCCCATCAGCTGGCAGTTGAGTGAGAGAGGAAGAGAAAGGAGGGAGAAAATTAAACAAGGGATAATAGATGGATGGAATTCTGAGTGGTCCTTGGCACAGAAATGTAGCTCATGGAATCAACCCCTAGAGGGTCCCTCCCCATCTGGGTCCTCATCCCTCTTCTGCACCCACCTTATCCTGCATCACAGGCGCACGATGCCTCTGGGGAGCCCCTTGCAGCCCACCTTCCAACATGGATCCCTGCTCCTGAATCCCTCCCCAACCACAGTTAAACTGCCATCTTGCATTTAGGTTGATACTTCCCATCTTAAGAAGAAAGCAACCTTTTGGAACTAGTTAATCTTCCATTACAAATGCATGGAGTTCAGCATCCTAGAGATTTTGAGTTATGGGAATTTTTCAGGAGTGTGAAGAGGTGGTGAGGAATTTCAAGCCTTGGGAAGAGTAAGGTATTCTGGAGCTTGGATGCCTTCTTAGAGTTACAGAAGCTTTCAGCTTAACTGTCTGTGCACAAGGCCAGCCTGGGGAGAGTGCAGAGCCTGCACTGTCAGCATTGCTCATGTTGCACTTACATGTTATACTTTGCAATAAGCTTCACCGCGAATGATCAAATGATCCAACGATCAGTTCTCTCTGGCAAAGACATGGTAAACTTGAGGGAAGGGATTGTAGCTAATACATCTTTGTTTTTGCAACATTGTAGCTGTGCACACTGCCTGACTGATGTGGGTGTTGGATAAATAAATGCTGATAATAGAAAGAGAGAGAGAATGACAGAAACAGAGAACAGCGAAGTTTTTAGAACAGGAATGTAAAAGAATGTTAACCTAGAACATTGCTGAAAAGAAGGAACAAGAGACTGAAAGGAAACATAAGGAAAAATAAAATGTAAAACCAAAGAAATTTAGAATTCTAGGTTCTTAGGTTTATGACTGGAAGAGATCTTGCAGGGCACTGAAATTTGTTCCCGTCTGAAGCCGGATTTCTGTGCCTGAATCATATGGCTTTGTCCGTCTGGTATCATTAAGAACTCAGCAAGGCCATGGCCAGGCAGGGTCTCTCTGAAGCTGGTAGACATTGTAGGTGTTTGTCACTGGCCCATGATGTAGGGCTTCACACAGGGCAACACAACTCTGAAGGGAGCCTGTAGTGAATGTTGACTGTTCTTGCCACCTACCGTCACGCCCTCTTTCAATGAAAATTACCCGCATTCACTTCTGGAGGACCAGCCCTCTCCCCTCTCAGGGTAGGTGCTGTGGGAATTCATTCCCCCTTAGACTCTCAGGGTGGGTGTGGCACTCAGGCTTGGCCTATCACAGGGTTGCATTTCCCATAGCCACAGGTGAGTGGTTCAGGGATGGGCACATGACCCAAACCTTGGCATTTGCTGGAGCTCTTGAGAAAGGAGCCCAACTCAAAATTGTCATAAACATAAAAAGTGATGCCTAGCAACTTCCAACATGGAGAAGTAAAGAAATTGGTGAATCCTCTCCTCAAAACACAAAACTAAAAAAATGGAAAGAATTGTCAAAATAACCATTTCAGAGGTCTGGAAATTGACCGGAGGCAAATAACATATTGAGAAGTGTTTCTTCATGTAAAAACTGCTGAGCTTCAGGTAAGAACAGTGGGAGTCTGTGGCATTCTTACCCGGGCCTGTTCTTATTCCTCATTTCCCTCCCCCTAAACTTGGTTGCACTGTGATTCCACCAGGGTGGGATGGGGCAAAAACACCAGCAGCCTAACATAGCAGGGAGAAAATATTTGTAAATCATATATGTTTACTAAAAATCATTCAATTGTCAGTTCCAATGGGTGAATCTTATGGTATGTAAATTATACCTCAATAAATCTATAAAAAGAAAGAAAGAGATGCCTAGCTTCACTAATGATCAGAAACATACAAATTAAAAATCCTAAGAAATAACATTTGTCACCTATCAGATGGCAAAAATATTAAAGAGTTAAATTACATATCACTGGAAAATATGCAGGAAAAAAGTTGGAATAATAATTGTTTTGGCTTTTTTAATAAAGAAATATGGAAATAACTATTGTAATTAAAAACATCCATATTCTCTGGCTCTGCAATCCCACACCCAGAAATCTATCCCATAGGAATAAACATATAGCATTCAAGTATATGTTTTGAGGGATTTTTTGCAGCATTATATTTAGTAGCAAAATTTAAAAAAACAACCTGGAAACAAAGTGATTGCCCATCAATGTGGAACGAATAGAATAAACGTGATGCATCCATCCTGTGCTGCAGAGTTGTTACAGTTAATTTGAGGAGAAAGTGTGTTGATGTGGCGGATGTAGGTAAGTACACAATCCTTGAGAGGGCTGGAGGAGCAGGGTCTAGGTTGAGTTTCCAGGAATGACTTTCTGGACACCAGCACAGAAGTGCCCACCAATGTTGCCGCTCCCTCTGGCACAAACAGATAGCAACAGTGGTCGATTGTATTATTGCTCACAATTATTTGTTCCCCTGCCTTGTAAGAGCATTGTTCTCCACCCCGTCAACATAAGCTTGGCCACATCACTTGCTTTGACCAATGAAATATCAGTTGGAGGAAGGAGTGCCGGTTCCAAATAAAAGCTTTGAGTGCCTTTGCATGGTTCCACCATCTCTCTTTTCAATCTGTCACAACAATGGCATGTCCTAGATGGGGGCTACTCCATCAGCCTGGATCCTAGAATAATGAAGACACAGGGGTAGAATCAAATCAACCCCACAGCCAATGTGCAACATCGAGGAGAGATTACTCTTTGTCATTAGCCACCAGGATTTTTTTTAGAGCAGCATAGCCTAGCAAAAGCTGACTGATGAAGCTAGACATTCAGAAAGCTGCAGCTCCAATTGCTGGATCCAAGATACGCTGCAACAATCATATAAGGCAGCAAAACAACTGCTATGCGCTGACTCTTGCTCTCCGTGAAGCTGGGCACCGGTCACTGGGATTCCTAGTACAGCTCCGATGTTGCAGCCTCCAGGACTACAGCTGAGATGACAGAAGCAGCCAAAACAAAATTCTTCCACACTTTTGGCTTCCAAATCTCTCTAAGGTGCCTGTTCACCAGAAACTAGGTCAAATGGAGAATTGTAGGTCTAGGAGGGTCAGGAGATGTAGCCTGTTAGCATGCGGTAAAACATCCTCGAACAGGATTAGAATGCAGTTGAGTGAGCTCACCTACAATGTCTCTACTCGTATTTTGAAATATCATTCAGGCTTTAAAAGGAGTGCGTTAACCCTGCTCACTTAGGTTGTGGTCTCCTAATGGTATTTCATACTAAAAGGAGGCTACCTAAGGCTAATGCGTCATGTCAAAAGAACACAGGAGCCAATCATAGGGGCTCCCACTGGCTGAAGCTGGGAAAACTTGAGTAATTAAAATAAAAATTGCAAAAGATTAAAAGGCATCAGATATATATAAGTGAGTTTTAATGATACTCAAACAGTGTTAATGAAATAATAGATTTAGACAATTGACTCCCAATATCACAGGGTGGAAGGCTTTTGGGAAACTTTGTAATGTATGGATAGGCTCACAACACGGGAACCACCAGTCCATCTCAGTGTCACTCACGGTGGCACCACCGCATGGAATGCGACAGGAAGCTGAAAGAGTTGAATCTAAATTTTATCAGGCCTCTAGATCTAACTGCCCGTCTACAAGGAACATAGGGGATGGAGGAACATGTTAATTGATGTTTTCAGGATGTGGTCATAATTCAGAATGTGGCAAATTCTACTGAGCAAATGTCCAGGTTTCTTCACCAAAAAAAAAAAAAAAAAAAAAAAAAAAAATGGCCTGTTTAAAAGGAGAGAAGGAAAAACTACTACGAATTAAAAGTGACTTAAGAGAAATATCAAGGAAATGTAACTTGAAGAACTTCTTTAAACCTGATTAAACAAACCAAGTATAACAAGAGACTTTTTTTAGACCATAAGGAAAATCTGAGCACAGATTATTGGATGATATTAAACAATTATTTATTTTGTAAGGTGTAATATGTATTGTGATTATTTTTTAAATCCTCATCTGTTAAAAATACATGGTAAAGTATTTATGGGTAAAATGTGATGTCTGAAATTTGCTGTAAAATACTGCAGCCCTCTCCAGAAAGAAGGGAAAGAAAGAAGAAAGGAGGGAGGGAGCGGGGAGAGAGAGAGAGGAAAGAAGAAAGGAAGGAAGGGAGGACGGGAGGGAGTGGGGCTGGAAGGGAGGGAGGTGTATTAGTTTTTTATTGTTGCTATAACAAATTACTACAAAAACCCCACACGTTTATTATCTTTCAGTTCTGTAGATTACCAGTCTGACATGGTTCTCACAGAGCCAAAATCAAGGTGTCGGCAGGGCTGTGTTCCTTCTGGAGGCTATAGACGAGAGAATCCATTTCCTTGCCGTTTCCAGTTTCTAGAGGCCGCGGTTGGTGGCCCTTTCTATCTTCAAAACCAGCAAGGTGGCATTTCTCTGGTCATTCTTCCATAGTTACTTCTCCTTCTCCAACTACGGCCAAAAAAAATTCTCAAATTTTAAGGATTCACATGATTAGGTTGGGCCCACCTAGATAATCCAGGATAATCTCCTCATCTCCATGTAGTTAATTTAATCACATCTGCAAAGTCCCCTTTGCCAGGTAAGGTAAGGTATTCCTAGAGGATAGAATGTGAACTTCTTTGAGGGCCTTATTCTGCCTACTCAAGAAGGATTAATGAAACAAGATTGGCAAAATGTAAATATTGATCATCGTTGAAGCTGGGTGATGGATATGTGAGAGTTCATTATACTTTTCTCACTTCTTTTGTGTGTGTATGAAAATTTCCATAATAAAAACCTACAAAGAATGAGTTAGGTGTACTGCAGCTGCCTACAGAAGATTGGCAGGATGAATTATAGGTGGGAAAAGCAAACTTCAGGGAAGTATAATATAATCCTAGTTTTATAAAATAAATAATGACTGAAATTCTCTATATTTGTCTGCTTGTCTGTCTTTCCTTCTCTTCCTTCCTTCCTTCTCTCTGTCTTTCTCTCTTTATATCTCATTTATCTATCTATGATTAAATAAACCTGGAAAAAGCTAGGAAAGGGTATTTAGATAAGCTGTTAATATATTGATTATATTAGATGTGTATATTAGAGTAGAGAAGAGGTGAACAAAACTCAAAAACAGTTCAATGAAAGCTGTCATTTGATTTAAAAAGAAAATATATGTCCTTTGATGAAAATGCATATCTCTATCTATCTCTATCTATCTGTATAGAGAGATGATTGGATGGTCACCAAAATCCAGTTATCTCAGGGTTGGAGGTATTTTGGGTGATTTTTATTTTCCTCTTACACTTTTCTGTATTGTTTGAAAATGTTTTATACTAAAAATATATTCTAGAAAATCATAAAAGATACAGAAAGTGATTTTAATTGTGGAAAATAAAAGAAATGTGAATGAGTATTATTAATATTCCTATTGTCAGGAACTACCCTCTACCCCCTGTTCCTTTCCTCTCTTCCACCTTCTCAACAGAGCTAGAACTGAAATTCTAAACAGTATCCACAATGAAGATGCTTCCATGTGGTTTAGAGGAAGGAAGTAGGGTATGATACCCCCAAACTTTAGACTTTGTTAGAAAATGTATACAATTAAAGGTACATATTAAAAAAATTTTGAGAAACCACTAAAATAGTAGAAACAGATATTGTGATCATCAAACCAACAAAGGAAAAAGGAGGAGGTGCTTAAGAGAAGTAAAATGTAATCAAATCAGTGGAAAAAGAGAAAAAAGTTGACAGAAAAAACATGCTAAACAACAAAAATATGTAGTAGTAATCCAGATGTAATAAACATATTCGACAAACCTATTAAAATACAGGGACCATTAGGTTGACTAAAAATCAAAACAAAGTTTTAAAACCCACTTATTTGCTGCTTATAAGAGTCACAAATAAGATTAATACAGAAAGGTTAAAAATGAAGGGTGGAAACAGCACATTATGCAAATGCTAGCCAAAAGAAAGCTGTTCTACTATACAAAATAGATTTTAAGGTGAAAGGCATTAAGATGCTGCATGATAAATGGTGTAATTCATCAAGATATAATAATTACGACCCTATGCTCCTAATAATGTGGCCTAAAAATAGGAATGATGGACAATCCCAGTCCTAGTGGGAAGTGTTAATACAGAGCTGTCACAAACTGATGGATCAAGAAGACAAGTTAGTCAGGGGCTCCAGGGCCCATGAATGCCATGCAGAGAGGCACATAGACTGAATGTCTGTGTCCCCCCAAATTCATATGTTGAAACCTAATCCCTAGGGTGTTGGTATTTGGAGGTGGGGCCTTTGGGAGGTGATTAGGGCATGAGGGTGGAGCCCCTATGAATGGGATTAGTGCTCTTATAAAGGACACCTTAGAGAGCACCCTTGCCCCTTCTGCCGTGTGGGGACACAGTGAGAAGACAGCTGTCTATGAACCAGGAAGCAGACCCTCATCAGACACCGAATCTGCCAGTACCTTGACCTTGGACGTCCCAGCCTTGAGAACTGTGAGAATTAAATGTGTGTCGTTTGAGCAACTCCATCTATGGTATTTTTGTTATACTAGCCCAAATGGATTAAGATATATAGACATGGAAGGAGGGAGGGAGGAGAGAGGTTTGGGGCCGTGGAGACCACTTCCAGGTACCTCCAGGCACACCTCAGTGATGATCATATAAGCCTCCAATTTCCTCCTGGCTCTGAGCTCATTCTAGTTTGTTTCTGAAAGAATCTGACACCCTGCTGTCTAGGAAGGTCAGCCAAGTCTTTGAGGCCAAACGGAAGACAATCTAGACATTGGAATACAAATTGAAAAACCTTATTTGCTAACCAGATATATTTTGTCAAGTATACATAAGTTTTGGACCAGGGACAGATAAAGGAATGTTTCCCTCTGAAAATGAGGGATTGAAAAAAACAATGTTAACATGAATGATGTTTGCAGTGTGCTGCTAACATTCCTTGTGAGTGAAACTCAAAGGCTCCAGTGATTACTCACTCTACAAACAGCTTGCTTGCTTTGCAAATGGTTTGCCACAGGGCACCTTTGAGTAATGAGCTCCTTAGTGCATTCTGCACAGGTTTCCTTTTCCCAAGGTGCAGCCGGCAGCAGCTCGGGGGGCCGGGAATCCTTCAGAGGAAGGCACTCCCAACCCGGTGCGCTATGCTTCTTGCAGAAAGGAGTCGAGTTAGTTTCCCACAGCTGGGAATGGAGCCCCAGCCCTGGGGGAGGCATGGCCACCAGGCTGCACACTCTAGATGGCGCTCGGAAACCAGGGGCCACTGGCACTCTGCAGTTCCCACCTCTGAACTAGATGGTTACAGGGTTATAAACCCACTGCAGTGAGGAACTGGAGGGTTCTGGTTATGACGCCAGCCTTGGGGAGCAGGCCCGGGCCAAGAGGACAGAGGCTTAGAGTCCACTGTGGGCAAAATACTCCTAAAAGTTTTCGAGCCAAAGAGATCTTCAGTGGAGTAGACAACCAGACACATTTTCATAAAGTTGAAATTAAATGACTGATACAGGTCCGCCGTACAAAAACGAGAAAATATAAACAAGCAAAAAGAAATAAAATCTCATAATTCCCCACTCAGAGAGAGATAATTGCAATGAACATTTTGGTATTTCCACTTAAACTTTTTTTTTCTATGAATATATATCTACATATATATGTGTGGTTTCTTAACAAAAGTAGACTCATACTATATGTGATAGTCACCTAACTGTACACTGACTATTTCTTGCCATATATATAAAATTCCATATATGTATACGTGTATATTATATTATGTAATATTCCACTGCATGCAAGTACTATACTTTGTTTCATGTTGGACATTTAACTTGTCTCCCTTTTTACCTATTGCACTAGGTGTACTTGTATCCCCATCTTTGTACACTTCTGTTTGCTTAGGATAAGCCCCCAGAAATGTTATGTCCCCTTCAAAGGGACTGTATATTTGCCAAATCACCATATGTGGAGATTTACTAGTTGGCTCTCCCTCCACCAAGTGTGAGAACATCCAATTCCACTTCACCAACCCTGTGCCTCAATGTTTATCTTTCCAGTTTGATAAGTGTAAAAGGTACCTTGTTAGCCACACAGAAACACTCCAGATAGAGGAAGAGAGAGAGCTAAGACTAAAAAGAAATGAAGAAATTCTTCAAGAAATATCAGACTCAATGAGGAAAAGCAAGATAAGGATAATAGGTATTCCAGAAGGAGAAGAAAGAGAAAAAGGAGCAGAGAGTTTGTTCAAAGAAATAATAGCTGAGAACTTCCCCAACCTAGGGAACGAGAGAGAAATAACAGTGAATGAAATCAATAGATCACCTAAATATATAAACAGGAATAAAAAGTCATCTCGCCACATAGTAGCAAACTTGAAAAATATCCGTGACAAGGAAATAATATTAAGGGCAGCTAAACAAAAAAAAACAAAATAACATACAAAGGAAGCCCCATCAGGCTCTCAGCTGATTTCTCGACAGAAACTCTACAGGCTAGGAGAGACTGGAATGATATATTCAAAATCATGAAAGACAAAAACCTTCAGCCAAGAATACTTTATCCAGCAAAAATATCCTTCAAATATGATGGAGAAATAATAACTCTCCCTGATAAACAAAAGCTAAGAGAGTTCATCACCACAAGACGAAATGCTCAAGAAGGCCCTTAGGCCTGAAAAAAAAAAACAAATGAGAAAGGGGATACAAAGATTTCAGCAAGGAGAAAAGCAAGGAGACTAAACCAGAACAAACTACAGTTGGATAACATCAAAAATTAATTCAAGCTCATCACTGGAAACACACTTTCACGACACAAGATGGAATAAAGAGATAACAAATAAGAAGGGGACGAGGTAAGGGATTGAATCGACCCAGCCTCAGGAAAAAGGAGGCATATGAAAATGTACTATCTTATCCAGGAGATGGCTTATATAAACCTCACGGTAACCACTAAACAAATAACCAGAAGAGAACCACACATGACAAATAAAGAGAAAACCAAGAGAATGAGCATGCAGAAATACCAAATTGAATTTGCAGCCCGAAACACGAGTGACAAGAAATGAAGGAAATGCAAAAGAACCAGAAAATGAACAATAAAATAGCAACATTAAAGCCTCATATATCAATAATCACTCTAAATGTAAATGGATTGAATTCTCCAATCAAAAGACACAGAGTGGTGGGATGGATTAAAAACCAAGATCCAACAATGTGCTGCCTCCAGGAAACACATCTCAGCTCTAAAGACAAACACAGACTCAAAATAAAAGGATGGAAAACAATACTCCAAGCTAATGGCAAACAAAAGAAAGCAGGAATAGCCATACTTATATCAGACAAAGTAGACTTCAAGATAAAAAAGGTAATGAGAGACAAAGAAGGGCAATTTATAGTGATGAAAGGGACACTTCACCAAGAAGACATAGCAATCATAAATATCTATGCACCCAACACAGGAGCACCAAAGTACATAAAACAACTGCTAAAAAACCTAAAAGGAGATATTAACAATAACACAATAATAGTAGGGGATTTTAACACCCCCCTTACATCAATGGATAGATCACCCAGACAAAAAGTCAATAAGGAAATAATGGACTTAAACGAAAAACTTGACGCAATGGACTTAATAGATATATACAGAGCACTCCACCCAAAAAAAGCAGAGTACACATTCTTCTCAAGCGCACGTGGAACATTCTCAAGGATAGACCATATATTAGGAAACAAGGCAAACCTCTATAAATTTAAGAAGATTGAAATCATTACAAGCATCTTTTCTGATCATAACACTGTGAAACTAGAAATCAACTGCAAGGAAAAAACTAGGAAAGGGACAAAGATGTGGAGACTAAACAACATGCTACTGAACAACAAATGGGTCATTGATGAAATTAAAGGAGAAATCAAAAGCTATCTGGAGACAAACAAAAAGGAAAATACACCATACCAACTCATATGGGATGCAGCAAAAGCGGTCCTGAGAGGGAAATTCATAGCAATACAAGCTCACCTTAACAAACAAGAAAAATCCCAAATAAATAACCTTAAATTGCACCTAACAGAATTAGAGAAAGAAGAACAGACAAAGCCCTGAATCAGCAGAAGGAGGGAAATAATAAAAATCAGAGCAGAAATAAATGAAATTGAAACAAAAAAAACAGTAGAAAGGATCAATGAAACAAAGAGCTGGTTCTTTGAGAAGTTAAATAAAATTGACAAACCCTTAGCCAGACTCACTAAGAAAAAAAGGGAGAAGACTCAAATAAATAAAATTAGAAATGAAAGAGGAGAAATTACAACAGATATCACAGAAATACAAGGGATTATTAGGGAATACTACGAAAAACTTTACACCAACAAATTGGACAACCTAAAGAAAATGGACAAATTCTTGGATGCATACAACCTCCCAAAACTGAATCAAGAAGTAGAGAATCTGAATAGACCAATCACAAGTAAAGAGATTGAAACAGTAATCAAAAACCTCCCAAAAAATAAAAGCCCAGGACCAGATGGCTTCCCTGGAGAATTTTACCAAACATTCAAAGAAGATTTAACACCTATCCTTCTCAAACTATTCCAAAAAATAGAGGAAGATAGAATACTTCCCAACACATTCTATGAGGCCGACATCATCCTGATCCCAAAGCCAGACAAGGACAATACAATGAAGGAAAACTACAGGCCAATATCACTGATGAACATAGACGCAAAAATCCTCAAAAAATATTGGCAAACTGAATACAGCAATACATCAAAAAGATCATACACCACGATCAAGTGGGATTTATACCAGGGACACAGGGATGGTTCAACATCCGCAAATCAATCAATGTAATACACCACATTAACAAAATGAAGAATAAAAACCACATGATCATCTCAATTGTTGCAGAGAAGGCATTTGACAAGATCCAGCATCCATTTATGATAAAAACTCTCAACAAAATGGGTATAGAAGGAAAGTACCTCAACATAATAAGGGCCATATATGACAAACCTACAGCAAACATCCTACTCAATGGGGAAAAACTGAAAGCCATTCCTTTGAGGACAGGAACAAGACAAGGGTGCCCACTCTCACCGCTCTTATTCAACATAGTACTGGAAGTTCTGGCCAGAGCAATTAGGCAAGAAAAAGGAATCAAAGGACTCCAAATAGGCAATGAAGAAGTGAAACTCTCACTATTTGCAGACGACATGATCTTATACATAGAAAACCCAAAAAATTCCATCAGAAAACTACTAGAAACAATCAACAACTACAGTAAAGTGGCAGGGTATAAAATCAACTTTCAAAAATCAATTGCATTTCTATACACTAACGATGAACCAACAGAAAGAGAACTCAGAAAGACAATCCCATTTACAATTGCAACAAGGAGAATAAAATATCTGGGAATAAATTTAACCAAGGAGGTAAAAGACCTATACAATGAAAACTATAAGACACTATTGAAAGAAATTGAGGAAGACATAAAGAAATGGAAAAATATTCCATGCACATGGATTGGAAGAATAAATATAATTAAAATGTCCATTCTACCTAAAGCAATCTACAGATTCAATGCAATCCCAATCAGAATCCCAATGTCATTCTTCACGGTAATAGAACAAAAACTACTGAAATTCGTATGGGGCAACAAAAGAGCCCGAATAGCTAAAGCAATTCTGAAAAAAAAGAACAAAGCTGGAGACATCACAATCCCTGATTTCAAAATATACTATAAAGCTACAGTAATCAAAACAGCATGGTACTGGTACAAGAATAGACACACAGATCAATGGAACAGAATTGAAAGCCCAGAAATAAAACCACACACCTATGGACAGCTAATCTTCGACAAAGGAGCAAAGAACATACAATGGAGTGAGGGAAGTCTCTTCAATAAATGGTGCTGGGAAAATTGGACAGCAACATGCAAAAGAATGAAAGTAGACCATCTCCTATCGCCATATACAAAAATCAACTCAAAATGGATCAAGGACCTGAAAGTGAGACCTGAAACTATAAAACTCCTGGAAGAAAACATAGGCAGTACACTAATTGAGATTGGACATAAAGGGATGCTTTCAGATTCCATGTCTACTCGGACAAGGGAAACAAAAGAAAAAATAAACAAGTGGGACCTCATCAGACTAAAGAGCTTCTACAAGGCAAATGAAACCAGGATCAAAATGAATAAACAACCCACCAGCTGGGAGAAAATATTCGCAAATTGTTTGTCCGACAAGAGATTTAATCTCGGTAATATATAAAGATCTCATACAACTGAGCAACAAAAAAACAAACAACCCGACCAAAAAATGGGCAGAGGATATGAACAGACATTTTTCCAAGGAAGAGATACAGATGGTCAATAGCCACATGAAAAGATGTTCAACATCACTAATCATCAGGGAAATGCAAATCAAAACTACACTAAGATATCACCTTACACCCGTTAGAATGGCTATAATCACAAAGACAAATAACAACAAATCCTGGAGAGGTTGTGGAGAAACGGGGACCCTCATTCACTGCTGGTGGGAATGCAAACTGGTGCAGCCTCTATGGAAAACAGTATGGAGAGTCCTCAAAAAATTAAAAATAGAAATACCATATGATCCAGCAATCCCACTCTTGGGCATCTACACAATGGACATGAAATCAACCATCACAAGAGGCTTATGCACCCCTATGTTCATTGCAGCATTATTCACTATAGCCAAGAAGTGGAAGCACCCCAAGTGTCCCTCGACTGATGATTGGTTAAAGAAGATGTGGTATATACATACAATGGAATACTACTCAGCCATAAGAAAAGACACAATTGTCCTGTTTGCAACAACATGGATGGAGCTAGAGGATATTATGTTAAGTGAAATAAGCCAGAGAGAGAAGGCCAGACACTGCATGAACTCACTCATATATGGAATATAAAAGAACACACGGACAGAGAGAACTGATTGGTGGTTACCAAGGGGAAGGGGGGTGGGGGGTGGGCACAAGGGGTGAAGGGTTACATCCACGTGGTGACGGACAAACAAAAATGTACAACTAAAACCCCACAGTGTTATAAACTACTAAGACATCAATAAAAAAAAAGGTACCTTGTATTTGTCTAAGTTTGCATTTATTTATCTGATAGCTGGTGAGATTGTGTCATTTCTGAGCATAGGCCTTAAGAGACCTTGACTGTTTTTGCACGCTGTCTTGTACTTCTGCCATCAAATGAGAACATCTCCAGGCATATGACAAACATGTGGAACAGAGTCAGATCACTCCAGTTGCCACAGCAAAGGCCGGCCTGGATTAGCAAAGAGCCAGGTGGCCCGCAGAAGTGTGAGAAAGCCCAGACAGGACAAACCCACAGCTGATCACAGACATCCAAGCAACGAAAGCTGATTTCTGTGAACACTAAAGTTTAGTGATTGTTTGTCATGCAGCAAAAACTAACTGATACAACTGATGATGGTTCCTGCAAGAAAATTGGGATGTGTGCATTGGAGGGATGCAGTTAACCAGGAGAAGGATGGCTGAACGCATGCAGCAAAAGTAACAAATGCCCACTGTGCTGAGACATTAGGACTGGTATCTCTCATCTTCAGCTGTTGATGCTTCAGATGCAGAACCTGAAGACAGCAAAGTTTCACTCACTGGAATGAATCCACAAGGAAGGCGCTTCAGGTGGTGCTGGCGGGAGAGTAGCCGGTCTCCTTTTGCAGGCCAGAATGGGTTTTGTAGCCAGACTAGAGTTCTTCCGGGCTCCTAAGAACATCATTTAGTTGGGGAGCGGGGAGGGGAATGAATAGTGGATGTGCTTTTAGCAGAAGAGCAACGAATTGTTTGAGAAAAGATTTTTCTCTCCTCCCACCAAGGAGTCTCTCCTCTTAATGGGCCTGTCAATAGTGTCTCTTAGGAGAGTCACACAGTAAGTGGTATTTTTGTGGAGGCTGATTGTGGAGCTCAGCCCAAAGAGCTAGATTCTGAGAGCTAGCTGGGATTAACAAGAGAGACATAATTACAATATGGGGGAAAATCTCTTATTTGAGTGTGTAAATGAGGTTAGATTTCCATGGCACTTTACCCCCTTATTTATTTCTTGGAGGAAATGGGATTAAATTGCAGCAAGAGAAATTTATGCCTATAATAAGGATAGATTTCTTATTGTGATGGTCATTAGACTTGGGAAACGAATTTTGTAGGGCATTTGTAGGGCAGCCTCATGGGCCTGAGGCTCATGAGAACAGGTTCAGGCATTGGCTGATCTGGGGGTGGGGGGACTGGTTGGTCAGTTAGGTTTTCACCTTTTCTGGAAGCAGAAAGATCAGAGAGGCTAAAATCCTAAAATCTCAATGCCTGCTGGTTCCTCCTCCTGCCCCCACTTTGTTCAGCCCCATTAGGTTCTGGGATTTCCTCTCTCTGACCCTCACACCTGCTTCCTAGTACAGGGCCACCTTTGACCTTTGTTGTTGTTCACATTTGCCCCATAGTCCCTTCTCTAAGTTCTGTTTTGGAACCGTGGCCATGCCACAGTGGGAAGAATATGGGTCTGGACTCAGATATCCACATACATTGAGTGAGGGCTCGTCATGGACTAGGGATCACGCAGAGCACAGGATCCAAAGGGGTATCCTGCCCTCATCCTAATGGGGGAGGCAAAAATAAACTAACAAATGAAAATATAAATAATGTGCTGTCAGGTAGGGATAAGTGGTAGAAACAAGGCAGAGTCAGGCTTTAAAAATGATGGGTAGGGGGCCAGTCTGGTGGCTTAGCAGTTAAGTTCCCATGCTCCGCTCCGCTGGCCCGGGGTGCGCGGGTTTGGATCCTGGCTGTGGATCTACACACTGCTTATCAAGCCATGCTGTGGGGGCATCCCATGTAAAGTAGAGGAAGATGGGCACAGATGTTAGCCCAGGGCCAATCTTCCGCAGCAAAAAACGAGGAGGGTTGGCAACGGATTAGCTCAGGGCTAATCTTCCTCAAAAAAAAAAAAAAATGATGGGTAGAAGGTGATGCATTAGAGATGAGGTGTTCAGGGAAGGTCTTTCTTAGCAGGTAACATTGGAGCAGAGACCTGAGTGAAGTGATAAGTAATGACATGTGAAAATGAGGAGAAAGGCTAGTGCGAAGCCCTGAGGCTGGAATGTCTTGGGGGTATTTAAGAAACAGCAAGGAGGTCAGTATGGCTGAGCGGAAAGAGCCAGATGGAGAGTGATCAGAGATGAGACTGGAAAACTAGCCAGGGGCCGGGGCATCTGGGGGCTTGTAGGACACGTAAGTATTTTGAATTTCATTCTGAATGATGTGGGACTGGGGCAGCCTTGAAGGGTTTTGAGCTGGGAAGTGACATGGTCTGACTGACTTTTCTGCAGAGTTGCTCTGGCTGCTAGGTGGTGCGGACTGGAGGGGCAAGTGGGGGCAGGGAGGCCAGGGAGGAGCCTCCCTGTTGGCTTGGGCCGGGGCAGTAGCAGGTCAGTGATGACTCATTTTCATACTGAGTCTGAATTCTGGCACTGCTTCTTACAAACTGTGACCTTGGGCAAGTTGTTTAGCTTCTCTGAACTTATTTCTTCTTCTAAAAAAATTGAAGATGCCGATACTTTCTTCATAATCACTTGGTTCACTGTGGGTCTTCATTACTCATTCAGTAGCCCACATTCTCCCTTCTGGATGATTCTCCTTCCTCTGAGAAGGAGTTCCTACAACCAGCTTTTCGGCCTCGGGTGCAGAGAGTTGCATTAGTCCTCTTCATCAGTGTGTGGCCCATGATCATCATGGTCCATGAAAGGTCCCTCTGCTGCTTTATTTTCTTTATTCTCCATTCCTCCTCCCATTCTTTTTTCCTTTCACCTTCAGCCAATCATTCTTTCTACAGTGTTTATTGTGTATCCTTTTGCAAAGGGCATATTGTTGTTCTGTGTGCATGTATTTTAAATTCACCTAAATGTGTTGTATCATATATTTCATGCTCTTTCTTATTTTACTGAGCTCTGTGGTTTCCAGATCCATTCTTATTGCCAGGTACATATTTGATCAATTGCTGCTACCTGCTGACTAGTACATACGCCACCATGTGCATCCACTACGATTTACCTAGCCACGCTTCCAACCCCCTGAAGCAACTCAACATCCTCACAGCCCTTTGGACTGCAGGAGAATTTCTTGGGATATAAACCCAAGGAGCAGGGAAACTGAGTCATAGGTATTTGTATATCTAATTTGACTAAGCACTCTCCGGACCTTTCCAGAATGCTGCACCACTTCCACCGGCAGTACATGGAAATTTCCATACCCCACATCCCCTCCAGCACTTGGCGTTATCCAGTTTTCTCATTTTACCTGTCTAATAAGTATAAAGAGATGGCTCTTTGTTACTTAAGTAACATTTCCCTGATTACTAATGAGTTTGAGCATCTCTTCATATGCTTATTAGCCTTTTGAGTTTCCTTTTCTATAAATTGCTAAATCACATTCTTTGAACATTTTAGATTTGGGGTTGCTGTCTATTTTCCATTTGATTTACAGGAGTTTCTTGCATATCTAAATAATAAATTTCTTGTTGATATTAAATGTCACAACTGTGTTCTTTCTTTCTGTCATCTATTAACTCCTTCCAAAATATCTTTCATTGAATTGAAAAATAGTTAATTTTGATGTGATCAAATTCATCTATTTTTTCCTATGTGGTTTGTGCATTTGAAGTATTGTTTTGAAAATGCTTTCCTACCTCTATGTCACAACAATAGTCTACATTTTATTCTGGTCATTTTAGATGTTTATTTTACACATTTAGATCTTTTATCTATTGGGAATAAAGTGATATTAAGTAGGGATCCAGCTTTATTTTTCTTGTGTTCCAGTTTTTTCAACACTGTTATTAAACAATATTTTCTTTGATTTATAGTGTTATTTTTTCATATGAGAGGTATGATAATGGGTCGGTCTCGGCTCTCTGTTCTCTTCTACTGGTCCATAATCTGTTTGTAAAACAATACCACACTGTTTTTATTACTATGCCTTTATGGTATATTTTATTATCTGACAAAGCAAGGTTTTCCTCATTACTCTTCTTTTTTAAGATTGTCCTATTTGACTGTAGATTTTTATTCTTCCACAGGAATTACTGAGATATAACTTGCATATATCAAAAGTTATATGTAGTTTTCAAAATTCATTAAACCATATACTTATGATCATTTCATATTTATGTGTGAAATTATCTCAGTAATTTATATGAAAGAATAAAAATCCAGAATTTTCTAAGACAACCT
The DNA here is from genome assembly GCA_031878705.1 of Tapirus indicus. Classification (NCBI taxonomy): domain Eukaryota; kingdom Metazoa; phylum Chordata; class Mammalia; order Perissodactyla; family Tapiridae; genus Tapirus; species Tapirus indicus. The sequence continues at coordinate 13,113,635 of CM062920.1, read as the reverse complement.
TAAGATATAGAATATTTTTACCACCCCACAAATTTTCCTTGTGCCCTTCTGTCAATCCCACCCCAAGTGTGATCATTTTCTGTTTACTATTACTATAGATTAGTTTTGCTTGATTTAGAACTTCACATAAATGGAATTAGACAGTCCATATTCTCTTATATCTAGTATATATATATTTTTTAGATTCACTACCATCATTGTAAGCATTAGCACTTCATTCCTCTCTATTGCTGAGTAGATTTGTTTTCCATTTGCCTGTTGATGCACATTTGGATTGTTTCTAGTTTTCGAATATGATGTAAAAGGTCATTATAAACATTATTATTGAAGTCGTTTGTGATCATAGGTTTTCATTTCTTTTTGGTAGATATCTAGGAGAAAAATTGCTGGGCCTTAGTGTAGGCTTATATTTAACTTTATAAGAAATTGTCAAGCTATTCTTCAAAATCATTGTGGCATTTTACATTCCACCAGCAACGTCTGAGTGTTCTAGTTGCTGCACATGCTCACCAACATTTGGTATTATCAGTCTTTCAGATGGAAGCTATTCTAGTGGGTATGAAATGTATCTCGTGATTGTAATTTGCACTTCCCTGATGACTAGTGATATTGAACACCTTTACATGTGCTTATTGGCTAATCTTTTGTGAAGTGTCTCTGCAGATATTTTGATCATTTTTTTCCTAGATTATTTATCTTTTCATTGTTGACTTGTAGTTCTCAGCACATCCTACCCACTTCAATTTGTTGGATATGAGTCTTTTGTCAAATAAATATATTGTGAATATTTTTCCAATCTGTAGCTTGCCTTTTCATTTTCTTTTTTTTTTTTTTTTTTGGCCCTGAGCTAACATCTGTGCCCATCTTCCTCTATTTCATTTGTGGGACACCTGCCACAGCTTGCCTTGATAAGCAGTGTGTAGGTCCACACCTGGGATCCAAACCCATGAACCCTGGGCCGCCAAAGTGGAGCATGCAGACTTAACCACTTCGCCACTGGGCCAGCCCCTGCCTTTTCATTTTTCTTAATGGTGATTTTGAACAGCAGGAAATTTTAATTTTGTAGAAGCTTAGTTTATCAAATTGTTTTCTTTTACAGTTAGTTCTTTTTTTTTTTTTTTGGTGAGGAAGACCAGCCCTGAGCTGACATCCGTTGCCAATCCTCCTCTTTTTGCTGAGGAAGACTGGCCCTGGGCTAACATCGTGCCCATCTTCCTCTACTTTATATGGGACGCTGCCACGGCATGGCTGACAAGCGGTGCGTCGGCAGGCAACTAAACCGCTGCGCCACTGGGCCAGCCCCTTACAGTTAGTTCTTTTTGAGTTCTGATTAAGAAATCTTTATCCACTCACAGTCACAAAGATTCTCTTATGTTTTATTTTATTCAAGAAAGTTTATGGTTCTAGCTTTTACATTTAGCTCTACAACCTCTCAAATTGTTTTTGTGTGTGTGTATGGATTGACATAGATGTAAAGGCTCAATTTTTCCCCCCCGAGAGATACCAACTTGTTATAACACATTCTGTTAAAACGACTTTCTGTTACTGAACTACTTTAGTGCCTTGATCAAAAATCAATTTACATTTGGGTGTATTTTTGGATTTTCTGTTATGTTCCATTGATTGATTTGTTTGCTTTATGCTGATAACACACTGTCCTGACTACCATAGCTTTATGGTAAGTTTTGAAACCAGTTAGTGTAAATCCTTCAACTTTGTTCTTATTTTTCCAAATTGTCTTGGAACAATTAGATCCTTTACATTTCCATATACATTTTAGAGTCACCTTTTCAATTTCTTTAAAAAAATTCTCCTGAGATTTTGATTGGGATTGCACTAAATCTGTAGGTCAATGTAGGAAGAATGGACAATTTCTCAATCTTGAATAGTCTAATCCATGAATATCGTATGTCTTTCCATTTATTTGTGTCTTCCTTAAATTCTACCAGAAATGTGTAATTTTCAGTATGGAGGTCTTGCATATCTTCTCTTAGATTCGTCCTAGGTATTTTATTTACTTGACCTTTTAAAATTTCATTCTCCAATTGTTCATTCCTAATATATAAAAATACAATTAATTTTTGAATATCAATCTCACATCCTGCAACCTTCTAAAGTCACTTACCATATTTAGGACATTCCATAGTGTTTTCTAGATACAAAATTGTGTCATATTAAAATAAAGACAGTTTTTCTTCTTCTTTTCCAACTTTTATGCCTTTTTTTTCTTACCTTATTGAACTGAATAGGATTTTCGGTACAGTGTTATACAGAAGTGGTGAGAGAAGAAATCTTTGAACTGTTCCAATCTCAGGGAAAATTGTTCAATGTTTCACCACCAATTTGATTGTAGCTGTATGTTTTCCACAGATGCCTTACATTAGATGAAGAAAGTCCCCTTCTGTGGTGGCAGAATAATGGTCCCCTAAAGATGCCTAAGTTCTAATTCCAGAAACCTGCAAATATTTTAGGTTATATGGCAAAGGGGAATTAATGTTGCTGGTCATCTGACCTTAAGAAAGCAGATTATTCTGGGTTATCTGGATAGGCCCAATGCTATCACAGCGTTCCTTAAAAGAGAAGGAAGGAGGCAGAAGAGAGTCATAGGGGGATGTAACTGCAGAAAAATGCTCAGAGAGATCCAGTATTTCTGGCTTTGATAAAGGAGGAAGAGAGCTATGAGCCAAGGAATGTGGGTGACCTCTAGAAGCTGGAAAATACAAGTCAACAAATTCTCCTCTAGAGCCTGCAGAAAGGAATGCAGCCCTGCCAACACCTGGGTTTTAGTCCGGTGAGACCCCATTTTGTACTTCTGACCTCCAGAACTGTAAGATAATCAATTTGTGTTGTTTTAAGCCACTATGTTTGTGGCCATTTGTTACAGCAGCAATAGAAAACTAATATACCTTCAATTCCTCGTTTGTTGAGAGGTTGTTTGTTTAAACAAATGAGTTCTGGCTGTTTCTTCTCTTGACCATGCATCGCGTTGCCTTGATTGCTCTTACATCTCATAATTTTAACAACTGTAAAGCAGATGCGGTGTGAAAAAGAGCAGTAGAGACTGAGGTAAGTCATTCTATCCCCCAGGAGAAGGCATGGTCCTTCTCTCAGGCTGCTGTGTGGAGGGAAGCAGGGGGCTGAGTCAACCTAACCTCCAGGAGAGCTGAGTCTGGGCTTTCTTGCATCTTTAATTTGATTCTATTCACCATGGGCTTCAGATATTTTGATGGTGGAATCAAGACTTCCCCTTCAGGAGGGATGGGGATCTGGGGACACAAGGCTTTGGATGTCTCTCTATACTGTAGAGCTGACTGCCAGCTCTCTGAGCCCTGGGAGTGCCCTCTGCTGCGGGGAGTCCACGCTGGTCTCCATCCCCACCTTCTTTGTGTCTCAGGAGACCTCTCTGGGCCCCCTTTTTCCGCAGGCTGCTATAGCGCCCCTGCACCTGCTGAGGCTTAGGTGGCTTCAAAGGGCCCTCAGCCCTTCTGCCCTGTCCCTGCGGACAACAGCCACTCGGAGGCCCAGAGGAGATGCCTTCAGGTTTCCTGTCTCCATGTAAACTATGAAGTATGCTTATAAAGTTCTTTTAAAACTCCATTTGGAAAATCGGTTGTAATTGCCTTGAATCTGTAGACTAATCTGGGGAGAACTGATATTCTTACAATATTAAGTTGTCCCACTCATGACCTTGGAATGGGTGTCCATTTATTCAGATCATATATGCATATATTTTTATTTATTAGAATTTTAAATTTTACTCCCTATGGGTCTTTTTTATTCTTATATATTTTATGGGTTTTGTTGCTATTGTGAATTGTATCTTTTTAAAAATTATATTTGCTTATTGGTTATTACTGATGTAAAGAAATGATGCTGATTTTTGAGACTGACCTTAAATCCAGCAATTTTGCCAAGCTCTCTTATACTATTTGATTCTGCTTGTGTTTCTAGTTAGATGTTTATAATATTTCCAAATAGTGAGCATTTTATCTCTTTTTCAAAGTCCTTTTACCTCTTTTTCTTTTCCATTGGCCAGGACTTTAGTGCTCTGTTGACCAGTAGCAAACAATCATTTTTATAGCACACGAGACTTCCCTGCCCTGCTTCAGGCCTTCCTGGCCGGTTGAAATGAATGAGAAATTAACACCTGGCTCAAGCTGGGCCAATCAGATCCTCTCCTCCAGGAACGTGGAGTTGGAATTCGGAGTTGGTGGTCAGGCTCTGTTGGGCAGGTGAAATGGAAAATGTTGTGAAAGTTGGATGGGAGCAGCTAAGGTTGGTCATTTGCACACAGAAGCAGAGAGAGAGGGAGAAAGCAAGTCAAAGGAAGCAGTTTAAGAGACAGGGCAGCCAGAGAGAGAGACAGACAGACCGACAGAGACAGGGGCACAGATGGAGAGAGGCAGACAGCAGCACACAGATATCCAAACACATAAAGAGAGAAAAGGAGAGAAATCATCCTGGAGACACAAGACACAGGGAGAGGCACACACACACACACACACACACACACACACACATTCAGAGTGAGAAAGAGACAGACACGCAGAGACAAACACAGACAGACATGGAGAGGGATGCAGAGACAGAGAGCAGACACAGAGAAAGACAGTCAGACAGACAGGCTGGACTCCCAGATTCAGCGAGTCCATCAGAGCCCATCAAAGACACAGGGAAAGACAGGCTTCTCACTCCTGGTGTCTGTCTGCGGGGCGCGCAGGCCGCGGCTCCCCGGGAGGCCTGCCTGTAACGTGTGCCCTCAGATTCGGTGCGATTCCTTGGAATCCTCAGAGCAAATCCCGCTTCACTTAGGCTCACCTGAGGGGCCTCTCCCTGACATCAAATGCACAATTCAGCCCAGAGCTCTCCTCTGCACTCCAGTGTTGCATGAACCTGACTGCACCTAGACCGTTCAGACATCACAAACAGAACCCTTCCAAACTGGAACTCTTGATTCTTCCTTCCAGAACCCACCACCTCAGCCCTTCCTGTGCTGCCAGAAACTCAGACCCCACCTTGGATTCCTCCCTTTCCCTCAGCCTCTACACAACTGTAGTTGTGTCTCTAGTCCGCCCCCATTTCTCCATCTCCGTGGTCCCCGTCCTGGTCTGGCCACCATCGTCTCTCACCTGGATCCCTGCAGCAGCCTGCTGACCAGTCTTCCTGCTTTAACTTTTGCTCCCTCCCACCCATTCTTCACACAGGTGCCAGAAGCTTCCTCTTGAAATTTAAATTGTCTGATGACCTGCTCCTGCTTAAAACCCTTTCACAGCTTCCCATTTCACTTTGCACAAAATCCAGCCCCTACCACAGCTTTCCAGGCCTCCATGGCCTGCCCCTGCCCCTGCCCCTCTCTTCTCACCTCATGTGGCCCTCCCCCAGTCCTGGGCTCCACCTTGACACACCAAGCTCACGTGGACCTCAGGGCCTTTGCACATCCTGGGCTCTGCTGGAATAATGCTTTCCATGGCCAACTTCTTATCGCTGAGGTCTCACCTTAAATGTCACCTCCTCAGAGAGAATGGAGGGACAACTTACTAGCACAAAACCATCAAAGGTGGACCTTGCCTCTCTCTTCTACAGCTTGTGCCTTGATGGTTTCCTTCCCAGCACTTCTCTCTCTTTGCCTTTACTGGTCTATCTACTCTGTGTGTGCACATGCTTGTGTTTCTGCTCTCATTGCCTAAGAACTCCACTAGGAGTGGGACCATCTGTCTTGACCATATGGTCCTCGTGCAGTGACTGACACATAAACAGTTTTTTGTTGTTGTTGTTAGTGCCATCGAGTTGATTCTGATTCCTAGCGACCCTGTGCACAGCAGATCTGCCGTCTTTTTTTTTGCTGAGGAAGATTAGCCCTGAGCTAACATCTGTGGCAATCTTCCTCTATTTTGTATGTGGGTCACTGCCACAGCACAGCCACCAACGAGTGGTGTAGGTCCACGCCCGGGAACTGAACCCAGGCTGCTGAAGTGGAGTGCACTGAACTTAACCACTAGGCCATGGGGCTGGCCCCTGCATAGCAGATCTGAACCCTGTCCTGTCTTTCTGCACCATCCTCTCACCTCCCAGTGCTATAGCAGACAGTGCTCCACTGCTATTCACAGGGTTTTCACAGCCAGTTTTTTTGGAAGTGGGTGGCCAGGTCCTTCTTCCTAGTCTGTCTTAGTCTGGAAGCTCTGCTGAAACCTGTCCACCATGGGTGACCCTGCTGGTAGCTGAAATACCCTGGCATAGCTTTCAGCATCACAGCAACACGCAGCCACCACAGTAGGACAACCGACAGATGGTGGTGGTTCCCTGACCAGGAAACGAACCTCAGCTGTGGTGGTGAAAGCGCCAAATCTTAACCACTAGACCACCACACACAGTGGTAATACAACAAATACCCGATGAATGAATGAGTGAAGGAAGGCAGAAAGAAGAAAAGGAATGGAGGAAGAAGCCCTCACTAAAATGGAGAGTGGGCAGGCGAATGAGAATTAAACGTCAGTGACCAAGACTAGCATCCCATCTTGTGGACGTTGGTCCCAGCTGACACCAAGCACCTACGCCATTGCAGAAGGTCGCTCCGGCACAGTTGGGTCGTGGAGGCGGTGGGCACAGTGGAAGGAGCGCCCGACGAGGAGTGTGGAAGACCTGGCTGCAAGCCCAGCTGCGTGACGGGGGCTCAGGTTCCTGTGGTTGAACTGGAGGCTGTGTGGTCTCTGCGGGGTCCCAGCCCTCAGTGACCTCTCAGGTGTCTTCAGGTCTGGGAGAACATGCTCCATGTTCTGGAATTATAGGCTGTGGAGACAGCGTTTGACGCTCCAGCTTCCTCTCCTCCGTGCTGGGACTGCTCCTGGGAAGAACAGGGTCTGACTCTCCCATCCCACCTAGGCCTTAGGGCCTGGCTGCCCCGAGGGCCCTCCCTACAGCGGGCTCAGGCACAGGCGTGGTCATCTCCAAGGAATGCGCTGGGGCAGGATGTCTCGAGCCATGAAGCCTGCTCCTCCGATTCTGTTCTGTAGACGGTTATCCTTTCCCCCGGGGAAGGATGCAAAGACCCTTGTGTCAAAGTCTATAACTTACGAAGTCATTTTCTGGTTTCAGCCTCTTTTAATGTTGCTTTACTTGCAGAAATTAGGAGACTTCTGTGAACCAAACAATATTTTAGTCCTTTATGAAGAGATAAAGCTAGACCAGTTGAATGTGCTGTAAGCTGTCTCCTTCCCAATCAATCTTTGCCAGTGAGTGCCTCCCCTTCGTTTAGGATGCCATCCCACACGTCTTGATTGTCCATGGCAGGGAAGTTCCAAGCCCTCCTTGGTTGTGAGTGATCGTATTCTCCTCTGAATCCCCAGACCACTTGCCCTCTGAGCTCCCGTGATCACACTGGCAAGGGAGGTACATTTTGGAGTGTCCACCTCAGAATTACCTCCTGTTTGGACAGAGGGCCATCCCACCGCCACAGGGGAGGGGTCCTGGAGCTGGTTACACCACATGACCCGTTTCCACATACCCTCTCCCACAGCTGATTAGACCAGGCTGGACAGCCGACCTAAGTCAGGCCACCTGGGCTCTCCATCTTGGGAATTCTACTTTGGGCCTGAAAGGCAGTGATTTTGAGCAGTGTTTGGGGTTGTGGCTGGAACCGAGGCATGTGGGGCAGCCGTGTGACCTGTGCTGCCTAGAGTGTTGGCCAAGAGAGAGGAAAGAGGTGGAAAGGGCAGGGAGAGCTGCTTCCAGTCTCGTGCCAGCCTTTGGGGAGGCCCCGCTGCTCTGCCCTTTCCTGAGTCACATCTGCCTCCTGATCATGAAGACTTCCAGGCTGATGTCTGTAATGGTTCTAGCTAATGTGAGTACGTTGTTGCTCATTGTGACCACACAAGTCTGACTTGTCACACAAGTCAATTGGATTTTGTGCAGCGTAGGACAGTTACCTTGTCTTTCCTCGGAGCGCTAAGCTTTTGGAGGGCAGGGATCTGATTCCACTCATCTTTGTGTCCTCCTGGTGCCCAGGGCAGTGTGATATATGCAGTGGGGATTTAATAACAAATTTGTCAAATAAATGGACACTTCATATTGGAAAATATATCCAGATGACCTTATTTATATTATCTATGAAAGAGAACCACAAGCATCAATGACATTTTTCTAGAGACAGTGATTATTCTTAAAAGTGCTTAGTACTAAAATAATGGATACTTGAGAAATTTACCATCTTAATGCAAACTCGGACAACTATGTCTTGTTTGTTAGTAACAATTTTGTCAGAATCCTCTGCTCCAGAACCTTCAGTGGCTCCCACCGCGTAGCTACGTAACTACATTCAAAGTCCTGGAGCTGGCATTCAAGACCCCCCAGAATATGGCCTAGGTTCCTTTCCATCCTGTCTCCTACCCCATTCTGCAGTCACATCCGACCTCTCCCTAGTCCTTCCTCTCCCATTTTGATCAGGCTTCTTCTACGACTTACAATGCCCTCCCCTCATCTGTGTTCTAAAAAATCTTAACTTCTTTTTGGAGACCAGTTTAGCATCTCACATCTCTTTATAAGGCCTTTTCTGCCTGATATGAATTCAACCTGCTTTCTCTTCCTCCAGAACTTCTCAAAGCAGTGGGCAAAGGACCACTGTAGGGAGGGAAATACACACCCAGGGGCCTGGGCTCAAAGAACTATGGGCAAGAGGTGATTCAGACCACAAATAAAATCAGTCCGTCAATTCAATTTCAACAAACTCTTCCTGAGTACTTACAATATGCAGGCACCGAGCTGATTGCTAAGGTTTTCCTTAATCTTCCAGTGGCTGCTCCCCCACGGTTGTCCATGTGGACAATTGGTATTTTCTCACTCCTTTGTAAAAGGATAAGGGACTACAGCTTCAAGTAGCCCTTGCCCACCAGACTGAAGCCCATTCACTCATTCCTGCAGAGATGTTCTGACACCTCCAATAAACAAGAGCTTTGAGAGTTGAAGCCCTGGAGACGGAGCACAGAGAAGACCCCCGAAGCCCAAGGAAATCAGGGAGAACTTCCTGGAGGAGGGAAACTGAGTTAAGTTTGAAAGTTATGGGTGAGTTTGTTTCCTGGCAACCCATCTTAAGCTGCCTTTGTGTTCTTCCCACCCCACCCTTCCTCTCCCTGAGGACTGGAGAGGTGGCTGAGGTTTGGATGGTTCTCCCACAAACCCTTTAGACAGACCAAAAATATTCCAGTGACACTTATGTGCATAATTATCCCTTCTGCACTTTATTTGCTAAAGAGCAGCATAGTCTCCTCATTTATTTCTGGTGCTAACTCAGACTTTCAGAAATCAAGTTTGCTGAAGGTGAGGGGCCACTGGACACAGGGTGACAGTTGGTCAAGATCAGCATTTTCTGTTTTCCATATTCAGCATCTTAATGTGGCTGGCAAAATTCCACACTGCACGGCTCGTACCTGCTGCACAAGTCTCTGGGTCATAGAAAACTCTACAATATTCCTTTTTCAAAATTGAAGGTTTCCCTTCAGGTAACACGTCAAGACTTACAGTACCTTGGACAAAATTAGGCACTAAGTTAGGAATTCAATGCATGGCAATCTTTCTTCCTTCCAGATATTGTTGCACAAATCAGAAAATCACAGCCTGGCTGTATAATCAACATTTCATTCCGGAAAGCATATTACAGCTGGAGTGACAAGGCTTTTTGAAGCTGTGGATGGCATTTTCTGGGGTGTCTGAACAGCTACACTCTCTGGGAACCCTAGTGGCTTTTCCAGACACATGTGAGAATGTTCAGGTCAGCTCTGTTCCTTCTGACCAGAGGTGATGAGACCAAGGTTGTGGGTTCACTTCTACAAGAGACAGTTTGCTTCACTTTCTACAGCTCTATTTTCAATCTCTAAATGTGCTCCAGTGAATCTATGCTATGCTAAAAAATAAATAAATCTATTAACCCTACATCCCATTCTTGCTCCAATCATTTTTCAAATCCTTTATAGCCAAGGAGCAGCAATAATGTGTGTTGTGTTTACCATAATTACCATTTTTTTGCACACCTACTGTTTGTCAAACACACCATGTTTTACCTAATTTTACTTAATCACAACAACCCCATAAGATCAGTGTTAATACTCCTATTTCCAGGTTGAAAATAGAAGTTCAGAGAGGTCCAGAAGGTTGTTCAAGGCAGCACAGCTCAGAAATGGCGTAGTGGGGAGGAATTTCTCCACTTCTTCCTCCTCACTCTTTACCCCACAGCAGCCCAGCTTCCTCCTCCATGGAGCCACTGCAATGGCTCACAGAAGGTGCCAGTGACTTGCTAAATCCAATGGAAAGTTTTCCGTCCTCACCTTAGCCAACCTCTCTGCAGCATTTGCCATGAGCAAGTGTCTTCTCTCAGCTTCCTTTTGAGCTTTTCTCCATCTCCTCTGGATGCTCCTTCTGTCTCCTGAGTGACTTTTCCAGTCTCTGCCTCTCTTAATGTTGGTGTTGCTGGGAATCCTGTGCTAGGTCCTCGTCTCAGTGTCCCCACCCCGCGGATGGTCCGTGCATTCCCGCCTGCAGTGTGCCAACTCCCAAGTCTGTCTCTCCAGCTTGGACCTCTCTTTTCTGTCTCGGCTCTGTAGCTCCCCCTGCCCACTGGATCCCAACATCCTGGGTGCCCTGCAGGCACCTCAAGTTCAGTCCACCCCAAGGAGAACTTGGGACACAGCAGTCCCAAGGACAATCAGGATTAGTCTTATCAGGACTTCTGCCAGTGTGGACCTCAGTCACTGGGTCTCTAAACCCATCCACACAGCTCTGTTGGCTCTGTGGCCCATTCCCCTCGGCCATCCCCTCTATGATTCCCTTGTGCCCTCTGGAAAGCATGGCCCTCCTCTCTGAACGACCCCTCCACCTTCTTGCTCACACTGACCCTGATTGTGCCCCAAGGACATGGCTTCCACAGCAGCCTTCTCACATGGAGGCTGTCTTTTCTCCTTCAGAGCCTTGACTTGAGGTAGATGTCCTCCTTGCTCCTTATCGCCATTTCCTGACAATCATTTCTTCCTTCTTCCTAGACAGGCCTCCATCCTGTTTGACTTCATATCATCAGATTGTACGCCCTCTAGCTCTGTCAGGTGCAATTATATACTGACCGCTTTCGTCCTCTTCCTCAGGTGTCAGTCATCAAGGACTTTTCCACCCGGCTCGCTGTATCTCTCTCATGCCATGATTTTTGCTGCCTTCGGCATTCATGGGTCCAGGCACCCAACTTCCTGAACTCTCAGCTGCTTAACTGCCTCATCTCCAATGATATCTTCCTCCACTCCACCTCAGTCACCCTCTCCCATGGGCACATCCAAGACCTTCTTATTAGTCATTGCTGCAGTCCCAAAGCCATAACTTAAAGCAAGGTAAACTCTGACCACTGAGCTTCCCAACCTGTTTCCCATAGTGCCTTCCCTCGAGCAATTCTTTGACTCCCTGGGAATCTGACATTGAGGCCTGCTGCATTTTCACTCCCCATCACCCCTCTTCCTCTTACTTTCAAACTTAGGTTTCATCACTATTTACTCTTGAATACCATTTGTTTCTCTCTCCTTTTGTTGTACTTTCTTGGATGAACTCAAACGCTGTTGGTTAAAGCCAACTTTCCCCCCCTTCTCCCCCCTGCATCTAGGAGGCTGCATGTGACTGGAGAAATGCATTAGGTCTCCTTTAGAGTTATTACCACAGATCTCAAGTGGGTCCCCACTTGAGGGGACAACTGTTTTGTACTCCTCTTCTCAAATTTCCAGCATCTCCTTACTCTCAGCTTGTAATCTTGCTTCTTCTTTCACTGATAAAATAGAAGAAATAAGAAGAAAACTGCCTGGCCGGCCCAGTGGTGCAGCGGTTGTTTGCGCACTCTGCTTCAGCGGCCCAGGGTTCACAGGTTCAGATCCCAGGCGGACAGACCCACCACTTGTCAGCCATGCTGTGGCAGCGTCCCATATAAAGTAGAGGAAGATGGGCACGGATGTTAGCCCAGGGCCAATCTTCCTCAGCAAAAAAAGAGGAGGATTGGCGACGGATGTTAGCTCAGGGCTAATCTTCCTCACAAAAAAAAAAAAAGAAGAAGAAAACTGCCTCAATTTCCCACCAGAATATCCACCAACCTTCCTGCATTTGCGTCCAAATGCTCTGCCTTTCCTGCTATGACAAGGGATGCATGGCTCCTGCTCCTGTCTAGGGCCAACCACCTGCATACTGGCTTCCTCAAGAGCTTTTCTCCTATAGTTTCATTCTCTCTTTCCTGTAAGATCAAAATTCCCTTCTCTATCGACTCATTCCCGTCAGCATACAAACACGCTGCAATCTTAACAAGAGAACCTTCCTCGACCCCATATTCCTCTGTACCATCCTACTTCTTAGCTCTTCTTTGTAGCAAGCTCTTTGAAAGAACATGTATTCAGTGTCTCCACTACCTCACCTCCCGTTTTTTTGAGCCCACCGCAGATAGCTTTTGTCTTCACCACTTTACTGATTCATTCTTGTTGAGATCAATAGCCTCCATGTCGCCAAATCCAATAATCTGGTCTCAGTCTGTGTGTTCACCTCTCAGCAGCATTTGCATTATCAATCACTCCCTCCTTCTTGAAACCCTTTCTTCACTTCACCTCCAAGATACTAGGGTGGACTTCTCTCCTGAAATCTAGACACTGGCCACCTATCTGACAGCTCCATTTGTATGTGTAATTAGCATTTCAAACTTAACAGTATTGCTGATTTCTACCCAATCCTATCCCTGAAACTTGGCTCAGGCACTCATGAGTTGTGAGATATTGGGAAAAAGTACTTCATATTGTGCCTCAGTCTCTTATTTGTAAAGTAGGCATAATAATATTACCTAACTTATAATGTTGTAGTAAGGATTAAGTGAGGTAATGACATGAAAAGCATTGATCTTAATGCCTGGCATATGTAAGTGACAGCTCTTCCTCTGTCCCTGCCCCAGCCGGATACCTCCTTGTGGTGTTCTCCATTCAGTGAATGGCATCACCCAGCCACCCGAGTCAGAACCCGATTATCACCCTCCATTCCTTCCTACTCCCACATTGACATTAACCAGGAACTCTCAAGTCTAAATTTTTGTGTGTGTGTGAGGAAGACCAGCCCTGAGCTAACATCCATTGCCAATCCTCCTCTTTTTCCTGAGGAAGACTGGCCCTGGGCTAACATCCGTGCCCATCTTCCTCCACTTTATATGGGACGCCGCCACGGCATGGCTGACAGGCAGTGCGTCGGTGGGCGCCCAGGATCCGAACCCGCGAACCCCGGGCTGCCAAACCGCGAACTAAACTGCTGCGCCACCGGGTGGCCCTCAAGTCCACCTTTTAAATATTTCTCAAATCCCCCCCTCACACCCTCCCCCCCCCCCCCCGCCCCGTTTCCCATTCCTGCTGTCCCTTCTGCAGTTCAGCCCTCGCCTGGCTGTAGCTTCCTACTGGTTCTCCAGTCCTTTCTCCACCCTGCAGCCAGAGGGAAGACATCACTTTAAAATGCGTATCTGCTCAAGTCACTCTCCCTCAATTCCTCCCCACTGACCTCAGGAGAAGGTTGAAATTGCTCATTACGACCACCACACTAGGCACTTCAAGGCACTTGGTCTTGGCTTCCTTTTCCAGCTTCCCCTCCCCCCATGACCTACCCGATCCCCAGATCCAACATTCGGATTTTCTGAACCACTTGCCATCTCCAAAATTTGCCGTGAGTTCTTACCTCAGGGCTTCTGAACATGCATCTTCTTTTCCTGAGGATTCTGTACTTCCCACCCCCACCTTCTTTCTGTGTGTGTGTGTGTGTGTGTGTGTGTGTGTAAGACTAGCCCTGAGCTAACATCTGTTGCCAATCCTCTTTTTTGCTGAGGAAGACTGACCCTGGGCTAACATCCATGCCCATCTTCCTCTGCTTTATGTGAGACACCTGCCACAGCATGACTGACAAGCAGTGCATCAGTCCATGCCCGGGATCCCAATCTGTGAACCCTGGGGCCACCAAAGCGAAGTGAGCGAACCCAATCACTACGCAATGTGGCCAGCCTGCCCACCCCCACCCTCTTCACCTGGCTAACTCATACCTCATCTGTAAGAGGCTGGGGCTGATTTCCCCTGTTGTGGGTTTGCTGCCCCTCCCACCAGGGCTCACTCACATTCCTGTACTTTCCGTGTGATCTCCCATTTAAGTTACCTGTTTCCTCACCAGACTTTGAGCTCCTGGAGGGAGGAAACTCATGCTCAAAACTCCTGGAAGAATACCTTTTTAATCTTCTGAACTTCTTGGAATACGCTCCAGTTTCTTGATATCTTAGGTGTGCACCTGATTAGATGCAGCACGCACGTACTTAGGAGTGTGCCTGGGCATTTGTTTTTTTGATATTAGAAGTGACGCGGTGGGATGATAAGGTCTTTAGGATTCTTTTCTAGTTCTGAAATGCCAGGAAGGACTCTGGTGTATTGGGCTGAATGGGGTCAGGGTGTCATCAGCAGAATGAAACGGCTGGAGATGCTGGAGGATTCTGAGGCCATCCTGCCCGGTCACACAGCTGAGCAATAGACTGACTTTCTGCTTTTCCATCCACTTGTTTAGAAACCATGTGGACACTGTCTAAAAGGAAAGTTACGGAACTATTTTCTTTGGGGAATGACTTAACTGTTTTATATTCATTTTTTAACCCAGCTTCTTGGAATGATGATGTCAAGATCTAACAATTAAATGGTGCTACTCTCCAAAGGCCACTTGCTCCAGTTTATAATCCTGTTCTTGCCACGCCATAGCGAACGATCCTTCCTACAGTGACTTCCCCTCATTGTGTCAATGAGTCCTCCTGCTTAGAAACCCATGCCACTGCAGGCTCACTGATGCTTCGGAGGAGGCAAAGGTTAGGCGGCTGTCTGGCGTCTAGATGAACCTCATGACAGGGAAATAGACAGTCACAGGTTTTCAGAGACTTTAGTTTGTCGATTCTGGAGTGCCTCATGCTGGGTCTTGGTGCTAAGCAGTAGTGATATAAAGGTGAACAGGGTGCAGCCCCGAGCCTTAAGGAACTCCCCATCCAGAGGAGGAGACAGCAAGGACAACAGTGTGGGACGTGACATGATAGAGGGAAGGAAGCCCAGGTGTGGGACCACAGGAGAGAGACACCTAACCCAGCCTGAGGCTTCAGAGAAGGTTTCTGGAAGATTCTGGAGGAGGCGAATTTTAAGATGAGTCCTAAATAATGAGTAGTAATTAGTCTGGGGGAGAAAAGGGATGAAAAGCCATTAGGGACAGAGGAAAAGCATGTGTAAACTCCAGAGATATGAGAAAGGGGGGCACCAGAGGCCTGCGGTTCATGTGCATTTCTCTGAGGAACGGCAGTGAGTTGTGAAAAGGAAGGTTAGAGAGAGGAGGCGGAGGCCACAACATGAAGGCCTTGTGTGAGGGCCGGATTTCTCTGGTGCCTAAGAGCCTTCCCACTTCTGAAACCCTGGGACACTCTGGTGCTTGGCAATATTTGAGCCCAGTAGACTGGAGGGACCAAAGAAGCCGAAGGATTCTGAGACCGTCTCTACCTGTTCTAAAATGTCCAGGTGGCTGACTACACTTGTTCCTTTTGCTGTGTAGTTGTTTGAAAACCACGTAGACCCTATTTGCTCAGAAAGTTATTAAACAGCTATGCTGAAGAGATTTGCTTGAATTATGAAGGCAATGGGGAGCCATTGAAGATTCTTAAGCAAGGAAGGAACCTGGCTTTCACAGTCTTTTAGAAAGGTCAGTCTGCAGGAGCAGAGAGGAGGTGGATGCATCTGAGGGCAGGGGCAGGAGGCGAGAGGACCAGTGAAGGAGTTGTTTTCTTGGCGCCAGGACCGTCTGCAAAGAGTGGAAAAGCCATGAGGCCTTCATGTTCGGCAGGCATCACGTTCTGTGGGGTGGCAAGGGAGAGGCACGCCACAGGAGTCCCCAGAGAGGCCAGACTTCAGCCCTTCCTGCTTGGGCACTCTGCCTGCCCGGTCACCCTCTTCAGCCCCCTCACCATGGGCGCCTCACGCTTCCTCCTGACTGCCCCACCTTGGGCCCTTTAAACCAGCCCAACCCAACTTGCCCCAGACCCAAGCTCCTTACCGATTTGTCCCAAACCTGCCCTTCTCCTGCTTGCTCTGTTTGAGATGCTGGCACCACCATCCACTCAGCTTCCCAAGCTAGAAGCCTGGCCTGGATTTCTCCCTCCACACTCTCCCTCCAACTCACCTCTGGGTTCTGCCAGTTTTACCTCCTAAGTATTTCTGGATTCCACTGTTCTCCGTCCAGCCCCCTTAACCTCTGGCCTGGATTACTGACAAGGATTCCTATTAGTTGGCCTCCATAGGCCCCCTGTCTCTAGTGGGGGCTTGTCACCAATGCCAGTGGGACACTTCTAGAATGCAGATCCCTCTCCTGACTCCCCACTGCCTCAGGAGTGCATCCAAGCCACTTCGTGCCTCTTTTAAAGCTCCAGTCCCTGCCCAGCCTCACCCCTGCTCCACACGTGCGTGCGTAAAGCTACTGCAGCCCCGAGAGAGTTGTCTTTTCTCTCCAAACACTGCTCTTCTTATTTGCCTCCTCCCTACTTATGCCCCTGTGGTGTCCCCCTCTGAGATGTCCTCTGATCCTCCACCTTCCTCTTCACCTAGTTAGTTTCTTCCCCCCTTTTACCTCAAACCAAGACTCAAACCCTCTGGGAAGCCTTGCCCGTCCCCTGGCTGGACTGGGGATCTTCCTTCTCCATCAGCCTCCTTGCTTCCTCTCTCATGCATTTGCCACCTGCACTGTAATTGTCTCCTCTTCACTCCTCTCTGTGTGTGTTCCCACAGGACAGTGATTCTATTGGGTTTATTTCTGTGAGGCCCAGAGCCCAAGGCTTCACACAGACTTCATAGCCACTTAATACGTACCTGTTGAAGAAATGAAATGATGGGCAATGTGTCCTGAACGCTTCTTGCGCACCAGGCCTGTGCTTACTTGACTTCAGTGATCTCATCGTCCCTATCAGGGAGGTATCATTACTATTACTTCCCTTTATAGGTGAGGAAATGGAGATTTAGAAGTTTAAGTGTCAGAGCCAGAATTTAATCCCAAATATATATACTCTGGAGCTTGAGTTCATTATCACAAATGAAATCGCCCACCATGACAATGAAGAGGGCTGGGATCCCTGGGGGCCATCATCACGGCGGAGCAATTGCCCCCTGGAAATGAACCACGGGTGAGTAGACAGGTTCAGGGGCTTTGCCAGCTTGGCCTTCAATGGCCAGGTAACTGACTGTATTTTTAGTTCCCCCTCACTTATTCCCCAGCTACAAGCCTGCTTCCCTTCCCTTGAAGGGCCTCTGAGGTAACTTGCCCCAGACCCTGGGGGAATACTGGATGGTCCTCACCTGTGGAAACAAACCCTAAAGACGGACACACCCAGAGCCCCACCCTGCCTGAGGTCAGGGAGCATTTCCTGAAGGCTGGCTCATCTTCCTCTCCAGCTGGAGCCATCAGTCCATCGGGGGGAGGGGCGGTTCTTCTCTGTCTTTTATCCCGTGCACGGCTCAGCCTAGCTCAGGCCTGGGCCACAGCAAGGAACTTGATGACTACTTGCTGAATTCAGTTGAGAACCATCCTGCAAGCAATGACCTGTGATTTGCTGCCCAGCCTGCTGGGAATGTTCCAGCCATTCCCAGGAAGGGAGTTTTGTGAAGATGGCCACTGGCTCTGCCTCCTAGAATCCAGGTAGGGTAGACTCCCCCTGAGACCCGGAAGATTAACCTCAAGAACCAATCATCATAATACCTTATTGTTCCTATAGAAGCCGTTTTCATATGTGGTACTCTGTTAGGAAGAAGGATTGAGTCATGTATTTCCACATCAGTGAAGCAACTCTGGTTTATAAGTCTTGAGTATCCTGGAAAAAAATAGTTTATATGTGTGCGTGGTGAGTATTTCAAGGCTAAAGGGATTAACTTCTCTGAGAGCTTAAAATTCTTTGGAGGTTTTGTGTATATAAGTCAAAGTCTGCCATATCTGAGATGTGATTCTCTCTTCAATACCTAATCAATGGTCATCTTACTACGCTCTATAATCGACATTTGAAATTCAGTCTCCTTAATTTTAAATTTCTTTCTAAATGCAAACCCTTCCTGTAAGAGGAATGATTCTGGTATGTGTCATATTTAGCTTCCTTTGGAGTGAGCTGCGTTAGCCATAAGCTCTTTGTTAGGAGCAGGAAGAGTCCAGTTGCCCACATTGCCAATTTGTGCACTTCCATTTCTTTCCAAGCTGCCAAATGGCCTGGACACAAGGCCAGGCAGGGCTCCACAGTCAGGAGGGTGGAGAGCCTAGAGCTTGGCAAAGAACTTGGTGAAGAGTCCTCTGCCAGGCCAGGCCAGGCGGCACTTGGCAAATGGAGGCATCCGGTGGCCTGCAAAGCACATCACTGTCCGAGGACAGAGGCACAGAGTGGATTCCAAACTGCCTCCCACCAAGGGCTTGGCTGGAAACGGCCAAATGAGATACTCTCTCAAACATGGCCAGCATCTAACCAGTTTAATTTGGAGATCTCTGTCCAGGCCACAGGAGCACAGGTTGTCCACAATTCCCATATCTTTTTTTAAGTTATCAGTTTTTACAGGATATGTGCCCTGTTCTATGAGAGCTATCGGACCATGTTCCACTGGTCAGAACTACCAATTCATCCCTTTTCAGGAGTCCATCTTCATTTCCCTCAATGGCAGTCCAATTTTATTTTTATTAGAAGTGACAATTCTGTGCCTTTCAACAGTGAGATCTGGAGTCTTCTCACCAGCTGGGGCCACCTCCACGCTACCAGGAGTTAACGTGATCCAGGGGGAGGGTTGGCATGGATGGAGTCAAGTTGTCTCCTGAGCTCTCTCAGCACCCACTCCATTCTATCCCACGCTCATCTCAACGCTGCCGGGAGGGGCTTCCACCTTCCCCCACCAATCCCACCTTGCCTGTGCAAATACCCCAGGTGGAAATAAACCCAGGCTTTCAGCAGAACTGCAATGACAAGTCTCAAAGTAATGTGGCACTTTGGATATTTCCAGACGTATAAGACCATCCATTTTCCTAAATCCCACTTTGTAGTTGGATGAGATGTAGCTGGAGAGGCAGCGCTTGCAGGGGTAATCCGGGACTGGAATCTCGATGCCTCGCTGTTAATTCTTGGACTGCAAACTTGACGGGCAGGAAGAGATCTAGGATCTGAAGACAGGCAGCCACATCTGATATGCCTAGGTTTCTGCCGTGACAGCAGCTACACCCCTACCAATGGCGTGTGGCTGTTCTCCTTGGTATTTTAAGAAGCTGTCTGTCTTGGGCTCTAGTTAATCATTATTTCCCCACAATTTAATTAAAACTGGCAGGCAAAGATGATCTCCTTTTTCATAGCCTTGATTACATGTTGAGCCAGATTCTGGGACATGAGCCCCTGGAGTCTGGAATCTTGGAGTCTGGAAGTGAAGTCTTCTTCTGAGCCAGCCTCGGCTACAAAAGGCCCTGGCCCCCGGTTCCCTATCTGAGTTGGTCATTTGTTGTTGCCTCTCAAACCACATTTGGGGCCTCAGCTTGCTCTCTGTCCTTTTGCCCTCTGTCCTTTGGGGAGTCCTGTCTATGCTAGAAGTCTCTCTTTCATCAACTGGTGACAGCAACACAGAACACAGCTGTGAAAACACAACGATGGGATCGCTGGACTTGGGAAATCTCTCCCTCGGAAAGTGACGAGGCAGAGACTAAATCAGGAACATGCCCACCCTTGCTCTCCGACCCCAGAGCGACAAATGAGCCTCGGAGAGAGATTGGCTTTTTAGACAGTTCTCGCCCTGTGTCTGCACACCTGTGTCCTGTGGAGCCACCGACAGTTGTCTCAAATACCCTTTGAGATATATTTGGAAAAGAGATTTTCACAGGCCCCATCTGTCCTGCCTTGTGATCACCCACTGTGCCACTTACTCCAACGTCCTCCTGCTTCCTGGGGACATGCGGTCTCCTAGTGAGAAACAGAGAGTCCCTCTGCCACTCTGCACTGGCCCAAAGTCAGCTGCCCAGGGAAAGCAGAACCTGCTGACTCCCTTAATAAAGCCTCAGTGGGGCCTGTCACGTGGTCAGTGGGCAGGGAGGGGAGGCTGGGCTTCGTAGCCCTGCTTCCTGTCCTCTCAGTTCACCTTCTTCTTGGAGACTCCTGGCAGGTCACCGCTGCCATCCCCACAGTGGCCTCAGGCAGTGCTAATCCCCTTCTAAATTCTAATGACTTGCAGCTCCTCGCTTATTTCCCTGTGGGCAGCAGCTGGCAACAGGCAGGAATATTTAACCAAGGTTCTACTACAAGCTCCTAGATAACACTGTGGAAATACACACACACAGTAACTGGCAGCTCAGTCCATCTGGAGCTCCTACGGAGGCCTCCTGGACCACATCCCTTAGCCAGGGGCCATCTCTGCCTACCACTCTGGCCAGCACATTCAAATCCCTCAACCCTAGGTGCTTCCAGGAATGCTGCCCCTCTTCAGTCCAAGTCCTTCATCCAGGATACAGTGTTTTGTCAGATGACCATCTGCTTTCACAGGTGATGCCCTGCATTCCCCTTCTCAGGTTTCCTGGCCCCAACTCTCATTATCAAAATGCAGCATGTTTCCCAGCCTCTCCAGTGTACACAGAGAGATGGGAGAGGGGATGAAGGGTGGGTGAAAGCAGCACGTTTCTTTCTAGAAGTAGTAAGCAGCCAGCAGTAGAGGTAAGTAGAAGAGGTAAGATTTGGGATACCAGCAAATCTCTCCTCCCTTTCCTCCTCATTGGCCAAACTGTCTCATACCAACCTTCTTTGGTGAGTGCCTGGCTAAAGGATTGAAGACCCTTGTTAAAAACAATTAATTTTCACAAGAGATGTAGCATATTTAATCATTAACAATCTTTAATGCCCTACACTCTTCTGCCGTTGTCTCTTCTCTTGCCTGCCTCCCTTCATGACTTGAGACCCTCGTGGGGAAGATGTGCGGGTCTTTTTTATTATTTTATGCGCATTGTCTAAAATATAGTGCTGCCTGCAGGAGCTCTCAGCAAACACCTCATGGTGGAGTTGTGACCAGCAGGGGCTGTTTTGTGATTGTCCTGTCTGCAGCCTGTGGCCTAGAAAGGAAACAAGGTTGGATTACAGGATATTTAACAATTAAACTTTAATAACTTATATTGTGGATACCATAGCATCTAATAGAAATAAAAATTTCTTGAGTGCCAGCTGTGTACCAGGCCTGTGCCAGATGCTGAGGATAAAGATGAAAATACTTGTCTCCTGTCCTCAGGGGGCTCATAGCTCCAAAGTAAGCCATGCTGGCTCTTGTCATAATCATTTCTGTGCTTTGCTTTATGGTTTTACCATATAGGAATCCATTCATGAGAAATATAATTTCCTTTTGCCTAGGTTTGACATTTTCTATGAGTTGAATGATACCACATATAGTCAGTCTTTGTGTCTGGCTTCGCCTCTCGACATTATGTTTTAGGATTTATCCATGTTTTTTGAGTGTGTGGCAGTAGTCTGTCCATTTTCATTGCTTTATTGTGTTCCATTGACTGAAGAGGTCACAATTTATATATCCCTCCTACTGTGGATTGACATCTGGGCTTTTTCCAATGGGGACTATCACAAATGTGTGGCAATAAACACTCTTGGACATGTCTCCTGGCCCATGTGTGCAAGGGTTTCTCTAGAGTATGTATCTAGAAGTAGTACTCTTGGGTCCCTGGATGTGTATCTTAAGTTTTACTACATAACAGTTTGTCAAAGAGTTGTAGCACTTTCCACCCCACCAATGGGATAAGAGAGTTCCCATTGTGCCACGTTGTCACCAATGTTTGATAAGAGCAGACTTTCAATTTCGGACAATCTGGTGGTTATAATTCTCGTTATAAATCAGTAAGAGTCTACGTATGTTCGGGATACTAGGCCTTAGTCAGTTAGATGTATCACAAATATCTTGTCCCAGTTGCAACTCCTATTTTCACTCTCTTTATGGTACTAAATGAATACATATTTTTAATTTAACATAATCATATTTATTAATCTTTTCCTTTATGGTTAGTATTTCCTTATGTATTGTCTTAAAAAAACTTCTCGACCCCAAGGTCATGAAGATATTCTCCTATATTATCTTCTAAAACCTTTATAGTTTTGCCTCTCATGTAGATTTTTAATGCATTTGGAATTGGTGTGAGGTAGGGATCAAATTTCATTGGTTTTTCCTTATGTATATCCAATTGTCCCAGCACAACTTATTGAAAAGGCATTACGTCCTCATTAGTATCCAGTATGTCTTTATCCATAAATGCGTGGGTATGTTTCTTTATACTTTATTCTAGGTCACTGGGCTATTTGTTTGTCTCTGAGCAAGTAGCATTCTATCTTAATTAGTATGGCATTATAATAATTATCGATACAAGGTAAGGCAAAATCTACCACCTTGTTCCACAAGGTGTCTTTGTTTTTATTATCCATTTATACTTATGGATATATTTTAGATCATTTTATAAAGTTTATAAAGTTCCACAAAACAAACAGATAAGTAACCCTTTTGGAATTCTTATGGGGATCGCATTCAATTGGTATGACTTTTTTTTGGAGAGAAATGACATCTTTAATATTAAAAATACTTTCAATCTCATAACTTGATATCTCCAATCATTTATTTAGGTCTGTTGAATGTCTCTTGATAATGTTTTACAATATTCTATGTGGAGGTTTTTTATAATTATTCCTAGTTATTTTTTGATGTTTGTATTTTTAAATTTTTAATTATTATGACTGGTTTATAGGAAGGCAAACGATTTTTGCATATTATTTTTGCATCCAATAAACTTGCTAAAGGCTCTTATTGATTCCAATTATTTTCCTAAAGATTTTTTTATTTTCCACATTCAGTCATATAATCTGCAAAAAATAATTGTTTCCTCTTTTCCTCCAATCTTTATACCTTCTTCTTTTTTTCTTTCCTTTTTTTTAAATCATGCTAAGTCCTTCAGTGCAAAACTGAACAAAAGAGGTAAGAGTAGCATCTTTGCCTTATTATCAGTCACAGAAGGGAAAGTTTTCAAAATATCACAATTAAATATGACATTTAACACAAGATTAATATATATATTAACATATAATATAGATTTGCATATAATTCACATATAGATAGGTATACAGATATACGTAATTCATTTTGCAAGGATATGGAAGCTCCATCTACTCAGTTTTCTGAGACTTTTAAAAAATCATGAATATATATTAAATTTTAAAAACACATTTCTGCATCTTTTAAATTAGCATTCCGTTTATTTCTTTAAATATGTTAATGTGGTGAATTACATTACTCTATTTTCTACAATTAAATGAACCTTGCATTTCTGAAATAAACCCCAATTTTTAATACTCTAAGTCAGCTTGATAACTTTCTTTTTCTGGGGAAGGAGAATATTTGCATCTAATTTCATGAGTGAGTTTTTCTTGTAATTCTCTTTTTTCTGTACTGTCCTTGTCAGATTTGGTTATCAAGATTATGTAAACTCACAAAATGAATTTGGAGCCATTCTTGCTTTTTTATAATTTAGAAAATTTTATGTAAGATTGGAATTATTGGTTCCTTAAAAGTTTATTGAAATGTTAGCTTTGTACTTTTTGTGTGTGTGTGAGGAAGACTAGCCCTGAACTAACATCCATTGCCAATCCTCCTCTTGTTTTGCTGAGGAAGGTTGGCCCTGGGCTAACATCTGTCCCCATCTTCCTCTACTTTATATGGGATGCTGCCACAGTGTGACTTGACAAGCAGTGCATTGGTCTGCGCCCTGGATCTGAACCTGACAACCCCGGGCCGCTGAAGCAGAGTGTGAACTTAACCATTATGCCACCGGGCTGACCCATAGCTTTGTATTTTTTGTGAGAAAAGATTTAAATTACTGGATCATTTCCTACATTGTTTGAGTCAATATTCTTAATTGTGTTTTTATTATATTTGGATTGTATGTAATGTATTGTTACTTTATATTTAAATTATTTTGAAACTTTTCAAACCTTCTGGAAGTTTCAAGAATACTTCAATGAAAATTCATATACTCTTCACTTAGATTCACTGATTGTTAACATTTGTGCTAACATTTGTGTAATATTTGTCACATTTGTGCTCTCCTGCTTCCTTAAACTCTTTCTCTCTCTCACACACACACATAACTATATATATGCATACATTTTTTTCTGTGCCACTTAAAAGTTAGCTGTAGACATAATATTTTACCCTTAAATATTTCACTATGTAGTGTTTCTCAACCACCACTCACAGGTAATTTGACCTGATATTACTCTATCATTTAATATTCAGTCTATTTTCTTATTTCCCCTAATGTTCCAATAGTATCATTTATAGGTTTAAAAATTTTTTTTGTTGACCTAGGTGCCAACACATATTACACTTTCCATTTCTCCTTAGTTTCCTTGACACTAGAATAATTCCCAAGCCTATTAAAAACGTCTTTCATAACATTGACATTTGAATACAATTTTCAGTTTTTTAGAAATTTATTTATTTCATCAAAGTTTTAAATTTTATCAGCATGAATTATTTATAATATCCTCCTATTATCTTTTTAATGTCTGTGGCATATGTAGTTTTGTCCTCCTTTTTATTCTTAATATTGTCTGTGTGTGTTTTTTCTCTTTTTTTTCCTGGATTACTCATTTCAGAGTTTTGCCTATTTCAATAATATTTTCAAAGCACCAACTTTGCCTTTATTGTTCCTATTTGCATTGTTTGCTTTCTATTTCACTATTTTCTCCTTTTATCTTTATTCTTCCTTTTGTTTTGCTTATTTCAGGAGTTATTTTAATGTTCTTTTATTGACTTCTTATGTTGAATACTTAGCTATTTAAATGTGAATAATTTTTATTTTCTTATGCAAGCATTAAGGATATAACTTTCCTCTAAGTACTGCTTTAGTTATACCTAAAAGGTTTGATATTTAATATTTTGCTCAGTTTTGTAATTCTAGCATGCTTTCTTCTTTGATTTATGAGTGTTTTAGTTGTGTCTTTAAGCTTCCAAGCAAAAAGTTAAAGTTATTTGTCTTCCTGATTTTTGTTTTTGGTTTGTAACTTAATTGCATTGTAGACAGAGAACATGCTATATATCTGATCTTTTGAGTAGAGTTGAGACTGGCTATATAGACTAATATAAATGGTTTCTGTGTGTTCAAAAAGAATATATATTCTCCAACTGTTAGATGTGATGTGCTCTAATATCCTTTTTATTCATCTTAATAATTTAGCTATTTGAAGCTTCTATATCTTTACTTATTTCTTGTCTACTTACTGTCAGTTACTAAAAGAAATTTGTTAAAGTTCTCAATTGTGAATGGTAAATATTTCTACTTTTCCTTTAGTTCTTTCAACATTTTGCTTTATGTGTTTTGAGGCTCTGTTATTAAGAAACTAGATGTTTAGAATTGTTTTATCTTCCTTGTGAATTGAACATTTGGTCCTGATGTAGTGAACCTTTTTATCTTAAAGTCTATTTTGGTGGATGTTAATATAACTACTCATTTTCTTTTGGTTACTATTTGCTTCATATGTCTTTATACATCCTTTGAATTTCATCTTACTGAGTCCTTATATTTTAGACAATATGTTTACTTACATCTCTTGAAATCAAAATACAGTAGGATTTATTTTCCAATCAGACAATCTTGGTCTTTTAACTGAAGAGTCATTCAATTTACATTTTAAAAAATTTGTGTTTATCTCTATATGCTAATTATGTACTTTCTATTTATCCCACTACTTCTGTTTCTCTTCTCCCCTACTCTTTTCTTGTCTTCTTTGGATTGATTGAGTTTTGTTGTTTGATTGAGTAGTGTTGTTTTTCTTCAATTTTATTTTTTTCAGTATACTTGTTTGGGAATTATATCTTCTATGTTACTCTTTCAGCAGTTGCACTGCTATTTCAGCATGCACACTTAACAAATTATGACAATTCTAGTGACCTCTCTACCTGGCCTTCATCCCCCACAGCTGGGCTGGAACCACACTGTTGCAACCCGCATAGAGAAGTAGTACCCCAGACTCCTATAGAGAGTGGCTTTTCCAGCTGCTGTTTCCAGCAGCAGCCAGCAGCTTCCTTCAGTACCTCCCCAACTCTGAGACGTGATGTCCACCTGATTGTGGCCTCTATTGGCACCCCAGAGGGCAGATTCTAGCAGGTCCTACCAGTGCTGCACCTTGGTGACTTCTCTGCTATCCAGTGACCCAAACTTTGCCCTTTCCAGCCATGTTTTTGGATCATCCTGGGGAAAGTGGGGAGGACTCTTCCTTGGGCTCTCTAACCTACCCAAGGGATAGTGGCTGTTTCTTTTATCTGCCACTCCTGTAGTCTTTATAATTCTCTTTCACCGTTACTAGCCAATTTCATGTTACTCCAGTCCCTGTCAATAATTCTCTATCTTAAATTTTTTGTGTTGAAGTCACTGTGAGGTTTCTGTCTCCTGACAGGACTCTGACTAATGTATTCTCTACAACATAAATGCTATTATTGTTCAATATTTAAATTCTGTCCTATTTCCTTCAAAATTGACATTGCTCTCTTTTATACTATGAATCTTTGCTTATACGTAAACAGATACTTATCAGCACCTTTGCTCCCCATTTGTACTAGTTTCCTATTGCTTCTGTAACAAATTGCCACAAACTTAGTGGCTTAAATGACACAAATTTATTATCTTACAGTTCTGTGGTCCAGAAGTCCAAAATGGGTCTCATTGGAGCCCAGATTAAGGTGTTGGCAGAGCCGCCTTCCTTTCTGGAAGCTCTAGGGAGAATCAATTTCCTTGCTTTTTCCAGCTTCTAAAAGACACTCTGTGGCTCGTGACTCTTGTCTTCAAAGTCAACATGTTGGGCCAAGTCTTTCTTATGCTGCCATCCCACTGACCTCCTGTTCTGCCTTCCTATTCCACATTTAAGGACCATTGTGATGACATTGGGCCTGCTCAGATAATCCTGGGTAATCTCCCTATTTTAAGGTCAGCTGAATGACAACCTTAATTCCATCTGCTACCTTAGTTCTCCTTTGCCACGTGAGGTAATACATTCACAGATTCCAAGGATTAGGATGTGGACATCTTTGGGGGCATTATTCTGCCTACCATATCATTTCTTCTTGCAACTTCAGAGTTTCCATCTGGGATTATTTTCCTATTCCTTTATAGTTTCTGTTAATGAGAGTAATTTTGGTGATAAGCTTTTTTGTTATTTTTGCCTGAAAATGGCTTTTCATTTTTAAAAGATAATTTTGCTCTGCATAGAGCTATAGCTTGATGGTTTTTTTCATTCAGCGTTTTGTGTTCTGGCTCCCACTGTTGCTACAGAAAAGTCAGCATCAATTTGCTCTTTGTTTGTAGGTGATGTCTCCGGTTGCTTGAAGATGTCTTTGTCTATAGTGTTCTCAGCCTCCACTTTGATGTATTTTTGTGTGGATTTTTAAAAGATATTTATCTATTTTTGAATTTATTAGAATTTCTGTACTGGAGACTTGGTGACTCTCAACAATTCTGGAAGATTCTTTGATATTATCTATGTTTATATTGTCCCTTCCTTTTTTCTCCCTTGTCTTGTCAATTATATTGGATTCTCCCTTTATCTTTCCTATATTTTAACCCTTCTTTTATATTTTTTAATCTCACAGTCTCTCTAGCCTGAATTTTGAGTAATTTTTTGGATCTATTTTGTGGTTTGAAATTTCTCTCTTCAGTTACCTATATTTGTTGATTAATTTGCCCATTTCATTTTTTATTTCTAAAGATGTATTCAGTCTCTTCTATTTTGCTGATATTTTCAAGCTTCTCTTTTATTTCTTTAGCAATATTAAACATACTTAGATTTTTATAAATTCCAATATCTGATGTTCTGAGTGTCTGTTTCTGCTCTCTGTTGTTTCTGCTGGTTTGTAATCATACATGTGTATGCAGTTGTAGAACTTGTGCTGTTTGCTTTACTCCAGACGTTACCTGTGGTAATTCTTTGAGGCCTACGTTAAGTTTTACTCCTTAGTGTGTACATTTGTTTCTGCCACCTAGAAGAGCTACCACCTTGGAATTTTAAGGTCAATTTTCTGCTTGAATTTTTTTGGAATGGACAGATGACATATCTTTTCATCTCTGCAGGACTAAGTTCAGACAGACAACTGTCCTTTTCTCTGTGGTGAGGTTTATTCCCCATTCTCCCCAGTAGCAAAGGTGTAACCTCTTAGGCTGAACAGCACATGCCAGGCAGACATTAAAGGTGAAACTCAAGGAATACAGGACTGGCAAAATCACTCGGGCCAAAGCCAGCTTTATTGCTCACATATTTCCCAGAGTTTCTGGTTTCACCTCATTTTGGATTTTGCAGAATTCTTATGTTTGCATCATCTCAGCAATGTATTTAAAACTTTTCTATTTTGTCCATTATTTTTATATTTTTTTTGTGGGGAAGACCAGCCCTGAGCTAACATCTGTTGCCAATCCTCCCCTTTTTGCTGAGGAAGACTGGCCCTGGGCTAACATCCGTGCCCATCTTTCTCCACATTATATGGGATGCCACCATGGCATGGCTGACAGGCAGTGGGTCGGCAGGCGCCCGGGATCCGAACCTGCGAACCCCGGGCTACCAAGTGCGGACTAAACCGCTGTGCCACCGGGCGGCCCCTTGTCCATTATTTTAATATCTAATCTATTATACTGTTGAAAAGGGACACTTCCAACTTTTATTTTATGCTTATCATCATGTATTTTGGTTTTCTCATTTGATATGAATTCTACTTAATTTAATTTAACTGCTATGTAATATTGTATTGAATAAATATATTGTAATTGATGACCTCATCTTCTGTTGAAGGATAATTACATTTTTCTATTTTCATAATTATGAAAAATGCTGCAATGAACATTTACATATATATTTTTGTGTGCATGTGTATATTTTAAAATATATAACTAATAGTTATGGCAAGGTGTTATGGGTGGGATTGTGTTCCCCCAGAAAAGTCCTCCTAATGCTAGTACTCAGAATGACCTTATTTGGAAATAGAGTCCTTGCAGATACAATTAGTTTAGTTAAGATGAGGTCATACTTGAGTAGAATGGGCTTCTAATCCACAAGACTGGGTCCTTATGAGAAGATGACTCTGTGAAGACACAGACATAGGGAGACAGCCATGTGATGATAAAGGCAGGGGCAGACTTCAGAGTGATGCTGTCCCAGCCAAGAACACTCAGGGTTCCAGAAACTGGAAGAGGCAAGAAAGGATCTTCCCCCTGAGGCTTCAGAGGAAGCTTCTGGACTTCTGGCCTCCAGAAATACGAGCAAATAAATTTCTGCTGTTTTAAACCAGCCAGTTTGTGGTACTTTATTACAGCAGCCCTGGGAAACTATACTAGACTGTAGAGTATATGTACATATTAAGTTTTAGTAGATTCTACGGAATGCTTTCTAAAGTAGTTGTGCCAATTATATTTCCACTATCGGTGTATGGCTGTTCCCATTGCTCTTCATTCTCACCAATGTATGGTATTGTTAGACTTTTAAAACTTTTCGAATTTAGTAAGTTTGAAATGGTATCTGTTTCAGTCCATTGGGGCTGCTATAACAAAACACCACAAACTGGGTGGCTTACAAACAAGAGAAATTGATTTCACCCAGTTCTGGAGGCTGATCTGAGATCAGGGTACCGGCATGGTTGGGTGAGGGCCTTCTGGGTTGACATCTTCTCATTGTATTTTCACCCGGCGGAAGGGGCTGGGATGCTCTGTGGTGTCTCTTTCATAAGGGCACTAATCCCAGGCCTCATGACCTATCACCTCCCAAAGGCCCCACCTCCTAATACCGTCACCTTGGGGAATAGGTTTCAACATACGAATTTTGGGGGCAACACAAACATTCAGACCACAGCAGTATCTTTTTATTGCTTTTAATTTCTATCTCCCTGATGACCTGTGTTATTGAGCATCTTTTTGTGTGTTTATTCGCCTTTCAGATTTATTTTTCTATGAATTGCCAGTTTATAAATTTCCCCTAGTTTCTTAATTGCTTAGTTGATTCTTATTGATTTGTAGGACTTCTTCATATATTCTGGTACCACTCCTTTGCTAGTTAAAATGGTTGCAAATATCAATTTTCACCTCATGGTTTCACATTTCATTTTATTTGTGGTCTATTTTAATGAACAAAAGTTAATTTCAATGTACTGAATATATAAATACTTTTCTTCATGATTTGTGCTTTTTGTTTTGTGTTTAAGAAATTCTTCCCTACTTTTAACTCATAAAAATATTCTCCCAAATTTCTTCTAAAATTTATAATTTTTCAGATAAGGCTTTGTTTCATCTGGAATTCTTTTGTTACTATTGATGGAGAAGTCCATCCTTTCCCCCACTGACTTCTAAGCATATATTAAGTTTTTATGCATGTGTTAATCTATATTTGGGCTCTCTATTCTGTTCCATTTCTCTGTCTGTCTGTTGCTTCAGCAATACCACACAATCCTATGTTCTGTTGTTGTCCTTTTTCTAACTTTTTGTGTTGAATGCTCAAATGAAAAATCTTCAGGCTTCTTTCTTGTCCAAGATAAGCATTAAAGACTACTATTTCTAAATATCACATAGCTTCATTCTATGAGTGTTAATATGTAGTATTTTCACTATTGTTCAGTTCTAAATGTTTTTTAATTTTCTCTTTGATCCATTAACCATTTAGAAGTTTTTCCTCTCAATTTCCTAATATGTGAGCATTTTAAAACATTTTTTGTTATTAATTGTATTTTAGTATAATGGTGATAAAAAATATTATCTACATGAGATAGATTACTTGATATTTGTTGATACTTGCTTTGTAGATATCCAGTTTGTGCTTGAAAATTAAATTGTATTCTTTAATTGCTCATCGCTGGGTTTATATCTGTCCGTTAGAGCAGAATTGCTCATTGTGTTGTTCAGTTTTTCTCTATTCTTACTAAATTTTACAGGTTTGACCTACAAATTACAAAATGAAGTACATTAGCATCTTTTATTATGATTGTGAATTCATGAATCTTCTTGTAATTCTGAAATTTTTGCTTTATACATTTTGAGATTCTGTTATCAAGTACATGGAAGATTAGAACTATTATATCTTCCTGGCGAATTTAACATTTTATCTTTATGTAACGACCTTTATTACTTTCAGTAATACTTTTTCATACACACATATAAAAATAAATACATACATTGTAATTTTCAACTTTTCTGGGTACTTCTGTTTTAGGTGTTTCACCTGGAGATAGTTTACGGCAGCATTTCAAAACATCTAATTTTGAATCTCTATTGTTAATAGGTAAGTTCAGTCCTATCATATTTAGTAATGGTATATTTGGATTTATCATATCAATTAGTTTTGTTCTAATAAATCTGCCTTTTCTATGTGTATTTTTTTTATTCCTTTACTGTGACTTATTGTATTGATCAAGTTTTCTTCCATCCCCCTTTCCTCCTTTATGATGTGGAAGTTATTTGTTCTGTATATAATCTTTAACTGCTTACCTTTAAAATTTTATCAAGAACACTTGGTGAGCCAAGTCTAAAAGTGATCCACATCTCTGCTTTCCTGTAGAGCAATTCATGGAGCCTAGAGTAGTTGAATTCTGAGCTCTGTTCTAGTTTCCATGTTATTTTTGCACAGTGTTTTGTTGCTATTTTGTTTTTATGCCACTCAAATGATTCACTATTTTAACTATTATTTTTATTTTATTGTTTAACTCTTGTTTAGCTCTATCCACATTTTTTATTGTTCACTATTTCTCCTTTCATTTTGGAGTTTCCTTTCTTGAGGGCCTGTTGGTGAACTAGCACTGGGGGTGTGAAAGTGTCTTCATTTCACGTTCACTCCTGAATAACAACTCAGCTACGTAAAGAATTTATTAATTACAGACTTGTTTCAAACACTTTGGAGATACAGGCATCTGGTCAGTTTCTATGAAGAAGCCCTAATCTCTGTTTGTTAAGTGCAAAATGTCACTTTCATGTGTATGAATTGTATTATATAACTCCTCAAAATCCTGAAGCATTGTTTGCACAGTTCCTCTTTGAAAAACCCTTTCTCCCTCTCTCTCTCTCTCTTCTAGGTAGCTGCAGTATTAAATCAACCTTTAGACCAATTTTAGGGAAATGTATTTAGTTTGGATTTTAGTAGTCTGATTTAAGAGTATTCATCCCCAAACTCTAAATCCAAAAAATAGCTTGATATTTTTTACAATAAAGTCAGTTTCCAATATTCAGTTTCTCATGGACTAAAGCAAGAATGGTTCCACACTTTGCCATTTAGGCAAGGCTCAGTTTTTTAATGTCCTTCAATTCTTCCACTGGCAAATACATACCATTTATCATGTACCATCCATTCAATACCACTTTTTGACATTCCCAGATGTTGTAGAACATTGTGTGAAGGTGATATAATGTATCCTGTCCCCTTTGGACACATGATTCGCTACACATAACCATGCCAACCTGGAAAAAATTTCTTAAATAATAAGAAATTGAAAGACATAAAACTTTAAAATTACTCAGGTGAAATGATATCCGTGGAGCCGTCTAGCAGTCAGCTTGTCACCCTGAGACTGGAAGGCTGTGAAAGAGGGAGAGCAGGCCTGGGTTGCCTCTGTCTTTGAACTGGGAAAGCAAATGAATATTTATCCCGTCTCCTCCTTCACAGGGACCTCTCCATTGGGGTGTTCTGTGTGGAAGGAATTTTTTTTTAATTTTCATAATCTTTATTTTATTTTTAAATTTATTTTTTATTGCAGTAACATTGGTTTCTAACATTGTATAAATTTCAGGAGAACATCATTATACTTCTATTTCTGCATAGATAACATCGTGTTCACCACCCAAATACTAATTACAATCCATCACCAGACACATGTGCCTAATCATCCCTTTTGCCCTCCTCCCTCCCCACTTCCCCTCTGGTAACCACCAATCCAATCTCTGTCTCCATGTGTTTGTTTGTTGTTATTTTTGTCTTCTACTTCATACAGTTTTTTTGTCTTCTACATCATACAGTTTTTGACCTTCTCCCTCTGACTTATTTCGCTTAGCACAATACCCTTAATGTCCATCCATGTTGTCACAAATGGCTGGATTTCATCGTTTCTCATGGCTGAGTAGTATTCCATTGTGTATATATACCACATCTTCTTTATCCATTCATCCCTTGATGGGCACTTAGGTTGCTTCCAATAGCATTGGCTATTGTGAACAATGCTGCAATGAACACAT
Source organism: Tapirus indicus (assembly GCA_031878705.1). NCBI lineage: Eukaryota > Metazoa > Chordata > Mammalia > Perissodactyla > Tapiridae > Tapirus > Tapirus indicus. Next base: position 13,080,323 of record CM062920.1, on the reverse strand, counting down.
GGGTGCATGTATCTTTATGTATTGGTGTTTTCATGTTCTTTGGATAAATACCCAGCAGTGGAATAGCTGGATCGTATGGCAGTTCTATTCTTAATTTTCTGAGGAATCTCCATACTGTTTTCCATAGTGGCTGCATCAGTTTGCACTCCCACCAGCAGTGTATGAGAATTCCCTTCTTACCACATCCTCTCCAACACTTGTTGTTTCCTGTCTTGTTAATTATGGCCATTCTGATGGGCGTGAGGTGATATCTTATTGTAGTTTTGATTTGCATTAGAAGGAATTTCTTGACTCCTGGTCCAGTCAGCTCCAGGCATTTTAAGCAATGGTGTTTGTACACTTGTTAACATTCAATATGAAACTGGACATGGTGTAGGAAAGCACTCTTGCCAGGACTCAAGAGAACTAGAATCTAGCCCAGGCTGTGTAACCTTAAGCCAGTGATATAAACAATCTTTACTTCCATTTCCTCATGTTCAAAATGAGCACAATACCTACACTACCCACCCCTCAAGATACTCTCTTACTCTCTACCACCATCCCCTCCATTAAAAATTTTCTGAATTTTCCAGCAAGATGCTCCAGCTACTTGAAAATATAAGTTCTATATTTTTATAAGAAGAATGTGCTTTTAAGTGGTTTTGCAATACAATGTTTGGTGAAATAGTCAAAAAAGAGTGATGCAGAAAAAAATGCCCTGTTCACAGAAGGTAAACCATTCAATCATACAATAACTGTCTAGCACCCATGTGCCAGGCACATAAGTCTCTCCTATCCTAAAGTCTCTATTCTATTGGAAGAGACAAAAAAGTAAATTCTTATGAAAATATCAGCAAGGAGTGATTGCAGAGAATTAAAAGAGAGCAATATTAGAGAGAGAAACTGGGTGGCCTCTCTGGAGAGGTGACATTTAAGATGAGACCTGAATGTCATGTGATGGTCTAAGAGAAGTACCATCTCAGGAACTGGTTCAGCCCTAAGGCAGAGAAGAGCTTGGTATGTTCAAAGGACCAAAGGCCAGTGGACAAGGTGGGGAGTGGTCTGAGAAGCAAGCAGGAGCAAATCAAGTAGGGCTTTGTGAGTTAGCCTAAAATGTTTTTCTTTTATTTCAAGTGTGACAGAGAACCTCTTGAGGATTTTAAGACAAACATGTGCTGGGGAGTTAGGAGAACGTCTATTGGAGGTCGGACTGAGTGAGTTAGGTGGGGAGGAAGAGGGAGAGACTGTAGGTAGGTGTATTAGTTTGCTAGGGCTGCCATAACAAAGTACCGCAGACTGGATGGCTTAAGCAATTTATTTTCTCACAATTCTGGAGGCTAGAAGTCCAAGATCAAGATTGGCAAGCTTGGTTTCTTTTGAGGCCTCTCTTCTTGACTTGTAGATGGCTGTCTTCTCCCTATGTCTTCACATGGTGTTCCCTCTGTTACATGTGTGTGTCCAAATTTCCTTTTCTTTTAAGGATACCAGTCATATTGGGTTAAAGCCCAACCTAATGACCTCATTTTAACTTAATTATCTCTTTACAGACCCTATCTCCAAATACATTCTGAGGTGCTGGAGGTTAGGATTTCAACACATGAATTTTGGGGGGAAGCAATTCAACCCCTAATAGTTGAAGACGTAGTGTGAGCAAATGTGTAGGAGCGGGATTGGCATGGTGCCTTTTGACAGACAGTGAAGACAGAAGGCTGGAGCATGGTTTACACGTAGGGGAGTCACAGGAAGTCCGGTTATCAGTGGAAGTGGCGGCCCAGCTGGTGAGGGTCTACTCCTGGTTAAGGAACTTTGACTTTCTACTATAGGTTATGAGGAGCCTTGGAGAGTATCTGATCAGTGGGGGAGAGCTGGGTAGTGATGGTTGGCAGCTGGTTGTATATGAAGGCAAGGCAGGAGATAATGGGGACTGGGGACAGCTTGGGGCATGGGACTCAAGTCAGGCTCCTAGAGACAGAAAGGAAAGAAAAGAGGAAGGAACATCCCCAGGAAAGACGTGCCAGTGGTGATTAGACAGCAAAGAGATAGGACTTGGTCCTGGGAAACTGGAGGCACGCCGAAGGGCAAAGGCTCCAAGCAAAACCCATGCTGGGATTATGGTCAAGGTGAATCAGGGCAGCCCACCTGGTCTCTGTCCAAACCCTGCACCTACAGCCATGATGGAGGCTGGACACATTGTCTCCCTTGGCTGGAAAAACATGACTCCAGAGGCAGACAGACCTCAGTTCAAATCCCAGCTCCTTCATTTATAGCAGTGTGTGAGGGTTAATTTTATGTGTCAACTTGACTGGACCATGGGCTGCCCAGATATTTAGTCAAACATTATTCTGGGTGTTCCTGTGAGGGTATTTCTGGAGGAGACTAACATTTGAATCAGGAGGCAGAGTGAAGCAGATTGCCCTCCCTAATATGGGTGGCCCTCATCCAATCAGCTTAAGGCCTAAATAGAACAAAAAGTCTGAGCCTCCCAGGGCGAGAGAGAATTCCTCCTGACTGCCTTCGAAATGGGACATTGTCTTTTCCTGCCTTTGGACTTGAACTGCAGTATCGGCTCTTCCTGGGTCTCAAGGCTGCCAGCCTTTGGACTGAAACTACACCATTGGCTCTCCTGGGTGTCCAGAACCCAGATCTTGGGACTTGTCAGCCTCCATAAATGCACGAGACAATTCTTTACAACAAATCTCTTTCTCTCTCTCTGTCTCCGTATGTATTGTCTGTCTATCTATCTATCTATCTATCTATCTATCTATCTATCTATCTATCATCTGTCTAGATATAGATAGAGATAGATAGATATGTATATCTATATCTGTCTCTCTCTCTCTCTATATATATATAGGATACATAGGAGATATATATATATATATCCTATTGGTTCTGTTTCTCTGGAGAACTCTGACTAATATACAGTGTAACTTAATCTCTTTGAGCCTTCCTTTCTCCAGGTATCTAATGGGAGTAATAAATCACCTTCCAGAGCCGTTGGAGGACTAAATGTGGTAATGTGTATAATGTCTGGCTCACAATAGGTGCTCAGTAAATGGTAGGTTCCTTCTCATATCCCTTAGTGGAACAAAGCCCTAAAACGACAGAGCAGATGGATTTACGTACCCACAGCACATCTGAACTTCTCTAGCGGGGCATGTGGGCTGGTGCTTCCTGTGGCAGTGTTGGCAAAGGTGCTGGTGATGTTCCATGTGTGTCCATATCTGTCCACATTTTACCTACATAGAAAACACCAAATACTGGACTAAGGATCAGGAAAAAGGCCACCAACAACCTGTGTGGCTCTGGGTGAGTTCCCACTATCAGTATCGATGGCTCTGTTTACTGCATCTCTACCATCTGGCAGGGAAAGGATTCAGCTCTTTACAATTTATTTAACCCTAAAAATGTTGTATTGCAATTTGTAGATCAGGAAACCAAGGTTTAAACAGAGTAAGTAGCTTTCTTAAGTCATACCTAGTTAGAAAATGGTAGAGCAGGATTTGGAACTTAGGTTTATCTGATCTAGAAGTCATTCTTTTTCCACTAAGCTGTACTGGTTCCTCTTCTTGGCCTCTACAAGTCTCAATATTTGAGCTACAAAATGGGACTAATTACATATGTCTTGCCTCAACATACTTCTGTTTTCCAGTCTTTGTTGTAGGGAACAAAAGAGAATAAGTATGTCCCAGTTACTCTTGATGCATTACAAACCACCCCAAAACTTAGTGGCAAAAACCATTTTATTACACTCATGGATTCTGTGGGTCGGGAATTTAGGCAGGGCATGGGGGAATGGCTTGACTCTGTTCCAGAATGTCTGAGGCCTCAGCTGGGAAGATCCAAACAGCAGGAGGTGACCCAGCAGCTAGGATATGGAATTATCTGGAGGTTCTGGGATGACTGAAATGTTGGACTCACCTGGGGTGCCCAGTGCACCTACATGTGTCCTTCTCACATGGCCTGGAATCCTCACAACATGGCGGCCTCAGGATAGCTGGACTTTACACGTGGAGGCTCCAGGCTCCAAAAGTAAGCATCCTGATCGCCTTCATGATCTCTTCTGGGGAGAAACGTTGCATCACTCTGCTGAATTCTGTTGGTAGAAGCCGTCACAAGTCTGCTCAGATTCAAGGAGAGGAGCAATAGATCCCAGCCCTCAATGGGAGAAGTGTCACTGAATTTTATGGCTGTTTTTTTTTTTTTAAACACCACAGGGTATAAAGGTCCAAGGAAAAAGTATAGGAGAGTGTACCAGAATAATTCCTTGCTTTAATCAATGACATCTTTGTTTTTAGTCAGAACACTCTGCCTTGCCAAGCTTAAAACACTCATGTCTAAACAATGTTGAACATGAACAGGATTTGGTCGTGAATAAGCTTGTCTTGCTTTTTCCCGAAGAGAAATGCCGAAAGTTTAAAAAGCTCCTTTGGCAGCAGCAGCATCTGCACTAGCACCAAAACATCTGAGAGACGTGGAAAATTCTGTAAGCTGTCCAGTCGCTTGTGGGTCATGAAGACCCGGCTTTGCCTGCCAAGGTGGGGGAGGGGAACCATAAATGACTCCAGTTTTTGAAGGATCACGTTTTCAACTTCTCTTTGAAAGTTAAGTACTTTCAGTTGAATTAAATTTGGGTCATGTAGAAAACCTTAATTTAATTTAATTTTTTAAAATAAATTTCCATAAGCTGGTGTAATTTATTTATTTTCTTCATTTATCCAGTTTAAATTATTCAGGGGCTGTTTTTTGGTGCTTAATTGGGCAAGGCATTAATGACCCTGGTGAAAATGAGAGGGAATGGCTGTGTTTACGTCAGGCCTGTTCCTGTTAGATTCTATTCTCTGGAACAGGAGAGTTATTTATTTATTAGAAACTATTGACCCAAATAAACTGTCTGAGATTCATTACTGCATCACCAGGTGGGGCCCTGGGCTTGGGGCTGAAGGTGACCAAGGCCTTACATCATCCTTCTCACCATTTTTTGAGCAAGTTCTTTAAAGGAACATGCCCCAATAGCAAGTCAAGAACAAAGAGTGCAGCCTCAACAAATTCAGAGATTCATATCATGACTTTGGTGACAATTGGTTATTTTAATGGTCATTATTCAGAGGTGATGGTGGGTAAAGATTAAAAAAAAATTCAGATCCCCAAAGCTCCCTTTTCTGATTTGAAACTATTTTTTGTTGCTTACTTATCCCATATGCCTCTCTTAAAACCATGATGTGTGGGAGAAAGATGGAATTTGGAATTAGGCAGACATGATTTCATATTCTGCACAATTAAGTGTATGTAGATAAGTTACTCAAACTTTCTGAGCAGTAATCTGGTTATAATAAAAGAGGGGAAATAACACCTGTTGTTGCAAGGATTAAATGAAATATGGAATGTCAAATCCCCATTGCAAAGCCTGGCACTGAGTGAATGGGGACATGTTAACTGTTGCATTGCTCTACCCATTTTTTGCATTTGCAGTGGCCCAGCAGAAGCAGAGGGCACAACAGTGCTCCATGTGGATGACGTGGATTTGAAGCTCTTGTGGCCTGCGTATTTCCAAGGCTGAACTTACTCACCTTCAGCCCCTCTAAGCCAAGTTGTTGGTGCCTTTTTCCCAAATGAAACAAATCAGGATTATGACTGGCATTTTAGAGACTTGGGAAGAAGGGATAAGAGGGAGATATTTTTACATTTATTGGACATTGACTATGTGCCAGGCAACATACTGAGTGGTTAACATACATTTTCTCATTTACTTCCTGTAATGACCTTATGACGTAGGTGTAATGCTGCTTAATCAACCACCCCAAGACCTACTGGCTTAATGCAACAACCATTTATTATTTCTCATGAGTTAGCTGGGCAGCTCTGATGTGGCCCAGGCTTGGCTGATTTTGGCTGGGCTTGCCCATGTGTCTGTGGTCAGCTGGTGGGTCAACTGGTGTTAACCAGCCTAGGATGGCCTGGGTTGGCTGAACAGCTCATGTCTACTCCATGTGGTCTCTCACCCAAGCAGGTTACCCTGGGCTTGTTCTCACGGTGGTGGCAGAGGTCCAAGAGAGCAAGAAGAAAACATGCATGTTACTGTTCTACTGGCCAAAGCAAGTCATGTGGCCAAGCTCTGAGTTGGGCTCTGAGTGGGCAAGCACATCCAAAGGGGATGGATTCCAAGAGGCACGAACAAATGGGGGCCATGGGTGCACTTGACCTTCCACAATAGGCATCCTTATTGCCCCCATTTGTAGAGGAGGAGATGGAGGCTAGCAATGCTGTGCCTCTTGGTCACTGGTCTGCCCCCTGGTGTCTTTCTGCTGTGTTCTTTCTTGGTGATCTACTACATGCGGTGGGGATGCTTTCCAATCTTCTGTGTTTCCCCTTCTTTCTCATTATTTGGTCAGCCTTTGAAATTTCATGTAAAATTTTTGGGACTAACCAGCTGGTCCTAATGAAACCCAGTAGAATGACATGAAGGGACTGTGCAGGTAAGTCTACTTGTTAGAGAAAATGAAGGGAAGGCAGACATGTAATTCGATGGAGTGTAAATGGAAGAAAATGAGACAAGTTCATATTTCTCCTCTATTTGCTGGTTTATCCAATTTCGCCTGGGTTGGCTTCTCCTTCTCCAGGCCATCCTTTTGGATCCTGACACCAAGTTTGAAAAAGGTGGGGCTGCCCTGGTGGTATAGTGGTTATGTTCACGCATTCCTCTTCAGCGGCCCAGGTTCACGGGTTCGGATCCTGGTGCGGACTACTCACCGCTCATCAAGCCATGCTGAGGTGGAATCCCATATAGAAGAGCTACAACTCTACAACTATGATATACAACCATGTACTGGGGTTTTGGGGAGAAAAAAAGAAAAAAGAGGAAGACTGGCAACAGATGTTAGAGCAGCGCCAATCTTCCTCAAAAACAAAAGAAAAGGAAAAAGGCAAGATCCTGGTGTTGGCCTGGGGCATTGATTAGCTCTTGGACCTTGGGCAAGGAGGTTACCTAATTCCCTGAGCCTCCATTTCCTCGGGTGTGAGATGAGAATAATAGCACAGATGTTGGTTGTGTGGGTTAAAGGAGACCTGCCTGTGAAGTGCCTGGTCACAGCCTCCCTGCAGCCACCATGGTTCACGGCTGCCCCCCAACCCCTCTCGGTGCCCGGAAATGCAGAAGAGTTGCCTCACAACCGCAGGGGCTCCCCATGAGCTGCCGGGGCGGCACAGAGAGGCTGAGCAGCATGAGGGTTGTTAATGGATTTTATGGCTTTGTTGAGTACCCTAAAGTACAGTTATTAATTATAGGATGCTGTTTAGACACTGTGGCAATATATACACTTTGTTAATTGATTTGTATAGGCTCAGATCTGGCAGCATAAAGAATGTGCAGGACCATAACACTTACAAAGCATCCTAATTGCCTTTTACTGCCTCTCTCCCTTCTCAGACATGGACAAAGGCTTTGAGAAGAGGAGAGACAATTCTCCTTGGTCTTTGGACCTCTCACGTGTGATCCAGTGCCCAGTGGCAGGGTAATACAACCTGCCTAGGTGCTCAGTAAATGCGTTTAATCAATGAATAACGGACTAACTTTGTTTCTGTATTTCTCTATTTCCCTATCTATTCCTTACGAACCCTGAACTCTGTGATATTGGCACTGCATATATGCAAATATGGTCAAAGATTTATTCTGGGCCATTAGTTAATGTTTATTGAGTATCTTGATGAACCTTGCAGGTCTAGGGGTGGTGGGGGATGGTCCAGACGTGCATGGCCCCCGCACTCAGGGAAGTGACAATTACTCAATGGCATGAGGTGTTGCAAGGCATGACGGTCAGTCAGGTGGCCTGGTCTTAAGATACGTGGAGTGACAACATGAAGGTGGTAACTTCTTGCCTGGGCACCATACTGCAGGAAAGTTTACGTGTGGTCCCCACTGCAGCCTCGGCAGGCCCAGCACCCTACGTTTGCCTTTTCTGTTCCAGTCCCTCAGCCTCTGAGAGTCGTGGCTGCCCCTGCCTCTCCAAGATGGTGCGGAGTCCGGCCCCTGCCCTCCAGGTCCGCGGTGATTTACGCTGCCGACTCTGAGCAGCACTCGCGCCTTTCAGCTCCAGCGTGTGCCTGGCGCCCTCCCCAGGCCGGGCGGCACAGAGCGTCCAGAGATCCGGCCAAGGGCAGGACCCGCCGCAGCGCCCGCCCGGCAGGCTCACTGGTGTCAGCTCCAAGGGCGTGGCAGGGCCGGGTCTCCTGCGCCCCCGCAGACGACGCTCAGGTCCTAGGTGACCACTCTCCGAGGGAGCCCGCCATCCCCTGCGGCAGTTATTTGGAGAGCCGGAGCGGGGGCGCGGGGCCGGAGGGCTCCCCGCAGCCGCCCCCCAGGGTCCTCTGGGAGCCGAGTCCTGCTGGAGCAGGAGCGCCCGGGAGCGAGAGGAGGGCGGAGGAAAGTTGGGGGTCGGGGCCGCGGAGCCGGGAGCGCGGAAGCCGGGACCGGTGTCCGCGTCTCATGAATATGCAGGAGCCGCCTCCCTCCCTCCGTGACGTCACGGGCCGTCCCGGGGTGAGCGCCGGAGCCGCTCCGGGTCCGCGCCAGTGAGCGCGGCTGCTGCCGGCGAGCGAGCGGCGCGGCGGCGGGCGGGCACCGGAGGCCGACCGCGGCGGCGCCGACGCGCACCCAGCGGGCGAGGCGAGGCGAGGCGGCGCGGCCCGGCGGGCACCGGGGGCGAGAGCCGGCGCGGGCGGCAGGCGGCAGCGGCAGCGGCAGCTGGTCGGCGGCGGCGGCGGGGATGCTGCCTGGGAGGCTGTGCTGGGTGCCGCTCCTGCTGGCGCTGGGCGTGGGGAGCGGCAGCGGCGGCGGCGGGGGCAGCCGGCGGCGCCGCCTCCTCGCGGCTAAAGGTGGGTGCTGGGGAAGTTTCCTCCTCTCCGAGGAGGGAGGCAGGGCGGGCGTGAGGGTGCAAGCGGCGGGGACCCGGGCTCGCGCTAGATCTGCACGCCCTCCCCTGCCGCAGCTTCCCCGGCCTCTGTGCGCCCGGGATCCCCGAAGTGAGCGCCCTGCGCCCTGGACCTGAGAGGTTCCACCAGCAGACGCCGGCCCAACCCCTGGGCGGGGTCCAGGGACCGAGGAGAAGAGAGGTCTGGGGAGTCTGGACAACTTTGGGGGCTCTGTGCTGGGGAGAGGGCGTAGTGGGAGAGTCGCGGGCTCCGGCCGGGAACAGCTCGAGCAGGTCGCTGGCGCGGGGAGGAGAGGAGAGGAGGAGAGAGGAGAGGAGAGGCAGTTGTCCGCCTCTGCCCTGAGGGAGGGATCAGCGGCGGTGCCTTCAAAGCAGGGAGCCGAGCTCTTTCGCAGCTCGCGGATGGGGTGGAAACTTGTAGGCACCAGGGAAGGCGCCCCTGGCTCGCCTCAGGTTCCCCCAGGGCGGCTCTGGCTCCTCTGGGAACGCGCGCCCTTCGGGTGGGCCGCGGAGTCTGGAAGAAGCGCGGGCTGTGACGCTCCCCTCTGCCTCTTCGACTCGGCTCCCGGGAGCAGAGGCGCCCAACCTGGCGCCCCTCCCCCGCCCACCTTGTTAGGTTGGTGATCTTGACCTCCCCGCACCTTCCGCCCCGAAGGAAGCAAGATCCTGGCGCACCCCTGGCTCTGTCAGGACACTGTAGGCTGGCAAGCCGCGGACTTTGCTGCCTGGGGGCATGGGGAGGAGTGCTGGGGTGGGGGCCCCTGGAGTGCGGATCTGAAACAGAAGGTCATGTGCTTGCAGGACCATTGGTAGGGAGAGAGGCAAAAGGGGGGGAGGGGGCGGAGGGGGGCGCAGGGGAGGCAGTGGTAGATGCTAGCTGGAGCACCCAGCTTAGTGATAACTTGTTGATTCTCTGCGCTGTTGACTAGGAGGGCGTGCGCTCGGTTTGAGGGCTGTGGCCAAATCTGCCAGGTAACAAGGAGGGGGCATCTTGGTCCCTGGAATCTTGTCTGACCATCGTCTGAGGACGTAGGGATTTGCACCTGTAGGTGAAGAGACTCCCTATTAGAAGCTTCATGATTTGCAGGTTGGTTTTGAACTCTAGTTTACCGGTGGCTCAGGGAGGGACTGTATACCAGATTTAATTACTCTTGGAGGGTGGGGAAAGTGAGAGGCAGACGGTTCGCCCCCTCTGGGCCTCGGGAATGTCTCTCCTGAAACTTGAGAAGGATAAATTTGAGAATAGGAGAGTTTCAGATTATCCTGTAATCTTTTAATTTTTTGGTGACATGATTTTGAAATTATTTTATAAGCAGACAGCCTATTTCTTTTCAGCAATTTTCCCCTTGGTGTATCCTTGAGAGGCAGTCTCTTTTTTGGGAAGACAAAGAAAAACTCATTATGAAAATGTCTCAAACATAGTGTGGAAAAGGAATTGCTGATGTGCAGGGATCATTCTGAGAGACTGTTGTTTTGGTGAAAACAAGAATGAAAAATGATGAACTTCCAAGCCTTTGCCTTCCCTCCCCAGTGTAGACACTTTGTTAAACAGGCAAATGACAATTCTCATCACTCTGCAGCAGAGCCAATGACATATATATATATAAGCAGATGTCTACAAACAGGGGAGCAAGCTCACAGCCAGGGAGGGAAGGGGAGAAACTTGGTTGGGAAAAGGAGCTGGCGCGCTTGTGTACTGCCGCGTTCTCGGGTCCAAATGGAAACCTTTGTAGACAGAAGAGGGAAAGATTAAAAAGAGAAAAACATCCAGGCTCTCAATGATTCATGTTTTATAGTGTGAATAATTATGTGCATTTTAACCAACACTTTTCATCTTCCCCATTTAGAACATATTCATTTCGTGGTGAAAATAAGCCATTTGTCTTTCTCCTGTAAAGTTGATTGCCTCTGCGGAGAGGTGCGCTGAATCCCCCGTTCTTCCTTCTTTCCCCTTCCAACCACTGGGGGGCTGCAAAGAGCGCAGTTAGCTGCATTTTTGTAAAAAGACAAATGTGTAATATTTGATCAAAAGAGAGACATTTATTATGGCACTTTAGTTGGTATTTACAGGTCTGACTTTCCTTATTACAACGCACCTGCATTTTACATTTCTAAACCTCGCATAAACTCTGAAGAACATTGAGATAATAAAGGTATGCCTCATGTGTCATGCAACCTGACTTTGCCATTTCTAAGGTTCATATCATTATTATTCCCATCACTGAAAGAGAGAAAATTCAGGAAGGCATGTGAAGAAGATTGAACCAAAAAATAGCTTTCTTCTTCCATACAGTTCTGTATTCATGTGTAGAAGAAAATTGGGAGTGTGGCAGAGTTGAATGCACCCTCTGAACAGCCGTCTGGAAGCCAGCCCTCCCAGCTCTGGGCTCGTGTAAGAAGATGTCACGTTGGTGATGTGCAGCTTGTCCTGCCTTTGTGTTCCTTGCTTCTTGCTGTAGGGGGTCGAGCAGCTAATCCCCAACAACTGTTTGGGGTTTTCACAGAATCACACACTTTCAGTGCAAATATATTTCTGATTTCAGAAATAATACAGTGACCAGGCAGTTATTATAATCCCTTCCCCTTACTCTCTTTTATCTTGGCTACTCAAACAAGAGAAACATTTCTTAGATTCCTTGAAAAGACCAGATCCCATGCACATATTTTATGAGCAAAGCTGGGAAGGTTTTGTGGGCCCAAGGAGTCTCTGGAGGCAGAGAAAGACATGTCTTATTCAGGGAAACGAAGACAAAGCAATCTAGACAAACATCCTAAAGTTGATGCTAAATTTGGTGACGTATCAGTGGTCTCAGGTCTCAAGGAGCTGATAACAGTCCCTTTTCAGATCTCCATATCCAGGCTTAGGTCATTCAGGACAATACTTGAGTATAGACCATCAGTTATTGTAGTGCCCACCTGTGTACCCAGAGCCTGCTCAGTGCTCTGGAGGATTCCTAGCAGACGTCAGAAGACCACTCTCATTCCATCTAACCTTTGGCTTTCTTTGCGAGCTTTGATCCAGTTGGAGAGACAAGATTTTTATGTGGAAATTTTAAGAGAATGACAGCAGACAGAATTTGTCCAAAGTATAGTGCTGTGTGATGGGGACAGATAAGGGAGGTGGGGTAGGAAGAGAGCTTGCAAAAGCAGCATTTGGTAGTAGGGAGGGGAGAAGACAGAGCCGAGTTGTCACAGTAATAGTGTGAGTGCAGTAACTGCACTTTAGGGAGCCCCTCCCTAGTATGTAACAAGCACCGTGCTAATCCCTTTACCTCAGCTGTCTCTCATTTTTACATCCTCTGCAAGGCTGATGTTAGCCCATTTCACAGTCTGAGAGAGGGTGAATGACTTGCCTAGACAACCAGTTAGAGAGTGTGGCTCTGGGATGTGAATAAGAAGGATCATCGTGCCCAGTGCCCCCTGACTGTTCATTAGATATTCTCCTCTTTACTTTTAAAAGCAGGTCTGGCGGCCACAAGGAGGCTGAACTGTTTGTGTCTCTGAGTTCCCTGGAAGACCTTGTGGTCCTGCCCACAGCGGCGGGAGAGTCCGGGGCTCTTGTTTAAAGGGGGCCTGCTGGTGGGCTGAGGGAAGTGGACCTTGCTTTCATCCATGAAACTAGTGTTCTCGATAGAAGCATTGTCCTCCCTCCCACAGATTCAAAAACCATCCTTGCATATTCCAAATTGTATGTTGCAGAACTTCCTGCAGGGGTGAAGGTGGTGTGGAATTTTTATGGTGAATTGTCCTAGATCATCTCTGGGCAGGTAGCACGTGTCTTCTAGGGGTGTGACAGTTATTTCCTCAACTGAAGCACCACAAAAAGCCTTTAGCAATGCATCAGAGGGTGCACTCTGACCTGCTGTCATCCGGAGTCACCTGAGGTTCCTGGACCAGGATGTGCTCATTCCTGCCTCTGGACTGTCTTCAGGAAGGTCTCCTTCCTCAGCCTAATTCCTATTGTTATTCAAGACACAGCCAGGCTCAGACACGGCCTCCCCTAGGGACTTCCTGGACTGGTTCTCCAGGCTGGTCACCCGCAGAAGACTGTGGCTCTCCCTCTGGCATGCCTGTGCTCCTTGTCTGGCTCCGGCACTGCTCTGTGAGTCCCGAGGGCTGGAATCTCATCCTGACTCTCCCCGCACCTCCAGGGCCGCCTCGCTGCCCAGCCTTGGGATGTGAGCTGAACGGTCAGTAGTGACTGGCTTAGTGAATCCGCTTGTTTGCAATCGTGATTTCTCGTTTCTTGACATAGATGTTTTGGACATTTTCTGTCTCTGATATGAAGTAAAATTTGGGCTTGGTAGCCAGAGAAACCTGGGTTCCAATCCTGGCCCTTAACTTCCTAGCTAGATTATCTTGGGTAAATTAGTTAACCCTTTTGCACCTCAGTTTCCTTATCTGTAAAATGGGGATGCAAACATCTACTTTGCAAGATGGTTATTAGGATAGTGCTTAGAGAGCTCAGTTCATGGCATGTAAATGGCACTTAATACACAGTGACTGTAATTCTGATCACTTAATCACCGGTTCTAGTGTCTGAGATTTGGTGAAATTCCCCCTTTCTAACCTCTTGGTGATTAATATCTTTGTTCACATCTTCTCTCAGCTCAAACCCTGTGCTCTCTGTCTCTCTCTCTCTGTGTGCATGTATGTGGAAATACCGTATGTAAATATAAATACACACACACACACATTTGGCTTGAATTGTGAAAACGTCTTCCTTGTTCACTAGTCTATGAACGCCTTTGAGGCCAGGGCCCCGTCTCACTCATCTCAAAGGCCCTGGCACGTAGTGCAGGGCCAGCACAGAGTGAGGACTCAGCAAGGTGTGCCATATAAATAAATAAACGTGACTCCATGTGCCAGTGCTGGGGGTGTGGGATTCCAGTCTCTGGAGGAGGAGCTTCTGTGGTGTCACTTGGGTTGTAAGGAGAGGTCCCCTGCCCAGTTAGCACTGTCCGCCCGGCCCTGCTGTCCAGGAAGCACAGCAGCGTCTTTGTTTGAGACGCTGACAACCTCTGTGACGATGCATGTTTGTGTGGAAGGGGGCGACGGAAGCTGTGATGACCAAATGGCAGCTTGAAATGGATGATCATTGTATTATTTGTTATCTAGCCTCATTAACTGGACCCTGTGGAGATGGTTCCGTGGCAGTGGTAGGTTGGAGGGCAGACCATGAGAGGACTGACCTGGGGGAGGACAGTTCAGGACACTGGCACTGAATAGGACAGAGCTTGCCTCCTTAATCAGCTGGGGCTGCTGTAACAAAAATACCGTAGCCTGGGTGGTTTATAAACAACAGAAATTGATTTCTACAGTTCTGAAGGCTGGAAGTCAGGCATCAGGGTGCCAGCGTGTTGGGGTTCTGGTGAGAGCCCTCTTCCGGGGTGCAGACTGCCCATTTCTCGTTGTGTCCCCACATGTGGATGCAGAGAGAGGAAGCAAGCTCTCTCGTGACTCTTAATGGGCACTAATCCCATTCATCAGAGCTCCACCCTCAGGACCTCATCTGATCCCAATGTGGTGTGATTTGGGTTGTAAGGAGATGTCCTCCCAAAGGCCCCACCCCCCCATTACCATCACACTGGGGGTGGGGTTTCACCATATGGATTTGGGGGGGACAAACATTCATCCATAACAATCATGCTGTGAGCTTTTGGGGGGGCAACAGGCAGAAGGCAGGAGGGGGCCCTGGTCAGAGGAGGATGCCTAGGGTGAGAGGCCGACCTAAATGTGCACTGGGCCCTGTGCTTTAGAATTAGCCGGGAGCTATTTCTCAGTCTCCTGTTACTCTTTGTGAGGGGAACGAAAAGATAAAGCAAGTTCCAGATATCAAAGAGCTCACACTCTGTCCAGAGCAAACATCACATGTGACATGAAATATTGGAGAACTTGATAGCTTATGGGAAAAGCGTAGACTGTGCATTACAAACCCCAAAAAAGTCTTGTAGGAAAGGAAGAAATTGGCAAGGATAGGAGAAGGCAGGAAAGATTTATGGAGACAATGAAAGGGGTCTTGATGGGGGAGTAGGCATTGGGTGAGCAGATGGGAGGTGGGCAAGACAGGTAGATGCAAGGGGGTAAGAATGCCCATGATTAGTACGCAGGCAGGAGTGAGGAGGGACCACAGCCCTGGACAAACATATTTCTGCATACAGGTTACAGAGCCAATAAAAGACTGAATGTTTATTGAATGCATACTATGTGCCAGGCGCTATTTTAAGCACTTCGCATGTGTCAGTTGGTTTGATGTTAACCCCAACAGTCTGAAGCAAGTGGAATTACTACTCCATCTTTACAGAGGAGGAAACTGAGGCCCAGAGAAGTGAAGTAACTTGCCCAAGGTCTTATGGCTCAGAGAAGGTGGCGCTGAGATTTGAACCCAGACCAGTGTGCTAGGCGTGGATTTCCCACATCACAGGGGCTAACCTACCAGAGTGATCTGATGTCTGCTTGAGGAAGGCTCTGAGTGAGCTCAGAGAGGCTCTGCTACCCTGGAAGGCATCTCCTCACTGTCCGAGAACGTTTGGTTTTACTACAAAATTGCTGAAAGAGTCGGTTTCTCTGGAAGCCTCACTCTCTGATTCGCTTCTCCATCAGGAGCGACCGTGGCCCCTCTCGTCTTGTCCAGGCAGCTTGAAGCCTTCCTCACCTCCCGTTACGCCTGGCCTCCAGCGGAGAAGGCAGCTGTCTGCACTGCATGGTCTGAGATGGGCTTGGAGGGGACTGCTGCACCAGGAAGACCTCCCGAACTGGTCATTCACTGGGGGTAACAGGACCCCCTTCTGACGCCTTTTGTTAAGCAGGCAGGGTTAACAAAGGATACCATCAACACTCTCAGATATGTTAGACATACGTGAGGGCTGGACGCTGGGACAGTGAGGAAGGGATGCTCAAAGGTGAGCGTGGCAGGATGGGAGAGATGGTGTAGATGGAGTAGCAGGTCCCTGACTGCTTGAAAGGCTGCCCTTCCTTCTAATGTCATGGCATTTATGTATGTCAGTTGTCTTTTTTCACAAATACCCATTTTGCAGGTTGGTAAGAACCCACAGGGCTTGCAGCAGCAGAGCCAGGAATTGGACCAAGGGGTCAGACTGCTGGCAGTTGGTTGTCATCCAGCACCAGGGAGCCAGGCGATGCCTTGGACGATGTCACCCAAAGCCCACTTCTCCTCCTTCTTAGTGGTTTTCTGGTTCTCGGAACAGGCACTTGTCTCTAATACCTTCTCAGGACCTTGTTTGTCCCCGGTTCCATGCCCTCTGCTCATAGCAGTACTTCCAGGGCCATCTCTGGCCCTGACCCATTTTTCTCCCAGCTCATCTCCTGAGCCCTCAGAGGCTCACTCAGTGTCTGTCCCCTCCAGGATGCCCTGGGGTACCGCCGGCCCCATGTGTGCCAACCCGACCTCTCATCTTCCCTCCAGGAATCTGCTGCTGACTCTGTGGCCTGCATTTGGGTGAAGGGTCCAACGTCTGTGCACTCACCCAAGCCAGAGCCCTGGGAGTCCTCCAGCGTGCTTATCTCTCCTCCTCCATCACACCCCATCCTTCATCATGTCCAGTCGATTCTACCCGTGAAGATCTAGAACCTTCCTGCTCCCCTCCACGCCCATCGCTACTGCCTTATTCGGTATCTCTTGAGAATGAAAGCACTAGATTTTAATTTTGACTCCCTCCTCACACCGTCTTTCACACTGCTGCCAGGATGGGTGGATGAACTTCGGTCCCACCATGCCTGCAAGAAATTCCATCCCAGTTGTCATGAATTGCGTCCTTCACCATCTGTGCCAGGGTCTGTTGGGGTCCCAGGGTTTTGAGAACAGCTTAACACTCTTGGAATTGCTTCTGTCCCTTTCTGTCCCTTTCAGGTTACCACTGGTGATGCTCATTGTCTGAACAGCATGGCGTCTTGAAGTCCCCGGCTCTCTGCTTCCACAGGCAGCAGAATCTTTGCCCCCCCGGGCCCCAGCACCTGGAGTCCAGTTCTCCTATCACATTTCCTAGCCGCTGCCCTGGGGGTGCTCTGGGGATAGGAGAGGGAACAGCCACAGTTCCTGTCCTGGAGGAAACCAGCCCTTCTCCCACCTTCTACCTCTCCCATCCCTACCAGAACCCCTTCAAGGAGCTCAGACATTCACAGGGTGAAGGCCAGGACAGGAAGTATCTACGGAGAACTTCTGCCTGCACTCTTACAGCCCAAGCCTCCTCTGGAGCAGGGATGCAGAGTGGCCCAGTGCCTTCTTAGAACAGGGAGCCCCATCCCTGATGACAAATCTCTATCCTCTCAAGATAGAACCAAACTCTCCAGCCTCACATAAAGGTCTGTTGATGGTTTTTCCACTCACTTCTCATCTGGCCTCCTCTCCTCTCAATGAACTTTCCAGCAATTTCCAGATAGTAAATACTGCCATCTCTCAAGAGATTACTATGTGCCGGGCACTGTTCTGAATGCTTTATGGGTACAGCCATGCACTGAATAATGGTGCTTCAGTCAATGACAGACTGCTATGTGACACGGGTCCCATAAGATTAGTACCATATAGCCTAGGTGTGCAGTAGGCTGTACCATCAGGTTTGTGTAAGTTGACTCTGATGTATGCACAATGATGAAATTGCCTAATGAGTCGTTCCACAGAAGGTATCCTCATCGTTAAGTGACACATGGCTGTATTAATCCTCATTCAGACCTCCAGCCACTCAATCAGGTGTGTGCTCTTATTACCCCATTTTACAGGTGAGGAAACTGAGGCCAGGAAGGTAAAACTACTTACCCAGTTCACCCAACTTGTAAAACAGTAGAGCTGGGGTTTGAATCCATGAAGTCTAGTTTCAGAGTCTACCCTCTTATCCATTGTGTCAGCAACTCGCCGCCCTGGATGCACAGCGGACCCACTTGAGAGAGTTTCAAAATAACACTGATGCCTGGGACCCACCTGCAGAGATTCTGGTGTAGTTGCTCTAGGCTAGGACCTGGCGTTTCCTTTAAAGCCCTCCGGTGTTTCTGATGCCCAGCCGAGGCTGAGAAGCACCCCTCCACTGCTAACAGCCCCCCAGGGAACATGCTGTTGCTCTGCGTGGGTTGTAAGGCTGCTCCTGGGGGGGCCTTGTTCCTCCATATTTTACCACCTCTACTGCCCCCCATCAACATGCTGTCACCTCCCTGTCTCCCCAGGCAGACTGTGCGCCCCTCGAGGGGGAAGCACCTGGTCACCTCTGTGTGACCATTGCCCAGCACTGTTCAAGGTCCAGAGTGACTGTGTGCCAGGTGATGCCAGCCACGCCAGCTGCAAGTCCCTCAGGACTCTGCCTGTGCACACTTCTCCCGGTCAGTGCCACCTCCAACCTTTGGTCACTGGTGGCCTCTCCCCTCTAGTTATCTTACTGTCCTTCCAGACCTGTGGCAGCATTCGCTTTGCACAGGTTGGAAACCCCCAGTCTGCAGATGAGTCGGGAGAACATTAACCACACCAACACGTGTGAGGGCTCAGGTCCAGCAGATGCCATCGGAACTTCACCGAGAAAGGCTGTAAATGCCACTCCCATGGCTTCTAAAAGTGCTTAATTGGCTGAAATTTGACTTAAATTTTGCTGATTAAAAAAAACGCATCGTTTTTGTGACTTCTGCCACTTTGCATCTCCATGAGTTCTGTTGTATTATGTAGTTAAATCTGCGTCTTCAAACAAGTCTGACAAGAAAGTCACTGTGGAGCATGAAGGAAAGGCATGGTCTCCACATCACGTAACCTGGATCCAGTGATCACTGTGGGGTGGGGCAGATCTCTCAGCCCTTGGGGATCCGCTTTTCCACAAGCAGAAAGGACACAGCGGCCCCTCCCTCCTCTGCCCAAGAAAGTTCTGAGTATCCACATGAAGGAGCTCCGATCGCCCTTTGAAAGGATAAAGTGCCTAATAAAATAAGGTGATCAGATTTAAGAAATTCATTTTGAGACTTTGGGGCTCAAACTCCCCAAACAAAACCCTACATCTCTCTTTCTACTGTCTTACCAGTTTAGTTAATTATATTTTCAGGAGAAGTTTGAATTTAGCGTTAGGTCCCTTCCTAGTTCTTTGATGTGCAGCCTGCGTTATGTCACGCAGCTGGTGGTCACCATGGTTACTCAAGGAATGCAGCAGTTGCAGGCCCATAAATTTTCAGGGAGGAACCAGTCAAAACTGTTAATATTATGTCAAGTTGATGTGTCGTTTTCCAATTTGCATGGATAACTGCATTGCAGCAAATTAATTAAAACAGATAAATGTTAATCTAATGCATGTTTCCTTGTAATTAATGAAATATAACCATTACAGGGGTATTTGATTTATTATTTTAATTTATAAAATGCTGAATTCTCCTATAAAGTTAGATATAGTAATAGGAGAAGCTGACCCATATATAGCATTAGGAAAAATAATCACATTTCTATAAATTAATCACTCTCTAAAAGGATATAGTTCGTTAACACCATGAACTGAAAGTGTTAGATGTAAATTAGATTAACCTTTTTAGTGACACTTCCATTTATATTGTGTATTCTCTTCAAATTCAAAGCACTTTACATATATTAATTCAATTAACCCTCCCCAGACCCTCATTAAGTAAGTACATATATCAAAGTTGGAAGGGTGCAGAAATGAAACCCTTCAAAGATATTGAAGTCCCGGTCTTAGGATGCATTACTTATGGTTTCCTCTGCAGCAGGACAGTTTCTCCTGGACTTGTGTTGCTAACTGTCCTGGACTTATGTTACTTGAGAACATGGGTAGGTATTCAGACTCTCTCTCTCTCTCTCTCTCTCTCCTTGTCCTGCCAGGAAACACTTAGCACGTCACTCCATATCTGAAGCCAGAGATGCTTCTGCCTGATGCTCAGGCCAAATGCCCTAAGAAAACTTCTGCCTTATTACATAAAATGTACCCCAGCAACTCCACGTTTGGCTGTGGACAGGGCCTCTCCAAGTGGGTGTGGGTGACTATACCTTAGTGCCCCACTCGGGCATCCAGAGGGTCATCTTCCCCTGGGTCGGCTGCTGCTCCCCCTTTAAGCCCCTTCCCTTGACCATATGGACACTGAGGATGGGCTGGTGAACAAGACCTTGGGATGCTAATGGGAAAAGAAACAAGGAACAACAGGGAGATGGGAATGGGGCTTAACCTCTTCATCTGGGATCTCTCTTCAGGCCTGCCTGGGTCGGGGACGAGACTGCTGTCCCTTTACCTGCTGGGGTGGAGAGTGAGGACCTGAGGATTTGCTCTCTGTCTCCCTAAAAGTATTTCTCAAGGAAAGTTTCCTGAGGATCTGGGTCTTCTGCTGTAGCTTCCACCAGGCATGCCCTGTCTGCTGTGAGGTCCACGCCTATTTGCAGGACTGACTCATTGCTCAGTCCTCGTGGAGGTGTGCACATAGGGGAGGGGAGGTGGATGGGGACTTGCATTATAAAAGCTCGTGAACAATCGGGGGAGGAGACTGTGTAAGCATTTGCTTAGCTTGATTGCACGTGTGTGTTTGGTGGTTGGAGGTTCTGAACTTTTTATTTTTCCAACTCTTTCTGCTCCTTCAAGATCTCAAACCCACAATTGCTTTCCTAGGGGCAGATTTTCACTTTAGTTCACTAACTAGACCCCTTTGAAATGCAGTGAGTTTCAGATAACAGGCTGCCCTGTAGCTAGTGGTTCCAAACATCCCATAGGTTATGTCAACCCAAAGGAATGAATCACTAATGGTTAGACATGAAATAGAGTGTAGGGAACAATTTTGGAGTGTAGGGTATTCTCCCTGCCTCTGGAGTTAGAAAATCACTTACTCTGGTTCTCCAATGTAACATGCAAGGACAGTTTAAGCCCACACAGTCCTAGAATCTCGGATCACTGTGCTCTGCCAGCACTTCTTGGCAGACTTCTCTTTGCCACAAAATGCCTCAGCTTCTCCCCTCCAGCCCATATCTGGGAGGGCTTAAGAATCAGGACTTAGAGCCAAGAACTAAAAGACAAGCCGTCACTCAGAAAATGCTGAGGGATGAGAGAAAATACTGAGTTTGCAGTTCATGGTATTTTAAGAGTTTTCTTTTCTTTCCTTCCTCCCTTCCTTCCTTCAAATTTTATGTTTAAGACCTAGATTTTACCTTCTTATCTTGCTTTTTGTTGTTTTTTTTTCCCCAGAGGAAAATCAATTATTTTGGCTTTATTGTACCATCATTGGAAATATCAAGATGGTTGCATCTTGCTTGATTATGAATTTTAAAATTATATTTAAGACTTTTTAGTGATTTGTTCCTCTTTTAATTAGATTCATGAATAAGCATTTTTTTATTGCACCTGCATTGTTTTCCTCTTTGAACACCCCCCCTGCTTCCTCTTCACTCTAATCTTCCAGTTAAATTCCAGCCCTCCTACGTAGAGGAACTCAAGTCAGAGGCCAGCCAAGTGTCTTCGCTACAGCAAGCTGTAGTTTCCCTGGAGTTTTGTTTTCAGATGTGTCCTACCACCGCTTCGTCCCAGAGCCCACTGGGGAGAAGGGAAGGGCTGGCAGAATTGTCGCATCAACCTTCAGCACCTCCTCATCTCACTGTTCCCCCATCCTGTGATCTCTCTTCCTGGCTCCCCCGCCCCATCTCTCTCTTCAAGACCTTGGTGGCACCAAGGACAGCTTTTGGAGGTGGGGTTTGGCTGCTCCCTGGAAGCCACTCCTTAAAATACTACCAATAATGATGAGAATCATCATCATCCTAGTCTTAAACAATTTGTTTTCTCAATCCAATGGGAAATGTGAGTAAAAGCATCTTTAGAAAGCTTTGCTACTTCTATTGATCAGAACCACCTAATCTTGATAAAGACCGAGGGTTTTGTGTTGTCCAGCCACAGCTTCAAAACCAGGCACTTGGTTTACACTTCCAACCAAATGGGCTCCATATAGGAAATTTGGAGCAGCCACTACCTCTGCCTCAAGTCTACGAGACATTGGTGCCCTAAAGCTCTACTGACATCATCTTATCAGAGAGTTTCCTGTAAGGTAATGGGACATGATGCATGATCTCATTTGGTGATGTTTGTATTTAGAAAGAGAGGGCAACCCTATGGTTGGTGCCATTTTCTGTAGTGTGGCAGCCTATCTCGAGGGCAAGGGGGACATGTGAGGCAGATGGGTCTCTGTCATGGTGCTCAAGCCATATTAAAGTGATATCAGCTCCTGTGCCCAAATTGTGTGAACCCTCCAGGGATGGGTCTGCGAGACACACCTTCTGTCATCTAAAACCTGGCGGTCGCTGGCTACAGATCTTTAGGAAACTGGGCTCCTGCCCATGCTTACTGCCAGCTCTGGTGGGTGTTGAGTGTCTTTTCAGCCTTGGGTCCTGGCATGAGAGAACCTAGTGCTTGGTGTGGGTATCTTCTGTGGGGGGTGAGTAAAGATGTGCACTTGACATCCTCTCTCTCCAGAACCAAGGCAGCCTTGATTTCTAGAGACCTTGAGCCCTGCCAATCCACAGCCAACCCACCTGAGCACCTAAGCAGGTACCCCAAGAGGCGTGGGAGGGCATCGCCATCCACTGTGAAACAAGAGCCTTAGGTGTGCAGGCTGATGGTGCTCAGTTCCAATCAAGAAGCATTGCCTAGATACAGATGTCCAGCCCGATGTCTCTCGTCAGTTAACCATGAGGACTCAGCTGGTCCTCCAGCTTGACTGTGTCTGCTTAAAGGCAAGGCAGGGCTTCTCCTGCATGGGCCCAGCACTCACACGTGACTCAGCAGTCTGTAGAACACTGATGCTTCTCCGTCTGTTGTTCTGAATGTATCCTTCAGTGTCCTGGGATGTTCTTGTCTCTTGCTTCTGTGGCAGCCACTATGGCCCTGACTCTTGTCTTTCTACTTCAGCCAGCTCAGGACAGGCGGTGAAGGGTGGGGAGGCAGGGGCCTCACTGCTCAATGAGTGCTGGGTAATTTGGATTCTACATCCCACTAGCTCGTGGACTGACCGCTCTTCAATCCAGTTCTCCGTAGCTCCTGGTGGATCTTCCAAACACACCCCCAGGAAGTCACTCCCTGCTCAGAATTCCTCTTTGTCACTTCATCACTTTCAGGATGAAGTCCACTTTCCTTGGCTTATCTCAAAAGACCTGCCTGTTCCTGGGCTAGGTGAGTGCGTGTGAGTGGAGCCCGGCACCCAGCACAGCCTGAGTGAAACAGTGAGCGAATCCTCCCTTTACACTTTCTCCTCACACTTCAGCCCCATTTTGCAGGCCTTCTTGTGCCTCTGCACACTCTGCCCCATTTGCCACTGTGCTTTTGTCCTGCCTGGCAGCCTGGCAGCTCCCCTCACACCACTGGTGCCTTTTATGGGAAGCCATCCTTGGGCACCCCCTGGGAAGTGTTCTTCCTCCCCCTGCCCACCATACAGACACAGCTCCCATACAGACCTCCACGGTGGCACTTCTGAGTGTGTCCTCATTGCCCACCTGCCTGCCCCTCACTAAACTGTGCATTCCTCAAGGTCAGGGTCTGTGATGTCCTCCTTCCCATGTTTCCAGAAGTTTAGGGTCTGCACAGATTGATGGATGAGTGGTGGCTGGAGATCCTTAGAACCCAGCTCATTGTTTCATGGGGGATGCAGAGCTTGGATGGAGTTTTCCTAGATTCATCTTTCTCCTTTATCCCCTGGGTTCCCAGTGCCCATCTTCCCAGCGCAAACACACTAGAGTAGGTCTGGGGGTGGAGGAGGATTTGGTTAGGAAAGGTCAGCATCGCAGGCTGGGCACTGGCCATCATTGGCATGCCCTGGTGCATTCATTGATGGGGTGATGGAGCCAGGCTGGGGGGTAGGTGACCTGTTGGGTGTGGGACAGGTTAGGGACTAGGAAGCTGGATGGCTCAGGGCCTTGAACCTCTGAGGCTGATGATTCTGGGGCCATTTCCAGAGTGTATATCCTTCAGGGATAATTAATGCAAATTAACTTTCCCATCAACAAAGTAGCTTAGTCATGGCTCCCTCTTTAATCTGTAGCATTGAGTACACACATCTGGGAGAACATCTTCCGTCACTGCACTGATGAGAATTTAGTTGTAACCATGGGCTGCTGTGGGTCCAACGCTCTCCCCAGCACACTCTCCTGTGTCGCTCCACAGACCCTCCTTGCTCCTGTCAACATTCTCTTAAACCCCAGATTGTAGAAGCCCTACATATGTAAAGCATGCTTCATTTTCCAAACAGGACATTAAAAGCGATTTGTAGTTTATGATATCAGATGCGTGTGTATGGAGAGGCAAGGATGAGGTTTTTAATCAGAAAAGCTTTGTCATCAGTTAAAGGGGGATGGCCACATGTGATGAGGCCTGTGGAGTTCTGCCACCACAGCTAGGGAAGCAGGCAAGCAGGAAGACAGGCCCGCTTCTGACTATGCTGAGATTTCCAGGCTGTGTACGTAGTCCACAAAAAAATGAGCAAATGGAAATCTCTCCAAAGTCAAAACATTTACTTCTGGATCTAAGGATATACTGCTTCAGTTCCGAGCATTAAAGCTTTGACACTATGCACGGGGAGATACCACCTTCCCATCCAAACCCAAATCCAGAACTTCTGAGGCTGATGTTGGGAAGGGAAGCTCCTGGGGGTGCTCCCCAGGGATGTGGGCTGTAGAGTGGGGTGCGGGCAGGTGACTAACAGCCCAGACGCTGACCCTGACGTCCCGTATCTCCTTGGGGCAGGGTTTTTCTGTAGATAATGCTGCCACTCCCTCTATGGGCTGGGCAGGGGCCTGGACAGAATAGAGCAGCCCCCTTCCTGTGACTCTGCCTTAAGTGGGAACAATGTTTCCCTTTAGATATCAAGGCTGGAGTTTGAACTCAACAGGGTTTTACTAAAGGCTCAGTGTGCATAACAGAGAAATAGACAGAAAGGATCAGGAATCTAGACCATGGGTTTGCATCTCTTCAGAACCAATGGCCCCGTTTTACAAGAAATATTTTGTAATACCCTTGTTATTATTCTGAAATGAAATTTACTGATACTATTACCTGCTTGTATATATAATTTGACAAATCAGTATCATGCCTTAACTGAAATATAAAAGAACGAAAAGGAAAATAATGAATAATAAAATAATATGTAATGCTTGGGCTGAACTATACTAGAGGAAGTGGTGAATTAGATGCTTGCTGTGAATTCCACAGCTACAAATGCAAACGGATCCAGGTGTGTTGTATTGGCAATTCAGATATCACGGGCAGTACTGGGGTGAAGTGACATTAAGAAATGGTGAGATACATCCGGTGAAGTTCTGAACCACTCACAAAGTATACTCTGGCCTCGATTCATAGGATTGTATTCCTGGAAAACTTGGGGTTTATTACAGCTACGCAAAGAATATTTAGCTGACCCACTCCAGTGCCACTCGTAGAAGGAAGAGAACTGGGGAGCTCTAGGTGATGTGCTGGAAGATGTTCAGGCCGAGAGCTGCCTGGACACCTGCAACACACACACACACAGACACAGACACACACACACCTGGTTGTAAGAGGTACCAAAGATGGATGCCATATGTGCTTTCAGGCTGAAATTGTCTTAAAAAGTAGACAGCTTATAGAACCACATTCTTTCTGGGGACGTTTTGGAGGAAAAGGGGAAAATGCCACCAGCTGGTGGACAGCTGAAAAAGGTTGTCATATGTCACAAGACCTTGTGAAGAATAATGCCTTCCCAATGGGGCATGTTGGAAGGCCACAATGAGCCCTTAAACCACGTGCTAGAACATCATTTAGACCAGCGGAAGGGAGGACCGTCACTGCCTAGTTGAGTATGGAGACATCTCTTGGTCTTTCCCCTCTCCTGCTTCTCTACCCCGCAAGCAGAAGAGTAGGGTGGAGGGGAGGGGAGAGAGCCCCCCACACCGGCCCGTCCGTCATGAGACTTTGGGAACCCTTGCTTTGCGAGGGAGAGGGGAGAGTAGAAGATCTTTGGATCAGATAGGAGACTGAAGATTAAAATGAGCTGGATTGAGTCTTAGTAACTGAAACGGAATGAAAAGCTGTGGAAGTGGACTGGAGCATCTTTAAGGCAGTTGCCACCCAGTGGGAAGAGGAGCTTGACATAGCACAGTTGTGGGCAAAAGTAACATCATTTTATGTTTAGAATCCGATGGATTAAACTCCAACAAACTGGCTAGAGTATTTATTATGGTCAGTACTGATATTTCAAAGATAAAACACTGTTCTCTTGGATGGAAAATTCTTTCTTAGTGTTCTCGTTGATAATTTAGAGGAATGAGGGTTTTGATTTTTGTTTTGTTTTTAATCCCTAGGTGTCTGTTATTTTTTCTCCTTTCCTTCACATAAGCTTGAGGTGTTACTAAGAGAGAGGCTGAATTTCCAAGGAGAGTTTCAGTAACTTCGAGATGAAAATGCATTTTAATATTTTTATTTAATGAGAAATGGTATATCCCCTTAATAAGTAGTTCAGTGACATTTGATAGTTCTGTAATATTTGACTTGGAGTTGAGTTTATAAAAATTTCAGCCCAACAGTAACTTCAGGGCACTAAGGGATGTATGTATTTCTGAAATGAGAAGACCTGGTTGACATTCTGATTCTAAAATCAACATCATCTCTTATGCGTCACCATATTTTCAATTATAATGGACGATGGGCTGTGAATTTAAAAGTGACTTTGCTGCGAGCTCCTGCACAGACCCAGCTCGTGTGGAGGAAAGAGGAGAGCTTGGTTGGGAGTGGAGAGTCCTCACACCGACTCTGCCCACTGAGCTTACTACCGTGCCTCCTGCTGAGACTGTGTTCCTTGGGAATCTTCTCTAACTTCCTGGGGAATTTACATCCCAATTCACCTGAAATGACTGAACTTGGGAAAGGTAACATCACGATGGTAAAAGCCTGAGGTTGTATGAAATACCTCTGACAGCCAGACAGAAGTATTTCTGACAGAAAATTTGGAGAGTAAAACAGGTGTGTAGGGCATGGTGTTCTGTTATCCCTTTGGCATTTCAGGATAAATTCAGACCTTCTCTACCTGTTTGTTTCCCATTTCAGCATCATCTCACTCTCCAAGTGAAAAAATGCCCTAAATGGACTATATCAAGTTCCCGATACAGCGTTTGTAGGCGGCGATTAAGGTCAGGGGTTACACTCAGCAGTCCAAGGAGGCACTGGATTAGTGGAGGACTGTTTTTGTTTTTTTGCCAGGAGGCTCAGAGCAGACGTCCCCACACCAGGGGGTGGTCACAAAGCCAGGCCTGCAATGGCCCCTGTTCCACCTATAGCCAGCCCAGAATGGTGAAGGGCCAGTTCTGTTCCCCACCCCATTCAGCTGGGCTGGGGGAATGGAACAGCTGTCAAGTTAGGTGTAACCTGCTACCAGTGTCTTAGCGTTAGGGCCTCCTCCCTAGAGGAGACATGAACTCTAAACTGAGCCTTATAGCAGGCCTTGACACCCTCTCTGGCATGCACTGTCATCGGGCTCGATAAGATGCAGGTTGGATAGAGACTAGACTGTAGCCACCAGGGCGTGTGTGTGAGGGTGTTTGTGTGGCCCTGGAGGGTGGTTGTAAGGACACTGTCAGTGCCCTGCCCACGTTCCCTCTGCTCCTGCCATTTTCACGCATTCAGGTCCAACTTCCAGCACCAGTGGCCTGGCCTTTTGCCTGTGGGCTCTCTCTGGCCACTGGACCCCTCTCTGCCTGTGTGTGGCAGGTCAGCAGTCCCAGGGAATGAGCACCCCCGGGTCCTCAACCAGTGACTGACAGGAGTTGGTGGATCACTCCCCCCACTCCCTCTTCCCTCAGGTGGGAGAACACCTGTGGCCTTTCACACATCCCTGGGAAGGCCCCGAGAGGTCTAGGCTCCACATGCCCACACTGGCGACTTGTTCCACCCTTTGTCCCCGAGTCA
This sequence comes from Tapirus indicus, assembly GCA_031878705.1. Taxonomy (NCBI): domain Eukaryota; kingdom Metazoa; phylum Chordata; class Mammalia; order Perissodactyla; family Tapiridae; genus Tapirus; species Tapirus indicus. Next base: position 13,052,530 of record CM062920.1, on the reverse strand, counting down.
TTTCTTCACTCCCCTACGGGGCTTTCCTGAGATCACCTCCCGGATAAAGCACTTGCACTCAAGTCCTTGTCTCTGGCAGGGCCTGCTTCTGAGGGGCCCCAAACTGAGAGAAGGACGAACTGGAGAAGGTATTTTGTAGAGCGTCCTTGCTGTGCTCTCTCTGGGCTCTTCTTCTGCTCCCTCTCTATGGTAAACCTTGTATTCCAAGATCTGAACTCTGGGATTCCTTTGCACATCATTCGGGCTTGCCTGGCAGCTGTGAGGTCTTGCAGGACATTTTTGGAGGACACTGCTGACCCTGCCTGGTGTCTCCCTTCACTGAATTTTGAGTGCTCATGGGCAGCACACCCACCCACGTTAGGAGGTTTTGCTGTAACATACTGTGCAATGTCATGCAGCTGGGGTGGGCACCGGGCCTGGTGGTGGTGGCAACCTTTACTCGGGGCCCAGGACTCTGAAGGCTCCTTTAGGGCAGGGTTGCCCCAGCTCCTTCCCCAAGATCTGGGCTGAGCCAGGCACCTGCCCTCCCGAGGTGAAATGAGTTGAGTTAGGCTGCTTGCCTGCAGCACACATCATCCACGCGTCTGGGGGAACATCTGGCACCTCTGATCGCAGCCAGATTTCTCGAGTGTCTGTTTTCAGCATTTTCCCAGAACACCTATAAGTAAGTTTGCAAAGCAGTTACCTCTATCTGCAGCGCATCCTTTGCTGATGTGGAACAGCCGGCAGAATTAAAAATCCCTACACCCACCCCAGTTTGCCCACAGGTCTGAATTACTGTGGTCATTCAGTGATTTCAGGTAAGGCACTGAAAAATCTGATGGGTACAAATTCTGCCCTTTCTCCCAGAGACTTACTGCACTGAGCCATTGTCAGCTGAGCATTTGATGGGAATTAACCCATCAGCTTAGCTTTAGTCACATGACCTGGCTCAAGTGGATGGGATTTAGTATTTGTTATTTTTTTGACAGCCAAATGACTTTATTTCAGAGGGGAGTGTTATCAGCATATAGAATATATGTAAATGGGCCATTTCAGGCACTGAATATAACATCTGATTTATTTAAAAAGTTCTCTTAATTCTGGGTGGCGGACTGATGCATGGCGTATGCATCCTGATTTGGTAGTTGGGTCCCGATTATGCCCCTTAGAAGCTATGGGATCTCGGAAACGGTGCATAACCTCTCTGAAAGTCAGATTTCTCCTCTGAGATGGGTATATTAAATCCTAGCTCAGGACACTGCTGTAAAGATGAAGTAAGTCCAAGGACGTAAAAAGCCTGGTGTAGAAGAGGCTGGTGTGTTGGTTATCTACTGCCATCTAACAAGCTGCCCCACAGCTTAGCGACAGAAAGCAGCGACCGTTTTATTTTGTTTGTAGATCCTGCGGCTCAGGAATTTAGGCAGGGGGCCCGGGGACAGCTTGTCTCTGCTCCATGGTGTTGGTGGCCTTGAATGACAGGAGTTGGTTGGAATCATCTGGAGGTTTCTTCACTCATATGTCTGGTGCCTCGGCTAGGGTGACTCGAGGACTGGGCTCAGCTGGGGCTAGTGACCAGAGGCTGCACGTGGCCTCTGCGTGGGGCTTGACTTCCTCCTTACTGCAGGAAGACCTCAGGATGGCCATACTTCTTACCTGGTGACTCAGGGCTCCAGTGCACACAGTGGAAGCTGCAAGGCCTCTGTGGGCCCCACTGGATCCCTTTCCTGAGTCATCTAGAAGCAGGTGTTCCTTCTCACCTCAGGCGCTTCTCTCATTAGATGATGACTCACATTTTCTCCTTGATTCTATTTGCCCCCAACCTTGGCTGTAGCTAGAGTGGTCTCTACTCTCTCATGCCCCAAGAGAGAAAGGATGTGGACACTCATTTCCTGGGCAACAGGCCCAGAGCATGCCCTATGAGGGGGCAGCACACAGGGTGGGACTCTGGAGGAAAGACGGGTCCTGTCGGAGGTTAGACCCAAAGGCTGGAGGGATGTGGGGTGACGGGGTGGTGAGACCTTGAGGATAGTTTCCTCTGTTCTAGAGACTACACATGTCAGCTCGGGGCATCCTCCTGGGGACTCTGTGAGGTGGGTCTCTAAACGTCCCCTTTTTATAGTCGAAGAGCTGAGTAAGTCATAAGCAGTGTCATCAGGACTTGAAGGCAGATCTGTCTGACTTCAGAGCCCAGGCTCTTCCTGTTGCTGCGGTGAGCAGCCTCCCGTTGGTGACACATATTCACATTTTCTCTATTTATTGTGCATGAATCGTTTTCCCTGACTCCATTCTGTACTCACTGAAGGCAAGAGTGTGTCTTCTCCTCTTCTGTTCCCCTCCTGTGCACGTGGGGGGTCCTCAGAAGATAGCACTGGGGCTTGTCGGGGAGGCCGCCCTCGCTCTTTGGGGCCCAGCATGATGACTGCCTTGTTGGCCACACCAGCTGGGCTGGGTGGGCTGGGTGGACTGGGAGTGGGGACTGCGTTGTCGCTCATCTCCTATTCTCCAAAGGAAATTTTGTTCTAGTTTACTGTTGAAGTGTTGGTTTTGAAATTGAAACACAGAAGGTCTGCTAAAGGGATGTCCCATTTGGAATGGGCTCCCTTTTTTCCCCTGTTTTCAGGTTAAAAGCAATAACCATGAAGCAAACAGAAAGAAAACCCTGCAAAGAATATGTGAATGACTCTGACAGGTGAAAGCTGCTGGGTAAATGCAGAATTTACATGACAAAAACCTGAGCACAATGCTGGTTGTCACTCACCAGTAACAGGATTCCCTGAAAAGCTAAAAGTCTTAATTTAAAAAAAACACGTCATGTATTTTTGCTGGTAAGTGTCCCTCCACCTCAGGAACTACTCAGGCTAGAATATTAATCTCCCTGAGCTTAACTTCCCCAAGGCTTGGTCTGCTTGGTCCTTGCCCACCTGTCAAACTCATCAAAGGCAGGTACTTCCCCTTGTTTTTCTGGTTCCTTTTTCCTGCTGAGTTACTGCTTGTGAGAAAGCCGCAGTTGACCCACCAGTGGGGGACCCCGTGCTTGATATTGATTCAATTGCAGATGCAGCCAGGCCCGTACAGAAACAGGGCTTCCCCGGGGCACCCAGGCTGCTTGCTCTCCTTCCCAAGGAGAGCCTGGGGCAGCTCTCACTCAGAAGGCTGTCAGAGCAAATACCTGCTCCTGCCTGCTTTGCAGTCTGGGTGCATTGTTGCCCCTGGACAGGGTTATGGCCACTAGAACGCTTGCCCCATAGTGATGTCTCCTAGGAGCCTGGGGTGCGAGACTGTCAGTGAGGACCAAGAATATCAGTGACCCACTGTTGGGAGGGCTTATTGGCTGCCTGGTGTATGTGCCCCACCTCTAGCACTTGTCCGGGGGGGTGTGGAAGTGAGTTATATGTGCTCATTTGTCCTGACTTTATCTTTCCACTTTCCGTATTTCCCCTTCCTCTGCCTCAGTAATGACTTTTCTCCTCTGGCACAGCGTGCAGTTCGGTACAAAAGACGGAAATCCATTGTAGAATGTGGTGGGTCTTCAATGAATAAAATAATAAATATGATTTCTGCCCAGGGGAACATGATGAACTTGAAGATGTGGCTGGCGGTGATGTACCAGGTGGGCTGGGAGAATGAGCATTGGGGAAGGGAGGTTAACTAGGAACCTGCAGAGAAACACACCTGGCAGCCCAGGTTCCTTTTAAGGGGTTGGCGTGTGTCTTTGTCGAGCCAGGATTAGACAACAGTCTCAGGCAAAGGAAACCTGACACGTCTGAGAAAATAGATACTCGGTGAAGCATTGTGCCATCCCATCATGTCTTCCCAGGTATACCATATTTCGTTAATTCTGGGATGACTATTCTTTTTTCAAATGTTAACATCTCTGAAATCAGGACGGATTTTATAGTCGATGGTGTCCTGGATGTGATGAAATGTTATTAAATGACTATGTCATTCATTTGCCTGTTTGCTGCCCTTCTGTTTCTTGGGTATATGGTAGGGAACTATGTTCCCCAGCTGCCTCACCAGTTGCTTCTGGCCAGGTACAATCAACCGGAGGCTGTGGTGGAAGACTGGAGAGAGGGAGAAGGGAGAAGCTAAACTATTTCTCCCTTTCCTTCTCCGCCTTGGGCGATCTCACTGTCAGGGGCTAACTTTCCTTATCTGTAGCTCTTGTTCCTGCTGCTCATCTCCTGCCCCTGCTGACTCCCGTCCTGCAGGGGAGGGCTGCCAAGGTTCCAGGTTCTGCCGTGTGGCCCACCTCTTGGGCTCTCGTGACACTGCCTCCTCCACTGGTCCCTCCAGCCCTGGGATGGTAGTGGCTTTCTGTCTTGCCATTTGCTGCTTAGCTTCCCTGTTCTCCGTCATTTGGGTAACTGATTCTTTGCATTAAATTTTCTCTCTTTGAAGTACCTAGAGTAGTTACTGCTGTCCTGGTTAGGTCCTGACTGATCCAATGATACATCATCAGAAGATTAAACAGATATTGAGGGGCCATTATTTCTCTTCCCCAAATCCCCACATTCTACTGAATGTGGTCTAGTTAAGGTCACCAGTGGTCCATTTGATGGCAACCTCAGAAAATTCTTCCAGGTCTGTAGCATTTGACAGTGTGGCTCTCCCCGTTTGTTGAATCTCCCTCTTTTCTTGTTTCCTGGAACATCCACTCCTTTCCCATTGCTTCTTGAATTTCCTCAGTCTCCTTTGCCCAGTCATGTCTTCTCCAGCTCCCTTAGATGTTGGCTTCTGCAGAGTCCCAGGATCATCCCTCTACCTTTCTTTCTTTTTTTTTTTTCATTCTACCTGCCCACACCCGTGGCTTTAAATACAACCTGTCTCAGCACAGAACTGTCTTACATAGACATAGAATTCCACTATTCTCAAGCCACATTCTTTGGGTTGTCTTAAGATCCCTCAAACTCAAAATGTCCTTGGCTGACCTCACCTTCTCCACCCCTGAGCCCATACCAGCTCATTTCCTTGCCTTCAGTGTCTCAAGGAATGGAGCCTCATCCATCCTGAGATCCAGACTAGAAACATCAGGGTTTCCTGGACTCCTGTCCACTTTATCTCAGAAAACCAGCTGGTTTCCAAAACCCTTTATCCAGTGGTGTGTATAAATATTTACAATCAGCTTTTTGGAGGGAAAAAAACAACCAGCTCTCTGATTTGTAGCATTTGCCAGTTTCTTTAGTGTAAATTCTCCCATCATAGCTATGATTTCAAGCTACCAATGTGACATCACTGAATGTAGACTTGGGAAGTGATGTGCATGGTCAGTTCCTGTGAGCCATTATGAGCCAGCTCAGCATACCACTGCACTACATCCATCCTTTCATTCCCATCTTCTCTGTCTCACCCCTGTTGATACGTCTCCTCACTGCATTTTCAATTTCTTCCCCCTTCCAGGCGTCCTTCACCACATCTGAGCATATCACCCCTAATTGAAAACCTTTGGGAGTTTCCATTGCTTAGCAGAATACCAGAGATAGAGTCTTCTTGGCATTGACTCTGGAAGACATGGCCATGTCGTCTCTCCACCCCAGCTCTCCTCCCAGACCTGACACTGGGCTTGAGCCACCAAGGGGCCAGTACCCACTTGCTGACTCTCTTGACATTTTGCCATTCTTTTCCTTCTGTACCTTCCATCACTTTAGCTGTTCTAGGTGTTCAACCATTTTAGAATATTTACTTGGTGGGTTATGTGATAGTGACCATGAAAGAAGCCAGGAGGTGATTCAGCTTTACATCTGGGGGCTGGGAACAGGGCTGGGGGACTCTTGAGATAAGGAGGCAGATCTCCTCAGTGTGTCAATCATCTTGGGCTGCTGCAAAGACTCTGGTGAAATAAGTTATAGTTTAGAGGGTCACATCTTTGGGAAATTATTAAATAGGTCTTGAAAAACTGAAGATTCCCTAGGATATATGTTACATTAGAGAAAGTGGATTCAAATGCATAGCCATTCCTTTGCCTAATTGCTAACTCTTTCTTCTAGAAATAACAAGAATTTACCAAATGCCTACTTGGGTTGGGCACTGGAGATACAGAGAGGAGCAGGACATGGCCGGAGCTCACAGGCTAGTGAGTGACTGTGGAGTCCTAGTACTTGTGTCTGTTGTTCATATAGGGGAGGCAGGGAAAGACCCCTGGGATTACTCTCAGCCAAAGTCAGTGCTTCAGTCTCATCTTCCTCTTTATAAAATGGAGCCAAAGTCCCACCAACCCTACTACCCACCTCCCAGGGCTCTTGTTTTGTTGGCGTTTTGATTAAAACAGGAGATGACTCTGAAAAGCTGACAGTGTATAAGAACACGATATAGCATTGTTATTCATTTATGTCATTTATGTGTGTGTCCCTGTGTACTCAGCTCTTTCCTGGATGTTATGGCAAGGTGGGGTGGGAGTGTCAGGGGAGGTATAAATGAAGGAAAAGACCCCACCTTCGCCTTCAAGGAGCTTCCACTCAAAATGTGGATAGAAGCAGAGCTTTAACAAAATACAGAATAAAATTAGATGACAACGTATGTGTTCATTCGTTGGTCTTCTAGGTAATCTAAAAGCAGAGAAAGAAACATGGATTCAAGTTAGAGAGTGACAATTTGCAGTGAAGACATTTCTACATTTTCACAGATGCAAGGATTAGAGAATGCCATCTGGTTCTTATCCTTATAGCAGGGTTTGCTTTTTCAAGGAATAAGAAAGACTAGAAGGTTTCTTTGAATATTGTTTATTTATTTTATAACTAAAAAAATATATTCTTCTTGTATAAAACTAAGGAAATACATGAAAAATAGTAACAACATTTAAAAATTTGCATTAAAAGATTAAAAATTACCTATATTCCCCCTCACTCAGAGATAATCCTAAAGGTATTTCAGAGATTTTTCTATGCATATTTTTACATAATTTAGTTCATACCATATATACAATTTATATCTTGCTTTTTTTCACTTAACATTATCACATAAGTATTTTTCCAGGTTATTAAAAGCTCCTCATAAGCCTTAACCTTTAATGGCTATGTAATAATTCAATATGTGAGTGTACTGTAATTTATTTGAGTAGTCATTTTGTCAGGTATATTAGTGGCTTCCATTTTTTTCATTATAAATAATCTTGCAGTGAAGATTTTGTACCTCTTTTATGTCCTTAGGATACAATTCTAGAAGAAGTAGAAAAGGTAGGGACATTTTAAAGTTCCTGATACATTTTGCCAAACTACTTTCCAAGAGGGATCCATTGATTTATATTCCTATTGATATCCCTCTACTTCTCTATCCTCTATTATCGTTTTCTTAACAGGCATAATTAATGTACAGAAAACTGCACATATTTAAAGCATACAATTTGATAAGTTTTGACATACATGTTCGCCCATGAGGCCATTATCACAACCAAGATAATAAACAAATCACCCCAGAATTTTCCTCACGCCCCTTTCTACTCTCTTCCCGCTGTCCCTCCCACCTCACTCCCACCCTGGGTGACCACTGTAATGCTTTCTGTCACTGCAGATTAGTTGGCATTTTCTAGAATTTATATAAAGGGCATTATATAGTATATACTTCTTTTTGTCTGGCTTCTTTACTCAGCATAACTATTTTGAGATTCATCTGTTGTAGCATGTATTAATAGTTCATTCCTTTTTATTACTGAACGGTACTCCATGGTGTGGATGAACCACAGTGAGTTTATCCTTTCAGCTGATGGACATCTGGATTGTTTCCAAATAAAGCTGTTGTGGACCTTCATCTACAAGTCTTTAACTTCTCTTGGGTAGATACCTAGGAATGGAATGGGTGAGTCATATGGTATGTTAACATAGCTGTATGTTCACTAGCATCTATTGTTAATGGTGATTACCCATTAGGATAAACATTGATGAATTATTGTTATTATTATTAAATTATTTTAATTGACTCATTGAACACTGTGCTTGTTCCCTCATCACAGATGAGGTCAGGGAGGAGTAGAAGTGAGGAGGGGGACAGAGACCCCCTTCCTGTCATTCTCTTAGGTATTCAGCAGAGAGTAACCAAGGGGGACACTCTGGGTGCAGGGGCTTCTTCAACCCCTGCTCCCCACACTGGGTCTTAGCCCTTGCTCTGCTCACGATGCCTCCAAACCTCTCCCCATTTTCCTCAGAAGAACAGACTCAGGTCCTTCTGGTCTTCGATTGGAGTGTTCTGCTTGGGGTCAACTTTCTTTCTCTTTACAGAACTTTGTGATGAAAGGACCTAATTCCCCTCTGCCAATCACATCACCTCCTTTTCCTCTCTATGCCCAAGAGCCTTCCTAGTATCAAGAGCCGTGGTGGGGGTGGTGGGGAGGGGTTGTGGGAGTAACTGTAGTGGAGGACTGACTTGCGACTCCATGAAGGCAGACTGGCCTTTCTTACTTGCTGTCCTTGGCATGAAGAGACATTCAATAAATAATTGTTGAACAAAAGAGTGCATGAATTTACATAAGGAAGAAAAAGCTAAGCATCATCGGCAGGCAGAGGAGGGCGTGGTCAAACCTACCTCCCTTGGGCAATCAGAGAAGGCTTGAAAATATGGCAGGCACACTTGTAAGAAAATAATGCAAGATAAAATATAAAATGTTAGATTGTGTGGTTCAGAGAGTGGTGGCAGAGGAAGGGAACCACATTTCTTGTCTAGAAACTTTCCATACACCATAACATTGAACACTCATAACAAACACGTTGTCTGGAATTATCACCTCCGGTTTTCTGATGAGGTAACCGAGGGTCAGGGTTTGGGAAACCTGCCCAGGGTCCCAGCTAATAGGGAGTGAGCTGACAGTCCACACCTGCTTTGAAGGACTGAGATAAACCTTGAAATAGCAAGAAGAAGGATGAGATCGATTTTTATCTCAGAGTGGTGTGAGGCACCTGCTGTTACTCCGTTGGTCCTGGCAACATGAACCCCTGTGCTCTGCAGAGGAACTTGCTGTGGCTGAAAGAACCTGAATGCCTTCTTCTGGTCTTCTTCCTGGGAGCTCATTATGTGGCGGAATGTGGGCTTGGACCCTTCCGTCTGCCCAGAGAGGCAGGCCGAGGACAACCAGCTCACACATGGCCTACCCTGGGGCCCTGCCCCCCAGCATCTCCAGGGTTATTTAGGAGCCAGGAAGATGGGTGGAGATTGGTATGGTCTCTGTGCTAGTCTTTCCTCATCCTTTTCTTTGTCTTCTGCTTAGAGTCATTCACCACACTGATCCTAAAGAGATGAGCTTGTAATGTATCTGATGAGGTTTCTTTTGCATTCCATGGGCTGTCAGTTTAGTGTTTGTTTCTTTGCTGGGATCTGCAGTCATATCAGAAGGCCTTTGCTTCCTGGCTTTGCATTCTGACCTGTGGAAAGGAAAATGGCTGTGGTCCGTGCATCTCTCAGGACAGCTTGTCAAGGAACTCTTCCTGGGTAGCGTCTTGCACGGCGCTGGGCCAGGTGCTGGAGCAGGGCCTCGCCTTTGTGAGGTCCGTGTGTGTGGCCCAGGGCTTGGCACACAGGGGGAGCTCAGCAGACATTGGCATGGATGGCATTGCAGACGGGCGTGGATGACACCGCAGGGCAGGCCTGGGATCTGACTCCCCCTCTCCCTACACTAACTTCACCTTAGGGCAGAGGTTCCCCAAATTTCTCAGCTCACAACACCTTTGTGTCTCAGTAATTTGTTTTACGGTGTCCCTAGGCCCAAAGAAATACCCAACAGTTCTGCTTATTAAATAGCTTGGTCCCGAGAATTTAGTAAGTCCTTATGTTCTAACAGCTTAGTGCCTCTGGGGTCCTATTCTGTGTCTCAGACCACGGAGTCACATTGGATACTGCCGTCCTCAGGTCTTGTTCCACATTGGTCTTCACACAGTACTTGCCTTTTATCACAGCAATCCTGCAAGCCAAGGTTCACGAAGATATGGCTTCATGGAAGGAATGCAGCAATCTAATGTGAAAATGGAACTACCTCGGGCTAGTCGTCTGCGTGGTGTCTGACAGATGTCACTGTATTTCTCTTGAAAATCGGGAATATCCAGTGGTATCTCTGTGAGTTTGCTGTGGCTCCCCATGCTGTCTCAACACACAATTTGGGAACCATGGCCCTAGTGTCGCTGTCCTCCCTCAGCTGCCCTCAGTGTTTGTTGGGTGCTGACAGCGTCTTCTGTCTCAGGGAGAGAGCCGTGCAGAAAGTGCTCTCGAGGGTCTCCTAGTCTCGGGGGAGAACTGTCACAGTGTCATCCAACCTGGGCCCTGCTGGAGGTCGGGGCAGGGTTATGCATGCTATGTGAGGAGCTCATTGCATCTAAGAGGGTGCATGATGAGATAAGGTAGGCACGGGGTATGGTGCAAACACATGTTCTAATCCAACCTGGAGAACCAGAGGAAGCTTTGGGTGGAGGCAACACTGGAGCTTGATCTCAGCATGTGAGCAGGAGGGGGAAGGGAGGGAGCACTCAGGGTAATGAGCTGCAGTGCCTCAGCACCCGGTATGGGGCCAAGCCGTACCAGAGTTGGGAGATGTGCATTTCGGAGGCTGGGATGCCTTCTGAAGAGGGAGTGAGATGGGCTCATGCACTGAAAGGCTGAGTCCGTGTCTTCTCCCTGGAACCTGCAGGCTGTGCAGCCCCACACCTTTCCTGGGATGACTTTTCTTCTCTCTTTCTTCATTTTTATTTAAACAAAAGAGAAATGCATTTTGCCGGTGCTGTAAACTGCTTTTTCCAGGAGGATTAATTTCCCCTCCCAGCCACACGTCTCTGGCCCATGCGGATGGCTCACTTCTCTTTGACTGGGGAATGACCTGCTTTGTCTTTCAGAAGAGCGAGTTGACAAATACCATCTGATGTTTCTCCCAGGCACCCCCATTCATCTTGATGGCGGCTTCAGATACCGCCACCATGGGTGATGTTTTGTACTTTGGGAGTTTTCTTCAGTGATTTCATTTCATGTGCTTTTGCTTTGAGTGCTCCCCTCTTTTGGTCCCCAGAAAGTTTACATGGTATCAGTTGGTGAAGAAAGCACTTTTCTGCAATTCTGTTTGAAGGCTGTTGGAAAGAATTAATGAAAGGCTCCATCACTTGCCCAAGTCTGGTTGCGGGCAGTGGTTCTGCAGGTGAGGGATGGGCATTGATTAACTCTTTGACAACAGAGCTGTCTGAACCGACCTCTCTTGTCTTGGAACATCAGGTACTATCTCTCACTAAATTTGCAGTGGCCCAGAAGGGAGACAGAAGGGCAGGAAGGGGACATTTGGACTTCTGAGAAAACCCTGGGTCCTGTGCAGCTCTGGGCAGAAACCAGGCTGATCTGTCTCTACTCTGATGCTCCTCCAAAGTGTGGAGTTGGAATGGTGAGCACTGAGGGAGAAGGTGGGTGGGTAGATGACAATGGTCCATCCAGATATGAGGCAGGGTGGCCAGCTCTGGTATATGCTATCAAGAGGGGGGCAAACACATTCCTTTCTCAGGGTGCCAACCTCAGGCCTGGCCCAGCCCTCTTGAGGATCAGGTAAGGCACCAGGGCCTAGCTTCCTTCCATTCTGGGACCCGTCGCTCCCTCTTGCAGGAGCCCAGAGCCCTCACACAGCCGCCTGCGTTCTCCAGCAGCCCCCTGCATCCTTTGCATCCTCGTGAAGCTCCAGTGTGCCCCAGTAGTATGCTGAGGCATGCCCATTCACTCACTACCTGTAAAACCCATGCCCTTCTCTCTTACTCCTCTCTTTCAAGATCCACTTGCCCTGACAATCTGTTGGACAGTGGTTTGATGACTGACCTTTTGAGGTAGCATTCTCCTGTTTACCCCTGGAGTGTGCTGGCACTTCATCAGCACTGGCCAGTGGAGGACAGGAAGGTTCTGGAAGAGCTGGGGCTGGGGTCAGGAGAATGGGCCACCTAGTTGAAGGGGTGCCCTGGTCTCTGACTTACTGTGACCAAATGACAGAGGAAGACCTGGGCTCCGTGGGACCAGTGTTGCCATCCAAGTAGGTACTGGCTGTGGGTGGGGATGACACTGAATTCTAGTCTGAGTACCCCGCCTGCAGTGACTGCAGCAGTCTCCTACCCAGCCCACAGCTCCTGCTGTCTCCCCACGACCTGCAACCCGCCATCCACTCTGCAGCCAGAGACATCGTCCTCAAACCCAGGTCTCACTGTGCTGCTCTATTAAGACCCCTTCAGTCACTCCAGTCATACTCAAGATGGACTCCAAGCCACTTCCCCCGTGTCTATGCTCCTTTACGATCTAGCCCTGGCCCAACACTTGACCCTCTGCTTCTTTGTGATTCCCACACACGCACCATGATGGCTGTTATCTCCTGTTCTTGCTAATGCTGTTTCCTCCGCCTGGGATGGCCATTTGTTCCCTCCCTGCCTCCCACCTGGACTGCCTGTTTATTCCTGTGCATCTTTTCAGACTGCCAGGCCAGGCCTCACCTTCTTCAGAAAGCCTTCCCAGGGTGCTGCTGCCTGGGGTTGGAGCCTCCTCTCTGAGCTTGCATAGCACCATCCTGTCCCTTGGAGCATGGACCACACTGCATTCTCATGATTTATTTATTAATTTGTCTCCCCTACTTGAGCATGAGACAGTTGAAGTCAACCATTGCAATCCTCCTAGGCACATAGTGTTTGTTGATAGACTGAATGAGTGAAGGGAAGGTGTTCAGAGTCAGGCCTATGGTTGAATCATTTTTGGGTCTGTTCGTGTGAAGTGGCGGACCCCAAGCCAGTGGCTGGGGTAATGAGGAGAAGGGTCATTAGGAAGAGTGAGGCAGGGGGTCAGCACCCCACCATGAAGCCAGGCTCCTAGGCTGTCCCCACTGGGAAACCGGAGTATAAATCAGGAGAGGAAAATGTGTAGGGCATAGACATGTGTGAGCATGTTGTGGGTTTAGGAAGCCTGCAGCTCATTAAGGGTCTTCCTGATAAATTGCCACCATCCCTGGTAAAGGGCTTCAGTGGGGCTGGCTCCCACACCAGTGCTCTTGAACACCTGCCCCTGATCATGGGAGAAGTCAGGCACTGACTTGGAAGCCACAGGGATGAGGGATGAATGGGATAGATTTGGGGAGCAGTGGAATAAGGGCTACTTTTGAGGAGTCTTGTGAGCAGAAGACCTCTGCCGTTCCTTTGCCTTCTTCCATGATGGGTCCAACAGCAATGTGCAAGGTGGCTTTGTCTTTTAAAGTCGTACCCATTAGGATGTGATTAACTCGGTTGGTTATGCCTCCAACTGACCTGGCACTGTCATCTTCCAGTTGCCTCTCAGTAACACCCAGGCTTCCAAGGAAGAACCACCAGGGAATGGTCATGGTTGTCACCCATGTTTGTCCTTCAGCAACAAGCCAAGGGAATTTGGCATGTGGGACTCAAGGTGGCTGCAGGAAAAAGTCCCATGCATTCCCTGGGAGCCTAAATGTGTTTTTTTCTGTATAATTTTTTTCCCAAGACTATGGGTGCCTTTCCATCTTCCCTCCTGCTTTAGAAAAGGCTGTTTTGTTATTAAAAGCAGTTGCCAATTAATTTTTCTCCTAAAAAATTAGAACTCCCAGTTTCCCAGGAGTAAGATATTCCAATCATATTTTGGATGTTTTGAAGTTATGGCAAATAGCCCTTTAAAAATGATGAAACGGCTCCATGTTTTTATACATCTCCACTAATATTTACACATGAGAACATGCGTGCAGAATCTACCTGTTTGTCAGGAGGTCAGTTTGCCAAGTGGTCCTGCTGGTTCAGTTGGAGTGAAGAGAACCACATGAGGTGATTCACACCTCTTAGGCCCCACAGTCTCACATTCAGCTTCTCTGAAAATGGAGTGAATGCAGGGTGTTGGGGTTTCTGAAGTATTTTGTACTGCAGGATCCATGCTGTGTGACCCTTGGCAAGTTATATAACCTCGTCTTCTACAAAACGGGCAGTGGTTCTAATTTGTTGTGAAGATGAAATAAGGATGTGTGTGTGTGTGTATATATATATGTATATATATATATAATATATATACACACACGCAATACATATATACATATATGTATCTGTATAGCAGCAAACACAGTTAAGTATTTGGCATAATTGAACTACTTAATAATTGGTTATTTTGTTTAGAATCGGTTGAGAAACCCAAATGGGGCTCTCCACTTGGATGGCATGTGTGCCTTCTTGGACATGTGAGGTCCTTGGAGAATTCAGCACTCACAGTGGAGGCCACAGGGACCAGACAATTAGCTAGAGGCCACAGATTAAACGGGAGGCCAGAGTTAACTAGAACCCCACAGTGCCAAGGATTGGGCCCCTCAGAACTGGGGATACTGGTTAGACGAATCTGGGGATTGTTGAGGATTAGTCTTCAAACATGTCCTCTTTTGTGGTCCTTTTCATGTTTACTCAAGTCTCAAGAATTATAATTGGCTGAGGACTCTTGGCATAAACATTATGATTCTCGTGACCAGCATCTTCCGAGAGCTCCAATAACTGCTTTCTTTTCTCTTTTTCTTAAGAGGAAGATAGAAGAAAACTTTTTTATGACTTTGTGTGCTGGTTGGTTTGGATCTTGAAGTGTTCCAGAAAGTCAATATGTAGAATATATTGCTGCATAAAATAAGAGGAAAATGTAAAAAGAAATTAAATTTATTTTAAGAAACTCAAATGAAAAATTATTGACATTTTAATTCAAATTCACGTTGGTAAGTCTGTTCTCTATTAGCAGCAGAAGACATAAACACTTTTTATTTGTTCATAACTTTGAGCTATAAAAGACATCATTATTAACATTTTTTCTCATATGGTGGCATTGCCTTCAAGTGTAAGAGCTTGGAAAAGCAAAGAGAATGTGCAGAGTATTAATAATGTAATGAAATAGTGTAGGGCTTTGTATATAATGCTTTTTTACTCCTCTGAACCTGTTCACATGCCTTCTCTCATTTGAGACTCACAGCCTGCCTTGGAGATGGGCAGGGAGGGTTTTATTATTCCCATTCATCAGAGCTGGATACTAAGGCATGGAAAGTTAAGTGACTTGCTCGGGGTCGCCTAACTAGTAGATAACAGGGCTGCTGACAAAAGCTAGGCCTCCCACATTGTCAGTCACTGTAAGTCTTGTCCATTCTTCCGTCTGATGACTCTCACTCCTGGTCTCACTGCTTTCCATGGGTCAGTTATTGATTCTTGGGAAGGTTGCATCCTCCTAGTTGATCCCTCAATCCATCTGGTCCCTCAGTCATTTTCTCATTCTCTGGTAGACCTCGAGATCCTCACCTGTGCCACAGCCATGTGCCTCTTCCTACAGCATGTCCACAGTCATGTTGTCACCAGTTGGAGAATCTTCAGAGGCTTCCTGTCACCAACCACATAAATCACCTCCTCCCTGCACCCACCACCATCACCTCCTCTGTGCACCCACCTGTCTTTCTACCCTAGCTCTGCCTACTCCTTGGGATCTTCTAAGCTCCAACCCTGCTGAGGGATTGTCTTCACTTGGGCCCTGCCTGCTCTCCTGCCTCCCCGCTTTGTGCATACCATACGCTCCGCCTGTGACACCTCCCACCACCACTCTATGGATCTGTGCCCCTGGGCCCCTTTCAAATGAGACTTTCCCAAAGAAGCCATTATCCACTTGCCCTAAATTCAGGGATCTCTCCTTCCTTGAACCCTATAGGCCTTTGGACCCACACCATGGCATTGATTGACTCTCCCCTGTGACACTGTAGACTGGCCTTGTTCCCCTTAGTAGAGTCTGTGAGCAACTTGAAGGCAGGGACCTATGGACACAGTGACATAAAGGATGGGACACCAGCTTTGGAGTCAGATGCATCTGGGTTCAAGTCACTCTGTTACCCTACAACCAGCCGTGGGAACTTCAGTCTGTTATTATGCCGTTGCTGGAATCACCTGCGGGGCTTAAGAAAAGTGATGTCTGCATCCCACTCTTAGAGATTTTGCTGTAATTTGGGCTGGGGTCTGGCCTGGCCATCAGAATTTTTAAAATTTCCTTGGATTGTTCTGATGAGCAGCACAATTTGAGAGTTACTGATTTAACCTGCCTGAGTGGGTAGTTAGAACTGACTCTCTTTAAGATATTTGACACTTCTCACCCAGAGTTCCTGGCACCGGATGAGACGGCATGCGTGAAGCATCTGGTGGGGTGCGCTCTCCATATGCTGCTAATAAATGCAGGTCATTATAATTATGATTCAATGTTGTAGCCTCCACAGCACCCTACACAATGTCCTGAACAGAGTAGGCGCTCAAAGTCTAGTTCTAAAATAGGAAACATAAGAAAATCATGCGCTTTTGTGACACAGGTATGATCTGTCAATAACTTCTGGCGCCACTTTGGTGACAACGCTTGCTGCAAGTGGCTTGCAGACCTTTTTGCATTGCTCACCCTGAACACAGATGCAGTTGGCCATGGCGGGCCCTCGGCCCCTGTAGGCACAGGCAGGATTTCCTCCTGGGGCTGCCTCCTGCAGTCCCACTAGGAGGGAGCTGACTAGGTGCTGACGCTGTTGTTTCCAAGGGGAATTGTGGCCTCTCTTCACCAAGGCGTGGTGGGTGAGTGGCTGGGAGTGGATGCACATTTTAGAGATAGCTCTTAAATGTTATGATGGGATTCGGCTTCCAGAAAAGATAGAGGAATGATGATGAGACCCATTGTACACCTGCCCTTTGCCCTGTGTCAGATGCATCGCACAATGTTATGGAGGGCTGGTGGTCTTTGTCAAAACTTGAGTAGGCAAAGCTGCCTTTAATGGGGAATTTTTGCCTTGAGCAAATCAATCAAAGGGGAGATGATGGTTTGGAATTATCAGGCTTTATTGGCATTCATTTGCTCTTCTCAGGACCAAATAGCTGTTAGTAATCCATCCTGATGCCACAGAAAAGCAATGACCATTGAAGATTTGGGATCTTAGTGCAGTGAAATGAAACGCTTATGGAATAAATAGTATCCCTGATGATGACGGGTATGGAAGAGCTTCAGTGCTCTGCAGGGCTGGAAAGAAATGAGAGGCCCCATAAAAGAGCAGTCAAATATCTTAAAGATGAGCTGGCATCTTTTAATTCTTCACCAGATAATGAATTATCTATTTGAGCCTGAGGCTATTGTATCATTTCTGGTGCATTCAACAAAATTTATTCAACAATCATTTATTGAGTGCTCCTCTGTGCCAGGCCCTGGGCTGGGGGCTGGAGATACACAGAGGAATGAGCCACAGCTGCCATCCATGGAGAGATCAGTGTCTGCTGTGGAGTAGGATGGAGAGGAGTGCAGACTTCCTGGAGGAGGTGTGGCCTGAGTCAGGATTGAAGGAAGGGAAGGGTTACCCAGGCCGGAAGATTGTTGAACAGGGTGAGGAGTCTCTGTCCAGTCCAGGTGAACTGGTCTTACCCAGGGATGCAGTACTGCCTTTATTAGCAGGTAGGTGCACTGGATTCTAAGTGCACACGTGGCTGAGGAGTGCAGACCAGGCTCACGCCACAGTTACAGAGGGCTGGGCAGGACTGAACCTCTTGGTTCAGCAGGCAGTGGAGTCAGGAGACAGATTCCAGCCTCAGCTCTATCTCTTGCCTGTGTGTGGCATCAGCCAGTGAGGCCCACTGGGCTCCAGTGTTGCCGTCTGCCCAACGTGGCCTCTGATAGTCTCTGAATCCCTGACCATAGGTGCTGAGGAGAGTCATGGAGACTGTCTCCACCCTGGGGACAGGGCCCTAGGGATGGGGTCCTGGGGCAGGTAGGTTTCACACTTTGGGAAGTACTCATTTTTTCCTCTTTCAGGCCTCCTAAAAGCAATTTCAGTCCCCTGCCCTTCCCTCAGGCTGCAGGCAGGGGCTGTGTGAAGGGAGTAATGATATTATTATGAGCATCTCTCTGAGGATTTGAATTCTCTGTAAGTTCTGTCTAGGGGAGAGGAAAGTGCACGGGCTGTGGATCCCACAGTGGGCCGTACATTCAGCTCTGTCACTTGCTGACAGCACCACCGGCGCCTTCTCAGAGTCTTGCTTCCTCCTCAGTAAAATGAAGGTAATTCCAGTTACTCAAAGGCTTGTGAGGATTCCGTGAGATCATCTAAGAAAGCCCTTAGCAGAAGGCACAGCCCATTGCCAGCACTCGGTAAATTGTAGTCAATAACATCTAGAATGCCATACAGTTCCCACAGTGAGGGGATGCGTGAAGAGGGATGTGGGGGCTATGCTAGAGGTGCCCCCCCACTGCCTCAGTCCAGGATGAAGTGTGTGAGGATTGTAGAACCATTACTTTCTCCCGCCTTGGCCCGCAGTTAGCTCTCAGCAGTGTTTATTGAATGAACGAACGAACGAACGAATGAATGAATGAATGAATGAATGAAACAACAGAACTGGCCCTCTGGTAGGAATTTTGTCTGCACATTCTGTCTTTATTGTTAGAAATTAATCGCTCCTTTAGTCTACCTTGAAAAATACACAGGATTCCCGCAGAGTTTTCTATACGAGTGAGATGTTGGGTAGTTGGGTTCTTTTTTTTTTTTTTGTGAGGAAGACTGGCCCTGAGCTAACATCCGTCGCCAATCCTCCTCTTTTTTGCTGAGGAAGACTGGCCCTGGGCTAACATCCGTGCCCTTCTTCCTCTACTTTATATGGGACGCCGCCACGGCGTGGCTGATGAGCAGTGCATTGGCGGGCGCCCGGGATCCGGACCTGCGAACCCCGGGTTGCCAAGCGCGGACTGAACCGCTGCTCCACCGGGCCGGCCCCGGGTAGTTGGGTTCTTGATCAGGCTCATGGGAAAGGAAACCCACACTTATCTGGTGTTCACCGTAAGCTGGGCATGGGGGGCTTTCCAGATGGACACCTGGGGTTAGGCGTTGAAGTCGGGGACCCTTGATCTGGGGGCTGCAGCCCTGAGCTGGTGGGGCGTGGTCTGCCAGGTTTCCTTCGTCATTGAGGAGCCACATCTCGGTGACTGGCTTCAGGGGAAGCATGTGGCTGGGAATCAAGGCGGGTGTCTGGGCCTCCCACGCATGGAGACCAGCCGCAGCCTCATTAGTAGCTGGCTCTGGTTAGTGGCCTGGACTTAGCAACTCAGCTGAGGACTGGGGGGCTCAGCTCAGAGGATGGCTTCAAGAGGGGGTCTGTCGGACCTAAACATACGGCGTTGGGGGAAATGGGAGGGTGAAGGACTTGTCCTCAGGAATGAGGGGCTGTCAGCTGGTGTGCAACACCCGAGATTGGGCTGTGGGCAGAGGGAGGCTGGGAACTGGGGTTCTGAACCCTGCCCGGCTGGGAAAGGGGGGCATTGTCAGGAAGCTGATCTTGCCCACTCTGGCAGGCTTCTGGGAAAGGATGAGGGCTGTGGTTATGTCAGGAGGAAGAGTTTAGCTTAGAATTTGTGAAGTCTGGTGCTGGGGTTGGGGTGGAAGCTGCTGAATTATCCATGACAACCCAGTCTTTGTTGTTTTTGACCCAAGTGGCCGACTTTGCCGTTCTGCCCACGCCCAGGGTGCGGTCAGCCTGAGAGAAAACTGTCCGATCTAAGCATTCCGGGGAAACCTTGCAATGACAGGGTGAAGCTGCAGGCTTGAGACCTCAAGATGACATCGCCTGTCCTATGAGAACCAGCGTGGGAATGGGAGCCATGGGGCAAGGACTAAAATCTCTGGTCCTCTGGACTCAACCAAGTCACCTTTAGCCGTCACACTCTCCCTCTCTTCTCCTGCCCACGTCTAGATATGGTCCCAGATACGTGGTCAGCTGTCCTGCTCTGGAGGAAGTGATACACCAGGCCTAATTCAGACCTGCTCCCCCAGAGGTCACTCTGTGATCTCCTTAGAGCCCTGTGAAGGGAAGATGGGGTGTCCATAGAAAAGGAGCAATGTCCCTTAGGGATCTGCATTGGCTGAATTTATACCCTTGCTAAATGTTTTACAGCGTTATGTTGCACTGAGTAAATTGAAATTGGGCAGGAAGGTTTTTAAGCAATTCATCAGTCCAAGTAAACCCCTGTTAGGAGGTAGAAATGAGCTCTTGTGGGGATAATAGCCATAGGAAAACAAAGTACAATAATATTCTTCTCTTTCCAAATTATATATAAAGTCAATTGCTGGTTCCCTACAACGAGCCTAACGTAGTGCTGTAATGTATTCTGGGAGACCAGGCCTGAGGGGTGCTGGCATGCTGGCAGCTCTCTGGCCCGTGCAGAGGTCTTGGATGTTTGTCTTAGAGGAGGGGGCGTGCTGGTTGCATGGGTTCAGCAGGGCCATAATGCTATGGCTTAAGAGTGGCGCTCTAAGGAGAAGGTGGGGGTGCTACCCCACCCTGAGCAGAGGCAAGGCACAGCTCAGGCTTTATTGCATGGAATCCTTGGGATGCTGGGTCACTGCAGAGGAGGAAGCTGAGGCTCTGAATGAGGAAGTATCTCCTGAAATTCCTCTCAGCTGGTGAGAGATGGGCTGAGAGTTGTCACCTCACCCCTGGGCCCCTGGGCTTAGCTGGGAGAGCTGTAGCTTCCTGGAGCCCTAATTGGGGGAGGGGGAGGGGGTGGGGGTGAGGGTGGAGGTGGGGGCCGGCACAGCCTGGAGAACTGGAGCAGGAGGTGCAGGTGCAGGAGGTGGGGCTGCGGGAGTCTGTTAGGCAGCATCTCCTGCAAAGGGGAAACTCAGAGCCAGTGAGGTCCCTCGGGGCTGGGATGGGAGGGGGAGGACCGTGGGACCTGTGCCTGACTGTATGGGACCTATGTCCTCCCTTGGGGCAGAGACCATCTGTCATGGGCCCACTGGCTCCCGAGAGCATGCAGTGGGTTCTCATTAAGTGTTAATGAATGAATGAATGATACTGTTATTCCCAGTATTAATTACAAATATGAAATAGGACCATGGATAGAGGTCATTCAACTTCATCAGGACTGAGGGACTGGAGACCTTACAAAATAAGATTCAGGAGCTCTTGGTTCTAAGAAAGGGCCTGTGATGTCTGACTCTCAGACACATGTGATAGGAGTGAAAAGCCGTGGGCTTCTTAAAACACAGTTTCATGAAGACCAGAACTGGGTCCTGTTCACCTGTGTGTCCCAGCATCCAGGCCAGGCTGACACATGCCAGGGCTCCGTGGGTGCTTGTCTGGTGAACGGGTGAATGAATGGACCATTTCCTCATCACCTTTCTATAGGGAGTGCATCCTCAGATGAATCAGAATGGCTGCAACATCATGTGTGCAGACCCTTCCCCTGGGTCTCTGGGGAGACGCTGAGTCATGACACAGTCATTACAATGGCAGCCGCAGCACAAGAGCCGCCACTCAGACAAGCCTTCACTGAGCTCTTACAGTATGGCAGGCACTTGCTGAGGGCGTCTGACACCTTTCTTCGTGTAGTTCTCCTGACACAGTTAGGAGGTGGGTACTAGGATGCAGACAGAGGCTGAGGCTTGGGGGTAGCATTAAGCTGACTTCTCCATGGGGGGATTTCAAATCAAGAGGCTGAAGCATACAACTAACTGAATCACTGTGACCCTTGTTGTAGATCATTGATGTTTCAGGATCTATCTGAGACTTGTCACCAAATATTTCTGCAGAACAGTCAGGGTCGCACACCAGCCTGGAAACTTTGGGAAGAGCCTGTTTGGCTACCCCGGGGTCAGGAGCCTCCCCGCGAGCTGGTGCCATGAGCTCCTGCACCCTGATTCCCTTGTCTGGGACCACCCAGGGATTCAGGCTCAGCCAGGATGGGCAGAGCCATTTAAATTTGCCACAAATCTCAATATTAAGGGGAGAATTACTAACATCTGCCACTTTAGGGAGCAGCTGCGGTGCTTGAGGCGCTGGGCCAGGTGCTGCACGTGTGGAATCGCACAGAATGCTTAAAACAGTGTGGGGAGTGGGTACTACTCTCCTCAGCGTACAGATGAGGGAAACCGAGGCTCAGGGGGCTTAAACAACTTGTCAGTGCCGCTCAGCCAATAATGATAAAGCCAGGATTCAAATGGAGTCGGCCTGAGCCCAAAGTCCCCACCGTTTCCACCCACCCCCACCCCAGTGTGCTCGGCTGCTGCCCTGTGATGGATTCCCCAGCAGGCAGATGGCTGCATCAGAAGACAGGACAATGGTCCTGGGCCCTGGCTCAGCATTCAGCCCGCCATGGACAAGTCATCCCACCTCTCCAACGCTCTTCTTCCACTTCTGTAATGTAACGTTGCTAAAAATGCTGAGGGTTGATGACTCTGGGGGTGTTTGTGCACTGCTATGTGTATATCGATGTGTGTGTGTGTTTGTGTGTGGGCATGTGTGTGCTCATGTGCACACTGGCAAATTAGAGACCTCCAACCCTCCCAGCAATCTTACTTCCTAGAAGGCAAATGTGCAGTCTGCTGCTTTGGAGACCTCCAGTAATGAAGTGCCCGCCCCCTCCATCTGCCTCCTCTTCCTGCTCCAGCCAGTTGCCACCTGGGCCCCAGGGCTGGGAAGGAACAGCAGCCACTTGCAACTAGGAATCAGTTAGGGAGAAAAGAGAAAACCTCAAACCCTCGATGGCCCACCTGGCAGGGCTAACATTGGATTCAGAGGGGAGAGTGGGAGTCAGTGTTATTCCTGCTCTTTTCTCAAGTCTTCTTTGGCCCTTATCTGATCTCTCATCCACCCCACATCTCCTTCACCGGAGGGCTAGGCTGTGCTTCAGAGCCCCCGGGGCAAGCCAGTTGGGGGTGTGGACAGGGATGGGAGAGGGACTGAAGGAGGAAGGGCCACTGAGAGTACCAGCTCACCGTGGGGAGAACCCCATGAGCGAGGCCAGTCTTACTGAGCGCCCACGGGCCCCAGCCTCCACAACACCTCCTCCATCTCACTATTCTGCCCTCTCTTCTCTTGTTGCTTCCAGAATCCCAGATTGGACTTGGCATACACAGTGTTAACTAGTGTGGGTTTTTACACCTGTGCCTTCTTTTCCTCACCTATGAATTTCCAGGGAACCTGCTAGATTAAGTATTGTGGCATCAGGATTACCTGGGCTCTGCTGGTGTCATTCTAACTCACACGCTTTGCAGCATTTCAGGGACTCGCCTTCCCTTGTGCTGACTTTTTACCAGGTCTCTTTGGCCTGCAGGCTGGGGGCAATGCCCCCGACCAGGCAGCCTGGCCATTGCTGGACAGCCACTGCCTGGCACAGAACAGACCTGCCATGGTTTCTGTACACTGGCCAGGGCAGAGGTCAATCACATTATTTTTTTTCTGCACCTGCTGTGAAAAAAATAGCTTTGGAATCGAGGTTATTTTCCATGCTCTCAGCTCAGCATGTTCTTAAAATTTTCCTTGTTGGCCTGTTTCTGTGACATGTGGTGACGTGGGAGGGCACTGATATTTCCCATTTTGACAGTGGGAGGGGGCTGGTTCTGAGGAAGGCCCCCAAACAGCAGCATCAGCTTCTGGGGGACCCTGGGTCAGGTTCAAACACCGGAAAAAGGGCTTGTGCAAGGTTGAGGGACAAAAGGGACATTTTGTCTTAACAGAACTAGGAAGCAGAGAAAAGCAAGGGATCTTTGAGCTCATCTGTTCCACAGCTCGAAACACTGCTGTTCAACAGAACCCAGCACCTGCTGTTGCCAGGTGCTCCGCTAGGCCTGTGCCTGCCCTGGGGGTATAAAACCCTTTTCTCGTGGGATGGTTATAAATCTGTTTTTGCAATGTTGCTCCCGGGGTAATATCTCCTTTCTTGCCAAAAGCCTCCCTGATATGTGAGTGCACGGGGCAGGGAGAGCCAGAGAGAGTGACTGTATAAACGTAAAGCTTGCAGGTTTCTGCTTAGTTGCTTCTATTGTTTCTGCACTGAAAGTGCATAGAAAATAAGAAAGACAGAAATCAAGATAGTTAAATTAAAATTATTAAATTTTGAAAACACAAAGGATCTTGTATAGAAAAGGTGAAGTGATGAGAGGCATCTGTGTGACTTAGGTGGGAATGGTATTTACATCATCATGGTCATGCAAACACTAACATCAGGCTAACCAGTGTCACAGCTGACTCTTGGGAGGGCTGGGCATGGTGTGTGTGTGCATGTGTGTGTGCCTGTGTGTGTATGTATGTATATGTCTCTGTGTGTGTATATGTGTATGTGTGTGTATGCACGCACCTGTGTCTGTGTGTTTAGGTGTATGGTGGGGAGAAAGAATGAGAGATAAGTCCTCATCTTCCAAAGCAGAAAGTCAATAGATAATGCCCAGAGGTGAAAAATGAGGTAGCAACACAAACATGTTTATTTAGAGATACGGAGGTAAATAATGAAAGAACCAGCTAAATTAGTTAAAAGCAGTGGCCTCTGGGAAGTGGGAAATGGGGCAGAGGGAAGGTTCAGGATAACTGCTTTTCTTTGGTGACAAGCCCTGTAGAACATTTGACTCTTTTAACTATGTGTATATAGAACTTCGATAAAAAGTAGTCGCAAATTTTAAAAAGAGGAAAATATGAATAGGTGGATATAGAATACCTAGTGGCTCCCTGCTCACGCCCCAGGATGGAGACACCCACTTTGGCGGCCGTGGTCCTGGAGAACTGTGAGCACTTGACCCTCTGACTTCTGAGGGCTGCCCAGCAGTGGCCTCTGATCCACGATAATTGACCAGGGTTCCAGTCCATCAGCAGGGCCTGCCGGGCTCCCTGCCTCCTCTGGAAGGGCACCATTAGCAATGATCACTGCCCAGCCCAGCAGAGCCCTTGAGATTTGTCACTTATTCACCAAGGGTGTCCAGGGTGAATGTGGGACAGTTCTGTTGTCATTTACATTTCCTTGCTCATGGAACTCAAAATAACTTTAGTCCCTTTCTTTCTCATCATGCAAGTAGCTGAAGACCAGGTTCCCATAGAGAGCTCCAGATGTGGCTTCTTACTTGGTTCTGTGAGGACTAATTTTTAATTTTTGAAAATTGAGACGAGCTCTTCACTCTGCTTTCTACTACATCACTGTTGTCATCATCGGCCAGTATTTATTTCCAAGACTGAACACTTGGCTTCTCCTCTCAAGCTCCTCCCTCCTCTCCCCGAGCAATCCTCCAATTCAGGAAATAGCTTTCCCATTCCCCCACTTGCTCAGGCCGTCTTGTAGTTATCTTTGACTCTTGTCTCTTGCTCTCACGTCTTATCCATCAGGAAATCCTGTGAGATCTTACAGCTCTCATGCCTTCCAGGGGCACCTGGAGTGGACTCGAAAGTCCTCACAATGATTAGCAAATTCTCCATGATCCGCCCCCTGTCTGTCTTCATTTCCTGTCATTCTGTCCCTGGCTTTCTCTGCTTCAGCCACACTACCCTTCTTGTGGGCCCTTGACCACTGCTCCTGCCTCAGGGCCTCTGTTCTTCCGTCCCTGCTGCACTCTTCCCCTAGATATCCGCATGCCTTATGTCTTCATTTCACTGAGGTCTCTGCTTAAATGTAAGCTCATCAGAAAGGCCTTCCATGACTATCTTAGGTAAAATGGTACCCCTTCCCCTGCACATCACTGTCTATCTCCTTCTGCTTTATATTTCTTCATAGTGTTTGACATTTCTACTCTATATTATACATGTATTTTTTTATCTTCCCCTTTAGACTATAATCTCCATGAGAATATCTGTCATTTTTGTCCCCTGATATATCCACAGTCCCAGAACAGTGCCACCACACAGTAGGCACTTGGTAGATATTTGTTGAATGTCCCAGTGAATGGATTGAGCACCCACTCTGGGCAGAGCACTTGCAGGCACTACGTAGAAACATTGGATTTGTGCCTGCATCAGATTTGTCACACCCACGGAGAGTTACGTGACCACAGGGAGTGGCCCATACTGACTTCCAGCAGGAATTGTGGAGGTAGTGTACCACCTTCTTAGTTCTCTCTTAGGACTCTCACTTAGAAGGCTGGGATGAATGGTGTGTGGTATTTTGGGGGGGTCGGGGGGGGCAGCGAATGGAGCAGAGAATTCCCTGCAGTCAGGAAACCTTTATGGGTGTGTTTGATTGGGCACATCAAAGTGATCTCTGTCTACAGGTCACCTGCATGTATTTGAGTTTACTGATGTGTCTCAGTGGCATCATCTCTCTTCTCTCAGCTTTTTGGAAAATGTCATTCTCTCAAATGACTTTTTGAGCAGATTTGGCTGGGTGCATGGGAAGTGATGCGCCCCCACTCCCAGATTGCCCTCTTTGTGAAAATGTAGTGATACTGAACAAATATTTTTGAGCATCTGCTGTATTCTTACCTCTGTTCTAGACAGCAGAATTACAGATGGAATATCAGCCCTAGAGTTTAAGCCTCTTTGCAGCGGCAAGAGTGACCCATGGAAAAGAGCATACGTCTACGTGTGTATTAGTGCCCTTTGAAAGTATAGGCCCCCCGTGTAACTTTCATCATTGCCTACACTTCAAGATGGCTACGCCAAGCTTCCATTACTTGGACTTTCTTCTTCGACAAATGGAATACCAGACATTAATTAAATGTCAATGACTGTTCCTGCCAGCTCAATTTTCTGGCTCTATCTAATTAGAATTAAATGGTAAGAGAGGTTAGGCAGACTAAATCAAAGGAAAAAAAAGAGTTGAGACTTCCAAACTGTGTCCCTGCATTTGCTAGATCAATTTCCATTAATTGCAGAAAGCTGTTTGGCTGCCTTGTGAAGCAAGATGGTTGCCTTTTCAGAGAGAATCTTTGCTCTCCCCACTCATCACAGTGACTCTGGGCCACCTCAAGGCCCTAAGAGCCTCTGTGTCCCTTGGGCTCATGATGCAAGATAAGCAAGTGAAAAGGCAGGTTTCCAGGCTGGGACTCCCAGGTGGAGAAGGCAATTCTGTCTGTTTCCAAAGCTGCCCCCCCCTGTCCCCCCCTTCCCTTGCTGGTCAATATCTGTCCTGTCTTCAAATATGACTGGTAGGAGAGTTGCCATCATTTCTGTGTTCCCTTCCGTCTATTGGCAGAGCGAGGAAGAATGGACCTGAGTGATGAGGACCTTGCTAATTCAGCCAATAATAATTTATTTGCTACTCAGGAGAAGCCAAATGCACTGGGGGCAGCTTTTCCCAACTGAATTAAGTATTCATCAGCAAATTAAAATATACTACTAATTTCTTGTGTCTTTGCTTCTGGTTGAGTTTTTGTATTTTCAGATATTATTGGTATTATTATTAATTTATATTTAGATTACAGATGGCTAAACAAACTTATCACAGGCTCCAATTATACTTCAGAGAGGTCTTTTGGTATTAATTTTTGACATTTATACTTGTGAATGATAGTGTTATCATATTAATATTCAAAAAATGTTAAATTTTTTTTAGTTACAAAATTCTCATGGGTTCCTAAGTGAGTGTAATACCCTTGGTATTAAAATGCTTCTGTGGGGGCTTAATTTCTACTGATAATTATTGATAGAAATGCTAGACAGTCTTATGACAATGCTCAGAGATGCTTCTTTATTTGACATCTGCAACTTACAGACTTTCATAGATCTGAGAAAGCTGTGCACCAGTGCAAAGGTTTGCCAACTCTGCCCCTGCACTGGCTGGCAGGACTCAGAACTTAACCTGTTTGTGAATAGAGGTCTGTCTACAGTTTCATTGCATTGCTACTAAAAATCCTCCTGTGACGTATTTACATCATGGCTAAAGTTTACATCAGGTTTCGTTGCATCCTGTGAAGAAGAAATGTGCATACAACAAGAGTACAAGAGAAAAAAATGATTAAGGACTTGATGAAAATTAATGGGAGATGAAAATTAATGGGAGCTAGACACAACTGAATAGTATTGAGATAGGTTTAATATTGACACCAGGCAGATTCCAGATATTAGTTCAAAGAAAAATATGTATCTTCATGGCTGTGCACCAGCGTTCCAAAATGAACAATACTCCAAAGCAGTTATGGATACTTTAGAAACAAAAGCAACAAGTAAAAACTTCAGAGATTAGCTCTTTCCTATATAAAGTCTGCCTCTAATTTGGTATTTTTTTCCCCTAAAATTACTGGCAGGATTTGGGGTTGGTTTTGGCACGTTCTGTCAGCATGTAGTGATCAGTGAACCTTGATTATGTGTGTGTTACTCACCTTTAATAAGCAGCCACTCAGGTGGAAATCTGTTTACAAAAGGAGTGGACTGGAATAAAAAGATGGGAGGGTTGGTTTTCATCTGATTTAATATAATCTAATCACATTAAACTCTTAATTAGAAAAGAAGTTTTAAGCTGTGGGTCTCATCTGGAGAAATACGCACGAAAGCACTCCTGCTGGAGGAATGAGCTCTTCCCTTACTCCACTGTCATCGCTTGGTTCCTAAGTTCCTGCTTATTCATTCCAAGTCCTTGAAATAAGCCCCTGTTTTAACCTTACAGCCACGAGAATCCCCATGCTGTTATATTATGAACTTCGAGGATAGGAGAAATTATTGCATATTACTAAAACCATTATCCATTGGATTTCTGAAAGAATAGAATTTTATGTGCACAGCCCATTTTTATTAAATCTTTAAATACCCGTGTGATTTAAATTTCTTGGAGAATCAAAATGCCACTTTTCTTTCACTATATTACAGTATTGAACTATGTCATAATTTAATATGTAATTTTTAATATAATTAATATTAACTCCCAGATTATTTAGAAGGTCCTGTTATACCTGGTTTTGTTTTGTGTAAAGTGCTTCACATTTTAAATGGGAGCTTACCTAATCAATAGCATGTTATTAACTTTGCATATTTGTAATAACATGAAATTAAAATCTAGCAGTCTAAGGCTTCTAAAAATGAATATATAGGGGCCGCCCGGTGGCGTAGCGGTTTCGTCTGCGCTTGGCAGCCCGGGGTTCGCCGGTTCGGATCCCGGGCGCCCGCCGACGCGCTGCATGTTGGCAACGCTGTGGCGGCGTCCCATATAAAGTAGAGGAAGATGGGCACGGATGTTAGCCCAGGGCCAGTCTTCCTCAGCAAAAAGAGGAGGATTGGCAACGGGTGTTAGCTCAGGGCTGGTCTTCCTCACCAAAAAATAAATGAATATATAAAGCAGTATTATTTCTTAATCATTTGTAATGTGATTCAGCCTTCCAAAATGTGCTCTGTTCATTACATTTCTTTTTTTTCTCTCTGGATTCTCTCTCAGAACCAAAAGTAAAACTTATTGGAGTCAGTCCATAAATTGATCTATCTCTTTAATGAGCCAGGCAATGGTTATTTATAACAATGGCCTGGTCACAAATACTTGCCATGTGAGTGGAGCGGGGAGCAAGCAAGAGCTTGTCGGGAAACATGTTTGAGGAAGCCGGAGACAAGGGGTTGCAGGCACCCACTGCATGGTAACTGAGGGATTAATAAATTATAATCTCAGCCAAGAGCCCAGGTTCTTACTCTAGGATGACCTATGGTCATGAAGGCTGCAGGTGGTCAGTGTCCCTCACAAACAAGGACTGTCATCAAAGATGCTGCTTCAAGACAGTAAAGCGTCATCTACCAGAAAGAGATGCATCTTGTCACTCTCTCTGCTCCCATTCTCCCTTCACCCCATTCCAACTTGGTTTCTGTAGTCACGTGCCATTGAGACTGTTCTCTACTCCCACTCCAATGGGCCCTTCTCTGTTCTTCTATTACTGGCCCTCACAGCAGCATTTAACACAGGTAACCACCTCTTCTTTCCTGAAACTCTGCCTTCTCTTCACTGCTGGGGCACCAGACTCTATTCCCCTTCCCTCCGACGCTGCTCCATCGTGATCTCCTTTTCTCTTTCCAACTCCTCTGACCATTTCCAGTTAGTGGTTTCTTGGGCTCTGTCCGTGGTGCTCTTTCTCAGCTCTCCTTGCATCACTTCCTGGTGGTCCCATCCAGTCCCGTCATGACGTGTCTTAAATACCAACATAACGTGAAAGTTTCCAAAAGCCTTGCCTCTTACTCCAGCCTTCTCTTTCCAGTTCTCTCCTTGATATTTCCACTTGGGTCCCAGCCGAATATCTCAAAGGTCAAAACAGAACTCTTGTCCTCATATTCCCTATCCCCAATCTCTGGCACACCTTTTCCTTTCATATTTGCACCACACACTTGATCCAGCCAGAAAACTCTTCTTTACCCCTTCCATCCAAACTACCAACAATGCCATCAGCTCTGCCTCCAAAACGTGACCCCGTTCTGCCCAGTTCCCTCTGTCTCCACTGCTACAACCAAGGACAAGTCACTGTTGCCTGTCACCGTCATGTGTATCACCTGTTACCTGGCCTCCCGCTCCTGATTTCCACACCCTCACAACAGTTCCTTCTCCACTGGCCGTTCTTCACTCAACAGATTTTTTAAGACAAACAAGATCATATCCCATCCCTGCTTAAAACCCTCCAGTGGCTGCCCACTGTTCTCTGCCTAAAGTCCAAACTCATCCGTGATGTGAAAGGCTCACAAGGGCAGAGTGGAGTAGACTGAGCCTAGCATTGAGGAGACCACTAAAGAGCTGACCATTTCCATCTAAGTGACGAATAAGGAAAGAATGGCCCAAATAAAGTAGTGTGGAACAGAAATAGGACTTTTTGAGCTTTGTTCCTTGTAAAACCTCAAGTATTTCTCTCGGTTTTATATCAATCAACCTTTTGATGAACAGGCCTTCTGATTTGTTCTCTAGATTGAGGTTCCTAATCAGGGATCCATGGGTGTTTACATCCTGAAACTCTGACATTGTTTGCAAAATTGTGTGTGTGTGATTGTGTGTGTGTGTGATAGTGTGTTTGTGTTCTCATGTGCATTGTCTTTCCTGGAGAGAGAATCCATTGCTTTCATTAGCTTCTCAAAGAGGTCTGTGGCTATCACTACAAATAGCTGATTTAAGTTCTGTGACTTAGGAGTAAAGTTGAGGAGAGACAGTAACAGGATCTTGGTTGCTCTGAGATTCCTTTGGGGTCTGTGTTCAGGGCCTGGTTGCCTCGAGGTCTAGAGTGTGTTATCCAGGCTGCAGCACTGTCCTGTGGGACTTCCTGCGATGATGGGGATGTTCCATATCTGTGCTGTTCAGGATGGTACCTACTAGCAACATGTACACTTGAAATGTAGGTAGTAGAACTGAGGAACTGAATTTTTAAACTTTATCTAATTTTAATTAGTTTAAATTGTAATAGCTGCACATGGCTAGGGGCTAGCACATTGGACAATGCAAACTCAAGCCTTGTTGTCCAAGTGCAGCTAGAAATTAATTAGTTATTCCTGATGTCATTTAGGACCCAGAGCTTCCCAGGCTCCTCAGCATCTCTCCTCTCATGTCATCCTGACCCTGGGAGGTAGATGGGACATATTTTCTTCTATGATGTCATTGAGGAAACACCGTCCTGTTTGCACGATTTGTCTGTGTTTCTAGGAATAGAACTGAATTTTTATACAGCCAGTTCTAAAATGTATTAAAAAATTTAAAGTAAGTTATTACATGTGCAGAAAGGTTTTGTTGCGAATCATTACTGTAATTATTAATAATAACGGCTACCTTTCTTTGTGTGTCTTTATTGCGTGCTTCTGCGCTACTAGGTATTGTGCTGTGCCATCTCATTACTTTTCACCCCAGCCTTCTGAGAGCATGTGCTCAGGGCTCAGAGACTCAGAAGCTTGTTTCCAGTAAGCGGCAGAGCTGGGCGTCTAACCCTTGGTTGTCTGCAGTCCCACAGGCAGCCCCAGCCCCTGCTCCCAGTCACAGGGTCCGGCATACTATGGGGAGAGGGTCTATTCAGTCCACCCATTGCTGCCCCTCTCTATGGAGCACATTCACATTCTGTCATGTCTGGAAGTAGAGACTCTGGTTTCCCCTCTCCTTCAGCCCAGACTGTTCAGAGCCTAACTTAAATTTTCTCTGTTGCGCTGGGTGGGTCTCCTCCAGTCCTGCTTCTCTTTATGGAATTGGGCGTTGCTGTATTGCTTGCTCGCGCTCAGCTCTGCCGGTAGTGGCAGGTCGGTGTTGGTGCGCTTGCTGGCTGTAAGGAGAGGTACGTCTCTCGGGATTAATGCAGCTCTGGCACCAGAACACGGAGCGCCAGAGAGCTGGGTTTGTCAGCAGCTTTCACTGCACACTCGGGGGCTGGCTGTGGGCTGGTGTTCCTGAGGCCTGTTTGGAAGGTGGCAGAGATGTCTGAGAAACAGCGTTGGTATGAGGGCTGGGTATCTACAAGGAAGGTTACATCTGATCGTCCTCAGCAGTTGTTCTTATGTACCCTCCTTGACCTAAGGATGTGTCATATATGCCTGTTATCTAGCTGGATGCTGTTTAAAAGATTCCTCTTGGTATAGCAAGCCTAAGAAGAGAAGCACCCTTAGTGATTTTAGTTCCTCTATCTTTTGGAGAGTCAGGTATATTTAATCCAATTAAAGCAAACTGAAAATATAACTGCCTTTTCCTTTCTGCTTATACCATTTGAAGATCTATTAAGCAACGGCCATGCCCGGTGTGAGCCCTTCCAAACCGCTGGTGGCAGGGTGCTTTTGCAGAATGTATCAACTGGTCTTAAAATGTTGATACCCCTGCATTCAGTAACCAAAATCATAGAAATTTACCCTAAGGAAAGAATATGAGAAATGGGCAAAACCTTACGTGTAAAATGTTAATTGCGGCATTATCTATAACAGGGAACACTGAATGGCAATGGAGCCCTGAAAACAGACGACCAGGTAGCCAACTGAGCTCTTCAGTCCCGTATTTCTGCTTGACCCTGAAGTAGTCCCACTTTCTCAGCCTTCAGGGTCTCTTTCCAAAGGCTGCCTGCCATGATGTCATGGGTCTGGGGCTTGTATCTTATGGATAAGAGAGAGATTAAATAGGAAAGGAAAAGCACTTCCTTAAAACTGTTTTTCTGCAAACCAGCAAACAGCACAAGGACGTTGTTGCCGGCAGTGGAATTTCTCCACCTCGAGTGGTCGCCGGTCTCCAGGGCTCTGCCTCCCGTGCCAGGGTCCTCCCGGTGAGGTGCCAGGCACACAAAAGACCAAACTGCACACCTTGAGGGCAGTAGGTGAGTCCCCACACTCCTGGTGAGTTCAGCCTGAGCTGCAGGAACTGGAATGAATGAAATAGGTTGCCTTTGATTTCGTTCCTGGAACCCTGGGCTACCGTGAGGCAGCCGCGGTTGTTACTAGTGCGCAGTGAGGAAGAGGGAAGCACTTCTCACAGGGAATGAGGAGGGTCCTTCAAATGCTCAGCAGCAGAGGAGGGGCCAGATTCCAGTTTAGCACTGGGAGGCCAGTGTGGGTTGTTCCCAGCTTTTCTGGTTGTATTAGCCTTGGACAACTGGCGATTTTCTAGACATCTGAATGGGAATGCTGCTTTTGGGACCTAGGGACATTTGCTGAGCGGGGGTGGAGCTGAAGTAGCTCTTGTCCTCAGGCCCCTGAGTTTTCCCTCTCTGGGGAGTGCTGACAGCGCCACCAGCTGGGGTAGCAAATGTTCCCTTCACCTTGTTGGGCCCAATTAAACTGTCCCTCTAAATTTCTTGTGTTAAAAACAAATAATAAAGAAACAAGGAAAACATATCATGCTACCTTCACAAAGATAGGCACCCTTCGGCTGGGTGGAATTTTCAAGTTTAGTACTGAGAGCAAAGCCCCGTGGTGATGAAGAGAAGCCCCAAATATGGTGACTCCTTGGTCCATATCCCACAGTATTTGTGAAGCATCAGTAACATAGTTAGTTTCCACTTCTCAGATATTTATTACTCATCAACTATGTGCTGGTTGCTGTGCTGGGTAGTGAGAGACAAGGATGAAGAAGATGTAGTCCTTGCCCCAAGGATTTCATTGTCTTTGTGGGGAGACGAAGAGGTAAACAGACACCTGGAAGCTGTGGGAGGACCGGGGAGGGTACCCAACCTGGCCTGCGGCATCAGGCTGGCATCCTGGAGATGCAAGGTGAGACTGTGGTAGGGAGCAAGGGGTGGGGAGGATGTCCACATGGAGAAAGTCACAAGGAGTCATCAGAGAGTGTGGTGGCGCTTGGGCACTGGGGAGTAAGTGTTGTCCCTGTGCAATAAAAGTCCACTGCTGGCTGGTGGGGGCCTGCCTGGATCTGGGAATTTTTAAATGAATAAATTCTATCAGAGGTCTGGGGCTTTAACACAGATGGGTTTGCTTGGTAATTACTTAGTCACCCTGATAAGCTGAAGGACAGAATGTGATAGACACGTGTCATCTCGTGTGTATAATATGGAAGGGAGTCTAGCCCCGCCCCCTCCTCAGCAGGTGCAGGGAAAGCCCTTCACCCTGGGACAGGCCCTCCCATCTGCTTTACAGTTTGGGAAGCAGTGGACTTGGGTTATTCAGTCCATCCTCACAGCAGCCTTTGAGGGCAGACCCGATAGCCAGCCCAGGTCACATGGTTGAAAATGGTCAGGTTGGGTCCAGGACCTCACTGGGGTTTCAGCTCTGTTGTTGAAACCCCTATCAGCACCTTCTTTCTTTGCGCATCTTGGCCTCCGGCATGGTGTGGGCCACGCAGGCACCTTTGCAGCCACCTGGGGCCCCACCTTACCACTGTGGGGTCGGGATACCCCTTTTCTGCATCCCATCACCAGCCCTGCCTCCTCCTCTGCTCACTGTCCTCCCATGCTCTCAGCCTACACTCTTCCTCTCCTCTGGCCTTTATGAGGGTTTTCACTCCCATGTTGTTTTCTGTTCCCCACTTGCAGAATGCCACTGCTCCCTGCACTTGGCTGTGCCCCTTACCTCCACGTGCCCTGTCACAGTGCTCTCCTGCTCTCCGTCCCTCTGAGCCTCTCTTTGCTCTGTTGCCCTCATCTCTCTGTGCCTGAAGTAAAGGCTGCCTTCCCCTGGGAGCAGGGCCCTCAGTACCTGCACAGGTGAGCACATCCCAGAAACTTCCGATTTCTTAGCTCTAAAAGGGGATGTGAGAATCAGTTGGGATAACGTGCCCAGCAGTTCTGCGCTGAGTCTTCCTGCATCTGGGGTGCTGACACATGGCATGCTCCTCTCCTCACCTTGCACTTGGCGAACCTCCTGGAAAGTACTACCACAGGCTTCTCCCACTCACCCTGCCAATCCACGGAACTCCCCAACTTCCTCCCTTCTAAAAGATCCTTGCCGGCAGCAGTGTGGTCCATGTGCAAACACATTAGCAGATTGGAAAAGTGGACATAAAAGTTTTAGAAGTGTCACTTTCTGCACAAATTTGGAAATAATTTGATGCTCCCATTTTTTTCCCTTACAATTTGCATGATTTCAAAGCCAGATGGCTGAACTATAAACTGTGCTCACCCTTGAACTGGCAAACAGAAATACCCATTCTCTGTCCACCTCCTGGGAATCCTTTTGTTGCTTGCGTGCGCTGGCACACTGCGAGTCATCTTGGTAACCTTTGTGCTGTTATTTTAACATTCACTGTTATCATCATTGGAATCCTTTTTTATACCCTTTAGGGGTGTAAATGCCGTTCAAGTGTCCATTTAGAAGAAGCATTGTTAGTCCTGAAATTTGCATCTGAATATCAGTAAGGTTGGTCCAGGAGGTAAGCCTGATAAAATACCAGGGAGGAGGCCAGACCCCTGCAGTGATGTGCTGCATGGTAATGCAGGTACGAATCCTCGGTGGGATAGTAGGACCAATGCTGAGAAAATTAAAAGCAGCTTTAAAATAAAATATGTGAGAGTGCCTGCAGATTTACGTGCTTCTGGAGCCCATCCCTCTTAATTTGTATTTATCCGTAGGTCTGGAAATGTACGTATTTTAAATTGTCTGACGCCTTCAGAAATGTACCCTTTGCTTAAAATGCAATTGTCCTGCAAGATCAAAGAGGTCATCCACCATGTGAAAGATGATTCTAACTTTTTACTGCCGAGCTCCCGGGCCGTCAATAAATTATTAAATGCTTAATAAAGAGGAGAAGGCTCCCTGCAGGCAGAGCCAAGGTGGAGGCCCTCTGGGTGTGGCAGAGCTGAACGGGTAGATGCTGTGTGACACAGGGAGGCTCAGGAAGGTGCCAGACACATGCCCCTGGAGTTCTGCCTGGGATGATAACTCACACGTTTCCCCCAGATGCACCGTGACTGCTGTCGTTGGTAGGCAGGATGACTTTAAATGGGTACAGAAATAAACCATTTTTATGTTAATAGCTATGTCTTCATTTTAATATTGTCTTAAAACATAGCTAACATATCAAACTCTTGATATAAAGTTTCCTTTTTAAGATAAAATTATTTAAATAAACAAAATGGGTCTATTTTAAGAAACATTTTAAGTAAATAACACTACAGGTGGCACATGGCTGTAGCAGAAATCATGAGAGTATTATGCAAATGACGGAATTTTGGAAAATGTTGGTTTTAGCATGTTTAGGTAAATACGGGCATCGTGTTGATGGAAATCCTGGCAAGCACGTATTGTTCTTTTGGGGCAGTATATCGCATAATTGGATGTGGTGTTATTTTATATGCAGCTAATTTCAGAAGCTAAAACAACCATATCTATTAAATGCTATTTTATTTGATTAATAAAAATGCTAGATTGTTTTAGGATTGAATAAATATAAAATGCTAATTGGATATAAAATGCTTATTTATGTGATCATGGGCATTGCCATAAAACTATAAGACAGTTATTACTGTTTAATATTGCTTTAATTAGAAGTGCTCTTCTAAAAGTTAGAACACAATAAGCTTCTCCCCCTGGCAGTTCCTGAGGAGCCAAAGTGATGTCTCAATGAGATGAGAAGTCAAAATGGAACAGGGGGATTTTCTTTTTCCCAAGAATGCATAGGGTGATGTTAACTTGTACTTTCAAAGGCCGGGGTTTAAATAGGCTGCCACAGAGTTGTTGAATTTAATTTGATATATATTGAATATCCACTATGTACCATGCTCTGTTAGGTTCCTGGGGAGGTGGTGATGTTTATAGCAGCCAGGATTATTTCAGGAGCAAGTAATAGAAAACCTGACTCAAACTGGCTCAAACAAACAGGCAAAGATTTATAGGTTCACACAATGAAAAGTCTAGGTGTGGACTTTAGGCATGGCTGAATCCAGGTGCCCAGGCAGTGTTATTAGGACTTAGCCTCCTCTGTCTCTCAGTTCTGCTTTCTTCTTTAGTCTCCCAGTTTCTCTCCATGTGGTAGCCCCTAACAACTTGAGGCCAACATCCACCTAGTTTCAGATCTAATAAAAAGAGAACTTTACTCTACAATAGCTTTGACATGAGTCTCAGAACTGAGACTGATTGGCCAGGGCTGCTTGGTTGTTCTGTTTCTTGGGTTGAGGATGGGATCACTTGTGTGTGGGCTGAGGGTAGAGGCCCAGTTCTTCTGGTACCAACAACCAGAAGAATTGGAATGGACAGCAAATGTTCTGTCTTCAAGGGGCTCACTGGCAACTGGGAAGAAAGTGCACTTGAGCAAGACTTTTAACAAACGGGCAAGCAGGGAGAGAACATTTTGGGAAGAAGGTCAGAATGTACAACGGCATGGAGGTACGAGTGGGAAGGGGCATTTTGGAAACTAAGAATCAGTGATTGCTGGTGCCATGCCTCTTAAGGATGGGAAAGGGTGAGATGGAGTCATATCAGAATCTGCTGGGAATTAAAAGGATGTGTCCTGCTATTTGACAGCCCCCTCCTCTCAGCCTGTGAGAGATGGTGGGGTGGGGAGTGGTGGGCAAGGAGCCTCGACTGGAGGCTCAGAGTCTGCCTGTGAAAAGCTCAGGGGACAGGGCTCCCAGAGCCGAAGCACTCCTGCAGCAGTGCCAGCCATTTGTTCTCTTGTCTCTGCTGGCAGAATAGAGGGCTCCAGCCAGCAAGGACTCAGTTCAACAGGAACTTATTGAGCACCTACTGTGTGCCAGGCTCATTCGTCAAATCAGAGCTTTGCTGCCCCTTATCTGCTAACCACTAAGCATTTGTGGGGCACCTCCTGGGTACCAAGGATTCAATGAGGTGCCATGGGAGATGGGGCAAGAGAAACGGGGATCTGCCCTCAAGGAGAAGTTGGGCGAGAAGAGGCACGAGGGCTTCCAGGAGCTCTGGAGAGGAGGAGGGGGCTCCTGGAGACAGAAAACTGGGAGTAGAAGGGCTGGAGAGATGAGGACTGCTCTCCTCCATACCTTCTTGTGTCCAGTTCTGTTTCTCTCCTCTCCTCCTCCACATCCACAGAGGGGCCCAGCTCCACTTGAGAGAGGAAGTTCAGAGGCAGTCTGCATCTCTCGGGGCTCAGGGCCACATGTAGTCCAGAAAAGTCATTGTTTCTCTCTCCCACTTCCCCCAATGCTCTGTCTCAGGGTGCTCATGCGCCCTTTGAGGTCCTCTCTCTTATATCCTCTGGGAATGAACAGGGAGTTAATAATTTCATGTTCTCTTCTTACAGTCCTGCCTCTCTTTCCAAGCCCATTTCCAGTTCCCCAGTAAGGGAGGAGGGCTGATTGGTCAGCGCCTGAGATTGTGATTGGGCCACAGTTCCTGGTGTGTGTGGTGGCTGGGGGGCAGCCACTGGTGAAAGGCTGGGACTCAGGCCTTCTTTCTCCCTTATGCTCCTGTACAGAGATCTAGCCTGGTCTTTCCTCCTTTTCCAAGAATGCCTCTTGTGGGTGATTTAGGCCAAACCCTTCTTCTGGGCCTGGTGGTCTCTCTCTCTCTCTCTACCTGCAGAAGTTCTGGAACACAGTGGTTCCAAGATTCAGATCCATGTGGCTCTAGATCCATGTGGCCTGTGCTTTGTGCCTCAACTCAGCCTGCACCACAGACCTCTGTACTGGGGGACCCTGGGTGGCCCTTTGTTTCCTGTTACCACTGCTTCCTCCCCTGGAACCTGCCAGGAAGAGGAGGAGCGAGCAATGCCGGCGCCCAGCTAATCCTGGGTCTGTGGATAATGAGCAAATGGGCGCCAAAACCTCACCTTAACCCCCAACATGCCCTCTCCTGGAGGGCCTTTTGCCTGCCTCTCTCACTCTCCAAAAAGAAACTCAAAAACTATGTCTGCATCTTCCTGAGCATTAATTTATTAACACATATGCCCAAAACAGTGGAAAGAGCGTGGGCTTTGTAGACAAGCATATCTTGGTTTAAATCCTGACTTTGTGGCAAACCAGTTATGTGATTTTTGGGCTAATTTGAGTCTCAATTCCTCATCTGTCAAGTGGGGATAAAAATACTGACCTGGTGGAGTTGGGGGAAATGGAGGAGAGTGTGGGACAAGTGGAAGGTAGATGGCGGCCGCTGTGCAAACGGGACCTGTGACAGTGCAGTGTCTGTGGAAGGAGGGCTGCGCCCTTCTCCCTGCTTGCTGGGCACTTCCTGGGGCGGCCCCATCACTTGCTATTGCCCAACCATGAGACACCTGTGGTGGGATCTTCACAGGTATCTAGGAACGGGCTCCCACTGACGCTGACTCAGCCTAGCTCAGTCCCCAGGGTGATGGCTCATCTGCCTTTCGCACCTACCGGGATCAGGGGTGGAGAGCGAAGCCCACTCAGAGGTCTTCAGGCAGACCCAGCACTTCTGTGCGATGCCGGAATCAGGCCAGGTCTAGGGTTTGGGCCTTGTGTCTGCCTGGACTGAAGTGCATTTGCCTCTAAGAAACGTCACCTTGCCTATACCCAATCCCATCTTTGAGTTGGCTTAGAAACTGCCATGACCTCTCCTTGTGTTTCTATAATGTTTCATACTTTTCATCATACTTTCACGTCCGTATCACTTGATCCTTACCCAACCTTAGAAGGTGTTATGCCATTCGACAGATGAGAAAACTGAGACATGATATCTTCAGATCTCCCAATTTCTGATCTCATGCTTACTCTGTTGCTCTGAGCCACCACATCTGGCATTCTGTCTTATTATTTCTACATGGAGATGATTTTTTGTGAGGTCTTAAAGCTTTTGTTATTCTGCCCTAGTTGAGATTCTGGGCTATGAGCAAACCTTCCAGAATGTGCAGTGCCCTTGAGAGGACTGGGACCCTTTGCCTCCCCCTTGGTAATTGCCTTCTCCCCCAGCCTCTGCTCCTATTCGATGCTTATCTGATACTAACACCAGGTGCATCCTTCCTGGGCGTGTTTCCTGTTGCTCACCTGAGACTCTAGGGTTGGAGAAACTGAGTAGGCAGTCAACAGCATTTAGTGAGAATATACTCTGCCCCAGACACTGCTTGGCAGTGAAAGTGCTATAAGAATTATGAGATGTATACTTTGCCACTGGGAGTTTACGAGGGAGAGATGGTCCCCTTCTTATCATTTCTTCCCCTTCTTTCCTTCCTTAGAATCCTGATGTCCTTCCTAAATGACCCAGGTCTCAGGCTCAGAAGACTTTGGCTTTGAACCAAAAGAAAACCATGCATTACTGGTGTCTCGACTTCTTCTCTCTGACTTTTGCTGGGTGCCTGTTCTTAGCTGTGGCTCTGACTTTGAGAAATGTTGGAGACATTTGGAGAGTTGAAGGCTGATGATGTCAGCCATGCCCCTGGATCTTCCTTGGCATCCATCTGTCCAGGCTAAGGTCCTGCTTGCGGTGAGCATCCAGGGATACATTAGAGGAATTGCATTTCTTTCCTGAGCTCCGAACATCCAATTTCCCTCAGGGACCCCAAGTGACCCAGTCATCCGTGAACAGAGATATTTCTATGGGAATTTGGTTTCCCTTTCCAGCCTCCACACCTCACAGCATAGGATATTTCCCACATGTCAAGTTAAATATGCTGTTGTCTCTCCTGATTTCCCTCCTCTCAGGAACCAAGCAGGTGGGGCTTGTGCCCAGGGCTTTGTCACCCAGGGAGCCGCCTGGTGGTTTTA
Source organism: Tapirus indicus (assembly GCA_031878705.1). Classification (NCBI taxonomy): domain Eukaryota; kingdom Metazoa; phylum Chordata; class Mammalia; order Perissodactyla; family Tapiridae; genus Tapirus; species Tapirus indicus. The sequence goes on along the minus strand of CM062920.1, from coordinate 13,011,873 downwards.
TGGACTTTGCATCTTCTCTCTCTTGCCTGTGGTCCCTTGAATTCTTCTCTGAATTGTCTGCAGTTCTGGATATCCTGATGTGTGCAGAGCTCATCCACCTTTCCACATGCTTTATCTCAAGTGAGTGTGGGGAGAGTTGTGTGGAGGAGCTTGAAGTCTCAGCAGGTCCGTTATGGATGACTGTCAGGGTCACGACAAGGAAGAGGGGTCGTAGGGTTGAGACGGCTGCGTATCTGTCTGCTCTCACCTGTTCAGGTGTAAAGGGAGGACGGAGAACCTTCTGGTTACAGGTTTCCAATCTGAAGCAGTGTGGATGATAGATAATTTGGATAGATGGTAGTGTTTTGGCGATTGCCAATATTCAGTTACACCTGTATCCCAGATTTTTTAAATTGGGCCTCAGGTATACAGAATTGGATTAAACATAGTTCTTTTTATGACACATTGTTATCACTGGCCCTCTTTTATTTATTAAAAATATAATAAACACTTGTCAGGCCTGGTCCTGTGGCTGAGTGGTTAAAGTTCCGTGTGCTCCACTTTGGCGGCCCAGGTTCGTGGGTTCAGATCCCTGGTGCAGACCTGTTCCACTCCTCAGCCATGCTGTGGCAGCAACCCACATACCAAAAAATAGAGGAGGATTGGCACAGATGTTAGCTCAGGGCTAATCTTCCTCAAGCAAAAAATGAAGAGGATTGGCAATGGATGTTAGCTCAGGGTGAATCTTCCTCAGGTGGAAAATTAAAAAAAAAAAGTATATATATAAATAAAATAGACACTTGTGAACTCACAACTCAAACTAAGAATTGTATATTACCAATAACTTACAACTACCCATGTGTTCCTTCCCCGTCCTGGCTATGTATTCCCTTAACCCACAGAGGTGACCATGATTCTGAACATTGTGCATATTAGTCCCTTGTTTATTTCTTTTCAAGTTTTTTTTTCTTTTTATATCACACATGATACCTCAACCTCAAATTCTTTAGTTTTACTTGTATTGAACTTCATTAAAAGGTGTCTCACTGGATACTGTCTTCTGGGACTATTTTTTTTCCAGCCAAGTTTCAGATGTTACTGTGTGTATCTGTATAATATTCCGGTGTGTGAAACATCCACAGTTTACTTGTCCATTCTGCTGTTGATGGGCCTTTGGGTAGGTGACTGCCCAAATTTACAAGATGGTGCCAAATTGCCTTTCAAAATACTTGTATCACTTTATACTCCTACTGGCAATGTATAAAATATCTATGTTAAACCACATTCTCTCAAACGCTGAGTATCGTCAGAGTTCTTATTTTTCCAATTGTGTGAATGTGGAATGAAATCTCACGATCTGGACTTTCCAATTTCCTGATTGGTACTAAGGCTTAGTGTTTCTTCTCACGTTATTGGCTATCAGTGTTTTCACGTTTGTGAAAATGCCTCGTAATGTCTGTTGCTTATGTTTTGATTGGGGTGTATGTATTTTTCTTATTTTTTGTAGGTGATTTTTATAGATTCTTGATACTAATCCTCTGTTGGCTGTCTATTCCACAGGTGTCTTCTCTGGGTCATAGCTTGTCCTTTTTCTTTCTTCCAGTCCTCTTTTGATGAATAAAAGTTTTTAATTTTGGTGAAGTCAAATGTGTCAATCTTTTTTATTGCTAGAACTTTCTGAATCTTGTTTAAGAAATCTTTTCCTATCCCAAGATCAGAAAGATACACACACACACACACACACACACACACACACACACACAGAGTTGATTTTGTGAATGATGAGTTAGAGATCCAATTTCAGTTTTTACGCACGGAGACCCACATTTTCCAGCTCCATGGACTGAATTATCCTTCTTTCCCCTGTGACCATCATGCTGTCTCTGTCGTATGTTAAAGTTACGCATATGTGAGGATCTCTTCCTGAGCTGTCTATTCTGGTTCATTGGTCATTTTTTCTAGTCTTATACCAACACCATTCTGTCTTAGTCATTACACCTCTGTGTTTTGTCTTTGTATCTGGTGGGGTAACTTCCTCCTCTTTATCTTCTGCAGAAGCGATATGGCTGTGCTTTGTCTATTTCCCTTCAATATACATTTAGAATCAATTTGCCAAGTCCCTTGAAAAGACTTGTTGTTTTGAATGGAGTTGCATCAAATTCATAGGCCTCTTAGGAGAACATGACATTTCTCTAATTGTTAGAACTTCCTTTCCATGAATGCGGTATATCTCCCTGTGAGGAAGAAACTTAGAGTTTTTAGTTTTCTTTGAACCCTGGAATTGCAGGGCACGTGTTTAAAAGATAGCACGGCCTTCTTTCTTCTTGCCAGTCAGAGGTCTGTACAGTCTTATATTAGAAAAAATATTCATGGGCATCTGGTCTGGTCAAAGAGTCTTCTTTCCTGCTCCCAGGGGGATTGTGAGAAGTAAGAAGAAATCGTGTCTGTAGAGGGTCGGGGCAGTGTCTGGGCCGGGGGGATGCCTCAGTAATCAGAACAGACGTGCTGTAGGGAAACAAGCCTCCCTGAGCTGAGGAGTCAGACAGACCTGGCTTTGCATCCTTGCCCCTGCCTACCTGGAGGCCTGGAGTGGGGACGTCACGTCTCCTAACTTCGGTTTCCTTTAGTGAAATTGGGGATGATAGTATCTACAACACAGGGCTTCTGGGAAGGTTCTGTCAAGTGTGCAGGTCAGCATTCGGTGCTGGGTGCAAGGCATGAACTCCGGAGAGAGTGGTTACTGTCCCTGAATGGAGGCCAGGCCGAGACATTGACCATCTCCCTTGAGCTGCAGGAGGTGCGCGGGCCCTTCCTGTCAGGGTCCCGCCGCCTGCCCTGGCCTGGCCCAGAGTGGTCTCAGAGGCGGACAGCCCGATCGCCTCAGCTGACTTTCTGACTTATATTCTGGTCACACACAGAGGCTGCACAAGATCTAAATAGGTTTACGGAAACCGGAGGCCAAATTTAAAACGAGATGATGGGAAGAGCAGGAGCTTCAGACGCCGCTCTCCTCTTCCTCCTGGGCTTTGTGATTTTTTGTTCCGAATCCTCCAATGACCCCATTATGTTCGGCTGTCTCCGCAGCCCGGCCTGCCTGGGGCAGACATGCTGCTGTGCCAGCCCTTTGGAGAGGCGCCGTCTCCAGGCGTCAGCCGCTCGGGGCAGTCTCTGTGCTGAAGGCCCGAGGTGCCCTGAAGTTTTCTGATCCCGACTCTGGGGGAATCGGGATGGGGAATAAATCCAGCATCCCACACCTGCCTGCCTCGAGCCCAGGGCTGTTCCTGTTCCTGCTCTTTAAGGAGGAATCTGAACCTTGGTTGGGGCCCCTGTGGTCATCTACTTGGTCAGAGGAGCAGCTGTTCTGGGGGCCTCAAATCGATCTCAGATGTGCCCGACAGGGATGGGACCTACTGAGACAGTGTTTCTGGTACATCCCAGTAAGCTCGGATGCTCTAGCTGACAACCCTCAACCAAATCGGAGACAGACACGTTTGTTATTTATTTAACTTCCGTTAAATTACATGACAGGGTGCAGCAAGAAAAGTAGATGTTCCTAAGTTTCATTCTCTGTGTGAATTATATGCAAGGAGCATTTAAAATTCCAGATCTTCCCTTTTTTCTAAGATCTCTGTTGTCACACAAATGGAAGGTAAGAGACAGCATGTCTAATGAGTGTTGACAACGTGCTGATCACTGTGATGGGCACTTTATATAATCATCTCCTTGAAGTGAAGCACTTCACGACAGTGCTGCGGGAGTAGCGATGGTTAGCAACAAAACTACATTGTGGATGAGGGACTGAGCCCCAGATGCTGCTGTCTGGATTCAATCAGGCCAAGTATAAAAGGTTCCTAACATACAGAGGCACTCAGCAGGTATTATCCATCCCTTGGGTCATACATAAGAGTTGACGAGGAGCCTGGTTAGCTGGGTGACCTTGAGGAAGATATTTAGCTAGTACTTACCTTAGAAGGTTGTTGTGATATATGAGTTAATATACATGTGAATTGTTAAGACCAGGGCCTGACACATGGTATGCACTCAGTAAACATTAGCTTTAACTGAAATAATATATAGTAAGTCATAATAGTCAACAATTAATGCAATTGAGAGTAGTACTCCTGATTATTAGAATTATTGCCTCATTTTATCCATGTCTTGATCCATAAAACAGGTGATAAGATGGGAGACTTAGAGTGTCAGGGCCCAGATGAGCACTGTTCCTACCACAGTCTATAGGTTGTTCCATCTCAGTGGTCATGACTGGATAATGGCAGTGTAAAGTGTCTCTAAGAGCTGAGCTGTTCATGTGATCTCTGGGTCCTGGCAGGGGATGGTGCTTACTCTGATGGAGCAGCCCAGGTTTTTCCATGGCCTACATTGTCTCTCCTTTTTCCAGTTTCCCACCCTGTGCCATCTTTCACCAGGCCTGGGAGACAGGAAAAGCCACACCATGAGGCAGCATCCCCGTGTTTTCATCATCCACACTGACTAAGGGCTTGTGAGCCTAGGCGTCCAGTATTAGGAGCCTTTATCCCAGGGTTCTACAGTTGTTGGCATGTATCTTGATTCTGGGGCAGAGATGGTTGGAAGAAGCACACAGATAATACTTCAAAATATCCTGCCTCACTTCAAAAAGCCTACAGTGTTGGATTATTTGTTCCTGTTTTGTACATGCAGAAACCGAAGCTCAAAGGAGTCCCTTGCCAAGCATACCATTTACTCACCCAGTGAGGGATCCAGTAAGTGACCTCAGAGGAGGGTGAGGTTCAATACAGGTCTGTCTGAAGTCAAGACTATTAAGTACAACTTTAATTACATGTAGGTTAGACAATTTGACTGTTTCCCACATTTCTCTTGTGCTCCTTTCTCTTTTTCCCCCATTATTTTTTCTCTCTGTACATTAGTGTGGCTCTCTACTAACCTTGTTTTCTGCTGTGTCCAGTTTGCTGCTAAATATACCTGATGAATTCTTAACTTGATACACTGTGTATTTCAGTTGTAAAATGCCTTTTAAAACTCGTACACATTCCAGTTTCTGTTGCAATTCTCCATCTTTTCATCCATTTTGTTCGTCTTTTCTTCTATTTTCATCATATTAACAATTCTTTTAAGGTCCTTGACTGCTAACTCAAATATCGGAATAATCTGTGAGTCTATTTCTATGATCTTTCTTCCCTTGGTTATTGATAAAATTTTCTTGCCTTTTCACATGTCCAGTAATTGTGTGCTGGTCATTACATACAAAAAACTGTAGAGGCTGTAATATTATTTTCTACCAGAGAGGCCTACTCCTTTCTCTGTTAGGTAGATAGGGTGAGAAAATGATTACTTCAGTCCAGTTAAACATACACACTCGTACATTCCACACTGATCAGTGCTCAGTGCCTCTTTAAGGTTTCCATCATCAGGTGGTCTTTCTTGTTGCAAGGATGAAGCTGCAGTTTCTCTTACACCAATTAATTAAACAAGTACCTTCATTGATACGCAGTCATCTTGTTTGTTCACAGAATTAAAGCCAAAGAGGGAGAGAGTCAATCATTTGGAAGGTGGTTTTCTTAATGTAAGGAGATGACTAAGCTGACCTTGGTTTCTATTTATACAGATGCCATCTGGAGAGCCCTCCAGGGGAGGTGCAGGCATTGATGAGGTGGGATGTGGGGAAAATCAGTGTAAATCCACCTCTGGCCATCTGGATCCCAACAGGGAAACCCCATATGGCAATCAGTGCTAAGAGCCACTTATAGGGACAGCAGGAAGGGTGAACCTTTAGAAATATTTAGGAGAGCTTTCTTTAGGGACCCTCTCTGATGCTGGGGCACTCTCAGGGACCTAGTTTCCTGTCTTCGTGGCCTTCCAGTAATTCACTAGAGTAATGAAGCTCTTCATCTGGGAATGAAGACTTGGGACAGATGTCCAAATTGGAAAAAGAAACGAATTTCTAGTCAGGATGATCAGGTTTCTAGCCCCTTCAACCAATACAAGTAAAATTGAGTGTGAAGAACTTCTTGTACTAATTTGGTTGTGACCTTTGGCCAGTTCATAAGAGACTCACTGGATTTACTTGCTGGGTCTCCATGGTGTTTATTGGGTGCTGAGCAAGGTATAGAAATCTGAAACAAACTTTTCCATCCTGGAGCAGACACTGTTGTTCAGTTCTCCACATATTGGCCACGTAATATATATATAATACCCCTTCCCCTGGTCTATTGGTACCAAAGTTTATGATTTATAAACAAGTATCATTACATCAGGTAGTCTCCATCTCCTATGGCCATTGGAGAAGTCTAGGGAAGAGAGAATGGTAGCCAGTGGCTAGCCCTGGATTTCACTACAACTAGGGTAGATGGAGCTGAAGCTGGGACCCAGGAACCCAAGGGAAAGGAGCTGAGCACTACAGACATTGTCCTGGGGATGGGGGGAGGTCTTGGCAGGGCAGCTCTGAGGAGGATAGTGTCCCAAGATTCCTTGGCCACCAGGTTGACCTCTGGTACCCTCATGTCAGGCATGGTCTTGGTCCTAAACCACATGCACAGGCTGGTTTTTGTCCCTCTCCTCACTCCAGATCTCCCAGCTTGTGTTGTGATTATTGGTTCCCCTGTTCACAGCATTTCCTGTCTGTACTCCCTCTATGATGGCCTTGGGCCTCGCTCCCTGTCTTTGGTGTTGATCCAGCCTCTGGCTACATTTCCTCAGGCTGCCCCAAATAGTCCCACTGGGCTCCTAGGTCCTCTCTCATCCTTGGCCCACCAGGACTCGCACAGATAGCCCCACCTGCCTTCCTTTGTGTCTCTGTTGACCCCAGTAAACCTTTTAACTGACAGCCTGATATGTGCTCATCCCTGAGCTGAGGCTGTGAGAGTAAAGGAAACAAGATTCCTGCTGTTGAGCGGCTAGCTTCCACCTGAGGAGAAAGAAGTCTCTCAGTTCTTAACAAGATAGGACTGTGTTTAATTATGTGCTAAATGGTGTGGTGCTGACAAGTTCTAGAGAAAATCTGATGAGAGAAAAGTTAATGTAGTTTGAAGGGAGAAGAAGTAGATCTTGACCTGGGATATGTGTCCCCACCCTCTTCTGGACTTTGGCCAATGTCCTCACCAGTTGGCAAGGTGTCTGGCAAAGAACAATGACAAAAGAAATGAAATGATAAACAGAGTTGTCGAGGTGCCAACCCCCACACACCGGAATGGTGGTAACTCACAGTCTCCAATGCTGACAGTGTTGTCTGAGCAATCTTGTATCTTTGATCTAGTCTGGAGTTAACAACATCTAAGTTCATTCATGCTACTGCTAATATTAGCAAAATTATGATTGAGGAGCCAGATTTGATATACTGATATTCAATATGACATACACATTCTTGAAAACAGCTCCTAGTTAAATCCACATTGAGGTTTCGTGGTTTCTCAGGGAGGTTTCCATGGATCCCTGGGTGTTAATGAGAATGTGGTATTCATGAGCAGATGAAGAACGCTGACCGATGGCTTTACATCCAATTAGACATTTTTCCTGTGAGATATTTTGTTTTATTCTTTCTGAAAAATTTAAATTGCAAGAAAAATACTTTTGGCCACAGATTTCATAATAATCTTCCTCCCACAAATCTAGAATAATCTTATGAAAAATTCAAAGCCTGATTTTTAAAATACCTACCAGGCTTTCTTCAGCATGTGAAACCTCTAGCAGGGAAGCCTTTCCTTAGTCTTTATGCAAATATTCGTGGAAGTGATTGGTCTCCAGATCTCTTGGAAACTCTGAGGCACCATGGGATTCACCCTGAATCTCTGGCTTGCTTCAGGGAGCTTCCGCATGCTTTCCCCATGCCGTTTCTCCTCTAAATAAGATACAAAGTAGTTTAGTGTTTTCTAATCAAGCATTGTCCACGTCACTGCCTCCTGAATTTGTGTCCCCACTACCTCTTACCAGCTGTGTGACACCTCCTATGCTGTGTACTTTTTCTGCCTCAGTTTTCCCATTTATCAAATGGGAACATTCCTAACTCCTAATAGGAATATTGAAAGGTTTATGTATAATTTCTTAAAGTGCCATGTCTGGTGTATTATTGACACTCAGTAAATACTAGCTCTGTCAGCAGGGACTAGGGTGAAATGAGGGGGGCACTCATCTCAGGTGGGAAACTTAAGGAGGCACCAAAAAAAGAAAAAAACACTTCAGAAATAAAGATAAATAATATTTTAGAAAATTAAAATTAATGCAAAATCCATGATGAATAAAATGTCAATATTTCGAGTAAATATAAGATCAGCATTGCTGATTTTTCCTTTGGCTCCAATTTGGCTCAGCATGGCACTGGTACTAATGTGTAACTACACATCTGTGCCTATTCCTCCCTGTTTACTTCTGTTTGACCCACTAGGAAGTCCCTCTTCCTCTGTCACCCACTAGGGATCTGAGAATGAGAGGGAATGGGATGGGGATTGTCCACCTTGCAGGGATGGTTTCACCAAGCTGTTGGGCTTGCTGAGGACACAGCATTCGGAAAACCATGGGTGTGTCCAGGAGTACGAGGACCTGAGTTGGGACTGAGGAATCAGAGTCCTGGGTGGGGAGTGGAAACAGGACACAGGCGGCGGGGGAGACAGGTGAGCTGCAGCTGGTGTGGTGCACAGCGTGAGTGGTGCCAGGCGGGCTGCCTGCCAGGGCTGCCTTCTCACGGAGCAGCCTCTTGCCTTCGCTCATCCCATTCCAGCTTCTTTTTGAGCTTCTGGTAATCTAGTTAGAAGAATGCAGTTGAGTCCTATCGTATATGGATTTAATTCCGTTTAGTTGAGCTGCCAGCAATTTTGAAAAAAGGAGAGAAAGAGAACAGTTGAAATAGTGCTGGACTGTAATCCTCTGATTGTTCATATTATTAGAGTAATTCTGTTAACTTTGAAACTCCAGAAGTCCTGAGGGACTTCTGTTCCACTATTCCATCCACCATTCCACTCCAAGCAGGTGAGCCCGAGAGTGCGCACACCCCGGGGTGGCGGGAAGCTCTGCCTGGCCTAGATTCCCATGTACCCGCCATGTTGTGAGAACCTTGCAATGCCACGTGTGTCCTTGTGTTTGTGTACCTGTGTGTGCATATGTGAGATTGTGCACTGTGGTAACTCTAAGTGAGCCAGGTAACCACTTCCTCTGTCTTTCAACAGAACCAGTGACCTTGTCCAGTAGTGGAGGAAAGGTGCTGGCTGGTTCTGTATGTAACTTCTGGGCAATTTAAGGGATTTCCCGTTAATCCAGCCTCTGCTGCCTTTCCTCAGGCTGCCCAAAATAGTGCTCCCAGGCTCGTAGATCATCTGTCACCCTCTTCCCACCAGGACTTGCACACACAGCCCCACCTGCCTGACCAGCCATGATTTTCACAGTACATGCTGACTTAAAACCCAGTCTTTGGGTGAGATGTAATTTTGTTATTTTGTGTATTCAGCTAGTCACTCGTTTAAGTGCCCATAGGTACTGAGTGAGGACTCCCGGTCAGACACTCTGCCGGTTGCAGGGATGCCAAGCCCAGAAGGATATGGTCCCAGCTTCAGGAGCTCATGTTCCAGTGGAGAATGACCACATTTAAACAGCCGATTCCAGCACAGGGCGAGTAGTGTTGGGGTGATGGCCCCTCTTCTTTCCCAAGTCCTTGAGTGTACCCCATGAGTGTCCCATGCTTCTTCAAGGGAGCACCTATGAGCTGTCTAGTTGTGCCAGCAGCTACAGCCTAGGTCTTTGCAGCAGCCGGTGTGACCATGTCCCTGGCATTCTTTTCCCTTTGGTCAGTGCTCCAAGGCTCAGCCTACCTCCTGCTCCTGCAGTATGCCTCTCCTGACCTCCTCAGCCTCCTGTGATCTTCCATCCTGTGCTGAGTGAGGAGCCGCAGCCTGGTGGGTGAGGCTACTCCAGGAAGGTGGGAGCGCCTGCTTATGTGTGGCCTGGGAACCCATGTCGGATACAGGCAGCTGTTCTTGCAATTTATGAGGGTTTCCAGGGCTCAGGGCCCACCATTTGGCCAGCTCTCTATAGCACCTGCTGTCTGCTTTCTTTAAATCTGCCAGGATCAGAGCCAATGCTTTGCCTCCATCAGGACTTCCAGAGTTTCAAAGTTAACAGAATTATCCTAATGATATGAACAATCAGAGAATTACAATTTGGCTGCAAAAGGATATCAGAGCGTCGGTAGTGTTGTTTTCCCAGTACGTGCTTTTAGTAATGGTGACGGCGTAGCTGGCTGTGATTCTGCCTAGCCACTGGTTTGGTTATCCAATGCCACATTCTCTATTATGCTAAAACATCCGGGAGAAACATGGATGATGCAGTCAGTCACCCCAGAAATTGATCCAAATGGCATTTGTTTTGTAGATTTTCCCAAATATTTAGATGTTTGGCATACATAGATTTTTTTTAATGTGATTTTTTTGGCATCATACAAGCATAAGCCTGTTGACTTCATTTTTGTATCAATATAAATGTTTTCCTCTGCTAATATTTAATGTGCTGTGTTACAGATAGCTGAATAAATATGAAATATGGAATGGACTTGGACTAAGCAAATTTTGACTGTGACATTGAAGAAAGGTTTATCTCCCTCCAATGTTTATAGAAAGAACATTTTCTTATCCATTATATTTATCCAGCCACATTATTTTCTGTTCTTTCTTAAAGTCCAATTTCCTAAATTATAAGTTTCAATCTTTAAAACTGACCTTGGTGAGGCATTGCTTGCTTTGGAAAGATTTTTTTATATATTTCTTTTTATTGTGCAAGTAATTCATGTGCACTGTACAAAAAATTAGATAGTTCAGATAGGCAGATATAGAAAACAATTTAAAACCATCAATAATCCCATCACCCAGAAATAATGACTGCAAACATTTTGTTTGGTGTTTATCTGTTCAGATATATTTATTTGCCATTCATTCAGTAAATATTTATTGAATTCCTAATTTGTACTCAATACTTGGACTCATTCTACACATATTCTTTGAGGCCTGCTTATTTCTCCTAGATGCATACATCTTTCCAAGTCAATAAATGTGGGTTTACATTGTCTTTTTAATGTTTTTCAGTTGTAAGGGCATATTGACATATTTTGTTATGTTTGAGTTTCAGTTATTTTAAGTTTCTATTGTTATAAACATTGCTGCAATAAAGGTCCTTGTGAATATTTCCTTGAATGCTTATCTGATTAGTTTGGAAAGATTTTCATATGTATTTACATCCAAATTATGAAAGAAGATGTAGAATTGACTTATACTCCACCCCCCCCGCCAAAAATGCACCAATATTCGTGAGTCACTGGTGATGAAATTACTGTCTCAGCAATGGGTTTTCTCCTGTGTTGTTGCCCCTGCTCATGCTTCGCTTCACGGGGTTTGCGTTTGATTGTCCTTCAGTTTCAATTTAAATGTGATATTCTGAGAAAGTCTTCCCTGAGTCTCCATCAGACTAGATTCATATTTTTGCTGCCACCTCACCCTCCCGTTGTGTCTGTACTTCTCTCCTGTTAAGATCACTGAGAAGAGGGATCCTGTCTATTGGGCTCACCACTGGTTTCCAACCAGGTAGCCTGGTGCTTGGCCCATAAATATCTGTTGAATGCGTGAGAGTAACTGTCTGTGGTCATCTTATGCTTTTCTGTGGTTTTCCCTTCTATCTATCCTTTGGGAGACTTCTGTGCCCCGCCACCAGTTAGGAGGCCTTGGTTTTACTCTTCGTGTTGGTGTGGAGACTGTGTCATAACTAAGATGAGACGATATTGACTCACATACATGACAGTTCCAGAGGTGGGGCTGGCTTCAGGCGTGGCTGGATTTGTGCGCTCGGTGATGCTGCCAGAAGTTCATCTGTATGTGTCTAGGATTGGCTTTCCTGCCAGCCGACCTCCCTCTCCGGCAGGAGTTCCTCTGTTGAGGGTGATGCCCCTCAGTTGCTCCAGGTTTACATCTTCTTCTTTCTGGAGAATTCCATCAGACATCCCAAGGAGGACTCTGGGTGCCCTGACTCTGGGAAGGCCCAGGTCTTCCCTGAACCTTCTGTTGTGCTCGAGGAGAGGGGGTCCTCTGGGCCCCTGGGTCCTGCAGGAAACCCGAAGGAAAGAGAGGAAGACAAAATTGATCGTTTTCACCGTCCACCACACTCTAAAGTTGTGGTAGGCTCTTCAGCATGTGAGACTCCTCGGAGTCTCGCATTGTTGTTTCTGATGCTGTTCATGTAGAAAATTAGAGAAGGAATGCTGGCTTATTGTTGTGAGGGCCCAAGGAAGTAATGGATATGAAGGCACTTGGGCAATTATAACACAATTTGAAGAAAGAAGGGCTCTTCATAGTCTAGATTTGGACATCCCTTTGTCTTTATCCCTGGGTGCAGCTGGGTGAACTTGATATTCCTGGGGTCACAGAGGGCGCCAGCTGGAGGAGTGGTCTTAGCTGGCCGAAGCCAGGTCCCCTCCACCACCTGCCAAGGGGCATCTCCCCACAGACAGAGTGTGAACAGACCCTCTTGGACAGACCTGAGGGCCCCACCCTGGCGGCTCTGGGCTTGAGCCACAGCACTGCTAATCTGGCCACTTGCTAGGGCACAGCGTTTCCAGGAATCTATAATCTTTTGAGTGGTGGCATGGCCATGTTAGAGTCAGGCCTGTTACAGCCCCTCTGCTGGCATTTTGGTGGGTGCCTGGCTTTAGGAAAGGGTTCTCAGCAGAGCTGAGGAGCCAGCGACAGAGCACAGGGGGAGAGGGCTCTCCTCTGCTCCAGGACATGCCTGTCTGTAGCCTTGATCTGCAGACCACCAGCTCCTCTAACTCCATTTCTCTTTATGAAGATCTGCCACTGATCTGGCCTTTATTTGCTGTGTGACTTCGGACCCACTGCTGAATCTCTCTGAACCTTGGAATCCATTCTCTGTAAACCTATCCCAATTGTGCACTTTAAAATGAGATAATCCACGGGCCGGCCCGGTGGCGTAGCGGTTAAGTTTGCATGTTCCACTTTGGCGGCCCGGGGTTTGCTGGTTCAGATCCTGGGCACGGACCTACTCACCCCTCATCAAGGCATGCTGAGGTGGCATCCCACACAGAAGAGCTACAGCTCTACAACTATGATACACAACTATGTACTGGGGCTTTGGGGAGAAAAAAGAAAAAGAGGAAGATTGGCAACAGATGTTAGCACAGGGCCAATCTTCCTTAAAAAAAGTAAAATGAGATAATCCATGGACACCACTTGGCCCAGGGCCTAGTGTGTAGAGTATGTTTACCCAGTGCTCATTATCTTCTTGGCCTGGTCCTTCCCATGACTCCCCGCAGGACCAACAGGGCCGTTTGGCTCTGGATGATGTGCCAGAATGTAACCCTGGTCCTTTCTAGACCTCTGGACTGCTAAGCCCCATTCCCTGGCGGCTGCCACCCTCACAGCAGAGTTTCCCTACACCAGAGTTTCCCTGAGTCGCTGCAGGAGGGTGAGTGTCTGAGGGAGTGGGATCCAAGTGCTGAGCTCAGGGTTGGGTGACCAGGGCGGTGGGTGTGGCTTGGGACTGGGGACTGTGAGGGAGAGGACGCCAGCTCTGGGGTGCAGAATGGTTCCAGTCAGGAGAGGGAGGCCGGAGAAGCCTCTGGGAGATGTGAGGGTCATTGCAGTAACTCAGTGGAGAAAACCTGAGATTCTGATTTTGCTGGCAGGGTGCGGGAAACCCTTGAAGAAGGCAGGGGGCAGACAGGAGACTGACTTGGCACGGGCTAAGGTGCACAAGGCGAAACCTAGCCTGGGCGCTACTGCGTGGAGTACGTGGCCACCGCCAGCTTTCTCTCCACTCTGCAGCACAGACTCTGTCCAGACTGGGTGCTCAAAAAGTGCATCTGAAACAATGATGAGAGAAGGGAGGGAGGGAAGGAGAGCAAAAGAGGAGAGAGCAGTTGAGTAAGAAGGTCTGCGGTGAGCGAGGGGAGGGAGAGGAGGGAGAAGACTTGCAGAATGGACTCAGTGTGTCAGTAAGGACGCCTTCACTGCAAGCGACAGAAAACACAGTACAGACACCTATTGCTCTCTCACAACAAGCTGTCCGGAGGCAGGCTGTCCAGAGCTTGAGTGGCAACTCAGCAGTGTCACCAACGTCCCTGGCATTTTCTTCCTGCATTGGACTCAGCCCGAGTACTTGATGTCCCCCAGGGCCTCGGGGCAGTGGCAGGAATTCCAGGTACACATCAGTGTTGGGGCAGGAGGGCGAAGGGGAAGCTGAAAGGAGGAGGGGTCGCCAGCTGCATCGGTCCACATTTTCAGGAAGGCAGAAACTTTCTCAGACACCCCAGCAGACTTCTGTTTCTAACACATTGGACAGAACCGTGTCTCATGACCACTGCCAGCTGCAAGGAAGGAGAATCATTAGCTTTTGCAAGCCTCTGCAGGAGTCAGAGGCTTGCAAAAGCGTGTGGGGGGAGTGGCAGCAAGTTCTCTTGATCCCCTGGGCTTAAGCCTGGGTGGCTGAGGGGTTGCAGGCTGAGTTAACGTGTGAGGGAGCTTAGGAGGCAGGAGGGACTTTGGAGGGAAACTGATGAGCCTGAATCCCCAGGTGCATCTAAACAGAAACATAGCTGGCCCTGGAAATGCAGCCTGGGGGTGGGCTGGAGATAGACATGGAGGTGGGGCTGGAGATAGACATGGAGGTGGCCGTCCCAACTGTGGGGTGAATGTGGCCATGGGGTCCAGGCAGCAGGAGGGAGAGGAGCCAGGGGCTGTCCGGGTAGTGCAGCCTGATGGAGGCCAAGGGAGGGGTCCTGACCAGTGGATGGATGGGTCCAGGAGCAGCTGGGGAGGGGGCCGCCTCGGGCGAGCACCACTGGGGAGAGTGATGGGCACAGAGTCAGTAGGAAAACCATGTCAGTTTAGGCAGAAACGGTTTAGAGAGAGCCTTGTTGGGACTTGATGAATCTAATTCTGGGTGAGGGAAGGCAGCAGAGGGGCTGCAGCTCCAGAAGCCTGCGGCTGAGGGCAGAGTCTGCAGACTGCACTGTCTCAGGGCCCACCCCATGGGAGGTGCTGAGGGGGTGGGAGATCAGCTGAGTTCCGGCTTTGAAAGAGGGCTGGTTACTTCTCCCAGCTCTTTGTTGTGGCTCACGAGGATCTGGAGGGCGTCGCTGGGAGTGTGGGAATAGAAAGCGGTGTATGGAAACATGTGGGCGATATGGTAACACGGCCATTTGGGTGCCAAATATTGAAATAGCTTTCTTTCTGAGGCTTTTGCAACCCAAATATATAAACTGCCTATACGAACACACCATGGTATGTTACAGACAATCTGATGCTTGGGTCTAAAGTTTTAATTTAGGAAAATTTAATTGCAAAGCACTAAAAATAATCAGAAACATAAATAGCAGAGCAGACGACCTGTCATAATCACCAAACTCAAAACTGTAACTGAAAGGAGTGTAAGATGCTATAGAAAAGGTACCACTTGAAAAAATAAGCTGACTCTTCCAGATGTCACCAGCCTGTGCTAGAGGTGGGGGCAGGGTCCACATGTGCCTGGAATGCCTGAGTCCCTGTAGTCTGAGCCTCCTTCCAAGCCTGGCTGGAGCTCGGCCCTGGGCCACCTCTCCACCCCCAGTATTTCTGCAGCTCCCTGGGAATGGCGACCTTTACACTGACCAGGGCCAGTCACCTCTTGCTCCCTCGGCCAGCCTCGAGGACCAGGCCAGTGCTCTGCCCTTTTGTTGAATGGAAAGCTGTTTCCTTCTCTCTGCTGTTGTGTCCCCTGGTGCCATTTTCCCATCCCATGGCCAAGAGAACTTCAGGTGCCCTCCTCTCTATCAGTCATTGTCAGGGGGTGGGGCTGCCTGTGCCCAGGTCACTTTGCCTGGGGCGAGGGTGATGGTGAGACTTGGTAAACTGACCCAAGAAGGCCATACTTGAGGGGGCACCTGCCCAGGTGGGGAGTGGGTGGCCCTGTGGGGATCCACGGGTAGGGAGGTAGTGTTGAGGGCCTTTGATGGCCAGGAGGATGCGATTTAAATAGGGGGTTCAGGATGGTCTCCGTGAGAAGGTGACGTGGAGCAAAGACGTGACTGAGGTGAGGGAGCAAGCCGTGTGGATGTTGGGGGGGCACCCAGCGAAGGGCACAGCAAGTATGAATGTCTCCAGTAGGGCATGCGCCTGGCGAGTCTGTGTCTAAGGGACAGTGAGGAGGCCACCGTGACTGGAGGAGAGTGAAGGACAGGGGAGGTGGACATGAGGTCTGAGGTGTGATGGGGGAATGGGCGGAGGGCTCACGCAGGGCCTTGTGGCCACGTGGGGACTGTGGATGAGGGTCATTGCGGGAGCTGGAGGAGAAGCATGATGTGACCTGACTTAAATGAGCACTTTGAGAACCGTGAAGGGTCTGCTTCCAAGCTCACAGTTCTGCCTGCCACTGTTTCACAGATGTTGGCAGACACCAGAGTCCTCGTCAGAGATGAAGGATTTTCTTAGAGCACAGCAGGGGGCACAGCTTGAGCTTCTCGTTCACATCCACTCCCCTTGCTCCCCAAGTCCCATGGGGACGAGCCATGCTCACAGTGGGTCTGTGTTACAGCTGAGGAACCCCAGTCTATAAGGGGCTGTTGGCCAACCTGCCCACACTTTGCCCTGGAGTAAGACAATATGTTTATTGTTCTATGTGGGACACGATCTGCCCTCTGTCCAGGAAGGAGATACTGTGTCTATCTTCCGAGGCTGTTTGTGTATAAGCATCCTCAAAAGGATATCTCATGACAAACACAGAAGTGCCATGGAGAATTACTCCCAACTCTGTGATGACAGTGAGGGAGGAGGCAGGGAAGCAGGGAGACCCGTCAGGAGGCTGCTGCAGTGACCTGAGAAAGAGATGATGGTGCTTGGATGGGGGTCACAGCAGTGGAAATGTTGGGGGAAAAAAGCCAAATTCTGGGCATACCTTGCAGGTAACGTCAACAGGATTTCCTGACAGATTGGATAAGCGGTGAGAGAGAAGAAAGGGGCAAGGAGGACTCCAGTTTGGGTCCCAAGCCATGGAAGGATGGGATTTCTGTCAACTGAGTGGGAAACATCTGGGAGGCGCATGTTCGGGTGGACAGATCAGAAGTTCTGGACGTGATGAGTTTGGTTTACCTATTAGTCAGTGGCTCAGAAAGCAAGGCTGTGAAAGTGGGCCCAGGGCCCGGTGATCAGACCTACCTGCCCGAAGCAGTGGCTGTCATGGTGACTGCAGCAGCAACTGCTCCGGTCAGGAAAGGACTCCGGGCAGAAGATGCTCTCAGCCGCTGCTCCACCTTTCCAGCCACTTGTGCCCTCGTCCCACTGGGGTGACTTTCCCTTTCAGTTCCCCATATGACACATACAGGGCTGTGCCTGAGGTAAGTGCACTGTGCTAGGAGGTGTGGACTGGGCACTTTGCCAGCCTAGGAGGGCAGGGTGTCTGGGAAGAGTGTGCCAATGATGTGTGGGGTCTGGGGGACCCCGTTACCCAGGTGCAGCATAGGGAGGGCTCCCTAGACCAGGGAGTGGCATGTGGGGCTGGGAGAGGAATGAGAGCTTGGGCCTTTTAAGAGCTTCAGGATCTGAAGACTCCCCACCACCCCCAGCTCCCAGGCACACGTGTAGGGCTGTGTGGAGGCCCATATAGGCTTGAGGCGGTGTGCGGGGTCGGGCTGGGCAGTGGTGTCCGTTGGCCCCTGGACCTCAGCGTGAAGTGACTCCTTCCCAGGATTGGGGAGGGAGGCAGCATTCCAGAGGCAGCAAGGTAGGGGGAGACCTGGGATGTGATTTTCTCCGTTGTTCGAGCTGCCTGCACAAGCACAGGCTGGCCCAGGTCTGACTCAGGCCTTTCCTTCCACCTGCAAGTGACATGGACACGTGTCCTGTGGGAGCCTGGACCAGGGGCTGGGAATGGCTTTATTGCCTCATCCCGGAGTATTTTTGAGCACGGGGCCTATGCCAGAGGTTGTTTTCCAAGGTGACTCCGACTGTGGAGGGAGATGTGCATCCTGGTGACCTTGCAGACCCTCGAGTACAGCCTGTTTTTGTTTTTTCTCTTCTTTAAGGAAGGAAGGAATAGAGTGGTTTGTGCTTTTGAGGCGGAGTGATGGATCTACAATTATCAAGTATAACTTCAGGGCACTCCTCTCCACATTTTTAAAGAAAAAAAGTTGTCTTTATTTCCTTAAATCCCACTGCAGCGGCTGAGTGATTGGCTGTGGTCACTTCGAATGTGTGTCTGGAAGATGCTTTTAATATGACAGAGGCTTCCATTCACGTTAACTAATCGCCAGATGAAAACCCACCTGCAGCTGGGATGCGACGCTTCTCTAGATGAGCCCTCAGGTCTGAGGGTTTTGCTATAACTCGGGAACAGCAGTATTTATAGCAGTCTTTGCTGATGGAAGGAGGTCCCTATCGTCTAGAGGGCCAGAGTGTTGGCTGTAATAAGGAACTGTACAGAAGCTGGGAGGTGTCTGATCTGAGTAAGTGAAAGGGGTGCCCTATTCTAGGGCTGCAGCCTGTCTGTGGGGCAGCATGGAGCCCTGGACTCCTTGGGGAGCTGTGGGTCCCAGAGAATCCCTGTGCTTCGTGGCTTTCTGGATAAGAATGTGGGAGGGGGGTGGGTAGAAGAAAGAGGGTAGTCTGTGGGGTCGGCTAGGTCCAAGGCTGAGCTCCCCACTTCCCGCCTGTATGGCCTTGAGTGGGGCATTTCCATCTGAGTCTGGTGTTCTTCCTCTGCGGAGAAGCCCCAGTTGTGTGTAAACAGCAGCTCTTCCAAGTTGGGGAGGGGTTGTAGGGGCCTCTTCGCTTCATAATCTTCATTCGTCTGTCCTACGTCACTCCAGACAAGGAGATAACCCAAGGAGAAAGTGTGTGCTGGCTGTGGAGACCCAGCCTCAGGACAGGGCCCGCCACCCCCCACCCCTCCCCACGGACTGCACCCTTGGCCTCTGCCTTATAGGAACTCCCACCCCCACCCCGCACACTCTGTGCCACGGCTACAGCACAGGGCCTGCCCTCGGTAGGTATTGGGCCCTGTGCGATGATAAGAACTCAGCTTTTATGTTCTTTTTGTTACTCATAGATTCAATGCCTACAGCAGACCCCATCTTCCCAGTTAACAACTGTCACGTGTCTGTGGGACCTCGACCCTCTGTAGGCCTCTCTCTTCCCACTGCTGCGTGAGGGGCTCCGGTCAGACGATCAGGGGTCTCTCCAGCTCTGAAGGTCTGGTTTCCTCTGTGTGGAGTCACTCAGGGGACTCTGCACTGGTCATGCAGGAGGGAGATGAGTCCTGCTTGCTTCCCAAAGCCTCAACCCTGTCAATACAGAAAAGAGATGGTAGGATGGTGAATTTTATGTGTCAACTTGGCTGGGCCACAGTGCCCAGATAGTGCCCAGATATTTGGTCAATATTTGTTCTGGATGTTTCTGTGAGGGTATAGATGGATGAGATTAACATTTAGGTTAGTGGACTTTGAGTAAAGCAGACTGTCCTCCATAATGTGGGTGGGCCTTATCCAATCTGTTGAAGGCCTGAATAGAACAAAAGACTGGGGTCCCCTGAAGAAGAAGGAATTCTGCCAGCAGACTGCCTTTGCACTTGAACTGGGGCATCAGCTCTTCCCTTGGTCTCCCACCTGCTGGCCTAGCCACCAGATTTTGGGCTTGCCAGCCACCACAATCACATGAGCCACTTCCTTAAAATTTTTTTTTCTCTCTCTCTATCACACACACACACACATCCTTTTGTTTCTGTTTCTCTGGAGAACCCTGATTAATACAGATGGCACTGTTGGGTCTTTTTAAGGAATGTTTGTTAGACACTTTCCCAGGCAAAGCAGATTGAGCCTCATCCTGACCTTGGTGGGGGTCACTGAAGACTTTAAAGCAGAAGAAGGGCATGATTGGATTTACATTTAAGAAAGATGCTGGGGAGGGTCAGATGGTGGGTGGGGAGACTGGGGTAGGGGGACCAGTGTCCTTCTCCAGGTGAGAAATGATGAACTTGGTGGCAGAAGTGGGAAGGGGGAGGAGGGCCAGAGTGGGAGATTCTTAGGCAGAGGAACCTAACGGGATCAGGACCCATTGCATGAGGGATGAAGGAGAGGGTCAGAGTGTGTGGACCCTGGATGCCCTGGGGATGCCGGTGCCTGACGGTACAGAGGAAGTGGGATCAGGTTGTGGGGAAGTGGGCAGCAGGTAGGGGAAAGTGGGCAGCAGGTAGGGGAAAGTGACAAGTTTTATGTGGAGCACATCAAATTGGAGGAACATCTGGGCTGTCCTGAGGGAGATGCCCAAGGAGCACAGACTGGGGATGTCGCATCTTGGAGAGGGTGGAGCTTTGAAACCCCGGGGAGTGTGGAGAGCTTATCCGTGTTTCCACCGGAGCATCATTCCCATGGACAGCCATCCGAGTGCCTTGTCTGGCATGCTCCCAGCCTGGGTCTGTCACCCGGGGGCCCAAGACACAAAGAGCAAGTTGAAAAATGCTGAGCGGGAACATTCAGTACTTGTCACCAGAACTCAGCAAAGGTGTTAAACACCATCTGGTGCTGGCCAAGAAAAACAAATAAAGACTCTGAGAAGACCTTACACTAAAAGCGTATTGCTTGTGCTAGAGGGAGTAGGGGAGAGGGGGGTTTCCGTGTGTGTGTGTGTATGTGTGTGTGTGCATACTCAGGTAGAACCCTTGTGTGTGTACACACGTGCGTTTATGAATGATTGAATCTCTGTAAACCTACCATCAAGTATCTCATCTTAGAACTTCCTAGACCCCCTCCCTCTGCCCTGTGTGACAGCTGTATTGTCCCCATTGACAGAGGAGAGAGTGAGGGCCACCTGCCTGCACACTGACTCAGTGTGCTGCAAGGGAGGGAGGCAGAGGTTCTGGCCCCAAGTCTTCCCTTTGGGTGCAGTGTGGACCCTGTCCCCGGGTGGCCGACTCCAGGGCTGACAGGCTCTGGGCTCCCTGGTGTGACCGTCTCCTCCTCCCCCAGGCTGACCAGCCTCCGAGGTAGGACTCTGACATCAGGGTTATAAATGCGTCTGTCTGGGTGCATTATCTAAATTGTTATGTATCACCCTGGGTAATGGCAAAAGTAAAACCGCTGTTAGCCCAGTGAATAAATCCTCAGTGTTGATCAATCACTGCGCAGCGTAGACTCTTCTAATAGGCACAATTTACACGGAGGCTTGGCAGCCTGCTCGTCTTCTAATTGCAGATGGAAAACGGATGCCGATCACTGCTGTGCCGTAAAAATGTAAACTATAAATGACTTAAATGCTCGTGTGCTCCCTTCTCCGCCCAGCACTCATTTGCACCTCGTATTTAGATACAAATCGGAGAAAAGAACTACTCTCCTGCGAGATAATAATTTTTACGATGTGGGGCTCCATGCTTCTCCCGTCTGATGCCCCAAATGCTTCCCGGAGCCATGGTTTCCCAGGTCTCTCTCCGCGGGGGAAGCATCGTTGTGAGCTGTACAGACAGTCCCCAGCCTCTTAAGTGCCGTGATGTTATTACGTACTCTTAAGTACTCTGAGTTACTGCCCCTGTGCTCATTAATGCTCCTGTGGGCTGAAGGGAGAGGAAACTTCCAGAAGAGCTTAACTCCAGCACAGAGCCCTGGGAGAAAGTGGATTCTAATGGCAGATGTGTGCCAAGGAGGGGTTAAAAAAGGTCAGGAGTTCCAGGTCAACACAGGTGCCTCAGTGATGGGCTTTACCTGCAGCCTGGCCAGGACCTGGGCTCGCTTCACTCTACAATTAGCATTCAGGCCCCAGTGAGCCCTGTTCTGCTGGAAAATTCTCCTGCGAGAGTCAGATCCACAGTGTGTACCTGGTGTTCTAGTACCGTCTGGGTGGGCTGTGTGTGCCTGTTGGGGCTGGTTTTAAAGTCGTGTTCCAGGAGCCCTAATGAAGTACGTATGACTGCTTAGGGATTATTTGAGGGGACACCATGGGTCCGAAAATGTTTCCTCACCCACATGCCACTGGACCTGATACTCCACCCACAAGAGATGCAGTCCTTTGGGATTTAAGGCAAGAAGACCCCCGTTAAAGTCCCCATGAGAGAACTCCCCCTGAGCTGTTCTCTATTGTTAATCCGTTAGTTCACCTTAGAGTGTGGAGCCTTTGGATGTTAAACGTGGGGTATGTTAAACACTCTCACTTCTGGGGTGAGATAAGCAAAGGCCAGAGGGGGTGCAGTTCACCCAGCCAGGCGGAGGGCAGGGTGGGGGCTTGGGCACAGCTCTTCTGTGGCGAAATCCCTGGAGGAGCGTGGCACATGCCAGGCTGTTTTAATGGGTGAAAGTGGAAGATTCTATTGGGAACTCTGCGTCCACTGCAGGGTGGGGGTCACTAGGAGGCAGTGGGAATGGGGATCGGCTGTGGCTGGGGAGCAGCCTGGACATCCGAGAGTGCTCTGAAGGAGAGGAGAGAAGCACAGAGGTGCAGGAGGCCCAGCTGCTCTGCTCATGGCCCCTCACTCTCTTGGGTGGTTCCAGAAGGTGCCGGGCAGCCTGCTGGGGTGAGTGGGGAAGGAGCACCAGCCGCCTCCTCATCTGGGTGAGAGGGGCCGAGAGAACCACTCCTCCTGTATTAACGATGCGCTGCCCTTGGTCTGCCTCAGACTGTGTCCACCGGCTCGCTGTGCTCCAGCCTTCTTTCCAGGGCCTCCCCAGTCCTGCTGCCTGCAGTCCCAGTTCCTTCGCCTCACAAATCCAAGTAAGAGAGGAGGCGCAGGCCTCAGTGGGCTGATCAGCTGGTGTGGGCAGTTGGGTTGTTTCCCCTGGACTGATGTAATGGTCCATGTGTGACCTATTAGCAAAAGGGCTCACAGTCATTTTTAAGGAAGATTTTTACAATAAATCAAATGATTAAATGTGGGCAAATTGAGGAGCACCACTAAAGAAATGTGATAGATTTTCTTGTGCCTTTTGTTTAATTTATGAAGCCCCAAATGTTATGAAACTCAGTTTCTCCTTGGGCCCTGGCCCCTCTGACAGTGTCAGAGATGAACTGGGCACAGGCTCCACCCCTGTGGGGTGGAGGGAGGGACAGACAGACAGGCAAAGAGTCATGATGTCATGAG
The DNA here is from genome assembly GCA_031878705.1 of Tapirus indicus. Taxonomy (NCBI): domain Eukaryota; kingdom Metazoa; phylum Chordata; class Mammalia; order Perissodactyla; family Tapiridae; genus Tapirus; species Tapirus indicus. The sequence goes on along the minus strand of CM062920.1, from coordinate 12,988,818 downwards.
CTGGGTGCCAGGACAAGTCTATATATAATGTGCAGGAAGGATATGCAGAAAAGAGAGTTGAGCCCCAGGCTGGAGATGGAGTCAAGCCACCAGGGGAGGTGCCAACTGAGCAGAGAAATGGGGGATGACCGCATGTGTGCAGGTCCAGACAGCATGGCGGCGTGGGCAAGCACAGTGTCCTGAGGCTGAAATAGATGCTAGGAGACATGGGTGTCAGGAGGTGAGGCTGACAGTGAATCAGGCAAGGGCTATTTGGTAAGGGCTCTTGACGTTCACCCTGGAGGTGACAGGGAGTGCTGAGGGGTCTTAGGGAGTGACATCACTGCAGGACACATGGTGGTGTTGTGTGGAGAATGGGTTGGAAGTGGTGGTGGCAGGCTGGTGTTACCTAATAGTGCCAGATCCCTTTGTAAAATAAGATAAATGGTGGTGTGAATTGTGGAATTTTAGACAATTCTATTGTTGCTGTGATGCTGGCTGGCCCCATGGGAGTTAGGTCATGAACCTCTCCAGCCAGGCCTAGAAGTGGACCCTCTGAACAGACATATGAAACCTCTCGGGGTTGGTGCCCTCGAGATCCTACCAAGATACCTCCAATATAGGAAAGGTGATGGGTGGGTGAAGCAAGTGATGCAAAATTGGGAGGAAAAGGCTTCAACCTTCCTTGGTGACCTCTGCCCTTCACTGGGAGATGTGTGTCTTGGCCCCTCCTTCCCGGTCTGCTGGTCATCTCATCTTGGCTCCTGGACACCACCACTCACCCAAGATCAATGAGTCAATGAGCAGACACCCCCCCTCCCCCCACCAGGGGCAGGAGAACAGGCCCAGGACAGCAAGAGGAGAGACCGTCCTGCAGGAGGAGTTACCTCCAGGGAGGGAGATTTACAGAGCATTGCTGGTGCTGCAGTCCAGGTGTGTGATGGGGGCATGATTGGGGGCAGGTGTGGCCCAGGAAATCAGTCTCCAAGAGGAACTCCAGGCTATGCCAAGCGTCACTTGAAGAAATGCACTATCTCAGAAGGGGTCTCCCTTGAAGAACCACTAGTTTGTGAGATGACTTTCTGGTATGTTTGTGAAAATGTTATCTCTTTTACTCAAAAAGTATTTATTGGATGCCTACTGTGGGCCAGCTCTGCTAGGCATTGGGGATACACCAGTGACTGTGATGACCCCCGGCCTTTCTGGAGTAACTGAGTGGTGGGGGAGATGAGGAGCAAGCAAACCTCTCAGATGTGGTTTAATTACGGCCATGAGAGGCACCATGACGGAGAGGCCCGGGGTCTCATTATCTGTGAGTGTTTTTATGTTTCTTCCTCAATTATGGCCAAAGCAGAGAGTCAGGAGGTGATGGGGAGAGTGGGGAGAACCCTGCCGATTAGGAGCGAGGACCAGAGCAAGGCTCACAGGAGGTGGCTCCCCTGCCACCTGAGAACGGGGCTGGCTCTGTCCCCACCTTCTTGGCTTGGGACTCCTTCCTGAAATGCAAACACTTTGAAGAGAGCAGATGGAAATCTCTCAAACAGAGGAGACTTGGCATTGTTTTTCTTGAGTCTTAAAGAAAAATGGCTGTTTGACCCTGGACTGGCCTTGCTTTCTCTGAGCCTGTTTCCCCATTGGTAATGCAGGAGAGCAGATGGATGATCCTCCGATGGCTGAACTGCTCTGTGTCCCTGACACTCTGAGCATTTGCTGCCCCATTTGGGGGAGCACCTACTGCCCCCATTCCCTCAGCAGAGTCCTGCAGGGACCTGCACAGATCTGCTACGTGGGGACGGCTGCCCTGCACCGCCTCCTGGCCCCGTCTGCAGGGGGCTGACACGGAGCCCGCTGCTACAGCTTTCAGTGCTGTGAGCCGAATCTGCTGCCCCAGGAGGTGCTCGTGCTGGGCACCAGGGAGCCTTCGTGGTGGTCGGGGGCCCAGCGGAGCTCCGAGCAGACTCTTGTTTACCAGGAGGCTCTCCCTGGATGCTACCTCCCCTGACCCCTTCTCTCCGGCCCTGTGGCTTCTCGGCAGGAGTCTGGTCCCAGGGTAAATGAGCTCAGGCTGGAAGCTCTGTGCCTGGGTGTGGCCTCTGCCTGGCACAGCCCCGGGGTTCTGGGCCCTGCTCCCTGACTCACAGTGGCAGGGAGGGCCCTGGGGGACCACGGTTGTCTGGAGGCAGTCAGCAGGAGGTTAAGTGCTCGGCCTCTGAAGCCAGACTGTCTGGGCTTGAACCCCAGCTCTGCTAACTGTGTAGTGTAGCCAGTCTGGGTCTCGGTTTCCTCATCTGCAAAGTGGGGATGAATAACGGTACCTACTGTGTAGAAGGCGAGGAGTCGATGAGGGAGTACATGGAGCCCCTACCTCACTGCCTGACACTGCGTGAGCACTCATTACACTCCAGCTGCTTTGTGGCGACTACCAGTAAGACGCTATGCAGTGAGAGCATGGAGGCAGGAGTGTTCCATGGTGTGGGCCTCCCAGGCGCAGGGGCCTCCTGCCTGTGGTGCCCCCTTGTCTTCTCTTGTGTCTGTCCCCCACGCTGGTGGGCAGCCTGGGGAGTGTTCTGCCCCTCCCCCGGGGAGACCTGGACTGAGCCACAGGTGGGGCCCAACTCAGCTGGGTGTCTTTTTTCCTGTGAAGCGGGATTTTCTTTTCCCTGGAGAGCCGTGAGGGTGTTGATGAGTTTTCTGCAGCCCCCTGGGCAGCTGCGGCCTGGCCCCAGTGGATGTTTGGCCACCAGCAGACACCCTGTGGCTCCGAGTGCAGGCTGGAGCTGGGTGCACCCACAGCTCACATAGCTGGCTCTGTGTGACAGCTTCTTGTCAGTACAGGACTGTCCGTCTTGAGTCTCATGGTCCTGCGGGTGAAGGAGACATACACTTTGGACATAAAGATGCACAGACCCAAATCTTGGCTCTGTAGCCTCAAGACAGTCACTTGGGCTTTCTGGGCCTCAGTTTTGTCATCTATAAATTGGGTAACCCTTATCTTGGCAGGATTGTTTCAAGATTCAAGATACTGCATATTTAGCATCTGGCACATATTTGCTGCTCAATAAATAGCAGTTGCTCCCATTTTTTCTTAAATGAACATGCCCAATGCCAGGGATTTGGCTCCTTAGAGTAAACTTTGGTGATCACTTAGAAAATTATTTGAACTAGACTAAGAATTTTGGAGCTGGAAGGACCCACAGTCAACTTCTCCCATTTGGCAGATGTGAAATTAAATCCAGGAGGGCTGGTAACTTGCGTAGGTCTCCCTGGTCAGGAACCTTGCTGTTCCTCAGATCCTTTCCCATCAGCTCCCTATTATTTGTTTGTAAACAGGGACTTTGAAAGTGACCAAATTTTGTTCCCAAAGTAGTTTTGTTTCCGTTTACTATCTTGGGTACATTAGAAGTTTGCTCAGCAAAATTTTGTCCATGGGTGTGCTGACCCAAACCAAGGATCTTAAAACACACCCACAAAAATGGTGGGTGTTCAGAAAGGCGATCCCCTTTTTTCCAGGTGTGTGCTTTGTAAGAGTGAGGTCTGGAGCCTGTGGGGTTGGCTCCTGGCTCTGCTACTTGTCTAATTGTGTGACCTCAGCAAGTTACTCATCCCGTCTGAGCCTCAGCTTCCCCATCTGAGATGGAAACAAACAAACAAAGTAGATGACCACACAGCGGTTTTGTTACCATTAATATTACAGATGGTTATTTCTAATCTCCCACTGCCTCCCAACGGATGTTCTCATTGATGGGGTTGATAGATGATGAGGAGGGTGTTGAATTGTTCTTCATGAGCAAAGCAGGAGCAGGAGAGAGAGAGATGAGGCAGCTGATGGCCAAAGAGATGTCCAAGGAAGACTTGAAAGGTATTTTCAGTGTGATGTATGATGTAGTCCTCTCCAAAATCTTCAGTAATATCCGTCTTGCTGAGTGTACTACCCGAGATTGGGTTTGCTTTATCCCAACAAGGAAAGCATTGGGTCCTTCTCCAAGAAGGGCATGGAAGCAGCTCACAAGGCCATGCATGGAAATGATGTATGGCCCCAGGGCTGGGCGTTCCCGGGAACACAGGAAGTACCATGAATGGAGTTATGTGTGATCAAGGACCAGGACCATGGCTGCTGCTGCTAATAGTGGAGGACATCCCTCCTCCCTCCCTCCAGGTGGGGCCCAGTCCTGCTCGGTCCTAGAGGTGGGAGTGATGGGAGGTGTTTGCGGGTCCGTCTCCTCTCCAGCATCTCCCCTCAGCCCCTGCATCACCCTAGTGGGGCGGGAGGAGATTAAGTTCCTAACCTCAGTGGCAGGGTATTGATGAGTTCTCTTGGATGAATTCAAGCCTTAGCACTTCAGTATTCTTGACGTGAGGAAATATCGCTGTGGAAAATATTGGAGTTGGGAACTATTAAAGTGTTTTCTGAAGTCAGGCCATGGACTGCAGATTTATAGGGAAGGGTTTTGTTAGGGGGAAAGTGCCGAGAGCATAAAAGCCGACCATACCCAATATCTTTCCCAGACAGAAATGATATTTCAGTAGGTAAAATAAATAGTATATGAAAGTGCTTGCAAATACATCACCATGCCCTTTATGTACTTTGTGGGGTGTGTGTGTGCTAAATGTGTCCCAAGGCTCAGGAAGCAGAAAAAAACTAAATGGACAAAAACATTTGCCTTCACATAAAAGGCCATCTTTTCTTTGCTTCCTCTCTACCACAGAATGCTGTGGGGCTCGAGGAATGGGGCTGCCACTGGGTTCTTGGATTGGTCACAGGGACGGGAGGGGGTGGCCGAAGTCTACTCCTCAGGAGTTCAGGGCCCTCAGTCCCCCACTGCAGGGTGACACTAGGGCTAGGTGGGCTGAGTATGAGACCTTCTCCATCCCCAAGGCCCTCCCTTCTCCATTAGCTCACTGCTCTCAGTCAGGAATATCTGAGATCCGAGAGCTGGCTCCTCCTTTTACAGATGGTTGCAAGGGGCCCAGAGAGGGGAGGGGAGGTCCCCCATCTCGGAAGTCTCCTCACTCGACACTGCCCGTGGTGCCTGGGATGCCACCTGCCCTCCTGGCCGAGGGCCCAGATTCCTGAGCTGGAAGGGAGGGTGACTGCAGGAGCTCCACCTTGCTGCCACTGTGGGGTGAGAGCCTGACTCCCGCTGAGTGGAGCTCCAGGAAGTAGAGCCCATAGAATCACAGACTGGATTCAGGGCTGGTGGGGTGACTTCCCCTTCAGCTGTGTATTTCAGTAGAACTTTGAAAAACAAGTGTGGGCCTTCTCCTGCAGTTGTCAGCCTAGGGGCTTTGTCAGAGCCAAACTGACCCAGTGGGCCAGGTGGAGGGGTGGGAGAAACTCCTTAGACTCAGTGGAGGGTCGAATAGTGTCCCTTCCAATTCATGTCCACCCAGAACCACAGAAGGCGGCCTTATTTGGAAATAAGGGTCTTTGCAGATGTAACTAGTTAAGATGAGGTTGTACCGGATTAAAATGGGACCTAAATCCAATGACTGGTGTCTTTACAAGATGAGGAGAGGACTCAGAGACATAGAGGAGAAGGCCATGCGAAGGCTGAGGCAGCCCCAAGTCAAGGAATGCCAGGAGCCCCCAGATGCTGGGAGATGCTAGGAAGCGGGAACATGGCCCCAACGACACCTTAATTTTGGACTTCTGGCCTCTAAAACTGTGAGAGAATAAGTTGCTGTTGTTTTAAGCCACCCGATGTATGGTGATTTGTTACTGCAGCCCTAAGAATCTAAACAGGTGGAGAGGGGTTGATCCTGGGTCTGCCTCTTGAAAGAGAGCAGATGGGGTTTAGCCAAGGGGGTAGAGTTTGAGAAAATGACAATGTTCCAGACTGGGTTTTCAGTCTTGGAGGCTCTATTAGTCAGGGTTCTCCGATAGGCGTATGTAAAGATTTGTTATGAGGAATTGAGGAATTGGCTCGTGTAAGTATGGAGGCTGAGAAGTCCCACAATCGGCTCTTTGCAAGCTGGAGACCCAGGAGAGCTGGTGGTATAATTGAGTCTGAGGCTGAGTCTGAGAACCAGGAGCTCCGAGAGCAGGAGAATATCCATGTCCCAGCTTAAGCCACCAGGCAGGAAGGGATGAATCCCTCCTTCCTCCACCTTTTTGTTCTCTTCAGGCCCTCGACAGGTTAGATGACGCCCCCTCACACTGGGGAGGGCACACTGCTTTACTCAGTTCACCGATTCAGTGCTAATTTCATCTGGAAACATCCTCACAGACACACTCAAAAATAATGTTTGCCAGCTCTCTGGGCACCCTGTGGTCCAGTCAAGTTGACACATAAATTTGACCATCACAGAAGCTATGGTTAAGAAGAGTAGGACTCCTACAGAGTGGATGGTGGAGCTTCTGCGTTACATTTAGAAAGCACTGCTGGCCACTGTGGGGAAGGTTGTGCAGCACGCTGAGGCCTTCCTTCTGGAATCGCGTGATGGGTTCAATGGGTCACTTCCACATTCATGCTGATGTTTCGTCTTAAAATTATTTCCATTTCCTCTTTCCCTTGCCTACTCCCCAGACTCTCATAGGACTGGAACATTCTCATTCTGAGAATCCATGACCATGTCTCAGGCATTCTAGAGGTTTCTCTCTGGAGTGAAAGTGGAGGAGGTCTGGAGTAAATCAAGGAAGCATTGATTTTTGAAGAGAAATGAATTCTTTCCTTTGTTTTTTTTTCTACATTTTTACATTTTAAGGATGGCAAAAATAATGAGTTTTGTGACTACAAGTCTGGTATACATGTGGTATGTATGTGTTCTTAAATTCATAGTTGAATTTAGATCTGTGAAGGACACTGGGGAGAAGCTGAACAACCAACGAGGAAGTCTAGCCCACGCTGTGAGGCCTGTGCCCCACAGTTAATTTTTAACTTTATTGTTTGAAACTTGAAGTCATCCTCATGAAAGTATTGTCAAGCCTTCAGAACAGTCTTCCTAAAACTCTTTGACTGAATGAATTAAGGACTTGGTAGGGAATCTGGGCTTGGGGAATATCTGTATATAAGAAATACATAGAAAACACAGAGGTGAGAAATGCTATATTGCAGATGTCTAAATATTGTAAATTTTAAAATTATATTTCCTTCAAAGCTTTAGAGTTTGGAGTATTTTCATTTCTTGCGTTGGGATCATTATTCTTTGATCCTTCTAGGATTCCTCCTTATTTCTGCTCCCCATCTGCTGATCCCCCTGCATCACCTGGTTAGTCTAACACTGAGATTTCCAAAGACTCGAGTCAGAGACATCAGTGAATTTCAAAGTTGCCAGAATACAGCCCCCTAGAGTTCCTGAAGGCTAGGTTCAGAGAAGCCAAAGCTATTTCTGAGAGGTCACAGCTTCAGCTGGTTCTCTTAGCATTTCACCTTGGCCCTGCATTTTCTGCTTTTTGTTCAGTGATAAAACGTACTGTCCACCACTGCCCTTGGTGGCACCAAGAATTGTCAGGAGCTGTGTGCTGGCAAAAACAGCAGAGTGGGGGCTAGCAAAAGGACCAGGAGAAGAAATTGCCTTTTCCTGTCTGGAGGGCTTGCAAAGTTCCAGGCACCATGCTAGCTGCTTCACATACCCCATGACACATCATCCTCTTGTGAGATAGAAATTACACCCATTACAGAGATGGAATTAAAGAGTTAGGTAGCTTCCCCAGTGTTATGCTTCTAGTGAGAGGTGGAATACTTCCCTCAGAGCCCCTGCTCTTTCCCTGACACTGACTCCTTAAAAGTAGATCTATGCTGAGCCACGTCATCGGGAAGCTACCCAGTAAACAGAAGAGGGAGTGCGGTTCACACCTGCAGCCTCCATTTTCCCTGTCTTCCAGAGAGACTGGGAGGTTTACTCTCACCAGACAGGTGGGATACTCTGCACATCGGGCAAAGGGACGGTGGAGAACTATCCCCCACATCCTCCCATTGAGGAAACAGCCCCAGAGTGGGCAGGACACAGGGCTAGTTAGGTACCCTGACACTCAATGCTCTTCCACATCCCTCTTCAGTCCTTTAACAAGAAAAATGGTCCTGTGACCTCACTGGAGATAATTTAAGTGAAATCAAAACTCCTTAATACATTTTTGGAATCGTTAATTAAAAAAATGCATGCCCAACAACATTTTCACTAAGTACCCAAAATGGCAGATAAATTGCGTCTTCTGTCTTGAATTTCCTTCGGTGGGACACATTATTAAAGTCAGAGAAAGAGCATAACATCTCCGTGAAATAAATTTGGCTGAGAGGAAGAGGAACCCAGAAGAATGGGTGCATTTCCTTCCCTTTTTCAGGTTGGCCCTTCTGTGGGGGGGATGTGTCAGCTTTGCTGCTGCTGCTTCTTGCTTTTATTCCTCTTGGAAAATCTCAACAGTGCTATGTCAGAGGGCTAGGACCCCTTTCTGCAAAGACCTCAACAGACACACCTAATGTTTTTAAGGGGCTGCACATAAATGCAGGTAAAGACTGGCATTCCTAGGAAGCTGAGGTGGGCTCATGTTTTGCTTCTGCTTGGTTATGCTGTAAATCAAACCAGATTTGACACGTGGCGTGTGGAGGGAAACCATTCTTGGACTACGAAGATGTGAAGAGCCCTGTCTGGTCATTCTTGGGTCTTTGTTAACGAGGAGCAACATACAGTTCTCAAAATTAACCACCATATCCCGGGGGTGGTTGAGGTGTTGGCTGCCCAAGTCCTGGTGGCCACTTGGAAGGGTCCCAAGGAGGCATCCCTTACACCTGAACTCTGGCTGTCCAAACTTAGGAGATGAATAGTTTGGATAAATGTTTTGAGATGGGGCAGGTATCTCTTGCTGTCCAAACTCTTGCTGCTTTGCTACCCAACTTCCAGGCACTAAACAGATTCAGATAATTATCTTTCTCTTTGGGAGAAGTATCCAAATTCTCTTCATCCAATTGTTTGGTTTGGAGATTGACGGATATTTGTGGTCTTATTCCAGGCATTTCTTGACAACAAGAACAGCATATGTGGGTTGGAACTTGGTGTGATGGAGAAGACACAGACTCAGAAGCTGTTTGTTAGAACTGGGTCCCCGCTGCTACAACTAAATGGAGTGGTGCTGTCCAAAACTGGCTGGGGGAAGAAATCGGGGGGCTGGCGGCTTGCGCGATTTGAGATGTGCTGGGGGAGACTCCTATGTCTTTGAGTAACTCTGTGCTAAGCCTGAATGGTCTGTCCAAAGTCACGTGGTTAGTAAGAGGCAAAGTTGGGATTCAAACCAGGCAGTCCTGCTCTAGTGTTTGCGCCCTCAGCCACTGCACAACTGACTGGTGACTTCGGGCAAGTTCCCCTCTTTCTGAACCTCAGGACCCCTCTGTAAAATGGGGAGCTTAGACTTAAGAATTTCCAAACCACTTACCAGTCGTAGCACTCTGTAGCAATGGGATACTGGGACATGCTGCTCTGTACCCAGAGTGAGCACAAGCAGAGGTGGGAGGAACCCTTTGACCTCCTTCCCCACCCCCGGCCCCAGACAAAAGGAGGGTACTGCCCCTGGACTATTGCATGGGGCTTGTCATGAAAATTATGACTGTGCAAAATGAACAGAACAGACTTGCTGGGGAGAACAGGCCCATAAATTTACTCATAGGGAAAAATTAATTTGTTAAAAATATATCTCACTTGTAGCCTTTTTATGAGTCTGCCTAAAATTTATTCTAATGCTTTGTCTTTGCTCCCTCCAAGCCTAGGTTCTAGGGCTGTAGGGACCATCGCGGGATGGTCTGAAGCAGGTACAGGGTTGCAGGGATGTGTGCACGTCTTCCTGCTTCCTGCCAGCAGGGCATCAGGTGTGGGGCAGGGTCTGCAGTGGCCCTGGAGCCAGAAAACCTGGCTTCAAGCCCCGCATCCACCATTTTCCATCTGCATAACCTTGGGCAAGTCACTTGGTCTCACTGTCCCTTAAGTTATGCATTTACAAAATGGCAATTGAGGATGATGAAATACTCCTCTGGGTCTGTTGTGAGAAATGAGTTGGCGTGTGAGCAAAGTGAAAAGTGGTTAGAGACGGAGAGGCAGCCTGGCCCTGGGGGTAGAGCGAGGACATTGGAGTCAGATGGTTCCAGTGGAATCCAGCTGCACCAGTTACCAGCCAGTAAGCCAGCATGACTCCCTTCTCTCCTCTGAGCCTCGGCTTCCTTATTTGTAAAATGGAATCATGACCCCCTTAGAGGGTTGTTTCAGTACTGAAAAAGCAATAGGAGGCCTGGCACATAGGAGATTGTATATAAAAATTATAATATGCTCCAAGACACATCTAAGAGAACACTGATACTGCACAGACCTCCTGCGTAGACCAAAGGGACACAGCATGTCTGCCAGGGTCAACCTAACTGCGTCAGGAACCAGGCAGGAACCAGTTTCTGTGTGCCCAAAGACCTGAGTTTCACAAGGATAGCCACATTTTTACTGAACACCTGCCTTGTGCCAGGCACTGGGCCTTGGAGAAGAGCCTTCCTCTCTGGCTGTACCTTCCCTGGGATGCTAGGCATGACATCTTTTTTTCTCATTCCAATGGTGCATGTATCTGTCTCCTCAGAGGCCATTAGCACATTTTTAAACTGCATGCGAAACACCTGATAATTTAGTTTAGGAGCCGAGAAATAAACACAAATACCGCTTATCATTCTGCAAGCCGCCTTCACTCAGTACCGATACCACTAACGAAACGGGCGGCCATCAGCTTAATAAACAAATTAGTGGACTGAAAAAAGAAGAGAGGCAGAATATTCTTCAGGGTTCCTGGACTCTCAAGTGGGCCAGAAAATATCTGAAATTGTGTTTTACATCTGTGCAAAATTATCTTTTTTGTGTACAGGTGTGCACATCTGAGTAAAAGGATGTTTTCCTGGGGACGGGATCCATAGCACTCCTCATATTCTTAAAGGGCTGAAGATTAAAAGGTTACAGCCCATTAATCTACTGAGTGGTTATTTTTTTTTAGACAAGAGGAGGTTGAAATAATTAGTTGTATCGTAATATATGGAAGAAAATGTCTCTCATTAGCCCTTTAACAGCTTGAAAGGGTGCAAACTTTCAATACTTCACTGATGAAGGTTTTCAATTAGTGGTGAGTAAATTTGCATTTTATAAATGTGATCAAATGTGTACGACTCTATATTAGAAACATTTCTAGGCTCTGACAGAAAGCACAAAGCCAGAGCATAGGGTTAACGCTGACAATCCCGCGTCAACTCTCTATTTGTTTTAGAGATGGCTCTGCAGTGCATAGAAATTAATAAGTAATTTGCCTAGTGACAGCCTGAGGCAACCGAATGAATGCTTAAATCCAAGTCTGTGCAGTGTGGAAGGGAGCAAATGATTTTTGTAGAGGGAGCCCGTGGCGGTGTGGGAGAGGGTAGTGCTAGGGGAAGCATCTAATGGGAATTCTCATGTTTCAGTCATTAACCTAGAACAGGGATGTCATCATCCTGTCAGAGGAAGAGGAAATGAAAATCCCAGAGGCCACGCAAGTCTTGAATGTCAAATTGGAATCCAAGTCTGAAATGGTCCTTCTCCTCTCCACGGAGGTACCCTGTGGGTTTCCTTGGGAATGATCCTCCTCCTGCCACAAGGCATCCACACGGGCAGCGTGCCTGCCAATGCAGGGCCTGGCCACAGAGGGCTTGCAGGCTTAGGGGAGCATGCCCTGCCTTCCTCTCCTTTGTCAGAGCATCTCCTTCTGCTGGGATTCCAGCCTCAAGTGGTCCAAGAGAGGGAGGAGCATGGAGAGAGGGCAGGGGGAAGTTTTTGGAGTTTTATATCCATTAATATCAATCAACTTTTTCCTCTGACTTCCTTATTCAATGTCAGGTAGAGACCCTAAGAGAAATAAGACCTAGACCAAATGCAGGTTCCTCATCCATGAAGTGGGGTTTGTAATGCCTACCTCACAGGGTGACTGTTAGGTGTATCACTGATGCAACGCCCAGGGTGCATAGTGGGTGCATAGTAGAGGTCAGCACTGAAGCCTTGTTATACCGTTCCCAGCGAGAAGCCCTCTATCCACACACGCACCTCCTTCCTGGGCTCTGGGGTCCCATTCTTGACCCTCTCATGCCCCTAGTGGCCTTTATGGGAATTCCTGGGAGCCTACCCTTAACTGCTTTAGGGATGATTGACACACGGAGGAGGTTGTTTTCTGCCTAATCACACATATTGGAATTTTTCTGAAATAACATTTTCCTTGAGGAGTTTTAAATTCTGGCCAGCCAGGATGCCACCCCATGGCCTATATCAGCTAAGGAACTTTTACTGAATCTCTGTGTCCTTAGGAATTATGATCAGTCCCAAGACTTGGAAGAGGGCTTAGAGATCCCAGTGGCACCCTGTCAAGGGAATCACTAAATATGTAGCAATGGCCCACGAGTAGGAATGTCTTTCTTCGTTGTGCAGTAAGCTTTTCATAAATTAGTAGGGCAATAGGAAACGGATGACTGCCATAGCCTCCTTGATGGTGTTCCTTCCCACCCCGCCCCTGCTGTCCATTCCCGCGCAGCGGCCGTGTGAGCACAGGGGGCAACGGAGCATAGTGTGAGAGGGCGGACTTTGGAGTCAGAGTTTGAATCCTGGGTTTCTGTTCCAGCTCTAAATCTTACTAGCTGTGGGAACTTGCTCCTTCTAGGATAATAATAGTACCTGCTTTAGAGGGCTGTTAAGGGGATTGAGGGAGAGAATCCATGTAAACCCAGGATGGTACCTGATTCCTGGAAGCCCTCAGTGATGTGAGCAATTATTACTGTTTTGTCACTCATCTGCCTTCATTGACCTAAGACTGAAAGTTTCAACGTGGCCTTTAAGTCCGCACAAGATCTGCCCTCTGCCTGTCTCCTGGCCTCCTCCTGAGCTCCTTGCCTACAGTCCAGTCATATTTGTTTTCTTTTCATCCCTGGAAAGTACTGCTTTAGGACAGCTCTCTTCTGCCTGGTGCATTTTCCCCCAGCTCGCCTCCCCACTTGCATGGGGAACACGTGCTGCTCTTAGGTCCTTCTCATCTCAGCTGGAAGAGGCCTGCTCTGAGCACCAGCATGGGGCCAGGCCCTGTCACGTGCTCACAAAGTACCCTGTTCTTTCTCTTATGGTACTTATCACCACTTATAATTATACATTTGTATCTTTATTTGATTAAAACTCGTCTCTCCCAGTGAACTGTGAGCTCTGTGAGGGTAGGGGCATCGCTCATTTGCCTGTCCTTGTTTCCCAGGGCCTGGCCTGGGATTCGACACCAACTAGATGCTGGAGAGCAGCAGGTGAATGAGTGGTTGAGCATTTATCTTCTGAACCACCAGCAGTCATAAACATTCTACTTATGTTTTGTTTCACTTTTTAGAACTGCTTCTGTTCCATTATTTAAAGCATTTATAGCCCAGCCCCAAATCCATAGAGTGACTTATGCTGCTTTTAATTAGGACCAGCTCTGAGAGAGCTTGGCTCAAGCCTAGAAGAACCCCATGGCCTTGTCAAGTGTTTGCCCTGAAGAATCAGATGGCATTGTCCATCTTTACCTTTTCTTGTTGATACTTCTGTTTGAAGTACGTGGGAAATAACGATATCCTGGGGCACTGTCTCAGAATACAGATGTGTAGGTAAAAAGCCCCAAATCTAGGCACAACTCAAGACATTTGGAAACATTTGGATTTTCACATTAAGATTCCACTTTCTTTCCCGATTGTGCACGAAGTGAATGAACACAGTGTCCACGTTCAAATCACAGCATCACGTCGAATGCTCTGCCCACCCCCATAATTCTTATCACATCCCTGAGGTGCTAGATCTGTTTTCTCAGGAGGTTGACCATCAGATAAAATGCAAGACGTCTGTCACTCATGACAGTGTTTCCAGTATTTAGCATGTTGTCATTAATTTTGACCTACATTTTAGATTATATTTATTTATGGATGGGTGTATATTTAATCTAATTCTTGAACATTACACTGTTAGATGTAAAAAGCAATAATACTTTTTTGATTAAAACGTGATAATTATAAAGAAGTACAGAATACAGAAATGTATGAAGAAAATAAAAATCTTACATAATTCCTGCATCCTGAGAGAATTATGGTTTGCATTTTGGAATATATAATTTCAGTCTTTCTTCTTGTGTTGTATGTACAACTATATTTATATACCAAATTGAAATCATGAAGTACATGCAATTTTATAGCATCCTTTTTCTGAAAATGAATAAATTAAGGACACATTTTAACATTCTTAATTATTATTTTCAAACTTTTAAAAAACATTTGAACCAGGAAAATTTCAAACACATGTGACAAGAAACACAACACTGTTATAAACCTTCACGTACCCATCCTCCAGGTTCAACACTTTTTTTTTCCCCGTGGGAAAGAGTCCCTGAGCTAACATCTGTTACCAATCTTCCTCTCTGTTTTTTGTTTTATTCTTTTTTTTTTCCCTCCAAAAAGCCCCAGTACATAGTTGTATATTCTAGTTTCAACACTTTTTTTTTTTTTTTTTTTTTTTTTGTGGGGAAGACCAGCCCTGAGCTAACATCCGTCGCCAATCCTCCCCTTTTTGCTGAGGAAGACTGGCCCTGGGCTAACATCAATGCCCATCTTCCTCCACTTTATATGGAACGCCGCCACAGCGTGGCTGACAGGCAGTGCGTTGGCGGGCGCCTGGGATCCGAACTCGCGAACCCCGGGCTGCCAAGCGCGGACTAAACCGCTGCGCCACCGGGCGGCCCCAAGTTTCAACACTTTTGATCCATCTGCCATGGAGGTGTTTTGAAGCACTTCTCAGCCATCATATCATTTTCTCCATGAATATACGAGCCTGGGTCTCTAATAGATAAGGACTTATTTTATTAAATACATACCCACAGTGTCATTATCTCACCTGAAAAATTAATAGTAATTCCTCATTATCATGAAACATTTAGTCCCTGTTCAAATTTCCCTAATAGTTTATAAAAGATTTTTACAGTGTGTTTGAATCAGGATTCAAATAAAGTCCATAAATTGCATTGGCTGATATGTCTCAAGTGTCTTTTAGTTTAAAAGTTCCCCTGCCCATGTACACACACTCTTTTTCTTTCTTGGAGTTTACCTTTTAATTTGTTCTGTAGAGTTTTCCATAATCTGAAATTGTATCCCCGTGCTGTCCTTATAATACATTCCTCTCTCCTCTGTATTTCCTGTAAATTGATAGCTAGTGTTCTGGTTTGAAGTTTTGGCAAGATGACCTCACGTGTGGTGTAGCACATTTCCATCAGATGGTATGTAATGTCTGATTGTCTCTGCTTTTGTGACGTTAGTAGTCATTGATGATTATTGCCTAATTAGTTATTTCACTGGGGCCTGCTGAATAGTGCTATTCCAATTTTATCATTCCTTCTGCACTTATTAGCTGAAATACTTCCGTAGGTAAACTTGCCTTCATTATTTCTATTAGCAGATTTCTGTAGCAGATTTCAAAATAAGGAGTTGGGAGCCAGCCCCGATGGCCTAGTGGTTAAAGTTTGGCACTCACCACTTCAGCAGCCTGGATTCGTTTCCTGGTCACAGAACTACACCACCCGTCTCTCTGGTGCCATGCTGTGGTGGTAGCTCACGTAGAAAAACTAGAAGGACTTACAGCTAGGATATACAACCATGCACTGGGGTTTGGGGAGGGAAAAAAAAAAAAGACGACGATTGGCAAAAAATGTTAGTTCAGGGCAAATCCTTCCCTGCAAAAAAAAAAAAAAATTAAAATTAAAAAGAATAAAGAATGGTTCCTTACTCTTCTTTACTCAGAGGTAACTGTGTGTTTTGTGTTCTGTGAAAATATGGATTTAAGCATGTTAGATGAGCTTCAGTCCATTTCAGTTAACATTATTATTGATGCTTAAATTGTCCCATCTTTGGTCAGTGGAAGCCTCTTCAGCTGGCACCTGTGTCTTCAGTGACATAATTCCATTGTTTTGGGTGACATCCTTGCTTTCTGTCACGGGAAGATATTCTAGGTTCATCTTGTTCATCTTCTGTCCCAGACCTAGAATTAGCCATTTCTCTAAGGTGTCTTTGTTCCTTTTATTGAAAAATGTTTTTGAGATAGGAGGGGTGCTCATTGCTGCTGGATTTTTCATTGTTTCTGGTCTTTTCATTAGATAGAGCTACAGAAAAATGTATTTGTTTAAACTATATGAAGTTGTCATGTTATTGGTTAAAGTGATCCAATATTGGCAATTTCATATGGTTTAACCTATTTTTAAGAGAAAACACATTATGAGTTCAAACTGATATATCCCAATGAGTTTGTCTTTACTTAAGATCATGGGTCCTGACAGTCTGAGCCACAGACATCTGATGGGGCTAGTTCCTACATACTGCTTTTCTTCTCTTAAGGGTTTCTGGACTATTCTTGGTTTGGAACTTCATTCATTCATTCATTGGTTGTGTAAGGGCTACCAGTCCATCACTTGCATACACCATAATTTTTTTAATCTATTTCCTTTTCCTGAATGTTTTGATTCTAATTTTTCTGTATTGTAAATATGGCTGTGGTGAACATACTTGAACATGAATCTTTGCTGTATATTTCTGATTATTTCCTTAAGATAAATTCCTAAAATGTGGGATTTCTGGGTTAAGGAGTAGAGACCTTTTAAGGCTTTTGGTACATTTTGCCAAATTGCTTTCCTCTCCTGCTTCCACCACTGTTCACTCTTAGGTTTTTGATCAAATTCTTTATTCCTAGTCACATGGATATTTCTAATTTGTACTTCCATCTTTTGTATGTTAATACTGTGTTATTAATACTAACAATATTAAAAAGCATGCTGAATTATTTGTAAATAAATTAGAGTTTTTAATTTATTTTATAACCATGCATGACATTCCTATAGCTAATTCAGATTTAGGGCCTGTCTTAAGAACACTATTGATTTCCTTCTCCACGACAATGCCCTGATGTCTTTCCACTGCCGCCAGGTAATTTGTGGGGCTGGAAACAACTCAAGGGCTAAAATTGTAAGCTCTGGGGGAAAGTTCTGTTTTATGTGTGTAAGATATATGTTCTATATATATGTGTGTGTATGTTTGTACACATATATAAGGTAAATACGTATGCATATATACTATAAAGTATTTAACTTATTAAATAAGTATAAACGAATTAAACAGCAGCAACTAGATTAAAAGACAACAGTAACGGGGTCGGCCCGGTGGTGCAGCGGTTTCGTCCGCGCTTGGCAGCCCGGGGTTCGCGGGTTCGGATCCCGGGCGCCCGCCGACGCATTGCCTGTCAGCCACGCCGTGGCGGCGTCCCATATAAAGTAGAGGAAGATGGGCACGATGTTAGCCCAGGGCCAGTCTTCCAAAAAGAGGAGGATTAGCAACGGATGTTAGCTCAGGGCTGGTCTTCCTCACCAAAAAAAAAAAAAAAAAAAAAAAAGACAACAGTAACAACAACTTCTAAGAATCGAGCGTTGAACTGTGCCTAAATTATTTTGAGTTAGATAATTGGAGCTTTCCTTTCCTTATTTTAAGAAATCAAAGCTCCAATATTAAACATCATTTTGTATAATAATATTCATCGTTCATCTCCTGTAAGCCAGGCATGTACCAGGTGAGCCTCCATAGTTCATAACATTGCTTACTAAGTTGCTAAAGCTACCGTACTTTGAACTCACCTGGTCTGATTCTCCCTTGTCTTCCACATCAGCCATTTTCAGTAGCTGGGCCCTCTCTTCCTCATGCTGTCTGACGTCTCATTCTTCAGCAGCGCCCTCCTGCACACAGCCGAGGCGGTCCTCACCCTGGGACAGACTGCTCTCCGGCTCCTCTTTGCCATTTATCTTAGAAATGTGTCACAAAAGTCTTAGTCAACACTCTGGGGGTGCTATCGTGCCAACAAAGGAACAGTCTGAACCTTCTCTAGGAGCCAGACCAGGCTTGCAAAGGTTAAATAGAGTTAAATTATTTAACAGAACTCTTACAAGATGTGCTATATATGGAGCAGATGTCCATTCCTGGTATCATTCTCATATGCTGTTTCTGTGCCTGGGAGGTGGAAAGAAGAAGGCTGGTGACTAATATCCCCACATGTGCACAGGTTAGTATTCCTCACCAAGCAACCTGGTCCTACCTTATCTCGATTCTGCCAGGGGTCTGAATGTTTTATTCAGTGCTGGTGGCTTTTCCCACTGGTGAGAAGAAAGTTCGAGTAGCCAAGCAATTTGAAGAGATTAAAGAAGATGGAATACTTCTTTAGAAATGTGCCTTTACTTCTTATTTAGTTTGAAGCCAGTGGCAAAAGAAAAAGAATAAAGTCTTGGCTTGGAGGCTGTTGATAATGCAGTGCGAGTGACAGTCCCGTTGAAGGGGAGAGAGTATTTTTCATGATTACAAGGCAGAGTGTGCTGGATCTGGCTGTTAGGCAGGCCAAGCAGTGAATCAGTCATGTCTACGTGATGGGGGGATGAGGGCTTTGACATCTAACTCCTGTTGCCAACGGCAGTGATAAATGAAGGAAATAAATGCCCTCCAAATCAGGAGGCCCAAGTGGAGAAGACGCACCGTAATAAAGATTGGAGATACCTTACATGGAGCTTCTGTGAGCTCTCCATACGGTATACTGTCTCTTCCGTTTATCACGTTAAATCCAGACAACAGTGGGGAGGCAAAACTGCTCATTTTTATCATCTTGAGGTATACAAGATGTGACTGTGGCTTTAATTAATGGACTCGAAGCAAGTTTATTTAGAATCACTTCCCAAGGCCGTATAAGTTCTGTCTATGAAGGTCACTTGGCCATGTACAGCCAGCTCATGACTGACATGACCATCTACTCTACACAAGGACCGTTTGGTTCACGTACACGGGGTGTTTATTTTCCGAAGACCAGAGGGGTCAGCAGAAGAGGCTTCGAGGCAAGCCCTGGTCTCTCTATGTCCAGAAAGTTGGGAGCCAAAAAGAGAATTCAGCTTCATCTTAGAAAGATCTTTGTAGAGGACAGTCCTAGAGGAAATGCATTTTTCCCTTTGCACATGATGGAGAGAGGTAGGTGGTGCAGGAGGAAAGAGGAGAAGCTGGGCCTTGGGAGAGGTTTCATCATGTGAGGGCCCATGCCTCTTCACGCTCCTGCCTGTCTCTTTAGATTCGTCTCCTTTCAACACCTACATCCTCACAAACCCCTTGCAAAACCCCAGTCTCTCTTGCTTCCGAGCTTTTGCACATGTCATTCCTTCTGCCTGGAAGGCGTTTCCCCACCTTCTGGACCTGACCAACTCCTATGGAGTTTTGAAGGCACCTCTGTGTCATTTTAGACCATCGGTGTCATTGCTTCTCTCAACTCAGCAGGCAAAACCTGCCTAGAGGCAAGGACTTGTCTGTCTGGGCCTCCACTGTGTCTGCAGCATGCCTAGCAATAGTTTATGTGGAGTGGCTGAGACAAACCTTTGCTGGGGTGGGGGCAGAGGGCTGAGCTGCCTTCGGTCATGGTCCCTCTCTTCTGCTCCATCCACACCCCAGCCCTGAGTCTTTATTTCATTTTTTATATATAACAGCTTTATTGAAATAGAATTCACATTCCATACAATTCACCTTTTTAAAGAGTATGATTCAGTGATTTTACGTATATTCAGAGTCGTGCAACTATCACCACAGTCAGTTTTAGAACATTTTCATCCATGAAACTCCACGCACATTAGCAGTCAATACACAGTTAAGTTCATTTGATTCATTTTGCATTTGAAACCAAAACCATTAGTGGTCGCTCCCCACTCCCCAACCTCCCTCTCTCCCAGCCCCTGGCAGTCACTAATTTACTTTCCATCTCTATGGATTTGCCTATTCTGGCCTTTTCATAGAAATCAAATCATTCAGTATATGGCATTTTATGTCGACTTCTTTCATTTAGCACAGTGTTATTGAGGTTCGTCTATGCTGTAGCATGTGTCAGTACTTCATTCTTTTTTATTGCCAAGTAACATTCCATTGTGAGAATATGCCATATTTTATCTGTCCGCTCATCAGTTAGTGGGTCCCAGCCTTGATTCTTTTTTTTTATTTTCATTTTTATTGATGTCTTAATAGTTTATAACATTGTGGGGTTTTAGGTGTACGTTATTATTTGTCTGTCACCATATGGATGCATCCCTTCACACCTTGTGCCCACCCTCCACCCCCCTTCCTCCTGGTAACCACCAACCAGTTCTCTCTGTCCATGTGTTCGTTTATATTCCACATATGAGTGAAATCATGCGGTGTCTGTCCTTCTCTCTCTGGCTTATTTCACTTACCATAATACCCTCTAGGTCCATCCATGTTGTTGCAAATGGGACAGTTCTGTCATTTTTTATGGCTGAGTAGTATTCCATTGTAGGTATATACCATATCTCTTTTATCCAATCATCAGTCAAAGGACACTTGGGTTGCTTCCACTTCTTGGCTATAGTGAATAATGCTGCAATGAACATAGGGGTGCATAAGCCTCTTGTGATGATTGATTTCATGTCTGTTGGGTAGATGCCCAAGAGTGGGATTGCTGGATCATAAGGTATTTCTATTTTTAATTTTTTGAGGAATCTCCATACTGTTTTCCATAGAGGCTGCACCAGTTTGCATTCCCACCAGCAGTGAATGAGGGTTCTCATTTCTCTACAACCTCTCCAACATTTGTTGTTTTTTGTCTTGGTGATTCTAGCCATTCTAACGAGTGTAAGGTGATATCTTAGTGTACTTTTGATTTGCATTTCCCTGATGATTAGTGATGTTGAACATCTTTTCATGTGTTTGTTGGCCATCTGTATCTCTTCCTTGGAAAAATGTCTGTTCATATCCTCTGCCCATTTTTTGATCGGGTTCCAGCCTTGATTCTTAATGACAGCTCTGGTGTTACCTCCTCCAGCAGGGCTTTCCTGGCTCACCTCTGTCACAGAATTGGGAAAATTTCTTTTCTGTGTCTACCAGTCAAATAATGACCGTGAAGGCAGGGACCTGTGTTTCTATTCTGCATCCCTGCCACTTGGCACTTGGCCCAGCTGGGTGTTGCCCACCTTCAGCTGTCCCTTTTGGGTGAGTTTGCACATCTGCATACCATCTCTGTTATCATTTATAAAATAAAGGAAAAGACAAGAATATTTAGTAAACATCCATGTTGCTTCCATCCAGATTACTAACACAGTGTTATATTTCCTTCAAGTCACTTCCTCTCTTTTTTTAAAAAAGGAATTAAAACTTTTACTAATTTATGTTCCCTTTGATTATCAGTCAGCCGTATTCCCTCTTCTCCCACTCTTCTTTACCTTCCATGGGAAACACTTCTTCTAGTCAATTTTGTGTATCTTTACGAATACATACATGTAGTCATGAAAAAATTCAGTAGTTGTATTTTGGGTATATGGTAATTTTTCCATAAATGATGACACAAAATATGTATTGCTCTCCAACATTCTTTTCATTCAGCTGTATGTCTTAACTATCTCTCTGTGTTGATATATATAGATCTAGTTCTAACTGCCATATAATATTCCATTTGTGCTTTTTATTTACATAATATTTTCTTTTAACTAGCTCCCTTCTTATGTAAATTAATTTCAGAAGGAATCTTTATATCATCACTGTAAATGGGAAATGATTACTACTTGCCTTAAATAATGATATGAGGAAATAAAGAAGTGCATGGCTATTGAAATTAAAGTAGAAAGTATAAAAAATTGACCAGAAGGATATTGTTCCCATGGTGACTGAGAGGAGAGAGGAGGAGGCGGGAATATGGTTAAGGACTGTGATCTAAAGAGACATAGATTTATCTGAGATATTGTCATTATTTATTTAAATGGAAAGGTGATATTTCTTGCTTTAAATATTGATATAAGGAAATTTTAAAAAAATACATGGCTATTAAAATTAGAACAACACTCTCCAGTGTAACCCTGATTGTCAACTTGTACACAGCTGTACCTGGAGCACACTTTGGGAAATACAGTTTAGTTCCTAGTTAAATGATAGGATGAACGAATGCATCCAAGAATGAATGCTCGGTAGTGGCATTTCAGGTGTTGTGCCGAGAGCCCAGTGGCGAGCTACGGTGAGACCGAAGGCTTTCCTTAAGTCCTGCCTCCACTCAGGATGACCCTCGGACTTGGCCAACGTCCTGCTAGCAGTAATGGCAGCTGACCCGATGTAGCACTTTCCAGGGGCCAGTACTGTTCCTCATACTTTATATGTATTTTCCTTATTTTACAAATAAGGAAACTGAGGCAAAGAGAGGTTAAATAGATTGCCTAGGGTCACACAGCTAGTGAGCAGAAGAGCTGGATGTGAACTTGGGCAGGGTGACATGAGGCTCCACAATCCTGCCCCCTGCCCTGTTGGGCCTCTCTCCATCGGGTGGTGGGGCCGTGCTGAGCCCCCCTCCAGAGGTGGTCCTGTGTTACAGGCTTCAGAGCAGGCAGAAGGGGGGGGGGCCAGCAAACTCTGTCTACTTCTGCTGAGGCCACAGCCCTCTAACTGCTGCAGTTACCCCTCCAGCCCCACCACGCCCCCTGAGAAAGACCAGACTCAATCCCGCCCACGGTTCCAGCTCACCCAGACCCTCATCTCCTGGTCTCCGGCCCCCACCTGTTTCGCCTCTCTGTTCCCTCCTAGTTTGACCAGCTGCACTTCGCTAGCTTGCGCTGGTGAGCCCCCACCTGCGCTGGTCCTTGCAGGGCCCATCTCTTGGGGAGGGACATGCAGGCGGTGCTGGGTGGAACTCAAGTTTGAGCCAGAGAGACAATAAAGGGACCTGGCAGCGAGGGGAGCAGGGAGTTAATTCTGACTGAGGCACCAAAGGCGTCTCCACTGAGGACACAGTGACCAGCACGCCCTGCAGAGGGCCGGCTCTGAAGAGGAATAAATACATTGCCTTCAACTCTCACCCGCTCTGGCTGGCCTTTGACTGACTTCTTTGTCTTCCTGAAGGCCATTGCCAAGGAAGTCCTGGAATTTAACAGTGAAATCAAGAAAACCATCTTTTAAGGCAAGTTTTCCAACCCCAGGTGCATAAAATCAATGTGTGATACGGTTCTAGCTTCCCTTCTTAAACCATGAATTATAATCTCCAGATTAGAAATGTTATTTCCAGAAGGAGGAATCAGAACTAGCCATCTATTAAATGCTAATGAGGGGCTACACATTTTACCTTTGCTGTCTTATTTCATCTTCTAGCCCCTCTGAGGGGGCTATGACCTTCCTCAGGGGAGGACACTGATGTGCAGGAAGGCCAGGTGAGCTGTCCTGGTATGGAGTTAGAAGGTGCCAGAGCTGCGTTGTGGTCTGTCTGGCTCCAAAGCTTCCTG
Source organism: Tapirus indicus (assembly GCA_031878705.1). Classification (NCBI taxonomy): domain Eukaryota; kingdom Metazoa; phylum Chordata; class Mammalia; order Perissodactyla; family Tapiridae; genus Tapirus; species Tapirus indicus. The sequence continues at coordinate 12,965,546 of CM062920.1, read as the reverse complement.
TTGACCTCATCACTTTGAGAGAAGCATGTTGGAGTCCCAGTGGCTGGACGTGAACTTAAAAGGATCATGGGAAGGAGTGACAGGCTGCGCCCCAGCACACAGCCTTGAGACATTGGTGAGCCCAGGGACCCCTGGAAAGGTGACCGCGCTCCAGCTACCTCACTTGGCATTCTCCAGGCTTAATCCCTTTCAACTGTGGTTCCGCCGCCTCCTACAGCTGTCTTATGTACCAATCTTGTACTAAATCTGTTGGGTTGGCTGGCGGGAGGGAGCAGGCTGACTGAAGAGAGCAGCATCATTATTCCTTAGTGAAAAGGAGCCTGGTGCAAGGCGAAGGAGCACGGCGCCAGAAGCACATGGACTTGGGGTACAGCTGGGCTTTGATGAAGGGTCGGCAGTCAGCAACCTGCCGGTGCTGGGCCCTCCAACCGCTCCTCCCATCCCATCAGAAGCTCAGGAGCTTGTTACTCCCCCTTGTCCCTCCAGACCCGCCCTCCACCTCCTCTGTTCCGTCCTGTGCCCCGGGAGGCTGACCTCTAGAGATGGCATCATCCGGCTGCCTTGCCCTCTTGCTGCTGGCTGCGTTTGACCAAAGGAGTCACTATGTTAGGCACCAGGGGAAGGTTGCTCCTACAATACCCAGGCCTCGATGTCCCCATTGGTAAAATGGGGATAATAACAGTCTCGTCTCAGAGTTTGGAGGATTAAATGTGATCATCTGTGTGCCTGTTAGCACAGCGCCTGGAGCCCAGTAAACTCTCCACCTGTCCCGATTATTTTCTCAGCCTTACACTAGATGACCTTGGGCGAGTGAGCGAAGCTCTTTGAGTGTCTGTTTCTCACCTGTGAATGATGCTAACAGCATCTCACCAGGCCTGCTGTGTGGGTTAAGCAGGACACAGAGGCTCACTTGGAGGAATTAACTGAAGAGAATTTAAGGAAGGGACTATTTACTAGACTGAACCATATGAACTTGCCAGTGATTTGGCCATTTTTGACCTACAAACGCAACAGTTTCAAAATGGTTCAAAAGTGTGGGCAATGTTAAAAGGACACCAATAATGGACAGTGAAGCCCCCAGGGCTAGCAATGGGGGAGCCGTTACCACCCCAGGCTGAAGGGGACAGGGCGAGAGCAGTTACCTGGAGAAGTTACTGGGCTCTGCCAAGAGCTGTGGCCATAGAAGAGAGGCTGCCCACAGGGCTGTGACCATCTGCAGAAAAGCAGGGACCACGCGGGACCACTGGAGAGGGAGCCAGAGTACCCATCCTCTCACTCCTCCTGCCCTTCGGTTTTCCCCTGGTGCCTCCCTTTGGTCAAACCCAGCCAGACAAGCAGGCAGGGGAGTGTGGATGAAGCCATCCATAGACGTCAGCCTCCCAGACACGGAAGAGAGTGGAAAATGGGTCTGCAGGGGTGAGAGGGGCATCACCAGCTCCCGTGCTTTTGGTTCAGATGAGAGGAGATGCTCCAAGGGTCCAGCACTGAGCCTGGTGCTGGGTGGCTGCTTCCTTGTCATCCATTCTTATTATTGTTGGGGGTTTGAAGGCCAAGCCAGGGTGAACAGGGACGCACAGGTTTGGTAACATCAGAGAAAGAAGCACAGCATGACGGATGCCCACACAGAGGGCACCTCTGGAGCCTGTCCTCGGTTCTATATAGCCTCTGGAGTTCCCTGCTGGGATCTGGGGCCAGTGCGTCCACTCTCTGTCCCCTGCCTTCCCCCTGGGCCTCCTTCAGCTCCAGTGGAACAGGAAACACAGCCTCTGATGCCCATTTAAAGCCCAGGCCGGGGTGATGGTGTGAACAGCTTCAAGGTCTTTGGTAGAACTGGGGTTTAAACGGCAAATTGCTCCAGGGAGAGGCTGTCGGGAGAAGCCATCAATCTTGTGGCCTGTGCGATCTGTACAAGTTTGCAGACCTTCAGGACTCTTTCTGATGAATGAAAAGCAATCAGGCCTGGATGAAATATCACAGACTTTTATGAAGCCCCACTAAAATCAAAGTTGAAAACCTTTCCTGCCTTCGGTCAGTTCTCAATCCATCCTCGGCGTGGCCGCTGTGCATCTTCCTGAACAGCCCTCTCGTCGTTCGTCTGTACCAGCTGCAGGCTTGCTGGGCCCTGCCCCACAGGCAGGGAAAGCGGGAGGAGCAATAGGGCTGTCGGCGGCTGCAAGGGGCAGGAGAAGGGCTTGTTCATACTCATGTTTCTCCATCTGTGGTCTGAGTGTGTGATCGTATCCAGAGAACAGCGGTTCAACCCGGCTGCACCTGGAGTCTCCTGGGAAACTTCAGAAAAGTATGAAAGCCTATGTCTCCCTTCATTTACATGGGAGATGTGATGTCATTGGTCTGGAGTGTGGCCTGGGTTCCAGGATTGTTGTAGAAACTCCCCAGGTGACTCTAATATGCACTTTCTTGTGAAGGCCACTGCCTTCGAGCAGGGGTGCTCTCGAACTTCCTCAGAGTCCCCTGGAGGGCTTGTAAAACACCAATCCCTGGGCCCCACCCCCAGAGCTGCTGGTGCAGGAGGTCTGGGGTGGGGCCCGAGAATCTGCATTCCTCTCAAGTTTGCAGGTAACACTGGTGCTGCTGGCCTGGGCACCATACTCTAGAACCACTGCCTTAGTGGAAACTAAGGCTCAGAGAGTTTAAATGTCTTGCCTGAGATCAGATGCCCCTCAGTGGATGGGGAATGAAATCTGCTTGTCTCTTGTCAGGACTGGCTGAGCCTGTGCAGGAAGCCAACATTTTCTTCAAGCATCTCTGGCATCAGATCATCACAGGGTCCAAGCCTGCGCCACCGCCCCCACACCCTGACTCTGGGTTTATTCTCACAGGCCTGTGTTTATTGGACTTGCCAGATCATAGGAATCCCTGAGGGAAGGGAAAGGGGAGCATTTGTTTAAAATACTTATTTCTAGCCAGCTATATCTTCCACTAGCACAAAGTGGATTTGGAAACACCCCCTAAGGTAAGCGCTGGCCTCCTTGAGCTTCTCTTTTGAAGCCTCACCCTTCTCTTCTCCCTCTCAGAAAAATTCCCTGCCCAGCTGGTCAGTGTGAAGATTCTTTGCTTGGTAATGGGCTCTGGAGCCCAATAAACCTGGGTTTCAAGGACAGCTTGTCAGTTCGTAGGCTGTGTGGCGTTGGGCACATTACCTAACCTCTCTGAGCCCACTTTCCTTCTCTGACAGCCCCACATCTATACAGTGAGTATTTGGGGAGGATTAAATAGCATACCTTGGGTGTGGGCACAGCTCCGTTCTCCCTGCTGTGTGCAGGGCAGAAGCAGGCTGTGTGGTAGGAATAGACACAGCTGCCATCAAGAAAACATAGCCAACTGTGGGCCTGCAGGGATGAGCACAGACCCTCGCATGGGTGGGGCTGGCAGTTAGGACCCCCAGTGTACCCACTTAGGTTCCCTGTCATTCCTGGGTGCAGGGAGGATGTGGGGCCTGAACACAAGCAGCCCCCCTGCCCAAGAGGCCAGCCCTCCCAGCTGGCAGCCCCGCTGTGTCTCTGCTGTGCTCCCGCCCCACCATCCTCTGGGCTCTGGGCAGGAGGTAATTTCACGCCCCTGGTCTCTGCACCCTGGTGATGGATGTGTGTAAGTGACTTTGGCCCCTCCGGCCACTGTAGGTGCACAGGATGATGTAATTGCATTTGTATATACTGTAAATTTTATTGGAGGAAAGCAATCTAGTTCTGATTCTGGTTCTCTGGATTTGCTGGATTGTTTCTGAGGATAAACTTGCTGGTCAGCTGGCAGGGACAGAGGTCAGGCCCATGGGAACTCTCTCACTAGCTTTCACTGGGCAACATAAACAATGATGTGCAGCAAGTCCCAGAGCAGCAGATGCCCTGTCCCCAGCGTGGCAGGAGCCTGAAGGGGAGGGAGGGTGCAGAGGCCAGCTTGGCGTGGCTCCCAACAGGAGCTCCACAGAGAGGCCTCTAGTCGTCTTTCTTGTTTGACTCTCTGCCTTCTGTCTTCCCCACTCACCATCTCCCTCCTCTCCTTCTTCCCTTCCTCCCGCCATGGTTCTGCCTCCATTCCTGCCCCTCTGAGCTGTGAGGCTTTGGGGAAACAACTGGCTCCCCTGCATGAGCCTCAGTTTCTTCATCTGTGAAGTGGGATCATTATGCCTGTCTCCGAGGGTTGTTAGAGGGGTGGAATGAGACGATTACTAAAGTGCTTGGCATGTGGTAGGGACTCACTGTGCAGGAGAAACGTTCCCGTCCTTGGGAACCCCTCTTGGTGACTGAGTGCCTCGTTTGTAGACACTTATTTACTAGTTGCGTACTCTGAGTGAGGCCTGGGCCCAACCCCAGTGGGTTACCAGTCAGTCCTCAGGCAGCTACAGTCTGGCTGGGAACTCCCAGCACGCCTGGACATTTCTCTCCCTCCGACCAGGCAGTGAGTGACCACGGACGAGGGGCTGGTGGTGACCAACAGTACCACAGAGTTCATGGGAGGGAGAGGTTTTTGGGGACCCATAGAGTCAGAGAGGGCTTCCTGGAGGAGGTGGGGGTGAGCTGGGCCTTCAAGACTGGGCCACATTTGGGGAGGGTGAGCAGAGCATGGAGGCCAGGCCTTTATCAAGAGCCTTCCCTATGCCAAGAACTTGACACTGTCATTTCAACCCAAGAAAGAGGCCTGCGTTTCCCTCTGTGACAGATGCTCAGACTCAGTAATGACGCCCACGGGCTGGGTGAGGGATGTAAGAGGCCTCAGTCCAAGGCTGCGCGGTCAGTGAGCGTGGGAATGACTTTCAAACCCACTTCCATCTGACCCACAGACTTCTGACACCACTCCCCCCCACCAGCTCTGCAGAGGCCCTTCCTTAGCTGGTAACCAAAAGCCCCACCTGGTGACTCATAGACGGAGTGTAGATGGGTCTGTCTGCAGGAGCGCCACCACACCGGAGTCTACGCTGTGTGTGTGTGTGTTTTCTTCATGGACAGATTTACTAGCAGAGGCTGATTCACCAAGAGCCCCCCTGTGCGTTTTTTGACTGCTATTAACCCCCTCTGCAGGACAGCCCTGACTGGGAGGGGAAGAGAAGGGCGTTAGCAAGAAAGCTTGGAGCTGATGTCATAAGAGGCACTACTCGTGTTCCATCCCCAGTGACAAGGGCAGCTTGCTCTCAATGGGTAGTGGGGACTAGTTCACCCCAAAGTTGATTTCCAACTTCTCAGAAACACAGCCATTTCTGGAACACACCTGGGAAATGCCTGTAGGTTTGTGTACTGTTGTTTCTGAACTTGACAGAAAAAATTGGCTTTGATTTTGTTGAAGGTTTTTTGTTTCATTAATGTTGGGTTTTCCCTCTAGATAGGAACGCAGCTCAGTGATGTGTAAAACCTCCATTTTCATCTTTTTTCCTCGGCATTTCACTCCACTTCAACACCTGCTGTGTCCTAAGGTTTCCCAGAGATGGATGGCAGTGTCCAGAAGTCGTTTTTTTCTTCCTCTTATCTTGTTTGCTTAAACGCTGGCTCCGGGGGCCCGCCTCTCCCCTGAGGAGGCCCTGGATTTTCACCTGAGTTCGAGCCACCATCACACAGCAAACAAGTTCTGTTTGTCTTTACAGATTGCAGAGTTTCAGCAGGTCTTTGGAGGTAGAAAAGGGCACGTGTTCTTGGGAAAAAGCTTGGTGGAGGAAGAGGAGCTTAGATTTCAGAATCCCATAGCTGTATGTAAACCCCAGTTTTGTCACCTACTGGTGGTGAGACCCTGCACAGGTCAACCCACCTCCTTAAGCCCTGACTTCTGCACGTACAACAAGGAAATAAAAATGCTCGCCTTCAGGGTTGTAGTGGACATTAAAAGAGGGGTAAAACTAGAGCACCCAGCACCATACATAGCATGTAGTATATGCTCAGTAGTTGATTCCTTTTCTCTTCCATCTCCTTGAACCAGAAAGCAAAATATGCTCTGGCTGAGTGCTGATCTTAGAAAGGTGGTAATAAGGAGGAGGAAACATCCCGTTTTCAGTGCCTAGTTCATCAGTCTCCCAGTCTGCTCAGAGTCTAGAGTTGTCCTTGGCACAATTGGGTACAAAGAAGAAGGAAGCAGGGCCCCAGCTCAAAGGAGCTGAGTAGGGATATAAGATGAGTGTAAGTGAAGTAGCTGGGGTGCCTCTTGTGCTGGCCCTGACATCAGGAGCAGATTGCGCAGTGGCACCTGCCATCGATATAAAGAGAAGGTCTGGGAAGAGGCCGAACTTGAGCGTGACAATGGCTTTGGGCTAAATCTGGATCGGGAGAGGGAACCTAGAATGGAGGGGGCATTTTGGGAAGAAAGATATGTTGTTCACCGAGGAGGCCAGCTCACACTGAGGGAGTCATGTCAGGGAGGCAGAACTATATCGAATGAGCACTGGAGTGAGTGACTAGAGTGAGCCATGTGGATGCTGAGTTAGGGAATGAAATGTCTTGGTGACATTCAGTGGTATAGCCTCAGCATGCAGCACTGTGCCTGGTACACAGCAGGTGCTCAGTCGATACTTGCTGACTGCTGGCTGGATGAATGACTGGTTGGATGATCACGACTCAGCACAACCTTCTCCAGGAAACCTTCCCTAACACTCCTGCAAACCCCCTCTCCAGGTTAGGTGACCCCTCTGTGCCTGCAGGGCCTCAGACATGCCTCTCTGTCGTAGACCATGCCCCACTGGGTTGACTTTGTCTGTCTCTGGTCTGTCACTCCCATTGGACTCCAGTCTTCCTGAGGACAGGCCTGTGCTCTGTATCCTCATGGAATGCATGGGTTGGATCAATGCCCACAGATGTGGGTTGGAGGAATAGTGCGCAGCTACTGGATGGAAACTGAAAAAGAGATGAGAGAGGACATTTGCAAAGCTTGAGGCCCTTAAGGGCTACGAACTGGACTGTTTAATTGCAGTGTTAATTATGGGCACCTATAGCTGTGGACCTAAACCCAAATAAGTCTAGAATAGGTCATATTTGGAGAAATTCAGGCTACTTAGTAACAAAATATTTGGGAAAAATTGTGAACTATTTTGTAGGATTGAACAGTGCTGGGTTCCTAGAACAGCACCTTGGAAAAGGTTCAGTGAAATGCTGTCATTTTATGGATGCATTCAAAGCATGACACCAATGCTTAAGATCACTTGGCTTGAACTTGGAGGGCAGGGCGGGGCCCGGTGGATCCTGACTCTTGAATCCTCCTTGCTAGAGCCCCTGCCTCGTGCAGGAGCCTGCTCCTGTCACAGGGATTTCTCATGCCCCTCCCACTCTGCAGCTTTGATAGCAGTTTCCCCAGGACACACTGGCCTGCTCTTCTCTGTCCCGGGCACTTCACATACATTAGCTCATGTATCCCCATACTCCTCGAGGCAGGCATCCTTCTTCCCATTTCAGAGATGAAGAGATCGAGGCCCAGAGCGGTAACATCCCAGGCCACTCAGCTGTGACCAGTGGAGCTCAGGTTTGAACGCAGTGCTCCCGACTCCTGCGTTAATTTCTATCTAGTGGTGGCATGTTGAAAAGAATTGCTAAAATAGCAGACATGCAGCAGCCACTGCTGGGAGCATTTGTAGCAGCAGATGGTTCATAGCTGGGCAGATCAAGCCAGAAAGACGTAGATGCCTTTCATGCCATCTCTCTGCCCTCCTTGGCTTTCCCTGACACTAGCAATGTCTTTTCTTCTTAGATCCCTTTGGTCACTGATGCCACCAAACTGAATTTCTTAGAGTGAAAATGTTACATCCCAGGAATTGATTTTCCTGCATAATATTTCTAGCAAAGCTAGTGGCCTCATTAGTCATATTTACATTCTGTTTTAATTGCATCCTCGAGAGCAAATGTATTCATTTTCCCCATGTTATAGTTCTCACTTTAACAACCTCTTAACAAAGCAAAGAGAAGATCAGAGCACATGAAGAGTACCTTGCTTTCTTAAAATATGCCACCTCCCAAAAATGTAGGGCCCAATTATCACTGCGGCTATAAGCTAATTATCAGATACAAAATATGGATCACAACTAATTATCAGGATCTGACCTTATTTCGAAGTCATGGATTCCTGTAAACTAGGTTACCATTACTAATGAAATGGAGATTTAAGTAGGAATTTAAGGACTGCAGTAACAAGAGGATATGAAATGTTTATAGTTCTAACAAATGGCAAAGGCAAGAGAAAATTTTCCTAGGCTTATGTCTGGTGAAATTTTCCAGAAGTCCACCCTCTGTGAGGCTTTATTAGTGGGACACATGATGAAAAGTCCGTTTCATTAGCTTCCTAGAATCTTCTATTTATACTAAGCCAGTATCCTTGCCCTCAAGGGGTCCAATCACATAGGTGGAAATGAGATGTGGTCCAAAATTCTAGGCAGGGGAGCACCGAAATCCCATGTGGGTCGCTGTTGGGGAAAGTATGGAGGGAAAGCTCTCATGTGGCCCAGTAACATTGGTCCTGGGTTTTGATGGGTTTCTAGGACTTCATTAGATGGAAATGAGAATGGAGGAAGACCATGGATGGAAGAAATGGCATGAGCAAATGTTGAGAGGGAGATGGAAAGATACTGTATGTTTAAAGAATTAAGGAACTGTAATAAGACTTGTGTGTCCATAGCAGAGGTCTTCATGGTGACATTGTGAGCTGGGATGATCCAGAAAGCATGTACTAACTTTGGGAAGAGCTTGCACATATTTACTTTCCTGGGGAGGGATGGTCTATAACTTTTGTCGGCTTCTTGAAAAGGCCAGTGATTCCACCAACATTTTAGACCCGCTGGCCTGGAGGACAGCTTTTGTGAACTGAGTGTTGGTGAACAGAGGGAGAAGCACAGGAATGTATGTTAGGACAGACTACAGGGGGACTTGAAAGCCAGCGTTATACATCTAGACATTATTTTGGACTTGGCTGAGGTGAGGTGCAGGACGCACTGGAGGTGAGAGAGGCTAAGTGGGAGCTGCGCAGAGGCTGGAAGAGGCGGAAGGCCAGAGGGAGGCTGCAGGGTTTCCAGAGGACAGGATGAGGGCCTGGGCCAGGGGGAGAGGAGATACCAGAAGGGAGAGCAGGAGAAGACTGGAGAAGCTGTGGAGGAAAGCGTGAAAGTGTTGGTGTCAGAGGGAAGGCAGGTGAAGCCACACGGCAGCAGAGTGTGATGGTGGGGTGTGAGCTCTGGGGTCAGACGGCCTGGTTCAAACCCAGCTCCACTGCATCCTAAGGGCTGTTAGGGCAACTTACTGAACCTTCCCATCCTTGGTTTCCTTAGCTGTAATACTAACTCCTCCCTCTGAGATTTGTGGGGGAGGATCAAGTGAGCAAAGACAGGCCAAGTACCTGGAACAGCCACGATGTCTCTCCTAGGAGTGTCAGCTCTTATTTCCAGAAGGCTGGCAGCTCCATGAAGGCAGGGCTTCGGTGCTATGTGACCGCCGTCTCCCCAGGGCCTGGAACTGTGCTTGGAACACGATGGGGCCCCAGAGGCGTGTGTTCAGTGCTGAGTGGATGACTTGGGGTGATGTGGCAGGAAACTGGGACACATGTGTGCTCCTGATGGGTAAGAGTGCTCAGGAGCCAGGGGACCAGTGAGAGCTACATGGGGACCCATGGGAGGGGCCAGGGGACCACAAGACCCTACCCAGGCCGCCGCCTCAGGCCTATGTCTCTTGCACACTCACCATCTTGTCAGTCCTTGTGGTGGCCTCCTCTGAGTGTGGCAGGATGGATATGATTGTCCCATCTTCAGGTGAGAGAATGGGTCTGGGCTGTGAAGAAACAGGACCTTATAAGATACTTGCTTGGAGGCAGCTGTGGTGAGCCTGCTCCTTGGCCCTGCATCCTCCCCTTCCCCATCGTATGCTGCTTCCAGGGATCCTCAATCTATGATTTCCCAAACTGCAAGGGAGGCCATTACTTTACTAAGGAAACAAAATGTCTAAAGACAGTATTTTAAACAACAATTAAGGACTCTTAGTAATGTAGAAAGAGCTCATTCGGGATGTGAATGGTTTTGCTTAACCGCGGGGTTAAGAATAACATCATCTCTGACAGATTTCAGGAGCAGCTGGCATCACACCCTGGCCCTGCTGCTGACCAGCTCTGTGGCCTTCGACAAACTGCTTAGTCTCTCTGAGCCTCAGTTTCTTCATCTGTAAAGTGGAGACAACGAGGCCCCTTCATGGGCTGTTAGGAGCATTAAATAACATGTTTATAAATAACTCAGCAAGAGTCTTGGCCTAAAGGAAGAGTTCAATAAAGTGTTGTTATCATTCATTCTTGTATTATTATGCCTTATTTGTGCCGATAGCCTGGCCCCGTGGGGATAACAATGGTACTGTTGGGAGAGCTGAAAGGCTAGTTCTCCAGATATAGGAGAATGAACTTGGCAGTGAGGGTCAGGTGTGATACTACTGGGGGTCGGGGTGTGTGAGGAAGGGGGCCGGGGGTCAGGGGAAGAGGCCTCCCACGACTATCACCAAGGCTGCCCCACTGCCAACTTGCAAAATTGACAAGAAGCTGCCTTGATACAGTCCCCAAAGTCCTCTTACGAATGAACTCTGAAAGGGCAAGGGCAGCCTTGGCTTTCCTAGACCTGTGGAAGCCCTGGACCTCAGGGGGTCCCAGCTCTGCCACTCCCTGGCTAAGTGACCTGAGCCTTGCGATGGCTGGCCCAGATGAGGTGCTTTGCGTCTGGCTGTTTGAGTGAACCCATCAGTGTCTGGGCCCATCCCCAGTGGGCTGCCCCATGTGGGCTGCAGAGTAACAGGCCTGTGTTGCCCCTGGTAACTGGTGTTAACCAGTGGTGGCAGCACAGGGAAACATCTGGGCCTCATAAACATCTATACTGAGTTCTGGATCGGAGTTTCATGGGTCTCCCATTCCTGTCATTCGTTCAACGTTTCTGAGCATCTCTTAGGGCCAGGTCTGTGCCAGGCCAAAGGAACCTGGAAAAGGATGAATCACAGTCCCTGCCCTCTGTGAATTTCTAGCCTGGAGAGGGAGACAGAGGAGTGAAGAGACCATAAGTGGACCCTGGGTCAGGGCTCTGGCAGAGGGAGGCCCCAAGCAGAGGGAAACAAGAGGAGACCCCCTGATTCAGCCAAGGGGCCAAGGAGCAAGATTCCCCAGGGCTTTTCTCCAAAGACCAACCCTCTCAATTCACATGGAAATAGTAACATTGATCATTTTCTCAAAGTGAGCTTTCTTGGATCAAATTCTATTTTGTAATTAACATGCTAGGTATACCTTCAAAGGAGAGGAATTAAAGGCCAGCAGATAAATGCATGCAAATGGACAGTTTCCTTTATCTGGAGCATCAGTCAGTTGCTAACGTGGGTCCACAGATCCATTCAGCCCTCGTGCTCTGTAACGATGTGGGAATGAGAAGAAAACCTCAAACAGCCCCGCCCTGCAGAGATTCAATTTGCCCCTCCACTCTCTGATGCTCCTGACTTTGCAGATAGAAGATCTCTCCAGATGGCCCTGGGAGAGTCCATGGCTGTGGACAGCACACGGGAGTCTGGCTCACACTTCTCCCAACCAGCCAGGCTTCTCTCCAGGTCTGGGGCAGGGGTTCACCTAGAGCTGAGGTGTGGAGTCCCCTGAATCACTCTTCTGGGTTGGAACCCCCTCCAGGGTGTTCTCTCCACTTTTTCTCTCCTATCAAAACTCCTGCCAGGCTGTAAGACCAGAAGGAAGTCTGCCTTCCAAGAAATCCCATCCAGAATGTTGCAGCCTACTGGGACATGACACAGTTGCATTCTGCACCAGGCAGAAGGAAAGTCCTGTCAGGGCCTCAATGGGCCATGCTCTTTCTTTCCACAGTGCCTTTGCATATGCTGTTCTCTCAGCCTGGAACTCTTTTTGCTCCTTCGAGAAGCAAGAAGCTCTTTCCAGAAGTCTATACTCACCTCTGCCAACATTGACCACACAGTGTTTAAAATGGTTGTTTATGCAGCAGCCTCCCTTATAGACTGAGTTTCTGCCTGCTAGCAGTCCCCAACCTGTAGGAATTGCTACCCAATTATTATTATTATTAAATAGTGGTGGTGGTGAAGAAGTGTAGAGAAGGAATTCCAAGTGAAGGCTCTCAGCATGAGCAAAATGAGTCAGGCATTCAGAGAAGGCCAGGAAAATGGTGAGTGTGTGCTGGGAGTCCCAGGCTTCCAGTTTGCAAAATGCTGGTTGCAATGATGTCAGTCTCTGCTAAACATGTGAGCGTCCTCCCCTGAGAGGCACCTTCTCTCTGGTTCCATGTTGCTGATCTCAGCGAGCCTCAGGTAGCAGGGAAAAGACCATTCTCCAAGTGGAGGGCTTCCTATTCTACAGGCCGGCATCCCCACCCTTCTGAGATATTATACTAAGGGATTATATTATCCTCCTAAGATGCTCAAACATAATTATAAAGAACACACGTACGTGATGTGGGTTTTAACTCTACAGACAAATCAGGCCCGCCCCCCCCCCCCCCCCACTCCTGTGGCCACTGAAGGATCATTTAATCTATTACTTGGTTCCATGTGAGCAGACTCCAGGAAAACAAATAATAAATATTTGTAATTGCTGCTCTGAGGGCCTCCCTGGCTGAGCAGGCAGGGCGGCAGACTGTAGGCCGACCTTCCACGTTCGCTTGCCCCCCTTGGCTGAGCCGCACCCCTGCTCCCACAGCTGTCAGGAGTCATCATATGGCTGAACTGCAGGCTCACCAGCTGCACCCCCCTCTTCCCCTTTTTGTAAGATCATCATATGCTGGCAGTTGGAAGACTTGGGTATTGGACCCAACTCTGCTGTGTGACCTGGAGTGGATCACTTCTCCTCTCTGGACCTATTTCCTCATCTATAGCCAGAGTTCTTAAAAATGTTTTTGTACCACGGACCTCCGTGGCAGTCTGGTGAAGCAGAGGAGCCCCTTCTCAGAATGAGTTTTTTAATCAGTAAAATAAAATACATTGGACTGTAGAGGAAACATTATATTGAAATAGTTATCAAAATATTTATAAATTGTGATATTGGAATATATATACTTATTTATTACCACATAGAGTGACAAAATCTAGTTCTGGGTATAATACTTAGCCTAATTCTGAAGTAGTGATGAATGTAAATGATATTTTGAGATGTCTGTGATAACTGTGATGTGCCACGCAAACACCTGTGATTTCTATTGGTCCCAGGGTCCCAGGTCCTAGGTCCACAGCTAGAACTACTGTGGTCTGTTGCCTACATGCAGAGTGAAGGAAACCCTAGATTTCTGTGAGATTAGTGAAGTTAAAGATGCAAGTGTTTCTTATCCAAATTTTAGGCACCCTATGAACCCCTGTAGTGAACCCCTGGACTAGATGTTCTCCCTGGGCTCTTCCAACCCTGGCGATTTACTGGTGTCTGACTCTGCAAGAGGTAGGCACTATCTTCCAGCTTGAGCTCCAAGCTGAAGGGAGAAAGGAGTAAGGGAACCTCGCCAACCCCATGGTAACTGAGCACCTGCCACATGCTGGGTACCACCCTAAACCTTCATATGCACTATAGTCCCCAGGGCTGGGTAAAGTTACCCCTCATCTTAGGGAATAAGAAGTGTGTAGGAAAAGAGTGTTGGAAATAAATCATTTAGAAGTTAAATATGTGAACAGAGGTTCAGAACCATGGCAGAACTCCACAGGTCCGTGCTTACACAGTTCCTCCAGGAGCCTGCTCTGAATAGTAATGTCTAATCATCCCCATGTTCTCCTCAAATATCTTCTCACTCTTGTAGGAGGTGCCATCCTGCACCATCAACCCTGATGTGGAGTAAGTTTATTAATCTTTCTGAGCCTTGTTTCTTTGTCTGTGAAGGGGCCTGATAACTATTTCATAGGATTAAACAACACAGTTATGGAGCCATGTGGACACCGGCCCTGTCTGGACAAGTCTAGCCGTGACCTCTGGGTGCTGTCCTTGCTTCTGGAGTGCTTGTGTACAGAGACCCTGCAGGGCCTTTGCTCCTGCTGCTCCAGACTTGGTCTGAAAGATGGAGCACTAACCATTCGCCACCTTACACCCCGCCCAGGGAATGGGTGTGAACAAGGAGCAGAGCGCTCTGGGAGGTGAATGCTCAGCATGAATGAGAGGTGACCTGTGCGCCCTGTTATAGACTCTAGCCGCTGAAACCCTTCATTTCCCTCCCAGCCCTAGAAAAGGCCACCGACAGTTGTGCAGTGCTTTCCCTTTGGCTGAATAAGGATCTTGGGGAGAATCTATTTATGCGAAAGGTCTTGATTTTCATTTCTCCTCTTCTGGTTTCATTGCTAATTGTCTCTGAAGCTTCAGGCTGATTGCTTAACCGCACCGTGCTTCAGCTTCTTCTTCTCTGACCAGTGGAGCAAGAATGTCGTCCCTGCCTGTGGAGAATCATGTTGTAGCACTTACAATGAAAATCAAAGCAAAATGAAACCTAATCTCCTGGAAAGAAGAAACAGAACTTTCTTAAATGACTTCTGGGTACAAATGAAAATCGAAACCACAATTACAAGCTATTAATAGAGCAATACTATATATCAAAACTTATGGAATGTGACCAAAGCTGTACTTAGAAGCACATCCATAGCCTTAAATGCTTCATGGTCGATGAGAAGGAATGAAAATAAATAAAGCATTCAACACAAGGAGTTAAAAAAAGGGAAATCTGAGGAAATTAGGAAGCAATAAACCATAAATATGGTAGAAATTAATGTATTAGAAAATATAAAAACATTAGAATTTATTAGTGAATCTAAAAGCTGATTCTTTGAAGAAACCAATAAAATGCATATTCTCTTAGATATAATCAAGAAAATAAGAGGGACAGCACAAATACACAAAATTAAAGATAAGACAGGGAATATAATCATGGCTATGGAATAGATTAAATCAAATGACAGAGGATAAGACATGCAGCTCTAAGCTAAGATATTGGAAAGTCTCTGAAATATATGGCATCCGAGAAAATGTATGTTATCAGATTTGACTCAAAAACTTAACTTGGCTAGCAGCCATAGAGGCAATTTAAAATGTTTAATGAATTATCAGAAAAAAAAAGGAAAGAAATGAGTTTCAGAGAAGAGTCAAAACAGTCTTAGGGTTTTGCTGGAGCAGGTGAGTGGATGGAGCAAGACAAGAGCAGGACACAGTCGAAGCCCCAGGGAGACCAAATGAAGTCAGGTGGTCAAGGTCAAGAGCTGGTGTCAAGCGGTGAGGGCAGGTAAGCCAGGACCCGGGATAGATTGGACCTGGAGACCAATTCACAGTGTTCGCCTTTTGAGGCTCAAGTCTGGTCATCTGGTCCCTGCCTTTCACCGTCTTCATGGTCATCATGGAGATAGCCCCTCACCACCTACTTACCCCTGAGTTTTGTGACTGACAATGGGAAAGGGTTTGGGAAGCCTTGAGCACTTGTACTAACGTAATTTGAACAGTAACTCGAGGGAAAGGACTACCCTCATCATGCTCAAGAAGTTGATTCCTACAAAGCTATCGTGTTGATGACTTCAAGACTTCAGGTGCTTTCTACAGGCTTGAAGGTGTTATGCTGAGAGAGGACGCCAAGAGGGCTGGGAGCAGAGGGAGATGCCCTGGGAAGCAAATTTGCATTTCTTTCTGGGTCACCATCCAGCCTTAACTGGCCTTCCCTACTCTTCCTAGAGTCTGTCTGGAGCCAGAAGGTCAGAAGACACTGGGATTTTAAAGGCCCGATTCCCAGGGACCATTAAATGCATCATCGTGCTTTGCTTCGTCCATTTAAAGGACAATGCTGGCAAATACAGCCTTGGGAGTGAGGCGCACCAGACCCAGTGGGCGATAAAATGCTGCATGGGGATATTAGATCTTAACTGGCTACTTTTACTATCCTATGGAGGGATTCATCTTATATGATCTGCTCAACCGTGGTGGAAAGAGAAGGGAACTGATGGTTATCAAGTTCTTATGGTTTGCCACCCATTTTACTTTCACTGTCCCATCACCAACTGATACGCAGATATTATTATTCCCATTCAACAGAATGGGTCACTGAAGAAGTTAAATCATTTGCCGATGGTCTTTCAGCTAGACAGTGGCAGAGATGAAATTTACACCTTGATTCCAAGGTCTTTGATTTTTCCACTCCACTGTCCTACAATTTTCCAGCTAGGCACAAGCCCAGAAAGAACATTTTCTGAGATGTTCCATCCTGTTCCTCATGGTGCCTGTCTGGGGGCCCAACAGCAGCCTGACTGTCTGCAGGAACAGAGGTGAGCTGGAGAAAGACTCTCCCCCTTTCTACTTCTTTAGGGGGGCTACCATCCTGGGGTTTTTTCAAGGCTCTCTCTCCAATCTTTCTCTGATGCCTGAAATTCTGTTTGCAGGCACCAGACTTTTGTTCCATAATGAGAAAAGAGGCCTAGAGAGAAGATGATCCTGTAAAAGAAGACAGGTGGCTTTATATTAACATAAAAGGGTGACTGATTTCTAGGAGGTGCTCTCCTGGAAGAAAGTCTAGACAGGAAGGTGATTAGGGCTGAAAGCACTAAACCTCTTATGCAGGAATGTTGCTGTCAGAAAGGAATAGGCACAAACAGGGGAGGCTGGTGCTTGTCAGGATAAACTCTTTCCATTTTACAGCTTTGCTACCTTGGGGGAAAAACCCTCTACTTAGGCTCCTGGTATATTAAACCAAAGGTATAACAGGTTGTTGGCTTACATTCATCTGTGACCACTATGACCTCCAGATCCTCTTCTAATGCATCAGCTACTTTGCTCTTCACCCACAGACACTCACAGATGCTTAGGAGTCAGAAGATGGCAAGGAGGCAGGCTGTGCATTGCTGTTCTTTCCCCTTCTGTGCCGGTCACACTGGACCAGTTGTCAGCAGCACTCCTGTCACTCACATTCCCATGTCAAAGAGTTTTGTAATTTATCATCGGTGTATTTTAATCAGAGCGAGAGATGTCTGGAATGCATTTTATCAGTCTTGAGGGGAGGAGAGGTTTGACCCCAGACCCGCTGCACCCCCAGTCTGTGTGACTGTGATGGATTATACAAGGTAACGTGGGGTAATGCGAAGGCATCTCACTAGTTTGGAGAGGGACGTGGTGATGCCACACAAGCTCTCTGGGCCTCCATCTCCTCCTCCCTACACCGGGGATGCTGGGGGACGCCGGCCTACATAGAGGGCAGTTCCGAAGATCGCATGTGTAAAGCTCCTATCTCAGCGCCAGTGCCTGGTGGGGCAGAACAGCTGTGGGTTCCTTATCTCTCTTTGTTTTTGAAATAGTTATTGCTGCTCTTCTCTGCAACTCTCAAATTCTTGTTCGTTTATCCAGCTCTGTTGCTGGGGCGATGCACGCCTTCCTCTGCTTCCCACAGTTCCAGACAAATAATATCCCTGTCTCTGCAGTCCTCTGTCAGTGATGCTGCTTCCATCCCGAGGAGGGAACCGCCGCACCGAGCACCCGCGTTGTGCCGTGTGTTACATAAATGATCTTATTTAAACCTCCAGGAAGCCCAGGAAAGTGGGCCTTATGCCCATTTTAGAGAGGACAAGATGGGGTCTCAGAAAGGTTCAAGGATTTCCCAGCAATCACGCTTCATAGAGAGGTGGTGTTCCAATGGAAATTTGAGTGTGTCTGACAAGTAAATGCTTGGATTGCAGGCGCTGTCACCCCCTCTGATCACAAGGGCTCTCTTGTGAATGGCCATTTGAGGAAGGGCACTTTCCTGGGAGAATGGGCTGCGTCCATTGTTTTGATATTGATGTCTTTCCTCATTAGTTTCAGATTTTGGAGCTCTTGAAATAACCAGCCTCCTCACTCATCCTGCCGCCTTCCTAAAAAGGATAAGAAATGGCGATGCGTGCTGGGTTACCTCCTCTCTGGCTGATGTGAAGGCTCTGCGCTCTGGGGAGTCTTGACACTATTTGTTTGTGACCCCCTTGGTTCTATTCCAGGCTCTGTGCTGGGCACTGTGGACGCAGCTCTGTTTCTCTAGGACTCCCAAGCCCATGGCATTGGCAGACACTCACATCCAGATACTTCTCGGGAGATGGTTTAAAGGGTGGCAAAGAGTCTGGTCCAGAACAGGGCCAGCCTTGGGGCAGTTATGCTGGAGGCAGGGTCTGCCCTGGGCATATGCCACTCTTGCTGTGGGGACCCGTTGCAGCCAGGTGGAGGGTGGCACTGAAGTTTGGTGGAAAGGGCCTGGAGCCACCTGCTTTTGAATGCCAGAGCTACCTTTTATAAGCCCCAGGCATCTAGACAATTCACTTAACCTCTCTGCACCTCAGAATCTTTATCTATAAATAGATGCAAGGAACTTTTTCAGAGTTGAGATCCAGATAAACTGACACCTGGAGGTTCTTGGCACGGTGCCTGGCACATGGTGGACTACAGTGAGGCTCCATATGGACTGTTTACCTTGAGTTTTTATGCCTTTACCTTCTTCTTCCCATCCAGGTGGACTTTAAGAATCCCCAAGTACTTGGATTTTAGACGTATTTGGTAGTAATGTGCTTTGTTTCTCTTTCCACTGAAGAACAATACATATTTGTTGAACTGAAGTCTACCTTGTGACACCTTGCTTCCCGGGCCCACATTAGCTGGAGCATGACCTTTTTGAATCATCCTGATGGAATGAGCAATTTTTGATGAATGACTAATTTCTGATGATATGTCTAGTTCCCGTTGGAGTGTTCAGTGTTGAAGATATGGCAATTCCTAATGTGAGGGCCAGTTTGTAAGAGGCCAGTTCCTGGTGGGAGGTCCAATGTCTGCCTCAAGAAAGGGCAACTATCATATATTGCCGTCTGCTATGGACCCGACCCAGTGCAGGGAACGTATGAATTTTATGTGATTTGAAGCACTCCAGGGGATCGGCATGTAGATGACAGTGATTAAGAGCCTGGGCTTTAACTTCATGTTACCTGGTTCAAATTTCGCTTTTGCCACTTTAAGCATGTGACTTAGCCACTCTGTGTCTCTGTGATGATAATAGAATCTCTATCATAGGGTTTGGAGGAGAAATTGTCTTCTTCCACATAGTAGGTGTCCAGGGATGTTTAGCTGCCCTTATTTTTATCCATATCTTGCAGACAGGGAAGCCAAGGCTTGGGAAGTGACAGTGAGAGAGTCTTCCTCTTCCAAAGGGAATACTCAAGTTTCAGTCTTGCCTGAGATCCAATTCTGGATCTCATAATTGTCCTCTATTCATTTTAGCTCGGGCCTGCTCTTTGCAATGTGAGGACATAAGCCTCCCACTCACTGGGAGAGATGCCCGTGAGGGGCGTCCTGGGTACAGCATGACACTGAGACGTCAGGTTAAGGGCAGGGCCACAGTAGACTTCTCCTAAGCATAGACTGCTGAGACCCCCACAGAAAGCAGACCCCACTGATGGGGAAGGGTAGAGTTCACAGAGTCTCCGTAGGTTTCACAGGCAGAAGCTGAGCCTGACCGAGGCCAATTGAATGAGAAGTGAGTTATGACCATCTTGTTGATGAATAACATGCTCTGTGTCATGAGAATAGCTTTCAGCTCATATTCATTGTCTTTTTCTGTTCCTGTAGCCATGCTGGGGAGGTATGCATGTTGCCCTTTACCATAAGAAAGCTGAGGTCAGAGAAGTTCACATTTTGCCTTATAGTACACGTTGGCAAAGACAAAATTTGAAGTGGAGTTTGTTGGACCCTTTAGTCTGTGCTCTTCCTCCACCCATGCTGCCTTTCTCCATGAAGATAGGACTACAGGGCCAGCAGAGGGCCAAGAGAAGGTCTTGGCAGGGGATTAGGGAGCATTTGGCAATAGCAGCCCATGATCCCAGTGAGCAGTTAGGTAGAACAAGGCTTTGTAGGGAGGATGTGACATTGGGCATGGTGTGGAAAGTCTATGATAAGAGGATACCTCGGCCTGAAAGTCAAGGACACTTGAGTGAGGGCAAGATTGATGGCCACAGGCCTTCTGAGGTGCCTTGGCTCTCAAGCAGCACTGCCAAGATGGGCAACAGTGGGAAAGTGCTCCATAAACCTGGCTGTCACTGTTGCTCTCAGATAGACAGGGTGGGTCAATGGTTCTCACTCTCCCTGGCCCCGCAGTCAGTATATTCCTGGTCACCTATATTTGGATTCCATTTCAATGCCAAAGCCCCAGTCTTTACCCACCTTAAGTCAGCAGATCTCATATTTGGGGGCTGGAATGGAGGGTGATCTTGAGATTCTGGTGAAAGCTATAGACTCTCTTCCCAGGAAAATATACTTCTTCACAAATGTCACATACAATTTCAGAGGGTATCTAGGTCCCATGGGATTTCTCCATCAAGCCTAGAAAAGTCTCTAGATCTGGTTATAAGCTTTGCATTAAACTTGTGGGTTGAACAGAAGTCAGTGGGAACAAACAATTTCACATGTAGTAATATACAAAGGTAAAAATGGATAAAATACCTTATGCTAAACTTAACAAGAAATGTGCAGGAGCTGTGAGGAAAATTTCAAAATCTTATCAAGAAGCATAAATGAAGCTGTGAATATGTGGAAAGAAAAAATGTGTTCTTGGATGTAAGAGTCAACATTTTAAAATGTAGACTCTCCCACTATTAATCATTAAATTCTAAGCAATCCCAAACAGTAGTCTAAAAATGGGTTGGTTGTTTCAGTGGAGGAACTCTCAAAGATGATACTAGTGTTCATTCAGAACAGAAGTTGGCAAACAATGACTTGCCCACAACCAGCCCACTGCTGTTTTTGTAAATAAAGTTTTATTGGAGCACAGCCACACTCATTTGTTTACGTATGACCTGTGGCTGCTTTCCAGCTACAAAGGTAGAGTTGAGCAGTTACTATAGAGACTATATGGCCTATAAAAGACCTAAAATATTTGCTATCTGTCCCTTTAAGAAAAAGTTTGCAGACTGCTGACCCAGAAAATTTAACACATGAAAATCCACAAAAATATAAGAATAGATTGATAGGGACTAGCCTTACCAAATTTCAAAATGTTTTATAAATACACATCGCTTAAATCCAAGAATAGAAAACTGTTCAAAGCAACAGAAGATTGCAGAAATAGGCCTAATATTGGGAGAATTTGTATCTAATATATGATAAGAAGACATTTCAAACCAGCAGGAAAAGATGGACTATTCAATAAACTGTTCTGATATCTAGAAAAAGGAAAAAATCTCCATACTTTCCTCATGCTTTATATCAAAGAAATTCTAGATGAATACAATATTTAATAATAATCAATAGAATCATAAAAAGGCTAAAAGGAAACAAAAGCTACAAAGGAAAGAAGGTTGATGTATTACTTTTAAAAAATGGTTGAAGCCTACCCACTAAATTTACTGTAGCGAAGCCAAAGACACATGAAAAACAAGACAAAGTATCGTCGACACAAGAGACAGAGATTGTACGCCGAGAGGGCCAGCAAAGCAATGAGAAAATAATAAAACATTCTAATAGGAAATCAGCAAAGAGCATCAACAAGCCGTTCATACATACACAACAAAGAAATGAAAAATATCAAATAAACATGGAAAAATGCTCGTTCTTCTCTTGATTATCGAAGTGCAAATTAAAACGACTCTGATATATCTCAATTTCTCTCTCAGATTAGCAGGTTGGCAAAGATATAAAAAGTGTCAAGGGTGTGTGGAAACAAACATTTGCATACATAGTCTGGAAAGAGTAATTGCAGTCTCGGAGGGTAATTTGACTGCATTTCTGAACACTGTAAATTCATCTACACTTTGACGTGGCGTTGCCATATTTAGAAGTTTATCCTGCAGGTATACTCAACACATAAGGATACTTGGAAAAGGAGATTAATTGCACATTGTTAGTATTAGTAAAATAACAGGAAACAACCTAAATATCTGTCATTAGGGTTTCATTGTGTCAGTGTTCCTCAAACCTGAGTCATGTATCGATTCCATTTAAGGGAAAAAGAAATTCTCAGAAACCCTTTCTGTTGAATTTAATTGTTTTTATTATGATGTTTCTCTAAAATGTGGAAGTATTGAAGTAAGTATAAACCTCATAGGTCTATAGTTCTTATAATTCTATGAATCAAAAACAAATGTATAAATTATATACAAGCAAATACAAAACCAATAAAATTCAACTTAGCAATGTTGAGTTTATAGGATATGTGGTGTATTCTGCTGAAACCACAGGGTGGATGTTTGTGCCAACAGTGGGGTTGTATAGACGTGGATTCAATTTTATATAGAAAATCTGTACTTTCTGTTCAATAATGCTAATGAAAGGAGGGCCTGCTTACATAAAGAGGCTTAAAACTTATATTCATACATTTGGCTTTGCTTGTTACTTCAGGCTATTTGGATTCATGATTAATCAAAGCCTTCAGATTCCAGTTTTAATGAGCTGTCATGGATAATCCCGGAAGCGACCCAGTTTATTTGGAGATGAGGTTAGCATCATGGCTCATTGAAATGTATGTTAAATAGTATTTAATCTAATTATCACTGGAGCTGAGACCAGAACCACTCTTCCTGGGGTGTTTGCTGCTGTGCTGATCGCTAAGGAGCCAGGCAGGCTGGATGAGCACGGGCACAGACCACCGTGGAGAGCCTCGTCTGAGTGCTGGTTTTGCCTGTTCTACCTGAGGACTCAATTACCCCCCTCAGTTTTCTCTTGTGAGATTGCTCTGAAATCTTTACCCCACAGACTGCCGTGATGTTATTTGATCTTCATTTTCTGTGACCTTCGTGGTGAACGTGATTTTAAACACTGCAACTTCGGGCAGTTCTTGGTTAACAGATGGTCATCCAGGTGACGCCAAACGTGGCTTTTACTCATTTACTTATGAGATATCATCAAAATGAGATGAAGAATCAACACAGTCTGAGCTCCTGACTACCAGAGTCATGGTAATATGGTGACATTGGAAAGTTACAGAGAAGGAGTTGGCTGAAGGGGGCGGGCGGAAAGAAAGTAGTCCCTACTCCAAGGTCACAGTCACAGTTACCACCCAGGATGTGTTTCCTGGTGGGCTTGTGGTGGGCCTGTTGAAAATGTGCCTGAGCTTTGCGACCAGGACAGCACAGGTTTGGGTCTGGGCTCAGCTGCTCACTCCCCAGCTGACCTATTCCGGGCTTGCAGAATGGTGAGTGCCAGAGCTGGCACTGGGGGCACTGGGCTGTCAGCTCAGGGCCACCCACCTCCTTCTGCCAGGCCTAATTGACCCCTGCTCCTCATTCACAATGCTCCCAGCACCCCGCCAGTCAGGGTCTCCTAGAGCAGTGGTCAGGGGCAGTGGAGGAATTGGGGGAGGTGCACCAGGGTTCTCCTTAAAGATCTGGAAGACGCAGCTCTGGGCAGTTAAGTAGATGTTGGCGGAGAGCATTTAAGCATTTAAAATCCTTACATCAGATGTTTTCATGCACTTCCCTGCCAAGAAGTGCAAAGGGTGCTTGGTTTAACTGTGGTTATTTACAGCCCAAAGAAAGTGGCTGGCAGTTCACGGGAAGCCAAGGGTTTTATTTCTCACTCCTGTTTTCCATTTCTGTGATTTATGGTCCTTGGACTGGGCAGAACTTGCCTGAAAAGCTCTGAACTCAGTCCACTCCTGCCCTGGCCCTGTGGAAAGCAACGCACCCCCCACCCCCTCACCCCCCGCCCCCGGAGGCCCCGGAAGGCATGGGGGTGTGCCCTCGTGAGAGGAGGCCCAGAGGATGGCTCAGCTACCCCGGGTGGCTGGTCAGCCAGGCTGTCCTCTTCCATTTCCGGCCCGGAACGCCAGCCCCAAAGCTCTTGGCAAGAAAACTGAGGTCAAAGCTACAACTCGCTGTTGTTTTTTTTCCATCTGCCATTTCACTTGTAATTTTCCTTAGGTAAAATGTTTCTTTTCAAAAAATCACCCACTTCTGCTCAGGGCTATTATCATCCATTTTTGTCTTGATTATTTGGCGCTTTGGTATCTGAGAAGTATTTCTTCACTTTGCCTACCCCCTGCCCATGATGGTGTTGGACAGGAGGCCCAATCTGGAGCATGCGTTGGCCTGGCATTGACCGAAGGTGCCCTTCCCTCTGGGCAGCTCCTCGATGACCTGGGTGGAAATGGTAGCTGTTCTCGGCACGTAGGAGGTGCTTTGTAAATGACTGCAGAGAGGCTGGAGGGATGAGGGATGCCTGGTTGTCTGGACCTGTCCGCAGCAGTGTGCTTCTGCCTCCTTGCCCAAATCGGTGCATTGAATTATGTTCATGAAGGTGTAAAATAATACTGATATTCATGATAATACTCAATGCAACCGAGTGTGTACCAGTCTCGTAATGCTCACAACAACCTTGTAAGGGAGATACTATTGTTACTCCCATTTTAGAAATGAGGAAATAGGCACAGAGAGGTTAAGCAATTTGCACAAGGTCACAAAGCTAGTTAGTTGCAGAGATGGGATGCAAACTCAGTTGCATTTGACTCCTGACCACTTGTGGCCACTATAAGATGCAGTCTTCCTTCAGATCACTTGAATCTCTTTGGCATTAAAAGCTCTCATTGTAGGAACCAGCAGGGGTTCCCTCTCCTCTGCACATCCTGCCTGGAGCACCCACTTGCCCCAAGTCGCTTCCTCATACTTTTTCTGGACCCGTGTCTTGTCTCTCCCCTGTATTTTCAGCACCTTGAAGCAGACACCAGCTCTGGGAGCACCAGTTATGCC
Organism: Tapirus indicus; assembly: GCA_031878705.1. NCBI lineage: Eukaryota > Metazoa > Chordata > Mammalia > Perissodactyla > Tapiridae > Tapirus > Tapirus indicus. Next base: position 12,940,917 of record CM062920.1, on the reverse strand, counting down.
CAGTGGAATGCCACCTCTAGTAATCCTGATCCTGGTTATTTCCGCCTCCATTTTTATCAGCCACACCAGAAGTTTATCAGTTTTATTAGTTTTTTCAAAGTACCTGCTGTTGGCTTTCTTGACCTTGTCTAAATTACACTTATTGTTTTGTTAGGAGTGGCTTTAATCTTTAGTACTTTCTTTCTTATGCTTTCTTTGGATTCATTTTACTCCTTTTTTCCAGTTTAAGATGATGAATGTTTCAGCTCATTCATGTTTGTCCTTTCTTGACTTAAGGTTGTGCATTTTCCTGTAAATACTCTTTCAGCTGAGTCCTGCATGCTTGGGTGTCTATATTTTTTATATCATTGAATTAGAAATATATTATGGTTTCTTTTTTGACTCATGGGTTAGTTAGAAGTGTGTTTCTTAACTTCCAAGTAAATGGGGGATTTCTCAGGTTTATCTTTTCTTTTTTTTTGTGAGGAAGACCAGCCCTGAGCTAACATCCGTTGCTAATCCTCTTCTTTTTGCTGAGGAAGACTGGCCCTGGGCTAACATCTGTGCCCATCTTCCTCTACTTTATATGGGACGCCGCCACGGCAGGGCTGACAGGCAGTGCGTCGGCAGGCTCCCGGGATCCGAACTTGCAAACCTTGGGCTGCCAAGCGCGGACTAAACCGCTGCGCCACCGGACCGGCCCCTCAGGTTTATCTTTTAGTGATTGATTTCTCCTTAAATACTAATACTCTTACATCAAAACAGAAACAGCCTCTCATGTATCACTCCTGACCCTGTGGCCGGAGCTTACTCCTCATTATTGCAGCCCCCTGCACCCTCCCTGCTTGGACAGTGTCCGTCTCTCCATTTCACAGATGAAGAATTGAGGTTAACGACTCTGCCCGATATCACACAGCTATTATGTATGAGTTGGAGTTATGGGGGTGCTGAGAGAAAGGTGGTCCAGGCCGACCCAGCTCTTTCTGGTGCCAAAGTGCAGCTTTGCCACCACCTTGTCTCCATGTCATGGTCATCGGGGATGTGAGCAAGTGAGGGCTTTAGTGGTTGTGAAGGGATGGGGGGGTCTACATCGTCCTCACTCGGGTGGGCACCAACTTCTCCTGCTCTGCGGTTACCCCTTCACTTTCTGCCTTGTGCTCGTTTTCACTAATTAAAGTATTCCCTCCAGACTGACTCAGGCTCTGGTCCCCGGCTCTCCTTGTTTCAGCCACCCACAGCGAGGAGCAATGCTCCCGTAGTTAGAGCAGCAGAGATCCAGTTATAAAAATGCAAAAATAGCTTGGAGGGACACGCCTGCCTTGGGATGTGAGTGACATGTCATTTGAGCAGCCGATGGATGTCAGTGCCAGCCTCCCATACGCTGCCTGATGGGCAGACCTGTCTGCAAGTGGCACCTTTGTGATTCCATCATAAAACAAGCCCATCCATGTGGTTCATCCTTAGCACATATTAAGGAGAAAAATGAGGACTCTGGTCATTATTTGGCATACAGGTTTTCATTACTGTGTTGTCCCCCAGCGTGTTTTTCTCTGCCCTCCTGGAGGTAATCTCTTTGCTGTCAAATTACTCAAGGCATCCAGAGAGAATTTGCTCTTGCACATGTCCTTTCCAGAGATCATCAATAAATAATAAATAAACTTGGGAGTTTCTAGAGCCTTCTATTTTATAATGAGGTCATTTGAGCTTGAAGTCATAAGAGGATAAGTTCTTTAAGGAGAAATGGAGAAAGGACGTGGTTCAGATATTCTGAGTGTCAGGGATCTGTCCTGCAAGCTGTCAATTCTTTAAAAGACTTTAAATAGTAGAGTTTATGCTGCATCCACTACTGGCCAAGGGCTGGGGCAGGCTTGGGGTGATCCCGGCCTGAGGGCTGTGTCCGGGGAAGATGAGCCTGAATGCCCTGGAGGCGTCACTCACTTGACCTGAGATGGGCAGCCGGTTTAGTTTGTGGGATTTGTTCAGAGTGTGTGTGGGGCGGGAGGGACTGTTCATAGTTTGTTAAAATAACGTTTTCTTCTTAATGCAAAAGCCATGTGGGGGCTGCCTGGTGGCACAGCGGTTTAGTCTGCGCTTGGCAGCCCGGGGTTCGCGGGTTCGGATCCCGGATGCCTGCTGACGCACTGCCTGTCAGCCACACCGTGGCGGCGTCCCATATAAAGTAGAGGAAGATGGGCACGGATGTTAGCCCAGGGCCAGTCTTCCTCAGCAAAAAGAGGAGGATTGGCGACAGATGTTAGCTCAGGGCTGGTCTTCCTCACAAAAAAAAAAAAAAAAAAAAAGCAACGTGTGTTCATTCTGAATAACCCTCCTAAAATTTCAGCATTTATAGGTAATCTCTTTAACTTTCTTAAGTACATTTTTTTCAGACTTTTCTCAAAGAAAAATATATATTCGTACAAAATGGATCTCATTGTGTGCATTTTCTTTGGAATCTTACGTTTTCAAGTAACTATATACTGGAGACATATTTCTGTATCACTAAATATTCTGGTATAGTATATTTTTGTGTGTGTGTGTGTGAGGAAGATTGGCCCTGAGCTAACATCTGTTGCCTATCTTCCTCCTTTTGCTTGAGGAAGATTGTTGCTGAGCTAACATCTGTGCCAATCTTCCTGTATTTTGTATGTGGGATGCAGCCACAGCATGGCTTGATGAGTGGTATGTAGGTCCGTGCCTGGGATCCAAACCCACAAACCCTGGGCTGCCAAAGCAGAGTGTGCAAACTTAACCACTATGCCACCAGGCTGGCCCCCTGGTAGTGTATTAATGGCTGCATTGTATTTCATTGTATGAACGTACCATAATTTATTTAACCAATGTTGTGTTTTGGGGCTTTTTTTCTTTCTACTATAAACAGTGCTGCAATAAACAACCTTACAGCTGATTTGATATGTGCATCTTTAATCTTTATAACCGTGGGATAAATCCCTCAAAGCATTGTTGGGTCAAGTGGTAGGCCCTTCTTTTTAATGCTTTTGATCCGCATTGTGTAAGAGTGTTCCACTAGAACTGAACCCATTCTTCTCTCCCTCACACAGTTGGAATGTGAAGGGTCTCTATGTCTTCCGTTCCCAGTATCTGACACTGCAGACAAACGAGGTGAATGCTGTCAGGCCTGGTGGTTATGCACGTCTTGAGCACTGCGTCATAATAGCACCCACACTCTGAACTGAAGTCATCTGCTTACTCTCCTGTCTCCCCTACTGGACTAGAATCTACTTGAGATGAAGGATTCTTGTTTATCTTTATAACTCCAATGCTTGGTACAGGGGAGGAGCTCAGTAAATATTATTTCATTCATTCATTTAATAAATATTTATTGAGTGCTGACTGTGTGCCGGGCACTCTTCTAGGCGCTAGGGACACCTCCATGAGCAGAGCAGATTAACATCCTGTTCTCATGGCAGTTTTGTGGAGCTGAGCTGTGTGGTCAGTGACTGCCCACCAGCAGTGGTTTCTCCACCCTTTGAGGCCCAGCTTCTCTCTGAAGTGTCCCCTGATCCCCCTGGGCCACACTGCATGTCCTGTGAACGCTCCGGCAGTGAATGCCTTGCCTGACTGATTTGGCACTTAGCCTATGCAGTGTGAATTGTTTTCTGTGTTTTTATAGCTCTCTCTGGCCTCCCCTGCTTGACTGAGAACTTCTTGAAGGGTGAGAACACCGTGAAAATGGAGACCACGGTTTCTGCGTCTGTGGGTTCATAGCTGCAAACACTGGTCTGGTCCCCGGCTGGGACCAGAGCTGCACAGAGCTGGCTTATGGGGTGATGCTCTGCACACCCAACCCGGCCCAGCCAGGCACTTTACTTTGGAACTGCTGGTTACCCCTCTTCTCTACTCTGGCTCCCCAGCCTTTAATGCTCGAATTGCATTTTGCACCTCAACTTACATGGACAACTAACTCTAAGATGAGTGAAAAGGCCAACATCTCTCAATGAAATGGAAAGCATATAAAACTTATTAGAAGCAAACTCAAGCAAAAGATACATTCTGATCAACTACACGTGACACCTCCGAGCCTCCCTGTCAGCCTGAAGTTCTCTTAGCCACAGCTAACGCCGGGTTCTGGTCCGTGTTCTGTCCTGGGCCTGTTCTGTCCAGCAGGTCTCTGCCAGCCGCTGACTCTTCCTTCTTGCTTTGCCAGGATCTGTTCCAGGCCGTACCAGGCTGACGGATCGGTTTCCTGTCACAGAGGCCTCATTCACATCGGGGTTCTCAGTCTTTCCGTCGGCACCTGCTCAAAGTTTCTTCCTTAAAGCAAGGTTCTTAAACAGTCTGAGAGTCTACTGGTGTTTCTGTTGTGCCAGTTATTTCTGTTTCTGTTGGTACCACGCAGAAGCTTTCAGATGTAAGGGATGTGGGAGCAGCATCTTCTCACTGGAAATGGGCTCTGCTAATGCCCTGTGCAGAAGGGCCTGCCCTGTGCGGCCACTGAGGCCTTCCTACCAAAGCCCACCAGGGCTGAGGGGGAGGGTTTTGGTCAGCCTCCCCTTCGTTTCGAGGGGAGGAATAAAACCACTCAAACCTTACGGTTTGCAAATACTCAACTCTAGAATTCCTTCCACCCATTGCTCACAAAGCCCTTTCTTCTGCATCCTTTCATCCGATATCAAATGCCCACCTTGCTGTAGCTGCCAGCGTTTGGAATGGCTGACTTGCTCCTCTGCTGGATTTAACTATTTGATCATTTACATGTGGACTTTCCTGGAATCCAATTCAGATTTGATTGTGATTAGTAAAGCTTGCAGCTCCATCATGGGGGAAGTGGTTAGACCTGGAGGGAAATGAATCAAGCATGAGAAGTTGCTGGGATTGGTGGAGAAATTGCCCTGCAAAGGGTCAACTGAGAAACTTAATTTTGGTAGCAGGGGTGGAGAGGAAGGAGGGAAGACAAAGGGGAACCCCCTGCCCCCAGTCCTCCTTTGGATCAATGTTAGGAGATGCAGCAGCCCTCCTGTGATCAGCTCTAATCCTTAACTCTGCCCCTGTGCTTGGCTTATCTTCCCAACCAGGTGGTGAGCACAGAGGCACTGACTAGCTTCTGCCGGTTGATTGGTTGATGGAAGATTTGGGAATTAGAATCTGGAGCTGCCCGATGCACAGTGTCTGTCACTGTGGTTTAGGGGAGATGGTTGGGGCAGAACTGACACATATTTTTGCCAACCTGGAACCGAAGTGTGATACAATATATTGCTGGGAGCATTAGAAAATTACAGATGACTGTTCAATCCAGGATGGCAAGGCGACAGCAGCCCGAGGAGCTCCCTGTAATGAGTATATTGTCTCCAACAGGGGGCCTTGATGACTGATAGGTGAAAAGCTGTGCCACAGCCTGGAATTATTATGCTCACTCACAAAAGAGGCGAGAATGACAGCACGGTGATCTATTAGTGCTGTCTGCGGGGCTAATGCTAAGCTTTCCTGCTGCTCGTGGTCTAAAAAGAGAGCCACGAAAAGAGAAATGGTGCAGGGAAAATCAATAGCATTAGCAGAGTCGTGGTAATAAATGCAGTGCTTTATTTCTGGGATGGTTTTTACTGAACTGGTTATGAACCAGATACTTTTTCTTTTTAGTTTATAAATTGGAGAGAATGAGAATTTTGGGGAAAAAATTTCAACTTTCTGGTAGACACAGCAGCCATGTTGGGTTGATTAAAGCTACTTTTCATAGTCTTTGGAAGGGAGAACTGAGAAATGAATGCATATGCAGAAGGATGAGCTCCAGGAATGCTGGGGATGGAGTGTGATCTTTGATGTCAGAAAGACCTGTCTTTGAATTCTGGTTCTGCCTTTTATTGGCTACATGACCAATGGCCAGTTTCTTCACCTTTGAAACAGAATAAGTTTATCTCTCTAGCCAGTGTGGTTGTGAGGCTCAAACAGCATCATGCATATTTGTAAAGGCATCTTACCACAGCTCCTGGTAGGAAACAGCACTCATCAAACCATGGCTGTAGTTGGCTGATGCCCTCACCATCTTGGCATTTCATACTTCAATGCCCTCTGAGCCACAGGCTAAGAAAGAGTTGTGTGGTGTGTTCAACTTTTTGAATCTGTTGGTTAACAATAATCACATTAATATCAAAATTTTAAGGAGCAAAGTCAAGTCTCTAGGAGATATAGAAATTCCCTCCAAAAGAACACTAAGCCCTGGAAATACCCAAGCAGAGGTGGAAAGGCCATATATCATGGACACTGTAGAAAAGATTACAAGGGTGGATGGAAAGGAGGAATAAGTGTATGTATACATAGATTATTCTTTTCAAACTGAGTTATTTCAAATAGTTATTTTTTAAAAGCTAGAAAAAAAATTCTGAGGAAGAATATATTGATTTTCATATTTAGCTTTTCAAATGGTCCAGGGTATATAAGTTTGATTATTCTTGATTATTTGGTAGGGAGGAATTAATATATACTTACTTTGTGGCAGATGTGTTCATATACATTATTTTCACAATTCAGTGATTTGAGGCATTTTTATCCACGTCTTACAGGTGAGGAGATTGAGAACAAAATACTTAATGTAGACTCAAGTTGAAAGCTGGAGGGATGCCAGAGGTGACACTCTAGTCTCATGGTCTTCCTGCTGCCTTATGGAAGAGAGGGGATATTGGTGCCTGGGAAAACTTCCTTGAACCTTCTTCCTCTCCCAGGCCCAGAGGGTGCCCTTCCTTAGGCTCTGACAGCAGTTGGGTCCTCTGCCATTATCCCACTTAACTCACTGCACTCTACTTGTCTCTTCACTACCCTTTATCTCTAGAGCGAACTCCAAAATTGCAAAAACTGTGTGCTCTTCATCTCTGAACCTCCAGGACATCCCTAGGGGTGGCTGGCACACAGTAGGTGCCTGGGGAACGTTGTTTGAGTGAGTGTTGGAAGAGAGCACCCAGCTGTCCAGCTCCCAGCCCTTTCCTCTGAGCCCCAGTGGGTCTCAACCTCGTCTATTCAGGGTCCTATTTGGGCTCGTGTTCATCTCAACTCAACCTTCGGCCCCTGGTCGATGGGTCATTTTCATCAAGACTAGTGCTCTCCCAGCCCATGACTCCTGTGGTCGCCTACGATCCTCAGTTTCCCCTTCCTTCACAGGCTTCCACAGCCCCACCTGCAGCTCGAGCTTCTTGGCTGTGTCTGCTTCTCCCCCACTGATGCAGCCACCACTCCAGACACCCTCAAATCAACGCTCTCCAGGGTCCAGAGCTCTGTAAGCCCACGCAGGCTGGGTAAGATCCACGTTTTGCCAAGAATAAGAGAAGGGCAAGGTGTGCTATAAGATCATGTGGAATGACGTAATGAGATTTCAGTCCACGTCTGCCACTTCTCAGCTATAGGACACCTAATTCTCTGAGCCTCTTTCTCCTCATCTCTACAATAGGGCTAAAGATACATATCATGTAGTCAGTTTACCAAAGCAGGAATTTGATTCAGGCACTGTGAGGATGCCGTGTGTGGTAGTGAGTCACTAAAGTGGAGATGGCGGCTGGCTGACCTCCCACATCCTCAACTCCGCAACGTACATAGTGATTCTAGGGGTGTTGTAAACACGCTATCCTTTTGTGGAAAATGGAATCCCAAAGAAAGGAAGATGCTTCTGTTGATGACAGAATGGAACAAAAGGTGAAGACGTGTGAGAAAGTGATGGCTCTCTGCAAGAAAAGAGACATTCAGTGGGGGAAATTTTGTACTATAGTGGTGTTTGTCAATTTGAGTTTTTTTACCCCCTTAGGGAAAATCCCTCACAGATGTCAAGATACGACTAAAAAGGAACAATGAAGAAAAGGTAGAGAATACGAAAGTATTGAAAGCACTGGGAAGTTTCTTTTGTTCTTTTGTTTTGAAAGATTAATTTCTTCGTGCCAAGGTTGATGTTTCTCCTTCCGCATGTCTGTCATTAGTATTCTCCATGAAAAGTTAAACACTTGAAACGGATAAAGATTACCTGCCAATGCTTTCCCCATGAATCAGATTGAAAATGCAAACTGTGACATGAGGCAGAGACATTTATTTTATTTAGTAGGGAATCCAGAGAGGAAATTGCTGGGTTTCTGTTCTGCAGCCCCAGGCGCTGGCAGGTCACACTGGCAAATTCCTCACCCCTCTTCCCCTGCCTCCACCCCCACTCCTGTCCTCCCCTTCCGGTCCCTCTTCTCCTTCTCCTTCCCTTTTCCAAGCTGTGCCCCAATATCATGCCACCCCTACCTCATTTAGTAGCATTTCTGAACTCTCCAGAGAGGAAGACTACAAGAATCTGTTTGGGTAGGGGGTAGAGCTTTGCTCATTTTGGTCTACTGGATTTAGCCATTGTTCTATGCTGGAGATCTGGGAGAGTGTGGAGTTAAATTATCAAGCTCTGCAACTTAATAGCTGTTTGGCCTTCAGCAAGTTGCTAAACCCCTCTGGATTTAACTTACTTATTTATTATTTTTTATATTAAACACAGTTACAACTACCTATTGGCTGATTCATTTAATGAACTGTCATCCCCTTGGTTGCTCACCACCCTTACCTTCTTGGAGTTAGTGTTGGGCGGGGCATTTCTCTCCAGCCGACTGGAGACGACAGCCCTGTTAGGAGCGCTGTAATGGCTGAAACACCTCAACTGGAGCAGCAGGTGGGGCCAAGTACAGCTCCAGACTCGCAGCAGGTGGGGGCCCGGTGACAGGCATCTCGAGCAATGTTCTGCACTCCAGGGCAGGAGAGTAAGGAAGGAATGTAATCCTTTCTGCTCCTCCCTGTGATCTTTCTCCTGATGTTAGTTGAGGGCTCTAGGCTCCTCTCCTGTGGCTGGCTTTCCTTTGCCTTCTCCCCTCCTCCTTGACCTCACAGGGTCTGTGTGCTGTATGTGGAGGGCAGGCAGACGGGAATGTGCATTGCTTTTTGCACTCGGTTTACCTATCGAGAAACTGGGGTGGGTCGTCCTTCCAGGCTTTGCTTTGCTGGTGGCGGGCAGAGGAGTCCGGGAACTGCACCCTTGGAATGGGTATGTCTCCATTCTGCCTCATTTCTGGGATCAGAGTGAGGTAGGTTCACCCTGGATTTTTAAGATCCTCCATACCCTGACCCCTGTTTACTTCTCCAAGCCCCTTCCTACAGTCTAATGCTTCCGTGCACACCCCTCCCTAGGGAGGAGGGGCTTTCTGGTCCCTATCACACGCCACCCGTGTGACTGCCTTCAGGTTCTGCTCTTGCCACCAAACCCTTTCTGGAATGTCCTTGCCATCTTCTGTGCCACTTCCAATCTTTAGTTCAATCCATGAGCCTTCCCATGATCTACTATAGTTTCCTGCTTATTACTCATTCTGGGACTTGACCTTTGCCAGGGGCTGTGTTGGTTGCTGAGGATACGAGGAGGAATTTTGCATGGTCCCTCGCTGCAGTGAACTCACATCCAGGCTGGATCTCTTATATATTCTTCATATTTGTCTCAGTGGTGAGCACAGGGCTTGACATCCAGGAATGTGCAGAAAATGTGTGCACTTTCCTAATGGGTGCAGCCCTGCACAACATCCTCATCTCCACCCCAAGGCCTTTGCCCATGCTATTTCCTCTGCCTGGATCAGTCTTTCCCTCCTTTGGAATATCAAACTCCATTAGGTCTTAGCAGAAATATTATTTCCTCATGGAAGTCTTTTGATTGCTGGACACTATATGGGAGTCATTTTTATAAGCACTTGTGGCTTCTTGAACTTTTCTGTCATACCATTTATCACAGTTATTACTGACCTGCTTGTGTGATGATTTGAATATTTTATGTCTCCTTGTCAAGACTGTAAGCTCTGTGAGGTAAGGGTGATATAATTTGTTTACCACTCTATGCCCAGCACCTGGCATAGTGGCAAGTCTACTGTGTTGCTATTTGATTAATTTGTATCAAATAAATGAGCAGATAGATGAATGAATGGACAAATTAATTAATGGATGGTTGGATGAGTGAATGACTGAAAGAATAAAGCTAGGCCTTTCCAAACAGCAGCTCTGGCCATTCAGAGACGTCCAGATGTCTGCCGTTTCTTCCTTCTCCAACCAGTGGCCCACACTTTGTCCCTCCAGTCTTCTAGCCCGTGGATCCCTTGTTCCCGTGTCTTTGCATTTCCAGAGGCAGAGCCTGGTTCCTGTGTTGAGTGGTGCATTTTCAGTTTGGGATTTCCCATCCACTGGCTTTTAGCCCAGCCTTGCTGGGAAGTCCTGCCTCAGCACAGTGATGCTGTCCAGTTCTGGTGGAGACGCTGCCCAAGAGGCCCCCGGAGGCAGGATACAGCCATGGGTAGTAAACAGGAGTGAGAATCTTGGCCTCCGTGTGCCCCAAGCTCAGTCATCTTTTCTGAGGATTTTTTTCCTTCTTTCTTTTTTTTAAAATAGTAAGCTTTGATCCTCTGCCTCCATTCGGTAGGTATCAAAGGTGGACTCTTGATACTATATTTTTGATGTGACGCATAAACCAGAGATCAGTAGGAGGTGTTCTTCGTTGCCTTTAGAAGGCTCCAACCAAAGAGAAGTAATAGGTTCTCTTGATCTGGGAATGTAGACTTTTCATGATGCTGCATACAACCCCAGAGGAACAGGAGGTCAAAAACCAATGAGTCAGCGTATCTGGTTTGTGTTTTGCCTTTCTTGTGGCAAATTGGGCATATGTGCATCCTCTATGCCCCCCTCCTGAGAGGCACCAACACATGCTTACAGCATCACCAGCCCGTGCTGGTGACCAAGAGACGGAGAGGTATGTATAGGGGGCCAGGATTGAGGATGTGAGCATATTAAATGAATAAGCACAGCCTCCTTTCTTACTAGCCCAAGGAAGTGGCCAGGATACCAGGCAGGCAATGGGAAGATGGGCTTCCTGTTCAGAAAAGCCCTTAACCAGCTATGTGAGCTCTGGCAAGTTCTTTCATATCTGTGGCCTTTCACTAAGGTGAGGAGTAGGGGTGTGTATGGATAAATATGCATTCACATGTGTTCCAGCTGCCTGACAAAATCTAATTTCCTACAGTAGCTGAGAGTTGGCCAACATCTGTCGGAAACCCAGCCCACAGACACCAGGATAGAATGTGCTGCTGTTTTATGGCTGTTTTACCCAATCCACAGGTGCAAGGAGACAATATTTCAGGGTTCTCTGATATACCACACGGTGCAAGGCACACTGATGTAGAATACAGCCTATTACTGAACTTGATCAAACTCCAGAAGCACAAATTCTAGGGGTTTGAGGGAAGCCTAAAGGCAATCCTCCCATCAGATACTTGAATCCCCTTTCCAGCATCTGCGGCAAGCAGTTTCCACCCCTGCTTACCCACTTCCAATTACAGGGAATGCAGGACCCTCCAAATGAAGCCCAGTGACTTTTGGAATTGGGACTCAACCAACCTGTGTGTGTGTGTGCGCGTGTGCATGTAAGTCTGTGTGTGTGCGCTTGCATGTGTGAGTACATGTGAGTGTGATGTATACACAGCATGTGTAATCCTTGAGTTTCTTTCCAATGTGTGTGTCTGAATCTCCCACCATTTACCTCTCCAACGTTTCCAAAGAGAAATAGAATTTTTCTAGGATTGTCAGATACTTTGGATTTTTACTGCCTCCCTCCACTGGTACAGTTAATTGAGGGTTGATTTTGTTTGCAAATGTTATGCATTATGCATCCAGGGTCTCTGTAGACACCTCATTTCCTGCCTTAGAAAAGAAATCAGCAAACAGATGGATGTCATTGCTGTTGCACTGTTGCGCTGAAAGGAAAATGGTGGATTGGAGCATTTTGTTCGTCTGTCTGCGCAAGGAGCCTTCTCCTGCCAGTAACTGGGAAGGCTCACTGTCTCCCGGCGACCATGTTTGTGACCAGCCTTAGATCCGCCTACTTTCCTCATTGTGTATATGTAGGTTGGGCTGTGGTATAAACTGATATTCGACATACCAGGGACATTGTTCCAAGTCTTCTTCTCACAGCCCTACCCTCCTGGGACCACCCTCCCGGCGAAGCAAGGAGGGGCTAGGTGGGCTGTGAACACCTTTCCCGAGAATCCAAGTCCTCTGGGGGCAACTCCTCCTGTCCAGAGAGCTGGCACAACTATTGGTCTGTGGCTGGGTGCTGGGTCTAGCTGATGAGACTCAGGTCACTTTGATACTCCTGGCTCTCGGCATCCCTGCCAAGGCCTGCTTCCTCTGTGGCTCTCTGTCCGTTTCTGCCCCCAGCATCTCACACAAGCCTGGGTGAGTCCAGGTCAATAAAACCATGTTTGGAGACTGAAAACTTGGCCCCTGCACACTCCCTAGGATTTGTAGCCTCAGAGGAGGTTTTGAACTGTGACCTCCTGGGTGACACAGTTGTGTATTCACTGAATCCTGTGACTTAGCCCTTCATGCAAGTCCTTGATCAGTCATGTTGCATGGAACCAGCAAAAGTACGGAGCTTTTGGGGCCGACCCGGTGGCGCAGCGGTTTAGTTCACGCTTGGCAGCCCGGGGTTCGCCGGTTCGGATCCCGGGTGCCTGCCTACGCACTGCCTGTCAGCCATGCTATGGCGGCGTCCCATATAAAGTGGAGGAAGATGGGCACGGATGTTAGCTCAGGGCCAGTCTTCCTCACACACACACAAAAAAGTACAGAGCTTTTGGGGTAACTCCTGGAGATTCCCTCAGATCAGCATTGATCTGTTAGTGAGAAGGGTGAAGTCTTTACATGTGTTCAACCAACTGCAGATCTATCTTGGAGCTTTTTTCCACTTAATTCATAAGAAAATCATAATAGACTTTGCTGACGACCTTAAAAGCATTTGGACATATTATGCCAATGGTGGGAATGGTGTGACAATGCCAACAGACTAGATGTGATCCCTCTGACGTCCTACCTTGAGAAGAATGTGAGGCAACATTGTTTGGTGACAGTGAACGCTGGGATTGATTAGCAATGTCTGCTGTGACAATGGGACAGCAGAGTGGTAGTGTGAATGCTGCGTTGAGTGAAATGCACAGAACACAGGCTCTGGAGCTGCACTTCTTCAGTTCAAATCCTCGCTCTGATACGTCCCATAGTTGTGTGATCTGAAGCAAATTACTTAAACCCTCTGGGCCTCAATATCTTCGTCTGTAAATTGAAGATACTGATGGTACCTACCTTATAGAGCTTTCCCACGGACTGAATTACCTAATGTGTGTAAGGTGCTTAGAATGGTGCCTGGCACATAGTAGGTGCAGCATAAGTATTTGCTATTATTGTAATTATTAATGCATACCCCTGACCTGAGTCCAGTGAAGGAATTCAGGTTAACCTGGTGTATTTGTCATTAAGAAGTTCATTTTGAGTCCTCAGGATTACCCTTTTCTTTTCTAAGGGCTTATAAACCATCTCTTTAAGATGTTTCTTGCAATTTTCCCGAGCATCACCATGTATCTTACGATGTGTATTTTTGAATCCATTCTTTCTCATTTCTTGAAAATTAAGACTTTTGCCATTGCCTAATGTTCAGGCATTGCTCTCAGTCTCTGTTATTCCACAGCTGTCTTTGATGGATCCTAATGACGTATTAAGTGTCATTGTGTGTCACACAGAGTTCTGAGAGCTTCTCATTCGTTGTCTTGTTTCCTCCTCACAACAGCCTTCTCAGATCTCACCATGATCGTCTCCATTTTACAAATAAAACACCAAGGTTTAGAGAACTTAAATATCTCATCAGAGATTGCTCAGCTGGCAAAGGGCAGAGCCTGAATTCCAACCCAGGTCACTGCTCACATAAAAGATGGTTTGAAAACCTTTTGTCTTACGGAGAAGGTTTTAAAAATGGAGGGAGGAGGATCACAGCTGACATCTGAGACAGGATTTGGGAGTTGGGGTAAAGCTCTGGATTAGGAACCAGTGTCGTTTAAGACCAAGCAGACAGGAATTAGGATGTACCCATTTTACCTTTGTTGAGTTTTAGGGAAGGAGGTAGAAAGAAGACCCCAATATTGGATTAAGTTTTCCCAGTAGGTCAAGGGACAGGTCATTGAGATTAGGACAGAATCTAGGTAGGGGTATGGTCAAGGACCAAGCAAATGAGCCTTTTAAAGGTTAAAAATATGAATTGTGGCCATGCTTCTTGTTAAATTTATCTTTTTAAGATCCTAGGTAAATTTATAATATTGTCTACCTTTTTGGCTGTTTCTGCATTGTCCTGCGTTGGAATGGTCCATTATTCTACCTCCCAGAATCATTCTCTTCCATGAGTCCATCCTTCTACTACCCATCCATCTACCCATCCATTCCTTCATCCATCCAGTCATCCCTGAGCTGGGTTGTTGTGTTGTGGATAAAGAGGTGAATAAGATAGACCTTGTTTTTGATGAATGTACTTTCAAAGTCAAGCAGAGGAAACAAAGAAGTAAACACACCTGCACACTAAGATTGAGGCTTATATATAGCCTCAATCCTTAGGTTCTGCAGGGTCCCCAAAAGGGACACCTAACACAGCCAGAGATGAGAGAGAAATGTCACTGAAGGTTTCTAAGAAGAGGTGAGTTTTGGGTTGACTGGGGGAGGTAAGTTGTTTGTAGCAGAGAAAAGAATTTGAGAAAGCAGCATGTGGCGAGGCAGGGAGATATAGTAATGTCTGGAACATTTGGGAAACTTTAAAATGTTGGTGTGGTTAGAGTATAAATTGCAGGGGTGGCAGTAACATGGGGCAAGACTCAGGCCATATCCCTGTTGGTCTCATAGTCCAGGTTAAGGAGTCTGGAGTTTAACGAGTTTGGAGCCATTGATCTCCATGGGCTGGACCCAAGGCTGAAGGCAGGAGAGTTTGGTGTCTCATCAGTCCTTCCTATGCTGCAACACCTTTGACACATTGGATTCTTTTGTGGCCCATTATTCTTTTCCCCCTAAGAAAACCAGATGCAAACACAATCACTTGGTTAAAATAAGATTTAGAACACTTTTATCACAGAAGAGATGGTGCTATCATAAAGTCTGTGTCCCATAGGCAACATTTTCTATTAACAGTGGAAGATTTAACAGATGTCCATTATCTGAGAATGGGATTTGTTCTGAAAATGGCCAGACAATGAGTTCCAGACACAGTTTATAATCCAGAGTCTCCTTCATTCTTGTGCAGAATACATATATCAAGGTTGACTTTTATGTGACACCTGGACATGCCATAACTTGTTGGGAGAGACATTTTTCTGAAAGTCTTGTATTTTTTTTTTTTTTTTTTGCGAGGAAGACCAGCCCTGAGCTAACATCCACTGCCGATCCTCCTCTTTTTGCTGAGGAAGACTGGCCCTGGGCTAACATCTGTGCTCATCTTCCTCCACTTTATGTGGGACGCCGCCATGGCATGGCTGACAGGCAGTGCGTCGGCAGGAGCCCAGGATCTGAATCTGAGAACCCCGGGCTGCCAAGTGCGAACTTAACCGCTGCGCCACCGGGCAGCCCAAAAGTCTTGTATTTTTAATCTAGAGTATAGCTGAGCCCCAATCCCCCCCACCCCGTTTCACATTTATGTCCACCAAGTCTGCACTGACATTTGAGCTGACCTTCACAGAATTATAACTGCAGAAAAACAAAGGAGGCCAGCTCTCCATGGCAGCTGTCACTTGGGCCCCCTCTGTCACTCCCCTCAACCCCAAATCCTTCCACTCCAGTGTCTCTGAGGTGCCTGGGAGACCCTCAGTACAGGATGACTTGACCTGCCGCAGTAGATGTGGTATCATGTGTCATCCCTGGGTCTCTCCCTGAGCTTTCTGGGAGAGGGCTTCACAGCTTGCAGTAGGATATCTGAGGCAAAACCTACAAATGGGATTTCAGTGGTGCTCGCCCCATTCTCCTATTTTCTCAGTCTCTTTAGTCTGTGTCCCAGCCTCCTGGAGATCTGTCAGCTTAGAGGCTACTCGTGTACGACACAGCCTGAACTCAACTAGACAAGCTGGCTGTCTCTGCTCACCCTCGCACCTCATGTTCCACTTGCCCAGACCTCTTGGGATTCCTACTCGGGGCTTGTTTTTCCATGTATGGCTTTGTGTGCCCTTCAGAAATCAAGCTTGGTCCTTCTGCTTTTTTGGGGGTTGACCTCTGACTTCCTCTCTTGGCCAAGATTCAGACTTGACCTTGGATTATGTGATCTGAGTGCCCTGATTGAACACTTAGGTGTTCCCCTCAGGGCTGGCCCTCAAGTCTATGCCCCACCTTGCTTCTCCAGGAGGGCTCTGGTCCCAGGACAGCCCTTCTGATGTGCCCAAAGGAGAAAGGAATGTACTAGTTCAGCAGGTTCTGAACATCCAAGACATGAAGAGAAGTGAAACCCTGCATTTTCAAGGCTAGTCCATTTTGGCTGTCTTCCTTTTCAGCTTCTCTATATTGATCGATCTGCTCCATTCAGGATCAATGAGAAAAAAACAAAGGCATTATCAAAGAATGAACAAATGCAGGTCAAATGCTTACTGGTGTCTAGCATAGTGTTAGGTGACATGTGGGAGAAGTGAGATGAAGTCATGACACCTTTGCTCTGGGAACCTAAGTCCTATTGGAGACACATACTAACACACAGAATGTAATTACAGAATAGTGAATTATCATGAGAGGAGAGGGCTAGACCAGCCAAGGAAGTCTTCCTGGAGGAGGTAAGGCTGAATGTGATCCTTGAAGAATAGGCAAATTTAGTCTGGGAAGAGGGGTGAAGTTTCTGAAGGAGGAAGTTAAAGCTCAGAGGCAGGCTGGATATAATATGGGCAAGAAAGATGGGAAAGGAAGCAGAGAGAGTAGAGGATGCTGGTCATGGGGATGAAACAGAGCTAGGTGATGAAACAGGTAGGAAGTTGGAGGCCCTCAAATGCCAGGTTGGGAAGTGTGACCCTGACGCTGACACCAGTGGGGAGCATTGAAGTCTGCAGGTCAGGTAGCCTGGTGGAAGAATCTTGAGCAACATTGGGCTTCTGGTGTGGAGGAGTGGGCAGAGTAGGGCGGAGTAGGGCTCTGTCATCAGCTGTGTCACCTTGGGCAAGTTTTTGACCCAGAGCCAGTCAGTTTCTTGACTTGAAAGGTGGGCTGATGACCACGACCACCTGAGGCTGTTGTGGGGGTTGCTGTGAACTGCACTGAGGCTGGCACGGTCCTCAACAGAGTCAGTGCTCCACGAACACTTGGTCCCGATGGCATGAGGTAGACTGTGTGCAGAGTGGCTGGGGGAAGGGCGAGACCCAGGGCACCCGCGATGCCAGACTGAACACACCTTGGTGACGTAACCTGAACAGAAGCTCTTTAGCTTTAAAAAAGTGGTGCAGAATCCAGAGACTAAAGGAAATCTACTCTCCAGCTGTCCCCCTCAGACACTGGTCCCCGAGGAGCTATGCCAGTGAACAGGTTTTCCCATGTTTCTCCCCCTGGCTCGTGTCAGCTCCCAGCCTTCCTTGGAGGAGGGAATTCCTAGTAAACATCGAGCCTGCCTGGGCAGCGTATGGCAGTCAGAGAAACCGAGAGCATTTCATTTCCAAAATCTGTTTACAGTTCGAAGACACTGTGAAAATGTTTATGGTGACTTGCTGCACTTCTCTGTGAAATCGTTTTCCTAAAGCACTCAGTAAATGAAAACATTTCTTCATTTTTTATGGTTGAAATGCAGCAAGCGTGGACCTTCCGTGACTCCAGGCCTTCTGTGGTTCCCTGAGCCAAGGACAAAGCCTCAGAAGCAAACACAAAAGGAACAGTATCCCACTAGGGATTCTGTTGATGATGAGCTTAGAAGTTTTGTGTATCGTGTCTTGAAGTCTGGTTCTGAACGGGAACAGCCCCCCCCCCCCCACCCCGGTGTTCACCTTTATACCTTTATCGCCTCACTACACAAGAATGCAATTTCCATTTGCTTTGTCTGATTTCCTCCATCATCTGGGTATTTTCAGGCCCCAGTGAATGCCCAGGACATAGTAGGTGTTCAGTAAATGTCTGTTGAATAAACATGGATGCAATTACTCAAGCCTGGCTGTGCCTCTAGATCACCCGCGGGACTTAGAGGGAGCACGTCCTGGGCTGCCCGCCTGCCCTCTGGATCAGCGGCTCCCTCCTGGAGGCTTGTATTGTTGATGAGTCTGGATCATCGATGAGGCCGCGAGGCTCCTCAGACTGCAGTGTGTGTCCCTCAGACCTCCTGGCCGTTTGGACATGTTTAGCCCTGGGATGTGGTCTTGCTGTTTAATTGGCTGAGGAATCGTCCCGGAATCGTCACCTGGGAACGTACTTTTGGACAATCCTGCCATGAAAACAGTGCACCTTGATGAGAGGATAAGGGTGACACCGATGCCATGGTTTGCTCTGAGCCCTGGGCGCGGAGTAGTGAAGAGTTCGTGGCGAGAAGCTGGTGTGCATTCACCATGTGCGCAGTGTTGACAAACGTTATTCCTTTCCTCCTGGCAGGAGCCTTGGAGGGAGAAGTTACTGTTTCTCTCATGGGGAATCAAGTCTTCACAAGGTTGAAGGTTTTGCCTATGGTTGCAGAGCTGGGAGACAGAGCGGGCGCCCCCCTGAGGATGTGGGACTCCTGGGCCTGCGCTCACAGGCGCTGCAGTGTGCTCCAGGCTGGGGGCTGGGAGACTGAGATGAAGTCACTTTGCAGAGAGCAGTGGGCCAAGAGTCAGATGACCTTATCTGATTCCTGCCTCTGTGGCCTCAAACAAGTTAATTACACCCTGAGGGGGTTGCACTAAGGGAGAAAGCTCTGCTCCCTGTGGCTCGCTCAGTGCTTACTATCCTCGGGTGTACAGAGAAGGGACGGTGAGCCAGAGAGCATAATCCTGAGGGAGCCCCCGCCCATCCCTGCCCTGCACCCTGTCTCTGACCCTGCCCTGCACCCTGTCTCTGACCGTCAGCCAGGAGGGGTGAGTTGGGTGCTGCCTAGTGAGTGGATGCTCTTCCTAGCAGGGGGTTCTCCCCTCTGAGCAAGCCAGCCAGGGGGCCAAGGACCAGGAACGAGGGGTGGGTGGGCACTACTCTGCTCTTCTGGAGCCACCAGACACGTCCGTCCTTCCCCACGGTGGGTGTACACCATCTGCGCTCCTGGGGGGATTTAAGCCCATCGTTACCCAGGGTGTTCAGATGGAAGCTACAGAGCTGTACAGAGAGAGGGGGAGAGGGGGTGGGAGAGAGAGAAGGAGAGAGAGGGAGAGTCAAGGTCACAGGTTTTAGGCCCATTCTGCTACGTGACTCCCTCAACCATAGCACAGCCCAAGCTTCCTCAGCGGAGGTAGGTAGGGGCATTGCCCCTGGTGGTTGCTCCCCAAGCCGATATTTCACAGATATTATTATTACTTAAGGCTAAGTAAAAACCAGAGTCTACTTAAAGTCCAGTAAAGGGTAGCTGAAGGAATAAGTAATGGCACCAGGCCATCCAGCCAGGAGACGGCCCACTGACACTGCACACCCACCTTGGCCGGAAGGCATCCTCACTGCCTCTCAATTCCCCTCTCGGTCTCTTCTTATAACCTCTCTCCCACTGACCCCCTTCCCTCCTGCTTCCCTCTCATCCTTAAGTGATAGAGTCCAGGTTCCCTCAGGTCTCCTCTGGGTTGTGCACATTTCACATTCCTGGGTGTTGTTTCAGTGTCCCCCAAGGCCAATGACTGCAGGTTGTCAGAGCATGGGGTGGATTCTGCCTCAGCATCTGCGGGGGCAGGGAGTGGTCTAGGTCTGATCATTTTAAAGATGCAGAGGGAAGAAAAAGGAAACCACGGTCACCTTCCACTCCACCTCCCCTGAGAAGTGTTTCCCGACAAGAAGTATGCCAGGTGATTTTGAATGGCACAGGGTGAACATGTGTGATTTATAGTTCTATGTTTATTTCGTTGTGTATTACAATACTTAGGATTAGCATGTCGAACCTATTATTTCTCAAACACAAGTAATAACATCTTAAGACAAGCATAACTCAATAAAGTGAGTTTATTCAAATTCACGTAAATAATAAGAATAAAGAATAAATAAAAGTACAAATAGTGTCCAAATGTGGAAAGAACCCGAGAAGGGACCATGGGAGTGACTGCAGTGTGGGATTCACTGCCCTGGGTCATCCACCATCACCTTGGGAAACTGCAATAACTTGGCGGATCCCCAATCACCTGGGAGATCTGCAATAACTTGGGGGATCTGCAATCACCTGGGGGATCCGCAATCACCTGGGAGATCTACAATCACCTGGGGGATCCGCAATCACCTGGGGATCCACGGTAAAGGATCTCACGCCTGAGATGCAGCCCCTTCTGAAACCAGCCCCTTGATTCTATAGGACAAATTCACACTCTTTTCATTAACAGAGCTTTGACTCGATTTTCTATCACTAATATTCTTCTTCTTTTAAGCGACACACCAGCTCCCAACCCCCAATGCACAGGTAAAGCAGAAGCACATGCTGCATGAAGCTGACAGCCAGGCCTCCCTGGCTGACACATCTTCCTAATCCAGTGGGGTGGGGAGTGGAGGACCATGGCTAAGGTCACAGACTCAGGAAGAGGCAGAGCCAAGCCAAACCCGTGTCTGACTTCAGAGCCCGTGCCCTTTCTCTTACTTTCCTAGAGGAGCTGTAAAGTCTCTTCAAACTCTGCAAAATCTATGACTTGAATTAAGGGTATTTTAATTTCTCTCCATGCCCTTTGAAAAATAAAATTGACCTTATATTTTCCCGGGGCTGGCTGATTCCTTTAACTCTCACAGGCATTTTAATTAGCATCAATTCCATGTATTCAAGGAAATGAATTTTTATTTCAAATGGTGCAGGAGCTTCTGTAGGGAAGAAAGGAAAAACATATTAGCAAACGAAATGTTCAGTGCTCAAAACTCTTTCTAACTTAAAAATGCAACATCCTAAGTGCCTAAATTAAGTGGCTAGAGTGTTGTGCAATATTGATACTATATCCTTCAGTCTGCAGCAGCAATTGCAAACGTGGGAAAAATGCAGACAAGAGCCCCCCTCCTGCAATGTCTGTGCCCCCAAGTTACACTGTCAGTAAGCTCCCTTTGAATATGGAAATTGGCACATTTTCTGAGGTCTCTTGGACACAGTCTTCTCCTTGTGGCAGGTTTCATTTGTAGCTAACTAACTTTGCATGAATGACGTTCTAATATATCAATGATCCTGCTGCAGCCAGGACGTCGCAGTCATGGCCAGAACCCGTGTACGGCACTTTTGAGGCCTTGAAGTGACTTAAATTAAGACCACGACTGATTAGAAAACCTTAAGAAGATTTTATTGACTGCATGATGCCCCCACATTATGGGAGGCAGGTGGTGTCCTCAACCCTACAAGAGACTTTCACAAAGACTGTACGAGATAAATTTCTCTAGCCCTTTCTGATTAGTTCTGTCCCCCTCACAGCACCACGCCATTTCTGCTTATATATTAAGGATATCTGGGGTTAGGAGCAATAATGATGGAGAGAACATTAATGGAGGGGTAGAATAAATTAACTTGCAACATTGCCTTTTGTTCTGAAAGTTCTCTGTGAATTACTAGAGTGTAGGGAGGACGGTCTCTGAAACTGTCTTGTCAGGTGGCCATGTCCCTTATTCTGGTACACCAGATTACCTGACCATATTCCTTGATGGTCTCAAGCTAAATATCAAAAATTAAAAAATACTGAGATGGTACATCTCTCTTGCTAACCGAGACATTGTGTGTGGGTGTTTAACCCAGGAGGGAAGCCCAGTGCCACTGGAGGAGAACTGGAGGAACTACTCCTCTGCTGATAACGTTAGCTAACGGAGAGTGAGCAACATGCATTTTCTGCCTCACGTGATAATTAGCATCAGGTCTTGGCATGATTATTAATATTATTCCACTTCAGCTACAAACACCCCCCAGTTCTCATAAAGTGCACAGAGCCCTTGCCTCGTGTCCTGATTATGAGAATTGGTGGCACTATACTAAAATTTCTGGACAAAATGGGAAAGGAAGAGTGAGTGGCTTGAAGAGAACACCTGGGGGCTTGGGACCATGTCACTGACCAGCGACAAACATCTGTGTCTCTTTAGTGCTTTGTATTTTCCAGGGATGGCGACAGCCACTCCAAACCCTGTAAATGAGCCTTAGGACTTGGAAGTCATTGAGCTACAAGCTGGCGCCCACGCTGTTGGTGAGTGGGTTGCTGTTTATTTGTCTGCGATAGGCCCTTGTTTCTAATGGTTGTGCAGTTGTGTCAAGCTGCTCTCCTAGGAAATTAAGCACAATGGGTAGATGAGGAAATTTAAGGACACAGGATGATGATTGAGTCAGCTTCTTGGAAAAACAAAAGCACCTTTCTCGGGAATGGATTCTAAGGGAAAGTAATTTGATTTTTACCAAATGACTTCAGAGTCCAGTTTCAGAGTTCTCAGATTGCATCGTGTTTTCTCCTGCCTTCCTGCTCCTGAAATCTCATTTTCCCTCTGGTGTCTAGTGGTTTCATGCTGTCCCTGGCTCCCCAGACAGCTCAGGGCATAACTAATACTGCATCTAACTCCTGCCCCTTTCCCTCTCAAGCCAATGCTATCTAATGAAAATCATGTTCTGCTTAGAAGTTTCCCAGTGGAAAGTTTCTGATAGTCCAGTTGACATTAATGGCTTGTAGTACATTATATCTTCCAAGAGCATCTGGGATGTGCCAGAGGATAAATGTCATAGCTGGAAGGGATGCCACTTTGATGGCAGACTGTGGCATGGGTGATGGGAGAGTCCTGGGCAGGAATACTTTCCTGGTATTCTGCTCTTTTGTTGAATGGCTGGCCCCCATTCCCGTGGCTTCTGCTTGTGATAGTTGGATGTGGGAAGTCTTCTAGGTCGTGATCCAGGACCACGTCAGCTAGGATCATTAGCTGGCCATATGCTTCAGCGCAGGGAGAGATCTGTGAAAGCCTTCGAGAATGCCTAGAGCTGGGTGTGGCCCGTGATGGAAGCTGGGCAGTGGAGCTGGGCTCTTGGTTCAGAGTTGTCTTGTTTCGTCTCGTAAGGAGTCTGTGGTCTAGTCAGCTGTGCTGTGGGGAAAACAGGAGAAGAAGGGACAGTTGTCATCCTCTCAGACTTGGTGTTCTATTTGGAGAAACATGAAGTGAAAGAGGCAGTAGACAGGGGTAGGTAGAGCTCTCATCTGGGTGCGGGAGACTGGAGTTCTAGCCCTTACTCTGCCATTAACCCTGAGTGAGTTCTTGGTTAAACTTGTGCATTCCACTTCTTTCCCTGAGCCTCGATTTCTTTGTCTGTAAGGTGGAGGATTGACTAGACGAGCTCTCCGTCTCCTCCCAGCCCCAATATTGGATATAATATTATAGGATTATCACTTCAAATGAGTGGAAACTTTTTGAGTACTTATAATGTTCCAGGGACTTTACGTATATTTTTCTAATATAGCAACAGTATTATTACCTTCACTTTTTATGTGAATATGCCAAGCCTCAGGGCTTGGGTGACTTATCCAAGCTTACAAAGTGGAATCGCTGGGGCTGGGCCTTGGGTTTGCCCATCTCCAAGCCCAGCAGTCCTTCCTCTCTCCAACCCGCCTTTAAACTGGGGGGATACCAACTGTCTGGTTGGAACTTTCCGCTTCTTTGCTTCTTTGCCCAGCCTTGCGTAGGAGCTGCTATTTCTCTAGGATAACCATCATTGTAGTAATAACCGTAGCAGCTAATATTCTTCAGCCCTCACTAGGTGCCCTTGAGCAGCTCACATTCAAGTTGAGGAGGTAAGGCACACTAATATGAAATATTCAGGTCAAACAACATAGAGTATCCAAACGGATACATAGTTGCACATATGCTTTCAAATTCTAGAAAATAAATAGATAGAGTGAACCAGACAGCCCACACGTACCCCCTCTTCCCAACTATCCTCAATCCACTGCAGTTATAGGGCTGGAAGGCGCCAGTATTAAAGTCTACAGATGGGACCCATTGAATAATTTGTGTAGTTGTACATTTTCATTGTCACAGGTGTTGGGGGTTTTCAGGAAGTGATTTAAGATCAGGAGATAAAGAATGTAATTATTTTCCCAAAATGCAAATGGGCAGCTTTGATTACATTGGATGCGAGTCCTCGTATTTTTCTTCTTCATCTAAAATACAATGAAACTTTATTTCCTGCTATTCCTCTCAGAGAAATGAATTTCCTAAATGCTAAGCAGAATGCAGTGATATAAGACATTGGGCAGAATGTTCCTGAAAACAGCAGTGGGAAGATAATATAAGCTGAATACATTTGTCTATTCAGCTTAAAGGCCAGTAATGTGAGAGTGGAGTGAAGAAGCAGAGACCAATGAGAAACTTTATTCTGTGCAACTGTGTGAGCCAAGTGGAGGTTTCAAGGACTCCACAAAGCAAACCATAGTAAGTACTGCAGCTCAGTGGATACCTACTTCTGTTGTTTTTACAACTGCACTGGGCCTTCCACAACCCAAGTTGATATTTTCCACCAACTTCCGCAAAGATGGTACAATCTGCAAAGTTAGAATAAGCCTTTTCCACACCATTAAGTTTTAACATTTCACATTTCCAAGTATTTGGCCACTAACATGGCATTGCTTTTAATGAGAAATCTCAAAGCTGATTTCTCACCAGCTGTCACTGTTGAATCGCTTGACGTTATATCCTTCAGCAAGACTGAGGGAGAGGGAGAAAGAGCTATAAAGTGACATTAATGACTTAATCAAAATATGTTTGTTTGGAAATGTATAGACACTGCATATTTACTATTTTTAAGGCAGTAAATTTTTTTTGCTGGAAATTTTATTCGTTCCCCTGGCTTTCAGGCAATTACACCAAATACTCAAAAACATATAATCCTGCCTGAATGTAGTTCACTGTTTGATAATAGACATGAAGTCCCTTGTCCTCCTCCCATCTGGCTTCCAAACATCTTATTCCATGGCCCTGAATTACTGAGCTGTAGACTCTGAGCTCCTAAAAGTATTGTTATTATTTTATTATTATTGTTTTATATCATGTGAAGGCATTAGGAGTTCAAATGCCCACCCCGGAGCAGCGGGGAGAGGTAAAATTCACTGGACTGCCAGGTCAAAAATTAAAGAGCAAACACTTTCCAGACTAGATCACGAATCCAGGACTAAACCATAGGTTCAAGCCATACTTAGAGGTAAGATTATACATGAACACCTGAGCCGATAAGAGTCACAGAGAGCCGAGTGAGGGTGTGCCAAACGCCACAGCCCAGGGAAGGACACAAGAATCTGCTGGTCCACGGTGGTCCAGACAATCTTACCCAATAGCAACTTTCACTCCTGGGTCAGATTTTAATGAACAAAAGGGTGAAAGAGTGGCTGTCAGCTTTTAAGGAGCTTTCCTAGAAATCCCACTGTGTTAGTTTCCTAGCACTGCTGTAACAAATTACCATGAACTTTGTGGCTTAAAACAGCAGAAATTTGTTCTCTCATAGACTGGAGGCTGTAAGGCTGAAATCAAAGTGCTGTAGGGCTAGGTCCCTCTGAAGGCCCTAGAGGACAGTCCTTTCTTGCCTTTCTCAGCTTCTGGTGGCTCCAGGCATTCCTTGGCTTGTGGCTATGTTACCGTGATCTCTGACTCCATCTTCACCTGGGCTTCTCCTCTTCTCCATGTGTCTCTCCTCTGTGTGTCTCTTGTAAGGACACTTGTCGTGGGATTGAGAGCCCACCTGGATAATCCAGGATAGTCTCATCTCTACATCTGCAAAGACCCTTTTTCCAAATAAGGTCAGATTCATGGGGTCCTGGATGTGGACATATCTTTGAGGTCCACTCTTCAACTTACTACATCTACTGAACTGCTGCTTCTATCTCATGGGCAGGAACTGGGTCCCATGGCCACCCCTATCTGCAAGGGAGGGTGAGAGATGCGTATTTTCAGCTGATGCACTTCTGCTGTGGAATTCCTCTCAGTGTACTGCTTCAGGTTCAAGTAGACCTGGCAGACCGGATGAAATCTATTTGCCCACACTGAAGAAAATGGCTGCCGCAGATTAAGGGGTAAGATGAATTTAGGAGCCAGTCAGTTTTGT
Source organism: Tapirus indicus (assembly GCA_031878705.1). NCBI lineage: Eukaryota > Metazoa > Chordata > Mammalia > Perissodactyla > Tapiridae > Tapirus > Tapirus indicus. The sequence goes on along the minus strand of CM062920.1, from coordinate 12,914,963 downwards.
TGGCCGTGCTCTGGGTCACCCTGTAAGGAGACATTCCCGAGGCAGTAGCATACTGCTCTTGCTACCCAATTTCTTTGAGAGTTGATAATCAGACCTTGCAGAGACCTGTCTAAAGCTGGCAGTGTTGGGTTTTTCTCATGCCTTTCCTCCTCTTCCTTCCTCCTGGGAGGTCACTCGGTGTTTTCCCTCCTATCTCCCCTAGAAACACATGCTTGCGTGCACACTGAATAACTGGTTCTAAAATCCCACATCACTATCCTCTGTAAATTGCATTTCTTTTTTTTTTAACCAGGCAACTTTTGTGAACTCTTTTTTGGAAACTCCTAGCTCTCTTTATTTACCCTGGTGACTCCTCTCATCCTTTGCTGTGAACTCATTTCCCTTCTTGACTTGACATGGGGCCGCTTCTGTTATTTCTCTCCTCCCCTCTCGTGATGTGGAGGTGGCTCCCTGCCCAAGCCCCTTGGCTATCTGTGGACTGTACCAAGGTCTTCAAATTTCTACCTGCCTTGTCCCTAAGGCAATGTGCCTCATCCTACACTTATTAACATCAGGCAGTGACCAAGGTGGACACCTCTTTTTAAGCAAAAGAAAATGATTTAAATGTTGCTTTCAATATTCACTTTCATACTCTAAAGACAGAAGGGAAGGACTGGAAACTGACAGACAGTCTGTTCAATTCTCTTTAAAACGTGACCTTGTGATAGAAAAATATAAATTTTTAATCACTGAAGGCTCTCGTTTCTTTTTCTTAAATTTACTTCTGATTGTGCAGCCTCCCACACAGCCCAGTATACCACTGAGGGTCCAGGCTGAGTGGGGGGAACGCACACACAGTCCTGTCTATGGCAGGGGGATGATTTCATGCACACGCACAGCAGAGGGGGGCTGTGAGGCTCACATTCTGACAAGATGTGAGAGGCTTCGCTGGCCACCAGGTTGCTGTAGAGAGTTTTGAGGCCACCATAAACCCTGGAGTGATACTTCCCGATGGCACCTGCCCACGTGTGATGATGATCACCCTTCTACGCTCATCTTGTACCCTTGATGCTCCTAGAGAGGGTGCCCAGACAGAATTCACTGGTAGCTTTTGTGATGCCCCTTGTGGTCAGGATGTATCACTGCAGACCCTTGTGCGCGGCAGAGGGGAAGGCTGTTGCAGGGAAACTGTTAGGAAAAGGGCAGCAGGTGTGCTGGGGTCAAACCGGGGTTTTACTCCTGATACTGGGGACCATCAGTCGCATGTCCTTTAACTGCTCTGTCAGTTTTTCATTTGTCAAATGGTGTAGCTAATATCCACTCTGTTATGAGGAATTTTATAAGGATCAAATGAGGCGGTGGGCCTAGTACATAGTAAACACTGGATGAGTGTGTGTCTGTCTCCCGTGCTCCCAGCAGTCTGCATTCTTCATACTGGCCACAGACTGACCTTGCTGTCATTTTATCAGTTAGTCATCAAAGAGTAGTAGTAATACTAACATTAACATTGGTCATCACTGCATTTGCTAAGCTACTCCAATGTGCCAGTGCACATGCTGTCTCCTAGGGGGCAGTGCAGGTATTCAGGCTAGTTCCATCCTACAGCTGTGCCATCTGGACTATGTGGCCAAGGAAGGGGGCAGAATGATAGAAGAGGCACGATGCTTTTAACTGCACTGGCCCGGAAGTGACACCACTCAGTTCTGCTCATCGTCCATTGGCCAGAACTCATTAGTGCAGCTCCAGCCCAACTGTGAGGAGGCTGGGACTCGTAGGCGAGCACGAGGTTATTTGGTGAACACGAACTGTCTCTGCCACACTCTGGGTCTACAGTGTCTTTCATATCTTGTGTCTACAGCTCCCTCGTATCTTCCCTGGGGACTTCTTTGTTCAAATTCTTGATGAAAGAGACTATTTTTCCAGGTCCTTATTTCAAACCAGACCACACCTGTCATACAGAGGTTGCTGGCTAGCCAATGGGCTTCCTATAAATAGCTGTCCACCTTGGGACAATCATTTATGACTAAGAGGGACATAGTCACATGGTCTGCTGCCTCCTTGGCAGGGGCTGTGTTAGGAACAAGTTCTCTAACAAGGAGATGTGGCTGGAACTGGGAGTCCCCAACAAATTGGGGACCATACCAGTGAGCTTGGCTGGATCTTCCAGGGACCATCTAGGACCAACAGTCCATGATTTGGGGCCAAGAAACCTGTTGTGCTCAGGCATCATTTCAGCCAACCCACAGCTTCTGTAGTCGTTGTTTTTTGGGGGGGTCCTCATTTCAAGCCAGGCCACACGTCATACAGAGGTCTCTGTAGTGACTGAGCAGTCTACTTCAGGCCCTTAGAAAGCAGGGCAGGGGGCAGATAGAGACTTATTGCAGAGAATCTTGTCTCTGATTCTAGGTAGAAACTTTAAAAATCTTACTGTGGGTTGCCTAGCAAGATTTCCTGTAAGCAGGAGGTAATTTCCTGGTACAGACAACAAAAACCCAACTGGAAGCCATTGTCTTCCCATGACCCAGATGGCTCTTTTGTTATTTTATGTTCTTAATGATACTGATATTAAGAGCTGGGGAACAGAAACCTCGGCTCCACCCAAGTGCCCTGGGGAGAAAACTCCAATTGTGGTGTTCAGAATGGCACATGCAATAAACCAGGAATTAACAGGTAGAATGGTTACAGAATGACCAGCAGTTGAAAGAGCGCTGGAGTCAAGCTGGGGTCCAATACCTAGGTCCAAAACTTAACGTGTGATAAACAATTTTCTCAATGTCTCTGGCCCTCAGTTTCCTCACCTGTCAAATAGGAATATTAATATCTATTTTTGTTGTGAACATGTGAGTAAAGTATGAAAATCACTTAGCTAATTGCCTTGACAAGAAGAGCTGCTTAATTAAAGGTAGCAGCTAGCATTATTACTTAACAGTTCTTTGAAGGCAGACCTCTCCTGGGCCTGACCATGCTCACAGGCATCAGTTATGGCTTAGTCTGCGGGGTTGCAGCAGCTTAATGGGACACCTGGAGATCTGCTTTTGATAAGATGCTGGTCTGAGCTTGTTGCCAAGCCACGGATTGCTAATTTCTGCATCGCCTTCACACTGCCTTCTGCGCTCTTTGCTGCAGAGCTGAATGAATGAGGCACAACTGGCCTACTCTGAGTGGAGAAGGCCACACCCTCCACAGTGAGCCTTCAGAGGAGACTGGGAGCCTCTGTCCACAGTTTGCTCTCATCCACCACACCCGCCATAGCGCCTCCAAGTCCATCATCCGGGCTCTTTGTGGCAACATTTAGAGATTATATGTTTATCATCATCAGTGGCATGGATAAGTGAGCTATGCATTCGTGTATTTTTCAGGGTCCTTTTGAAGGAAGTGTTTTAGCTGTGATTTGAGAATCCTAGTCACAAAATTAAGTCTAAACCAGGTAGTATGCTCAGCCATGTCAAAAATAAAATACAAAGTAATTTATATTATTTTCCCTTGTTTTCCATGGCCTTGCTGAAGTCCTGGAGAATCACACCCAATGTGACAGGCATTTATAGAGCACCTACTGTGTACTCAGTCCCAGCTGGGCTCTCGAGAAGTTTTTGAACTAGGTGGGGAAAGAAGATAAACACATGAAAAAAGGATTCACAATACCAGGGTCGTGCAACAACAGAGAACAATACCTGCCAGTAATTGAAAGCCCTGGTCTTCTGATCTCCAGAGAATTGCGCATGATGGATGGAAGCGGGGGAGGGAACTGTGAAAGCTGATTAGAACTTTATCTTCCCCTTGTTCTTATCGGGGAACAAGGAGACACTTGTTCACATTAAAGGCTGGTAAATTTAGCCGAATGGAAGGAATTGTACAGCTTTAATCAGAATATTGCCAACGCGTACAATTCACTGTCATGCGGTTAGAAGGATATCATTTCTCCCTGCTGACTCCAAGGGTCGAATGGCACCCTTCAAAGGATGACCTGGATTCTTCCAAAGACAGTCCTTCTCTCCTGCCCTCTTCACAGAGCCGCGGGCAAAGGGCACCAGAGAAAGTGATAAACTCTCTGAAAGATGCCACCCACACTTGGAAGATCATTGTTCTTCTCCAAGCAGGAGCTGCCAGCAGTACAGAAGTTTCTATACTGTTTCCAGCACAAATATCAGAACAGACCTAGGATTCTTTCTTTGTTGCCAACTAAGCAAGGCCCAGCTGAGAGGAGCCCCCACTTTTCTTGCTTCCCACCCCAAGCCCACTGACCTAACAGTATGGTAGAGTTCTCTGGGCTGACTTAAAACATTTGACAGCTGTGCAAAATATAACATTTCTAGCTCATACCAAATACCATTGATTTACCCCAGAAAGAGTAGCTGTTCATAAATAAGGAAAAACCCAAAGCCAGGTAGGATAAAAAGAGAAACTGTTGCTAAAACAGAAAACAAAAGGCAAAACCTGACTTTCTAGTGGTAACGTGGAAGAATCTTATTCCAGGGCAAGGACTAGGGGTGGCTCAGAAAGAAGTGTTGTAGTCAAGTCTTGAGATATTTCCAGGTTTAGGTTAAGCAGCGACTAATTGCAGTTAAGAATTAGTGAGATAAGTACCAGGTTTATCCAGAGGTGTATTTCTTTAAATTCTTCCCTTCAGATGTATCATCTTTAAATACTCTGTTCTCTCTGACTCTGTTTTACTAAAGTTGCCGACAAAGTGCATTCAGGTGCCTGTTAATATCTATGCTTATGACAGACCCTGGTTGAACGTCAGACTTTCCTCAAGGTGTGTGCCCAAGTACAAGCAGAGTTCCTGGGATGAAGGCATTGGATCCTAAAACAGCCCTAAACTCTCAACCCGAACATTTAAAGGGCCAGCACATGACACACATTTTTGCAGTTTTAGTAATAACTAGTAATTGGACAGTAACCCCTGTTTCTCCTCTCCTAGGCCCGTGGTCCCCCATTGAAGGACAGCACGTGTGCATTTCCCCCAAGCTACTCAGCTTTGTGTCTACTTCCCTCTTCTGAGCACGGTGAAAGGTTTGACACCAACTCCTAGCATCTACACTAGGCAGATTTCTTACAGTCATTCATCAGACAAACGCTTCCTGAGCATCTAATCTGTGCCAGGCTCCTTCCACGATGTAGGGGTATCGCCTGGGAATGGGAGGCAGCGTGGGGTGCTGTTTCCTCAGACCCCCGGGCACCCTGGGCTCCAGTTTGCCTGAGACTATAAGATGTAGCAGGTCTCCTAGTCACCTGGTGTCACACCTCTTGTGTCCTGGAACTAGCACCTGCTTTCCCCTCGTTCCCTGGCATCTGTACCACCCCCGAGAGAGGGCTGCTGTGGCTCGTGTTGCTGCCATGCAGCACATAGTGCCCCCTTGAGCAGAGGCCATGCTCGGTGACCTGAGAGGTGCTGGGGCCTGAGTCCAGTCTCCCGTGCAAAATCGCCCCTGCTCAGCTTGGGGGGGGCCAAGATGGTGGGTCTGGTTTTACCTGCGGAACATCTGCAGAAGGTGGTAACTTCCCTGGGAAAGAGCATTGGGGTCCCTTCCTTTTCAAATAGCCAGGGATGTGGCAGGCATTTGAGGTTGCATTATAGCATCAGATCTGGTCTTTCAAGCCCCTACCTGTTCTTCTACTTCCTTTTACAGAGTCCAACCCTCAGCAACGTGTCTTCCAGATAGACAGATGCTCTGAGTAATAGGTGATTATGCCTATTTCTGCTCTGGAGAGAGGACCCCCCCAGGTGACCAACATTGTTCTTCATATGTTCTTCCTTCTGAGAGCTGATGCCAGGAAACCTCCCCAGAGCTGCCAGAATTCTCCCAGGAAGGGACAGATTTGATCAAAAAGGGCTTTCTTCCCCCTGGCAAAGTGAGCCCAGAATCGTGTCCAGGTCCTCAGCCTGGACCCTGCAGACCGGACACCCACTGCCTGTCATCCCAGAGGGCAGCCTCCCTGACACAGTGCCCGAGCTGGAGTTCGGCCCACAGTTCTCCCAGCATCCATGTCTCTCCCCGTCCCCCAGGGCAGCACCGCTCACAGCACCACATGCCAGTTTCTGCCTGGAATTCTGGCAGGGGTCCTTTCCAGAAGACAGGGTCCCTCTCCAGGATGGCTCACAAAGACATGCGAGGATCAGTTAAATCTCCCCAAGCCACATTCCACAGTATACAGTGCACAAGGCCCTCCTTCTTTACACATAATGTATACACAAGAAAGGCTGCCTGCAAAATGAACCGTCATAAAAGCAAGACAGAAAAATTTCACGGTAGATTTTTAGAACACTGTTATGAGAAATAGAAATTATAAAAATGTGTTAATTTTATTTTATATTTAACAAAAATGTGTTATAACCTACGTGCTTCCCCTACACTGTAGTTAAACAGCAGGGAGCACATTTGATTGGGAATTCACTTTATAAGTGATCATTCAGTTAATCACGTGACAGCTTTTCCTTTTTTACACAACTTCACCATCGGGGCATTGATGATAAGATTCTCTTTTAGAGGACTACCAGTCTGTATGAATTCTTTTGCTGAGTGCTGGGACAGCTGGATAAAGGCAAACAAGAACAGACTAGAGGTCCCCCTACATCGGAATTTCTGCAGCGGCCCTGGGGAACTTCCACAATGATATGGTCCTTGGTGATGGCATCTGTTTGGGGAGCCCCACGACCTGCCCTGGCTCCTAGAGTGTAGCCTGTCTTCTGGGCTCTTCGAATCTCCACCCACTTCTCAGATTCTTCCCACCCATTTCCCCTAATATGAGGACCCCTAATACGGATCCTTGTATTAGGGGAAATGGGTGGGATCTACCTATTCCTCTTGCTCTTTCCAAGTCTCCCTCATTCCTACAGGAGCAGCTCCTGAGGTTGCTCTTTCACATCCAAGAACAGCTCCTGGGAAGAGTCTTGTAGGGACAGTTTCTGGGAGGTGGGGAGGGCTCCCTGCCATTCCACCCCCAGTGTGAGTGCAGACCCGCCTGTCCTTTAAGCACGGACTGTTGGATCAGATATCTGCGTATTTATCTCCCAAGGGTGACAGCAATATTCTGGGAACACCTGTATCTAAACCATACAGCACAAGGAAACGTCCCTGTTTGTCTCTCTAGCCAGTGGCTCCCCCTTCAGGTGGCATCGGTGAAGTCCACTGCAGAGCGGGGTTTGGCTCCTTGCCTCTCCACCTCGGAAATAGACCCAGAGTAGGGTTCAGGAGCCACGGTACTCTCTAAGACTGCTCCCCTTGTTACCCCAAAAGGAATGGATTCACCATTCTGTTGGGGATTAATGAAAGAATTTTGTTCTCCTCAATATCGTAATCCTCACACGACTGCAGGAACATAGGTGTCTGTCTCCCAATTTGATAGCTAACAAAATGGAGACTCAGAAAAGTAAGGGACCTCCTGGAGGCAACCAAGCCAGCCAGTAGCAATGCAGGACCTCAAACCGGGGCAGCCCATTGTCCTCATGTGCCATTACGCCGGAGCAGTGGGGGGTTGATAAGCGACCCTGCAGAAAAGAGTGGCCTGCTGTGTTCCAGGCATTAGGTGTCCCACTCTAGTTTGCAGAAAATATAGAAATGAATTTTCCAGACAGGATCTTCTTCTGAAATTTTAATGTTAACTCTTCTAGTAATTATGCAAATGCAGGTAGAACCACCATATCAACAAGTCCGGGACCTGACACTGGCCATTTCAAACATTCAGTTGTAGCTTGCATGCGGAAATTGGAGTGCGTTTGGCATAAAATACGCTTGCTCTTTAAAGTGTTAAATCTCAGTACTTAATACTGTATTATGTGCAACTACTTAGAAATTAAAGTCTCCATCATACCTGCCCAAGCCTTAGGGAGGAAGCTCGTTAGGGATTCCTGGAGCTGGTGGAACCTGGGCAGCCTGCCACAGTGGCAGCAGGGCTGAGTCCACCCCTCCCTGCCTTTCTTCAGCTTCCTTCTTCCAGGCACTTCTCTCTCCTGCCAACCCAATGCTGTCCCTGCAGCTTGGATCCCATCTCTTCTTGCAAGGATCATGTATCTGAAAACACTCACTATGTTCCCTCTTTGGACATACTCACTTTAGAAGATGATCCAAGAGAAGGGATCCCTTCAGTCAAGGGGAAAGGTGGGGATCAGCATTTGTTGCCCCCCTGCTGGGTGCCAGACCCTGGGAGAGCTCTGTTTATGCTGTCTCATCCTGGGGACAGTTCTATGAGCGATGTCACGATCCCATTTCAAAGGGGGGAAGTGTGCCTCACAGGCATCAAGTCACTTACTCAAGCCAAGCGTCTATGAAGTGGTAGAGCTCAGACTTGAACACGAGACTGGGGCAGGTGGCATTCAGTGGTGGGATCCCAGGGTCTCTGGTTCGTGGCTAAGGGCTAGTTCTGGGCATGTGGATCTTTCTTGAGTCTCAGTGTGTTACATATGGAAATGACTCCCTTCTCTTCCTTGCCCAAATGTAGCAGGAGAAGACCACCTGCACTCTTGCCCCTTCCCTAGTCTGAGGCTGCTGGCCCGAGGACGGCTGTCTCTGTTCTCTCAGAGATCCAGGTGTTACTGTGGAGGGTCACATCTCCTGGCTGGGCCAGGAACTTCAGCACAGGAGCTTACAGCATCCTGACTGCTCCCCAGGGAAGTCTGGGACTTGTGTCGGGGGGAGCCTCAGCTGGACCTGTGCCCTTAGGAGGCTTGATTTGCTCTAACTGGGAGAGGTGCCCCCGCCTGACTGAGCTGGGAAGTAATTGGCTCAGGCTTGGGTAGAAGTGGGAGTCTCCTTCCTGTGGAGGCCACAGGATGTGGCCAGCCATGGATGTGGTGGGGCATGAGCCTTTTATGAAAAGACTGCTTCTTGGTCTTTTCAAGGCTATTTGAGTTTAGGGAGGTCCTCATGGTGTCTGTGCAAGCACTGGGCCCTGTGCAGCTTTTCAGAAGGACTTGGAGAATTCTTAAGGAACTGAGGAAGTTCCTAGGGTTGGTGCAAAGGCCCACTATTTCCAGCAGAATAATTTTGAGGCAGCACAGAGAGAAGAACAAAGGATCAGCGTAGAGGAAAAGTGACTGTGAGGACTTGGGTTTCATGTGACCTAGTCACGAGGCCATGCTCCACTTCTGGCTTTGCGATCAACACCCACGTGACCTAGGTGAAGTCATGCTCCTCTCTGGGGCTTGTTTCCTTCAGCAATACTTAAGAATTCGTTAAAGGCTCTCCAGGTTTCCTCCCAGTTCAACCATTTGATCACGGTCATCCCTCCAACTCTGTTGTCATGCTAACCCTCACCAGCCTTCCCAGGACCATGATTCTGACTTGAGATGCAAATTTTATACCAGGTTTTCCAAAATGTTTCTTTATTTTAAAGGGCTGCCAATTTCAAGTCACTGTCACCACTCATCTTAAAATTTGCAAATACTAGAATAATTCCATCTTAGTATTCAGGTTTTACCTTGAATTTCTCAATCCTTTTATTTTGAGGAGCAGGCTACTTAGATAAGTCTGTGTTTCTTCAGATTTTTTAATGAGGGTGAACTTCTTGAATTCCAAATGGATGTTAAGATGACCAGCATCTTCCTTAAAGAGCTGCCCACTTCCAGAGCGTTCATACAGGAAATTCAAAAGATAGGAGAATGGGCCACTTTGCAAAAGGAACCTCAGAGCATATTTGCACAGTAGTATTTTGGCAATAAGAAAAGAGGGGAATGTAAACATTAGATAGCATGGGGCATCATGTTATTGAATTAAGAAATTAATTTCTACCCTACCGTAGAGAGGATACAACTTTGATTCTAAGGTCAGGACTTCTCTCTTTGCTGTTCCTTCAAATGCTTTTATTCTCTATTATTAGAGAAAAATAAAAAACCTAATTATGAATGTTTTAAAATAATTCCTCTAAAGAGTAGTCATGTTGCTGCAAATGCTCAGATCATTATTATCATTATTTCTATTGTAGATATGGGAAAGCTGAGGTTCCTCAAGGTTTGTTGACCTCCGTCGTGCAGGTAGTAAGGGCTCAGCTTTCTAACTCTCAGTCCTGAGTTCTTTCTGCTGTCCCTCAGCCTCTGGGGTGACACTCCGAGCTGCCCGCCTGGGAGCCCTGCCTCGGCCAGACAGTAAGCCTCTGGGGGGCTGGGTGAGGGCTTCTCCTCCTGCTCCCCTCATGGCCCCCAGGCTGGGATGGGACTTGCGGTCGGCTCCCAGGAAAGAAAAGCAGGCTGGATTCCAGAGCCATTGTCCAGTTTCTGATTGCGCCCCAGAGGGGTCCTGGGCTCCTCAACTCCATTCTCCTGTTGTTCTTGGGGGAGGAAGCTGCACATTCAAGGCTTAGTGTGTATCACTCCATGCTTGAGGTCATTGTTCCAACAGGGACAGTGATTTGATTGGACAGTCTGAAGTAGTCCTGTGCCCAGGAGTGACATCTCACTTTTTATGCTTTATATGTAAGCAGACACAGCCCCTGTCCTGCTCCATGTGTCTGTTCTTCTTGCCCTACCCTCTGCATGTGAGATTGTGTTTCATTGTTCATGTTCTCTGGCAGCTTCCCCCAGTCCATGGTGAAGAGCTCATGGATGTGGGCTCAGAAAGACACCATCTTTTTTAGCCAATTCGGAGAGATGATCTTCCCAGTGGAAATGTGAGTCACCAGGGCAAGCCACTTGGGGAGATCCTGTAAGCAGGACTACCTTGAGACAACCCTTGAAGTCATGTGGTGGGGGTGCAGGGTCCCTGCTTTGGTCTGATCCGGATGTCTCAGGTTAGCAAGGTGCCCCCGCCTCCACAGTGGAGACACCCTCTTCCCTCCTAGAGGGCTTCCTTCTTGTATTCATTTTTCTTCTTGCCCCCACCTCCTGATTCAACAGCACATCAGTCTATAAGACCTTGCTTAGTGCCTAGACTCCCTGTGTCCCTGGGACCTACAAGAGGAGAAAAATGGCCCATCCCTTCAAGCAAAGTATAGTTGAAAGACAAGGTACGTGTGTGGGAGCAGCTGGAGAGCGTCATCCTGATCATTTATGAAGAGCCCACTCTGCGTCATAGCCACTGTGCTAAGGGCTTTATGTGCACTACCTCATTCAGTCCCTAGAACATCCCTGGAACCTTCCTCTACAGATGAGGAAACTGAGGTTTAGCGAGTACAAGTGACTTGCCCAAGGCCACACAGCTCGTGGCCTCCAAACCCAAGGTCTGACCCCAGGGCTGTCCACCATGTACCCCCTCACAGTACAAGAATATGTGCAAAGTGAGGGGGTGAAGATGCCAAATGTCACTGGCAGGCTCAGCTCAAAACCCCAGAGAAAGGAATGGAAGGAATTCTTGATTTTGTTGAATCCAATGTCTTTCTTCAGAATAGAATCTGCTTTCATTTCCTGCTTAAGAAGAAGAGAAAGAGCCATCCTGATGGAATTTTCACTTCTGTTCTGTGAGGGTGTGGGAAAGAAAAGAGAAAGCATCTTTTAATGACTTGTCTTCTTAGCGATTTCAGGAACACCATTGTTTTTGAAGCTTATTTTGCTTTTGAAATCACAGATGAAGTGAAATAACAAAGAGGAGGAGCAAATATAAAGAGTGTGTTTTTCACTACACTCCAAATAATTACTTTTCCCCTAAATTTCCAGGCATAACGTATACATTTTTAAAGCCTGCATTAATAAGGAGACTTATGATTCACAGGAGTGCATCTTCATGGGGTAATCTCCATGAGTGAGTGGCAGAGGCGCACAGCCATGTGGTGTGTATTCCACACAATGCCATAACTTCCTTCATAAACTCAGTAAGTGGGAAAGAGTTATTCATCCCTCTATCAAATATGGCTGAGTCCAGGGGCTGCAGTCGCTCTCACCTCTGGCTTATCGTGGGTGCGTTCGCTCCAGCAGAGTCTTGGGTTCCAAGCAAAGGCAAGATGAACTTGTGCTCAGGCTGTAGTCTGACTCAGCAAGCACCGGGGAAGAGAGAAAGAGCAGACAGTCTGCCCTTTAGAGCTCTAGGCAGATCCTGCTTATTGACACTATGGAAAGGTAAATTAGAAATTTCTCCCTGCTTTGCAAGCATGCCTTCGGAGACGGAACATGAGAAGAACACGCCGTAAACATCCCTTTGCGGCTGATTTTCATTTAACCAAACTGTGAAGTGCAAATGCTTATTATAGAAAATGGCTCATAATCTGTTTGTACTAATTTTCTGGAGAGGCCCTGAGATGCCAAATCCATCCTTCTAGTGGCAATCTCAGTGTTCTGCTGGAGCTGGTGCTGCCAGCTGGGGGAACCCAATTGTTAAATATTCTGGAATCTTTGGAGCCAATTCTTACACCATTGGTGGCTTGAAATTGGCCACAGTTGGAGTTTTTATACCATGGAAATTGGCAAACACTACAGATTGAAGTTTTTGCTTTTGTTTTCTGGAGGGCCAGGTTACTAGCTCACCACTGGGCCTGACTGATGTCAAAGTCAGAATATCCAGCGGCATCCCACCTGTGCTCCTCAAAGGTCTGTGGAGACCCTGTGAACCCTGGGGGTCTGGCCAGTGAGTGCCTGCAGACCCCAACTCTCTCACGCAGTGCTGTGGGGCTCTCGGGACTTCCCTCCAGCTTCGGGATGGGAGCTCCTGCCCAATCAGCATGCCCGGGGCTCTCACACCGCAGCCACCTGAGTTTCCATCTCCAAACACATTCCTCTCCGCCCTTTTGCTGCCCTGTTTCTGCACCATTCTCACAGGTGGGAAATGGAGCTGTGGGTTTAGAGTTTCAGTCACATCCTTTCATTAGCCTTGGGTTAAAGTTCTCAAAGTTTCCTGGGAAACATCTTATTTACCTATATAATAACCCTCTAGGTTAAGTTAGGCGTGATCATTCCTATTTTACAGAGAAGAACAATAAGGCAGGGAGCAGTTGGATGCATAGACTGCAGAATTATGAAACTGGTGGTAGTGCAGGACTTTTAGATTGAGCAAAAAGATTTTAAACAATAAAGTGAACGAAGCAAATGCGTGTGTGTGTGTGTGTGTGTGTGTGTGTGACCTATGAATCAGTGACATGAAACATGGAAGTTATTTATATCTATAGGAAAGGCACCAGCTGGGTGGGTCAGCCAGTGACTATGGGATGTTCTGGGGCTCTGTGGTGGCCTGCAGCAACTTACAGCTGCCTCTGAGCAGACAGCGATAGTTCCTGGCTGGGCTTTAGGATGAGGCCCCGATCCCTCCTCATGCAGCGTCCTGTCTTTTCTCTGCTTCCTATTCGTATCCATCACTAGCCTGTAAGCTCATGGAGACAGGTTTTCATAAGACTGGTCTCTGAAGCTGCATCCTCCAGCCGAAGCTTCTCAATAAATTTGTGTTGGGAGAATGAAGGAATGGTCTTAGACAAAGGAACAGTAACTCTCACAATAAGATCCATCAATTTCCATGGCAGAACTTGTGCATTCAAGTGAGTGCTTTTCCTTAAACGGAGCACCGCATACCTCTTCCAGACACGTGGGCCCCTGGATTCTAAGGATCTTGGAGGCAGGATATAAGACTTCTATCATTTCCATTCCTGGTGCCTGGCACACAGTAGGTGTGTCCCTCAAAGATTTGTTAGATGAACCAAAATAATGAATGAACAGCAAGTGGATTGTTATTGGTTTCCCCATCCCGGCTGCACAACGACCTTCACCCTCTGCCCACAGTTTCTCCATTGTTAACGTGGTTCATAGTCTCTGAGGCCTAATGTCAGTTTGTCCAGGAGCCATCTCTGGGCCCCTCTTGGTGATAGCAGCTGCAGTCGCCCCTCTCCTGCCATGATGTGACCTACACCTTGATTTTTCCAGACCCACTCCCAGGCCTGGATACTATCTGTTTTCCTTCTTTATAACAGGGCCTCTGGTTTGGCCAACACTCTTCATTACCAGTATGTTTCTGATGATTATATCAGTTCTCTGAAGGGAGGAAGCACCAGCCCATTTGACAGTTGAGGAAACTGAGGCTCCAAGAGTCACAAGGCTTATTCTAAATCCCCTGCTGTGAGCAAGTGAGAGGCAGATCTGGGAACTGCACCTCATTCCTCAGCTCCTTAGCCTATTGATTTTCTTTCTATGATTCTGTCTTTGCCTTCGCAATTACAGGACACTGTAGCAGGGGGCACGGTATTTCCTTAAAACATACATAGCTTTTATAGTGTTCAAAGGTACAAATCATGAAATGCTGGGCAGCTTTATTCCTTGTGTGGGGGAGTCACATATTTCCTGGACCCTCGCCCCTTCCTCTGCTCACCAGGGCTCATTCTTCACTCCCATGGGCACAGAGCTGAGAAGAGAAATGTGAACTGAAAGTCATCCACAAAGGGCAGGCAGAAAAAGTCTCTGCTTCTGATGAGATTTTCTCCCCAAATCACCTTTGGATCTCTGCACCTCACAGGGCAGCCTGGGCCTTTGGTGGGACTCTTTTCAAGTGAAGGTACCAGAACCATATCCTCATTGGTCACCACGGTCATGCCCCAAGAGATGGGTTGAAACATCAAGGGTGGCTTTACCAAGAAGCTGTCCCCATCCTATTGTTCTCACTAAACAGCCACTCATCAGAGGCTCTCACTCTTCAGGAAGTAAAAAGTGGCTTCCTAGTTTTGATCAGAAATCTTCATAAGAGGAGCTTGCTGGAGTGACTGGGAGGGGGCTCAGTGTGATGCTGAGAAATCCTGGGAGCAGCAAGCTTCCTGCATCATTTCCATGGGAAACATAGAGACAGTGTCTTTGCCAGAAATGGAAGCCTGCATTCCGCTGTTCTGGGGTGGGAGTGGCTTCTGGTTCAGGGGACAGAGTGTCTGGTGCGTTGGCACTTAATGCCAGGGGACACACGCTTTCCTCACCCCTCTCAGACTAACTTGCTCCATTCAAGGGACAGCTGAAGTGGGGAGACCTAGCGGTTCCTGGCCGCAGTCGCATGTGCCCACCTTCACGACGTCTCCTCCTCTGCGCGTCCCGGCTCTGGTACTGACGGCGTATTCTTCTCCAGAGGAGCTTATTTTTTTCACTCAGTTAAATTTATTTTAAAAGGAAACTTTATATTTCGACCACGAATGGAAAACTAATATCACTTGCTATAAATCTATAAAAGTAAATATGGTGAAATCAAAGCAATGTTATTAAATTCTAGCTAGACACTCTTGCCCGCGGGAAGCTGTAAGCACAGGGCCTGCTCAGAGCTGGAGATGGCGCAGCCGGGTTTAAAGGCACATCAGCCTTCTCCTTACAGGAATCAGGAGGATTTGATCCTGAATTGAAAAGGGACTGACTCTCTCCCTTGGAGCAGGGCCAAGATGAGGATGAGGTCCGTGAAGCGCCTAGGGTGCAAAATTCAGGCAGTGCTGCTGGGTCTCGGGCCGACCCTGCACTTGCACCAATGCCAGGAGGGAGCCCCTCCTGAAATTTTGCGTCCTGGGCACCTCACTTTGCCTGACTCTGGTCCCAGCCCGCTGTGAGTGGGTGTCAGTCATTACCAGGTCCCCTCACCACTTAAACTCGTCACCGTCACCAGAGCACCAGCCACAGCCTTGGGAAACACCGACTCCTTCCAGCCTCCTGCCCAATCAGAAGTGGGTTTGAATTGACATGTTTGTGCTCAGGTAGCTCTTAGCTGTGGCGCAACTCTAAGTACTCGCACACCACCTGTTTAATACCCACTGGCAACGGGTACAGAGTATTTTTACCAGGTTTTCCAGCTCTAGTTTCCGGAATCTACCACTTTGCCCCTCTTGAACCCGGGGTGCCATTTGCTTTTGGTCAGTCTTCTGCATTGCTCCTGTACGTCTGATTCCCCGCTTCCTCCTGCTCCAGGGTCCCACACAGGCAGGGGAACAGTTTTGCTAGGATGGCACCACGCTGTTCCTGGGCCTGAAATGCCTTCCTCAGCCTGCTTCCTTCTCAGCCCTCAGAGCCCTGCTCAGGTGTCCCCACTCTCCGTGAGGGTTCCTCTGCTCCGCATGATGAAGAATGACCCCGCTTGGTCTGCTTCTCTCCCATATTGTGCGTTACATCATGGTGGCCTCCACAGCCTGTGACCTCTTCGAAGGCGGGGATGTGCCTTACACAGCTCAGTACCCTCAGTGCATGTACCCAGGGCTCGATCCAGCACAGGGCCAAGGGCACAGGCCCCGGAACGAGACAGCCGGGGTCCTGCCTGCTGGCTTCAATGCTGAGCCTCCTGAAGCCCCGCCTGTAGGACAGAGTTGGCAGGACCATCCACCAGGATCATGGTGAGGATGGCATGAGGCAAGGCAGGCAGAACCCGTGATCCCCGGAAGGGCGTTAATAGAAGAGGTGGCTCTCCTGTTAAAGGAGGGGCGTGGCAGCAGAGATCAGTTTTCTGTAAATAGCACTTATCATTGCCTCTTCTCCTTTTAATGGAAATTCTAACGTCAACCACATAGGTCCAATGCTTTTAGCTCCTCAAAGAACTTTCACAGCCATAGATTTATAGGATTAGCACAGCAACCCTGGGACAAGAGGGAAAGATGTAGTTATGCCCATTTTACAAATAGGAAAATCAGGGCCTTGCCCAAAGTCACAAAGAAAGCTCAGGGCAGAGTCAGGCTGGGAACTCGGGGTCCCAACTGGGTTCCACATTCCTTGCATTTGGTCCCTTTGCCTCTAGGTCACCTTGTTATCGGGATGCTCTGCTGCTAATTGCCTCATTCTTAGGCCATCTTGTGGGCTGAATTGTGTCTCCCCAAATCCATATGTTGAAACCCTAACCCTCGGTTCCTTAGAACATGACTGTATTTGGAAATAGGGCTTTTAAAGAGGTGATTAAGATAAATGGAGTCTTATTGGTGGGCCCCAATCCAATCTGACCGGTGTCCTTACAAGGAGAGGAGATTAGGACACATACAGAGGGACAACCATATGGGGACACAGTGAGAAGACAGCCACATGCAAGCCAAGGAGAGAGCCCTCAGAAGAAACCAAACCTGACAACACCTGTATCTTGGACTTCTAGCCTCCAGAACTGTGACAAAATAAACTTCTGTTGTTTAAGCTGCTCAGTCTTTGGTATTTTGCTGTGGCAGCCCTAGCTGTCTAATACAGGCCATATGTTGGAATTGAAAGACAAAAACAAATAAAAGAATGGGCTATCTGGGGAAGGAGAATGATGGAAAAACTTCCCAATTCCCAAGAAAACCAATGTTTCACCACTGCTGGAACTTTCCGAGTATTTCAGAGCTAGATGCTCTGGAGGACCTGGGCAATGCTGAAGTTTGGGAAGAAACAATGAGTTTTCATTCATGGTCAAGAGTGGTTAGAAGAGGCAAAATGGACATAATTCAGTGTGGAGCCATCTGAGCCCTCTCTCAGAAGACAGGGTCAGGTAGGGGACAGAAGGACAGTGGGCCTCAGAATGAGTTCTGTTGGGCAGTTTGCATGGGGGGCACGGGGTTCATTTGCAGGTACTCCTGGGTTTGAACTACAGACACTGAGCACGTTCCTTCACCTCATCCAGGTTCAGTTTCCTCGTCTTTAGAATGTGGATGATGCGTTCTCTCCGAAGGCAGAAACATG
The DNA here is from genome assembly GCA_031878705.1 of Tapirus indicus. Taxonomy (NCBI): domain Eukaryota; kingdom Metazoa; phylum Chordata; class Mammalia; order Perissodactyla; family Tapiridae; genus Tapirus; species Tapirus indicus. The sequence goes on along the minus strand of CM062920.1, from coordinate 12,897,490 downwards.
TGTCTTGCCTGGAATGGAGAAGAGGCCCTGAGAGCGGTGGTTTCAGTTACCATTGTCACTTCACTTATTAGCATTTCCTCTGGTGTGGCCCTTGCATTCCCGGGAACAGAAAGGGCAGGAGCGGTGGGGTTGGAGGTGGAGAAGCAGCCCTGAGGCCAAACAAATCAGCAGAGCAAGCAGGTGGGAGCCAAGGAGGGCATAAGGGGGAGAGAGAGGACCTAGCTCCCCACTAGTTATGGGGCCCGGAAGGGGTGAAATGCTTGCTCAGGAAGTGGAGATGGGGGAGTCGGCTCAAAGTTTCAACGGGTCATCAGGTCATGCTTGCGTTTCATCTCCTTCCCACTGCCTGCCTCTCCAAGCTGCCTTCTCCTGGATTGGGAGCAGAAAAGACATGAGATGCCTCCATGGCCTCCCTCAGCAGAATCCCAGAATTAAGTCAACTCAGAGGCAATCAGGAATTAGTAATGAGCACCATTGTGTGTGCTCAGCCTGGCACTAGACACTGCGGAGTGGAAGGAAGGAGAGGCCTTAGTTCCTCCCATTCCCCCCGCGAGGCTGGTGAGATGTCCAGACAAGATCTAATTAAGGGAAGTAATGGGTGTAAACCAGCCAGCACACAGTAAAGATTGCCACACGTTAGAACACAGTTATTGGCTGGAATCCTGGGCACCAGGGTACCCTGTATCTCTTTGGAGTCCTCAGCTGCCACATAGGTATTGGTGGAGGCTCCCCGAGCCTCAGTTTCCTCTTACATGAAATGGGTGTCTTCCGGGCTTCCTCACTGGACTGGGAAGCGTTCCCAGTGGGAGTGCTGTTCACCTTCTGGGCTGGAGAGTTCCTCAGAGTAGAGGACCGTCCCATGCACTGCAGGCCACCAGGCACCCCGTGCCCTGGCAGTGAACACCCTGGCAGCCACGTGTATGTACATTTCTGATGTCCCTTAAGTGTTACGGAATCACTCACGAGTTGAAAATCGAGATAAAGCACTGTATCAGTCGGGGCCTCCACAGTAATCAGATGACACCTTCGACGGAGGTCGTTCGGGGAGAATTTAATAAAGGGACTGTTTCCAAGTGTGTGGGCAGAGCTAGGGAAACCACAAGAAATAGTGCAGTACCTCAGGGCTCAGAACAGCAGGGCATCCGCCTGGGGCCAGAAGGGACAAGGGGATGAGGGAGAGGTGACAAGACAGAGAGGACTCTTGAGAGGAAGGACGCAGCCAGCCCAGAGTGCCCGCAGGGAGAAAGCCAGGGCCGAAATACCCCAGCCTCCCTCGCCTCCCTCCCTTGGATTTCCTGATGGTCAGACCCAACCAGAAGGCAAGGGAGACAGGCTGGCCTCCTGGGGCCGAGAGCAGGCGGAGAAGGGTGAGAGCAGGTCTGGAGGGCAGTGAAGATCCCAGCACACAGGCCTCACACAGTGTCTGACGCGCAGTGCGGACACGACATACCAAGTCCCCTCTCCCTCTGGGCTGAAAACCTCGCTGGGATTCAGAGCAGAGGGAGGCCACAAGAGAAGGTGGATCTTAAGAACAAGGTAATCTGAGCCTCAAGTCTGAGAGCAAGGTCTCGTGAGGTGCCGGGACCCACCCCGACCGAGTCCTCAGTGCCCTTCTCAGCTCCACTGCGTGTAAAGAGAAGGCTGCTGCAGGGGATGTGCTGTGGGTGGATTAAAAGCATGAGGTGCGGCTCAGACAGCATTCAGTGGGCTCAGTGAGAGGAAGCATGTTGCTCGTCATTGAGACTGTCCCCAGCAGGGTAATGCCCAGCTCTGTGGATCCCCCTGGAAGAGCAAGGGCTAGGCATTCTGGATGAGGATGGCGCTACTGACACAAGAGCAGGTCAGCACAGGAAGCTGGCGGCTGACTCTTATCTTCCCTCTGGAGGAAGCCAAGTCTCACCATGTCTGAACTGGTGGGAAAGAGCAAAAGCCATTTCAAGATGACACCAGTAATAGCTCTAGGGGGAGTAAAAATCAACTGTAATGGGGGGTCGTTAATTACAGTTTTGATCCAATCAGGAGCAGAGCAAAGCTGAGCACGTTGCATCTCCCCATGCTTTTCTCTGCTATGGCTCTGCAGCCAGGCATTTTTCACACTGCCCTTAGAAAAGCGCTGAGGTTTGCCTACAATTTCGACTTCCATGAGCACACACCGGCTTTCAGTGCACGTTTTGCAGCCAGAGGATGTCTCTCCCTGTTGCACGAGCTTGTCAGTGCATCCTTAACAGTATAAATCTATTAGCTGTGCAGGTTTGGCATTTATGAGGAGGCAAGCCTGGATGGCCCCTCTTAACTTCAAAGCCAGCAAATGCAGTGGACGGATGTGTGGGAAGAACATTTGGTACACAACGGAAGCTCAACAGCGAGGAGTGGCGGTAACTGCTAATGGAGTCACGTCAGCTGAATCATGGACTCCTGATTCACAGTGTAACTATTTTATTAGATAGTAAAGAATGGCTTTACTCCCAGGAAATGGATTCTTAGGAAATCCGCATGGAGAAACCTCTTGAGCACTGCTCTGTTCCCCATGAGCTCCCCGAAGGGGCTGGGAACGTGGAATTAACGGCGCAGGGAGAGGGTGTGCCACTCAGGGTCACGTAGGGCGAGTGTCTGTCTGAGGGGTGGTGAAGCAGTGGGCAGAGCACGCTCTCCAGAGGGCCCCGAGGGATGGGCACGCCCACCGGTCACCTTGGTCTCCTGGGGCAAGGGTCTGCCAACTTCTTCTATGAAGCCCAGATGTTTTAGTCATATTGTTGCTGCTGCTGCCGCTGCATTTCCTTCTCCTCTTCCTCCTCCTCTTCCTCTTCTTTCACAATGTTTTAAAGATGTAAAACCCATTCTTAGCTTGTGGGCTGTACAAAACCAGGCCATGGGCTGGGTGTGGCCTTTGAGCTGTTTGCCCATCCTTGTTGTGGAGGTTGGAGAGCCAGTCAGTTCATGAGCCTGGCAGTTGGGGTCTCAGCACCGATGAGGGGGCCTCATGTGGAATTCAGTCACTCAGGCAGTGCATCTCTGTTGAGCGCCTCCTGCATGCCAGGCGCTGTGCTAGGACATGTGGAGTATGTCAGTGCACAAAGTAAACAGGGACCCCCGCCCTGGTGAATCTCACTTCTAGTGGGGAGAGAGAGACAATTAACAAACATAATAACTAAGTATGTAGGAGGGTGATGAGTGCTTAGAATGTAAACAGAACAGTAGGATCAGCTGGGGGAAGGTGGATGGGGAAGAAAGGGGTCTGGTCTACTTTGTTTTAGAATCTAGCCTGACCGATGCTTGGCTATGTGACCTTGGGTGATTTTGTTAACCTCTTTGAACCTCGGTTGTCTTTTCTATGAGATGAGGGTAATTTTCAAGGGCAGTTGTGGGGAGTAGATGAGCATGTTAAGCACAGAGCCACAGCAGGAGGCATTCAACAAACAGTAGCAGATATTATCATTATAAGTAGTGTTAGTAGTCGTAGTGGTGGTGGTACTAGTAGTACCTACAACCCCTGAGCTAAGCTCCCAGATCACCCACCCATTCATGTCAAGGCTGCCAAACAATCCCGGTCATGGGTGGAAGGCTCATGAGTCATCAAGTCCAAAGTCCTCATTTCACCACGAAGAAACCGAATCTCCCAGGGAGGTGGGCTTGCTCAAGGTCACACAGTGAGTCTAGAGCTCCTCCTCTTCCTAGTCTTGGGCTCCTAGCCTCCTTAATTTCCCCGTGCTTCAGTTTCTTCATCTGTAAAATGGGGATAATAATAAAACTAATCGCACGTGATTAGGATGAGGTTTAAATGTGTTAATATTTGTGACACACTTAAAGCAGCGCCTAGAGCATGGCGAATGCATTATAAGTGTTTGTTATAGCATTGATACAAATAAGGGCTGTAGAAAAAATAAATAAATGGGCAAGGGCACCAGCAGGAGTGGGTGGCTCCTTTAGCTAAAGTGGTCAGGGAGGGCCTCTCCAAGGAGACAGCACTGGAGCTGAAATCTGAGTGCCAAGACGCCCACTGTGAAAAGATAGAGGGACTAGCATCCCAGGCAGAGGGAACAGCACGTGCAAAGACCCTGGGTGGAAATTCATTCAGTGTATTGAAAAACAGAAGCCTAGCATGGCTGCTCAGCATTTGGGGATGGGTGGGCAGTGAGAGGGAGAGGAAAGCCAGGGCCAAATCAGGGAGGGCCTCATACAGCTGGGGTTTTTTTAATGCTACCATACGAAGCCGTGGGGTTGTTAGCAGACTGCTGCAGGGGGTTGAACTGTAGCGGGCGGTGATGAGAGCAGGGAGAGCAGGTGCTCTCTACTGCAGGTGCCCACACTAGGGATGACAGTGACTGGCACTAGGGTAAAGGCAGTAGGAGGTGGTGAGAAGAGGACAGATTTGTGGGCAGTTTTGAAGGCCATGCTGATGAATGAGATGTTCAGGCAACATAAAAACAGGAGTTAAGGGTGACTCCCCAGGGTTTGGCCCGATCAACTGAGTGGGTAGTGGTGCCAATAACTGGGATGGGGAAGACTGGGCAGGGAGCAGGCTTGGGGGAGCAATCAGGAGCCTAGTTCAGAGTGTGTTGAGAGGGCCATGCAACATCTAAGTGGAGATGTTGGTGGAGTGGCAGTTGAATATTCAAGTCTGAAGCTCCGGGGAAAACTCAGGCCTGGGGATGACATGGTGGCATCATCAGCTTATGGGAGATATTTAAAGTTTAGTGCAGGATGAGAACTCGCAGGAGGTGAGTGCATATGGAAAAGTGGGCCAACCACCAAGCCGTCGGCCAACCTGAGTCCAGGAGAGGGGAATCAGCCAAGGAGACAGGGGCGGCAGCCATGAGGTAGGGGGAACCCTGAGAGAGTGTGGTGACATAGAGGCCTAGAGAAGACAGTGTTTCAAGAAAGCCAGTGTGATCCTCTCAGAGGCTGAATAAGATGAGGCCTGAGAACTGACCGTGGGATTTGGCAGGACGGAGGTGACTTGTGACCATGGTAGGAGTGGCCTCAGTGGAGTGGTGGGGACAGAGCCCAGGTGGAGTGGGTTGGAAGAGGATGGAGGGAAGGGAGTGACAACCATGAGTGTTGTCACCTCTTTTGAGGAAAGTTGCAGTGAACAGGAGTGTGGGACTGGGGCAGCGGCTGAAGGGGGACATGGCATTGTAGGGTGGGAGTGATTCCGAGGGTCCGTGTTAAGGCTTGTTGACATGTGAGAACAAGGTTGAGTGTTGAGGAGAGAGGGGGCTGTTACAAGAGCAAAGGCCTGGAGTGGACAAGAGGGACATGTCTAAGGCACCAGTAGAGGGGTCGGCCTTGGGAGCAGGGTGGCATATACCGCGATAGGAGGGAAAGCAGAGCACATGAGAAGAGATGCCCGTGAGTCGGAGAATTTAGGGATGGGAATATGAGGTAGTTCTGTGATTTCATTGTTTTCTTTGTGAAATGTGAGGAGAAGCTGAGAGTGAGGAGAGGGGAGGGGGTGTTGGAGTTTTAAGTGGAGAGAAGAAAGTGTGGAATAATCAGACGGGGAGTAAGACTGTGAATCTCCTGGGGAAACGCTGTCACACCGTCCGCAGTGCTGAGTCCCCACTGGAGATTTGGAATCACACATGTAGACTGAGCCCAGTCAGCACCATACACTTGTTCTCTAGACACGTTCACTTGGGCGCACGATCTGAGAAGGGGATGCTTGGTTGGACTGGGATTGGAGCAATGCCCCAAGAGAAGGAAGGTGAGAGAGCCAAGGCAGCTGACCAGGTTTGCAAGGGAGGGACCGTAGTGCTGGACAATGGACTTTCAGCAGAATGAGGATGGAAATGAGGACATGGGGACATGGTTGACAGCAACAAAGTGGCAGGGTCAGTGGGGCCAGTGTAGGACCTTGTGGGGTCGCAACATCGTTAGTACATTTATACTAGAGTGAATGAGCAGGAGGGGTAGGTGGGATGGTCAGGAATGGATGATCGAAATAGAAATTTCGTGGTTGGTTCAGTGATTGGTGATGATGTGTGGCCTTTGGAGTGGATGCCCGAGGTGGGAGGAGAACAAAGGGCTAAGGCGGTCCAGGAACTGAGAGGCCACTCCCATGGACATTCAGGTCCTCCCCCAGGGAGACAGGGAGACAGGTCTGGAGTCACGGGTGGAAGGTGGGGTGCAGAGTGGCTGGGAGGTTGACAGATGACAGCGGTGTGATGATACACTTCAAAAGAGCTGGGGCTTTGAATGAGGAAGGCAGGGACAGGGTTGGGGAGTGGCAGTGGGGATCCAGAAGGACACTTCCCACTTCCAGATCCTGAGCTGTGAAAAATTTGCCTCTACTCCTATAAGGGCCTGTAGAAAATGCCCTGAGGGTCTTTTGGTTTCCACTAGCATGAGAAGGTGAGGGAGCCATCCAACACCAAGCCCTGAGAGGGGTTGAGGTGAGTTTGCCTTCGATATTCTCTGAGGTCCACCTGGCCCATCAGATGAGTTTGAAGATCATGGAGGGATACTGGGTGCTGTCAGGGGAGGCCCAGGCTAGTATGGTCTCTCCATCACTTGCTTCTCCCCTCAATCCTTTTGCCAAATTGGACCTTTAAGACTAACGGTCAGCCTTTCCAACTTCATCCATTCATGCACCCTTGCCTGCATTCATTTAAACGTTCGCTGAGAGCCTAGGCTGTTCTGGGGACACAGAGATGGTCATATCTAGACCCTGCCCAACACAGTGGGTCCCTGACACTGTGTGCAGACATACAAGTGGGCTGGCATCTGTCAAGAGGTGCTAGTACTGTGTGTCTGGCAATGGTTGAAATAATGCAATTAGCAAATTATTGACTTCAGGAAATTTAGAGTAAGTTTAAGGTTATCACTATAATGTCACTCTTCCTCATTTGCATATCAGGATGCATTCTTGAGTGGGGGAGAAAGGGGTGACATTAAGGCCAGTGGGCTAGGGTATATGGGAGTACCCCACAGCATCATCTTAACCCTGGAAGGTAGTAACAATCTGGGGACAACCTGCCAGGGTTCAGATCCCAGATCCACTGCTTACTAGCCGTTTGACCTGGGGCAAATTGCTTAATCTCCCTAAGCCTCTGCTTCCTCACCTGTGAAATGGGAATAATAATGCTCCTAGTGATGGAATTGTGAGGATTCATGCCTATAAAACTCTCAGGATAGGGCTAGTCCAGGACATAGAAAGGTCTCAGTACCTTCTAGGTTTAATTATTATTAACATGCTTAGTCCGTATTCTGGGTCAAGCTTGTCATGGTGGGAAAAATGTTGAAAACCACTGGTCTGATGGCAGGGGCAGTGCACAAATGGGTGATTCTAGTGCAGCTGGCTGAGTGGAACCACAGTCCTGAGAACAAGGTGCTGTGGAAGGAGGGAGGAGAGGCTGTCAGGAATCACAGCTCTCAGACCCAGCCTGAGTCTAATTTCCTGGTCAAGAAGTGGACAGAAAGGGCCAGGCTAATCTCAAGGGCTTGGGGAGACCAGGGTAGAATAAGAATAGGACTGGCTTCATGGGTTGTTGTGAGCACTGAATGAGCTGATGTTTGTAAAGCAGGTAGGACAGTGCTAGGCACAGGGTAAGGGCTGTGTAAGGGTGCCTGTTATCATTTTTCTCTGCTGTCATTTATAAGCTTCTAGAATTTTTGTGCTTCATCCCAGATCCTGGCAATCCCACACTGACTTGTAAATCCAAGTGTCATCTCCATTTAAATAATAATAATAATGATAATATTAATAAGAAGAGAGCATTTAGTATTGACTGTGTCTTAGAATTAGGAAGCAAGTACTCACATCATGATGGGATTCTTTGCTTTAATAAATAATGGATTCATTGCAGGGCTTCTTAAGCTGTGGTTTATGAACTGCCTGAAAATTTATGTAAATGTTTGTGAAAACATTCATTTGTATATTTTTCTAGGTTGAAGGTCTATAGCTTTCATCAGATTTCCTAAGAAATCCGAGTCCCCAAAATAGATTAAGAAACATTGAGCTCTCCCAATTAAAATAGAATTCCATTTGCAAAAATAATTCAATTTAAATAAATTTGTCATAAGTCCAACTCTTGGGCAAGTGAGGAGCTATCCAATTGGGTGATCCCTACCCACTGGGCCTGATTCTGCTCTGTGGTTGATATGTAGGTAATGAAACAATGCATTCAATATGGTTTCTGCCCTCAAAGATGGTGGCAGACAGCATCCTGGCAGGAAACAGATGGCACATTCAAATTAGGTAGTTCAAAGAAAGGTTAATAAAAGGATTATTTACAAAAGTGTGGGCAAGATGTTGTGCATGACAAGAGATATTGTGGTACCATAGTCTAGACATGGCAGGGCACAGTGACCCCCTCCCCTGGCCTGAAGGGAAGGACTCATTAGGGAACCTGAGGAAAAAGCTGGGAAGGGGGCGGGGCCGCACGGTGGCGCAGCGGTTTAGTCCGCGCTTGGCAGCCCGGGGTTCGCGGGTTCGGATCCCGGGCGCCCGCCGACGCGCTGCCTGTCAGCCATGCCGTGGCGGCGTCCCATGTAAAGTGGAGGAAGATGGGCACGGATGTTAGCCCAGGGCCAGTCTTCCTCGGCAAAAAGAGGAGGATTAGCAACGGATGTTAGCTCAGGGCTGGTCTTCCTCACACACACACACACAAAAAAGCTGGGAAGGGTGAGTCTCCTGACAGGAGCTATGACCTTCCTTTTGGTGGAAGGACTCCGCCATGTTGCAGTGACCTAAGGAGGGGAAGCTGGGGCAGTAAATACCCCAGCCTCTCCCCTCCCTCGCTTCAGTTGCTGCAGTGTTCCTCATTGCTGAGCCATATCTGCAGAGGGCCAGCAAGGCAGCTCATGGATGTGGTCCATATGGGCCCGGGGCACAGAGCAGGGTGGAGAAGGGAAAGTCCATCTGATGGGGCAAATGGAAGACATGCAACCCAGGGACCTTGTCAGAGGAGGGGATGGAGCTGAGTGGATCGTGTGACATTAACACAGGAGATGCTCAGAGACACGGACATGATACATAATTAAATTTTCAGCGGGAAGAGGATAGTGTGTCCACAGTTAGGAGGTTTGAGCTCAAGAAGTCATCACATCTTAGGGGATATGAATCTTAGTATATCTAAAAGCTTTTAATCCTAGGAACTCAGTGGCCGTCTCAGTTTCCCTGACAGCAGCACACAGCTGATCCAATTTGGGTGTTTAAGAAGTGTTTGTCAATTTGAACCGATTCCTACCACTTATTTTTTTTTTTAACTTTTCTTTTGTACTAATTATAGACTCATTACAAGTTGTAAAAACGGCAGAGGAAGATCCAGTGTACCCCTCCCCCAGCCTCCACTGTGGTGACATCTCATATGACTACAGCACGTTATCAAAACCAGATTCCTACCACTTTTTTGAAGTGTAACTTGCGCCTTTGTATGAGGGTCACATTTGGTGAGGGTGTTCACGCAGAGGCACCCACTCTGTAGACCTGTAAACACCTCTCCTTGCCACTGTTTTGGCAGCCCAGTGGGGCTCTTGGGAGAATTTGTGGTGCCAGCATATAGTTTCCAACCTCTTAACAAGCTGTGTGTCCTTGGTCAAATGTCTTAACCTCTCTGAGCCCTCAAATGAAAAATTGGGAAACTAATATCTACCTCATGAGGTTATCAGAAGAATAAGATAGACAAAGCATGCAAATGTCCAACATATTCTAGGTACTCCTTGTATGTAGCTACCGTTATCGGCATATCTGCAGAACTACTTGCAAGGACTCTGGGGTCAGTGGACCTGAGTTCAAACCCACTTTTTTTTTTTTCTTTTTTACTAATTAGCTGTGATGACTTGGGATGATTAGTTAATCCTTCTTGTTCTTAGTTTTCCCATTCTTTAAATGAGGATTGTACCTACCCCATGGGGAAGTGGTGAAGATTCAAGGAGACGAAGCAGGTGCAGCATCTGTACACAGTAAGTGCTCAATACTCGATGCTCTCATTATTGGATGGTGGACTGTAGCTTCCTCCTCTATCTGCAGCATCTAGCGAGCACTGGCTCAGACAAGGTGCTCAGGTGATTGACAAGCGGAGGAATGTATGAGTGACTGGATCTCGACGGGTTGTGTTCTTGAACCCCAAGCAGGCACCACGTCTGCTGGGCCTGGCGTGCTGAAGCTCCGCGCCGTTCGGAGCCCTTCCTCCCGGAGCCCCATTCATCACTCCTGACTTCTGCATGCCAGTACAGCCGGTGATGCATCGCCCGGCCCCTTATCACACGTAGAAGCCCGCTCCTCAGGCCCCCTCTCGTGTAAATGCGACCAGGACCCCATTTATCACGGGACGCCGTGTTCTCCTGGTCAACTACGCTGCCAGCGCGCAGGGAACACGCGTCCCCGCCACTGCACACTGAGCGGCCTCCGCGAGGCGCCGGGTGCCCCGTCTGGCCTGCTGGCATTCAGGAGATAAAGCTCCGTGTGTCATCATGAGACCGTCTCTAACGCAGGGTTCTGGACGCGGGCGAGGGCGAGACACTGGAGTCAGAGCGGGAGCTTTACGACCAGAGATGCGGTCAGCTCCCACCTGCCCCTTACGACATGCACTTGGAAATGTTGCACAACCTCTGCGAGCCTCGGTTTCCACCTTCGCCTCCTGGGCGTGGCAGTAACAGGCTCGCAGAGGGGTGGCTTGAGGAGCACACCACTGTTTTTTTTAGGGCGGCACTGAGGGGAGCTTGCCAACGCTCAGAGTGGGTACTAAAAGCACATTCCATGAAACCCTCTTGAAGCCCTGCCAGGAATCAGAGGTCATGCCCTTAGGGAAGGTGGCCCGGGGTATAATGAAGGAACATTCATGTTTTTCCTTATTCATTTTTTTCAATAAACATTCACAGTTGCAAACTATATGCCACATTGGGGGAAAGTCATAAATAAAATAGCCCCTGCTCTCAGGGACTCACGTTCCTCTAATGGCAAAGAAAACGTGAAACGTATTTGAAGTGTGGCAGCAAGATGAGCGCTAGGATAGGGGCACAGGGACAGGGAGGGGGCCTGACCTGCCTGTGGGGTCCTGGAGGCTTGCCCAGGGAAGGGGAGAGCTGGCCATGCTTTTCTGTGTGGAGATGCAGATTTTATATTTTGTGTCTTTGTTTTCAAGTTTTGACATTTGAAATTTTGTTGCCCAATTCAAAGCAATATTTGGATCCTCTCTTGAATTGGTTTCAGCACCCATAGTCCTTTTACACCATAGTTCCCTCTTCCTGGGCTGTTAATTTTGCTTCTCTTTCATTTGATTGGACTGAGTTCATTCCCGTGGATGTGCTTCCGTACCACCACCACTGGGAAGAGAACATCAGGGGCATCCTTTCTGAGCCTGTATAGACCGAAGGTCATCTGTCCACTGCCTTCATGAGTGAAGGACAACGTGTCTGCTGTTCCTCCATTGGGTCACAGCCACTTTGTCCCTCACAACTTGATAGGTCTGTGACTGGCAGTTAGTGTACCAAAGGAGAAGTGAGGGAAGGCTGACCCTATTCCTTTGGCAGCAAACCCGTTTTATAATTTCTGCTGGGGTGCTTATTAGACCATATTTTATCCTTTCAAATCCAAATTTTCACAGTTACTAAGAGTGAGTTTCTTCAAGGATTTTTTTCTTTAATGCAATGATCCTCTTAGGTCATTTTTTGACTCAGCAAATTTCTTCTTCTTTTCTATCTTTATTTATTGCTTCTACAGAGTATACTCTGTACTGTGGTTTTCTTCTGGAATACAAGTTATGTGTATGTTCAGCGATTGCAGTCATCTCTGGTCATCATATACTCTGTCGTGACTTTTGCCTTTTTGCCCTTTTCTCCTGTGTTCAAAGAGAGGTTGTCAAGTTTCTGGTTCACATCTAGAACATCCACAGGTCAGCCGCAGAGGCAGCGGGCCAACCTGACTCCCTTTGGTGATTTCCAGCCTGATGTTCATACGTCCAGTGTGGTCTATAATTCTGCTTCCGCTTGAAGATGGCAGAGGTGTGAGATGGGTGGGCGATGGCTGGGTGGTGTGAGACCTTGTGTCCTGTTGATGATGGGGAGCCAGTCAAGGCTTGCCCAGGGGAAGGGCAGTTTTGTGTTTTCGGAAGCTCCCCCTGGCATTTGTGTAGAGGAGGATGGACTGGAAGGAGAGAGACAGAGGTAGGAACACTAGCACAGAGAGGGGACTAAAGTTGCCCTACATTTGGCCAGTGTCCTGTCTGAACCAGCTGGCAGATGGGGAATTAATGTAGACATAGGCAGTCATGTTGAAAACATTGAAGACAAAATAGATCATTGCAGCTATGCTTGTGTGTGATTTAAAAGCAGGTGATACAACACCCTCCAAGTAATAAGCTTCTCTCAGAGATGAATTAGGATTCAGTCTGGCAATTACATTAAGGTTTCTGATGGATAGCTCACATGGAGAGCTGCAATTATGATACATATCGCTATTCTGCATGGCGGGCTCACATAACTCATCATGTTGGTTGAAGTTTAACAGGAGGAAAGAATGTAAAAGACTCCTCACTTTAAGGGGAAATTCTGTCCTCTGATTTCTGTGATTTTTATCCATAACACTTAAATAATTAGTTCTTTTTCCTGTATTTGAAGGTGAATAATAAATAGATCCATATATACCTTCCTTCTTATTTTTTTGAGCTACTACAGGTAACTTCACTTAAAATGCATAAATCTTCTAAAAATACTTTGTAAACCAACTTCATCTCCCCAGGCAGGAAAAGAAGAGAAAATAATTCTCCCATGCAATGAACTGCAGAGGAGAGAAGGTGTGGGGTAGGAGAAAGTGCCTGGACCAGGGGCTTTGGTGAACCCAATCTCTAGTCCCAGCTCTATCACTTTCTAGGTGTGGGAAGTTATTTAGTGTGTCTGAAACTCAGTTTCCTGGCTGGATGCTGTGCACAATAAGGTGTCATGAAAATTAAATGAGATGACTTGTGAAAGTGTAGCACAAAATATGTGCTCCAAAGAAGTGAGGTCTTTTTAAACATTTTTATATTTCTTAAAGTTGAAATACATTGTTAATAGCAAAAGACATCCAAAACAGTTCTTACAAGAACAACTCAACTAATATCCACCGCTACAAAGTGATCGCTCCCTTGTAATTACATCCATGTCCCTGTGGGGGATAGCAGAACCTACCCCCAGTCCACCCCAGGGATGTCCCATCTCAAAGATACTGTGTTGAAAGGTGTGTTCAATGTCTTTGGAAAATGCTATATTTTTGTCCTCATTTTAAAGAATTTTTAAGTGGAGATGGGGTACATTCTTAAAATGTTTGCTTAATGGAGCAAGCATGTATCTGCTGACTTTGAAACCACACAGAGGCCTGATTCTTCAGTGGAATCACAGACAAGATCCTGATCCATGACTAGCCTACTTGCGTTGATAGCCAAGGTGTCTCTGGAGAGACCTCGAGGCAGCTGACACTTGGGGAATCAATAACCAGGGACTGGGGTAGAAGCATGCTCAAGATTATGTTTTGAAAAGGCCCAAGTCCTCCCACAATAACTGAAGGTTGACTCCTGGAGAATGGCAAAGGTGGGGCAGCCAGGAGCCGCCTTCATCGCCAGGTTCAAGCGCATGCACAGGTAATGTTGCTGGAAGGCCAACCACATCACACAGATCTGAAGAAGCTTGGGAGGTAGGAATACAGGTATTCTGTGCAGGGCATTCAATGCAGCATAGAAAACCTGGGGCATTCTCCCTGGAAATGAGAGAATAGGATCTGTCCCTACTAGAATAGCCACAGCCCACTGTGGAGGCAACAGGACACATCTGGCTGCAGTTTGGACCTCGGGAAGTCAGAGCTTTGATGGGATATCCCCCACCCCTCCGTGGTCCTTGGTAACTAGTTGCAGTTAGAGTGGAATGAGCAACTGGTTTGAAATTAAAGCTCTCACCTGCCTTGGAGCCCCATCTCCATCACTTACTTGGGGGACCTCCAGGATATAATTTCACTGCTTCTGAATCTCAGTCTCCTCAAATGATCATGCAGTGGTAATCACTGAAGATGCCCACCCCAACCAACTGGGGTTCTGGGGAGAGCAACCATGCACAGGGCTCCTAAGGCCATCCCAAGGGTCTGGAGAGCTAAATTAAGACATTCCCCTTAAATAATGTTTCTGTAGAAACCTGGCCTGTGCTCAGGCTGAGAAAGCTTGGGTTTCTAACCAGGCCTCTTCGGGCAGAGGGAGTTATCACTTGGGCATCGGCTTAGGAGAAGATAGTTTGACACTTGCCGAGCTTCGTTTTCACAGATTTCTCCCAGTGCAGTACAGGGCCACCGGGCAACACACTGCAATGCTGGTCATCAGTGCGGAGCTGGGCTGCGGCGAGAGTGGGGGGAGCACCAGCTGTCACTTAGCGCCCAAGATTCATGCGCTGTCATTCCACTAATCCATCAGAGAACATCATATTCATCAAAAGCTCCAAAATACATGAGGAAACCCCTAGATGATGGCTTGGGAAGAATTTCCCAAGCTGGGTTGTAAAAAGAAGGTTTGAAGGTGCATTTAAGAACATTTTAGAATGGAGAACATGTGAAATTTTTGCCCCAGGATGTGTTCACTTTGCAAACAAAAATGGGTTCAAGAAAGGTTTAGACAGCATTTCTAGGAGGGTGCTCCACATAATGACGACAGTCCAAGGTGATGCTTTTTAGAAGGATCAGATATATTGGAGATATACTGGGTATCATAGTCGTCTCTTGGAGTCAAAGGACTTTAAGATCTGTAGTAATTATACCTGTTTAATTTTGTTTCATTCAGTGTTTCCCAAACTTATTGATTCTGGAAACTTTTTGATGTTCCTAGTAGTTCTCCCTCCCTCTGTTGTGGCACACGCTTATAAAATCCTGGAGAGGTTCCATCATACTCTTCCTCAGGGTAATCCTTGTGGCCATCTTCAAAGGTAGGATCTGGAGTTGAATGGAGAATGAGGTTGACCCAGTGTGTCCTTTCTGATGTGTTTCTATTCTCATATTCTCTAAACATAGACTAGTTTGGATAGGAGAAATCCCTGAGCACCTAAACTTCCAGGAGCATTAAAGGAAAGCATTTGAAGGGGGAAAATGAGAGCAGAGATTACAGGGCCATGTGGTCAGCCTGTGGCACTGCCTTATCATAGGCCGAGAGCAGAATCATAGCAGAGTAGACACGGTCACACGTGGAACAGTAGCATTTGGCTTTTTAACGAATGGAGACGTTAATCTGGTGGAAACGTTTTGTGACACTGAGGATGGAGTATATGTCTCAACACTTTTTTGTGGGGTGCCTGTGTTGTGTGGGTCTCTTCCAGTCTGGGGATCCTCCATGTTAGGAATCTGGCTTAAACCCAAATCTCTAAAATCTTGTAACCCTAAACTAAGTTATATTTCTGCTATTCACCTTGAGAGCCTTGGTGAATGCAGACATATGCTGAGGAGATTTAGGTCTCTATCTTGGAGCATTAATATGATTAGGTCATTGTTTATCTTGGGCTGGAGAAGATTTGAAGGTTTTAGATCCAGGAAGGCAGAGTGAGGGTCACTGTCATTCTTAATGAGCAGTTTCTTCAGAGCTTATTAAATACAGTGAGGCTAATTATGCTCATCAACCACAGCTTCCCTGAATTGATCTGGATGGATACTAGTGCTCTAGTAATTAAAAATCTATGTCACTCTTAGTCTTCAAGCCCCAGTAGGATCTTGGATTCCTGTTGAAGACAGTAGCCAAATCTCCCTCTTGATTCTTGCTGCATTTATAGTTGGCATTAATGCGGCGTTGCGGTAAGAGGACAGGCTATGGAAGTAGGCGGACTTAACTCCACAACTTAACAGCTGTGCCTCAGAGAAAGTTACTTACCCTTTCTGAGCTTCAAGATCCACATCTGTAAAATGGGGACAGTGGTATTTATCTCATAGGAATTGTTGTATGGATTAAGTAAGGTGACAGTACTTTGCTTTGTCAGTGAGAAGTGTGACACTAAATATATAGTAGTTAGTTTTGTTGCCACTGTTATTATTATTTGGTCTGTGGCCACGCCTCCTGGGTTTAACCCAGGTGGAAGCTTGACTGAATATGTAGCAACCAACACAGGTTTGGGGATCAAAGGGACTTGAGCTGAGCTAGAATCATGACTCTGTATTTATTAAGCAACTGTGTGACTTTGGGAAAATCACTTGGTCTCTCTGAGCTTTAGCTTCTCCATCTATGAAACAGAGTGGCTCTCAACTGCCCCGCAGGGTTGTTGGGAGAGTTGGATGGGAACTTCAGGAACCGCCTGAGCACAGTCCTGGCGGCGCGCGGGTGAACGACTGTTCTTCTTCCTCTGGCCTTTGGGGAGGGGAGTTGTGGCGGGATAGAGCGGGGCGGCTGAGTTTAACCTCAGATGTGGACTGCGGAGAACGGGTGTTAGAAAGTATGCCAGGTCACTGAGAGATAGCCGAAGTCAGTTTATAAAAGAAATGGTTATAAAAATGTAGGACTGTTTGATACTCTGTCGTTTTTTTAATCATAATCATAGCCTGCAGCCTCTAGATGATATTGGAGATTGAAGCTTGTTTATTCAACAAATATTTATTGAGAACCAACCATGTGTCGGGACGTAGGCTAGGTACTGGGGATACATTGATTTAATCTGAAGAGGGAATTTGTTGATTGATGAGGGCCACCTCTGTCATCAGGGGCGAGGAGAAGTCCATCCCCCTCCTTTCCCAGCCCCAGGAGGGCTCAGGAGCCCAGTGATATGAAATCAGTAGGCGAGGAGGTGAGGATCAGATCACTGGAGTTCCAAACATAGTGTATTTGTTCTTTGCTCTGTTTCATCGTATGTGCTGTTGCTCTGCTTGCTTAGAAAGTTCCCACCATCTCCAGCCTCCCAATCTGTATCATTCTTATACATATACTCTTATCTTCTGGGCAAAGGTCAAGGGTCACCTCCACCATGAAGCCTTCCTGGACTACAGACCAGGTTAGTTGCCCCTCCTCTGGAACCTGTAGTCCCTGCCCTGTGCTTCCTTCCCTCTAGTTTAGCACTCACCACTCAGTGTCCTCTGGTTGGGAACATCTTCCTTCTAGACCATAAGCTCTTGATGGCAGAGACTGTGTCTAGCTCAGGGACTGTAATGTGTTAGGGGCAGTAATGATGTGATTTGAACGTGTGTGGCATAGCAGACTTGCAAATCACGAAGAGACATAGTAATAATGGTAGCTGTTATTATGACTCTACTAGTATTTACATAATGCTTTGCAATTTACAAAGCACTCCCTCAGTCTTCCCTCACTTAATTCTCACCCAGCCTCATGAGGTGGCAAAGTGGGTGGAGGAGGCTCTGATTCCCTGTCCCCTGTCCTGCAGACAGGGATCAGTGAAGGACTGATCATGTGGGCTGTGCCATGTCAGGGTTGCAATTCAAATCCAGGTCTGTGTGATTCCAATCCTTTTGCCTTCCTTATTACCATAGGTCATTTGTTAATTTTCTTACTTAACAGAAGTCCTAAGGAAAGGACATGCACACAAACATACAACACATGCTTGTGTACACACACAGTCCACTGGCCGGTGCAGCAAGTGAGGGACTCTTCAGTAAGGAGCCCCCTAGTCGGGGGCTCTCCTTTCCCTAAATTACTTCCCTTTGCCTAATTTCCTGAGACCTGACATCTCTCCAGGGGGACAAAAGTCTGACATAATACACTAGGGCTTGGGTTGTGAATGTTGCAAATACCCGGAATGGCAGATAGCAGATACCTCCTGAGACCCATGTGTCTGAAGGGAGCACGAAGTACCTTGCACCAAGGGACAGGGACGGGTAGAGAAGAAAACAAGCTTCGCTGCCCCCTTGGTGATGCTTGCCATGGGTCCTTTGCTGTGTTGGTCCACCTGTCTGACTCTTGTCCAGCAAAGTGGGGACCCCATGCAGCCACTGGGCCAGTGCTCAGGGAGGAGCATCCCGCCTGAGTCAGTGTCACCTGACATAGGTGCGCCTTCCAGGTGCTCTAAGGCAGCACGGCGGGGATCTGTGCTGGCATCAGGGCTGAGTGAAGCCAGGTGGACATGGGAACCTCAATCTGAACCTCGAATCTGAAGGGCAAATTCACCAAGTGGGGCATTGGAAGACATGTCAACACCTTATCCTGGAGCTTAGCGGGCTCTGGAAGCACACGGACACCTGCTGTGAATGACTTTCTCCTTGAGCCATTTCATACCCCTGAGCTCTGCTCTGCTCTCAGCCAGGTTGGTATGGCCATCTGAGGTCCTTCTCTGCTCTAGGTTCGGCCGGGCCTTGTAGGGAAGATGGAGGAACGTGCAAAATTAGAAGTAATAGATGTGCCTCTATCTGGTTCTGAGTTACTGTGTTGTGATGGCTCCAAATCAAAGTCCGTGTAAGAGGCCATGTTGGCATTTTCTCATGTTCTCTCTCCCAGAAAGGCAGTGTGGTGTGGTGGAAAGAGCACTGTGTTTAGAACAAAAAAGATCCAGGCCCGATTCCAGCTCCATTGTTTGCTATCAGTGTGACATCAGGCAAGTTAGTGACTTTTCTGCACTTGGGTTTTCTCTTGCAGAATGTGAATAATCATACCTCTCTGGCAGCGTGGTTGCTAAGGATCAGAGATGATGCTGAGTGCGCACCCCATAGTAGGTGCTCAGTAGATGGCAGCTTTCTGGGCAGAAGTGGGTGGAGCAAGCCACGGTAGAGAGAACTCTTGCGACGGAGATGTCCACAGCCAGGGGTCAGGTCTCAGCTCAGTTCCTGATCACCTTACAATGAGGCGGCCTACTGGACGCATCTCATGGGGGCAGTGTCGTTTTTTCATTTACAAAATTGAACTAGTAACTTTTGTCCTTCCTTTCTCCATTTGCCCTTTCTTTCTTGGAACTTTTAGTCCAAGTGACTTCCAACTCATAAACTGGCTTCC
Organism: Tapirus indicus; assembly: GCA_031878705.1. Taxonomy (NCBI): domain Eukaryota; kingdom Metazoa; phylum Chordata; class Mammalia; order Perissodactyla; family Tapiridae; genus Tapirus; species Tapirus indicus. Next base: position 12,878,627 of record CM062920.1, on the reverse strand, counting down.
TGCCTCTGCAATGACAATGGCTGAGTCTTGTGACCCGAGGGTGGGGACCAGGAGAACAAGGGTGGGGATGAAGAAGACAAGGGGCTGGCCTCTACTTCCTGCCTGCCTGTGGGTCACCAGCATCACAGGCTGACCAACGTGGTTAAGTGGTTCACAGCCTGTCCTGCACATTGGAGTCACCTGGAGAGATTTAAAAACTACTCGTGCCTGGGTCTCACCCCCTCCCAGAGATGCTGATGTGATTGTTCTGGGGTGCATCCTGGGTATCTGGATTTTTCAAAACTCCCCAGGTGATTCTATTATGCAGGCAGGATTGAAAACCACTGCTTTTGGGGGAGGCAGATCTAAAGATATATAACTGGCAGCCCCTATTTAATGTGCTCTGACCTGATCAGCATGTATTGAGTGCCTGCTTTTAAGGCAAGTTCATTACTCTGTGTAATAGAAACCACTCAAATTCTTATTGGATTAGATTGAATTGAACATCTTCTCGGCTCATGTTTAAGTCAGTGGAACCACACTCTCCTCCTTTACCCGATGACTTGTCCCAAATGATCACGGTTATGTCATGACTGGTCTGGCCACTGGCCATTTCCTTTCTTCAGCTCCATATCTGAAAGCCAGTACAGATGAAGCTCATTCCTTCTTCTCTGGCTGGGGGTGGACTGACGTTTTTTGAGTGCCTACAAAGGTTCTCAAACTTTAGGTGCATCAAGATCACCCAGAGGGCCTATTAAAACACAGACTGCTAGGCCCCATCCCAGGGCTTTTGACTCAATGGGTTTGAGGTGGGGTCGAGAATCTGCGTTTCTAACAAGTTCCCATGTGATGCTGATGCTGCTGGTCCAGGGACCACACTTTGAGGACCCCTGGTCTAGGCAGCCTAGGTCCTATAATTATTTACCTCTGATCTCCCAAAACCTCTTGAGTAGGCACAACCACCCCCCTTTCAGAGGGCCAGAGGGCTGAGTAACTTGTTAAGGGGCACACCTTTTAAGGGGCCGAGTCAGGACTTGAGCCCAGGACTGCCTAGCTCCCAAATCTGCCCCTCTCCATGTCCTGCTCTGCCACCTGACAGGCCACTGTCAGGTTCCTGCAATAATCTCAGCCACGTTCCAGGCACCACTGGAGTGACGAGAGACCCATCTCGAACTCACTTCAAACCTATTTTGTGGTCTCCATCAAGGAAGGAAACTCAGAGAGCCCCTCCAGGTATGCTCCAAAGCAGTGGCCATAGGAGACTGCCAGCGACCCAGGACCCAGAGGCTTCTCTCCACAGACGCCTCCCGTGGAGTCGGCCAGGGGCAGGAAGGGCTTTGGGCTGCAGAGGTCGTGAAAGGCTCTTGGAGGAGGAGGCAAAGTGGGCCTTGAAGGACATGGTGTTCTAGGTTCCACTTCTGCTTCAGCGGTGGCTTTTGTCACAGGGTGAGCCTGAGAGGAGCTGGGGTCTCTGCTCCAGTGTGATGCTCAGTCTCCAGACCTGGACTGTGTCCCGAGTCCTGCCTCGTGCTCCTGGGTGGACTCCTGGTTCTGGAGGTCCCTCCACCTTGTGCAGTCCTGCTCTGCCTTTTGCTTTCACCGGGTGGACCCTGTTTACCACCAGAGAACTGGATGGTGCCAGGGACCACGCTGGAGCCCCTCTGGGAAGGCACAGTCAGGAGTGGCAGGGACAGGCTCATCATGGGGGCTGTTTTAGAGGAAGCATGGCTGTGGCTGTGTATTCTGGAAGTCACTACGGTTGACTTTCTGGGAAGCTGGACTGTCTTAGGAGAATAATGGCAGTAATAACAAGTGAGAGAGACCCCCTGGCCTGGGCATCGCAGGGACCAGCTGCTGACAGAATCCCCCACTGATCTCCTGAAGGTGGTGACCAGGCTTGGGCCCACATACGGTCTCAGAAGTTGAGCCAGTCGGCTCCCAGCCTGTGGCCCTGCTCGGACTTGACAAGTGCACCTCACACAGCAAACCTCTGCACGCAGCCTGTGTCTATCCTCCATTCAGTTCCATTGTCACGAAGAACATTTTCTTGACTCCCTGGCATCAGTTCCATTGCTTCAAGAGCTGTGCTCACCCCAAGAAGGGGTCTTGTCCTGAGTAGAGTCCAACCTTGTCTCCCCTGATTGATGGAGAACCCAAAAAACAGAAGAGCTGTTCCTTTGGGGGGAAACAAGACAGAGGCCCAGGTCCTAAAGCTCACTCAGTGGCACTGGGGTTTTGGAACCTCACTTCATTCTGCTCGGACTCTGTTGCCTCATTTGTCTGATTAATATAACCATTTGTGACTTGCATAGGAGGTAAGTAGTCTGGGGGTGCACATTCTTCAGTAAATCTTGGCATCCAGATGTGTGTTTGCCAAGTGCTTCCTTTGTGTGGACGCAGAGGGCAGAGTTCATGGTTTCATTGTTGATGTCATCAGGGTTAAGGGAGGAAGTTGCTGGGGACAAGGGACGCCCAAGAGAGGGGGTGTCTGAGAGCGTGAAGGCTGCTGACAGAGGACCCCCAGCCTGAGGGGAGGCTCGGAGGACCGTGGGACTGTTCAGCCTGCCCAGGCTGGGGAGGGCCTCTCAGGGAGAAGGAGGGAGCAGAATGTCCTTGGCAAATGCAGAGGGTTGTGCAGAACTGTGCCCACCTCGCCAAACCCACACCAGCGGCAGAGACTCTGATTCCATCTCCATGAATTGTAGGAGGGGTCATGAATGACCAAGTTATACACGTGGATTTCTGTGCTAGGTTTTCTTCTTTTCAAATTCCTTTTCTTATGTTGAGAATTATTCTGTCTTTGTCTCCGGACATTCCTGCTCAAGTACTGCCTGGTCTAATGCTGTCAGGCCCTGGTGTGACCTGGAGAGAGGTCCTGAGAGGCAAGAGGTGGCACTGATCCTGCCTTAGCCCATTGTGGTCTCAGGTAATAAGCACCTTATCTCTTTGGGCCTCTGTTTCCCCAGCTGTAAAGTGGGAATAATAATACCTGTGCCATCTACCCCATGGGAAGTCAGAGGTGCTGGTCCATTTGAAAGGGCGCTGGGATGTTGCAGGCAACTTTAAACTCCACAAGTGCAAGGAGTAGCAGATCAACCTGGACTTGAAGGCCCCTCTACCTTTTGCTAATATTGTGACCAGTGAGCTCTCCGAGCCCCACTTTCTCATCTGTCTGATGGGGATAATAATACCCACATCACAGCAGGACTTTTGGGCTGCGATGAATTAAGATAATGTGTGTAAAGCAGCTAACGCAGTGCCTGGCAAATAGAATAGAACCTGAAACCGTGGCTGGTGTTATAATGATTATAATCATCAGACTGATTATAGTCATCACATATATGAATATAGATATTTCTGCCAGATAGGCCCAATTTTTTCATGGAATTCCCTTCCCATCTCTTTCACTGCAGTGGTTCTCAGTACCTCTGTTTAAACCTAGAACCAGCCTTGCTAAGTTTTCCTTGGGCCTGGATGAAGAGGATTGCCTGGAGTCCCGTAGCTCACTCTCTCTGCATTGCACCCCATTCTGCATGCTGGGTGAGCCCATTCCCTCTAATGCAGGATGGACCCCAGTCAGGAAGCCTGCCTAATCATTTGTCTGGGAACTTAGGATGCTCTGATAGCAAACTTCCAGTCGTTCGCCTGAAATCTGTGAAGGAAGGGTGCAGAAAGACATGTTATGATTCCAGTTTTCCCAACCAGTGAAGGCTGTGGAGGATGCTGTGCTAATTAGCACGCTCTCTCCCTCACAGAGTGCCTCTGTGCTGTCTGTCAGCTTCCGCTTGGTAGATCCTAAACACCATTAAGGCAAATGATATCATGACTGACAACTTAATAGATGTCTTTTTGAGCTGAGCGTGCTTCCAGTGCTCCAGCCAGATAACATTAAGAGAAGGCTTCAAGACTGTCCTTTTCAGGCTGAGGCTGAGAGAGAGAAGTGCCAACAAGAGTCTCTCTACTCACGTGAAAGGCATGGAACTCGGTGCCATTGAAGATGAGGGATGGGGTGCTCGTCAGGAGGCTGCCGGCTGACGTGCTGGAGAACTGATATTTTCAGTTATGTATTTCTGATGACAGGTAAAAACTACAAGGGGAAGAGACCAATACGATTCCTGTTAATGTGAGCAGGCCTCTTAATGAGGGTTGATGTTAAAAGTAGTCCCCTTAGGAGATTGCATGCTCGTTCTGATTACACTGAAAGTACTTAAAATGTCTTTTTTGAAAAAGATTGTCTTCAGAGCCTGTAAAACCAAAAATGCTGAAATAGTGCAGCTCAGGTTGGCCAGATTAGGCTCAAAGTGCTATTTGTTCTGGAAGTTAGTGATCCTGGGCTCCTCTTTTTTTTTTTTTTTTTTTAGTTTTATTGAGATATAATTGATATACAAAAAATCATGTACATTTATTGTATGTATCTGCTGAGTATGGCCATATGCATACGCCTATGATACCATCATCACAACCAAGGTACTACTCATATCCATCACCTCCAAAAACGTCCTTGTGTTCCTTTGTGGGGTTTTTTTTGGGGGGGGGGCGGATAAGAACACTTAACATGAGATCTATCCTCAATATGTTTTAAAATGCACATTACCATACCATTTAACTATAGGTACTATATTGTAAAGCCAATCTCTAGAACTTACTCATCTTGCCTAACAGAAACTTTATACCCATTGAAAAGCAATTCCCCCTTCCTGCAGCCCCTGGCAACCACCATTCTATTCTCTGTTTCTATCAGTTTGACTAATTTAGTGACCTCATATAAGCAGAATCATACAGTATTTGTTCTGTAACTGGCTTATTTCATGTAGCATAATGTCGTCTAGGTTCATCCATGGTGTTGCAAATAGCAGCATTTCCTTCCTTTTTAAGGCTGAATCACAGTGGATGAAGAGGTGGTATATACATGCACCGGGCTCCTTGTTGCATCCTCCGCCGCGTGCCACCTTGCACCTGAAATTCAGGTCACACGAAACCATTTGTATTCACCCAACAGCCTGCACGTTCTCCTGCCTCTGGGCCTTCACATGTGATTTTTCTTTTGCCTGAAACAACCTCCCTTTCTTTGGGGGCTTGGTAACTCCTTGTCAGCTTCGGAGAGTCATTTCAATTCATGAGGTTCACACCTCTGACTCTCCTCCAAGAAGACCATTTCCTGCCCCTGCACCCTTGCTGCTCCTCGTCCACTCCTTGGCAGTTGACCATCTTGGACGATTTGAGTTATGGGATTGTTCCCCACGCTGTGATTTCTTTTAGATCAGAGGACGTACCTTTACTAAAACTCTCTGTAACCTGGCTTCTAGCAGATGCCTGCCACATGGTGTCACCTCAGTAAGTGCTTATTCAGTGACTCTAGACAGCTATCGATGGGAGCATGGGTTGGTGGAGAGAGTTTAGGTTATGACATGGGAGAGCATCGATTTCAAATTCCTCCTCTGGCCCATAGGAGCGAGGGAGCCATGGGGAAATCCTCACTGTCTCTGATCCTAATGTCTCCTGATCTGTATGAGGCAGAAAATGATTCCTAAAGCCACACGGATTCCAGGAGAAATAAATGGCATGGGTCAGTTGCTCTGCACAGCATATGCAGGCCGTGTAAAGCGTTTGCTGGCAGGATCATAGCTCCTCAAGACAGTTCTCAGAGAGAAGCTCTCCAAATGGTTCCAGCAAGGCTGAAGCATTGGAATAAGTACATAGGCTCCCAAGGGGCTCCTTAGAAGAAATCTCTCTCCTGTCTCAGCAGACGCTGGTGTGTAGTGGGACGTGCAGCTTGGCTCTCTGCTAGCAGAGGCTTGTGCTCAAACAGCGCCCAGCCAGGGCTGCCCCAGCCCCTAGCTCGGGGGCCCTGCTGGCAAATTGTAACGCACTCCAGCTTCGTCTGCATGCTCTGTTCTGCAGTTGAACAAGTTCCAGGCAAGATTCCAGGGCCTCTTCCAAGTACAGGAGGGTTTCTTGGGTTCAAAGAATACCTTTCCTGGAGCCAGCAGAGTGATCTTTCTGACACATCCCACCCATGTGAAACAGATGGCTTTACAGAACATTCTGCCCGATGAAAATCATTGCCCGTGAGTGAGATAGCCCAGCCTCCGTGACTGCTTACCATTTCAAAATGCTTTTCCACGAGAAGCCTTCTTTCTGAGAGGTGGTTGGAGGGACTTGGACTTTGGAGCCACAGTACAGACTCTGGGAAGAACTTCCCCCAGGACCCCCCGGGCCCACCTGTCTCTCTCTGGTGAAGTGTAATTCCTTGTTGTCCCCACTGGTTTAGAAAGCCTGTTGTAAAATATAGGCAAAGGGGCACAGAATCCATTGAGGAAATGAAAATAAACAAAACTGGAGACAAGTGGAATTGAATTAAGTTCAACTAAGCATATAATAACATACAATAGCTGGGACGCCTCAAAGTTGCTGAACACACAATGAGGGAGGAGGAATTGAACCGTCATGAAAAGGCAGCATGCAGCATAGGTTGCTTTTATTAGGGAAAGAATATTATAGAAATGGCAAGAGCTCAGCACAGCGTTGTTAGGATGTTGCTGAAAAGCAGGAGGGCTAGATAGCTCAGACAAAGCAAGAGAGCGAGCAGCAGTGCCCGGGGAGGTGGAATGAAAGCGTTTCGTGGAGTAGGCAGTGCTGCGGAGACAAGTGGGGCGCACTTCTCCTCCTCAAAGCCGCCTGGAGATTTTGCTAAATAAAGCAGGTAATTCACAGGAAGTTCAACTGGGGGAAATGAAAACTCGAAAGAAATTGTGTTACACCTACAAAGTGGCAAAAGTAATCTAGTAAACATTTTACTAGCAACACGCAGGAGAAAATATATTAATCTCAAAGAGTAATCGTGGTGGGAATAAAAGTTTTCATGTGCTGGGATGGAACGGTGAGGAAGATATCACTGTTGTGTTGAAATATTTATGTCAGTCTAGAATCTGAGACTTTAACCACAGTGACAACATCCTCTTCCTCCTGTACTACCTCTTCCCAACTCTCCAGCAGTAGGGCCACCTGGGACGGCAGCCCATTTGCAGAACAAGTCCTCTGTCAGCTGTGCATTTATTCATCAACATTTACTCAGTACCTACTGGGTGTCAGTCTCTGTTTCAGGTACTGGATAGACAGAGACAAGGAGAGCACCTTGCACTGTGAAAGGAACATGTTGACTCTCAATCTGTTGAGCAGATTTATGATTGAGTGACTGGACAGGTGGATGGATGGATGAGTGGATGCATTTGGACACTCCCCTTCCCTAGCAGAGGCCACAGTCTAATAGATGGAAACAAGCAAGTACAACAAGACTACTTCCATGTGCTCAGATAGGAGTCTGTGCGGGACCCACTGGGTCCCCTGGGGAGTGGGCTACTCACCCTGGGAAGTCAGGCAGAGTGGCCTGAGGCAAAGCCTGCAAAGAAGACCCCCTGTCTCATGGCCACCTTGTTCCTTGCCTGCAGCCCCAAACGCAGGCACCCCCTTGAAGGAGTCCTTGCTTCCAGGAATAGTTCAGCTTCTCTGCTGGATCCTTGGCCCAATCACTGGCACAGTTTTCCCCTTGCCCACTGATTCATTCTGTTGCAGCATCCCTGCAACGTGATAAGCAGGTAGCTTGGTCACCTGAAAATCATCTTGTGTTAGGGGAAGCTAATGGCACACATTCCAGAATCCTCTGGAACTCATAAGGAGAATCACCGTAAAAACAAATGGATGAGTGGGAAAGGACAGGATTCAAGGGTGTTCCAGCTCCACCACACTGCTCAGGCACCTTACCACCCGCTGTGGCCCTGGAGCTACCTCTGAGGGACCCTGGGGCTGCCGGGAGCCGTGAGGACCACGGAAGGTCTTCTCCTTTCAGCTTGAGGCTGGGTGAGGAAGGTAAAGACAGGGAATGTCGTCACAGGGCCCCCAGGAGAGCTCAGAGAACTGTCACTCAGGTGGAGAGGTGGGGGTGGACCTCTGCGTCTTCCCTAGAGCCTTTAATTGCTGATGACTTTGAGTGGTATTTGTTAAAGTGATTCTTTGTGTTCAACCTTTTTTTGTTCAAAGTCATTACTCACTGCGGTTAGTTTGGATATTTGAGACAGCCCAGCCTGGCATATTCCCCATCGTGGCACTTTATAAATGTTCATGCTGATTAGAACTTTTATTTTTCATAATGACCCACTAATGTAATGATAATGCAAGTAATAGTCCATATCTAATGGCTTCTTGTCCGAGGGCTGAGGGAATTCATTTAATGTATTTAGTGCCAAACTCCTAAAAGAAAACTATTTAAGCTGTTGCATTCACTTATGCATTTTTATGAATCTCTGGGTAATAAAAGGGAATGGCTCGTCTTGAAAGCTGGGAGAAAAGGGAGAAGTTCAGGTCACTTGTGATGGCGTTTTTGATCGTCTACACACCATTTCCTAATCACAGAGCTGCTAAGAAACTTCAAGTTCTAGGCCAACAACAGGATGAGGAGACTCTGAGTGGGAAGCTGGGGGTTTTGCAATACCTGGGTCTGTTCCAGATGCAGTGGCACTAGGCAGCAGATTTCTTGGTGGCCCATACGCAGGCCATGGGTGCAGATGGTTGCTGGTGGGCAGGGGTTTATTGTGGGGGAGGGGCTAGAGTGTTACCCTGCAAGCCAGAGAGAGGAGAGCCCTATTAAGCCATCCTAAAAGACTAGAACCTCCTTCTCGTGGATTTATATCCGACAGAAAAATAAAGAAGCTCACGAGGCCATTCCACACACCATCAGCCTTTTCTTCTCATCCTGAGTCCTTCACCCCTTTAGTAATGTCTACTCCTGGCCATCCTCCTCCCCATCTGTGCTGACTTGTGTGTATTCCCCAAAACCTTCTCTCAATAACACCTCAAGGGTGAATGCAGGTAGCTCATGGGTCCACTCTCCCAGGGGTGCTAGCACACTAAGCATTAGCTTTAACTGTGCAGTGATCTTTAGGTGCAGGTAAATGGATTTCAGACAACAGGATGGGAAAGAGTTTGGTCTGAGGAAGCTGTTGTGTCACTGAAATCATCTCGTAGATTGGGACGGATGTCTCCACTTCACCCATGAGTAGGGTTGCCAGATAAAACACCAGGCACCTGACAATCTGAATGTCAGATAAATAGCCAATGACTTTTTAGTAGAAGCATGTCGCAAATATCGCATGAACATACTTATACTAAAACAATCATTTGTGGTCTATCTGAAATTCAAATTTAACTGGTGCCCTGTATTTTTATTTGTGAAATTAGACAACTTCATCCTTGAGTCCTAGCCTTGGCACCATCTCCTTGGCTCCTGAATGTGCTGTCCCAGCAACAAAGGTACAGGTGAGTACACTTATGGTACACCCCCCTCACGCCCAGACTGACCCGAACACACTGCTTCTGCCCTTTGTCCTCCTGGTCATTTCAACTAAGAGTCGGTACTTTATGGTCCATGTGTACCCAGGCTGTGGTAGGTGAAGGGGCCTAATTTGAGCCCCTACCCACTTGCTTGAAAGGAATGAACATTGCACAGTGACACAAGCATAAGCTGTGAAATCAGAACTGAGTTCAAATTTAGAACTTTGGTCGGGTGATACTTTCTCCATGCCTCAGTTTCTCCTCTGTAAAATGGAGATGATATTTACTTCCTGGGTTGTTGTGAGTTTTCAAAGTGATAAATGGAGTACACCTATATGATGAACCCTGCAATGTGCCATCTAGACACTCTTTCAATAAAGTACTGGTTGCCCCAGCCACTGGGAGAGCTGTTGGCAGAAATAGCTTTCAGCTGTCAGCCCCTTCAGGCATTGCCTCAGCTACAAAGAGGCACCTTGCCCAAAGTTAAATCCCTTCCTGGGTGGCTCCCATCCAGGGACTGATGAATCTTTGAATGTAAAGGCCCATCCACCTCAGCCCAACACAGGCCAACAGGGAAAGGGCCATTCAAGCTCTAGAGCATCGCTGGGGTTCGTTGAGCCTGTGTCATAGCCTCCCTTCTCCCTCTGCCCTTCCTCCTTCCTGTCCTTCTCTTCCACAGCTGTGATTCCAAGGATACTCCTAACCACACATCCTACACACTGAGCTCTGTCTTAAAATCTGACCCCAGGGAACCAACCTGCAACAGCGTGGTTCAGATCCCTGCACATACACAGACACTCACCCCATAGAAAACACGAATGAAAACAACCAGAGAGTGGCAGCAGTGGAGTCAAACATACAACATTGATCTAGTTTTACACGGCATCTCCTGCACTTTGTTCTTAGAAAGGGCTTCCTTCCTTATGATGACGTCACTGACATTAGATTGTGATCTTTGCAATGCGAGGCCTATGCCAGCCCCCATGCCTCTCTTGGCAGCTGACATGGGCCTGGAAACACAGCAGGTGCTCAGTAAATGCTTGGGTAACATTTAGCTAGCTACGTGGCCTCAGAAGATCAGATGGAGCAATATATTTCTTTTGGAAAAAGCCATTTACAAATACAAACAGCTTCAGAAGGGTTTGCTTATAAGTACGTGCAGAAGAGATACACGAATGGTTGCAGCAGGAAAATGAGGGGTTTGGGGATGCCTTTGGCCCAAGAAATGAGGTCACATAGGAAGAGTAGTGAATCCCCCAGAGACCCTAGGAAATGGTGGGAGGGAAGCTCTGGGCTTAAGGCACGGATGCAGAGAGAACAGGGCACACCCAGAAAATGGGAAGTAGTTTAAGGTATTGGGGGAGATTCGGCAATAAGTGCAAGTCAGAGGTAAGTGGAGATTACAAAATGTGAGCCAGGCTGAGGTGTGTGATCTTTATACACGGGTGATGGGAGCTTCTGGAAGCAGGGAGGCAAGGAGGCGATGTGAGCCAATCTGATCTGCGTTTTAGAGGCCACTCAGCCCGCAGTAGCGAGGATGCCTTGGAGGGAGCGATACGGGGGACAGTCAGAGGCTGTTGCAACACTCTAGGGGTAATGACAGGGGCTTGGCCTAGACAGTTGGGGTTGGAAAGAAGACACACACGAGGCAGTTCTATGAGGGATGATATATAGACATGGTAAAGGATGAATTAACAGAGAGAAGGAGGACTGTAGCTGGATATCCAGGTTTTTGACCCTCCTTCACCTCCCTGCCTACTCAGCTCTTCATGCAAGACCCAGCTGAGCTCCAGCCTGCACCTCCTGAGAGCATGTGGAGATGAATTCGTCCTGCACACCCCCGCCCCCACCGAAGTGCTTACAAAATTACGTCTGAGCTAGCCAGTTACACAGTGGGGGTTCTGAATCCTGTCCTCAGTTTCTTATGTCATAGGGAGCTTCTCCAAGCAGAAGCCATTCCTTGTCTCTCTCATCACACACACTAGATTGTCTCTTTATGTTCTTTCTCAAATGCACCACGTTCCTCTCCCTCTCAGAGTCTTTCCCCATGCATTTCTCTTTTCTTAGACCATTCTTCTATCCCTCTCAGCTGTCAGGTCTCAGCTCACTGGTCACTTTTGAAGAGTGGTCCTTCCAACAACCCCTTGACATATCTCCTTATAGGATCCCGTACTTCTTCTTAGCACTTATCCCAGTTATGATTACTAGTGTAATTACTCAGTGATTTATCTCCAATACCTAGCATAGCCCCTCCCACACACAATAGTTACTCCTCAGATGAATACTTGTTGAATGAAATTGTTACTTGTAGACTATACTATGTACAGGGGTAACTGTGTTCACAGTCCATTAGCCTGGCCCTACGTGTGGGTGGGAGCCATTCTGAAAGTTACTTTCAGTGGGTGAAGCTACGGCCTCCCTCAACCCCCAGGATTAAGCAGCCCCGATATGGTAAAGCTCTGCTTTACAGCCAGTTCCTTTCCCTTGTGCTGTAGGAAATCCCTTTTTCTTCTCCTCTGTGCTCAGTGGAGTTGAAGACAATCTCCATATCCAAGATATAAATGTTTTATGAAACCACGAGATACTTAAAGGGAGCCTGCTGTACACAAACCCTGGGGACAGGCCGTGGGGCCAAGATCTGTCTCCATGGGCACTAAATTCAGCTCCAACCTTCCCAAAGGAAGCCTGACCTTCCTGTGACTGAAGCCACATTGACTGTGGAGCTTGGGTGCCTGCTTGGTTTCTGAAGGTTTCGGAGCTGCAGGCCAGGGCACGGTGTGGGCCTTGTTCAACTCCAGTAGAGCAAGAGATGAGGCTTCAGCTTCCACCGCTGAGAGAGGGGCTCCTGGCACCTTGTCCTCTGCACGGCTCCTCCAGCTCCATTTCCGGGTGCTGTCGCTTAGACTCTGTAGGCAGAGGCTGCTTTATAAAGACGTACGGGTGGAGGAGCAGGTGCACCCATTGGCACAGGGAATGCAAGGGGCTGCCAGGCAGTTAAAAAAAAAAACAGGTCCTGGGAATATTCTGCCTTTGCCTGTGTCTTTCCTCAGGGCTGGAGCCACTAGCTATGGTGGCAATTTGGCGAGAGCTCCGGCTTGGAGCTTCGGCATCCTGCCCAGCAGTGGTGCAGAGCGGGGCTGCCCTCTCCAGGGCTGGGTCAGGCCCTGCTAACCAGTCTCCACCAGCTCAGGTGGCCAGTGCTGTGGGAAGGGCTATGAGGGCTGAGTGTACCTGTGTGTTCGGGGAGAGCGGGGGTTTAAGACGAAATCAAGGTGCAAGTGAATCAGAGAGGCCATTCTCAAAATGCTTACCTCGCCCCTGAATTCCTTCTTTGAGAACCTCATCCTTTTGAGGTTAAAAGGCCTTTGGAGTTCTCAGATTCTCTTTGGATGAAAATGAGAGCCTTGAAATGGAGAGTGTCTGAGCATGACCCATCCTGGAGCCTTGGGGACAATGGGGAGAGTGGAACAGAGGACCGTGGGCAGCACCAGAGATGGGAGAGAACATCATGGTGGGAATGGGGCTTCCAGAGGGAGCTCAGCCGAGCCAGGAGAGGGCGCTACAGAAGGGGGCTGGTGTCAGAAAGACACTTTTCTGACCTCACCAACAAGTCAGGATGGATGCTGGCTCATCCACGGACTCAGCGTGTATTTATTGGTGCTGACCATGGGCCAGGCACTGTCTAAGCTCTGGAGAAACAGTGAAGGACAAAAACAGGTAAGGCCTTTGTTCTCAGGGCTTCCATTCCAGAGGGGCGAGACAGAGAATAAAAAAGTCAAGACTTACACAGGTAATTTCAGGTGCGATCATTGTGATGAAAAGAGTAAAGGTGTGATAGGATGAGTTGTGGGGGCAGGGAGAAGACACTTCGGAAGAGGTCTTCAGGGAGGGGTTCTTTGAGGTCTGAGCTGAGGGTTGAATGATGAGGAGGAGCTAGTCATGTGATGGGGGAAAAGCATCCCAGGCAGAGGGAACAGCTAGAGCAAATACCCTCGGGTGGGACGGAGCTAGGTGAATTTGAGGAATAAAAAGGAAACCGGTGTGGCTGGGGCACAGTCATCACTGAGGAGGAGTGAGGGGAAATGGGCCAGGAGTGGTTCTATAGACCGTGGGAAGAAGTTTGAACTTCATCTGAAGTGTGATGGGCAGCTGTGGGAGAGTTTAAGCAGAAATGGCCATGGCTTGCTTTAGGATCAGATTTTCTTTTTGAAACCATCACTCTAGAAACTCTGTGGAAAAGGGATTTACGGGTAAGAGTGAAAACACGGAGGGAAATTAGAGGGTTCTTGCAGAGCTTCAGGCAAGAGATGGTATCGACTGGGAATGGGATGTTGGCAAGTGGGAAGAAGTTCCACATTCTATTACGTTGGTGTAGAAATGGCAGAACCTGCTGATGGATTATGTGTGGAATGGAGGGACTGTTGGTTAGGGAAAGGCAGGAATCAAGACACCTCCTGTGTTTTTGCTTGAGCCCCACTAATGGTGCCATTTTCTGAGATGGTGCCACAGGTGAGGAGCAGGCCTGGCAAGGAAATGAAAAGTTGTCTCCTATTCTCCAGTGGCAGCCAGAGGTGAGGGTTTCCTGAACATTTGAATAGTAATGATAAATTATAACTGGTCAGGGACTCATCCTTAAGAAAAAAGCGGGTGACTCAGATTCAAAAGCTGAACACCCTTGTCCTCCCTTTCTCACAAAGCCAGGCCTGGGTCTAGGGCACCCTGAGCATGCCCAGGAGTTCTGTTTGCTTGGGGCATTGGAAAATCCTAGAAGTTAATAGCCAAATGGCCACCATGCACACATCAATCCAGTTCATTACGTGCTTGCTGAGTGCCCATCATCAATGATCCCCACAGTCATGGAATAACCAGTAAGTCAAGGGATTCCAAAATTCCAGGACAGAGTCATGAATGTTCGCTGCATTATGATTATGATGGGTCTCAAAAACCATTTCCAAGTTTCTTGGGCCCAAGATATAAGAGTAAGAAGCTGATTTTATATCCTTATTCTTCCCTTCTCTCTCTCTCTTATTATTTTTTTTCCCTTAAAACAGATTTATTCCCAGCCCTCCTGGGGTCAACCATATTAATCTTCTCGCCCTGCATTCTGAGCAGAGATACCTCAGTTGGAGATGTAAACTTCCTCGCATTCTATTGCTCCCCCACCCCACGTCCACCACTTCTCCTAGGACAGGGATGGCAAATACTACCTCTTGTGGGTTGGTAGAGGCTACCGGAAAAACGTTGTGCTGAGGAAGAGTCTGAGGTCATGCCCAGGCTCAGTGGGATTGATTATCCATGCCTGTCATGGGTATGAGAGGAGGACAGGTTCTGTCCACTTGTTCCAGGATGTTTCAATTACATTTTAACCTGTGTCCACCACCCCCAGATATTTCCAGGAATATGCTTCTCAGTTTCATGTGTGGCAGCCATGAGAAAGCATCTTGCAGATCTCCAACTACAGGGAGGGTCATGAGGGCAATTCCTGAGGGGCCTTCCAGTGGTTCTTCCCAGCCAGTGACTGAGTGTGGGGATACTAAGGCAGACCCCCTCATAGGAGACATGGGATTCAGCTTTATAGAGTTCCACTTAGACTGCAGGACAGTATAAGACGCTTTCACCCAGCTTTCTCTTCCTCTCTCTCGCACTGGAGTTACACTTGCATCAAGATGCAATCTCTTTCCCAGCCTTTTCTGGCTCTTACCCTCTTTTCCCTAGCATGAGCATTTTCCCCTATAAAATCCTTGCATGTTTAATCCTCTTTTGGTATCTGCTTCTTGGAGGACCTGGACCAACACATCCTGCTCACATCAGAAGGGACAAGGGCTCTAACCCTAGTGGATGTCAGCTGTTCAGCAGGGGAGGTCTTGCCCATGTCCTTTGTGAAGTAGAGTGAGTTTCTGGAAAAAATATCCAGTGGGAGGAGGCTGTTGAGAAATTGAGAAGTTCAGTCTTCATTAAAAAAAAAAAAGACATGAGAAAATGATGTTGAGAATTAACATATAATGTTTTTGTAATTATCTCCATTTTCACTAATATGCAGCACACCAAATAGTACGCTATCAATGACATGATACCCATCTTAAATTTAATACAAAGAGCTCTGCACAATTAATTCCATTTATCATTCTGTGTTCATAAGAATGTTTTAGACTCTCCCAGCCCTAAATCAATTAATTGCTAGTACATTTGTGTGCTTTGTTGCAGATAATATGTATGTGTTGTTCCCCAACCAAATGTCCTGTGATAATTTGATTTTGTGAGTCAGGAGTTACTTTTCCTCCTGGGACCTTCTCAATTCCATGGAATTCTGTGGAATTCTCATTACATGTGTACTGTTCTGGGCCAGTGTTTACCTTCTGCCAATTGCCTTTATGGACTTTGTCCATCCATCCTCTTTGTTTTCCTTTTCCTTGTTTATTCCTTGTTCAGTTATCCCCAGAAGTAGTGTTGGAGTACGTGGAAATCAAAATTTTCTTGATCATTCAAAAGTTATTCAGAAGTAAGTCTATCCAAACCAGCAATGTTGGTTAAGAGTATTTATATGTGGGGTGGAATCACTGTACACGGGTCTTTGCCTGGACTGACACAGCAGTAAGAGCTTTTTCATTCCTTGATCTTCTAATACACATTTGTTAAGTACTTACCACGTGCCACGCCCCACGCTTAGTACCGCTGAGATCAAGGATCTCAGACATCTCCTTTGGGAAGGATGTCTTAGGCAGTGAGAGACTCCTCCAGCTGGCAAATACCTGTTCTATTTACCTATAGGAGAAATTGACACCTTTAACAGTGATGTTACCCTTGAAAATCACCAAGATCATGATTTCTCTTTTGAGACACACTGGTTGCCTCCCAAACACTCTGAAAATTTGGAGTCTGGATTTATTTCAGAAATTTGTCATCATGCTTTTAACCTTTGATGCCTTTTGCAGGAATGATTTATGAAGTTTGTTTCTTTTTATAGTGGTTTCTCCAACCAAGTTGCAAGAGATATAAGGACTGTGGTTTCAGACAATTATTCTCTTGACAGCATGCGCTCAAGTTCATACAGGAAGAGAAGATGCTCCTCTTGCTTTTCCAAAAGAATCAGAGGCTCTATTACCTACACAGTATCTCAACCACTGGTGTGCAAGCTGTTCCATCAACGAGTTGCTTTTCTTTCACAACCAGAACCAGAGAAAGGACTGACCTTGTCCCTACATTGATTGACTTTCCCCCAACTGAGTTGAATCTAAGAATTGATTGTGTGAGTCTCGCCTTGACAACTCTACATGTCCTTTCTTCCCTTCCCTCCCCTCTTTGTTCTCTCTCTCCTCTGTTCCTCCACTCACACCTTCTCTCTTTCTTCCTATGTGCTTAGTACATAATATATTTTAAGTCCTTTGTCAGGTCATATAGCAAACTTTTTGGTCTCAGAACACTTTAACACTCTTAAATATCATTAACAACCCCAAAGAGCTTTTGTTTTGGGTGATTATACCTATTGCTATTTATTGCATCAGTAGTTAAAGTTGATAAGATTTTAAATATATATATTTATTAATTCACTTAAAAATAACAATAATGAACTCACTGCCTATTGACAAAAAAAGACATACTTTTTTATTAAAAAAATAGTGAGGAGAGTGCCATTGTTTTACATTTTTGCAAATGTCTGGCTTAATGGAAAACAGCTGGATTCTCATGTGTGCTTCTGCATTCAGTCTGTTGTGGTATCGTGATATATAGCCTCCGGAAAACTCCTCTAGAGGGAATGAGAGCAAAGAAAGCAAATAGTATCTCAGTACTTTTCTGAAAATAGTTTTGACCTTGTGAACCTCTGAAAGGGTCTCAGGGACCCCAAGAGCTCCTGGGCTGTACTTGGAGAACTGTTGTGCTAGGGTTAGAGGTATGGGCACGGAAGACCCAGCAACCTTCCCCACCGTCTGGTAGAGGAAAGACACAAAAGGATATTTACAGCCCAGTATAGTCCTCATTGTGCTAGAGACAGGCAGGGCGCTATGGGAGGGCAAGGAGAGAGATCCAGTTCAGTCTGGGGTGTGTCTTTAGGGGTGGCGGGGTAGGGGAGGCTCAGAGAATGCTGCCCGAGTCAGCAGTGCCTGAGCTGAGCTGAGCTGAGCAGGAGAGAGTGCAGACATTTGAGTGCGTGTAGAACCTTCTGGTCTGATGCCCTGATACTCAGGGCTGATCATGAGGGTGACTGGGGTGTGTGGCTTTGGTGGCGGTAGAGGGGAGGCTTTTTTTGCCGATCCTCTATCTCTTCCACAACTTCCCAGGAAGGAGCCAGAGCTGGAGAAATGCAGATAACAGTCCACATAAATAAGAAGTGAAATTGACCTGCCAGTGCTTTCTTTCTGAAGCGTTGAGAAGGAGGTGAGCATTTTGCAGCGAATATACTATAAACCAGATAATTGCCATTTGTCGTTCTGAACATCTTGGGATCCAAGGCATGAAATGACATTTGCAATAAAAGTGTATCACACATTTGCTACCTTCTAGAACAAAGTTGATAGCATAAGCCACAAAGGTTTTATTTATTAGTTTGCCAGTAAAGAAACAAAAATATGGTGTTTCTATTTGAGGTTAAAAGGAATTTGCAGTGTTGCATCAAATCTTCTCACTTATGTTGAATGTAACATTTTAAAAGATTCTTTGATGTATGTGATGGTTAGTTTTATGTGTCAATTTGGCTAGGTTACAGAACCTAGTTATTGAATGAAACGCTAATCTAGGTGTCCTGTGAAGGTAGGTATCTTGGAGATGTGGTTAACATCTACAATCAATTGATTTTAAGTTGGGGAGATTACTCCCAATAACGTGGGTGGGCCTCACTCAGTCAGTTGAAAGGCTTTAAGAGCAAAAACGGAGTTTTCCCAGAAAAGAAGAAATTCTGCCTCAAGATTGCAGCATCAACTCCTGTCTGAGCTTCCAGCCTGCTGGCCTGCCCTACAGATTTCAGACTTGCTAGCTCCACAGTCGTGTGAGCCAATTCCTTTGTATATAATATATATGTATACAGACACATACATTTATGTGTATGTTTGTGTATATCTCCATCTCCATCTCATCTCTGTCTATCTCCTATTGGTTCTGTTTCTCTGGAGAACCCTGACTGTTCTTCAGTCAGTTTCAGTCTCGGCTGTTTTGTCACCTTGTGCCCCCTCAGAGCACTTGCTCCAAGGCTCCACCCACAGGAGATGGAAACGAATGTGTGCTGTTGCATTGACCTCTGGTCAGGGGGAGGAATGACCAAAGCAGGGTCATGACCTTGTATGATTTCCTTAAGCTCCCTGAGCCTCTGTAATCTCATCCATGAAGTGGAGCCCCTGCTGCCCTCTCACAGGGGTGGTCGTGAGGATTTAATGAGATCTCGACTGTAGAGCCTGCCACATAGTGGACCCTCAGGAGTGACAGCTCCTGATTAGCTATGTGGCAGTTGTGGTTGAACAATGGCAATTACAGAAAGAGTTTTAGACAATTACATTTAGTAGCATACATTCTAAAGTAAGTTAAGCACTGGTTTTAGGGGTTAAAGATGTTTAAAATGCAGTGAAGTATGAGATATTGAAGTAATAATCTTGGGGAATTACAGATATAACGATTTAGTGCACACTTCAATCCAATCATGTTGTTCAGTAGGTAAGACATTTTGTGTGGAAAGATGAGCTGGCTCTAGCAACTGAATGGGAACATTAAACCATCACAGTCTTTTTTCCCCCCTTCCTGTTCTAAATGATCTTTTCCTGAATGGCTCCCAATCTGCTTCACGGACCTAATCTAATCTTCCCAGCCCCTGGGGGGTAAGCCCAGGGCTCTGCTAGGTCTTTAGCCCACCAATAGATTTGTTGGGTAATTTGGGCATTGTCGATCTGGGGCACACTGAGTCCCACAGTGGTCCTGATCCCAGCCTGTGGGTGTTGAGGTTCAGAATCCAAGAGACTTTACTGGGGACATATAAGGTGCTAGTCACCACTGAATCAGCTCTGACTCTGGGTCTCATCTTATCTTCCTCCCAACAGCCCTGTAGGATTGGTACTACCTCCGTTTTATAAAGGAGAGTGGAGACCTGGGCAGATTGAAAGATTTGGTTAAGCTACCCTGTTGTTCCATAGTGTCAGGACTATGCCATTAAGCTCAGTACCCCTTGCACCCAACCTCAGGGTCTGTCTTAGGGCAAGCTTTGGGCGATAGGCTTTACCCAGATGGCTTTCACAGAGACAACTGAAATCCCACTCTTATAAGATTACACAATCCCCAGTGCACAATTCTTCCCAGCCTTGCTCCTGGCCCACATGCCAGTACCCCACAGGATAGTGCATATAGTTCATCCCCAGACTGGAGAAATGTAGTTAATGACTTTGAGAGTACCCACACTCCAAACAACTGAGTGTTTATGGGTGGAAAATGACAGATGGAAGGAAAGAAAAAAATAGAAATGGTGGATAAATGGATGGATAGGTGGAGAGAAGGAAAGAAGAGAGGGAGGGAAGGCAAGCAATGTTCTACACTCACTGAAAGCACCTATCAAGCAGTGAAGGATTAATGACTCGGTCTCTTTTCTTCAAATGCTTTTTCAACTCAATTGAAACAGTGAAATGTAATCCTCATCTTCAGTGAATCTTTGCACGTGTGAGTCACACACATGAGATTTGTATTTAAAACTCTCTAATTGGTACCTCTACCAAGAGATATATGTTGCCTCTAATTAAGTGATGGCAAATGTCACCCTATGATTTTGGAGGCACGCCCTCTTTCTATTTGGGTGACTTAGGAATACCTGCTCATTGGAATAAGATGCTAATTGCTTCAGGCATTGGAGGTGCCAGCAGGGCAAAGGTGTGCTCACCTCGTTTATCAATGTGCTGGGTACTGTGTTAGCAGTGGACATAGTAACTGGGATGCTGCCTCCCCTGAAGAGGGCTCACAGTTCCCTGGGGGAGAGTGACAGGGAGATAGGTTATGGCAATGCAGTGGACTTATAGCATGAGAGCAGGCAGTAGAGGGTGACAACTGGAGGAGGTGGGGCTGGAGCTGCATCTGGAAGGATGTACAGGCAGGAGTCTGGAGAAAGGAGTGTGAGTAGGGGGTCGACAGCACAATGAGAGCAAGGCATGGGAACTGAGGGAGCTGGGCGCTTGGGTGGCTTCACCTAACCTTGTGATGGGGGCAGGTGAGCTGCTGCTGGATCCTGGGCAGGGAAGTGCAGATCAGATTTGCCTTCAGGCGGGCCTACCTGTCACCTAGACAGGGATCCTCTCTCACCCTCACTCTGAAGCAGGGAATAAAAATACTTTTAAAATGTATTATAATTATTGTAGTTAGGAATCATTTTATTGCAAGAACAGACACCCACTCAAACTAGTACAAATAAAAAAAAAATGGTAGTTGGGGGAAGAACTATTAAAAAGCTTCGCTTGGCAACTCAGACACCCCATGGCAGGCTGATGAGTTCGCAAAGGGTGAGCAGGGCCTGGACCGGAAAACAGGAGTGGAGGCCAGCCTCCGTATCTCCTGTAGCTGCTTGAGGTGCTTCTCTTTCCTCTGCACATTGATTCCCATATCCTCTGTCTCCTGGCATATTGGCTTTCTTTGATTTTACCGACTTCTCAGCTCTCCCTAAACTTTGAGTGATCATTGCGTGAACACTAGCCCCATATGAACTTTCATCTCAAGTGCCCACTGCCAAATAAATGATAGTTTCTGGGCCTCTTGAATGAAAGTTTCAAGGATCAACCTACTCCCCCCATCAATTTCCCCATGGTTAGATGTCCACCCTGGTCTAGGCAGCTCTACCAGGGGATCAGGTCAGAAGGGGAAATTGGGCGTGACAGGCAAAAGACCAGCCTGACCATTAGAATGATCTATTTACCAGGGTGTAGTTAACCTCACTAAGGCATTTTGCAATTAGTACGGTATGTTTTTTACTCACAGTTCACTTTTACCGAAGAGGTATTAGAGTTCTGAGGATTGAGGAGCTAGCAATGGCCAGAGGGTCAACTTGAGGATGAAAGTGGAAAGACTCAAAGGGTAAATCATCAGCCGCTTGGCCCACTGCTCAGATAAGGCATTAATGCACTTTTTTCTGAGGTGGAAGCAAAGAGAAGAGAGCAAAGGAGTTCTCCTGAGGATGCATGTGTGCTTTAGTTGAAGGCGCGTTGGGTGGTAAGACCTAATTTCTCTGTAAATGGAGCAGAAATAGCACACTGCTGTTTCTTCTGTATGAGTGAAAAGACACAGGCATTTTCCAGACACTGAAATATCATGGCAAGAGGCAAGAAGCAGTCCTAAGGGGGCATGATATGACAGAGCTCAGCCTTGAGAAGAGTTGTGTAGCAAATGGGGACGTTATCTTGTGAAGAACTGATAAAAAGTCAGTTCTGAAGTTACATGGAGCAAAACATAAGCTGACTGGCCTCAGTCTTTTGGAACAAAAAGGCCAAACATTTGTCAGAGGAGGGGACAGATTAATAAGAAATCACAGCCAAGCCACAAGCATCAGTACCTATTCCTTCTTTCTGGAAAGGAAATGGATGGTTCCTATTGTCCCATGAAGCCACAGTTTGGAAGTGCCTGCTGGATTGTTCTGTACGTGCCAATAAGCCCTAGGTGACGTAGATGCTATCCATCAGTCCAGCCTTTGGCTGGCCCTGCCCCTCCAATTTTGTTCTCCAGCCAAACCTGACTATTCACAATTCCCCCATGGTGTAACAGGTGCTTCTTCCATTGGGCCTTTGCCTGTGCACGTTCCTCTGCCTGAGACCCTCCACATCCTTTAACCCCGCTTAATTCCTACTGCTCGTGCCCTAGAATCGACTCTCTCTAGGAAGTAATGCTGGATTACCACGGATGGGTTAGTGCTTCTCCTCTTTTTCAGTAGCACTCTGCTTTCCTCTTCTTACCTACCTCTTACCATACAGGTTATCATGGATCCCTCTCTAGTCTGAGAGTCCCTTGAGGGTAAGGACTTTGGTTTTGCCCCATATGCATTGAGGTATACTTCACATGTAATAAAGTTCACCCTTTTAAAATGTGCAGTTTGATAAGTTTTGACAAAGGCACACAGAGTGTAACCACCACCACAGTCGAGAGACAAAACAATTCCATCATCCCAGAAAGCTCCCTGTGCCTCTTTCTAAGCAAACCTCACCCCACCCCCAGACCCTAGCAACCACTGATTCCTTATCTGTCCTTTTACTTTGACATTTTCTAGAATGTCATATGAATGGCATCAAACAGCTTGTGGTCTTTTGTGTCTGACTTCTTTCACTTCATTTCACAAGTGAAATGCTTTGGAGAGTCATCTATTTTGTTGTATGGATCAGTAGTTGATTTCTCTTTATTGCTGAGTAGGTGTCCCTTATATGGATATACTGCCATTTGTTTATCCATTCACTAGTTGATGGCACTATTCTGGATAGGGATTCTATGAACATTTATATACCAGTCTTTTTGTGTAATTTATGTTTTTATTTCTCTTGGGTAGATCCTAGGAAAGGAATTGCTGAGTCATTGTATAAGTAATTGCTAAACTGTTTTCCAAAGTGACTGTATTATTTTACATTTTTACCGGCAATGAATGAAAGTTTCGGTTGCTTTTCATCTTCATCAGAAGTTGGTACTGTCAGTCTTATTTTAACCATTCTAATCGTGGTGTGGTGATATTCCACTGTGGCTTTAATTTACATATCCCTGATAACTGTTAATGTTGAGCATCTTTTCATGTTCTTATTTGCTGTTCATATATTTATTTTGGTGATAGATTTGTTCAAGTTTTTGCCCTTTTTTTGCAGATTGTCTTATTATTGAGTTACAAGAGTTCTTTATATATTTTAGATACAAGAGTTCTTTATATATTTGGATACATATTATGAGTATGTTTTGCAAATATTTTCTCAGTTAAGAGTTGCTCCAGGATTGGTGGTAGCTTCAACCTGGGCCACCATTTTGTTCCTTCTCACCCATTCTACAGCAATCATGAACTAACCAAGAGGCAATTTAGTGGCCTTGCTATTCTCGGGTCTTGGCCCTTGAGACCCTCTCTGCTGATTGAATCACACCCAGGGCAGCAAGCAGCTCTGCCGACTGCAGCTCTGAAGGGGGCATGGTGTGCAGTAGAATTGAAATTCTTTTTTTTTTTTCCATATGGATATCCAATTTTTCCAGCAGCTTTTAATGAAAAGTCTATCCTTCCCCTCCATTGAATTATCTTGGAAACTTTGTCAGAAATTAGTTGACCTTAAGTATGTGTGTCTATTTCTGCACTCTTTAATCTTTCTATTGATCTATATGTCTATCTTTATGTCAATACCACACTATCTTGATTAGAGTAGATTTACAATAAGTCTTAAAATTAGGTAGTATAAGTCCTCTAACTTTACTCTTCTTTTTCAAAATTGTTTTGACTGTATCAGGTCCTTTTCATTTTCATATGAATTTTAGAATTAGTTTATCCATTAAAAAATCTTAGTACTATTTTGATTTGGATTGCATTGACTCTATAGATCAGTTAAAGGAAAATTTACATCTTAACTATATTGAGCCTACCAAATCATGAACACTGTCTGTCTCTCCATTAAGACCTCTCCAGGTCTTCTTTAAATTCTCTCAGCAAAGTCTTAGAGTTTTCGGTGCACAAGTCTTGCATGTATTTTGTGAAAGTTATTGCTAAGTGTTTCATGTTTTTTGATGCTATCAAATTTAAATTTCCAATTGTTTATTGCTAGTACATAAAGATATAATTGATTTTTATATATTGACTTTCTATATTGTGACCTTCCTAAACTCACTTATTAGTTCTCGTAGCATTTTAGTAGATTCCATAGAATCTGCTTCATTGATGATCATGTTCTCTGTGAATAAAGACAATTTTACTTTTTAATTTCCAATCTGATTTTTTTCTTGCCTTATTGCATGGGTTGTAACCTCCAGTACAATGTGAATAGTACAGTACAGGTAAGAGTGGACATCCTTCTGTTCTTCCTGTTCTTGGGGGGAAAGCATTCACTCTTTAACCGTGAAGCATAATGTTAGCTCTAGGTTTTTATAAAAGTTCTTTATCAGATTGAGGAAGTTCTCTTCTATTCCTCATTTTCTGATAGTTTTAATTATGAATGGATGTTGAATTTTTTTCAAATGCTTATTTCAGGGACTCCCCTCCCCCCATTTTATCCCCAATGCTTAAACTATTTTTGCACATTTTAGGTACTCCATAAATATTTTTTGAATCAATAAAGCTGGGCTAAATACCTCTGGGAGTGCAAGGCCACACTTCAGCCACTCAGAAGCATGAGATAGGCCAGGGGGACTTAAGGGTTTCTGAATGCCTATTCATGTCAGGGGTACTAGATTGGCCTAAATGATCTCATGCAATTTTTACAACATTCTTATGAAGTAGGTATCTCTATTTTATAAATGATGAATGAGTAATAGATGGAGTGACTAAAAAGCTATAATATGGGGGGCCGGCTCAGTGGTGCAGTGGTTTAGTTCGCGCTTGGCAGCCCAGGGTTCACGGGTTCGGATCCCGGGCGCCTGCCAACGCACTGCTTGTCAGCCATGCTGTGGCAGCGTCCCAGATAAAGTAGAGGAAGATGGGTGCAGATGTTAGCCCAGGGCCAGTCTTCCTCAGCAAAAAGAGGAGTATTGGCAACAGATGTTAGCTCAGGGCTGGTCTTGCTCACACACACAAAAAAAAGCTATAATATGGTTGGGATTGGGAAGGAAGTCCTGTGTTTCATAACTCAATAGAAATAAAAAGACATTCATTAAGTTCAGAAGACAAAAAATATACAAAGGAGTCTCATTTCAAATATGATGCAAGTTAAAATGGAGTGTGATTCGGCCATTTGATGGAGTGAAAGAATCAAGAATTGAGTTGCTCTGGATACAAAGCTTGTTGTCCTTGGAATGACTGTTGGACCACTAGGAAGGAAAAGTAATTCTTGCACAATACTTGGCTCAGCCGTGAACGATATCCTCGTAGTCAAAATAATGTAAATTTAAGTTATTGGTTTAATCCTGAGGATTTCATCTATAGACAAAGCAAAGAAGATTTAAATTTGGTTACACATCAAAATTCAAATGTTTATCAACCTCAACAAAGCAAAAGTCGAGATCGATCTGAAAGAAGTTAGACAATGGGAGAGAAATCAGGAAATTTTAGGGATGTTAACATTTTTATTTTCCAAAAAGGGAACATTTAGACCCTCTGAGTCTGTTTCTCACCTGCAAAACAAGACATAAGGTCTTATCTAATGGGGGTGTCATGAGGATTAATGAATGTATATCAAATGCTAGTATGTGATAGGTACTCAACTAATGTAGCAATGATAGAGGGGAGGAAAGGGAGGAAGGCCTGTGGATAGAAAGAAATAAACCCATCCCTGCTAATGAGGGGAAACCTCACCTTTAAAGTCTATAAATCACCTCTGACACTGCCCAGAGAGCAGGGTGGTGAGTCTGAGCAACGAAAGGTCAGGGGCTGTGTGTCCAGCCCAGGACATCTGAATGACATGACAACCCTGTGAGTGGTGTCGTCTTCCCCATTTTACAGTTGAGGGAGTTAAAATTCTGAGTGGCTGACTGACTTGCATAGGACCAGCCCTGAAGTGGCTAAGCCAGGCCTGAAACTCAGCCACTGTGGCTTGGATTCCATTGTCTGCCATTGAGCCAATGGCACAACAAATCTGAAACACAGGGTGAGCTCCTGATGTATCCTCCCTACACATTTCTAATGAATAGGCCCCTAGGTTTAATTAAAGAGAAAAAAAAGGATTAATCGTTCCTCCCAACAGCTGCAAATTATTTACACTGTATTTGTGTTGATGGCTAATGAAAGAGCAAAGGAGTGTGGGGACAGCCCGAGGTGGCTGTAATTCTTCCAGCGTCCATAACGAAGCACTGGTTTGAATGCCAACACGTGAACATGGATGGGCCTGCTGCCCCCTTCAGAGCTGCAATCGGCAGAGCTGCTCGCTGCCCTGGGTGTGATTCAATCAGAAGAGATGGGTCTCAGGGGCCAAGACCCGAGAAGAGCAAGGCCACTAAACTGCCTCTCGATTAGTTTGTGATGCTGTGGAATGGATGAGAAGGAACAAAATGGTGGCCCAGGTTGAAGCTACCACCAATCCTGGAGCAACTCTTAACTGACCTTTAGAAGCATGATGGAGTAGGAAGGGGACAGGAGCCACAGCAACAGAGCTGTTCTCAGTTTTATAAGTTCTCGCTTTGCCATGGCTGTTGAAAAATATGTAATATAACATGTTTACATATATTACAATGTGTCTTACATATTTATTATGATTTGAATGTGTGTGCGCTTTTTGGATACTGCGAAGTATGAGAGTTTTTGGTTTTCCCAGTTATTAGTTATTGACGCTGCAGCTGTCTTGGGAAAGTCACACCTCATGAAGTAGTTTCTGCGTCATTTTCATAAGGATCACCCTACCTCCCAGGTTGCAGTGGGCAGCACCACGTATGTGGCGACACCTTTTAAACTGTGAAGCGGGGTGAGGATGGGCATCAGGACACCTTTGATGACTCAGGGCTCCTCTAACCTGTGACGTTGTTTCTAGAGCACCCACTCTGCACCAGACTTCCATGAGTGTATGTGGGGGAACAAGAGGCAAACCAAGGACATCAGATTAATATTTTAGAAAGATTATTCTTGCTGCCAGGGTGGAGGATGAATGGGAGTGGGACAAGACTCCTTACTGGAAGACCAGTCATGGGCTACCGCAGCCATCCAGATAGGAGACGGCTGGGCCAGAGACAAATCAAAGAGATGGAATTGGCAGAAATAGGATACTCACCAGATAAGATTCTCATGTGGGAATATTGCACCAGTCCTAGCACAGTCTTATTTAAATTCTCCACCCTTCATTGTGACCTGTTGACTGTATCGTGAATTCATTTGCTAGGACTGCCTTAACAAAGTATCATAAACTGGGTGGCTTGGAACAACAGAAATTTATCGTCTCACGGTTTAGAGGCCAGAAGTCCAAAATCAAGTTGTTGGCAGGCCCACGCTTGCTTTGAAGGTGCAAGGGGCAGATGTGCTCTAGGCCTCTCTCCGAGCTTCTGGGAGTTCCTTGGCTTGTGGCAGCATGACTCCAATCTTCATATGGTGTTCTCCCCCTGTGCACACGTCTCTGTGTCCAAATTTCCCCTTTTGATAAGGCCTCCAGTCATTTTAGATGAGGGCCCACCCTAATGACCTCATTTTAACTTGATTACGTCTGTAAAGACCCCATGTCCAAATAAGGACACATCCCAAGGTCCTGAAGGTTAGGACTCCAACCTCTCTTTTTCAGGACACAATTCAACCAGTAACATATATTTGATATGTATTTTAAATGTATTAATTTTTCATTAGATAATATATCATTTAGCTGGTCAAATTATTCAAGAGCAACTTAAATTGCTGCATCATTTAGACCTTTGAGATAGACACAGCCTTTAGATGATCAGAAAATATTCAAATATCTGTTGTATCTTTACATATATGTTGGTAGTTACACATATATGTCTGTATGTAAAATGCAGTAACAGCTTCTAATGATGGGTCAGATTAGGTTGAGGTCAGAAATCCCAGCACACAGCCATAATCTACTAGTTTGTTGGTTGATAATGGACTTTAACTCTGAAACATTTATTAATAAGTAGTAGCATTTGAGAATTAAAGTCTTTAATCAATTTTTAACAATATCTATCTATACTGGCATCCAGAAATAGAAATAATGGGATTTTGGTAAGGGGAAACATCCATGGTCTTAGAGCCAAAAATTGTGTGTGAATCTCAGTGCTGCCCTTAATTTCTGTGTGCCTCATGTGAATTGTTGAACCTCTCTCTGAATGTCACTTCTCTGAGCTTCCTTGGGTATAAAATGGGACTAATATGCTCTATGTCCATCGTGTGGTTGTTAGATGAGAGTCTATGATTGGGCAGATGTACTATTATTAATAATATTATTACGGATTAGTATTCAAGTGATGATCTTAAAAGTCAATCTTTTTGTTTTATTTTTTCCTTTGTTCCCTAGTCAACAAGCACAAGCCATGGATCGAGACTTCGTATCATGGAGTCATAACTGAGAACAATGACACAGTCATTTTGGACCCACCACTTGTAGCCCTGGATAAAGATGCTCCCGTTCCTTTTGCAGGTGAGATGATGGCTTAGCATGGTTGGGCTTGGCTCACTTTGGAGACATGTTGGGAAACCTCCGCGAAGTCCAGGCTTGGGCTCTATAGCTGTTGTCACCACCCTGAGTGGCTAATAGATCAGCCGGTGATTTCAAAGCTGTATGCCTCTGCTAATTTCTGGTGTGGGTTTTGTATCTCCTTATGGTTTTTCTCGTTGGTATTGCCTCCAATGCAAGACCCTTGTTTCTTCTCCTTCTGAGAGATGATATATTGCTGGAGTGGCTCCCAGAGTTGGACAAGTTGGGCTAGTAAGGTCCATAGGGGAATTTTCCCTCTAGAAAGATGACCTATAGATACAATAAAGTGTGTGACCCACTGTCCCCACTACCCACGTATCACGGACAGATGAAGACTTGTAGCTGGGTAGATTGGCAAGAGAAAAGGAGGAAAAAAGGACCCGGAAATATTTGCTAAGGGTAGGACAGGGCCATGCCCTTGAGCTTCACAGTGTGTGTGGCTTTTGGACTAAGAATTTGAAGGTGAAGGAGGTACCATTTTGCCCCCTGCAGCTTGTGGCTAGAGAGCCTTCTCACTGTCATTAAGACTGCCACTACTTCCTTCTCCAGCCTCCTGCAAGGCCAGGTCCCAGGAGGGGTGTGTGAAGAGTGTGACTGCGTCTCACGTTTCCACAGACTGTGGCACAGAGAAGGGGAGGGGTGATGGCTGAGGGGGGAGGGACTGGACAAAGAACTTCTGAAGCTGCCTGCATCATAAGTAATATTGTTAACATTTTATAACTGTCAGGAGAAAGACAGGAAATTTAATGAAGGTTTTCAAGATTTTAGGAAGATTGCTTTATGATAGATGGGTGCCAGGCTGAGGTTCTCGCCGTGATGAAGTCTATTTTTTCTGACAGTGTCTGCTACATTGTGAGCTACTTGGGCAGAAAAAATTGGCTCTTTCACACTTCTAAGAGATAAGCTCTGTGAAGGCCCTTTTTTCATTACAGAATATTATAAAGTAAGGAGCGAGGGGGTGGGTTAAATAGGGAAATTCAGCATCATGTAAAGATAAACCCCTAAGCATTCTTGCAGAGCCTGGGGGAGATACTCTTGACTCTCAGAAGAAGGCTTTATCTTTATTGTATGTAGAATTCTAACCAACAAGGGCACCTCCATGTGACTTCCATGGCGTTTAGAGTTGGGACATTTCCATACATCTTCCAGCCATCCTCAGAGGTCCCAGCTCAACCAAATTCCACTTGGAAGTGTAAATCCCATGCTGTCTTTTCCACAGAAGATGAGGTGTCTTCCCCAAAGCTTATCGGCCAGCCTGGGAATATTCCAGCGCATCCCCTTCTTGGATATAAGGTATTGGGCTTCATGAACAATTCTTCACAACCCCCTGGAAATGAGATTTTAAAACAAACCCTGGCAAAAATGTTTGGGTCATGGAAATGTTTGGTTTGGCATGCACTGTGTGCTTAAAAAAATAGAGACAACATTTAGAAATTGGGAGATTTAGCATACAAATGCAGGATTCTGGTTTCCATTGATGAGTCAGATCAGAAATACAGAGCTGAGTCGCGGCTCCCCTCTTTAGACTGAGCGTGTGCACCTGGCTTCCCTCTGCACCTTCTCCCACAGCCTGTGTGCAGAGCCCCTTCCACCAAGCAGCTCCTCTCGTTCACCTCTCCACTCGAGTGTGCGGCTCCTCTTTAAAACATAACCAAGACCAATGACATATTAGGCGGGACGTAAATGGACACCTTTAAGTCACTTCAGTGTAGTGAGTCTAACACTTTAAAAGCTGAGGGATGTGTCTGATTATTCATTCTGTCTGCCCTCACTGTAGCCTGTTCTCATCCAATAGTGAACTGGGAAACCGAAGTTGTTGAATAAGTGGTTCTACAGTCAAGTGATAAGCTCTCTCATGTGCAGACCAAAATGGGGGGAAAATATTTAAAGGAAATCTGATATTTGAAAGTTTGGTTTTACAAAACATTACTTACCTTTGTTGGTTGTAGGGCTGAAGAACAATTAATAATTTCACCTAATGATTCACCAAAGGATTTCCTTAAATCATAAATCCATCAGATGCCTTTAAACTTGAATTTGTGTTCTGACCATTGGATGTGCCCACAGGTTTTCAGGCACATCTTGAAACTAGGGTTGCTTCTAAGCCAAGCCCTGGGCAGTTATTCCCATCTGAAGACGATTTCTATACTCCTCCCGATATTTGCAGCTGCATTAAAAAAAATCTAGCTTAATGCATCAAAATACAATCTTCCAAACTCTTAAGAGTAAAAAATAAAGGTGCATTTTAGAATGGTCAAAGCTATTTTTCTCAGTGTTATTTATGATCAGCTCTAAGACAGGACATGGGCACTAGCCATCCATCCAGGCTGCAGGCGTTTATTTTAAAACATTTATCTTAAAAAGAAAATACTGAAGATTTATTTCGGATCCCTATCATTCTCATAAAATTGAAAAATTCATATCTGCCAGCTCCATCACTTCTCAAAGTCAACTGCAGCTTTTAGGCCCCCTTATCAATGGCTCTTGTATTGGGTGTCAACTTCCCAATACTCCTTCCCCAGGGGTCTTTATTTCCAGTTTAGCCTGTGAGCTGAGCTATAAGCTTACTGGAAGATTGTTCCGTCCACATCATTTTTGCTCTGTCTTGTTTCTCTCAATGATTTCCCCCTTTAAAAAACCTTTTTTTAAGAAGAATTTCCTATGTAAAATAGCATTCGTTTAAATAAAAATCATGATTGCATTTTGCATATAAACACAAAATTCAGGGATATAAAATAGCTTTTGTTGTGTATCTCCTGATTATGACAATAATGTGTTTATTGTAGAAAATGTGAAAAATGTAGCAAAGCACAATAAAGTGTGAAAAATATGTCGTACCCCCAGAGAGAGCCTCTGTTAACATTTTAGTGTATTACCTTTCAGTCATTTTTTTCTACTTTTTTTTTCAAAAATTGAGATTACACCTTATATTCCATACTATAACTTATTTTTCCCATCATGGAAATACACCATTTTATTAAATATCCTTTTGCAACTGATTAAATGGTTGCATGATTTCCTACTCAATGAGTATTCTATATCATTCTTTTATTTTTTTTCCGAGCTTTATTGAAATATAGTTGACATGGAACACTGTGTAAGTTTAAGGTGTACATGTTGATTTGATACACTTATATATTGCAAAATGATTACCACTGTCGTGTTAGTTAACACCTCCACCACCTCACATAATTACCACTTCTTTTTCGTGGTGAGAACACTTGAGATCTACTGTCAGCAATTTTCAAGTACGTATGTAACACAGTATTGTTAACTATAATCATCATGCTATACATTAGATCCCCAAAACTTACTCATCTTATAACTGGAAGTTACTACCCTTTGACTGACATCTCCCCATTTCCTCACCCCCGATCCCCAGTAACCACCACTCTACTCTCTGTTTCTATGAGTTCAGCTTTTTTACATTCCAAGTATAAGTGAGATCATACGATATTTGTCATTCTCTCTCTGACTTATTTTGCTTAGCATGATACCCTCAAGGTCCATCCATGTTGTCACAAATGGCAGGATTTCCTTCTTTCTCATGGCTGAATAATATTCCATTATATATATATATTATATCACATCTTCTTTATCCATTCATCCATTGACAGACACGTAGGTTGTTTCCATATCTTGGCTATTGTGAATAATGCTGCAATGAACACGAGAGTGCAGATATCTCTTGAAGATCCTGATTTCATTTCCTTGGGATATATACCCCAAATGTGAGGTTGCTGGATTATATGGTAGTTCTATTTTTAATTTTGGGGAGAACCTCCATACTGGTTTTCACAGTGGCTATACCAATTTACATTCCCATCAACAGGGCATGAGAATCCCCTTTTCTCCACATCCTCGCTGATACTTATTATCTCTTGTCTTCTTGATGATAGTCATTCTAACAGGTGTAAGATGATGGGCAATTTGTCTATTTCAATTCTTTTTTATTATAATGTGTGTCTATGTTTCTGATTCTATCATTCGGATGGATTTCCAGAATTGGTCAACAATGGTCAAACATTTTAAAGTTTCTAAAACATGCTAAATTGGTTTCCAGAAAAGGTGCATGAGTTTGCAGTCACAGTCACACGAGTCCCTCATTCCTTGGCCCTGTATGGCTCATTCCAATGATGTGATGTGGTGACAATATGGTGGAATCACTGATTATAGTAGTCTCACTCTTTTAATCTGTAAAATAATATAAGCTTTCCAGGGTTGTTGTATTAATTAAATTTAAAGAATGTCTGTGCATGTTGCAATGATTCAAGATATAGTAGAAGTTTAAGTTTGAGTTTGCCTTTTCCAGATCCTTCTCTCTGCCCACTTCATAGAAGAGGTAACTAACTCACAGAGAGGCCAAGCAACTTGCCTAGTATCCCTGAGCAGGCAGGGCTTCTCACTACTTGCTCTGAGCTCCCTCTTTCTGTGATATTGTCTTTTGATCCCTGCCCCACATGGTTAGTAGAGGCACCCACTCTCAGTCAATGAAACCTCCCTCAGACCTCAGTCGAGTCCATCAGACCTGACTCAATTCTCAACCCAGTGTCTAAGCCCAGTGGACATGACCTTCTTAGAGGGTCAGATACAGAAAAATCCTTGAGTTATAATGAAAATCCTGTCCACTGCATGGCAAAAAATGATAATGAAAGCAAGCTGGGCACACCATGAACTTATTAATTTCTACATGAGACCCACTGAGGCCTGTTAGGAAACTGTGGAGACTTTTAAATTTGAAGGGAATTAGATAGCCTTTCAGAGATAATAGAACTGCTCATTTATCTACATTGGGCCAGTCTGAACTTGTCTTTTACA
Organism: Tapirus indicus; assembly: GCA_031878705.1. Lineage (NCBI taxonomy): Eukaryota > Metazoa > Chordata > Mammalia > Perissodactyla > Tapiridae > Tapirus > Tapirus indicus. The sequence continues at coordinate 12,845,283 of CM062920.1, read as the reverse complement.
AGGACAGGGCCGCAGAGAATGATCAGGCATAATTGGCTGGCTTCTCAGGCTGGGTGACTCTCTGAAGGCTGCCCAGAAAATTGCCTGGGATGTGCTTTGGCCTGGTCTGATTAGCTGGTTGCAGCAGAAGATACTCTTGCCTCTGTGGTTAACTCTGTGTGTCCTCCTTGTTCTGCACAGCATCTGACCGTCTATCTGCCTCCTTGTCTTTGGACCTACCCAGGGTCCTGTCCATGCTTCGGGGCCCACAGGTGCCCAATGGCAGGACCCTCCCCGAGGGCTTGCATATCCATGGTGTCCTATGGTGAGAAGGGAATGCAGGTCGTAAACAGTCAGGGCTTTGACCAGACACACACGGTTTTACATTTAGGCTCTGCCATTGACTAGCTCTGTGGTCTCAGATAAGCTCCTGACCTCCTCTGAGGGGCAGTTTTCTCATATTTAAAATGGGAGTAAAACAGTACCTACTTCTGGGTTACTATGTGGATTAAATAGGACACCAATGCAAAGTGCCTAGAGCACTCTGGCAGCCAGCAGATGTCCAATATATCCCAGTTCTGATCACCCGAGCAGCGGTAACAATGAGAGTAATCAGAGTAATCAAAATCGTATCATCAATAAACCACAAGTGTTTTATTCATTTTAGGTTGATTACAATGATGCGATTATAATCTGTGATAATGATGCTAAGGAAAGGAGAAAAGTAAGTTTGGAGTTTGTTCTAAAGTCTTGATGGAGTGACCCACTTGACCATAAGCTATGTTGCCTAGATTGGTTATATGGCAGTGTGGGGACAATCAGTTAAATAATGTAGGTGAAAGTCATTTGAGAATTGTGCAGAACTCTATAAATATTAGTTGGGAATGAATTTCCTTACATTCTACCTATAATTTATCCCTGTGGAATAATCTATTAGCTGCAAGATATACTTTTAGATTACTGCAAACCATGTGCACTTTTTTTTTTTTTTTTTTTTTTTTGTGGGAAGACCAGCCTTGAGCTAACATCTGTTGCCAATCCTCCCCTTTTTGCTGAGGAAGACTGGCCCTGGGCTAACATCCGTACCCATCTTCCTCCACTTTATATGGGACGCCGCCACAGCATGGCTGACAGGCAGTGCGTCGGCGGGCGCCAGGGATCCGAACTCGCGAACCCCGGGCTGCCAAGCGCGGACTAAACCGCTGCGCCACCGGGCGGCCCCCATGTGCACTTTTATTATAAACATACGCACAGGACCTGCACATATGTCTGCCAGCTGCTGCACACATAATTACATTCAAGCCTCACACCAACCTTGTGCAACCGGTAGGTCAGCTATTATGATTTTGTTTTGCAAATGAGGACATTGAGACTTGGAGAAATGAAATAACTAATCAAGGTTACCTACTGAAGTTAGATCCGCCTTGTCACTAAATTTCAGACCCTCAGACTCCAAGTCCTGCCTACTTCCCCCTCTGCCAATTGTCCAGTGTGTGAGACACATGTCATTGGCAGTAGAAGATTTACATGGTACCCAGACACAGTGTTAAAGAATGCTGAGTTCCATGCTGAGTAAGTCTTTCCCTTTTAAGTTCTTTTTCAATCTTCCTGATTATGTCAAGAAGAAAGGCACAGTTTGGGAGACTCAAAATGTCTTCAACACCTCTCAAACACTTGTTAATCTCCCTTTTCAACAAAGAAGGAGCAAGTTCTACCCCATAACATTCGATAGGCAACAGCACCCAGCTAGAATTTTAATAACATTCTGTTGTATTTTATTTAGGTTACTTTCTATTTGAGGTTGGCTTTTCAGTTGTTTTCTTTCTAGTAAATTCTTTTATTATTATAAATTCATCTGAGTTTTTTTTTTAAACCCCAATTTAAAGAAAAATGTAAGTAAATAAGCAGTTAGGTAGTTTATGGCAGTGAAAAAATCATGAAAGAGGTCTATGACTGAGTACACGTGGGACACTGTACAATAACCATACTCGGGCCTCATTCCCCCATCCAGCAACCTCAGGACCACCCTCAGCAAGCCCAGCCATCTTCAGTCTGTCCTGCCTGTGGCTCTCTGAGCTGTGGTCCTGGCAGCAGACGAGCCATCTGTCAGCCTCACCGTAGACGTGTCTTTGCGTTCCAAGTTGGTTTGTGTGGGGTCATTCTGAGGGCTAGAGGCAGGATACCCCCTTGGTGCCCCACCCTGCTCTCTGAGCGTTCACTTGGCCTTAGCCAGAGGTCAATTCGTAGCAGTCCCTGCAGAGAATCGGGTTCAGACCTCTCTGGAATCCACAATCTGGGCTACTGCCTTGAACCTCACAGAGTTGGGATTAAGAATAAACAGGAAGCAGAAAGACGTGGACCAGCATCTATTCATTCGAGTACATGTGAAAATTACTAAAAGGAATAAAGAATAAAAACAAAATTAACCCGCACTCCTAAAACCTTGCTAGACTTTTTCTATTCCTATATGGATATATAGTTCTGATGAATTTGGATCATAGTATATATGACTCAGGGTCTTTGCGTTTTCACTTTTCACAGACATTTTCCAAGCTGACTGAAATATATTAAAAAATATTACTTAAGTGCAGGCCTAATTATACATCATATAGCCATATCACAGTTTATTTAACCATTTCACCATTTTTATATATTTAGGTTGTTTGCAATATTTTTTCATTTGGAAGAAATAACACTGCCATGGGCAACTTTGTTTGAAATACCTTTCCTATACAAACATAGGAGTCAGGATCTTGTGTTTACGGTTTAGTTCATAGATAGTGAGAAAAAAAAAACAGATGTGTTCTGTTTTCAGTGACAGATTGCGATTGTGTTGTCAAATGTTTTTGCTGATACGATCTGTGATTGCCCAATTTTTGAGCAGATGGTGGGGTTGAGATTAGATGGAGAAGTAAGAACTGGACCCGACTCCACACCTGTGTGCAGCCTGTGGTGCCCTCGGTCCCCATCTCTGCAGGCTTCAGCCTCCATCCCTGTGACAAATTCTCCTGCTTACCATAGCGACTGTGATCTAAGGGTTTCCAGTCGCAGGCAAGATGTGATTTGAGAACTCATCAGGGCCATACAGAAGTTGCTTCAGAGTTGAAGAAAATGGAGGGTGTGAGGGCACAGCAACCAATAAATAGGCCAGAAGACCTGGTCAAGTTGGTGCTTGTGGTCTCTGGGGAGGGTGACAATGAAAGGCTCCATTTGTAGTCCCCAGGAGCAGCGAGGCTCATTGGACCACACCCATGGTCCTGATTCTGTTGGTGCTGGAGGGCTGTGACTGGGAGAAAGACAGACAATTGTATCCATCACTCAGCTGATTAAAATACTGATTTGGCTCTGTTCCTTGGTTCTCTTTCTTCTGCCAACTTGGCAGCTGCCAGCCTTGACAGTGACTGATATGGGGTTACAGGCATATATGGGGTCCTTTCTTGGTTATCCCTCCAGGGACACTGCATTCACTCCAGTTTTTCCCTTTCATACTTTTTATTCCTCCCTCCTATCTCCTGATGGCCAAGCAGCTCAGGACACAAATCTCAGCTCCACTGAGGTGGACAGGGGCCGTTCACACAATCTTTGGGCTCCAGGAGCCTGGGGCACAAAGCCCTTACCTTGCTGAGAAGAGAACAAAACATTTCTTCTGCCACAGGGACAGCAGGTGGCCCCTTTCTAGGGTGGAGCTGCTCTGCTGGAGGGAGAAGGAGAGCTTCCCAGGTTCTCTGCTGCCCATGAGTTTGGAGTCTTGTCCTGAATTCCTTCTCTCAGCTGTAACAGGTCCTTCCCAATCTTTCTTCTTGTTAATTATCATGTCTCCTTGCCTACCCCAAACTGGCTCACAGTGTCCCTGAAGCTGTCTGTCTGTGTATCCCTTGCCGCTTGGCCTTTTGTTGTTAGTTTTTAATTTCTCTCATGTTGAAGGCCATGTGTATTTTTGCTGCATGGCAGCTCAGCCTTGGTAAGTTTAAGATGGCCCATCTCATCTGAAAGATTCTACTGTTCACCTCTCCTCCATCATGTTCCATGCTTGCAGGATCTTGGTGTCCTAGGCCTCCCATGGGAGCCTGGGTGGGCAGGGTTCTCTGGAGCAGCTGGAGCCCCTGTGAGTGTGGTCACATGAGCTCCTCTTGTGCTGAGTGGTCAGAGGCAGGCCCTGAAGGGATGCCCCCATGGGACTGCTGGAGGAGGGACTAAGAGCCAGAGTACAGAGAAAGGAGGGCAGGAGCAAGGGGTGGCCAGTCAAGGAGGAAGAAGAGAGTGAGGGTCCTAGGTAGATGCCCACAGCAGGGCCTGGGCTCCATGGTCTGACTGGTGGTGGGAGCCTATCCGCCAGTGACCCTGACCTCAATGAGAAGACCCTGGTGCGGTCCTGCTTCAATTCAGACTAATGTTTCTAGGAGAACCAGTGCTTGCTTGTGGGTCATTCCCTATCAGTTAGGCTGAAGAGTAAGGGACATTCAGAGAGGCAAACCACACTGTTTGCCTGGGACTGAGGATTTCCTGGGATGTGGGACTTTCGGTGTTAAAACTGAGAAGGTCCTGGTAAACTGGAGGGAGTTGGTCATCCCAACAGGAGGGATGTGGAGTTCCAGGTTAGAAAGCTTGAGCGCTGAAACTAGGAGAAAGCTTGAGAGAAGCCCTTGAATGTAGGAATTTCAAGTCTTCTGGGATTCTGTGTTAATGGCAGTATTATACTAAAACAAGATGAAAAGTGAAAAATGAAATCATTAATAATAGCAGGACTAGTCCTTACAGTAACTGTGAGAATTGGGAATGGGTGCCCTTTCTTACAGACTGGCGCTGTCCCACCCAGAGCACATGACTAGCAAGTGGAGAAAGAAATGGGTTTCAGCCCCTACTTGTCTCCTTGGTCATCCATCCTTGTACAAAAAACAACTTGCACACACACCCCTGAAATTTAGCTAACATTTATCGAGAACTGATTATGTATCAGGCACTGAACTAGGTCTTTCACACACAGTGTATCAATGAATTTCTACAACAGTCCTCTGAAATAGGCATTCTCATGATCCCTATTTTACAGAAGGAGAGACTGAGGCTAAACCAGATTATGTGATTTGCTCAGAACATAGTAGTAATGGTGAAGTTGTAGTTCCAACCAAATGTCTCAGGTGTTGCTCTGCAACAACCACACCAAAACTTAGGAGCATCAAAAAGCAGCCGTTAATCTTTTCTCATGAGTCCACCTGTTGATTGGGCAGCTCTGCTCATCTGAGCCAGGCTCAGCGGGTCCCAGCTGGGCTCATTCAATTGTCTGTGGACAGCTGGTGGGTAGGCTGTAGGCTGGCTGGTCTGGAGCAGCGTTGGCTGGGATGACACTGGTCTCCCCACGCATTCTCCCAGCAGGCCAGTGCAGGCCTCAGACATGTGAGCATGTCCCTCTGGTGACTGCAGAGAAGCATAAAGAGCACAGAAATGTGCAAGCACTTTTGCAAGCAGCTACTTGGGGCAAGTTTGTTACTGTCCCACTGGCTAAATAAGTCACGTGGCCAAGCCCAGAGTCAGAGTAGGAGTGGACTAGCCAGGGCATGGAGGGGTGACAAGTTAGGTCATCAGTGCTGTCATTCTATCACAGCCTGCCCTTAGGCCACAGTTATTCACATCCTTTCCCCAAGTAAAATATGCTCACCCTATCCTGGGACTCCCAAAGGTTGTATCCAGTCATGGCATCTGGCTTGAAGCCCAAGATGTTGTGATCCTCATCAGGTCTGGATGCAGCTCCTCTTGATCCAGAGAACTGTGAGCTAGGAAGATGTTGTCTGCCCCCAAACCCCTGTGTTCTTTCGCCATCATTTGGTTCTGCTCCATCCCATGGCTGGTGGACTCAGCAGGAGTGGGCACAGTGCCCCTGAGGTCAGGGTCCTGGCTTCAGTCCCTGGGGAGACTCATCTTCATTCAGTCTCCCTGACTCTGTCCAGCCTCAGCAAAAGACCATGGGTCGAACCTAGAACTCCAAAGTCAGGGCTCCACGAACAATAAATCAGGAAAAAGAAAAAGGCCAAAAAAAAAAAAAGAAGGACCCCACCTTTTTTCTGTTGGAGAAACTATTCAGAAGACATAGGCACCCTCAGGCTCCAAGCTTGAAGACATCGCAGGGTATCAGGGACTCCAAACACATGGCCTTGTTGACACTGTGATGCAAGTGTGTTTATGGTGCTTTCCTTCTCCCGGCCCCTGGGGGCCAAATTCCAGGCCACACGACCCAGCTCCCCTGCCCTACTGTGACCGGACCTGAGGTGGGCACCTGACTCAAGGCGGCCAGTGAGTCGGCTAGTTGGAGTCTGTGACTTGCTGCCTGGACAGAAGGGATCACTGGGCCAGTCGGCTTCCTGTTGGCGTGCTGAGGGGCCACGTTGAAGGCTGAGGCTGCAGATGAAGCCCCCATGACATGTGCAGATGGCAGTTATCAGCGGCCTGAGGGGTGGCAGAGGGAGGTGGTCCCAGAGGGAACCGCGGCTACAGTTCCCGAGCGGCTCTGGTGTCTGGTGATCTTGGATCTCCATGAAATTATCCTCGTTGCTGCACTTGTATATCCACTCTCTCCTGAGATGACTGAGTAGTCGCTCTCCTTGGCAACCCAGAGGCCGGATGAAAACTACCTGCCAACACGGTTTTCTGTATTGAGGGCACAGGGCGTCGTTTGAACTGTGGGAGAGAAAAGAGCCCAAGAAAGTTCAGATAAGGGTGCAGCGTAGAGAAGAATGAACTGGGAATTTGAAAACATTGAGGAAATCCTCTTAAAAAGCTGTAACTGGTGATCATCACAGTGAAGTCAATGATGATTGAATACCAGCTTCAACTCTCAGTAACTGGACCATTTAATAGCCAAGCTTAGACAAGTTAATACCAATTCAAATCCCTTCCCCAGAAGCCATTTCTGCGACTTACGACAGTGGCCATATTGAATAGGCCTGGAATTGGACCCCATCACAAATATTAATTATGAACATGAATTTGTAAGGTCAATGGTTTTACTTTAATAGGAATTGGGGGCCTGTGAATGCAAGTACTAAATGTCTTAGACTTGTTTGAGATTCCAAATCAAAGACCAGGAGGACAAGCAGGCACTGACGGCTCATTCTGCCCGGCACAGTGTCCGGCGTGAGATCACTGCATACCTTGGCGTGAGTTCAGAGCTCGATTTTATTATCTTGTAGCTGCCTGTAATCACAGATGGGGCATCAAAGGCCAGCTGTCCCCCATGAACCTTGACAGTCTATATAAACTAATTACGTTTTATGAGCCATCCTTTCAGAGATTTGGAGAGAGGGCCTATTAAGCCAAGTTCAATATGATCTACAAACTTTAAAAATTATTATTATTTATCTAAGTTCCAGCTGAGTGCCATGGTAAATGACAGACACCCTTGCAATTGTTGGCTTGGGTGGCATGGACTTACAATACGTTGTATATTTTTTAGTGGAAAGGTAAACCTAAGTGTGGCAGGAATTCTTTCTGCACATTAATGACACTAATAACAAAATTTCAAGGGCAAGGAAGAAAAAAACAAATTTGGAAAGTGAGGGCACAATAGCAAAAGCCCCTGTCCTGGTTCCACCGGGCTGTGGATCGCAAGGGCCAACACTTGACTCTCTTTGTCCCTAAGTCCACTGCACAAAGAGCACCCTTTGGCCCTTTCTCTTTCTTGTGTCTCTCTCAGAGTCCCTAAAGAGGTAAGATGCCAGCTAGACACTCACTGCGCCCACCCCTCTGCCATCCCCCCACCTCGACCACTCGTTGGGCCATCACTCCTGGCACTGTTCCCTGTCACCTGTCATGTCTGCCCTGCCTGCCTGTGCCGCTCTGCTTCACAGCCATGCTCCACACCAGCCTCACATGTGGTGGGCTGGCCGTACCATTTGGGGTGTCTTCTATCTCAACCTCTGGCACTTGGTACTCCATCACTGCCCACCTCTGTCTGGATGCTTGTTACTTTAATGCTGTCCTCAGTGGTCCACCATGATGCTGACAGGCCCCTGGGTGGACCCCCGTGGCTGGGCACTGATCCACACTGACCTCCCTTCATCACCTCTCTCCCAGCCCTGGAGGAAATGGCCCTTCTCCTCCTCTGGCCCACTCTTGCTCAGGGGTTCCCACAGAAGCGTTGTTTGCACTCCTAGTACTACTGTTCTTTCTGTTTTACCACGAAGTCCTCCCTTTCCAGAGAAGGATGGATACTCCCAAGCTTTAGGTGAGTGGGATGGAGGCCGGGGTTGTCACGTAAACTTCTACTCAAGTCTCTGCCGCTGATTCTGCCCTCTCCCATCTGAGTTCTTTCTCATTTTTAGTGTTTTCCTTTCCTCTCACAAGCTCAGGTGTTCCTGCCTGCTACCTGGTTTCCCCCGGGCCTCTCCACTCTCCCCTCCTCTCATGCCCACATCTAGTCCATCAGTCATGGCTCTAAATGAGCTGAACTTAATTTACAAAGAGGGTCCTGAGCTACATGCAACCCAGTGTGTGCAGCCAGATAGTGGGGGAGTGGTGAGAGGGGCCATATAACTCCACATGCCCCATATCAGGGTCACACTCCCACCTCCCAGGACTCCTACGCTGACACTGTGTGAAATAGACTCTGCGCCTGAGTGGCATCCTTGTGGGCCCCAAATCATACAGCTCTCCCCTTGGCCATGGCACTTCCCACACATTGGATGTGGGAGTAGTGATCTGGGAAACACCCCAGCCGGGGAGGCTTTGCTCCCAAGTAGACCAGAGGGCCACCAGAGTCAGTTTTGGGCCCTGCAGGGTGCGACATAGGCAGCATGATGAGACTTCCCTGAACACCAGTGTCCCCCGTCCCTACCCCCATGCTGCTTAGCAGTAGGTTGTAAGCCACTCAGTCCTTTCAACTCAAACCAGCAACTGTTGACTGAGAACCTCTAAGCTGGATTGTGTGCCAGGACATAAGGGTAAACAAGCCCACTCTGGTATGAGGAGCAGACAGGTAAATAGATTGCCTTGAAAGTGCAGCAGAACCTGGGCTGAGCCCAGTAGCAAACATGTCAAAAGCAGGAAGAGAAGGTGACAGATTCGCTTAAGCATATGCTATAATATCAATCTCATTCATTCATTCCACAGGCTTCACTTGAACACAGTGCTAGGTGCTAGGGACACAGAATGGATTCAGACATGGCCGCTCAAGACCAGTGAGAAGGCGGCCTCACGTGCTCTTTTCAGTCAGCGTCACTCTCTGGAAATTCATGCAGGCTGTTGCCTGTATCCATAGTCTGTCCGCGTTATTGCCGAGTGGTATTCCATGGTATACATATTCCAAGTCTGTTTAACCATTCACCCACTGAAGGACATCTGGGTTGTTTCCAGTTTGGGGCTATTGTGAATAAAGCTGCTATAAACATATGTATACACATTTTTGTGTGAACATAAGTCTTCACTTCTCTGGGATAAATGTCAGGGAGTGCAGTTGCTGGGTGGTATGGGAGCTGCATATTTAGTTTTTTGAGAAACTGCTAAGCTGTTTTCCAGAGTGGCAGCACTATTTTACTTTCCCACCAGCAATGTATGAGTGATCCACTTTCTCTGCCTCCTTCCCAGCATTTGATGTTATCACTGATTTTTGTAGTCCTTCAGATAGATGTGTGCTGTTATCTCATTGTGGTTTTAATTTGCATTTCTCTAATGGCTGGTGATGTTGACTGTCTTTTTGTGTGCTTCTGTGTCACGTGTACATGTGTATATCCTCTTCCATGAATTGTCTCTTCATGGCTTTGGTCCAATTTTCTAATTAGATCGTTGTGGTTTTACTATTGACTTTTGAGAGTTCTTTACGTATTTTAAATACTTGTCCTTTGTCAGATATCTGGTTTGTAAATATTTTCTCCCATTCTTTGGCTTGTCTTTTCATCCTCTTAACAGGGTCTTTCTCAGAGCAAAAGTTTTAAATTTTGCTGAAGTCCAATTTATCTTTCTATGGGTTGTGTTTTTGGTGTCTGGTTTAACAACTCTTTGCCTAGCTTTAGATTCTAAAGATTCTCTCCTATGTGTTTTTCTAAAAATTTTATAGTTTCTATTTTATATTTAAGTGCATAATCCACTTTGAGTGAATTTTTGTATAAGATGAGACACTTAGGTTGAGGGTTTTTGTTTGTTTGGTTTTGCCTATGGATGTTCAATTGCTTCCATATCATTTGTTGAAAAGTTTATCTTTCCTCCATTGAATTGCCCTTGCACCTTTGTCAAAAATCTGTTGGGCATAGTTGTGTGGGTCTATTTCTGGGTTCTCTCTTCTGTTCCATTAATTTATATGTCTACTGCTCCATCAAAATTACACAGTCTTGATTACTGTAGGTAGATAATAAGTCTTAAAATTGGGTAAGTGAATGACTCCCAGTTTATTTTTCTCTTTCAAAATTGTTTAAACTATTCTATTTCCTTTAAGTTTCCATATAAATTTTAGAATAATCTGGTCTACATCTACAAAAAATCCTGCTGAGATTTTGATAGGAATTGAGTTAAACTGGTTTATCAGTTTGGGGACAATTGACATCTTTACCTTGTTGAGTCTTCCAATCCGTGAACCTGGTATATCTCTCCATTTGTTTCAATTTTCTTTGATTTCTTTCATCAGTGTTGTGTCGTTTTTAGCATACAAACCTTGCACATGTTTTGTTGGATTTATACCCAAATATTTCATGTTTTTAGTGACTGTAAATGGTATTGTATTTTTAATTTTATTGTTCATGTGCTCATTGCTAGTATATAGTAATACGGTTGCTTCTTTATGTTTATGTTTTTATGTCTTGTATCCTGCAACCTTGCTGAACTCCTACATACACAATCATGTCATCTGCAGTTAGAAACAGCTTTGTTTCCATTTGTTGCCTTACTGCACTGACTACAAATGAGACAAGATTTTCTTGCCTTGTTCCAGATCTTAGGGAAGAGCATTCAGTCTTTACCCAATACATATAATAGAACCTGTAGGGTTTTTGTAGATGCTCTTTATTAAATTGAGGTAGTTTTCTATTCCAAGGTTTCTGAGAATTTTTTTTTTATCATGGATGAGTGTTGATTTTGTCAAATTCTTTTTTTCTGGTATCCATTGGTATGAATATGTGATTTTCTTTAGTTTGCTAATATGGTGATAACATTGATTGATTTTCATATATTGAACCAACCTTGCATCTCTGAAATAAACCCCATTTAGTCATAGTTTATAATTCTTTTTACAAGTTGCTGAATTTTATTTGCTAGTATTTTATTCAGGATTTTTTCATCCATATTCACAGGGATATTAGTCCTCATTTGTATTGCCATGATCTAGTTTTGTATCAGGATAATACTAGCTTTATAAAATGAATTGGGAAGTGTTTTCTCCTTTTCTGTTTTCTGGAAGAGATTGTGTAGACTTGGTGTTAATCTTCTTTAAACATTTTGTAGAATCCTCCAGTGAAAACTCTTTTTGGGGAGTTTTAAAATTATAAATTAAATTACCTTAATAGTTAGAAGGCTGTTCAAATTATCTATTTCATATTGGGTGAGAAGTGGTAGGTTCTGTTTTTCAAGGAATTGGTCCATTTCATATAAGTTGACAAATGTATGTGAGTAGAGTTGTTTTTAGTACTCTCTTATTATCCTTTTGATGTCTGCAAGGATCTGTAGTGGCATCCAATAGTTTACTCCTGACATTGATAATTTATGTCTTCTCTCTTTTTTCTTTCTCACACTTTCTAGAAGTTTGTAAATTTTATTGATTATTTTGAAGAATCAATTCCATTTTATTGGTCTTTCTCTGTTGTCTATTTTTATCTCATTGATTTTGTTCCTATCTTCATTATTTTCTTCATTCTACTTATTGGGTTTTTTGCTATTCTTTGTCTAGGCTTTCGATGTAGGAGCTTAGATAATTGATTTGAGATGTTTTCTCTTTTCTAATGTAGGCATTTAATGCTGTAAGTTTCCCTCTCAGCACTGCTTTAGCTGTGTCCTACAAATTTTGATGTGTTGTATTTTTATTAAGTTCAATATATTAGTTTTGTTTCCATTGAGACTTCCTCTTTGAGTCTTGAGTTACTTAGAAGTGTGTTGTTAAGTTTCCAAATGTTTGGAGATTTTCCTGTTATCTTTCTGTTGTTGACTTATAGTTTGATTCTGTTGAGTCAGAGAGCACACTTTGTATGATTTCAATTCTTTTACATTTTTCGAGGCTTGTTTTATGGCCCAGTATATAGTCTATCTCAGTAAATGTTCTGTGGGCACTTGAAAAGAATGTATATTCTGCTGTTGTTGGGTGAAGTATTCTATAAATGTCAATTTGATCCTGTAGGTTGATAGTGTTATTGAGTTTTTCTATATCTTAGCTGATTTTCCATCTAGTTCTATCAATTAAGAGAGAGCTGTTGAAGTCTTCAACTATTATTATGGACTTGTCTATTATTCCTTTCAGTTCTATCTGTTTTTGCTTCACATATTGCTCTGTTGTCTAGGGCATACACATTTAGGGTTGCTATGTCTTCTTGGTGGATTGACCCTTCAATCATTATGTAATGTCACTGTCTCCAGTAATTTTCTTTGCTCTTAAGTTTACTTTATCTGATATTAATATAGCCACTCTGCTTTTCTTTGATTAATGTTTGCATGATATGTCTTTTTCCATTTTTTTTTTACTTTCAATCTGCCTTTATCATTATATTTGAAGTTTCTTGTAGATGGTATATTGGATCTTGTTTTTTAATTTACTCTGCCAACCTCTGTCTTTTAATTGGTACATTTAGATCATTTACATTTAATGTAATTATTGATATGTTAGGGTTTAAGTCTGCCATTTTATTAAGTTTTCTGTGTGTTCTATTTTTTGTATCTCTGTTTTCTTTGTTCTGTCTTCCTGTTAGTTACTTGACTATGTTTTAGAATTCATTTTGATTTTTCTATAGTGTTTTTGAGTGTATTTTCTTGTTTAGCTTTTTTAGTGGTTGCTCTAGCTGGTATACACACATAATTTATCAGTCTAGTGATGTCATTATTTTATCAGTTCAAGTGTCATATTGGAATCTTAGCTTCATTTGTGTCCCTTTAACCTCCCCTGTTTATAATATAATTGTCTTAAATATTTCTTCTGCATACATTTAGAGCCACATCAGACAGTGTTATAATGTTTACTTTAACTGTCAAATGTAATTTAGAACACTCAACAGGAAAAGGAAGGGCTATTGTATTTACCCATAATTTTGCTTATCAGTTCTTTCTTTTTTCCTGATGTTCCAAGGTTCCTTCTTTTACAGTTTCTTTTCTGTTTTGAAAAACTCCCTTTAGTCATTCCTTCAGAATAAGTGTTCTGGTGACAAATTCTCAGTTTTCCTTCATCTGAGAATGTCTTAATTTCCCCTTCATTCCTGCAGCATATTTTTGCTTGGTATAGGATTCAGAGTTGACAATCTTTTTCTTTCAGCACTTGAAAAATATTGTGCCCTTCCTTCTGGCTTCCCTTGGTTTCTGTTTAGAAATCCACTGTCATTCTAACTGCTTTTCCCCTCATAGGTAAGGTGTCGCTCTGGTTGCTTTCAATATTTTTTTCTATGTCTTTTATTTTCAGAAGTTTAATTATGTTACCTTGGCATGGAGTTCTTTGAGTTTATCCTGTTTGATATTCACTTGACTTCTTTAATCTATAGGTTTGTGTCTCTTGTCAAAAGGGGGAGTTTTCAGCCACTATTTCTTTGAGTATTTTTTTTCGGCAATGCTCTCTTTTTTCTCTCTTTGCAAGACTCCAATGACATGAATGTTAGATCTTTTGTTATAGTCCCACAGGTCCCTGAAGCTCTGGAAGTTTTTTGTTTTTGTTTTTTATTTTCCTTCTCTTGCTCAGATTGGGTATTTCTATTTTTCTCTCTTCTAGTGCACATATTTTTTCCTCCATTCTGCTGATGAGCCCATCCACAGAGCTTTTTATTTAAGTTATTGTGTTTTTCCATTCTGAAATTTCCATTTGGTTCTTCTTTACATCTTCTGTTTCTTTGTGTGTGTGTGTGTGTGTGTGTGTGTGTGAGGAGGATTAGCCCTTAGATAACATCCGCTGCCAATCCCCCTCTTTTTGATGGGGAAGATTGGCCCCGAGCTAATATCTGTGCCCATCTTCCTCTACTTTATGTGGGATGCCTGCCACAGCATGGCTTGGTAAGTGGTGCATAGGTCCGCGCCCAGGATCCGAATCGGCAAACCCTGGGCCGCCACAGTGGAGTGTATGAACTTAACCACTATGCCACCAGGCCAGCCCTATCTTCTGTTTCTTTACTGAGCTTTTCTAATTCCTTGCTTAGGCTTTCTATTTTATTTTGATTCAGGCATGTTCATAATTGACCTTTCAAGCATTTTTATCATGAATGCTTTAAAATCTTTGTCAGATAATTCTCATGTCTCTGTTATCTCAGCAGTGTCATCAGTTGATTGTCTGTTTTTCATTCAGTTTGAATCTTCCGAGGGTTTTGGTATAATGAGTGATTTTCTATGGAAACCTGGAAACTTTTATATTATTCTCTGAGACTCTGGGTCTTATTTAACCCTTCTGTTTTAACTGGCTTTTTCTGACACTCCTCCAGCACAGGAAGAGGAGGGGCACCACCTCCTTACTGCCAACTGATTACTTGGCTTTCGTCAACACCTGAGGGGGGCTTCCTCATTACTTTTGGGTAGGAATGGGAATTCCAGCTTCCCATGTGGTCTCCAGTGACACTGCAGTAGAGATGGCCTTGTCACAGCTGGGCAATGGCAAAAGTCCTGACTCTCCCCTCCCAGTGGGGAGGGAGGAGAGCTCCTCATTACTGCCAGAGGAGGGTGGACATCCAGCCTCCCCACATGGTCCCCAATGACACTGTAGGAGGGCCCACATTACTGGCCACTGGGGATGAAGGTCCCAGCTCCCTACTTGACCTTCCCTGACACCACTTCAGCCAGGATGTTGGAGTACCTCATTACAGCCTTGTGAGGGTAGAGATCTAGGATTCCTACTCAGCCTCTTCTGGCATGAGTAGGGGTGAGGTCACTGTTTTTACGTAGTGTTTATCTGAGTGGAGAGGCAATTGTCTGAAAGTTACCTGTCTTGCTAGGCTCTTCCTTTCCTGATCCTTTTGCTAGAGAGATCACCCTCTTATTTGGGGCTTTTTTTCTTTTTGCTATACTTGTTGGCATTTCTGAGTTGCAGGCTTCTTCAGCTCCAAGTTTGGGATATTTGAGGCAAAAAGGAAACCCAGGGAACTCACCACCATGTCATTTCTCAGGTCCCAAGCACCCTAACCATTCTGCCTTCTTCTCTCCAACTTTCAGAGTCTTTCCATGTTTGTTTTATACATCTTATCCAGGGTCTTTAGTTGTACTTAGTGGGAAGAAAAGGTAAAAGTCTATTTTTTTTTTTTCATCTATAAATGTAGGCCCAAGGCTGCCAGGTCTTGTCATTTTCTAAAAGAAGCCAGAAATCCAGAGTTTTGTGTGAAATTTCCAAATGCTTTTTTAAAAATTAGGTAATTCAGTTTTATGTATAAAGCACTGTGTGGACAGACAATCTACAGATTACACTGCTGGCTGAATTTGGCCCCAGGTAACCAGCTTGTGACCTTTGGTTTGGGCCAGCCAGGCCAGGAGAGATGAAGGATTGCAGGTTTGGTACACGTGGAGGTTTGCACACTGCCATGAGGGGCGTTTGCCCTGTCCCACATTTGTTCGTTCATTCATTTGTAAGAAATGAGTAAGTGTCTACTGTGTGTGAACCACAGTGGTGAATGAGACAGACAAGGGCTTCTCACGGTGGAGCTTACATGAACAAACAAAACTCACCCTTCTACAGCGGGCGCCATGATGGAGAAGGGGTTTTCAGAAATAGATGTGACTCTGTGGGCAGCTCCCTAGGTGGGCCGTCTTGCTGATGGTTAGTCCTAGTGGATTTCCTCAGGAATCCAAAGTCATCTTTCTTGTTGTCTATGAAGAATGTCTGGAGGAAGCCCCACTGGCTCCAATGAGAGCTGAAAGAGACAGAACAGGTACCTCTTAGCTACATCAGGGCACCCTGTCCTGGAAGCTGGCCATGGTCAGTGATGGCAGAACTTTTCCAAACTTCATGGTGGGGGAAGGTGGAGGAAAAATTCAGAGTCACACTAATGAAAATCAAGGAAATAGGAGGGCTGACATCTGGATGTAGGGTTTGGGCATGAGTTTTCATTGCGTGGACAGGTCCTAGAGATGGGAGTGAAAGTCAGGGGCAGTTGTCTCAGCATGTGCTTGCCTAGTCAAACCAGGGACTGGAATGGAATGGGTACCACTTGCCATTTCCGGGGGAGAAAGGAGATAGGGATGGACCCAAGAAGTCACCAGCACAAATTCCTTTGACTCTTTTTGGTCATCAGAGTGGGTATGAGATAACCAGTGCTGGCTCTGAAGATGCATATGTGTCTTCAAGTTCCCTGGAATCTCAACCAACATTAACACCCATAGGGGAGTAGAAACAGAGAGAGGCAGCCTGAACAGCAAAAGCTGTCCCGCTCTCATGTATTGTACAGTATTAGGTTTCTGCACACACAGATTTTGTGGTGAAGCCGAAGTTTGAAAATCTCAGCATTGAACTTTCTGTTTATAAACATTATCTGTGATCACAATGGCAGCATGGTTATTTTGTCATGAAGAAAATTACTTCTCTCCTCTTACACTCAGGCCTTTTCGTCTCAAAACCTTGAAATCTTCAGAGGTCTTTGACAATTCCACATTTTTTATGAGTTTCAGCAATAAAAGAAGTTGACTTACTCATCTAGGAAAAGGATGATAAATACTAATTGAATTTTACTTTGCAGAATCCTGCAGCTGGCGATAAGGAAGCTCAAAAACAGGACAAAAACAAACAAATAGCACGTAGTTTGTTTTTCTGCATAGCAGATACAACCCTGCCTGACTCGCAAGCACTCCCCTTTCCTCCAAATGTGAGAAGGCCGCAGTCTGTGCTCACTGCTGCCAAGCTAGCTGTCCCCACTAGGAAATGATTGTTCTGTGGCATTTACAGCAAACTGCAGAGAGGAGAAAGAGCTTGCTGAAAATAGACTGCTGTCAGACTGTAACATCTCATAAAAATAATAAAAATAACAGCCACTGCCAGCCTACTGTGTGCCTGGCACTTTACTCAGGGAGTTATGTACATAACTTCACTTACATTCACCAATCACATGAGCTTGTAAAGTTGGCACTGTTTATACTTTAAAGAAAAGGAAACTCAGGCTCGGAAAGGTAAGTGACTTGCTGAGATTACACAGCCAGATAAATACTACAGCCAGAATTCACATAGACTGGCATCATGTGCTCAGATCACTGGTTCTCAGTCAGGGGTGATTTTGCCCCCCAGAAGACACTCAACAATGTGCAGAGACATTTTTTGGTTTTCTCAATAGGGTGGGGGATTGCTGTGGCATCTAGTGGGTAGAGACCAGGGATGCTGCTGAACATCCGGCAATACACATGACAGCCCCACACCAAAGAATTACCTCATCCAAAATGTCAGTAGTGTTGAGATTGAGAAACCCTGGTCTAGAAGGCAGGAGGCTTCAGTTTTAGTTTCTATTCCGCATCTAGCTCAGAACATAACTTTGGAAAAATTACTTACTCTCTTTGAGCCTCAGTTTTCTCGTGTGTAAATCAAGGGGATGGATTGTTAGACTGGATTATCTCTAAAGTATTTCTAGCTTTAATACCCTGTGAATACCCTGGGAAACTTGAGAATTTCATTCGTGGCTCTTGAAGTGGTCTCAAAAGTGCCTATGAGTTGTACTGAGACTTCAAGCAAAAGTAAGGGGAGTTTTTGGAAGGCATCAATTAATTATATAGTAAGGACACATGTGGGCACTTTATGCATTCTGGAATAGGAAAAATACCTTCACATCATATTGCATCTGGGTCTTAGTTGATGGTCCTGTTAAATTTTTACTTCTTACCATAATTAAGTTGCCCATTCTGTACCAGCCAATGGTCGTGTCTCCATGGGCTGGCCCAGCCCGGTATTTTGTGGTGTGTTGGTGCCTTTGGGGAAGGCAGATCAGCTAACAGTGGGACTAAGATATTTGTGTTATCAACAATTGTTTGTCCTGTGGACACAGAGTCTGGCAATCACAAGAACAGTTGAGCTCTCAGCACAGGCAGATCATATAACCCGCACTGTGGCTCTGTTCTCCTGGATCGGCCCAGCTGGCCACTGGAGGTCAGAGGAAAAAATTACTTAAAGGCCAAAAATTATTTCTTTGCCAACACACCACACACACACACACCTATACACACCTACAAACACATAGATTAACCCACACATTTGGCAATAGATTAAATCTTTCAACCACTTCGCTTGTGTTTGTTTTATGAGGATTTAACTTCATCGGTGTTTTATAATTGTGGAGAACAGACCTTTGTTGTATTGAAGATGCGTTGTTAATGCTTTTGCAAAGGTCAGTGGAAGGAAAGCAGGTAGGAATTTGCTTGAATTTTAGAGAGGAGGGCATTTGAGACTTGGTAAATTAAACTCTCAACTCTCTGAGTCATGGGGTAGAACGTAGGTGTGGGCATGATTCAGTTCCTGCCTTAAAGGACCTGATAGCCCCTTGATGGGAGGCATAGAAGAGCTGGGTTGGAGGTAAATGACACTGCTGTCGCCTTAGTGGCGGTGAGGCTGGGCCAGAGTCACAAGGCTCGAGGCCTTGGTGAGTCAGAAGGGTGAGCTTTTTCCAGGCTGA
Source organism: Tapirus indicus (assembly GCA_031878705.1). Taxonomy (NCBI): domain Eukaryota; kingdom Metazoa; phylum Chordata; class Mammalia; order Perissodactyla; family Tapiridae; genus Tapirus; species Tapirus indicus. The sequence continues at coordinate 12,826,579 of CM062920.1, read as the reverse complement.
TTTACTTCTGCGTCGTCGGGGCTGAGCAGAGTGTCAGGCACGCAAGGGCCTCAGGGAGCACTGCTGAGCAGAACAGACCCAGCACGATTTCCTCTTGTAGCTCTGCTTATGCTGCATTGAAGGCGGTACCACAGCCTGCTCTGCCTGGACCAGGAGCCCTGTGGAGGCCGGAGCCTCATTCTTCCCAGTGTCCCCTGCACCTGGCCCAGGGAATCCCCAAAGAATGGATGCATTCATGCACAACTGAGGGGCACTACCAAGGGCTCTGTGTTTCAAGGACTGCAAACTCCCTGAGGGTTCGGGATGGTCGGGTGAGGCTTCGGGTGGCAGGGAACCTGAGAGACGAGGCAAAGGAAAGTAGAGGGGAAGATTCCAGAGTGTGAGGGGAAAGTCGGGGTGCTTTTTCCTGGTGAGAATGGTGAGCTATTTGGTGTCTGAAGGCTTGTACGTGTTTTTACTTGCTGCATGACAAAGTGCCACAAATTTAGTGGCTTAAAACCATGCCTATTTGTAATCTCACAGTTTCCGTGAGTCGGGATACTGGGCACAGTGAGGCTGGGTGCTCTGCTCAGGTCTCACCTGGCTGAAAAGAAGATGGCCGCAGGGCCGAGTTCCCATCTGGAGCTGGGGGCCTCTTGCAGGCTCCCCGGTTGTTGGCAGAATTCAGCTGCTTGTGGCTGTAGGACTGAAGTCCCTGCTGCTTGCTGGCTGCCAGCCAGGGGATGTCCTCAGACCTAAAAGCTCTTGCAGAGATAATAGCCATGGTATATGCCAGGCACTTCACAGAGATTATTTCATTTAACCCTCTGCACCAGGGGTCAGCAAACTTTTTCTTAAAGGATCCAGTACTAAATATTTTAGGCTTTGCAGGTCAAGAGGGAATGTCAAGGCTACTAGGTAGGTACTTAATGTAACCATTTAAAATGTAACCATCCAAGGACATAAAAACCATTCTTAGACTGCAGGCTGTAAAAAAACATGCTGACCCAATTTAGCCCGAGGGTGGTACTTTGCCAACTCTCAGCTCTGAATGGTTGTTCAGCCATTTGGCTGAAGTTAATATTGTCCCCACTTTAGAGGTGAATAAACTGAGACTCAGGGCCTTTAGGTTGTTTGCCTGACTCTCTCAGCACCCAGGTGGGTCTGATTCTGATTCCCAGTCTGATTCCCCGAGGCCTGCCCAGAACCCACATATGCATGGATTTCTTGTCTGTTCATCTTCCCTCTGGATGCTGACTCCCTCCCTTTCTCTCAAGTCCCCACAAAGGCAACAGGGCCAGATGGTGGAAAATCACAGTCAACCACATGCAGGTTTTGGGGTCTCAGGCAGTCCTTCTGTCTGGAGCCTCAGTTTCCTCTTCTCTAAAGCAGGCAGGGTGTTGCCTGCTTGTTCTGACTTGTTCTGGCCCCTTAGCCCCTGGCCGAAGGGGATAGTGGAGCTGGTCAGGGCTGTCCTCAGGAGGAAATGGGAGGAAGGCTTTGTGGATGTCTGGATTTATTCCATCAGAGTAACCCTTTACCTAATCACGTATTTCCTTGCCTGAACATCAGAATCACCTGGGGGGCTGTCTAAAGACACATTTGTGGGCTTCATCTCTAGAGAATTCAATTCAGTAGGTTTTGAGTGGACCTGGGGAGCAGAATTGTTTTGAAACTTTCTAGACAATTTTGATGCAGAGCCAGATTCAGAAGCTGCTGCTGAATAGATCAGTATTTCCAGTTGGCTGGGGTGCTTATCAAACTTGGAGCTGCCCCGGTGGTTACTGTCACCAGGGATGGTTGGGACATGCTGGACATCTTTTCTCCCAGTCTCAACATGCAAGATCCTGCAGCTGGACTTCTCAGAGGTCGGGTCAGCGGGCCTGGGGCGAGTTCTAGATAGCTAGATGACTAACAAGCACCACAGGAGGCTCTGATGTTCCCCGTTTGGAACCCACTGGAATGAACAAACTAAATGAGTGCACCTGGCTGTCAGGTGGACTCAGTAGAGTTCACCTCTAGCAATCACTTAATTAGACTTTAATGACATTTAATCTAAATCAGACAGTGGGTGTTAGAAATTGCAAAGGTCTTTTAAATTTAGCGGCACTGAACCCAAACACTGTGTACAAATAGAGTTCAGATTGTGGCTGGAGGGCATTATTTATGCTAGGATTGGAGCAGCTGGTGGCTGTTTCCAGGCACCTCCTAGGAGAATGGTGCAGGCACAAAGGCAGCTCAGCCCAGAGGAGTCTGTATTCTTCATGTGGCCTCATGCTTCCTCCCTTAGGCAGGAGCTGTATAAACCAGTCCCAAGTTTGTCTTTGGTCAAGGTCATCATAAAAGCCAAGATTTCTTTGCTCTTTGTAAATAGCTTTGGTTGTGGTATTTTTACTGCACAAAGGGCATGATCTGCTCTCTGTGAGACAAAAGCCAATCGTCAAGAGAGAAAGGGCAGTTTATTACAGCTTGCTAGCAAGAGGGAAGATGGCTGACTATTGTCCAAAAGAACCATCTTACAGAACAAACATTCCAGGCCAGTTATATAGGGGGCTGGTCCCTGGACATCTGGTCTCTGGGTGGGGGCATCCATCTGATCTCCAGGTGGAGGCAGACGTCTACTCTTAGTTCCTGATAGTCTTTGGTTTCACTGGACATGCTTCAGAGACCGGAGCAACGCCCTATACCCTGATGTTTTAGTTGTCCTTGATGATGGCTATCAGCATAGACTTTCTGCTGGGGGAGGGTGGAGTATCACATTCCTAAGGAATTCAGAACAAAGTTATCAACTTATAGCAGCTGGGAAGGGCCATAAAATCCACAGAGCATGTCTGGGCTAGTTAATCAGAGGTCATTCAAAGTTACAAGAGGTTTCTTTTCTACAATATGGCTTCCCTCATGTCAACCTTGTGTTGAGCTGGTATCAGTATGATGCAATGGTTTGTACACATTTTAAAATCGCAGTCCCTGTGAGATCTAATGAAAGAGATGGAACTTAGTGCCCTGAAAAATGCTTGGAGAATTTCACATAATTTTCAAGGGCTTCGTGGAGCCCCTAAACCACTCCATCCTTAAACGCCAGGTAATGACCTCCAAAGGTAGCAGAAGGTCTTAGGAGAGGAAGAGAGGAAGCTTGTGTTTAAAACAGGGTTAACTTGCTTGTCAGTGGTCAACAGACCATACATTTCCAAGTTGATTTCTAAATCTGTGACATAGGAGTACTAATACCATGTTCTTTAAACCTACAGGATAGTTGTGAAAAAGAAACAATATATTATGGATGTGGAAGCATCTGGAAGCATTAAATGAGTTATTTCAACATGCAAGATCCTGTTATTAGGTTAAAAAACAGTGTTTCTGGCTCTGAGGTATCAGAGTTTTTCTTCAACCTCGTTAAGGCCCTGTGTGTATGTAATCAAACATTTGAAAGAGCATCAAAGACAGAACATTTCTCAATGATTGAACTGACCAGTCTCTCCCTGGTCTCTACTCTAGGATGCCTAACCCCCGCCCCCGCGCCTCTTCTTTTCAGCACCTACCCCTTCTTTAGGCCTTGGCTCAGGTCACCTCCTCTGCTAAGCCTCCCCAATGCCAGATGACACATCACTCAATACTCACCTCTGTGGTCCTTGATAACGTGAGGTTGGAACTGCTTGTCCATCCAGCTCTCTCCTCTCCCAACTGTGAGCACCCTGAAGTCGGGGAAGGTGACCAGTTTGCCTCTAGGTCTCCCATCCTAGCACAGAGCAAAAATGCCTGTTAAATGAAATGCTAGATAAATGAATAAAAAGCCCTATACTTGTTGCTTGAGGTGAATATAACAAACATTTACTCAGAGGAGGAAGCTGACATGAGAGACACACACAAGACCACTGTGGGGTTTGAAGACTGGGGTGGTCTCAGTTCAGTTGGGGACATCAGAGGAGGCTTCAGTATGGGAGGTAATTCTTGAAATGGCCATTGGAAGATGATTGGGTCCCAGAGGCTGCATTCAAAAGAAGGAAAGCCAGAAGCGGAGACACAGGGAGAGAAAGATGTGGCCACATCAAAGGACAGCATTCAGTCCCTTTGCCTGCACACAGACCTCATGTATGGGGGAAGCGGGAGCCACAGTGAGGAAGGAGCAATGGGATGAAACTGTGGAGCACATTCATTGCCATCCTGGGAGTTTGTCCTCAGTGGGGAACCAGGAAGGCTTTTGAGTGACAGGACTGGAAGGGAGGCATGGGAAATCAAAGTGGCATATCTTGGCCACTACAAAAGGAACTGTGAATACTCTATAATTTTCGGTGGTGCAAAATACTAATTATTTATTCAAAAATATTTATTGAGCACCTGCTATGTGCTAATATCTGTTCTAGAAACTTAGGATACAAACCAGTGAACCAAGAAGAGCTCTGTGCCCTCATAAATCTCACATCCTAGCGGAGGTGAGAGCGAGACAGACAACTAACAACAGACATAGCAAATAAGTAAATTATATAGTCGGTTAGGTAAAAAAAGAAAAGGGAAGAAGTCTTAAAAGGTCAAGCAAGGAGGAGAGGTTGGGAGTGTTTGGGGAGGCCTCACTGTGAAGATGGAATTGAGGGGGATTTGCCATGTGTCAACGGGGTGGGGGTTTCAGGCAGAGGGAACTGAAGTACAGAGGCCGGAGGTGGGAGCTGCCTGGCTGGTTAGGGAAAGGCTGGAGGTCAGAGGGGATACTGGGGGTGGGGCAGATCAAGCATGGCTGGTGGACCATGATCAGAACTTTGGCATTTCCTCTGAGTGAAGTGGAAGCCACTGCAGGGTTGTGTTTTGATTTTTTTTTTCTTTTTGGTGAGGAAGATTCACTCTGAGCTAACATCTATGCCAATCTTTCTCTATTTAGTATGTGGGTCGCCACCACAGAGTGGCTGGACGAATGGTGTAGTGGATCCAAACCCATGAACCTGGGCCACTGAAGTGGTGCACGCAGGATGTAACCACTACGCCACAGGCCCACCCCCCATTGCAGGGTTTTGAGCAGAGGAGTGGCACGATCTGACTTATGTTCTGGTAGGACCTCGCTGGCTACTGTGAGGACAGATTGTAGGAGGACACGGGCACTACCAGGAAGGCCAGTGAGGGGCTACTGCAGTAGGGAGTGAGGAGTTGTGGGATGGTTTTGGTGGGTCTGTTTTGAAGGTAGAACTAACAGGATTTCCTAACGCATTCTCTCTAAGGTGTGAGGGAAACAATGGAGGCTAAGAAGGCTCCAGGGATTGGAGCCCAAACAACTGGAAGGATGGAGGTGCCATTGCTTGAATTGGGAAAAGCTGTGGGTGGAGTGGGTTTGGGAAAGAATACTAGACATTCACTTTATTTTTTATTTATTTTTGTGAGGAAGACCAGCCTTGAGCTAACATCCATTGCCAATCCTCCTCTTTTTGCTGAGGAAGACTGGCCCTGGGCTAACATCCTTGCCCATCTTCTTCTACTTTATATGGGGACGCTGCCACAGCATGGCTGACAAGCAGTGCGTCGGCTGGCGCCTGGGATCTGAACCCCTGAACCCCAGGCTGCCAAAGCAGGAACTAAACTGCTGTGCCACTGGGCCAGCCCCTAGACATTCACTTTAGAATGTTCCATTTGCTGTGTCTTCTAGCATCCAAGGGAGATGGGAAGTAAGCAACTGGATACCCAAATCTGGGGTTTGGGAGAAAGGTCTAACTGGAGACATGAATTGAGAATTGTTGGTATACAGCTAGCCTTTGAACCATGGGATATTAGGATGTTCAGGAGAAGAGATGAGATGAGCAAAGGAGACTGAGAAGAAATGGCCATTGCTTTAGGAGGAAACCAAGAGAGTCAAGTGTCTGGAAATAAAGTGAAGAAAAGTGTGGATGGAGTGTGGGAGAGACTAGTGAGATGCTCCCCAAACCAGTTCCTCATCTTCCTGGGCACATAACTAGACCACAATTCCCACCCTCCCTTGAAGTCAGTGCATCCATGGGCTGAGTTCTGGACGGTGAAATATGGGTGGAAATGAATCTCCTGGTCCCTCAGAGCAATGGAGGACCCCATGGCCCCAGGGGATGGTGGAGCCTGTAAATGGGAGGATCTGGTCCCCTAATGACTGCATGGAGCAGTAACGCCCCCCTCCCCACCCCCGACACACTCACTTTGGAATGTGTCATGGGTGGGAAATAAACCTTTGTTGTTTTCAGCCACTGAGAGGTGGGGGTTGGTTTTACAGCGGTGAGTGTATGCTGACAAAGACAGATTGGGCTCACATGCTGCTGAAAGGTCAGGGAAGATGAGGACTGAGAAAGGATCATTGCATGTAACAACTTGCAGGTCGTTGGTGACCTTGGAAAGGGCAGTTTCAGGGGAAAGGTGAATGAAAGTCTGATTGGGGTTGGTTCAATAGAAAATGGGAAGAAGTAAATTGGTGGCAGTGAGTCCAGACCCACTTTCTTTTGAGGAGCATGAGTGTAAAGGAGAACAAAGGATGGGGGCTAGCTGATGGGGAAAAAGGGGCCAAGAGAAGGTTTTTTTTTTCAGGATGGGAGAAATCAGTACACCCTGTGCCCTTTGTTGGTGGAAAATGGCAGCTCTTTCCCTGAGACCTGGTACAATTTGGCACATGGCCCGTGCCTCTGCCGCTCACCTGGGATGGTTATTTGTTTCCGCCTGAATAGCAAATGATATCGTTTTGAAAGGCCTCCAGGTGCCTGATTGATTTGTTAGGGAGCCTGACAGCCTTAATGGACTTTTCTGACCAGACAATGGCTTCTCCTGGCGGTGCTTGTCTTGGAGAGGATCCAGGACGGTAATGAACAGCATTGTGTGGGAAGACAGAGGAGGAAGAGGAGGAGGAGGAGGAAGAGGCAAATGCTGCAAAGATTTTACTTAACCTGGAACCTGCAGCACCCGAAGGAAATAAGTTCCAAGGTTGTGCTTAATGTGGAGGAGAGAACAGAGATGGGTGAGAACCGTGTCTCTTCAGGGTCTTGGATAGTAAGAGGCAGCTAGGGCCATGCTGTGAAGATAATCCCTCACGTCACTAATCTCCGTGGGTCTCCCCTTTCCTCCTGCTCCCCATTTCCCAAAGGAAAAACATCTTTGGGGATGCAGAGTGACGTGTTAGAAAGGCTCGACTTTAAATTCCTGCTTCATCACTTTCTGCCTGTGTGATCTTGAGTCAGTCACTTAGGTTTTCAGATCTTCATTTTCCCCTTCTGGAATATAGAAATCATAGTATTTGAAAATAGCTTATGGCACATGGCAGGTGTTTACAAGTGGTCGCTGTTGTTGTTTGGAACCATCCCAGAAGACATGATGGCTGGAGATGCCAGGCTGCGTGGGTCATCATCGGGGTCTTTCTCTCTGACTCGCACAGGTTACTCGCCTTCTCTCTGCCTCCTCATCCATCAAGTGAAGGTAATCCTGATACTTCCCTCACGGATTTGAGCAGATATTAATGAATGAGAACGTGTAAAGCACTTAGCGTCTGGCATATAGTAACTTCTCAGTGAATTACTATTAGAATTATTTGCACATTTGTGTGTGGTTTTGCGTTAACTTAGGAAAAAGCACATTCCTTGGCTGGTTGGTTTACTTGACATGGAACCTGGGCAGAACTTGGGGGTGGGCTGAGGGATCTGGAAGTAAGGTGACAGGTGATGCCCAGCCTGTCCATCACTCCAGGTGTGCCCAAATGTCCCTTCCTGGGGGCTGGATGTGCTGAGGGGAGCCCCCATCTGGGGGCAGCTTGAGCCACCTGGAGGTCCTTGCAGTGCCTGGGATCTTTTGCGCTGGTTACTGCCCACAGGCAGCCAGACTGCAGCTGTGCTTGTGATTGAGAGGCCCACCTGCCCCCGTGCTGGTTCTAGGAGGCCACTGGGAAGGGACAGGCAATCCCTAGTGACAGTACATTGGTGAACCTCATGGCATTATTGACCTGCTAATGAGGCTCAAAATGTGGTGGGGAGTGGGGGAGTCAGGAGGCGTGTGAGAGGAGGGCAGGCATTTTTTGTAAGATGTGGTCTTTGTCCCACCCATGACAAGGTAAGCATTGTTATGTGCATCTTAAGGTTGGGGAAATTGAAAATCAGAGAGGTTATGTAAGTTGCCCAAGATTACACAGCATCCAAAGGGATTTGCTGGGATCTGAACCCAGGCTCCTCTGACACCTCAATACTATATTTTAAAAATTTCTTTATCATATCCCTATGTGTGGTTCAATTCAGTCCAAATACTTCTGGAGCTCACACTGAGCCCTCCATGCTGGCAGTGAGGAGTCTTTGCACAGAGGCGGAGGCGGTATGCCCACCCATGAAGAATGCTCCATGTTGACGAGAAGACAGAACGTGCTCGTGGAACCCCTGAGCAAGTGATAAATATTTAGTGATCAGGTTAGCCAAACAATGATCAGAGAAAGGCAATTGTAAGTATTTCCTGAGTCACGAAAGGTGGGAATATCGGAGACATAGGACACTGAGTTGGAGAGCAGATAGACAGCCGCAGAGGAAGGGTGAGATTGAGGGTGGGTGCAGTTGCTGCTCGGGCCTGACCCCACACGTGTTCTACGCATGTTCATGATGATGCAGGTCTTGGTTGGTCAATGAGCTCATCAGTCAAAACACCGCCTTCTGCCACTCCATGGTGACTGAGCACCTGCTGTGTGCAGCCCTGTGTCTGGGGCTGGAACTCAGAGGACAATATGGCAAAGTTCCTGCCCTGAGGAGCTCTTACTCCCTGATCAGTGCGAACAGCTTGCCTCACAGAGCTCCACCCCAGCGGCCCCTGCGGTCAGCCCCCCGCTGCCTCACAGGGCTGCCGGAGCTCCTGTGGGCACTCCCCTCCCGGGGCCGTGCACTGTGCCCCTGGGGGCTGGCAGCTCCGTCTTCTGTCCCTGAAGAAAATGCACCAGAATGCACAGGAGTCAGGAATTTTATTATGATATAACCTTGAATCCATTCCTATTAAAAAAAATGAAAAGGAAATCATTCACAAACTTCAGAACATTCGCTTTTATTAGTAAGAAATTACTGCCCGTGGAAATACTGCTGCTGAGATCCATAGCTGTAAACAACTCCAAATTAGTCTGTTCTTGGGGGCTGGAGGGCACATTGTCTGGTGGAGTCTGCGAGTTGAGAGAGGCAGGGCGGGAACCCATGGGACACCTTCTCCTTCTCCGGAGTGGAGAGCTGGGCTCAGCAGGAGGCAGAGGCCTGGAGGGAAGGACACTCCACACCTGGGGGCAGCCCTGCGGAGCCCCTCAGCTCAGCCTCCCCCAGCTCGGGGGCAGAGGCCAAGGTCGGGGCTAAGGATGAGTGGCAGGGCAGGGATTTGACAAAGCAGCCCTAAAGGAGCTGATGGAGCAATCGAGGCCCGTGCCAGCAGGAAATGAGCTTCAAGTGCTTCAGGCGGGCTCCGGCTTCATTAATACCCATCTGCTCTTATCAAATATGAGGACACCTGACACGTGAAAGCCAGACAAGACTCTTCTCTTCCAGACCTGAGTTAGCTCCCCAAACCAACTCTTCAGGGCTTCTTATTTTAAATGATGAAGTATCTGATAAATGTGCTGCCAAGTGGATTTAGAGCAGCTGAGGAGAGCGGCTAAGCCAGGTGTAGAATCTCCCAGTGAAGCTCCCATGGACTCTCAGGAAGACTTTTGTCCTTGCCCTGTTAGAATCTGTTTAGGGACGGTCCCATGGGTTGCTCTTTTTGGAGTGCGGGCAGAGCGCTGTCCATGGTCCTTCCAGAGAATGCTCAAAGGCCAGTAGGCACCTAGGGGGACCAGAAATGGCAGATGTGGTATCCACAAAACAGCTGCCTGAGCCAGGAATTCCTAGTCCTAGGAGGACCAAAGCCTGCCCTGGCCTGAGCAATCGATTTGGCAGCTGGTGTTGGTTCCCTCTTTCTCCTCAGTTCCTACTTCTTTACCCATCCCAGTGCTCACCATGTGCCCAGAGCCCTGCTGGGTGACGGTGGGAGGGCGGGAGATCCTCAGACTTCCTTACCCTCCTGTTTCTCCGTCACAACTGACCCATCACGTGCCCCATTGCCGACTTCTAAGGTGCCTGTGTTTCAGCTCATAAGCTGACAGACAGCAGAGAGAAGAGAGGAGGTCCTCCTTCCCAGGAATGCTTATGCCTCACAATAAGTTAGTGCAAGAGAGAGTGTTCCAGAACCACCACATGAACCTCAGGAAGAAAATTCCCCTCTCAAGTGCCCATTCTTAATTTGTGGGAGGAAGGGGTTGGTCTGAGTGATCCAGCCGTTCCGTCCTGCCATTATATTTTCACGTCTTGATGGCATGATTTCAGACATCAGAGAAGACTTTCTGTGACCTTTAACTCAGACTACATGGGACCCACCCTTTTTGTCTTCTAGCGTCTTTAAACGGTGATAATGATAATGATGCCTGCCTCAGGGGATTGTTTCAAAAATTAAATGAGATGACACATGGGAACATGCTTCACACATTCCGAAGGTCAAAACCCCATGAGGCTGATGTTGAGGCTGGTTTTGAAAACGACGGAGCACAGGGTCAATAGAGCATTCAGTGCTCGGTGAAGCTCCTTCCGCATACTCCTTTGTGCTCTTGTTTGAGTCTTGCACAGGGTACATTCGCAGGAGACGACCTTGTGGGTCAACTGTGTATGCTGTTCGTATTCTTGGTACCCAGTGCAGAACTGGCTTCCAAGAAGGGACTGACGTACCCGCAGTGAAGAAAGGAATGCTCTCCCCTCTGCTTCACCACTTTAATAAGCAGAATTGTGGCCATGCTTTATTTTGCATTTTGTTGATTACTGGGAGTGTGAACATTTCCAAAATGGTTATGGGGTAGATGTGTTTCTTGTTTTGGAAGTTTCATATTCATATATATTTATAATTGAAGTGATTATTGCTTCCCTATTAAAATACAAAAATTTCTATCTCTAACTTCCTCTTTTTAATAGTAACCCATTGCCATATTTTCTTGCAAGAAATATTACTCTTTTGTGCATTCAAATTTTGATTAGGTTGTTTCAGATATAAATTTTAAACTGTATTAGTCAAATCCATGGATGCTTTCTTTCTGATTTTTTTCCCATTACTTTTTGCTCTAAGCAAAAAGAACAAGATTCTTCATCCAAAAATCCAAACAAGACTAATACAGTTGTTTTCTAAGGTGACACATGGCTCATTTTAAAATTAACTCTTTAAACTATTTGAAATTTGTTTTGATGTTGGATTGGAGGTGAGATTCTAACTTACATTCTCATTAGTAAAAATATTTTACTAATTGTCCTGAAAATAATTTTTATTAATCCTTAATTTAGTAAATGTAGCTGGCTGTATCTAGGAAAGGGTTTCTTTTCACTGATTTTCTTTTTTTTGAAATACAATGAGGTCATTTAATCTTACAATTATGATTAATCATTTTTGTTTTATTTTAGCCAATTTACAATATCTTTGTTTACTGATTTTGTTCCCCACAAATACGGATAATGCATAGAATCGCTGTCCTCTGTGTGTAGTATGTGTTCTGATATTGTCATTTGTTGTTTTGGCATTTTCCTGTCTTCTTAGACCTTTTCTCACTTTATTTTTTTGCATCACTGACTCCGTTTTCCAGTGTTCGTTTTGCCTCTGTGTGCTAACAATGCAAATTTTCATTCTGATGCTGCATTTTTTTGGTTCTGTTGCAATCCTTTTTATTTTACTCATCTTTTTAAGTTGATTCTGTTAGGTTTTCATACTATTTGTTATCTTTTAACCCAGTTCTACCTATAAAGACCCTGTGACTGGGTGAGCTGTGCCACTTCTCTGTACTTCTCAGGGAGTAATTAGGAGAATAAAATGAGTCAGTACTCGCCAAGTTCTTGTAGCCGTGGCTGGCGCACAGAGAGGACTTAGTCAAGCTTCCCTGTTATTATTAATGCCCGCTGCCACTGCCTCCTGGGTATTTCACACTCCGGAAAGATACAGTGTATGGAAAGTGACAACGCCCAGTTTGAAGTGCCCCAGGTTTCTTCATATCTTTGTCGCCATCACAGCGCCTTCCTATGAGAACCACATACTCAGGAAAAATGCGTCACTACCATTCCATCTGCCCCACACCCATTTCTTGCTCTCAGATTTTTGAAACTTAGGGACTCAACTGTCTATGGAATCAAAAGCCATGATGTGTGCACCGTTGACAGGAGACGTCAGAGTGGAGAATTGGGGGCCATGTTTGGGGGACAGTATTCTGTCTGATCAAACCAGGATTCATTCAGTAGAAAGCGGCAGCTCAGCGTTTGGGTGGGCGTTGACTTTGCGTTCCTGGATCAGGGAGTGCGGGGAGTGAGTGGCTGCAATCCCTCGTGCTTTCAGGTCAGGTTCGCTTCCTTTCAGCCCATAGCCTTGGTGGCCTTTGATGGGTTTTTTCATTTCCACTTCATTGGTGAAAGATAGCACTGTCTCTCAGTTCTGGCAGCAGGTTAACCGCTAGGGCCAGATTTTGGTGTTTTTGTGAGCGGTGGTCCTTGTTGTGGCTTCGTGCATACGTCCGTGGGGTACTGAGGGAGACTGCGTCAGTTGCGGCTAATCAGGGCCCTTCCAGGTCATACCGTGGATCCCTACTGAAGTGCAGTGCTGTCTGAATTGCCGTCTGAACGTGCAGCTCCCCAGGCTGAGGACAAGAGCATCCTGTATGGAGTGGCTGAGAAGGGAACAGGGCCCCTGCACACCGCTCTCTCCCGTGGGCTGGAAGCTAGACAGGACCAGTGGCATAAAGAAGCCAGCGTGATGAAAGGGAGTGAACTCTTAGTTCACGTGGTGGTGGAAGAGGGCTTTTCAGCGGTTCAACTGATAAGTGGTTCTAACTTTTTATGTACATTTTTCTACTTTAATTAATCAAGTTCTCACCATAAGCATAGATTTCAAGGAATTTTCTAAGCACCTACGGGCTGCAAATGGAGGCCATTCAGGTGCTCATACCTTGACTCCCTTGTTCATATTTATTGAGCTCCTGCCGTGTACTAAGTGCTGGGGATACAGTGGTGAACAAGACAGAACCTTGTCTGTCTCTTCTGAGAAAATGTACTCTTCACTGCACACCTACCATGTCACCCCCGTTTATTAGGAGCCTTACATGTATCACTGCATCTGTGTAGTGACTCTGGAAGTGGCTGCCATTGTTCCCATTCACAGATGAGGAATTGGGGCACAAGGAACTGGTTTGTATGTCAGTGGAGTGCCAGGATGTTACCCTCTGTTTGCCTGACCCTAAAGCCCTTGGCTCATGCTTCCTAAATCCACCAATTCCTACATCCCATGAATGATCAGAGGATGTGACTCTAGAACAAGGATGCAGAGTTCAACTTGATAGAAGCAGCAACAGCTGGAACGTGCTGTACTTCTAAGAAACAGCTGGAAATATTACACACTTTTAGGCAGGTGTTTGGCTCCAGTGAGCCAGTCAACCCGCATGATACATACCCGGCAGGAAAGAGGCGATGCCCCTTGGAGCACAGACTTCCAGTCTCGCTCTTGTCATCCTTGGGGAAATCGTATACTAGCCTGAGCTGAGGCCATAGAGCCTCAAGGAAACATCAGCTGCTTCTCTTCTGGTTGATAATTCATTGCAGTGAAGCCACACTTTGTCCTGACCAGTCTTCACACCACTCCTGAGGGATGACGCCACTCGCCTGGGTGTTTCCTCTTGGGTAGATCTTGGGGGCCCTGTCCATGCGGTGGAGTTGAGGGAGGAGGGTCTTTATAGAAACGTGGAGAATGGACCTACTCACAACTTTCGAGGTGGAATTTGGGGACAGAGAGGGGATTTATAACAAATACTTAGACAGCCATGAAGCCAAGGATAACTCAGCGTTTCCTCAGCTTCCTAGGAAGCTACAAGTCTCCAAATTCATAACACCCCCCCCCCCAAGTATTCCATCAACAGTAACCAGAGAATCTTCTCACTACATTAATGTGAACATGATTTTTAAGGAAGGTTTGATAGACTTAAGATTGGGGGGTGGTGTCTTATCCCCTGGACAGAGCGAGGCTCCTGTAGAGGGTTGGTGTGGTGGAACAGAAGGAGCTGGGGCTGACTGTCAGGACAGTGGGGACCTCGTCCCAGCTGTGCTGCTCACTAGCAGTGTGCCTTTGGTAGAGCGCTCCCTCCCCTGCCTCAGTTTCCTTCTCCATAAATTAAGCAAGTCAGTTTATATTATTTTTAAAGAAACTTCCAGCTCTGTTATTTAAGACTCATTCTGGAGTGACTGGTTTGCAGGGAAAAGCAATCTATTCTCAATCATCCACAACCAATAGACAGAAGGAGAAGACCCCAAACCATATAATAAATACTGGGTAATTCATGTATATCCATTTAATCCCCACCATAAAAAACTTGAGGTAGCTCTAATAGTTACAGTGGTACGTGGAGTTAAATCATAATGCACATTTAATTTACTTGAATGAAACTATTTAAATATGGATAGTGAGAGAGAAATCTTCACTTATGTCTCCATCCCTCACCCTATTTACCATCTCTCCCTCAACCTTTCAAACTAGACTTTAACCTCCAATGAGTCAGGAAAATATGGTGAAAGAAAAAGAAAAAAAACAATAAATGAAAGCTTGTGGGCTTCCACGTGCCTGGTATTCACAATTTAGAGAGGATTTATGGTTTTGTTGTTTTATTTTTCAAGTGTAATTTTGACTGCACTTGACTTTTAATTCTCAGCATGCCTGTTGACTTTTGACCCTAAACCTGCAGAGATTTTCCCTGCATCATCCATATCAGATATCAGATGAAGAGACTGATGCCCAGGGATTAAGTAAGCTGCCAAACATCATGGATCTTGTCAGGAGCCAGGATTCAAACACCCCAAATGACCAAGCCCCTTCTCTGTCTCCCGCTTCCGCATGCCCGCGCTGGATCAGTCGCTTGGACGTTCGGTTCGTCAGGACCGTGCTGGGTGCTTGCTGTGAGCGTTTCCTGAGATGAGCAGTCATTCATACTTGGCTTTCTCATGCATTATGTTAATCATTTTTAGCAGCGATTTCCCTTCTGGATTTGGTTTGGCTCAGTCCAGTGTTGAAATGAGTTTGCAGGCCAGGGGGAGCTGGTGACAGATGACAAAAGTCAGCCGTCAGTGTTCTATGCAGGAATGGAAAATCAGCTTGGGGTTAACGTTTTTCATTTGCCACAAGTAATCCACAAGGCAATTAATCTGCGTGCAGATAATTGCAAGTTGATTCCGTTGTGCCTCTTTGACGTCAAGGCTGTGCTGTATGAAAGTAGAAAGCTTCTGTGCTGTATTCTGAGGACCACCCAGAGCCACCCAGCACAGAAACTTCCTTTAGCTAGCCTGAAATTCCACCATTCACCTCTCATCTGCTTATACTTCTTCAATGTCCCCCACTGCTTTTAAGCTCAAGTCTACACTCTCTAACACGACCCATAAGGCCCTCTATCATATCTCTCCGTTCCTCCTGCCTCCCAGCAGCTATAGCAAACCCGCTTCATGTTCTCAAGCAGGCCAGGCTTCCGTGCACTCCAGACCTTGCCACATATTGTCCCTGAGGCTGGGAATACTCACCCTCCACTCTCAGACCCACCAGGCCTCAGCCCTCAGGCTCTGGGATGCCCACGCGGATGCCTGGGCTGTGTGTTCCCTCTTAGCCTCCCATACTCTATTGCAGTCACTGGTTCCTCTACCAGAAGCTCCTTAGGGAAAGAACTCCTCTGTCTTTCATGCCCTCTCTCCTTACAGTGTCAGCGCATAGGAGGTGGCATGCTCCTGGCTGTTGATGAGTGAATGAACCAACCGTCAATCAAGATTAAACTTCAGATTTCCTGTCTGGAGAAATAGCCTCATAGCTGTCAGCACTTTTTCTTTCATTTTTAATACCAGAACTAATACGTTAATATATTCTTCTTGTTTAAAGATAAAAAAGAAGAGAAACATTGCAAATGAGGCTGAACTCCTCTCTTAGTACCATTTCCAGTCCCAGGCTCCTCCCCTATGTTTGGTGTTATTTTTCCTAGTCTCTGTGTGTGTGTGTGTGTGTGTTTGCATGTTTTGTATTCATGTACCCACATATCCTCCAAAGAAAATATACAGTATTATATGATATGCAATAGATATGCATATTTAATATAGATATTAAATAGATATGCAAATATCTATTTGCAGCTTGCTTTTTCAAATTTATAGCATGTTGTAAATTTGGTTCTGTGTTAGCACCTAATTCATTCTTTTTAGAGGCTGTCAAGATTTCAGAATGTGGATGGGATGGAACAGCTTATTTAGTTAGTCCTCTATTGTCCATCAACATTTAAGTACAGCGTAATCCTGGAATCTTCGAGAGAGAGAGGGACTTTGGGATCATATAATTTGATCTTCTCCTCTAAAACCTGGAGTCCTTCCAACAGCAACCCTGTGCAGATGTCTCCCACTCTTGCTTGGGTCCTTAAAGGAACAGAATGCTCAGTACCAGAGAAGGAAACCCTAATTAGAACATTTGTTCCCACATTAAACCAAAGTCTTCCCCGTTGTAACTCCCACCCTTCTTTTTTAGTTCTGTTCTCTGAAAACTCAACCACTAAGCGTACCTCCTCCCTGTCTCCACACTTGCCCTCTGAATGTGTGATGGGAACTGTCATGTCTACCCCTAACCATTCTTCTTAATCCTTTGCCAAATCCTTTGCAATTTTGTTTCTAGACCACATTAGCATCAGGCAGCCTCCTGATGCACCCAGTTTGGAACATCCTGTATTAAAGTATCACTCTTGGGAGGGAATGCAGCATGCTCGATATAGCCTAACCAGCCCTGGGCTCTTTGGGATTATCACCTGCCTCAGTCTAAGCACTATACTTCTATTAATGTCACCCATTATCTACATAGCTTCAGAACCCAAGGAAAGAGGAGGCAGGATGAATAGATTTGGCTCAGAGTGGGAATGGGCACCGGGATGACCTTGGGCGAGACTGTTCTGGAATGCAGGCCTGGGCAGGGATAGGGAGGCAATAAGAGGATCCTGAGTGCCCTAGTGAGCAAAGGGGACAGGGTGCATAATCCTTCCAACCAGACCATCCTGCTTGGCGTGAGCTGTGGAGGAAGCCAGTCCTAAGGAAGCCGGGGACCCAGCCCTGCCCACTAATTCTTATTGGAGTACAGTGAGGAGCACCTGGCCCCCTAGGCCTGGGCAGGCAGGCCTGGAGCTGCCCCAGGATGTGGGCAGGCGTGCTATGCTGGGGAGTGGCTGCTGGGGCGAGTCCTCTCCTCTCTGCTCAGTCTGGAGACTGGTCTACCGTCATTCACCTGTTGTAAGGTCTGTGCAGGGCCCCCGGTGGGACTAGCAGGAGGGGGTGTCTCACTTTCCCTCACAGAGGGTCGGTGTTGGCTAGGAGGATCAGGGCTCACCCCAGCCCTGCTCTCTGTCGGTCAGCACACTTGAGTTGCAAGCAAAAGAAACAGACCCTGCTGACTGAAGCAGAAGATTTACTGGAAGGATACGAGAGCAGAGGGAACTCACAGACCTCCTAGGAGGTTGAAGGCCCAGGGTTATTCCCATCCTTGAGCCAATCCATTCAAGATTCAGTGATCCGGAAAGTTCAGTTGGCCTAGCAGCTTGGTTTATGGTTCTAATCTAAAATAAAGAGCAGGGAGTATAAGGCATCCCTAAAGCAGCCTTTCTAACTCTGTCTTAGATAATCCAAGCCTCAATTTCCTTATCTATAAAAAAAAGGGTGAATATGCCCACCCACTTTGAAAGGGTTTTCAAGTACCTAGCACCAGGTGGGTGATAACGTTCTTCAGCTTCCAGAAGTCCCAGAGAGTAGAGTCAGAGCTGACATCCTCTCAAATAGCTCAGCACTAACGTACCAGATCGGCTGACTTCTTTCTAACACATCCTCACTGCTTGCAGGCCTTCAGTAAAGAATCTCCTAATTATTTAAATAGTATCTTCAAAGATCACTTCCAGAGATCGAGGGAAAATTCCACCCTAGGTGATAGCTCATGAGGCAGACAGCTTTGAGAACACGGAGACTGCAGCATCGGGGAGAAATTCAATAACTGCATAGTTTAATGAAAGCAATCTTTCTTTGACTGTCTGAAGGCTTATCTGTTTTCTTACACTTCGGAAAGAAAGCACAGATGCCATATATTTTTGAAGTCTTTATACAACATAATAAAATTAGACTATTTATTACATGTGTGTTAATCAGAATGTATCAAATTTTTATCAGGCAACCAAAATAACTAACACTTATGGGTTGTGCATTACGATGTAAATCTAGGGCAGAGGGATGAATATTTTAGTAACTGCACTTGGTCCTGGATGTCAGAGAACCAGATCCCCAGTAGAAACAGGAGTCAGGAAGATTCTCTTTTCTGCTCTTGCTCTTACGTGCAGCTGGTGGGTTTGATGATCAGCAAAGCTGTCCTTTACTTTGTCTGCTCTGCCTCTGGCCTCGTCCTTTTCCTTCCTCTTCTCTTCACCCCTCTCGAACCATACACCTCCTCCTTCTCTTCATTCCCTCTCTCCTCCTCCAGTTTCCTCCACTCTTGCCTCGTATGATAATAACAGATTATCACTGGGCCTCAAGACCCACCACTACAGGCTCATTCTTTGGAATAAAACAGTTTCTTTGGTGAAATGTAAGGAGCAGGTAGAACAGGAGGCGGCAACTTGCTCTTAGTCAGACACCCTTTAACTGAAACAGTTTATCCATCCTTATCACCATGATGCTCGCTGCAAGAGGTATCAGGAGTTTTCGAGAAAGACACATTGGATGTGGAGCTGAGAAGGATGGGAATCCCTTCTTAGCTTTTAACCGCCTGTGTTACCCTGGAAAACCTGCAACTTAGTGTTCATTTAAGCATTTCGCACAAGGCCGGGCATTGAGTAAACATTCGGAAAATTCAGAGAGTCGGTAGAGCCTGGTGATAATCATGCGCAAGAACTTAACCTCTCTGTGTCCCACGTTCCTTATGTGAAAAATCGGGATGATAATGCTGCTTTTCAAACTGCATTGTTGTAAGATTAAATACATTAATTCATTTAAAATAGTGCTTGGCATATAGTATGTACTCAATGTGTGTTATCTGATATACAGTAGGTATATTGGTCTGGGTTTGGTCAGGAAAATGGAAAGCACTCTAGGTGTTTCAAGCAGGAAGGGATTTCCCAGAGGGAATAGAGGACACAGGTCTGTAGAGAAGCTGAGGGGGGAGGAAAGGGAAGGCCACCACCAGCCTTTAGGAAGTCAGGAATTGCAGCACCCGGGGGGCTGATTCACAGGAGGACGGCCAGTGCTACAGGTGTCCCTCCAGACCATCTGCCTTCTGCGGAGAGCCCGCATGGCTGCCCGCCACTGCTTCAGGAGCAATGGGGCTCCCCCTCCACCTTCAAACTCTCCCCCTGTGCCCCTCTGCTGTTCCTCTCACCAAGATAGAAAACCTGTCACCTGCTGGCTGGAATTCTAGGAAGTCTAGTGCCCAGGACTTCTGGCCGGTGATACAGGGGAGAGAAAATCATGCCAAGTTGCCCAAAACAGTCAAGCAGAGTGGGGATAATACCCAGGGTTGAAGTGAAGATTATGTGAGATGTAGAGTCTAAAAGCGTTTTGTACACTTCAAAGTTCCATGCAGATATTAGATTTTGATGGTAATGGAGTGAAGTGGGAAGAATATTCCCAGACAATGTGAAAACCTGGGAAACCAAGTGACAGTGAGTGAAAGGACGTTCCATAGGTAATTTGACACATTTAAGAATTTTCTATATGCCAGGCTCTATTATAAAGGCTTTACATGTACTCACTCATTTAATCCTTACAAAAACCCATTCAGGAAGGGCTATCATTATGCATATTTTACAGATGAGGAACCATGGTCCAGAGAAGTTAGGTAACTTGCCCAAGGTCACACTGCTGGTTAATGGTCAAGCCGGAATTTGGATCCCAACAGTTTGACTCCAGGGCACAATTTCTTAATTGCCACGTTATGATGAAAGGGGGGGGATGTGCCAGCGGAAGTCAGCTGACGTCATGGTCCCAGTTCCCGGGAGCTGGCTCTGGCTGTTACATCTGCCAGTCTAGTTCATCCCTAGAGCAAAGGTTATTTTAAAATGCACAGGTTCTTATTTCTTGCTTCTAGAAGCAATTCTGTGCCAAAGTGGGGGATGTGTTTTCCCATAAAGAAGAATTTGATAAGGTAGCTAAGCAACTTTGCCCCAGGATGGCTGTCCACAGAGTAGAGGGTAACCTGCCCCAAGAACTGGCTTTTCTTGTTAGAATTCATCCTCATTCAATCCACAGTGGCACCTCCTCCATGGTTTTCTGAGATCCAGGAAAAACTGATTATCATTCAACAGTCATCATAAAAAAAAGTTGTGTTAATTATTTTGTACATGATAAAAATAGGAAAATGCAAAAGGCAGAATAATCCTTGCTCTCAATGTGGTTATGATATTTTCTGCACTTTTTCAAGATCTGGGAGAAATAGAAATGGCTGATGTCTTGAGAGACGGTTGTGGCCCTCCGATGTGTAGCACATGACACATTCTTCTAATTGCCGTCCCTCACCTTCGGTTTTCTCCCAGTCAGCTGCTTCTAGAGCAGAAAGGGGCATATTTGTCTTAGAAAGCCAGAGCACTGTTGTTGGACTAGAAAATGAAACTATTTAAGAAATGTCAAGTGCAGAGGAAGCTTGGCAATTACGCTTTAAATTTCGAAAGTTCTCTACAGCAGAAAGACAGGAAGAAAGCAAGCCATGCTCTGTTTCAGCTCAGAAGCATGTTAGCAACTTGTGTGGCCCTGGAATGGACCAGATGGTCCCCAAAACCTCCATTAATGACTCAGCATACATGAACTGATCCATTTTCTGTCTGGTCCAGCAGAAGGATGACCAGAAAGACGACCTGTGGTCATTTTCCAAGAACTCAACCAGGGGCTGGAAGTCAGGAAGTAAAAGCACAACTAAATAAATGTTCATAAGAAAAACGTAACAGATATCATTTTTAAAAACACAATGTTTTATATTATTTGGCTCCTGTCGGCAGAAATTTCCCAGTTGTCAAGAAAATGGCCACCCCTGGTAGCTGAAAGAGTCCAGTATTTGGAAACAAACTCCCTGGAGTCGCTGCCTTTGCTGTTGTTTTCCTATATGAATCTCCACGCTGTGCAAGCGAAGGTACAACCTCCCATGTGCCCTCCGTCTCAGAGCAGTTGGAGATCTGGGTGGTCTCTCGGCACAATCGGGCACTCATGAGCCTTTGCTCGCTCATTTTATTCTTACTTCTTGGGTTGGAAAGACCCACCCCAGGGCCAGGCAGGACCTGAAAGCCAGTGAGATGGCAGAGAACAGGACAGAGGGACACCGGGACTGTGGCGAGCTGGAGCGGGTCTGCTCTCACAAGGGCAGGACCCAGCCAGCTGTTGCCTTGTTGGAATGTTGGCCCATGTTGCTAGCTGTCTTGATTTTCGAGAACCTGAGTTGATACATAAAACCTCCTGAATTTTACGTATCAGCAACTGGTTCAAATTTTTTAAAACACTGAGTAGGTCAAGCAAGCATGTCTTTGGGCCAAATTTAGCCCACAGCAACTTTCTCCCCAGAATCCTTTCAAGGCGGGTGGCAGCTTTATGAAATAACGAAAGCCCCATGAAACGTGGAGTAAGGATAGTGTTTGGGGCGGGATCTGTGGAGGGAAATGATGACTTGAGTCTGTTTCTAATAGCGGAGTATGCGGCGTCCCTGGGGGATCAGGACATAGAAATAGGCTTCACAAACATGGCCGTGTGTGGCAGGATTGAATGGTGCAACTCTCTGAAGCATCTCAGTGAACAACACAAGCAGAGACGGCAGAGAGGCAACAGAGAGGAACCCAACCTGGGTGGAGCAGGAAACCACAACTGGAAGTGTTTGGTTCATACACAGGTTATTGTAGATGGCATGGACCTGCTTTATTATTATTATTTTAATAGTTGAGAATGTATTTTGACACCACCAGCACATCGACTCCAACCATGCTCTGGCCCATTTGGGTAGCACCACAGCAGCCATTGTACATGAATTACAAGAATGACGGACATTCGGGTGCCCGGGTGCATTCATCTCTGAAGAGTGGGGTGTACAGCCTTTCCTGAAGAGCAGGAACCAGAGCAGGGGCAGAGGGGCCTCGCATGCGGGGCTGAGGACTTTGGAGTTTCTCTTTCATCAGAGACCTCTGTGGCCCCGCTTCTCGGAGTGCACGTTGTGGACCTCTGGGCTCACACATTAGTTGCATGTGAGTGAATTTTAATTAAAGCTCAGGGCTTTAAAAGCTCCAGATTTCCCGCAGGTAACCTTTCAAACCACAGTTCCTTCATTCAGAGAATTCAAAGCTCCTTAAGAAAACAAAGTGGCTTTTTATCTAGGAGTGATCTTGTTCTTTTTCTTGATGTATCTTTACTTTTTTTTTGTGAGGAAGACCAGCCCTGAGCTAACATCCGTTGCTAATCCTCCTCTTTTTGCTGAGGAAGACTGGCCCTGGGCTAACATCTGCCCATCTTCCTCTACTTTATATGGGACGCCGCCACAGCACGGCTGACAAGCAGTGCGTCCACCGGAGCCCCGGATCCGAACCCGTGAACCCCGGGCTGCCAAGCGCGAACTAACCCGCCGCGCCACTGGGCCGGTCCCTCTTGATGTATCTTTAAAGGTTTTATGGATGCTGCTTACTCCTCATTCAGAGCAAGCCCTAAATTCATGTCCTAGAGGCTGGTAAACAGTGGGAAAGACCCCTGTGGTGCCTTGACAGAGGGGCAGCACCCAGTCCTTCCAGACCGTCCAGTGGATTCAGCAGGGCAGCAGGGCCTCCCACACATGCACTTGGTAAAGTGAGTTGTCAAGAAGGCACCTGCTTGGAAGCCTGGCTTGTCCCAAGCTTGCTGACCTCAGCACCTCCCTGGGGACATGCCACATCAGGTAGTGGGACACAAGAATGCCTCCAAAAGATGACATTATTACTATCATATCTGCCGCTTACCTACAGCTTTCTCTGCTCCGCACTGTTCCGAGAGCTTTGGCCATGTTTACTCATCCCGCATGGCTCCAACCCCAGGGGCAGTGGGCACTGCTGTTGTCCTCATTTTGTAGGTGGGGGAATGGAAGAAGAGAAGGCTTAGGTTATGTTGTCAACGGCTAAGAGGCAGAGCCAGGCAGTCGGGCTCCAGATGCTGTGCTTTGACCTGCTATGCTGTCCGGCCTCTCATGGTTTCCCTGTGGCCAGGAAAATAACATCCAGATGAGAACAATCAAGGGCATCAGTTCAGCTTTGAGCATCAACACAGACACCGACTGCGCTGTGCCACCTGTTGCCCGGTCCTCGGAGGCCTGCAGCTTGTCTGCCCACAGCGCCCCCTGGCAGAGGTTGCTCACCTTCCAGGTACCATCTCATTGTAGCTCATAATACTATACAATAGGCCCTCGGTATCCTTTGTTTGCACATCCTCAGATTCAACCAACCACTGATTGAAAGGCCTAGGATGGTTGCGTCTGCACTGAACTTGTTCAGATCTTTTTTTTCCTTATCATTATTCCCTAAACAATACAGTATAACAACTATTTAGGTAGCATTTACATTGTATTAGGTATTATAAATAATCTTGTTAGTGTCATCCAGTTGATTCCGACTCCTAGCGACCCTGTGTACAGGAGAGCTGAACCCTGCCTGGTCTGTGTGCCATCCTCTCATCCTCCAGTGCTATCAGACAATGCTCTGTCTGCTCTCCATAGGGTTTTCATGGCCATTTTTTTTTTTTTTTTCAGAAGTAAGTGGCCAGATTCTGCTTCCTAGTCTGTCTTAGTCTGGAAGCTCTGATGAAACCTGTCCACCATGGGTGACCCTGCTGGTATTTGAAATACCAGTGGCACAGCTTTCAGCATCACATCAACACGCAGCCACCACAGTATGACAACTGACAGATGGGTGGTGTGCTTCCCTAACTGGGAAACTAACCTGGGCCACTGCGGTGAGAACGCCGAATCTTAGCCACTTGACCACGAGAGCTAGCATAAGGAATCTAGAGATGACTTAAAGTATACGGGAAGATGTGCATAGGTTATATGCAAATACTACATCACTTTATATGAGGGAGTTGAGCATCTGCAGATTTTGGTATCTGTGGGTATCCTGGAACCAGTCCCCTGAGGTACCTAGGGACAACTGTATGTCAGTATTATGGTGTATTTGGTTACTAGCCTTTAACATCGGTGGCAGAAAGTATAAGTTCCCTGGAAGAATAGAATTGTGGACATTATCAGGACCGCTATGTGGAATTTGGCCTCTTGTCTTCCCATCTGAGCCCCATGATTAGTTTACAGACAGTTTCCATTTTTGGCCCTAAGTTGGTCTAGGTATATTTAACTTTGGAACCAGGCATCCTTGCCCGGGCAGCAGAGCAAGCACTCCTCCATGTCTGTTACTATTAACGCCATAACTCATGGAGCAGATTCTGGGTGCATTCAGAGGCAAATTCGCCAAGAACCATTTCCATTCAGTTCAGTAGGAATGTCTTCAGTGCCCTATGCTGAAGATATATGAGCAGAATTGGCATCTGCTTCCAAGATGCTTTCCATCTAATTGAAAATCCAAAGGCTAAAGTCCACGAACTCAGAGAAGAGGAAAAACAGAACAAGACTGAATATCACTTTATGCTGATTTGTGGTGGAGACGGGGCAGTTTCCATCCAGAGAGAGAAAGGAGGGTGAAGTTTACAGACGCCGCTGCATGCCCAGGACTGCGCACATGGCGCTTCCACCCACACCGCATCCTTGGATCCTCACAACCCGCGGATGAAGTTAGTTCAGTAATATTGTCTGCATTCATGGATTTGGCCACTGGGGCCAGGAAGGACAGAAAGTAAACTGAGGCACTGGCTCTCTGGGACTGTGGGTTTGGGACTGTGAGGAGACCAGTTTGAGGGCAGGTGAAGAGGACGGGACAGGCAAGAAGTTAGCCAGGCCCAGGACACACGTGTGCCCAGTCCCATACTGAGTCTGACCTCAAATGTACAACCAATCAAAGCACAAATCATGGGCCAAACCTTGTTCTTCTTTGTGTCTCTTTGAGCCTTTATAAGTTGCTGAAAAATGTTTAATATTATTGAAAGATGGATCAATAATGTCATTTGAGGGCTCTTATGGACCAGAAACACTGGATACTCAGAAGGATAATAAACTTAAACCCATGATTGCTGTCCTCAAGTCTTTCCCTATGACTTTAATTCTCAGTTATCACTCCAGGTGCTCCTCAGACTGTGTCTGCAGCTGAGAGCGAAACATGCCATCAGAATATGGGGCAAACGCTTGAGACGTGGCATTCCAGGAGGCAGGAGGACAGGCCAGATTTGGAGGCCCCTGAGGGTCTCATTCCAATTCCAGCAGACCCCGGGGCTTCCAGTGACAGCCACCTCCTTCAGGTGGTTGACGAGGAACTGCTGTAGGTTGGCTGGTGCTTGTGGTGAGACCCAGGTGTCCAGGGTCTACAAGACTCACAGGGCAGCCAAGACTGGGGCCCCAGCACTGCAGGCCCCCAAACCAGATTTTCATCAGGGCCCCAGGGTTGATCCAACACCAAAGTGCTGCCTCCCCACATACCTAAACACACCGAGGCTGATGTGAAAACCAGAAGACCAGCGGGACATATAGTCACACAGAAGACCAGCATTTATGTTTACTCGACTTGTGAGTTTTCTCCTTATAAAAGCAAAAGTATAACCAGACCATGTTAGACCAGGGTTAGACAACTCACAATTTTAATATTTTTATTCATTTTGAAATTCTGTTGTATCCATCTTCACTCCAAGAGTAGACCACTCACTGGCCAGGACATGTTGGGGGGCACCCTCCCCCCTGGTTGTTTCTTGAGTGGGCAGTGCTCTATCTTCAGGGTTGCTCATTCTTTTCATGAGAAAAGGCTTTAGCCAGATTAGTGGTTCTAGCGCAGGAGACATTTTATCATTAAAGAACCTTTTGTGTCTCTATGATCTCAAGAGTATGTACTGTCTTCAGTAGTAAGGGGCTCAGAGTTTAGGGATGCCCTGTTGTCCTTCCTGTCTAACGCCTGGATCTTTGATAGATGTAGACCATAGTCTAGGCCACCACAGTCATTGCTTCGAGTCCCTACTGCTTATTTTCCTTATGTGTGACATGGAAAAGGTGCATGAAAACGGCATGGCATATGAGAATGACTAGCACAGTGCTGGGCTCCAAAATGGGGCCATGTTTGTGGTCATTAGATCACAAGGACAGCCTTCGGTGCCTCCTGTGGGCCTCCCCTCCTTCTCCCCATCCTCAGCAGGTAGAACTCAGAGAATGTCTTGAATGACGGGATCGTGCTCAGGAGGGGATGACAAAGTGCCGGGTGGGTACTGAGCACCAATACCCACAGGAGGCCCCCAGAGAAAAGCCCACCTTCCTGCCTCTGTTTACCACCAATGTGGGCCCAAGAACCCGAGGACTCCCTAGGCATGAGGACTAAGAGGTGGTCCTGGGCAGGGCAGATCTTGTCCCTCCAGGCTTCCGCTGCATAATGACCGCATCTTGGTCGCACTTTCCTGTGGTTTGGGGGAGTGGATGGTGACAGGGGAGGCACTGCTCCCCATTCCAGCTACCTTTGGGGCTGCTGTAGGCTAACCCTGCTTAGTGCTTTTATGGACTGAAGATAGATGATCTTTCATGGAGCATGAAGAATCTCACTGGGATTATTTCTCAGACTTTAAGAGCAAGGACTCCAGGGCTTGGGGAAGAGGGTCAGACAGCAGCTGCCAGTGGCTGCAGGAGGGAGAGAAGGAGGAATCCAGTCTGCCCGTTGGGTAGAGTACAGAGCACAGTGCCTGCCTGTATTCCAAATACTCCTTCACTGTTAGCTATATAGCATTGTGACTTTCACTTTTCACTGGTAGGGGGCCTAGCACCCAGAGGGTCCTCAGTAAATGTTCACTGAGTGAGTGGACAGATTTGACTCCCACCCAACCCTCACTCAGCTGCCAACAAGTCTCAACTCCAGAGCCTCGAGAGAGAAGGTGCTTCTTAACCCACTTTTCGTTACATTCCCTGTGTTGACCCATGACCACGTCAGGCTGCCCACGTAACTCAGGGGAAGGTCTGTGTCCAGGGGAGCAGCTGTTAAGCAGGACCCATCACTAGTCCAAGCTGGGAACAGGACCTAGCACTGCACACACAGTGTCGGGAGCCAGCAAGCGGACCTGGCTGGGCACCAGGCACCAGGCAGGTGCTCACAGCTGGAGGCCCTGACCACTGTAGACCACCCAACATTCCCAGGCTTGGCCCCGAGGCTTCCTGGAAGCTCATGGACAAGGTCTAGGCAGGAACCCTCTGCTGCTGGACTAAACCCCCATAGTGAGCCAGGAATAAGGGACCAAATAGAGAGGCCACTGCCCCATAGACACAGCAACCCGTTGCAGGGGTACCAGGAAGCCAGGTCAACAATCCCTTATCCAAAATTCAAAAATGTCTGAAAACTGAAAGTCTTCTCGTAAGTTTGATGCCAAAACTCATTTGGTGGAAATTTCTGACTGAAACGATACAAAGGTATTTATAATATTTATTTATCTTGCTTGAGTGAATGTTTCTATATTTAGCTTCAGAAATATTAACAAGTTTGATTGTGAGGTATTGGCCTCAATCCTGCAGGGGCTGCTACATAGTATAAGTTGTGTGTACCATGTTACCTTTCTAAATGCCAAAAAAATCTGAATGCTGCAACCCATTCAGCCTCAGAGATTTTAGATAAGGAAACGCAGACATGGAATAGCAATAATGTCTTACAGCTAAATGCCTATGTCTATTCTTTTTATCCTTGCCATCGTTTTGAGAGATGGATGCTATCATTTTTATCCCTATTGTAGAGATGGGAAAACTGAGGCTCAGAGAAATAAAATAACTTGCTCAAAGCGGACACACTTAGTAAGTGGCAGAGTTAAGAATGAAATCCAGGCAATCTGACTTGAAAATCTGCCTTCTTAACCACTGTCCTATGCTGCATTGTGGTAATGTTGACTCAGAAATATCCTACTCATCCAAACAGCCAGAGCTGACATCTTACCCGGAGGCAGCAATAAGTCTCCATCTTTGGCTCAGACGCAAGATGCATGAAGAGATCATCAACAGGACACAGCGGAAGTTAGCTGTTTGAGTGTGCTTACAGCACAATCCCTAATCACGACAGTAAGTGGATTCGTTTGTGCTGTTCAGGCATCTCAACACTAGCGGTGGCTGCTTGTCCTCCAGGCAGGGCCATGCCTGGCCAAGTGCTGGTTGAGAAGGAGCCAGTTCACAGCGCCTGGGCCCGCCCCTTGCAGGGCCTGAAGACTGCTGCCAGCCTCTGGAGGAGCTAAAGGAGACCCTTGAGTGCTGGGGCGCTAATTCAGCGCTTTCTGAGAGATGCACTTTTAGTTTCCAAAGAGGGATCCTCAGGACACCTTTTGTGCTTGGCTTTTTACCATATCAACATCCACTCTCCTAGGCAGGTTCATTATTTCCTGTCTGCCACAGTGGGGGGTAAACGTGTCCCTCAGACACACTAGGAACATTGAGAGGCTGCCATGCCCTCTCTCCTGGGCCTCCATCTACTGTGATGAAATAAATGCTCCTAATTTCCTGTCTGGAAGCCCTAGCAATTATTTCATTGCTTCCAAGGCCTTCATCACCTGCCCTTGACCCCTGTTCCTGTGGCTGCTTTATTCCAATGCCTCAGTGTTCAGTGTTGCCTCTTTCAAAGAAGACCACACACAACTAAATGAAGATCAAGTCAAGTATTTCAGGCGAATCTTGTTCTTGGTGATGCTGCAGTTCCCATAGGGGTGTGTGTGACCCTCTGCAGTCAGGAAGGTTCTGGAAATGTGTGTTACTCTGAAAGGCCATCTCCAAGGATGGGTTAGCCCGGAGGAATAGGGTGTTTTGGTGGGGCCACTTAGGATAGTTCCCGTCCAGTGACTGGTCCCTGGGTGGGTTTTGGATTCATTTACTTACTTATCCACTCCTTCCTGGGGGCAATGTAGAGAAACAGTTCCCACTGTGGGCTGTGGAGTCATGTAAACTAGATTCAACCTGAAGCCTGCCCCTCCTATGTGTGTGACCTTGGGCAAATTATCAAACCATTGTAAGCCTCTGTGTTCTCATCTACAGCAGGGAGTAACAATGAGACCTAGTTCTCAGGGTTGTTTTGAGAATTAAATGAAATAATACCTGAAAAAAGTTTAGCACAATTCCTGGGACCCAGGAAATAATAGTTATCATGTTTGGTCATCTAACCAGCATTCACTGAGCGCTTCCTATGAGCCAGGCACTGTCCCAGGCAGCGGAGATACACCGGGGAACACGATGGGCAGCCTTCCCGCATGGAATCTCTTCATGTTCATTATGCTCATGTCCACACAGGCCTCAGATAGGAACCAAGCAGAACAGCCTTCCTCAAAGTCTGACCCAGAGTGCCTTAGTCTGGGTGAGGCTTCCCAAGAACATGAGGTCCCCTGGCCAGATAAGTTGCAAAAATCCTGATTGTCATCTTGCAATCAGAAATTATAACTGTACAGTCCTACTTAGAATAATCTTGTAGATCCCCTGTGCACCGTCTCACATCAAATTTTCATAGCAGTCCTGCTGTAAAGACGCTTGCGTAACTTTGATGAAAGCAGCATTCCCCGAACTTAACATGACCGTGAAATCTTTGTTTGCTAATTCCTCTTAGACTGATGGCCATGGGTCTATGTTCTGAGGAGCATGTGAAGGAACATGCTGAGCTAGAGATGGCTGAAAATGCAAGTCCCCAGTACAGTGAGAAATACCCGGATCTGGACCTCCACTAAGTAGCCCAAGAAAGGGGCTTTCCCTGCTCTCTAGGGTGGGAGGGGCTCTCCACTGGCAAGCACCTGCCAGCCTGCTGGGCCTATCCCAGGTTGACCTGCCTGTGTGTGGATTCAGTATCAACTCCCAGAGGAGCATCAGCTGGGCCATCCTGGGCCAGCTCTGGGCACAGGCCCACGCCCCCACTGCAGAGCTCTCTGCTGCAGCCCCCTGCAAAGATGGACTCCTCTCCGTGTGACCCCACCATACTCTTCCCCCTGGAGTCACTCCTGTGGAGATGTGGAGCACAGGGCTTGAGTGTGAAATGCTAAACTTCCCTCCTCATGCAGAGAAGTCCATAAATCTCTGACTGGTGTTTGCCCTCTTTGGAATAAACTCCTAATTGATTTCTAAAGATTGCTGTTTGCAAATTAAATTACACTTCCCTTATATGTTGTGTAAAGAAGCATAAACCAGTCACCTCTCCAGGGCACACACCCCCTCCTCAGACTCTTAGGGTGTGATTACATTACTTTAGTTGCACTGCTTCTATTCAACTCAAGCTGCATGAATTGTTTCTCTTGCTTGTTTAATTGCCCATGTCTTATTACAGAGACAATTTATTGTTTTAGTGCAGCATAAAGTTCAAATATTTTATGCAAGATAAATATGGCCACTGACATTTTTATTCCCTTCTCAAATTCACACATACAAAAATCATTCTGGAAACTTCAAAATGTTTGTGACCAATACCGCAAAGTGTCAAAATCTCCATAAGTTGTTTGTTTTTAAAAAGGAAGACTGAGGAGCGTGTTTCCTTCTATAACATTGCTGGGGATTTTGCTGGGTGATATTGACACAAGCTCACAAAGAACTTCTGCTAGATGTGAAATTCCTTTGAAAACACATTGGGAATGAAATGTTGATACATGCAACAACCTGAATCTCCAGAGAAGGATGCTGAGTGAAAAAAGCCAATCCCAAAAAGGCTACAACTGCATGACTCCATTTGTATGACATTTTTGAAATACAAGGTAATTGAAATGGAGAATAGCTTA
The DNA here is from genome assembly GCA_031878705.1 of Tapirus indicus. NCBI lineage: Eukaryota > Metazoa > Chordata > Mammalia > Perissodactyla > Tapiridae > Tapirus > Tapirus indicus. The sequence goes on along the minus strand of CM062920.1, from coordinate 12,795,737 downwards.
GTGGTTTCCAGGCTTAAGGAGGCGGTCAGGAAAGGAGGGTAGGAGATGTGGCTATAAAAGGATGGCATGAGGGGTCCTTGTGGGGATGGGAAGTCCCCTATCTTGACTGTATCTGTGTCAATATCCTGGTTGTGATATTGTACTGTAGCTTTGCAAGATGTTACTACTGGGGAAAACTGAGTCAAGGGTACACAGGATTTCTCTGTATGATTTATTACAACTGCATGTGAATCTATAATTATCTCAAAATAAAATGTTTAATTTAAAAAGCACATTGAAAAATAAGGAGGATTGATGACTAGATAAACGGATAGATATGTGATAAAGGTGGATTCCTTTGTACAGTTGGATATTGTACAAATGAATGTGGATATTCAGTGTACAATTCTTTCAAATTTGCTCCATGTTTGAAAAAACATATTGGAAATGTAAGCAATAACCTGAAGAAGAACAGATACAGGACAGGACCCAGCTGTGCACTGCTGGAAATCAAAGCTGACCACTTGGCCTCCCGGTGTGGAGCAGAGAAAGAAACAATTCTACTTCATCTTTTCTGATTTGGATGCCTTTTATTTCTTTTTCTTGCCTAATTGCCGTGGCTAGGATTTCCAGTACTATGTTGAATAGAAGTGGTGATAGTGGGTATCCATGTCTTGTTCCTGATCTTAGAGAAGTTTTCAGTTTTTTACCTTGATAATGTTGTCAGTTGTGAGCTTCTCATATATGGCCTTTATTGTGTTGAGGTAATTTCTTTCTATTCCTAGTTTGTTGAGTGTTTTATCTCAAAAAGGTGTTGAATTTTTTCAAATGCTTTTTCCACATCTATTGAGATGATCATGTGATTTTTATTCTTCATTCTGTTAAAGTGGTGTATTACACTGATTGATTTTCACATGTTGAAACATTGTTGCATCCCAGGGATAAATCCCACTTTGTTGTGGTACATGATCCTTTCAATATTTGCTAGTATCTTGTCAAGGATTTTTGCGTCTATATTTGTCAGAGATGTTTTCTTTTCTTGTGGTGTCTTTGTCTGGCTTCAGTGTCTCAATATATTTTCTAATTCCCCTTTTGATTTCCTCTTTGACTCACTGGTTGTTCAGAGTGTGTTGTTTAATTTCCACATATTTGTAAATTTTCAGTCTTCTGCTATTGATTTCTAGCTTTGTTCCACTGTGAGCAGAAAAGATAGTTGGTATGATTTCAATTTTGTTAAATTTTTTAAGACATTTTTTGTGATTTAACACATGGTCTATTCTGGAGACTGTTCTGTGTGTACTTGAGAAGAATATGTATTTTGCTGCTATTGAGTGGAATGTTCTTACATGTCCGTTAAGTCCACTTGGTCTATAATGTTCGAGTTTGCTGTTTCTTTATTGATCTTCTGTCTATATGTTCTATCCATTTTTGAAAGTGGGGTATTGAAGTCTCCTACTATTATTGTATTGCTGTCTATTTTTTCCTTCAATTCTGTCAATTTCTGCTTCATATATTTGGGTGCTCTGATGTTGGGTTCATATATGTTTGTGATTATTATATCTTCCTGATGAATTGCCCCTTTTATCATTATGTGATGTCCTTCTTTACCTCTTGTGACAGTTTTGACTTAAAGTGTATTTTGTCTGATATAAGTATGGCCATCCCTCTTCTCTTTTGATCAACATTTACATGGAATATCTTTTTCCATCCTTTTACTTTCAGCCTATATGAGTCCCTAAATCTGAAGTGAGTCTCTTTTAGATAGCATATAGTTGGATCTTGGTTTTTTTAATCCATTCAGTTAGTCTATGTCTTTTGACTATGGAGTTTAAACCATTTACATTTAAAGTAATTACTGGTAAGGAAGGATATACTATTGCCATTTTGTTCATTGTTTTCTGTCTGTCTTATAGCAACTTTGTCCCTCTTTTTCTCTCTTACAACCTTCCTTTGTGTTTTGTTGATTTTTTTCATAGGGACGTGCTTTGATTCCTTTCTCATTTTCTTTCGTGTATTTTCTATAGGTATTTTCTTTGTGGTTGTCATGGGTGTACATAAAACATCTTATAGTTATAATGGCTGGTTTTGCACTCACCTGGGGTGCAGGATCCTCTTAACTGTTTTCTGGTTTTCTCACCAAGAAATTGGTCCATGTATTGTTGTTGGATCAGTGTCTCCATGGGAAAAGGACAGTCTGAGGCTTTCCATTCCACTGTCTTGCTCCCTAGCGTCCTGAGTTGTCATTCTTTAATGAAGCAAAAACCATCCCAATGCTCATCACATGGTTATTCAAGAGAGCTAAAAATCATTCAGGCAGATAAGGAAGTGAGTACCCAAGTCAGTGAGGGAGGAAGCGGGGAAGCTGCCATGCTCAGTCTGATAGCGTTTTAATACTATACGCACTCTCCTCTTCTCTACTAATCCCTCCAGGGCTCCTCTAGACCCAGCTCTCCAGTCTTCTCCCTGTGAAGATCTTCCCTCACAAAGGAATATTAAGCTCTCACTCTGTGAAGTGTAAAGTTCTAACAATGTAGGATTCCCTTTTGCCCTCTGGGGACATAGAGCCTTCAGCTGGCTAGTTTTCTCTCACACTCATGCCCTCTCTCGTGATTGTCACTCTAAACAGGATGTGAAATGGGAGCTCAATCTATTTTTTGTTTTTGATATACAGCCATTATAGAATCTATCACACTATATTGAAATTATTGCTTTCCTATCTGTCTTCCCTAATAGTCTGTGAACAGCTTGAAGGATGTGTCTGATTCATCTCCTTGCCCCCAGGGTAAGGCTTGGTAAAGTAAATGCTTAGCCAGTGCTTCCTGATGACTGGACTGGATGGATGGATGGATGGGGCACTGACAGAATGTCAGACCTCAGTGAGCAGGGGCAGGAGGTAGTTTTGGCATTGATTTCTGACATATGGAACAATATATCTTGACAGCAGTGACATGAGGCAGATGTATTTATTGGGAAGGTTTTACATGGCAGCATATTGTGGTCCAGCAGGCACCTAGCCTAAGTGCAAAGGGATATGTCAAGCCCATGGGTACTTATACCTACCTGTAATACCCTCACTGAGTGGAGTTAGTCAGGTCTTGACGCATGGCTCAAACAGTAAATATAGCCATTTCTGAAAACACCTTTGGATGTCATGTAAACCCTATGATGACGCCAAGCTGATGTCTGTAGAGGGAATCCCTCCCAAACTACCCTCAGGATATTGGGGTCTCAGGTAATACTTTGAGGACAAAGAGACTTATAGATTCTCAAGAGACTTCATTGGCTGGTTAGCCTGGCAGTTCCTGTAGGCAATGAGCTATCTCAAACTTGGCTTTTAAAGGGGAGAATAATTCTCTCGTATTTTTATGTCAACTGTTTCTCCACATTGAAACATCTATTGTAGACCCCTCCTAATTCAGACCTTTCTCATCTCTATAACAATCAAATACCATGTGAGCATTGGAAAAGAAGATATTATTAAGAGAAAGAGGGGACCATTATTAAGAAGCAATAAGGGTCTTAGCTTCTTTTGGGAGGTTCCCACTATCTCGTGATGACCCCCAAGGGTCCTTCCTACCTGAAGTAGACCTCATCTCAGTTCTCCTGGCTCTAGAGTTGTTAATATCCTTCCCATCATCCACCACTGGATGAACTCCATGAGTCCAGAAATCCCAACCCTCTAAGTTCTAAATGTTTGTCCATTTCCATCACAAAAGGGAGATTGAAAAAAAAAATGCAGACTGTTCCATGAGCAGCAAATTAACCATCACAAAAATACTTTCCACAGGAAAACACAAGGGGAGACAAATTCAGGCCAAGGCAAGTCTGAAAGATCCAGTGACTGTGCCCTGGAACTAGTTTGCGTATTATAGCTCATCTCAGGTCTGGAAAAGTACTCCGCACTGAGGTGGTCAATAAAGGCCTGTATTTCTCTCAGCTGGTCCCCAGTTCAAGTCTCCTCCACATTCTGTCACTCAGCTCTGTTGTCTCTTCATTGTTTGTCTTTTCTAGATAAGATTGAGAATCAGTTCTAGGAGGCACTGGACTGTAGGATCCATTTGGGTAGGAACTGTAATGTTTCAGTGCATTTTTGAATTGCAGCATCAAACATAATGCCTGGTATGTGATAGTTACTCCATTCACCTTTGCTGAATGGAAGGTTTCAGGTCAATTCAAGTTGCATAGTGTGGTGGTTAGGTGCACAGACTTGAGAACCAGACTTCCTATGTTCAAATCCCAGATCTGCCATTTTCTAGCTTTGTAATCTTGGGCAAGTTCTTTGTGCCTCAGTCTCCTCATTTGAAAAATAAGGATAATAATGGTACTGGATTATTGGTACTGGATATCATTGAATTATTGTGAGAGGTGAATGAATGAATATACTTTAAATGTTTATAATGGTGTCTAGAGCACAGTACATACTAAATAAATGTCATTCACTTTATTATTGAAACCTGTGATGTCACTTGTGGGATAGAAATAACAAACATATATTTTTCAAAGAAAAAAACAAACGTGTTTCAGTCCCACCTCCAAAACTTGCCGGCACAGCAAACCGAGTCAAGTTCCTTTATCCTGCTGATCCCCAGTCCTCTTACTTGTAAAATAAGAATAAGCAGGTCTAGCCATGCAGCTGTTGGAAGCATTTCAGGACATAATCCATGTGCCATCCTTGACAATAAATACTCTCTCCTGGTCCTCCCTCCCTCATCCCTGTCCCTTTTCCATCATGATCTCCCTATTCTGCCCGTGTCCTCCCAGCAGTCCCTCCTAAGCCCTCTGCCCCCACTCTTTACACTCTCTGTGTGTGATCTCATACCCGCCATAGCTTTGATCACAATTCCTACAGGCTGATGTTCCAAATCCCTACCTCCTGCCCAGATCTCTCCCCTAAGTTCCAGTCCCATATGCCTGCCTACTCAACATCTTTGCTTGTCTATTACACAGACACTCAGAGTCAAAAGCTGACCTCATTACCTCTCCTCCAAACCTGACCCTCCTCCTGTGTTGAATATTCCAGCGATTGGCACCAACACCCACCCAGTTACTCCGCCAGAAACTTGGTTGCCTTCAACTCTCTCTCACCACTGACATTTCAACACTCACCAAGCTTTATCAGTTCTACCTCTATAATTCTTCCTTCTAGTACTACCCCCTTCTCTCTGACCCCTGTCACTAGCTTAGTTCAGAACACCAGCTCTTTCCTGGGTGATGGCCAGAGCTTCCTGTCTGGCCTTTCCTCTGTATTGCCCCCTCACCCATTTTCCATAGTGAAGCCTTAGTAAAATTAATCTGGATTTTTAAAACAGAAATCCAGACATTATTTCTCCCTGGTTTAAAAGGCTTCAGTGCACTCCATTGCCCTAAGAATTGTGCCCACCTCCTTCAGAGGGTACCAAGGTCTTTGACAATCTGCCTCCAGATTCTCCCTCACCCCATTACCCTCCATTCCCTTCTCAGACTCAATTCTCTGCTGCTGCACTCGCACTGCTTCACCCTCCTCTGCTTCCTCCTGCCTCCAGCCTTTGCACATTGTTCACTCTGCCCCTCCTCCTTCACTTGGTTGACTTTACATCCTCCAAGACTTCAAGTATCAACAGAGACTTACCTTCTCCTAGAAAGCTGCTTCTGATCCTCTTTTCCTGGTCTGTGGAAGGTGCCCTCCTCCAAGCTCATGCAGAGTGCTGTGGCTATCTCCATTCTAGCATGCCCCACATTGGTTGGGCTGTCTGTTTATGTCTTCCTCCCCCACTGGGCTCTGAACTTTTGAGATCAGGGACACTGCATAATGTGTCCTGTATTTATTTATACTACCTGGCATATAGTAGTTATTCAGTAAAGATGAATGAATCAAAAAGAATTGATGGATATTAGTTGACATTTCCTTCTTCTCTACGGAGCCTATCTGACAAGAGTTTGACACGAAGGGGCAAACGTCTTCCCTGCCATCAGTAGTCTGGTCCTCCTCCTCACTCTGATCGTGGTTGTGATGTTCATGATACACACCCAGAATACCTGGAATCCAAAGCTTTCTCACCCCCATTGAAATGTCTGCATCCAGGTGGCTACTTGAATGTCCGTTCAGCTTGAAGTGTATTTTCTTACCTTGCCCTCCCTTCCATAGCCCCTCTTGCAGAGGGTAATATCTGGTGCTCTAGAGTAGGGATGACATACTGTAGCCTGAGGGCCAAATTCAGCTCACCACCTGTTTTTGTAAATAAAGTTTTATTTGAACTCAAATTTATTTACTGCATTTATGTACTATTTATGGCTGCTTTTGTGCTACAGTGGCAGAGTTGAGTAGTCATGACAGAGACCATATGGCCTGCAAAGCCTAATTTACTCCCTGGCCCTTTACAAAAAAAGTTTGTCAATGCCTGCTTTAGAGCTTTGCTCAAGAGCATCCAGGCCCATTCAGGTCTGTGCTGAGATTCAAATATGCACGGCATAACCCGAGAAAGGGTCATGGTCTTGGAATCCAATTTCCATGGCTGAAAGGCATTTCTAATACCTTCCCTTTGATAATGCTTTATGTTTTTCTAAGTACTGTCATATTCATTAAGGAAAAGATCTTCAAATACAAATATTACTGCTCCCAGGCGAGGCCCGTGCTGCTGCTCTGCAGACCACACTTGGAGCTGTGAGGCTGTAGAGCATAGACTCCCACTGCTTACACCTGAATCTGGCTCTCTACTTACCAATGGTGTGGACTTGAGCAAGTAAGGTACTTAACCCTCTGGGTCTTTGTAAAATGTGCTCAATGAAAGTAACATCCAACTACCAAGGTTATAGTGGAGAGTAGATGGAACATGGAGAGCTCTTATCACAGTGTTTGGTTTATTTCAATTGTTTAATAAATGTCAGTGGTTGTGATCTTGTTCAGTTGTGTCCTAGTACCATGGCGAGGAATTCCAAGGAGATCTCCTGGGTTTTTGAGTTCCCTCTCAAACAGGAATAGCCTAGCTATCTAGGAATAGCCAGATTCCTAAAACTTTCTTTCCTCCATACTACTCCTCTGCATGAACTCTTCTATATATCTTAGTGCCCGTATGAGAAGATCAAAACTGGAGTTCCATCCATTTCTTCCATTCTGATGTCATTCAGCCTTCTGTCCCTATCAATGGTCTTCTCACTGCCCTGCACACTGTCCTGATCACTCCTGCTCTTTTGCTTTATTCATGCTCTTCCCCTAAGCTCACATTCTCTCATCCCCCCTCTCTGCTTGTCTCTCAAAGCTCAGTAGCAGCACCACTTCCTGCAGGAAGCCACCCATGGCTGTGGCCACCACTCACAATGCTCTCCTCTTTCCTGAGCTCTTACCCCAGGAGAGACAACTGCACTGTCTGTGAGCCTTGTCTCCTCAGCCTTTATTTAGCTGTGTGAGTCATTCAGCCTCTCTGAGCCTCAATTTCCTTAACTACAAAATAGGAATAATAATATTTATCTTTCAAGGTTGTTGCAAGGATTAACTACAATATAAAAAATGTTTCTTGCACACAGTAGGTTCAAAATATATTCATTTTGTCCTTCATGCCTTTAGCATGTGGCCCTTTGCACACAGCTGGGCACGTGGACTGATTAATGTACATTGCCCTAGACAGCAATGTTGCTCCCAATGATTGGCCTCTGAGGGCCAGATGGGGGGCCCTGACAGTCCCACACCAGCTCTTTTTACCCTCTCCTTTCCCTGAAGACTTTCAGGTCAGCTATGTAACCCCCCAAGCTGAAAGGTGGTGGTAGAGGAGAGCTTAAGTGCTGCTGGGTGTGGAAGTAGATCAGTCTGTTTGGGGACACATTTAAATGCATTCTTAGTGAGAACAACATTAACTGATAAATCAGGGCCTAAGATGTGCCCAGTGCTGTGCAGCTCTGGGACCCACCTGTTGGTCTAAGTGGCTATATATAGTGCATAGTATATCTATCTATCTATCTATCTATCTATCTATCTATCTATCTATCTATCTATCTATCTATCTAATTTTTCATGTCTTTCCTTATCTGCCCATGCTTTCTTTTCTTTCACTTCTTAAACATATGAAATATATTTATAATAGTTATTTTAATATTCTTGATACTAATTCTATCATCTGTGTCACTTCTGAGTCTGTTTCCATCCACTGGTTGTTCTCCTCATAGTTTTTTTGCTTCTTTGCATGCCTAGTAAATTTTGATTGGATTCTGAACATTGTGAATTTTACGGTGTTGAGTTGTGGGATTTTTTTCTTATACCTTTAACTATTTGGGGACTTCATTCTGGAATGCAGTTAAGTTACTTGGAGTCAGTTTGAGCTTTCCAAGCCTTGCTTTTGAGCATTGGTAGGTGGGACCAGATCAGCTGTTAGTCTAGTGATAACTTGTCTCCTCTGCTGAGGCCATCAATGCTCCACGCCTCACTGGGTGATGGAAACACAGACTACTCCTCGGACTCTGTGAGCTCCAGGGATGTTCTGCCTGCTCTTTCTCAGTGGTTCTTTCCCAGCCTTGGTGGTTTTCTCACATGCATGTTCTAACCGGTACTCAGTCAGAGACTGGAGGGAAACCCTCTGGCACCTCCAGAGCTCTTTTTCTCTAGGCATCTCCTTCCTCTCTGATACTTTCCCCCACAGATTCTATCTGCCTTGTCCTGCTAAAACTTCAGAGTCTGACTTCTTAACTCAGGGAAACTGCTGAGCTCCCTCTGGACACTCTCTCCCTGGGCTCTTGCCAGACAGAAAGCTGGGCCATCAGGCTCTCTTCTCTCAAAGATCACTGTGCTGTGCTGCCTGTTGTACGATATCTGAAAACCATTGTTTTACACATTTTTCCAGTGTTCTGGTTTTTTAAGGCAGTAGGTTTCTATTATGCACTCATGGTGGGAAGTGGAAGTCCTATTAGATGTCATTTTTATCTTTGTTTTATAAATGGTGAAACTGAGACACAAAGAGATTGAGTAATTAGCCCAAGCTTGCATAGTCAGCAACTGGAGTAGCCAGGGATTTGAAGTCACATTCTTAAATTCTAGACTCTACTGTCTCAAAAATATTTCTGCAAATCAAGTCTAAATCTTTACAAATGATAATTTGGTATTTCCCAATTACAGAAGAAGGAAATGAACATGTGTTTTCACACAAATCCATCCAGCATTCAAAGGGACAGGACCATTCTGCTCATCCATGTGCTCAGAGCTAAACAGGGATGCTTTTCCAAGCATCCACTGCAGCGCTGTATTTGCATCCTATCTCAGATCTGAGGAGAGAAGACATTTCTCCTGACCCTTTGGGGCCACAGAATAGATTGCCAGAGCCTCCAGTTGTGACAGATACTTGTATTGAAGAGAAATATAATCTGACTTTTCACTCCTATCTGGAAAATTCCTGTTTTCAGAGCGCAAACCATTTACCCAAACAGTGTAAAGAGATTATGGTTCACTCTCTTCGCTGAATTATGCATGGTTTTCAGCTAGGTAAAGTTCTCTGTGTTCTATTTTAAGAACAGTTCCTGCACAGAGTGGAAAAAAAATCTATACTGTCCAGAAGCAACTACTTCTGATATATTTTACCTCTACTAGAGAAGAGAAATAATATGTCTGAGCCTCATCTATTTTTCTTGCATCTTGTTTTGTAGTTGGTAATCAGAGATTTCTCTTTATTTTCAGAAGTGGAACTTTCCCTTCAGGTTCCAAGACATCAAAAGGAAAAAACAGAAGCAAATTTGGCCCCAATTTTAAAATATCTATTGCGGCATATTCACTATGACATCTTTTTAGAATTAGGCTGACTAATCCTGCTTAATACATGAGAAGTGTTTGCTATTAAGCACTGTGCCTTCTCAGAACACCGTGTCAAAACCATTTTAATTTGAGCTGGGGTGATTAAAAAATGTCAGCTTTAAAAGGACTGTTTCAAGAATGCCTCAGAGCCTTGTGTTCAGCTACAAAGAAGTGTGTGATGCGTTGAAATAATAGAACGACTAAGGCAAGAAGGCATTTGAATTCTGGAGTTTTAGTTCAGCATTCGCAGTGTAAAGTACAATGGATGTGGATCTGAAGGAAGTTAGGTCGCCCAGCTGAATTGAAGACATTCATTTGGGGGGAAAATCAAAGTGACACATGGAAAAAAATGTTCTGTACATTTCTCAAATGTACTCTGCATCTCATCATCTATCCCAGCAATCTTGGCCACATTTGGGTTGCAGGAAGGGCTCAGTAACCACAGTTTTTGCTGCCAGTCTCCCAAGTATTGGCTGTGAGGAAGGGAAAGGTGGTTGGTGGCAGAAAAAGCAAAAGGAGATAACTCCACCATTTTGATTCATCTAGGCCTGGAACTTAATTTTTCTTTAAGGTCACAGGATAGACACACACACATATGAATACACACACAATACATGTGTGAGCTCTACATATTGATGCTAAGACGCCATGAATTGTAAGGTGCACCATTATTTTATGTACCACTAAGCGAGGAAAAACATTGCCAGCTACACTGTGACACATGCTTTCTTATAACTTTGCAAAATTTTTATTTTAAAACTCATTAAGACTTTTTTAAACAAACAGAAGAATGTTATCACTCCCATGCATACTTTAAAATTATAATATAATATAGGTAAAATTAAATAGTTGAGATGTCCCCAAATTATCTTCACCTTCAGAGGCTGATTTTCTAATCACCTGTGATTCCGAGTTGTTCAGGCCCAAGTTTTCTCATACAATATCATTCTCCATGCCATTAGAGCATTGCTAAAACAGCATTTCTTAAAACTGCTCCATTATTGTATCCAGGATTTTCTCCAAGTGCTAGAAAACCATTCTGCAAATTTTGATGCATACACACTGACAATGACAACTACGTCATGACTATAGCCTAGCCAGAAATTGTGATATGCCATTGATTCTTTGATTGCAAGATACATCCTGATTTCAGTGATGATAAAGTATGGAAAAATACACATCTTAGAAGAGATGAAATTGTGTATATATGTGTGTATACATATATGTATGTGTGTATATGTATACATATACCCACACATAGATATAAACATTTTTTTAAAAAAGAAAAGAAAATCCTATCTTGTAGTGTCTCACCCCAGAGACTAGGATACTTTTCAACCTTTTCTGGGCACAGACATTCCATCTGTGCACTTGCCTCTGTCCCTGGCATTTCTCCAAGCCTTGGCCCTGGCCATAGAGCTCTACCTTAATTGCTCCTGGATCTCCTGCTCTTTTTGTGGTAGTAATTACTAAGGAAGTTGTCACAAACAAAGAAAATAAGCATGGGAGAACACATGACATTGTGGAAAAAGAATGAGATTTGGAAACAAAGGGACAAGATTTGAGCCCCCCCGAGCTGTAATATTTACCAGCTGTGAGACCTTGGCCAAGTTATATACCCTCCCTGAGCCTCATTTCCTCATCTGAAAATAGTGATTCAATAATACCAACTTGATAGGTTTGTTGAGAGGGCAGATGAGATAGCATTTATACAGATGTAAAATGACACACACACGAATCTCACCTTTACTGCCAGTGAGCTGACGCACATCCTGAGGGCCAAGAAGTGGGCCTTTGCTGATGGTAGATAATCCTTGACCTTGCTTCTAGCAAAGAAACAGAATAGAGAGGAGGTGAGCCAGGTTTGAGAGATTGAAGCAATGAAGACTGACCAGGGGTATGGGGTATTCTGGACCTGGGGTGAAAAAGGAAGCCAAAGTTTTATGTGGCACTGCTAGAGTTCCTGCCTCTGTACTCACCCTCTCCATCAGAGAACCATCCTCTTCCCAGATGACATGCTGACCTTCATCTAGGAGGCTCAGAGTAGGGAAGTGGTATGCATCCCCCTATCATCAGGTTGTAATATACCAACATCCCAAGAGATGAGGAATTGTAACTGTTGAGAATGTGACAGAACATGAAAAATGCTAGTGTTTGAAATCAGCTATAGAAAGTGTGATTTGCAAGTTATGGTTCTATGTGTTCTGTTTCTCAATATTTTTAGCAAAATAGTACATTTTTTTTAAAAAGAATATTAAGAGTGCCATCTCGTGGTGTGACATCTCCATTTTGTCAAATTGTGCCTGTCCATCCCTATCACTTATGGTCAGGATGGTAAATAGGTTTCATATCTCCTGTCATCTCCAGTCACTTGGCAGTGACTGCTGGGAATGCTCTGTTGGCAAATATTCTAAGGCTGTGTCCACGTGCAGCAAGTAAATGTTCTGTGAGGACTTAAATATTAGTATCTGCCATGGATGAGGGAGAGGAGAACGGACTCGATGTTCCATGAATCCACTGACCCTGGCCTGTGGTCCAGGCCACTCATCCAGATCTGTTAGAATAAACATTTAAGAGCTGGCTGAGGAGGGAGTTGATCTTCACTTAGCTCCAGTATTGATATTAATGTCCTGTAACTGTTCCTAGGCATCTTGCCCTGATCTAGTCTTGCAGATTCTTCTGGCACAAGCGAATAGACTGTGAATTCATTCAATCATTCATTCATTCATTAAACAAATTTTGACTGAGCACTTATGGTGTACCAGGAATTATGCTGGAATCTGGAGATATGTCAATGAACAAGACAAATGAAGTCCCTGGAGTCCTGATGTCAGGGAGGAAGATAAGCCTTCGAAAAGCACATGTGCTATTTAACACGGTTGCCTTACGTGCTACAGAGGACCTGTATAGAATATTACAAATATATAAAAGTGGGGAAACCTGGCCTATTCCAGGAATTGGTGATTCCCTTGAGAAAGACTCATGGAAACCATGTTGTTGATTATAAATGAATGTTCAGTATTTTCCAGGAAAACCTGTCTATGAGGCATATGAGGAGAAATATGAAGAAAGCACATTTGAGATATAATACTTGAAAAAATGGCCCTATGTCTTCTGTACACCAACTTCTGAGAGTTTTTTTGCTTAAAAAGCCATTTTGCAAGCCTGCCGTGCCTCATCCCAAATGTCCATTCTCTGTGCTCTGGCCTCCTAGAGACCAGGGAAGTTAACTTTTCCCTACAGAAGGCAGAGAGACAGGCCTCCACCACGGTGCCTTACCACTTGGCTGGGCACTACAGCATTTTTATGGACCTTGAGGGTTTTGACAATCAGCCATCGCTTTCCCCTGGGGAAACGTAAGCAGTGAGAGCTCACGGGAGTCTGAACTTGATGAGAAGACATGACTCCCGTTCCCCAGGCTGCCGTGTCTGGCATTCACAGAGGCAATGGGGCCTGACGGAGTCCTCACCGCCCAACAGCCTGTGGAGGAAAAGTGCTCAGCCCCCTAGTGATTCTCTCCCGGAGGAACCCGGCAACGTCACCACCCCTCCCCTGGATGAAGGGCTTGAGCTGACCCAGGTCTCCCTCACTTTGGACTCACCTGCAGGAGTACACATGCACTGCCGTGGTTATCTCTACTTTTTATGTGCTCATTTTCATCAACACCGACTTCTTTCTCTTCTGCCTGACTCACTGCTAAGCTCTGATTCTTCCAAAACCCTTGCCAAGCCACCGCAGCCCACTGTACTTTCCTCCTTCCCTGATTTTCCAAACCACACTCTCGGGGCAAAGGGCTCCTCGGGTCTCTGAGCTCAGCCCACCTCATCACGTTGGAGTTCAGCATGAGGTCAGCAACACGGGAGTTGGAGGCAATAAAGCCCACCGGTAATGGGCAGGGGCGGCAGTGTGCTCTGATCTTCCCCCATAAGGTAGGATATGATTGCTCGCTGTCTAAAGGCTAATGTGAGACTCGGCATTTTACTCTAGACTTTAGAAAGAAAGCCATGCATGGGTAAATGACCAGCTAGTGGTGTGCTTCCCACAAGTGGGTCATGAGGGGTGTTGATGTCCCGAGACATCCTGGGTAATGTTGCTTTCATCTGTCTGTGATTTAGCAGATGGGGGAGTTTTGGTGAACACAGGGTGGAGAAGGGGGAGCACACGTGGCGCTTGTACATATGTGTGCATGACCGCAAAGGAGTGCACGCTGTATGGATACATATTATTCCCCATGTGGCTGTCAGTACAGAGTAAAAGTGCCCCATTTGAGCTGCATGTGGCTGAGGCACACAGGTAATGATCACCACTGTATACCTACAGGGCCTCCACAGCTTCCATGGTCTTGGCCCTCACAGGGAGTGCTGAGAACTTGGATGCAGACTCTGGGAGAGGGAGGGGAGCTTAGAGTCTTGCTCCTCAATATGTGGTCCATGGACCAGCAGCATCAGCATCACCTGGGAGCTTACCAGATATGCAGAATCTCAGGTCCCCAGATCTACTGAGTCAGTCTGCATCCTCATATAACTTCCAGATGAGTCATAAGCACGTTAATGTTTGAGAAGCACGTGCTTAAGGTTTATCTCCCTGCACTGTGCAGGAGGGAAAACGGTCCTAGTATGAGGCTCTGTAGTCAGCCCAGGTCAGAGCTGGACCACAGCCGGGCCTGGGAAAACTCAGAGCACACCTGGGCCCTCCCCGGTGCAGCCCAGGCCTGTGGCCGTGGTTCTCCAGCCCACTCTGCTGCTCCTCTCCTGTTAGGAGCTAGAGCTGTCTGTCAGAATGCCAGAGGAAAGGAGAAAGGAAAGGGAGGTAGTCAGGGCTGAGTGCTAGGGAGAGAAGCTAGCATCCAAACTCCATCGCGACTGAGACAGGCAGAGTAGTCAGGATTATGTAGCAACGTGCTGGAAGCTTCCTAGTGTTGCTTATGCCTGGGGGTGGCCCTCCGGGAGTACACGCCTGACCCATGCGGCAGGGAATGGAATGGGTGCAGAGCAGGGCTGCCTGAGGGGTGGGTGTTGTGATGGGATAGTTATCAAGAGGGGAATTACTTTAGTGCGAAGCCAAACTCACATCACAGCCATCCCCACTTTGTGTCATACGGGACCCCGGGCCACACCTTCAGGAAACACTCTCCTCGTTCTCTCCTTTACGCCACATCTGACTGGGAGGCTACACTTTGTGGGAAAGGTCTGTGTCTTAAGCATCACGCATACACACACACACACTCACAGTCACATAAAACATACACACACATACACAAGCACACACACAATCGTACACACTTTCACACTCACACATACACTCACGCTCTCATGGCACCAGGCCCAGGTCCAGGGTCCTGGGTCATCCTGGGTCATTTACATTTGGTCCAGGGTCTAGTTCATCTCTGTAGCTTCAGCCCCTAAGCACATGCCTGGCACATAGTAGCTGCTTAATAAAAGGTTACTGAGGCAAACTCAACCACAGTAAGAGAACAAAGGAAGGCCCTTCCCCGAGACCAAGACCTCACTTATCGGAAGGAGAGACTGGTCCTATTGAACTTCCCAAACAGATTTCCTTTCTTATTTGTGTTTACATTTTGTTAGGCTTGTAGTTCTAGTTTGATGTTTATTGCAATTTGTTCTCTGTAACATTTGCTCCTACAGAATGTTAATTTTATTTTATATTACAAAAAAGTTCTATAGCTCAATACATTTTGAAATGTCAGGGTTTAAAATGCCATGGTTCATCTTGCTGTAGGACTCCCCGACCTGCGCTGGGCTGGCATGCAGGGCGGCCCCAGGAAGCAGGACCGTGCGCGGCTCCCCCAGCCTGCCTCACCACAGAGCTCCCCCGACCCCAGAGGGTCTTGGTTTCTCAGATCACTTTGGGAAGCATTGATCTAGTTGTTCGTGTGCGTGTCATTTGTCTTCTAACTTGATGTGTTACAGGGCTGGCCATGTGTTTTGCACTTTGCTTTTTATCCTCAAGGCTGAGGGCAGAGTAGGTATTCAAGGAATGGCTGTTGAATGGATAACTAGATGAAAAGTATGCCTGTGAGAACGTCAAATAGACTAAGTTCCAGGGAAAAACATAGTCCATCAGCTTAGTTCTAATGCAGTGCGGTGAACACATACAGATAACTGCTCCTGGGCCAGGCCCTGTGTGAGGCAGGGTGGACACAGAAAGGAAGGAAACTCAGCTGCATCCCTAAGAAACTCAAGGCTTGAAGGAAAGGTAGGCATTGAAAGAAAGAAATGGCCCAACTGTGGATAAGTGGAACAAATGATGGGCATACGAGGCTCGGAGGTCACAAAGGAAGAGGAACGTTTAATCCTTTACCTGCATGATGACTAGAGCAGGTGCTAGAACAATAGTGAGTTTGCCAAGTTGACAAGGAGAGGGGAGGGGACTCCAGGGAGAGAGTCCAGTGTGGTCAGGGGCTTTCAGACCTTGTTGGAGACACATTACTGTGTGCCAGAGGCTAGTAACTTCCAAAAAGGAAAATGCAATCACTGACAAGTGTTGGGGTTGAGGATGTCCTTGGCCACAGTGCGTACTTCTTTCCTTTTCCAGAGCCAATGCAGCTCTGCGGGGACAGGGTCTCGCTCTGATCTGGGAAGGTGCCACACTTCCTGACTTCAGGGATCCATGGTGGCATTGGACAGCGGCCTCACCCTCTGTGAGCCCCTAGTCCACTGCGGTTCTCCTGGGGACTGAGGGAGGCAGCCGTCCAGTGTGGCCGTGGCTCTAGCCAGCACGGCTGGTGGCGTCTGCTGAGGGCATGTGTGTCATAGACATTCTTATTCTCTTCAAGTCGTCTTCTTGTTATGCAGTACAGATATGAGTAGCTTTTTTCTTAAAGCCTGCAATCAATAAACTGTGAATCTGTGACTGTAAATAAGACAACTTGTAAAAATGCATTTACGTTGATACTTCCAACTTAAAATTTATTTTGCTTTTACTTTAGTGTATTTATGAGCCGGGAACAACACTGATGGAGAATCTGTTTCCACACTAATAATGCTAAAATAGATTTAGATGCATATCAGATGGAAACTGAGTATCATTTTTAATTATGATTAAGGTGACGTTTTATTATTTTCCCCAGGAGAGGCATGAATTTTGACTGTGCATGAAATGTAAATTGAATGCACCTCCTGCCCCTTCAGTTGGAGAACATTCCTGGTAAATAATTGTGGTTCTGAGTGGGCAGTTGCTTCTGGAGGAGCTTTCCTGGCCCTGAGTTCAGAGAGTCGTTCTAGATGTGTCTCCCTCTCCCTGCCTGGAAGCCAGGAGAAGGAATCAGACAAATGTGAATTTGAAACGCAGCCGTGCCACTAGGTAGCTGTGCCCACTTTGATGAGTTATTTCACATTTCTGAGCCTGAGTTTCCTCAGCTGTACAATGGGCATGACACCCACCTTATAGGATGAGGATTTCATGAAACATGTTGTAAAATGTACAACAAAATGCATAGTGAAATGCACTTAACACTGTTGTTATATTATTATTATTATTTTATTCAAGTCTAAGTAAAAATGGGAAATCTCAAACTAATAAATCAGTCCCAGGAAGGGCTGGGCAGAGAGCTACAGGGGCACGCCTGGGCAGGTAGGAAGACGAGTCTGGAGGAATTCCAGAAGGGGATGTTGGGCTCTTGAGCAGCTGTCTATGGGGCTGTCTGTGTCTGGGGCATCCTCACTTGCTTCTGAGAGGCAGCACGACATAGTAAAAAGGGAACGGGCTGTGAATTCAGAGAGACTTGGGATCTAATCCTAGGGTTATTAAAATGGGAATAATAATGCTATTTTTCATTACTGTGAGGATTATGAATAATGGATGAAAGCACCATCAAGGTCTTGGTGCCCAATCCCCGGTGGCCATAGTTATGAACTAACCACAAAATGTAGAATGGTGAACACATGCACTGTGATGGGCTTACAAAGATTCCTCTTCTTATTAGGGATGAATGCCATTGAGATTTTGGTTGGTTTTCAGAAAAGTGAGCTGAATATCATGGAAGGGCCTTGACATAGACCCTGGGTTTTTGACTTGGCTGTGAGTGATATCTGTCCCACGAGGTCCAGTTCTTAACCCCGTGTCTCCTTTGTGGCCGTGTTGAGAACCCAGCCCCCTACTAGCCACAGTTAGGACCTAATTATTGGTAGGGTGACCAACTTGTTAGATTTTTCTTGGGACTTTCCCAGTTTTAGCACTAAAAGAACTGCGCCTTGGGAAACTCTTTAGTTCCAGGCAAATGAGACAGTTCCTGTACCTACTTGTCACCCTACAGATGAGAGGTGCCCTCTGGAAAGCCCTGGCAGCCTTAGAGTGCCCAGAACTACATTTGTGTTAAGCCACTTTTTTCCTAAGCCTAAAAAAATCAGCTTCAGATTAGTATCTTAGACAGAGTTCTCTCACTTAGAAAATAGGCATGAGAACACAGGACACCGGGGTCTCTACAGTAAGACAATATGGTGGGATTTACTGACTTGCTGCAGCTCTCCCCTCCTAATAGCTTTGGCATGCTTGTTTGTTTTCTGAACAGGTATCATTTGAGTGGGAAATGGGAGCGTTTCAGTGTGTGGAGGAGTGAGGGGACACATGGACCCATGGACTGTGAGACATCTCGCCCCTCAAACTCTCCCCAGACAAGACCTTTGCCCCCTTATGTGGCAAGAAATGAAGGCAGAGCAACTCCAACAGCCCATCAGGCCCCTGGTGCACCAGCCCAGTTAGTACCTCACAGGAAGCACTCTTCTTGCCTTCCAGAACTTTCCAAACATACAATTCCCACACCACACCTTCAGAGACTCTGATTTAATTGATCCGGGATGGGGCCAGGCATCAGGATTTCTTAGAAGCTCCCTGAGGTGATTCTAACATGCTGCCAGGACTGAGATCACTTTTCTAATCAAACAGGATGTATGAGCAGTAGGTGGTTCCGGATGTCAGCACATTCCAAACCTGCTACCTCCCAGGCATCTGAGGGCATAAATTAATGGGCATGTGAGAAGGGAACTTCAAAGACCTGTCTGTGTGTATCTTAGGGGAGATGAGAGGCGATGATGTCCATTCCCTGGGTAGAGCAAAGCACTGGCGTGAAACCCCACAGAACAGTGGGGTATAGGTTAAGCAGAAGGGCCATTTTAAATTGGGGACTCAAGTTGTGCTGTTAGGAGCCATGTGAGGGAGTGCCACACATTAGGAACAAGGCGCCTTCTCCTGATTCCTGCAGGCAGTGACAGTTGGGTTGGTAGAGTGGCAGCAGCCCCAAGATGGGAGGAGGGGGTGGCAGCATTTTGGAGCAGCAGGGGAGGAAACTAAGGACCTTCTTCACATGCTCGGGGTAGCAGCCTTAGCCACGCTGTACACATCAAGTGGACTTGCTCCCCAGTGAGTGAGACTTACTCTGAGAACTTCTGCCAATACATACCCGGGAAGACATCCATCGGTGGGCAGAAAGATGGGTGGCTGAAATGCTGCAGACATGAAGGTGGAGCTGAAGAACTGGGGACATTCAGGCGTTAGCTAATAACAGATCCCCAGGGACTGAGGCCTGGTAATAGCAGTTTCACCAGCTCACACTGGTGCAGGATCAGTGCATAAACAAAAGATCCTTATAGCATTCCTCCAATTGAGGGCTTCCATAATGTGTTTGAAGATTACTTTGTTATAAAGACTTTATCTACACATAAGAGATAGAGGGAACTACATTCTACAGATTTGGAGGTCAGGTTTCAACCTCAGTTTTCCCATTAATTGTGTGACCTTGGACAAGTCACTTTCCCTCTTTCGGCCTCCATTCATCCAATTTTAAAGTGGGAGACATGGATTAGATGATCTCTTAGCATTGACACTTTAGGAATTTGTTCCTTTTTAGCTCAGTGTCTGTATTAGTCAGGGTTCTCCAGAGAAACAGAAGGTATAGATAGATAGATTTATTATGAGGAATTGGTTCATGAGATTATGGAGGCTGAGAAGTCCCATGAAGCTGGAGGAGACCCAGAAAAGCTGGTGGTTTAATTCAGTCCAAGTCCAAAGGCCTAAAACCAGAGGAGTGACAGTGTAAATCTCAATTCAAAGTTCAGAGGTGATGAGATGAGTTGTCCCAGCTCAACAGTGAGGCAGGAAAAAAGGAACAACTTCCTCCTTCCTCTGATTTTTCTCTATTTCCTTCCTAGGTCCTAAGTGATTGGATGAGGGCCACCCACGTTGGGGATGGCCATCTACTGTACTGAGTCCTCCAGTCAAATGCCAGTCTCATCTGGAAACACATTCACAGACGTACCCAGAAATAATGTTTAATGTGGGCACCCCGTGGCCAGTTAGGTTAACACATAAAATTGACCACCACAGTATCTATGTAAAGACACATCATGGAGGAAGGGTTTGCCCTTGGGGTCTTTGAGTCCTTGCTCCAGTCACAGTCCTCTACTCCCTTCCCACTTCTCCTAAGCACGTCCCTACAACTCCTGGAGCCACAGAGGGCCTGAGATGCCAGCCAACTTGGTGCAAGTCAAGTCCTCTGTGAGATGTTACTCCAACAAACATAGCCCTGAGAGAGACTGTCCTGCCCCTGAAGTTATTTCCCTGTCAAGCAACTCTTGCTGAAAACCTGAGCCTAGATGGAGACAATTGACAACGACAGATGTTCTAGCTGGAGCCATTGCCCTGAGGCTCACGCGAGAACGTTTAGTCGACATGCCCAGCCTGTAGTCTGAGAAGTCTGACAGGGCTGGGGGTTGAGCGCACGCTCTGCAGAAGGCTTATCTGGCACCATAGTGCTTTGGGGGCGGGAAGTCTCAGGAGGAAATGGTCAGAGGGAGTCAAGGGTTATGGACTGTAGTCTAACTAGCAGGCATGCCCTGTCTAGAGGGATAACAGCAAGTGGCTTCCATACTGGGCGCTGACAATGTTCCAGATAGAGTATAGGCGCTTTGCATGTTTTATCTAATTTAATTGTCTTCCAAACCCAAAGAAATGGCATTATTATCTCCATTTTACAGATGAGAATATTAAGGCTTAGGGAGGTTCATAAGGGGAGAGTTAGTTTGTACCTCAGGCAGTCTGACATGAAAGCCTATTTTCTTCCCATTATTACGTGCTAAATTCTAGCTATCTTCATTTCACCTACCATTCTTTGAAACTGCTATAACTCGTGGGTCACAGCCAAGAGACCTGGGAGTACAGGAGGTTGGAGATATCGGGTAGGGGTTTGGAAAGGCACAAGTTTAGGACAGTCGCCAAAGAGCCCCACCCAGCAGGGTGACAGGCTGGCAGCAGTATCAGCATCAACGTAGCCATGCATCATGGCTTGTGGCCTGTGGTGGCAGGGAGAACCCAGAAAGACAGCAGTGTGACCTCAGATGCTAGCCAGGAATCATGACAATTTAAGAAATAGCAAGTGCCCCTTTCAAGAGGTACCTGCTTAATTTTTTTAAAACTTTTGTTTGTATCTATTTTGTGCTGAATTTATGCCTGGGCCATAAATTTTTGTTCCTTCTGGACTATCTTTTTCTTCTGTGCAGCCTCCTTATGTGGTTTAGGAACAATCTGTTCTTCTTCGGGAAGGGTCATCTCAGTGTGGGAACTGGGGCTCGTGTATGGTTAATCTGACCATGAGCTCTCTAAGTATAATGGCCCATCTAGGGGGCTTTGTTCACCTGGATGTGCTCACTGCCCAAAGAATCTACGTCGAAACCCTTAAGTTCGGCGAGAATGTCTCCGTTTTTAAGCATGTGCAGCAAAAACGCAGCACTCTTTTTGGGCCACCAACTGTGTCCAGGCCCACTCTTTGGCCCGGGCACCCCTGCCAGCTCCACCATTGTAACAGTGGAAAGGTGCACATTGCTTCTGTAAAGTGACATCTTTCAGACGCCTGGTGGCTTTTGGGATATGTGTACCCTTGATGGCCTGGGCAGTTTCATGGGTGTTCTTTAAGTGGACACAAAGATTTGAACCTCAATTTGCATGACTTTGTGGGATTTTCTGGGTCAAATGAATAGTGATCCATTTTCAGAGATCACCTCCGGCTGCTTACGAAACAAGCCTGCTTAATTTTTTACTGGAAACTTGGTAGTAATTTGTGTTATAGAGGCATATATCAAAACAAGACTAACAGACAGCCTACTAGGAAGACAGACATTATTTGGCAACCGAACATTCAGTGCCAGCAGCGGGCATGTCTGAAGGGTAATGCCTTCGCTCAGCAGTCACTGGTGCCGCCTGTGTGCCCAGCACTGTTCCAGGATCCAGCAATACTGAGTGAGCCAGAGCTGGGCCTGCCTTCCAGGAGCCCCCACTCCTCCAGGGCCCTCCAAAGAATATGCTGGACTCTGATGGTGGAGTGGGGGTGGATCATCTGAGAATAAGCTAGAGTATGTGCATGTCAGACGGTTACGTCTGAGTCACAACTATTTGGCCGTGCCTCTTTGGGAGGTTGGGGCTAATGCTTCATGAAGTTTTCATAGGGAAGAAATGAGAAAAATCTATTTCAATTACATTTTAGAAGTCAAATTTACATAATCATTTGATGTAATGCAGTTCTTTATGGGCTTCCCTGGAGTGGCATTAGGGCTGCTGTCCCTGCAAGTGCCTCAGCCATGGAGTTGCAGCCAGACATTCTTCGCACAGGGAGAGCCAGGCTGCACTCAGCTGCAACTGGCTGGGCCCTTGGCCAGGGATAATTAGGCCAAATGGGTGTGAAAACCCACCCAGGGGGAGAAAAGAAAGGAAAGCGTTCTCTTTAATTAATCACTCGTTTTCCAAACTTGAGAGTAAAACACTGAAATTAAAATCCATTTTAATAGTATAGTCTTCATTAATGTAAAATGAGGTTTTAGGCAGACCTTAATTCAAAGCCTGGTTTTTCAGTGGCAAAGAATATTGCTTTTTGTGTGACCTTTAATAAATCCACAACTGACAATATGGAATTATAAAGGATTTCTTAAGCAGCTGAATTCCAAGAAGAGCCTTTTCTGCACTGACTGGTTCTCCAAGTGGCAGATGTGTCCACATTGTGACATTTGTGCCAAGCATATGTTGTCGTGACTCTAGCAGGCTGCACGTGTGTGGAGACGCGTGCGTGCATGGTCCCCTCTGTGAGTACAGAACCACATCCTCTCTGGCTGGCTTGCTCTGAAGCCAGCCTGGTAGGCATTCAGGCACTGTCTGTGGAAGGAAGGAAGGGATGAATAAGTGACATTACCAGAAGGTAACTTCATAGTTCTCAGTACTAAAATTTGGCATCTCTTCTGGGGCAAAGCCGTCGAGTTTGCCATTCATAAAAATTTTTTAGAAAGAATAATTATAAGTATCTTCTTATATTACAGTTTGCTCTGGCCTGTATGATTTATTCAGCATCTGTTTCTATACTTTGGTAGCTTGCCTAGTTATTAAATGAACGTTTTTCTGACTAAGAGTCTGAATAGCTAATTTGCTTTCTTTGAAATTTTGGCTAGAAGAGCTAAAAATGTTTCATGAAGTTTGGAGACATCTTTACTCTAGCCTGGTTTTGATACCTGGTTCCTTAACTGGGGTGGCAGGGGAAAAGGAAAGTACCAAGGGCAGCTACTGGGTACCTCCCCCTGCCCAGACTTACTGAATCAGATTCTGCAATTTAACAAGATCTCTGGGTCATTCAGATGTGTGTGAAAGTTTGAGAAGCACATCTGCAGAGGATTGTGGGAAGCAGCGCAACTCTATAAGGTGTAAGCAAGTTAGAAAGTGAGGTGGACTTGCTGAGTTGATTATGTTGTTTGAGGACAGCAACAGCTATGGCTCAGGGATTTGAAGGGATACATGGGCAGGTGAGGAAGCCCGTCAGCGTCTCTTCAGCCTTGACCCAGCCCATTTAATGAAAGCCAGTGATGGCTGGCTCTGTTGGCCAGGGTGTCTCCACGGATGCTAGGAAGACCAAGCCAACATGCTAAGTTAACACCAATCCCTGGATCTCCCCACCCCCAGCCTAAGCTATCTCACTGTCAGTCAAATGTACATTTCTGCCTAAGACTTTCTGTTTATACATGAGCAAGTTGGATCACTGGGATCCAACTGGCCACTTGTGTGGACCAGGTACACTAGGCAAGGGACAGTTGGAGCCCTATCCAAGGTCAAGGCAGAGGAATGGAGAGCAGAAGACAGATTTGAGGTTACAAAGACAGAGTCAGCAAATCTTGGTCACAGGCAAGATGTTGGAGTAAAATGGGGGCTGGTCAAGGTCAGCACTTGAGTTCTGCCATGGTCTCTGCCATGTTCTTCAGTGGCTGGGAGGATGGACCATGGGAATTGGACTACAGGGTACCTGCAGGAGCTGTCTCCATATCCAGGAAACCTGTTGTTAGCCACTCTGAACTCAGGGCACTGTACACAGGGAGTTGATGTCCCTAATTAGTGTTGGCAACAGCTACATTTGTTTATGACATTACATAATCAAATTTGTATAATTCCTCTTTTGTAACTCACTTAAAAAATTCAAAACAGCACAGTGCAGACAGGGAGAGTGTGAGCAGGGACCCCTGACAGGTCAGCCTTGCAGCCTTTCCTCACAGGGAAGGGTTTGTGTGCTGAGAGAGAACACAGCCAGAAAGGTGAAGTGGAAGAGCTGTTTCTCGATCCGCCAAAATCAGAGATGGCTCCCTTCTCTGGCACAGACCTTGGTTGAAGTCTTTTCTTCACAAGGAGATAGAAAGTTCAGGATCCCAGGAGACAGGGACCCACTAAAGGGTTTCAGTTTTTGTTTTTTCCTCTCAGGTAGAGCACCATCCAGACGTGACTGTTGCCATTTTGTCCCTCTGACAGATGTGGGATTCTTTGACTGAGCACACTCTGGAATCGGAGCGCCCATGTTTGGCAGTTGAGTGGACTGTTTTCTGCTCAAGGCCACGGGCAGCCTTTGTTGGGGGCAGTTGCGTTACTTTTCACAGAGGTCAGGGAGCCATATTCTGCCTCCTTTGAAACTTTCCTCAAGGCAGTCATTGTGGGTCCCCTGCCTAATTTGGGCACATTTCTCTCCGTTCTTTTCTAGAAATCATAAAGTAAGGAGGGACTCTTTACAAGATATTTGCAGACTTCCCATGTTCTCACCTCTCATTGCAAATACACGACAAATTAAGAAGAGAAGAAGATCCTTGCACACCTTATCTGGGAGATGGAAATAGTCAAATTAGTCATCTTCTTGGCTTCCTGAAAGAAGGAAAAATCATCACATACAGGGGTGAGGAGGTCTTGGGCCCCATGGAGGGGACTATTCTGTGAGTTTTCCGTAGCTAATTTGCAAGAGAGGTTCTCAATCCAGGACTCATCATGGCTTCGGGGATTCCATGAACTATCGGAAATAATTGTGGGGACAATTTTTGAATGTGTGCATTTGTACAATTTTATGGGAAGCAGACCATGTCATTCACTAAATTTCAAGGGCTTGATTTAAAATAGATTAAGAACTTGGAGATTTTTTAATGGTTTCAAGTTTATGAAGAGCCTTCGGATATATCCCATGTGGTGCTCACGCCATGCCTGTGAATGGGACAGAGCAGAGACCATTAGCTCTAGTTTATTGTGAGAAAACTGAGGCGTAGAGATGTTCAGTGCTCACTGGCCACATGCCTGCTGATTCTCAGAAGCTGGACCCATAACCAGGGTTCTGACCCCTATTCTTTCAACTCCAGCACAAGCTGTAGGAACAGACATTATTGGCTCCACTACATAACCCAAGCCATTTAGACATTAGAAAGCATTTAAGATCCTTAAATCCTGAATCTGGAAAACTGATTTCCATGTGTACAAGTCAGATCTCTGCCAACCCAAATATTCCGTTTCCCCACATCTTGCTGATATGAGGTTCATGGGTAGTGTGAGATGACAAAGCTATTTCTAGGTCAAAGTTAGTTGTAGGTATGGCAGCTGAAGACGAGAGACCTTTCCTCAGAAATGTCACCAAGAGCTCCCTCACCCATTCTTTACCCCAATCCTCTCCTGGGCACTGGGACCCCTCATTTCAAAATGCAGATGCCTACCCCCCTTTTGATGAAGGTGGACCTTAAAGTTCATTTTGAGTTACACTGCTCCAAAAAGCAAGCTTAAGAATGCTGTGTTGTTAATTCACAATTGAACTAATTCCTAGAAGAAAACATGTATTTGAATGATTGCAACCTGCTCCAACATATGAACGGAAATCTGACACTTCACCTCTCTGAGCTCTGTAAAATGGGTATCGTCACATTAGCCTCACCGGGTTCACTGAGCAGGTTGAACGAGATGAAATGAGAACCTGCCCTCGCTATGCTTGGCCCAGAGCCGGAGCACAGAAATGGTTATTTGCCTTGGCATCCTTCAGAATGAGCTTCAGATTGGTATTTCCATTCTCTGTCATTCCTACTTTACATCCTAGAAGAACACATGCTGGACCTGACATTCTAGGACAGGAGTGTTTCTCCAGGCTTTATAGTACTTTCTTTTTGAACTTGGCTGTCTCCAAGTTAACAATTTCTGATTGCTTGAGACTTCTATTTGATTCAATCCAGCAGAAAGACAGCCAAATCAATATCATTAACTAAAATGTCATCAGAGCCATTGCACCATGTTTGTACGCACTGAGTTTTTTTGTTTTTAATTTGCATTCTGACTCAAGAGGTGGATGCCTTTCCAAGCAAGTACATGCCAGGCCTGCTGGGGGCTCCCAGTCTGGCTGGGAGACAAGCTTAATGCACAGGAAGCTTTTGAGAGCAATGTGTGGTGTAGAAAGGCATATAGTGGGCACTTAATAAATATTTGTAAAATAAATGAATATATTCACGAAACTGAATTCGTTCTTCACTGGAATGGTTGAGGAGGGTATGGAGGATCAGTTTCAAACTTTTGAAGCAAATATGCTTCAAACTAATGAAAGACCCTACAATAATTAAGTGTATACTACATAAATAGCCCTTGGTGCACATTGCAAGTGGAAAAGTCCCTGGGCATCACTTAGGAGAGTAAAATGATTTAATAAGAGAGAGTGTTTAGGTGAAAAGTAGAAAACCATGCCCAGTAGACAAGACATAATCAACAGTAACACAGTCTGCCTGTGCAGTGAGGAAGGCCTTGTAGTACTTGGAGAAAAGATGGAAAGGATTTACTATAGATCATAGGTGTTGTGATAGTATCTTCTTGTATTTCAAATGCATCATTGCTGAGTTTTTTATAAAGAAGAAGATTAAATCCCTGGTAATCTCATTGGCATAGAGTGGCAAGCATTGTTAGAATTCCAGCCTATTTCTTTCCAGTGTTCTGTGTGTAGGAGGTGAGTGCGTATGTGTGTATGTGTGTCTGCTATGAGATCACATTCTATGTAAAAATTATTTTTCTGTATAATATTAAATATTCCTTTGTCATTAAAGTGTCTTGAAAATGTGTTTTTAAATGGCTGCAAACTGTTCTGACATATAGATGTGTCATAATTTAATTAACAGTTCTCTTGCTGCTGGGCATGTAGGTTGTTTCCAAACCTTTGCAGATATAAACATAAATATTTTAAGTATTACAGTGATCACTTTTGTGCTGAAATATCCGTCTCCATTTCAGATTCTTTCCTTCAGATGAAGTCCCAGTAGAGAAGTTGCTGGGTCAAAGGATATAAACGTCTTTAAAACTCTTCCCATATATTCTTTTCAGATTTGTCATTTTACTTTCCCACCAGCAGTGTTCAGGTGCTCTCCCTTTCACAAATTCTGCTAATATTGAATATTATTGTATGCTTTTTCTACTCTGGTTGCAAAATTATCTCATCTTTGTTTTAATTTCTTATTCTTTAATTATTTGACTGAGCACTTTCCCCAATGCTTAATAGCATTTTTAATTTCCTCTCTTACAAATTGTCTGTTCACAGCTTTTCAGCCTCCTTTTATTGTGTTAAGCTCCCTGTAGTAAAGTTATTTAAACAGACCTTGAGATGAAGAAAAGAAAGCCCTTGTGGAAACTTCTATCTACCAATTTGCTAATTCTAGACGGGCAGTGACTTCCTCATAGACATATATGGCTGAAATTACTTTAATGCTTTGTGCCTGGGTCAAGTGTTTATCCAGTACATAGGTTTTTTATTTGACAACTAATCCATGGCCCAGCTTTGGGAAGGCATTATTTCCTCCATGTAGCCATAGATAATGGATGAGGGCATTTCCTATTCATTTGTCTTTTCCTTTTTCTTCTTCTGGCTCTCTTTAGTCAAAACCTTGGAAAAGCTGTATGTGTGCCACAATGGGAATGAAAAGTCGTGTTTCTGAGGAGAAGTGTGTCATTTCCCATGTACTGCTGTGATATGTATTCTTTTCAAACCTGAAGCGAGGATGAATTTTCTACTTGGAGTTAAATTCCATTACTTCTTCTTTATTCATCTTTTTTTTCCCCTTCCTTTAATGTCTTTTGTGGAAACTTCCATCTTAATATCTTTGAACTGTTTTACATGGGGTGCAAGACCTCTTTGAGTTTTAACAATATATTGGAAATTTCCATTATTTTGATGCTTGACATATGATTACTAGAAGCTGTCTGATGACAAGGAGTACTTCAGAAGGGTCTTCTGTGTATTATCTTTATCTTCAGAACCTGTTCACAATATCAGCTTTCTCATTGATGAAAATCATGATATGCATATAACATCATAACTGTTTATGGAGAGGAGGCACCAAGCAACACGTGAACGTGTCTTTGGCAATAAATGGTGTCTATACTATACTGTTGACTCACATTTGGGTCAATCTCTGTGGTAATTGTCTCTTAGCCTCCAACTATCTCATCTTAGCTATCAGAATGTCTTTAGAGCTTGCTATACTAGTTCTCATTGGTATAGAGGGTTATCTCAAGGTCAATCATACAACCAGGCTAATTAGTATAATGCTATAAAAATGACAAATTTTGGAGTCGCCCTGTTTTGCCTGATTAGCTGTGTGATCTCAGTAAGTTTCTTAACCTCTCTGAGGCTCAGTTTCTTGATTTAGAAAATGGAAGTCATAGTAAAAACTTTGTAGGATCCTTGTGTTTATATGTACTGTGTTTATGCACATGTTTATTTATAGTCAGAAATAATTCAGTAGAGTATGAAAAAATGTACAATGTGGAAGCAAGAGAGGCTGACTACTGGAGTGAAGGCAAATGGGAATCAGACTCAGCATTTGAGTGGTGAGGGTGGCCTTTGAGAGGGATAAAGGCACATCTTTCTGTTCCTTATTAGAACAATAGAACATTCATATTAACTACTCGTTGATAACTCCAACAAGGGAAAACATCCTGAAAGAAAATTTAAAGTTGAACTCATGGTCTGAGGACATTTGAAGCTGCAGTTCTACAGGCAGTCAGTACAAATGCCATACTAAGTGTTTTCCTCCAAATTTCATGATCACAAACCGTCAGTCTTCATGATTCACAGATTCTGTATTTGCAAATTCACCTACTTGCTAAAAATTGTTTGCAATCCCAATATCAGTACTCACAGTGCCTGCGTGGTCATTTGTGGGCACATGCACAGTGACGGGAACTTGAGTTGCCCAAAGCACACATTCCTGGCTGAGGTGGAAGAAGGCGACGCTGTGCCTTCTTGTCTCAGTTCTCATACTGTAAACAAGCATCCTTTCCGTGGTCTGTTCAGTGCCGTGTTTTTGCATTTTTGTGCTTTTTGTTGGTGATTTTGCTGTTTATAAATGGCCTCCAAGCATAATGTTGAAATGCTGTCTAGTGTTCCTGAGCTCGAGAAGGCTGTGATGTGCCTCACGGTGAAAACGCGTCTGTTAGACGAGCTTTGCTCAGGTGTGGGTTATGGTGTTGTTGGCTGTGAGTTCAATGTTAATGACTCAGCAGTATGTATTAAATGAGGTGTCTTTAAGTGGAAACACACATAAAACAAGCCTGTATATTCATCAGTTGAGGTAAATGTTATGACCAGACGCTCTCAGGAACCTAACCCTGTGTTTTCTCCAGGGGCAATGGTTCAGTGTTCGTGAGTTCAGTGTTTGGAGTGACTTTGTAGACTCTTACTACTCAAAGGACAAGAAACAACTATGGTTGATGGTGATTCCCTTTGAGGCTGATTCCTTTGTGTTGCCTCCCGTTGACCTGCCAGCGAGAGATCATCTCTAGCCTGTTAGAGAAGCGACCCAGGAGCGTGGGACAGAGAGAGAAGAGAGTAAGAACTGGTCAGTGGCTTTTAGGGCAACTGGAAAACTGGTGGTTCTCACTGAACAATGGTTGTTAATTGAGAACTAGGCCAGTGGGGGAGATCTAAGAGGACACGCATGCTTCACGCACGTTTATTGGGAGCTTTCTCTGGATCAGACTAGATGCTGAGATTACAGAGGTGACTTAGACAGGTCTCTGCCCCCAAGGAGCTATTGCCTTTGATCCCTGCCTCCCCACCCCCAACACCTATAAAGTGTTGAATGTGTGCCGGACATTGTTGTAGTGCATTACTCATTATAGTGCACTACACATCATAATCCATTTAATCTCCACGATGACTCTATGAGGAGGGACTATTACCATTGTCACTTTTTAGGGGCGGTAACTGAGGTTAGATAACTTGACTGAATTCACTCAGTACATGGCAGAGCCAGGAATTGTGTCCAAACAGCGGGGCTGCAGACACCCAGGCCCTCAACCTCGATCTGCACTGCCCTTCCTGGTTGGGGACAGATATGGAAACAAGGATAACTCCAAGTTGTAGGTCCTCCCTGCTGGCAATGCTCACAGAAGTGGAGGGAGCCTGGAGGAGGAGCCCGAGGGCCGTCAGACACTAGCAAGAGAGAGCAGGCATGAACTACCATCTTCTCAACAGAGCAGAGAGGGCTCGGAGACCCAGGGGTGGGGGGGACTATGCAGGCTCCACGAGGTCAGAGTTCTAAACCACAGCTGCACATGGGCCATCCGAGGCCCCATGAGGCCAGTCTTGTTTCGATAAAAGCAAGCTTTTGTCAAAAAGAGGCAATCACTCTGGCTCGCATGTCCCCACTGAGTGTGATTAAGTGCAGTTTGAATGCACTTTCCATTGGCACTGAGTTTTAAAGTGATTCACCTGCTGCAGATATGAAATAAAAGCTGGCTTTATCAGGAAGAAAAATAAAACCGTCAGTGCTTTGAGTTTTCTTAGGTAAGGGCTAGATTTTCTTCATTCTTCCTACTCCCACACAGAGCTCCTAAAGAGCAAGTTTGTAAGTCAGCAAGAATATTACACATCAAAGGGATATTCAGGTCTAGAGGCCCAGGAAAATTAGGCAGATGGAGGTATCTGCCAGTCTAAGTCTCCCTCCTGTGAGCTGCAGCAATAAATTCAGAAAGCATTCCCACACTGGGGAAATCAGGCTCTAGGGTTCTGGGCCTTCGCTGGGTGGGCATAGCTGGTGCAGACATCAACACTGCATTGCCTCGGCTCAGCCAGCCATGGGGACCCACCATGGTTCATGGGTGTTCTTAACAAACTTTCCAGTACTGCACCTGACACCGTTCAATAGTCAAACGCCAGAAACAGGAGCTGGATTGTGAGGGTATCCTAATCCATTATCCTACTGTCTGGTCCCTCTCTCTGCATTCAGTAATGGCTTGCCCCTCCCCCATTGTCCTTTGATTTCCCTCATCGCCAGAGGGAATGCAGAGATGTGATGACTGATACCTGTAAAAGTGTAAGTGGGCAAAGAAAGAGAGAGAGAGATGAAGGAAGGAAAGAAGGAAAGAAAGAAGGAAGGGAGGAAGGGAGAAAGGGATGGAGGGAACTAAGAGATTATCTTCCAACTTGCCTTTATTTTAAGTGTAAGAAATGCCTGGCTGCACCCACATGTGTGCAGGCCTAAAGAACCATTCCAGCTCTCAGCTACTAGAGAACAATTTGAGGATGTATCAGTTGGTATCCTGTTGGTTGGTATAACTCATCGTTTGTTTTAAGTAGGTTGTTCTGCCTTGAGTAGAGGCTGAATAAACAAAAATATATCTGAATTTCCACTGCTATGTTTTGGTTTCATCCATCTTGTTTGTGCCAGGCATTAAAGCTCTGCAATTTAGTACTGGGCTAGTGGTCACTACATAAGATGCTGATTAGTCTAACAGGTGATCATCCTTCACAGTAAGTTTGAAGAGACCCAATTCATAGGTCCACTGGTGGTTCCACCTGGCCATGGATGTTAACCAGTGATTTGTCTTTAGCTATATAGAGGGCATGAAGAGAGCTATGGCGTTTCATGTGCCAACTCTGATTGTTAGCTATCGTCTGAACATTGTATCAGAAAGAATTCCAAGGCAGAAATTGACTCAGTGGGGAACAATACCAGGATCAATTAGCAATGTCTGCCATGAGTGCAGGTGGAGAGAGTTGGCACAAGTGAGGCCCGTGTCTTTCATTCCTGGATTAGAGCTGCAATATTCAGAAACCAGCGATACCTGGAAATCCTAGGTGGATGGAGAATGGACCATGTTCCTCCCAGGCCATCAAGTTGAGCGTGTAGCTGGGGGAGGTTTTGTGTCTTCCTGTCTGTTACAACGCTTGAGTCCATCATTCCAACCCACCAAGGCTTTTCTGAGCATCTATCCCTCTCGAGAAGCCTCAAATCCTTCCGTAAGAAGGGTGAGGAGAATGCAGCCTAAGGAGCAAATGTAGACAAATGAGATTTTGGAGCACACCCGGCTCTATGCTGCTCCTCTGTAATTTTCTCTGATGTAGAATGCCTCTGCTCAGCCCGGTCCTCAGGTTCTAATCCTAGGTCTGCGGCACATTTCTGAGTTTTAGAGCAAGATGAAAGCCTACTGGTATTGAGGGAACCATGAAGGTCAGGGAGAACAGTGGAACCTTGCCGAAGCAGAGAGAGTCAAGCAATAGCAATTACCAAAGGAAGCTGAGGGTGGGTGGACATATCCTTTGTGAGATGGGAACATTCCTACATTCTCAGGGTGCAGGCTGCTGTGCTGCCTCCTTTGGGCAGAAGTCCAGGTGGTTTGCTGTGCCCCAGGCCAGCACACAGGCAGAGCTCTGAAAGCACAAGGGAACCCTCAGTGATTTCCAGTTTGGCCTGGGGAAGGGCTTTGCCGCCCTTTGGATCCCTCAGCTTCACATTTGCACTGAGCTTTGGAGGCGTGGGAATTCTGGTGTGGCTCCTCCAGCGTAGGACACACAGTGTGGATAAAGGCCTCTGGAGAACACCCCAGAAGACCATATTCCTGGAAAGGTTAGCTATTCTTGGAGTCTGATTGATTCTGTGAAATGAAATCATACCCACATTGACATCCATTAGCTCCTGTCACATAAGCATATCATTTGTCCTTAAGAAACAGACTACATAAAAATGGGGAGTGAATTGGAGGCAGAGGAAAATAATATTTAATGCCAGGCTTTGAGCTTGGTGGTGAAAAGGCTCGTCAGCATGCCCCTGGGGCTGCCCTCACGTAGCTTACTGTCTAGAAAGTGCACAATGACCTGAGACCGAACAGGGAGGGACCGAGGGCTCTGGGTCTTCAGAGGAGGGAGGGATCCTCCAGGAGATGGCAGGGCCATGTCCTGAAAGGAGCACTGGACATGCATTCACGCATTCATTCACTCAGCCCTTGACCAACCTTTTGCTGAGTGTTGACATACCCCACGTTGGGCTCTGGGGACCGAGATGAGTAAAGCTCAGTTCTTCCCCTCAGGAAGTGCAGGGAGCGCATGTGGAGAAATATGTGCACATTACAGAGTCGCAGGTGCTGAGATAGATCTGATGGGCCGGGGGCAGGCAGGCGGGACCGGCTGCTGCAAGACTCCGTGTGGCACTTTGGGGCACGTTAGAGAATGTCACCTCTTCTGGACAGACACCACCCGCAGGCATGTGTCTTGGCAAGCAGAGGTGTCACTGTGCAAATTAGGAAAAGAGTCCCAGTCTTCTGGCTGACTCAGTACCCAGCCATGGTGTTGACTTAGCCAGTGAACCATGGGAACACCCAGGCACCCTTGTGCAGGGTGCAACCCGCATAACTGTACACCACGCCCCAGTGGCAGTGGGCCAGAAGCGTTCAGCCCATGTCTTGACTTTGACGCTGTGTAACCTTAGGCAACCCACTTGACCTCTCAAAGTCTCATTTTCTATATGTGCAGGATGGAAACCATAATATGCACCTACCTGGATTGTTGTGAGCAGCAGTCAAATGATATAATGTGTGTAGTGGTGCTCTGGGCCCTGGGAGGCCCTACACAGATATTAAACATTATTATCCAATGGAGATTTGTCTATTGGTTAATTGACCAGAGAAATCTTTAATAAATCTACTGTTGGGTAAACCTTACCTTCCACAACCTCTTCTCACTGTTCTTCTCTCTCTCTTTCTCTCCCCGCACCACCCCATCTCTCTCTCACACTCATACCTACCTTCCACCATCAGCCCTGCCAATTCGCAGGCTTACTCCCTCTGCTGAGAGACCCTCACCTTCGTTTTCAGGATTTTAGTCAAGAGGCCGATTTTCCACGGAGCTGTAGAGCTGGATACAACTTAGAACTTAATAGTGTCCTTTAGGCCCTGCCTTGCTTGGTTTCTTGCAGAAATGATTTTTTTTAAGAGGACATAGAAAATAAACAGTCAAGAAGTGTTTGTCCCCAATAGCTTTATTGGAAAGCATGATTGGGCCCAATGAACCAAGCTGAGCATTTGCATTAATTAAATTGACCATAAACCCAGCTTAATGTTTCATTTCACCTTCCTGCTGGCATGGTGGTGCCTGAGTGTTTGGAACTCAGATACACACCCACTGGCAGGGAAGGCTGAAAGATCGGCAACAATCAATGTTTGTAATCAAAGAAGATTAAACTTGGTATTAATTAACAGAAATCTAATGATCAACACTTGTGAGGCAGAGTGGCCCAAACCTGTGGTGCAGTCACAGAAATGGAGGTAATTAAACAGTGGACCCTTCTGGAAGGAAAAGCTTTCATTGTTGTTGAGTTAAATTCTGTGTGCATAGCCCATTTCTTTAACCAATGGGGGATCAAACCAAGTGTTGTAGGCAATTGGGACAGTGTGAAATGCAGCTCCCAACCTACGTTCCCAGGGTGCTTCTGGCCCCATAGGAATTTGGAGTAGTGTTAAGAGACGGGGCTTACTCCTGGGTTCAAAGCCCAGCCCCATCACCCACTAGCTGTGTGATCCCAGGAAAATTACTTAACCTCTCTGAGTCTTGGTTTCCTCATTTGTAAAATAGTGATAATAAACTGCACATATCTCAGAAGGGTTTCGTGAGGATTTGGTGAGGTCCAAAGAGCTGAAGGAAAAAGACAGAAGTTAAGGGGGAGGAAATATAGAATGGTTTCTGGAGCAAATGCTCCTCACTGGGCCCGCTTTACATCTTCCATCTTTACAGAAAGGAGCACATTTAAACCTTAAAGCTGACATAGGTGGTGCACGTTATTAAGCACATCTTCATGGACAAACATGTCAAGGAAATTAGAAAAGAGTTAATACTGGAACTGCATCGATGTCCTAGTGAGTGAGGATTTGACGGCTCTCATTTATTGAGAGGACTAACCATATGGCCTCTGCTACGTGCTGCTCATTCATTGCCTCGTTCACTCACCTGCGATACTCAGAACCTCCTGACACAGGTGAGGAGATGGAGACTCAGAGAGGTCAGGGGTCCCTGCCAGAGCTGGACTCACCCAGATGCACCCGGCTCCAGAGCCCAGGCTACGCTCCACTCTGCCTGGGGCATCTGCTTCCATTTATAGAAGATGGCAGTCATCCACTTTCTGTGTCAACCGCCTTTGTGACAAAATGAGACAAGGTCCTCGTTTGAGATGTGCCTGCAGTCTGGCTGTGAGGACAGAATTCACAAGCGGAGAACAGAGGAGCATATGTGACCCACTGTCAAGTTGGCATTAGCTCCAGTGTCCCCCACCCAAAGGATTCATGCACCGGGCCAGTAAAGAGCAGCATCCTCTACTGCGAGGCCAGGTGGTGTGTGTACTGGAGGGAGGGACGGGATGCTGGGGTTGTACAGGGATCCACCTTGTCCAAGTTGTGGGTCTGTGGATCTACGATTAGAAACTCTGGTCCAGGAGGGGCAAGTGCCACAGGGACACTCAGCATTTCCAGATGATTTCATTACAGCCCACAGAATGGTTGGAGCTTCACTTTACTTGAAAAGCACATGCATTATCACCTGGCCGCTGAGAGCAGAATTCTGGAACCTGGGGTCCAGAGCGGTCCCAAGGGAGGACTTGCAGCTCCCTCCCCATCATCATTGCTCTCCAGCAGACCCAGTAAGACACCTGCATTTGACCTCTCATCCCAGCTCAGATACAATTTAGCACCATTGGATAGTCTTGCAACAGATTAATAATTTAAGAGGCATTACTCTGTAACATCCTCATGCCAGATAATTCTTTACCACATCTCTGGGTGATTTCCTTTCCAGGGAGCAGCATAATCACTTTGCTCTGGCTCACCAAACAGCTGATGGCTCGGTGCATCATTGCCCCCAATCGAATGGATTTAGAGCGCCATTGCGTTCTGCGATCATTTATCCCCACATCTCTCGGAGGTCACCTTTGTTCACCATGGCCCTGGACACCTGAGAGGGCAGAAGCCCGAACGCCACCTACCGCCTAAGCAGGAAAGGGCAAGAGGCAGGTTATTCGGGGTGTTTCTCTGTGCTGCACGCCTCTCTTCCAGGTTAATTGTTTATTTCATCAAAAAGTCTGCCTGTTTAGTAGCACATAAAGCTGCTCGCTAGGCCTGACTATTTTCCAAAGAAGGGAAGCTTGTGAAATTCAAAGCAAGTGTGCCTGTGTAATGCAGACACACAAATATGTATGGGTTCCCAGCTGAGGCAAAATGTATTTACTTAAACCAATGAACACTTAGCTTCTAGAATAAAAGTACAAAGAGAAACCAACTCTGCATTCTCCAACCTCCTTCCTTAACGTTTCTTGCCAGTCCTGATAAGAGCAGTGTTTAAAGCAGCTGCCAGGGCTGCTTTTCATAGTGAAGCCATTAACTTTCTACCCTTCTCGAATGGGGAGGGGGCAAAGGAGGAGCTGGGCAGAGGACCACCTTCCCTATTTTTGTTTCGCTCACACCTAGATTCAAGAAAGCCCGTGGAGTGATGTGGGAAAAGGAAACTTAAGAGGTTTTTGAACAAGTTAAATCTGGGTTCACATCCCAGCCCCTTCAAGACTAGCTGAGTGACCTTGGGAAGGTGACTTCATGTTGCTGGCCTCAGTTTCTTCCCTCTGATCTGAGATACAGAGTGACAGTTTAATCAGTATGCATAGGACATGGATAAGGTCAGCAATGAATACCTCACAGGGTGAGTGTAAAAAGAAATAAGATCCTGTATGAGAAGGGGTGTGTACAGCATCCAGAACACAATCGGAAATCAATAAGATTATAATTAGAATGTTTATTTAAAATGTAATATTTGGTATTTTACATTTCATTGTGTTGATTATCAGATGGGAAAATCATAAAATACTTAAGGAAGGTTGTGATGGCAGTGTTCTTTTGGTCTTGGCTCAATTTTGAAAACTTTGAAGGAAATAGCTCTTATACACACACTGACCCAATTCTTTGGGAGTATGAACCCCCACCCCATGTCCTCCTTGGCTCTCTCCATTGTCATTTGTGACACATTCAGATGACAACAAAGAGCACCCAAGATGAAGCAATGATGTCACATTCTGAGGGCAAACTTTCTAAAGAATGACTTTGCCTTTGAAATCAAACTCACCATCCTTGAATTCCTGCTGGCTGGAAAATATTCTCACTTACCTATTTTTCTTAAAAATCTTGATCACCCATGATGCTGAAAGATTCTTCACTCATGTTCATTCAGTGAATCCTCACAACAGTGTATGGCTGCGGAATCTGAAGTCTCACAGGTATACGTGGCCTCAGTGTGACTCCAAAATTCATTGGGGAATCTGTATCACATATGAATAGGGATAATAATATTAAGGTGCAGAGGAAAAACCTGGACAAGCTGTTGTGAGAATTCAATGAGCTGCCATGTCAGAGCTCCGGGCCTGGCATAAAGTCAGTTCCTAAGAGATTCTGGCTCTCGGTTTCTTCTCCTCGCCCCCAGCCAGGGCCTCCTCAGAAAGCCCCGACGCAGTCCCCCCAGATGACTCACCCACTGTGTTGATCCACAGTGGTGGGTGTCAGAGCCTTCAAAAAGCTTCATCCTGACTATCTGATTGTAGGCAGGTGTCTTGCAGTTGAACGGTTCACGTCACTAGGAAGGGCGTCCTTGCCCACCTCCCCTCATGTTGTCAGCACGTGTGATTCTCTGCGGGTCTGGATTAATTCCAAAAGGAGACAGGACTGGAGCAGCTCACAAAACCTCAGAGGATGTTGGATGGGTGAACGCACAATGCCATGGAAATGAGGCCGTTGACATCCTCAGTGACAGGTGTTGAGCAGAGTGTGTAGTGCAGCCCTGCCATCTCTAGGGGAGGAGCCACACTTAGCCTGGCAGCGCTTGCGTGTCAACATCGAGCTTAACACACAGGGCTCGGGGCCCTCTGGCCCCTCCCACAGGCCCCTCCTGGCTGGGTCAGATCTTGAACCATAGGGGCACCAGGGCAAGGCCGTGCAGGTGAACGAACACAAGGCTCTGCTTCCTAGATGAGGAAGGTCAGGGGGCAGAGGGCCTTGGCACTGCTTCTCCAGGCACCCGAGAAGAACTCTGACTCAGCACAGCTTAGACCAGACCCTGCTGCTCGTGAGGGAGGCTGGGACAGCTCCCCAAAGGCTGACAGACGCTACCCCAACTCTGTCTGTTCAACCAATTTTGATAGTTATCATTTGTGTAAATCGGCCCTATTAGGACCTATTTTGAAAAACTGCCAACCATGGGCCAGGGTCTTCACACAGTCATAGCAGCACAGAGAGGCAGAAATAGCTGTGTCCATGTGTTCTGGAGAGCCTGGATGTCAGGATGTTGGGAGAGTTGAGATAAGGCAGATCTGTCAGGCTTGTCGTGCACTGGGTCCTGGGATGGGATGCAGAGTGGACAGTTCCCAGAGCGACCAGAAGGAGCATATTCAGAGCAGGGAATGTGCATATCTTCAGGAAGACAAGTCAGAGGTCTGGGCCTGGAAGACAGTGGTCTTATCAGAGCTCAGGAGTGAGGCAAAGCTGTTGGGGGTCAAAGGGCAAAGGACAGACACGATCGCAAAGCAGAGGGTAGGACGAGCCAGGGCACGTGGGTCAGAAGGACCTGGGAACTGGCCAAGTTCCAGATAATTGCTTTTATGTGGCAGCAACTTGCGTAGAGCATAGAGGCAGGCTGTGCCCAGGTAGCCAGAGGGGGCAGCCGGGGCCTCCTTGGCTTGGCTCTCGGTGGCCAGCATCTGAGTCTCCTCTTTGGCATACTGCCTTTGGGCTCCTGGAAGCACTTTGCCTGTGGGCAGAGAGATGGAAGTGCCTGGGGATCCACACACCCTGCCCCAGTGCGCCCTGAACCAGTGACAGTCTAGTGAAATATGGAAGCCCAGCTCCCTTGCCTCAGGTCAGGGCAACTCTGAGCTGTACCTTATACTCCAGAGATCCCTTGCAGGATCCAAGTGAAGCCACCCTCCATGGGACTCTGCCTGAAGTCGCATCCTTGCCTGACTTCCTCCCTTCCCTTTCTGGCCAACCCCTCTTTCTTACAGGTCTTCCCCTGGGAGGACATCTTAATGAATCTCTTACACAAGAACCTGCATCTCAGAGCCTGCTTCTCAGGAGCCCCAACTAGGAGGCCATCTGACTCATGTCCATGATGGCCCGTCACCTCCCTGGCAGGTTCTGAGCTCCCCTGTGCACACCGTGCAGTTCTCACCACCATAGTCAGATTCCACCCCCTTGACCTCCAGCTGGGGATGCAGCAGAGCGGCACACAAGCCAGTGAGAACATACAAAGTGGTGCAGACAACTGTGGAAAGACCGAGGTCAGTGTGGGCTGTGACCATTCGAGGAGAGCTTCCTGGATGATGCAGGCTTACACTTAGTCTTGAAGGGTAGGAGCTGGAGAGGTCAAGGGAGGATGGAAGCAGGGGGACACATGAGCAAAGATACAGAGGTGGTGGCCAGCACTGTGGGATGAGAGAGAAGAGACAAGGGAGGCCAGACTGCCTGGGCTGTAATGTGGGTTGGGCAGAGAACCTAGATTCAGACTAGAAACCTGCCTCTCATATTCCACCCAGAGAGCAAAGAATGCACCATTCTTCTGCCCACCCAGCGTAGCGCATGGGTGTGGGAACAGTGGGAAATGTCCAAGGTGGAAGCTGGCCCTAGTGTCTGGAGAGTGAGCCAGTTGGCAGCACCTTAACCATTCACAGGAACTGAGGATGCAGTGGGATGTGTGTCTCCTCAGCATGCCCAGTACGAAGTCCCTGAGACTCTCCTTACCTTCCAGCAGGCTGTCTTTCCTTGGTGGTTTATTTCCATGCCTCTCTGCTCAGCTCACGAGCCCACACTTCCAGCCCAGTTAGGAGAAAGGGTCTGGAGTGGAGGAAAGAGCAAGAGTGGAGGGAAGGGAGCTGCCATGCAGCCAAGTGCTGCCTTCGTCTGGGTTTCCCCTGAGACAAGGACTTGGTGCAGGTGGTTTATTTGGGGGTTGACCCCAGGAAGCTCAAGAGCGGGAGTGGAGAACATAAGACAGGGAAGGGAGAAAAGCAGATAAACGGTGCAGTAATGCTCAGGTTACTGCTGTGGGCATCGGGTTCCATCCCACTGGGGACCCTTAGATATAGTTGCAGTGACCAACCATCCCAGTCTGCCCAGACTGACCCAGTGTTAGTCCTGAAAGTCTCGCATCTTGGGAATCCCCTCGGCCCCTTGCAGACCGGGATGGTTGGTCACTGATATCATGTAGAATGTGTACCAAAGGATGGGGAAGTTGGAGAATTTGTCAACATAAGTCCTTCATTGGTTTAGTGTTTCCTTTGGGGATTGGCACTTCTGGCTGCCCCTCATAAGCACTGAGCAAGCTCTCATGGCCCTGGAGAAAGCCCTCATCAGGGAAGCAGGAAGATGCAGGCCCTTTAGGTAAGAAGCTGTCAACATACACAGAGCAGTCCATGGAGCTGCAAGTGAACTTGGACGTGGGCCAGAGGGACATGGGTTGAAGCATCAGTAGGTCAGGTACAGTACCTGTGATCTCAGGTCTCTGTATTAAACCATTTCCTTGTCCCTGGAACTCTGCAAGGGGGGATGATGAGGTAAGTGCAGGTCTGAGGAGTTAAGTTGCTTCCCCCAAGGTCTCTGGCTTTGTTTCCGCATGCAAGGAGGTATGTCCAGCCTCAAAGCCCATCCTCCTTACCTGTAACATGCAGCCTCCAGCTATCTATTTATCCTCCAGCCATCTCCAAGTGTGTGAGCACAAGACAGATTGCTTCTGAATAGTTCTGCAGACAACTGCTGCAAAGAGAGGCTGTTGAAAGCCATCTTAGAATTTAGTTAGTAATAGCTCACCTTGAAAAATAACAAGGTTAAGGCTGAAGAATGTTCTATTCAATTCCATTGTAATTAAGAGAACTTTTCTGCATTGCATGCTGCATAATTGAATTATACCACCGATTACTTTTTAAAAATAATTATTTGTAGATTTGTTTCCCCTACCGGTACACATTTTTTTAAAATAGTATACTCTGCCACTTAATAAAGCAGATGGATGCTGGGGGAGAGAAGGTGCAGGAGATATTGTTTGTGCTCAGTGGCTCCATCATTACTATTGATTGCACAGCATTATTATTCACCTTGAAGACACTACAATTAATAGAAATGGAAATGAAGGAATATCCGTGTTCCGTGAGGCTTTATTGAAGGAGGAAATAAACAATACATGTAGACAAGTAATAATTCTTTGTCGCCCATGACAGCCATGCTTTCAGAGGAAGAATTAACCTGCATCTTAAACAAGCAGCCTAGGCTCTTCCTGCCAGTGCGGGGAGACAGTCACCGAGTGCAGGCCAGATGTCAGGTCTGCACACACCCCACTGGAAACCCGACCTTGGCCCCACTGACCTGTCTGCAGCCTGCTGAAATGAGGCAGCGGGCAGGATCAGGGTGTTCTGAGATGGGTCTTCCCAGAGCTCCTTCATCTACTTGGTATTCAAGACTGACTGCTCTGAATTGGGTTATGGTAAGTCATTCTCTAGATCCCTGATAGTCCTGGCCTGAATAATAATGAGCTAAGTGGGGGCAGCCCTAGGTACTCGCGGGTGTTATTCTGCCGTCTGGCCCCTGCCTCTTCCCTGCCCACCTGCCCAGCACTCCTTGCTTTCATGCGCCGGTGGACCAGACAGCTAGTGACCCCCACCACTCCCCGCTGCTTCCCTCGTGCCGCCCCTTGCCCACGTCGCCCTGCGTCTCTTCCTTCCCAGGCCAATGGCTGCTCACCCTTCAGGACTCGGCCTGCTGCTGTCTCCTGACCTCTCCCAGCTGCCTCCTCTCCTGGTTCCCAGTACAGGGCTGTCTCCTGGCCAGACTCTGAACCCTGCAAGGATGGCCGCTGTGCCTCTTCATTTCTGGCCCCGGGCCTCAGTGCAGAGTGTGGAACTGTCTGCTGAGGAGTGAACTTAACTGTGCACATCTACAGTGGTGTCTTCAACGATGCCCCAGAGGCGCTCTCTTTTTCAGTTGAGGTGTAATTTATATACAGTGAAGTGCACTAATCTAACAGGCACAGAGGATTGTCTTCACATGTATGCACCAGCATGTAGCTGCTGTACGGATAAAGGTGTGGAAGCTTTCCAGCACCCCAGAAAGCCCCCTCTTGCTCCTTCCAGCCCTCCTGCCTCGCACCCACAGGGTAACCGCTCATCTGATTTCTGTCCCTGTTGATCAGCTTGGCCTGGTGCAGGCCTTTCTATAAGTAGACTCATGCAGCAGGGACACTGGTGTCTGGCTTCTTTCCCTCAACATTATGTCTGTGGGGCTCATCCTAATGGCATTTCATGTGCTCTGAGCTCGTCCCCTGCAGGGCTCCCCTATTCAGATCCCCACCAGGGGAGCCCTGGCTGGGGGAAGACCGGGACAACCCTGGGGCTGCAGACAGAGCTCCCACAAGCTGCTGCAGGCCAGGTGCCAGAGCTCAGGACACTTGGACAGTGGTCGGGTCACTGCTGGGTGACCAGGCTTGTGTTCATGAGCTGAAGCTGCCGCAGGCCTTGGCTCATTGAGAAGCAGCAGCCCCGAGTGTACTCCCGGGAGATGAGCAAGGAGATAAAGGGAGGAGGGAGGAACTGTCAGTGCTGGGTATGGGCAGTGGCCGTGCTCTCAAGGAACCCCTGACTCGCTTTGCTGAGTCACCGCCTGTGAAGTGATCCGTTCTTGATCACGGCAGCAATGCAGCTCTGTCTCTGCTCAGGCTCCAACTGGGGGCACTCAGGAAAGCAGGTGACATCTGCTTAACTGCAGTGGGCATGAGCCTCTCAAGGCCCAGAGGCCTGCCTTATTTGTCCCCGTGTCCTCAGCACATAGCAGATGCCTGGGGCACAGTATGTGCTCAGTAAAGTTGCTGCCAAAGGAGGGGGAAAATGGGCAGATAGTCCCACCTTTTGCTCCTTCAAATACCCTTGAGATGATGAGCAGGCCTCCTTCCTCAAGCTGCCCTGTGGGATCCACACTCATTGGTGCCCTCTTGGTCTGTCCGAGAGGCGAGCGGGACTTGCGGGAGCACAGTGGGCCATCACCTGGCAGTTATGCCAGCCCCGGGCTTGCTCCACTCTCTTGTCAGGCCTCCTGCAGTCTGTCACTCCCGAGCTGGGGCCCAGTTTTGTTCATCTCTGTACCTGTAGCCCCAGCATAAGGCCCGGGCTAGAGATGGGAGCTCAGTGAATTGCACAGGCATCAAACTGAGATATCCATGTCCTCTCTTAAGTAAAGGGAAGTTTTAGCAAGG
This sequence comes from Tapirus indicus, assembly GCA_031878705.1. Lineage (NCBI taxonomy): Eukaryota > Metazoa > Chordata > Mammalia > Perissodactyla > Tapiridae > Tapirus > Tapirus indicus. Next base: position 12,752,166 of record CM062920.1, on the reverse strand, counting down.
AAGAAGAAAGGTCCAAAGTAGGTTACATCCTGGGATTCCTGAATCTTACCTAATAATATGTGTGCAAAAAGAAAGAACTATTTCCCTTTGAATATCATGTTCTCTCCCCCTCCCCTGCCCCATAAGTGCGATGCTGACTCTGTCACATCAGGTCCTGGGGCTTTTTCATGCAGTCATGGAATGGGCCAGCAGGGGAATTGAGGGGAAGAAAGTCTGGCTGGATTTGTTTGCACTGAAAAAGGCATAAAATGACTGGTGGAGGAGAGTAAGGGTATCGGAAGGTACAGGGAGAGAGAGTGGCAAGAGGCGGGGCGGCCGGTTCAAGGAGAATTTTTGATTTGGGAAAGTGAGGAAAGCAATTGGCAAGCAGCTGCCATGGCTGTGAGGGACTGAGAAAGATAAAGAGAATGTTCTGGATGTTTTGCTGTGCATCATGGATGAACTCTCCTTGGACAGATCCTGAGACAGCTCAGTAGAGTCCTGCATTTCTGTTCAGTGGTTTGGGATGTAGAACTGGAGTGTCTCCCAGTGTGCCACCCCACAACATGGGTGGGCAGGCCGGCTCTATGTGGATTTCTAGTGCAATGACACACCAGGGGCTGGGGGGTGAGGTGCGCTGGGCCCTGGGGGGCAGGAGGACCAGGGCTGCTTTAGGGGAACTTTGAGAATTGGTGCAAGTGACCTAACATGTCTGGGGGCAGTGCCAGCCTCTGTAGAACGAGGACTTTGGCACCCTGAACTTGACCTGGGATGTGAATAATTTTCATTCATCCAAAGGCCAGTTGAGTAATTGGTAGAGTCTTCCCAGGGGAGTGTGTTGAGAAGGATGTTGAGGTAGGATCCAGGCTCAGTAAGAAAGTGACACTAGCAATATCTGTCCTAGACACCACAGAGAGCACAGTGGCTGTGCTTTAGTTTCTCTAAGGCGTCTTTCAAGGCTCAAGGTCGAAGTGTGGGTGTGAGTCCATGTGTGTCCACGCATGTGGTGCATAGCCTCACAATGAGTGGAGCAGCATCATTAAATATTTAAAATCTCATTCAAAGAGCACTTTGTATAGGGGGGCCAGCCTGGTGGCATAGTGATTAAGTTTGTGCGCTCCGCTTTGGCAGCCTGGGGTTTGCACGTTCGGATCCTGGGTGCAGACCTGGGCACCGCTTATCAAGCCATGCTATGGCAGGTGTCCCACATATGAAATAGAGGAAGATGGGCACGGATGTTAGCCCAGGGCTAGTCTTCCTCAGCAAAAAGAGGAGGATTGGCAATGGATGTTAGCTCAGGGCAGGTCTTCCTCACACACACGCAAAAGAGCACTTTGTATAGAGTAGGAAGTCTGTAAATGCTTTTGAGTGAATTCTTAAATAAATGCATATGAGTGCCTCGAATACTGGCATATGACATGAGCAGATTCTTTTCATTTTAACAAATATTCATTTAGTGCCAATAATGTGGCAGGCATGGCAGGAGGAACCAGGAAGGAGAGAGTTCCTGCCCTCAGTGAGCTCATGGACGCTGAGGAACTTCTGGAAATGAAAAAACAAACAAAAAGCATGAAGCTCACCCTGATCACATTGGCCTCAGAGCAACTGGCGCCTGGAAAAGTGTCTCTAGGCAGCTTCTCACTTCGGGTGAGAAGGTCTCGGAGTTCCGTAATCACTGCTGTTTTGCCATATCTCTTAATCCAGAAACATGGGGGGAACACTTCCTGTCGCCTAATTAATTTACTCTGAGAGATACTCCCAGGCCCCCATTTACAGTCCCTCTTTGAGATTTTATGGAATAAAGGTCTTTAATTTGAAAAGCTTGGTAGCCTGATTCCTCAACCCACTGCTGATTAGAGGTGGCAGGTTTTGAGACTGGGGTTGGGGAGTGGAGAATCCTAGAGGGACCCCTCTGATCCAGATTAGAAAAGAAACTATCAAAGAGACAGCGAGAGACGGGCCTGGAAACCGCAACAAGCAGGAAAGCAGACACGAAACCAGGGAAAGCCCAGTGAGAAGGGGGCCCTGCCCTCCCCACCGCCAGCCATCTAGGCACAAGCTGCTGCATCAGATTAGCTCCCTAGCCCAAGGAGGACAGGGGCGTGGGGACAGGGATGCTTCCAAGGGAGGCAGGCCATTGGCCATGCCAATCCCGGAGAAATAAAGCTCAGCAGTGGGGTTAGTTCGGGCATGAAGCACTCCAGCCAGAAACCATATATTCTGGCTAGCAAGGACAGTGGGAACACACCTCCGGGCTAGTCTTCGCGCGTAGCCCCCCAGGCATCACAAAAAGCAGCCTCCCCCTCCAATGCTGCAGGTGCCCACAGGTGGCACAACGGCTGCGGTGGGCCGGAGAGTGTGCAGTGTCCGCAGAACTGCGGCCTGCTGCGGCATACGGGGATGAAGGCCGGGTGAGACGGAGCTTCTGATTCTCCCAGAAGCTGGGAGTCAGGGCTTCCTGTGAAGGCTCCCAACTTTAAAACTTGTCTGTGACTTTTCCTTTTTGGTCCAAAGATTGCTTCCTCTCCCCACACCCCTTCCCCATGTGATCTCTGGCCGCCTGCAGGGGTGTTGTTATCCTGCGGCAAGGAAACCACCTTACAGAGTGGTGTGGTGATTTGCCAAAGTTCCGGGAGCTGCTGGTCAGAGGAACTGAGTTTTGCAACTAGGTCTGAGTTCAAAAGAGACACAGTTCTCTCGCTGTGCTGTCGCACAGTGTGTGTATTACTTTAGAATTTCAGCTGTCCTGACTTTGACAATTTGCAACCCGTCCAGGCCAAGCCGAACAAGGGACTCTTCCATTGCAGAAGTCTCTGAGCTGCTGTTTCCAGAGGGAAAGTGACGATCACTCCTCAGAAAGACTTTCTCCCCTAAAACTGAACTGTCACCTCCCCCAGAAATGACATACAAGGGTGCTCAGTGGAGGTGGGGATGAGGTACAATCCCTAAGTCACTGTGTTCAGACCTCCTATTTTCCTATTGCAAGCAGACGTTTCTCTGTCTTTTAGACAGATGGTCTATTGATAGATGATAGATTTCATAATACAGAAAGTTCTCAAGAGTAATACAGCAAAACATTGCTTTCCTACTACCCAGCTTAAGAAATAAGACATCGCCCTGTGTGCACTTCTCTGACCAAATCTTCCAGATTTCATCAGCTGAAAGTTGGTGTTTATCATTTCCATGCATTCCCTCATCTTTCTGAGCCAAAGTCTGTATACTTTTTTAGGTTACACACATGTATACACATACTGGTACACCCGTACAATCACATACATGCACCAGAATGTGTACACATATGTGCGTGCACCCACACCCACACACAGTTCCTAAGGTGATTAAATGATTCACTTTCAGTATCAGATCTTGCCCGGCCTCTCCAGTGAGCCTGGGGGGTCAGTGGGGTTGATTGCATTACCTTCATTTTATGAAGGAGAAATAAGGACCTCAAGAGGGGTTAGGAGATGGGCACGAGTCCTCCAGATGCACCCTGGACCTCCTCCACCTGGCCCGAGGGCACATCCCCCTCCCAGCCATAGTAGGGTATCCTCCTTGCTCTGGATCACTCAGTTGCACGCAAAGCTAGATGAGTCCAAATGGAAAAGCCATGCCTCCTCAGACTGAAAATAGCAAGCCTCCATTGAAGTTTGTTTTTCCAACTTATTTAATGCATTCTTTTTTCCTTTTAACTTCTCTCATTAATTGATAATGCTCCCTGCCCAATCAGTTTCTTTGATGGCTTCTCCCTCTAAAGCTTAGGGCCGGGAGCTGGGTGGGTGGCATTTAAGTTATGACTTGTTTAGGAAATTGATATTGGCATTTTCTGCATGACTTGCCTTTCTTCCGTGAGCTACTTTGCTTGAATTCTGTTAGAAGCTCCAACTGTAAAGGAGATACAGGCTAATTAAAAATTGGAAGCTGGTAAATTTCACCTTGGGCAGCTAGTATGTGCTTTTGGCAGGAATTGGTGCAATTATTGATCAAATAAAACTGTCATCCAAAAGAACATCTTTTTTTTTTTAAGAGAAAGATGTGAGATATTTATTGTTGAAATCAAGCCTTTACTCCAAAGACGCAGTAATGATAAATGAAAAGGTAGATTTTTATCTAGATGAAAAATTATATGTATTTTAAAACCCAAATGCTATTAGGTTTTTTTTTTTTAATGAAAGAATGAATTGGGCTTCTAATTTATTGCTGGGCTAAAAGGCACCGCACTGGGCCCACTGTAATTCCTCAATGAATGCTTGTCACACTGAACTGAACTGAAAAGGCGTCAAGACACCATCTCCCTTAACCAGTCTTTCAGGTGAAACAGCCAGTTGTGGAGCTGTTCCATGTATATAATATTGATGGAGTCCTAGAGAAAATGTAGGAGTGATTTTATTCCCTAAGAAAATTGCATTATTCACAAACGGCAGGGGATGGTGGGGATCAGGGTCTTAAATCAGGGCCTTGTGCCGCCACTGTGGATTTCCTAGCTCCAGAGCCACTCCGTCTGGATGTACCCTGTCTCGTGCCGAAAGAGAAGCGCCAGCAGCTCAAACTCTCCCTCAAAGTCAATGCAAACCTCTGTCCGGATCGGCTCATTCTGAAGGCTTTATTCTCCAGTAATCTTCAGGTTCCTCCGCAATGTCGAGACTCCCTCTGTCACCAGCCCACGTTTGCTGGGCTGGTGGCAGAGCCTCTGGAAGCTCAGCTGGCTCAGCCTGACGTGGGGGCCGGCAGATGGATGGGGCTGGGAGTCACGGTGGGCTCGTCCTCATAGCTCCCTGTCCTGGCCTGCCGCGGCCACCTCCCACTGCTGCCCTAAGAAAGCCGAGCCTAAGACAAAGTCTTGCGTGATTCTAGGGGCCGAGACTGCGGGACTGGGTGGAGTGCATCAGAGAAGGAGGAAGAGCCAATAGAAAGGAATATTCTCGAGTGGGTCACCCCTGCGGCCCTTCTGAGGAGGTGTGCGATAGCACTATCCCATAGGACTTTCTGTGATGCTGGGAACATTCTCTGTGCTGTCCAGCATTGTATCCACTAGCCACAGGTGACTAGTGGGTGACTGAAATGTGGCTCGTGAGACTGGAGAACTGATTTTTTACATCTATTTCATTTTAACTCATTTTTATTGTTGATTATGTATAGGTTGTGCTTAAAGTTGCCAGCCCAAGGGGCAGAGGAGGGTGTCACTTACCCACTGGATCTATGTCCTGTTCCCTCAAGAGGTGTTAGACCCCACTCCTCCCATCAGCCTGCGGGGCGCGGGCAGTTCCTGCAGGCACTCCTGGCTGCTGCATCAGATCAGCCACAGGTGCACAGTGGGAGCTCGGGGTGCAGGCGAGGTGGGAGCTGACGGGCGACTCCTGCGTGGAGCTGTTTGCAGCATCTACGCCGGAGCCATGGCTCTCCCACCTGAGTGAGCCCCAGAGCTCCCGGGAGGCTGCTGAACACACTGCTGATGGCCACCCCATGCTGCTGGTCAGGTGGTCACATTTCCAGAATTCCTGGGCTAAAGTAAAAGATGAGCCAGAGCATGTGAGTTGGAGCTCAGACAACTAACCGTCGCTTTGCCTGGGACTACAGGGTTCCTGGGACAGGAGAGTTTCCATGTTAAAACCAGAATAGTCCCAGAAAAAGGGGGACAAGTTGATCACCCTCACTGGGGGACAAGAGGCGTCTTAGCACTTTGCCACCTGTGCCTCAGTGACCTCACCTGCCAAATAGGAAGTGTAGGCACCCGCTCACCTCCCAGGGTGTTTGTGAGAATCGGCGTGCTGTGGTAAAGCCTGTGAGCTTTTAGTGTCGGGCTTTACAATCGCTGCTTCGCCAGCAGCCGAGGGTCAGGGTGGGCCCTGGAGCAGCACAGGCTCGACCTTGTCCCCAACCTCTGAGCAGCATCCAGAACTGCAGCCCCGGTAGAGAAACCCGCCTCTCTGTCCAGATCCTGATTCTGACAGGGGCAACAGTCTGTGGAATGAACCATAGGGCAGACCTGTGCCCGGCCATTTGATTCATACCTGGCTGTGGGTTTCTTTCCTTGTTAGGTGTGATGTTTTCAAGGAGAGCTGGGGAGACTCTTTGGGCCATTTCTCCTTCACAAATAAGTTAAATGTTTCTTGATTATGCCCTCTGTTCAGCCCCAGATGGATCTGTTTGGTAGGGAGGGGCAAACAGGAGGTTTATAAAGCTTGCTCCCTGCTCCAGTGATGCCCCTGACAAATTAGGGAGGAAGGAATGTCTTGATGATGCCCATCTGACTCCCAGTTGCAGACAGACAGACACAGTGTATGCACGGCCTCTCTCTCTCACTCTACTTTCTGCCTACCCGTGGGCTTGGTGGTGCACCTGTCCGCCTGTCTGCCGGCCTTGACTGTGAGCACCTTAGGGCAGGCGCTGTGTCTGGCCTCTCTCCCTCTTCCCACACTCAGCTCTGACCCTGACAGGGAGCTGACAGTTGAGGCTGTTTGCTGAAGGAGGGAGGAGCCTGCCAGGCTTTCCATGCTGAGATATGAGACCTCCATGCCGAGAAGAGGGGCTGAAGGGAAGCTGGAGGAGGTGCAGAGGTCCTGATGAGGTAGCGTGGGCACTGGAGCATTGGGGTGGTCAGGCTTTGTAGAGGTGAGGAGGTAAGAGACTGTGTTCTCCTCCGTGGAACAGCGTTAGCCAGGGCACAGATGCTGGAGAGATCCCAGAAAGTGTGGGTGGTGGGGAGGGCCCAGCCTGCTGGAATGGAGGAATCAGGCTGGTCAGCACAGGGGAAAGAGATTGGCTCAATCCAAGGAGCAGATAATGAAGGGCCCTAACAGCCCAGCTGAGGAGCAGGCATCATGTATGAAAGTAGAACATAATAGTAAGCAAAGGTTCCTGAGAATTAGAGAAAACATAGTTTATTTTAAGGAAAATAGAATACTTTTTATATGTCAATTCATGTAATTCTCTCAAACAGCCCGGTGATGTAGGCATTAAATTGCCGTTTTACAAATTCTGAACTGAGGCTCGGAGATGTTCAGTGACTTACCCAGGGTCACACAGCTTGTTAGGGATGGGCAGAGCCAGAATTCAGACACTGGTCTGTCTGATCTCCCACAAATCAGTGTGCCATATACTATATCTGTGCCTCTCAAACTCGATTCTTCATCTGAGAGCATGCCCCCATGCTCAGGAGAGAGGGATGGACCCATGAGCCAAATAGCACTTCCCAAACCTCAGAGGACTCAGCATCTCATCTTTCAGAATGAGTTTGCATTGGGGGAGGATTCTACCCTGTGATTATCAAGGCAATTTTAGCTCAAATTTTTAACTCAACCAACTGATCTCTAATCATTTTCTCTTCTCAGTAGATGAGGCATAACCTTAGTTTGAAAAGCAATCAGCAGAACAGGAAACAGGAAGGTCGGAGACAGATGGGGGCAACTTACATTTCAAATAGGTACCTATTGTAATCTTTCAATGTTTAATCATTAACACGTATCACATAAACAAAAATAGAAGCAAAATTTTGAGGAAAGAAGAAGGAAGGGTGGAAAGGAAGGAGGGAGGGAGGGGGAGAGGAAGGAAGAGATGGAGGGGAACGGTCTCCATGCTGGATATGCTGGGATCAGTGTACAAGTGACTCGTCCTCCCGGCCCCCCGTCTCTGCCCAGGACCCCGGGCAGTAAGAAGTGGTGATCACACCAGCACCCTAGGATCCTCTCAGATTCCTCACTCTTCCGAGAATGATTCTACTGCAATCATTGAACACCATTCCCAGATGCTCTGGAAAGAGTCTTCAGTGCTGGCTGAGAAAAACAGCACTGACTGGGACACTGTGATTCCTGAGATTTCTGGTGGAATTCAGCCTCCCAAGTCCAGGACTTAATTCCTGCGGTTTGCGTATTGGACTGAGGAAATACTGCTTGATTGTTTTGATTTTCTTTCCTTTCATCATGCTCCAGTTAGCATCTCCTGCCTCCCACCAACACCAGGGACTGATGTCATCATCGACGTCGTGGAAGGTCCCCTTAACACCTTCCAAGGGATTTATATGAAAAGACTGTGAACCAGGCTTGGACACTAATGAATTAACCCGTAAGTGGGGAAAATCCAGCTGCTTCCGGGCAGGCCAGGGCATCCTCACAGCCCCTGGATGAGCTGGAGTCTTTCCTTCCATCCTTCGTACCCGCCTCCCCATCCCCGGCAGCCTCCCCAGACACCTACCCCCTGCCCCAGTGCCCTTTCCTCCTCACCCAGGCCGTGCTGCTGCTGCTGCATTACTGCCCTGTGCTGAAATTCTCTGGGCTCTCCACTGGCTGCTCTCTGAGGAAGGGGACCATGCTTATTCCCCCTTGTGTCCACAGGACCCAGTGCAAAGTAGCCCCAGTACAGCCAATATGAGTGCCCGCTGTGTGCCAGGCATGGGTCCAAGGGCTTCACCTGTATTCAGTCCTTTAATCTCTGGAACTCTATGAGATAAGCCGTGTTATGATGCCATTGCATAGATGGGGAAACTGAGGCACAGGGCAGTTCAGTTACTTGTCCAAGGTCACACAGCTAGGAAACAGAGGTGCTGGGATTCAAACCCAGACAGCCTGGTTCAGAGTCCAATTTCAAAGTTTGTTGACATCCATTGAGTTGTACTTGTAGAAACTGGGGTCTTTCTTCAGGTACCTAGTTAATCTTTGTTTGCAGCTAGCCAAAAACTTCAGCTGAAGGAATAGCACATAGAGGGACCATAGCCTCATTCCATAGCACAGTCTCACCTGTGGCACAATCCCAACCGGGCCTCTGTGCTATTGCCGAGCTTTCCATGGCTCCTCATGGCCTCCGTGGTCAAGGCCAAATGCTCAAGCAAATCGTTGCTCCCTTCCTTCTTGAACAGACAATGACCGGCACATCATAGATGACTTAATTAGCATTTGTTGAATGAATGAATGAATGAATAAATGAATGCATGCACTAAAGGATACACCTGTATGGGGACAGAGTTTAGCAATTGTTGCCTTTCTAAAATCACATCCTCGCCAACTTTATTGTGAACTAAAACTATAACCCTGTCAATAGCCTCATGTATACGTTTCTTACACATCAGACAAGATTTAAAAACCCAAAACATAGGATTTTATCAGGATCCTCATATATGCTAAATGATGACAAATTTTCTTATTGAGTCGGCGAAATTGTGTTTCCACGTTAGAAACAGGGCTTGTGAGGCATGTAAAATAGTCTCTGATGCCTCTTTGACCAGTCTACTAGATGCTGAACAGACACTTTTAAGGCTTTTAAAACCAGACTTTATGTAAAAGGTGGAGAAATAAAGATCAAAAGTCCCTTTAGGGCTCTAATTTTGCTAATAGGCTTCAGAAAAGATTTTCATTATCTTTTTGCATTTTTAAGATAATGATGGATTCTGGAATGGTCTCAGCACTCCCATTGTAGGAATTTTTTGAGCCTGGTTCAGAGTGTGATTGAGTTCACTGTGCAGTGACTTCCTGAGCCTCTCCCACGAGAGTCAGGCACTGGGATGGGGGGAGGGTTTGGGGGCTGGTGATACAGGGAGCTTCAGAGGTGACTGAGAGGACAGAGTCCTGCCTTCAGGGAGCTTCCCCTTCCTGGGGGCACTGATCCAGCAGGAGGAGCCTGCAAGGTGCTGCAGAGCATCCACGGGGTGGGGTGGGAATTCATTGATTTGGACTACAGAAGACCAGTTCGGTCCTCTTGGAAGGGTGGCCTTTGAGGTGGAGCCCAGGGACAGGTGGAGAGAAGGCTGCAAAAGAAGAGAAAGAGAAGGTAGGGAAGAAAGGGGCATCATGTCTTCTTCTGAGCAGCTCACAGTCCATGGGGGGAAACAGACCCAGACACGCGCCATCATAGTGCAACCAACAGATGACACGGGAGACGCTCTTTCCTGGCTGGGCTCCTCGCAGGGCCAATCCTCCACCTGACCTGCAGTGATACCCTTTTCATGCGCCTCACTAAGGGGTCATTCCCATCAGCTTACAAACAGGCTCAACTACCTGACATTAAAAGAAAAAAACCAATTTTAATTCCCCTCTTTTCTTCACCTTCAGCTACATCCAAAGGTCTCTTCCACCCTTCCCAGCAAAACACTGCTCATCTCTCCGTACCCCAGTTTCCTCCCCTATAAAAGGGGGCTATCAGTAATAACTGTCTCTTAGGGTTGTTGAGAAATTAAATCAGCGAATCCATGTAAAGCACGTCGGAAGGGCGGGGCCTGTGATGAGCTTTCACTCTGCTGGCACGTATAATCTCCAACAGATCGTCTGTGCTCATTGTCCCACCTCCTCACATTTTCCTCCTCACTCCCCTCCGCGCTGTCCTCCCTTCCCAACTACAGCTGAAAGTGTTTTCGTCAAGGTCACCAGTAAATGGCGTGGAGCTCAATCTGATAAACTTCCCTGTTCCCTCCCTGTTGGACCTCCTACCATTCAACAATGCCAACCGCCCCTCCTGTTTGCAACACTTCCGCTTTGGATTCTGTGATTCCATGGTCTCGCTGGACTTTCCTTCTAGGTCCCTTTGCTGCTTCCTCTTCTCCCACCAGACAGCCAAATATTTCTTCACTGTTTTCACTTTTGCCACCCTCTTCAGGCCAGGCCTCCGGTGACCTCCAGACCCGCATAGTCCCCAGCCTACTTAGCGTCTCTGCTCCACTGTCTCACAAGTGCCTTGAATCCAATGTCAAAAGCAGAGCTCTGTCCCCTTCTCCCACCTCAAATGGTTGTCCCTCAGTCCTCTCCATCTGAAAAATGATGGAGCCGCTCCCAGCCACTCAAACTCACAATCATCCTGGATTCCTCCCTGCCCATCCACACCACAAGACAAGTCTTATCCATTGCAACCTCAAAATGTATCCCAGATCAGTACACCCTCCCCGCCTCCACAGCCAAGTCGGCTCCCACCCGGAGGACCTCAGAGCCTCCCAACTGGTCCCAACTGGCCTCTGCTCCAGCTCTCGCACCTCCTCAGTGCATTCTCCATTCAAAGCTGGAGGGTCTTTTTAAAGCAAATTCCAGATTGTATTTCTCTTTTGTTTAATTCAAAGACTTCCCAATGTCCTGAAGATAAAAAACAACCCCTCCCCCCATAGCCTACAACGCCCCCATGGCCTGTCTGAGGCCTTCTCCCACACCCTTCCCTCGCTGCTAGTCCCCTTGCTCAGGACACTCAGACCCTGTGGCCTCTCTCTCTTCCTCCAACAGGCTGGGTCTCTGCACTTGCTGCCCCCTCTCTGGGATGCTGTTGCTCCATCCTTCCCACGGCTGTCAGCTGCTTCTGTCCCATTATGAATATCTTAGCCCTAATAGCTCCTCCTCAGTTAGGCCTTCTCTGACTCACCCGCTTGCTTATGCCATTGATCTTTATTTCTTTTCTATCTGCCCCACTAAAATAGAGCCCCCCGACCTGCAGGAACATTCTTTGCCTTGAACACAACTGTGTCCCAAGCATCTCGCTCGTGCTGGCCGTGCACTATCTCCTCAGCAAACCTCTGTGGAAGAAGGAACCAATGGACATCCCTGCCCATGTGCTGCAACATCCCTTTATTTACCCCAGCATTTCTGAGGTCATGTCTCAGAACAACTGATACACAGAGAAAAGAGTCATGCAGGATGCAGAGTCAAAAGACTTGGATGTAAATCCACTTTTCAACCTTTATTAGTGAAGTGACATTAAGCAAGTTACTTAACCTCTCTCAGGCTCAATTTCATCATTTGCCAAATGAGGGTGAGAATAACGATATATCCCTCACAGGGTGACTGGGAGAACTGCACGAGGTAATGTGCATGACCGTGCTTTATAAATTATAGAGTACTTCTCAGTATCCTATATTTAAAATAGTAATAGTGCTTGCAGGTAGCTATTGTCATTTTCCTTTTTAGCCAATGGGGAGGCAGGGACTCTGTGAGGCTGGGGACCCATTTTCATCCCCACCCACGATGTGTGAGCGTTATCAACGCCTGCAATCAATGAGCATTCATTTTCTCCCTCCTCACCTCCCTTCTCTCTAAAATTATCTAGTTTTATACATATTATTTTGCCAATTTTCTAGAAAAAAATGACACCTTGTTTTTCTTTATATTAATTTTATTATAAGCAAGGATGATTACATGATCATACTTTCATATGTTCATTGACTATTTATATTTCTTCTGTAAACTGCCTATTTGTTTTCTTTGGGGAAGTATTGAACTTTTCCTTATGAGTTTGAAATCAGTTTGTTTATTAGAGGTTTTAGCTTTTTATCCATCACCTTAAGTTAAAATATTTCTCCTAGTTTTTAAATTTATCTTTCAATCTTGTTTATTATAGTTTTTCATTTATGGAAAGGATTATAAAAGGATTTACCCATATTTTTGTTCAATATTTATGTACTTATATTATTTGCATATAAATCTTTGATCTATCTGAAATTTATTTTGGTTTAAAAATTGTTGGAAAGGTCTAGCTTTATTTTTTCCCTGAAGAGCTGTACAACTGCTCAGCTCTTCTCTGTTGAATAGTCATCCCTGCCCCCCACCCGATCTCCAATGCAGCCTTTACACCTGGATTTATTTATGAATTCTCCATAGTAATCTCCTGATTCATTTGTCTTTTCTTGTACCCACAACCCACAGCTTCCTACCTTTAACCATCTTAGGATCTGGAAGGATCTTCCGTTCTGAAGTTCCCTGGCATTCCTCACATATTTGTTCTTGAAGATGATCTTTAGAATCACTGGGTCAGTTCCCCAAAAACTGTTGGAAAGTTAATAGAGATGTAGTGTGTAGGTTTAGGATGTTGATACATACTGGTAAGTTATCCTCTGGGAAGTTTGAACTAATTGATGTTCTCACCGTCCCTCACACCTCTGCCCACATGTGGCTTTTCACTCCTTGTGTCCATTGCTGTAGTGGAATATGACATCCCATTGTCATTTCAGTTTGCATTTCTTTGGTTACTAATAAGGTTGAGCATCTTTTCAGATGTTTACGGCTCACTTGTTATGTTTTTTATGGATTGCCTAATTCACACCTTTTCGTACTTTAATTGGGATGCTCATCATTTTCTTACCAATTTTTAAGAGCTCTTTATAAATTAATGATACCAACTGTTTGTCATATACAATGCAAACATTTAAAAAATTCGTTTGACATTTAAGTTTGTTTTCCCTGTAGAAGTTTTTGGATTTTTATGTTGTTCCTGACACATAATAGGAGCTTAATAAATACTAGTTGAATGCTGAATTAATAAAGTCAAATCTACCAATATTTTCTTGATGGCTTCTGGCTCTGACCATCTCCCGTGAGGGATGTGTTTTATTATTTCTAATCGTAGCAAAGGCTCTACTGTCACATCCATTTTCTTCCATTAGTTCCTCATAACCGCCCCGTTAGGTGGAGAGGAAAGGTGTAACTTGAGTTAATTTTCAAATGTAGAGCTTGATGTTCAGGAGATAACCAGGAGCAAGTGGGACAGAGCCAGCAGGAGCAGCTCTGCCTACCTCCACTGGACAGACAGATGGATAGACAGACAGGGCTGGACTTCAGGAACCATCTCTTGGATGTGCCTGACTTCCTTCAGGGGAAATTTAGACCTTCCAGCTGGTCCTCTATGAGGAACTCTCTGGGCATTACTTAGAATAATTAGCTTCTTACTAATATTTTGACTAATTAGGAAACATTTGGATTCAATTTGATTTGCTTGTTGGCCAAGGGTTTTGGCCAGTTTGGCATTTAGTCAGCAGCCTCAGTTCTTGAAGTGATCTCTGCATCGACCCTGAGGGTCACTCTCGCACAGGAATCACACAGCCGATCGAGGGCTGGAGGAGGTAGACTCCCACGCCCGCTGGTTTTAAGCGGGTGCAAAGGACTTCAGGAAAGACGGCCACCTCTGGCATCAAAATTATAGTTAATATTAATAGTTATTATTCATACGGATGCCTTTGTTCCTATGTCTTCCTTTTCAGAAGATTTCCTCCAATAACATTCACTTGATTCTCACAACCAACTTGAGAAGTCATTACTACATAGAGCAGGGGTCGGCAAACTTTTTTCGTTCAAGTGCCGGATAGTAAATATTGGAGGCTTTGCAGGTCAACAGGCAAAATCGAGCAACGGTTTGCTTGAAAGGTTAGAGTCTTTTTTACATTTTGCATTTAAAAATATAGAAACCATTCTTAGCTTGCAGGCTGTACAAAAACAGGCATAGGGCTGGGTTTGGCCCGGGGGCCGTAGTTTGCTGACCCCCAACATACAGTATTGTGACTAGTGAGCAGGTGATGACGCTGAGGCTCCAGGAAGCCGTGTGGCTCTATGTGAGTCGTCTCTTTCTGAGCATGTGGGATGATAGGTAGAGCTTTGTGTTCCATAATGACGACTCAATGTAAGAGTCATTCATTCATTCATTACCAGCAATTTACTAAGCATCTGTTATGTTTTGGGCCTCATGCTAGGAGGTGGGATGATGTAAAGAATCGTCATTTAAAGCTCTAGCTTTGATTTAGAGAGGTCTGCCCGTGATTCCTGGCCCTGCCACACACATGCTGCATGACCTTGGGCAAATCACTTAATGTCTCTAAGCCTCAGTTTTCTTATCTGTAAAATGGGCACAACATAGTTCATCTGTAACATCCACATATTAGCTCATTGGACTGTTGGGAATATTTAAGGAAATATTCTGTGTAGTCTTTAAAACAGTGCCTGGAATATAGTGTCCATTAACTGAAAGTTAATAACAACAGGAATGATAACAATAACTCTAATTTACACTGGCCTATGAACCTTCACTGTAGAAAGAGAGACAGCACAGAACACATGGCTGCAGTCCACTGTGATAAGAAATGCTGAGGACACAGAGGGGCTGCAAGAGAGGTCCGCCGGGAGAGGCTGCTTGTGGTGCATGTGGTGGGGTGAGGAGGGTTTGTGCCAGGAACAGACTGTGCAGAAGGAGCAGGAAGCACAGAGCAATTAAGAAGCTCTGGCCGGGAGCCCACCTACCTCACACTGGGGAGGCCTCAGTCGATGGCCAGGTTTCAACAATGGGAAAGACGAAGGCCAGGGAGGGAGGGCACCTGCCCAGGATCACACAAGGAGACTCGTTCTGCTGTTAATTCATTCATAAAACCTTTGTTGGACAGGCAGAGGGTAAGGTTCTGCCTCAAGAAGTTGCCTGTCCAGTGGGGCAGCTGGTGGGGACGGGAGTGGGGATGATGAACACACAGGAAGCAGAATATAAACCAGGATATAAGGCATGAGCCAAAGGGAATGCACAAAAGCTGCAGTTGGGGTGAAGAGGCTGGAGGGCAGAAACCCAGCTGGGCAGAATGGGGAGGGCGGGGTGGTGGAGCTGGGTGAGGAGTATGGGAGGATTTGAAGAGGCAAGGAAGGCACTTCAGGCCTGAGCACAAGCTGGGGTGGGGAATCTGAGGTCTGGGCCTGGGCTGAACAGAAATAGCTGCAGCTCCTTTAAGTAAAGAGACTCTTGGAATGGTGCTGCGCCAGGTGGTGGACACACAGTGAGCGCCCAAAGCAAGGTTGGCCCTGACCTTCCCGCCTCCCGACCTTCCCCCCGTCCTTGGCCTTGGTGCCTCACCATCACCTGGACTCTCTGTAGGCTGAGGTGCCCACTTGTTCCCCTCCACTCAGCATAATACTGCTGGTTCCTAACAGTTCAGTGCTGAGTGCTTCCTCCTGCAGGAAGCCCTCCAGTTACTCCAGGACAAGTTTTCACTAACTGTAGTACATGTCCCAGCTGAATGGGGACAGGCCCTGTCCTGGCAGCCATGTTATAGGAAGGGACTGTCCCCCTGGACAGCCATTTGTTCCCCAGATCCTGACTTGAGGGATTATGAGGGCACCCCTTGTTCCCAACCCTCTTCCTTAGCCAAACCTACAAGAATCCTTAATCAAAAAGTTTTGCTTAAAAGATTAGTTGAGAATGAAACTATATTATATAATAAATTCTATTCAGTTTACTAAGCCACTATTCTTAATCACAACATGCACACACCATATGTATGTATCTGTGTACAAGTTCACAGAGAGCATCCAGGGTTAAGTCCAGCTGTCACGATGGACTTGTGTTACCTGCAGTCCTTGTTCATCAAGGAAGTGGTGAAACCCATAGCCAGGTGAAGGGAAGCTGTGTCAGTCTGCACCCTGTCCAGATCCCCTTCTTTGTCTTCTCTTACTGTGTCTTTGTGTCACCCACTGATCTTTGTGCCCCAAGCCGCCTTACATCCCACTTTGCTGCGTCTTGAAGGGTGCTGCTTATACGAGGGTGGAAGAACGATTTGCAGAGACACTGTCTGTCTGTCCTCAGGCCCAGTTGTGCGAGCAGTGCAGGATAGGTGGCGGAGAGACTGAAGAAAAGATCTGGAGACAGCGTTCGAGACATAAGGGTTTATTGGGATTCGCTTACGGAGAGTGTCCAGTGGCGGCCGGCTGGATGGAGTTACGGCTACCGTGAGCAGAGAGGGCGTCGCTTATATAGGCAGGGGAACAAAAGGCTACATGCTTGCCAGGAGGGATGGTCCTTGCATGACCAGCATTCCAAGGATCAGTAGCTCACGTGGAAGGGTTCTGTGTTCCCTCAGAAGGTGATGTTCTTTGAAACAGTTACAATACCTGATGGTTGGCATCCTACCCAGAAGGGGGCCAGAAGGACACGTGGTTAAGATAGGGCACAGAGGCTAGTGCCCCTACACTGTCTCTCTACCACTGCTGTGTTCTGTCACACTAAGGATTTCCCCTAGTTTGGTCTGCATGCACTTGTGCGGTTCTAGAACCTGGTGCAAGTTCCACAGACTTGCATGCTCGAGCTCTCCGTGAAAGCTTTCCTTCTCTCCTGTGATAAGTGTTTCTGTTAGGGGTTGGGAGAATGCCACATGGGATGATGGTTTTGTGCGCAGCCTTGCCTTTTGATGGAAAAGAGTGATTTACAGTTTGTGAATAACCTGAAAGTGTTCCTCTCGTTGCTCAGAAAACTACAGCTCTTGGCTTCCTTACTGGGAGCTACTGCCCAGAAAGCAGCCTCTCCCCTCCCTCCACCCCCTTCTAGCTCTTTAGGATTTGCTGTTTCATTGTCTCTGGGGGTAGGGTCCCCAAATCTACAGTTTAGCGAAGACCTCAAGGTATCTTTATGCATAATAACGTATAGGAATCCAGGCCTTGGTGCAGGGCTGGGCCGAGATTAGGCCCTCGCAGAATAACTGTGATTGAGAAGTTTATGGGTCTTCCTGGATCTTTGATGCTAATTAACACCCTTCAGACACATCCCTACAAGGCCTTGCTATCTCACCTGCCTCCCTTCCTTCTTGCCTTTCTTCCTTCCTTCAGCATTTGCTAAATTCTTCCTGGGTGCCATGCCCTCTCTTGGCATTGAGAAGGCAGGAATGAAAACCCAGTTCTGCCTCAGAGACTTGACATTGGGAAGTAAAAACAAGGAAATCTATGAATGCAATACTAGGTGATCACTGCCATTTTAGAGGCTAGCCCAGAGTTCATTTGGGGTCAGGGGGCTCTGAGGTGGCTCTCCAGAGAGGGTGTCTTAGAGATGGGTCTGAAGGATGAGTAAGAGCTGAGAAGGCCCATGAAGAGCTGAGGGGGATCCTTGAATGGGGCACTGGTGCTATTTGGTCTCAGGACCTCTTTACACTCTTAAAAATTATTGAGAACCACAAGAACTTATTTATGGAGGTTCTATCTATCAATACTTACCTTTTTAGAATTAAAACTGACATATTTTAGAAATGCTCACTTATTAATTGAACAATCATCAACTCATTACATGTTAACATAAATAACATCTTTTCTGAAAAAATAACTATATTTTCCATAACAAAGCAAATCCGGGCATTGCTTTACATTATGGCAAGTCTCTTTAGTGTCTAGCTTAATAGAATACTGCAGAATTCTCACTTCTGCTTTTTCATTTGATCTATTGGATGTTATACCTCATGCAGCTTTTGTAAAACTTCACTGTACATTCATGAGGTAACAGAAGTGGAAAAGACAAATAACATCTCTATGAAATTATGAAAATAGTTTTGAGTTTGTGGACTCTTCCTCCAGGGGTCCCTGGACTACACTTCAAGAAGTTCTCTTTTGGAGATAAAAGCTCACGGATTTATAATTGGCTAACTGGCTAGGCTTTGGGCTTCTGCTGTGTGGGCAGGAGGCCAACAACTCCCCACTCCCACCCCCTGCCCAGCAGGGCAAATGGGAAATGTACAAGAGCAACCCCAGCACAGAGGTGGAATTTCCTCAAACTCTTGCAGTAATTGTTTTGGAGAAGAGTCTTTGCTATTAGGGTGCTCAGATTTCTGCAAAAGCTTCAGGCTTGTTTTTAAAGCAAATACTGTTTTTGTGTGTGTGAGGAAGATTAGCCCTGAGCTGACATCTGTTGCCAATCCTCCTCTTTTTGCTGAGGAAGACTGGCCCTGGGCTAACATCCGTGCCCATCTTCCTCTACTTTGTATGGGACGTTGCCACAGCATGGCTTGATAAGCGGTGGGTAGGTCCGTGCCTGGATCCGAACCTGTGAACCCCGGGCTGCCGCAGCGGAGCGCACAAACTTAACCACTACGCCACCGGGTCAGCCTCCAAATACATTTTTAAGAAGGCATATGTAAATATATCCCCTGCGTGGAGTGGCCTTTGTTTTCCATCAATAATGTGGTTTCTATGCTGTTACATAGAACAACTTTAACATTTTCTGATTAAGAAGCCACTAGGCCCATATCTTAATATTTGGAACACTGTGACCATTTGAGGCTTGGTTAGATTTTGCTAGTTTTTGTTGTTCCTTTTCCAAAAAAAAAGTATCCCAGAACCAGAGCCGTGCCTCTGTTATTGCAAGGCTGGGTGAGCCGTCAGAAGGCCCTTGGCATTGGAGACCACCTGTTAGCTGTGCTGACATACAGGGGCCATATTTATGAGCTACATAATTGAATAAAGATGGGTTTATAGATGGAAAAAAAGAATGCGAGAGAAAATGGTAAATAACTGTGTTCATTTGGCTCCCTTGGGATTGGGCTTGTTTTCTGCTTCCTTGCTATTAATGAAAAGAAATCCAATTTGTTCTACATGGTGAGATTTGTAATTTAGATGCTTATTAATTCTGGGTTTGCATAGGAGCTCTTTGAAAATATGGTCTTCAAAGCATTTACTTTCAAAGGCCAGCAAACCTTGGCTGAAAACGAGCCAAACACGTGTGGCTGAAATGTTTTCTGTGTTTCACACAAGTATATTGACTACCTGCCATGTGAAAAACCCTGATCTAGATGTTGAGATGGTCAGGGGTGTAGAAAAAGTGCCCTCACTGGGCCCCGCCATCCAGTTGGGGGGGTGAGGCAGGTGTACAGAGCAGAGGGGGGTGTCCCGCTGTGGTAGGCCAGGTGGTGGGGTGGGAATGGGCATGCTGGCTGGTAGGGAGGGGTGGTGTGGGCCCAGTGTGGAAGCAGGGGGTCAGGGTTCCAAATGAGGACCCTGGCATTCTGGTGCGGGCCAAAGGTGTGCCCACCTTAGAGAGGCTGTCAGTCCCAGAGACGGTGCAGGACCGGGATTCCCTAGCCACTGCAGAGTCCCAGGCTTGGCACAGCCCTGCACTACATACAGCCCTTGAAGAGGATGCAGTCTTGTTGGGGATGCAGATGACTACAGGGGAAATTATGACAGGAAGACCTGAGGCTTTTTTGGCTGAATTCAGACCTTAGGTAGGTAGTTTAGGTTCCACGTGTTCACAAGAGGAAACAAGAGTGTGCCCCTCTCTGAGTTCCGCCATTTACCTCACTCAGCAGACGTTTCTTAAGGGCGTATTTTGTGCCAAGCATGTCACTCGACTTGGGGAAGCAGAGAAGATTAAGATGCTGTCTCTCTCATTCAGGACCCTGCATCTTCTCCTTCCCCATGTGCCTTGCAAGATGTTGAGTACACAGTAGGTGCTCAATTAGTATTTCACTGACTTGAATCCAAAAGCAAGGCCAAGCTCTCATCTCAGTTCTGCCACTGCTCAACCTTGCGATCTTTGGTAAGTCATTTAGCTTCTTTGGATAGTTTTTTACCAATAAAAGAGAGAATCTCTAAATAAGACTTCCAGGATTTTTTCCAAGGTTAATTATAGTACTAACATCCTCCAAGCCTAGAGCTCTCTACAGTTTACAAAACACGTTTACTTCCAAAATTTAAAATGAATCCAGCTGAAGGTCAACTGGGGCAAAGGAGGTGGCGGAGGCTTCTAGAGATGTCTGCAAAAAAATGTCAGAACACATTTGAGCCTGAAGGGACAATTCACTGTCCCAGCCTGACCCCCTGGGCCATTGTGACCTGGCTCCACTAACTCAGAGGACCCAAAAGAGGCAGCACTGCCCCTGCGTCCACAGGTGTCGACCTGCTCTGGCTGGACATGTGAGGAGACCAGCCGTGACCAAGAACCCCGCGGTGGCCTTACGTGAGGTTGCCATTTACCCCGTGGGGCAGGGCTTGTGGCCTTGGCACTTTCAGAATCTGAAGTCTTTGGAAAAATGAAGTCCACAGCAGCCCCATGCCACTTGTTCTCTACAGTTTTAAGCAAGTGGCTTCTTTCTCTGAGTCTCCTTTTCTCTGTCTTTGAAGTGGTGATCAGAAACCCTACTCATTAGGGGACTGAATGGATTAAATGGACAGTGTAGTAACACCTGGAAGAGGTATGTGTGAGCTGGTGGGGGGGGGTCCCTCAGAAACTGACAGAGGGAAGATTAAATGGCTCCAGACTGTAACTACATGAAAGGTCATTTCTTTGAATTTTCTGATAACTGCGGCTAACCTAAAAGCCCTTCATGTTTCTTTCCTCATCCCTGATAATCTTCCAAAATGCTGGGTTCAGCTCCAAATGGAGTCCTTACGGACGGTGGAGCTCTGCCCTGAGCCCCCGTTTGAAGTTTGGACACTGCTGATGGCTCTCCAGGGCTGCAGTGGGATGGAGACGGGGAGGGGGCCTCAGGGAACCAGGGCAGGGGGAGCAGCGTGGAGTGGGAAGAAAGCCGGCTGTGGATCCAGGACGATCCGAGTCCCAACACCAACCCCACCACTGCGGAGGTGTGTCATCTTGGGCAAAATGCGCAACCTCTCTGTCTCCTCAGGTAGGAGAAGCTGACGACTGGTCTTTCCTTACCTGTTGTCGTAAACCCGAGAAAAATACTCTACCTCGAGTGGTAGTGCCCTGCACGTCATGTGAGTCGTGAGCTATGCATGGTGGTTTGCTTCTCCCTGGAGGACGGAATTAGGCGAGCTGTCAGATACACACGCACACATACACTCACACACTCACACACACAGACACTGTGTGCAGTGCTCCCCACTCCCTCCCTTCGGTACGAATCACCAGAAAGCCTCCGCTCTGAGCTGAGGATCCTGTAAATGGACTGAAGCTGTCCCCACACAAGACAGGGTCAGAAGGGGCTTCATTTGTATATGAATAGCCTGATATGCTCATTTCCAACAAGGAGTTGAACTAGAAATTGCATCTCTTAGTGTTTCCATAAACTCGAGACAGGTTCCTTTAAACTCTGTTATTTCTAGATAATGTCTTCTAAGATCCTTTAGTTGCTGTGTTTCTAAGTGTGGCAGGGGTGAAGGCATTTTGGGTCCCTTGCCTCCAAAGGGAAAGTAGACTCTTCCTTACAACCACCCCTGCAAGGCCAGCCACCACAGGAGGAAAGCAGGGGAGCATGGGCAGGCGGCTAGGAGGGGTGACTGGGCCCTTCAGAAGTGCCTCAGGAGGAGCCCCAGGAGGCTGTGGTGAACTCGCCTTTCCATCCGGAGAGCCACAGCCTCATCAGCCAGCGCAGGTCCACACACTTACAGGTCCAAGAAGAACTTGGGAGGCCCTGAACAGAGCCCCCTGCAGCCGTGGAAACCCAGAGTCCTGAAAATGTTTTAGCAGAACGATGTACTTCCAATATTTTGTTAAATAAAAAAAAGCAAGCCATGGGATTGTACGTACAGTCTGATCCTGAGTTAGTTTTTTTTTTTTTAAATGCACAAAACAAAGCCTGGCAGGATAGACAGCAAAAACTGATGGATGGCTTTTCTTTATACTTCTCTTTCCAAGGATTTTTGCAGTGAACATATGTTACTTTTACAGTCAAGGGAATAGCATTTTGAAGTTCCGTCTCTCTACTCTATGAACAGGCCATGTAGTCATCCCCACCCCCAGTCAGTTGCTCATGTTGTGCCCCCTGCCCCACAGAAAGTTCTCCTCCTTTCTGCACAAATCCAGGTTCTACTCATCTTTCAAGGCCCAATCTCCTCTTGCCAAATATACGCACAGCACACATTTTGTGCGCCACCTCTACTCCCACAGGGCCTCCATGGTGTTCGTGTTGAACAGAGTGCCTAGGACAGTTCTGGGCACACAAACGGCACTCATCAATACTCCCTGAATCAACGAAGCACGTTCATGGAGAATCTCTCCTGTTCTTATTGTTTCCCTTTGTTACAAACACTCACCATGACCTCTCCCTTTAGAAGATACAGTTCTTCCCACATCTTCACACTCCTAAGAGGACAGCAGCATGTTCAGGAAAAAGAGCCACAGGCTTTATGGCCAACTGACCCTGGCTCCACCGCCAGCTGATCCTGGCTCCACCGCCAGCTGATCCTGACTCCACCACCAGCTGATCCTGGCTCCACCACTTAGTGGTTTGGGGCAAGTTGCTGAAACTCTGAGTCTCAGTTTCCACCTCTGTCAAACAGAAGCGAGATGGAGGACCTGATCTGCAGGACTTGAGGATGAGAAGAAACGAATGTAAGGAGAACAAGGCCTGCCTCGCACATTTTTGTCCCGCCCTCCTCCTCGCGCCACTCTTGCTGTGCTTAAAGAGCAGGGTTTCCCGGTTCACCTGGCGTGTTCCAGTCCCGCAGTCCGTCACTGCTCTGAGCTCTGGTCTCAGCACCCACATAGTGTGGCTTTTCCAGCAAATTTATGTCTCCGTCACCCAAGTGCTTGTCTACATACTCAGGACAGTTCGTTTCATCCCCATTGGGTTTCTGGTGTTCCAGGATCCACTTTTGTTTGTATTTTTGTTTTATTTTTTCATTTCTGTTGTTTCTACATGAACAACACTGAGGAATTCAGAATCCCTCAACCTGGGGACATCTCCCCAGCCCTGTCTAATGAGCCAATTGTGACCTATCCCGAAGGACCCCAGACTGCCCCTCCTCTGCTCTCCTTGCTCGCCACCCCCCACACCCTGGAGACTCCTGGCCTCTGGGTTTCCCTGACCCCTTTGGCAGGGCATAGACTGTGCTGCTGACAACCCCATGTGCACGCCTCACTTCCCCATGCTGCACAAATAGAAAAGGTGAGGCTGATCATCTCCAAACAGTGCCATCAGGATTGGCGTAGGTATGAGGTGTACAGTGAGTGCTCAGCCGTGGTTGGTCATGTCTGTGGGACTAGGCCTATTTCAGGGCAGGGCATGGACTGAGTGCCCATCCAATGTGTGTTGACTGAATATTTTTTTTAATTGGTTCACTGTGTCTTGTTCTTTCACCCTCCTCAGCATTCCCTCTATCTTGTTGAAATCCACGTCCCTAAAATGGCCAGACCCTAGTTTGTGAATTTTCTGCTTTCCTCCACCATTCATGGGAGCAGAGGGGTCTCAGCCATTTCTACTTTTTGAGGCCACCACAGAGCATTGCCAAACTAATGAACAACACTATGGTGCATTTAAATGTTGACATTTACCAATTACAGTTGTATGATGAAGGCTCCTGTGAGTCTGTCGGGGTATCCTTTTAACAGGGTCTGCAGACCTAACAGCAAGTCTCAATATGAGGCTCTTCTTGAATGTGAAGGATGGACCAAACCACCCTCCCTACCCCCACGATAGATCCTGCCTGCATTTGCTGAACTTGGAGCCTGTCAACTCCATCTCGGGCCTTTTGGAAAAGTGCACCGAGGGGGTGGCCATTCACCTTGGAGTTGGCTCTTGGCAGCAATGGAAGGCTACAGACCTCTTAATTCTAGAACTCTCACAGCAAGAATATCAACCCATGAGCCAGACAAAATGGAACCAGAGAATGAGCACAGACTTTGGGGCCAGAGGGCCTCAGGTGCCCAGGCCTGCTCCACTCATGTTAGATGTTGGGACTCAGGCAAGTCACTTAACCACAATGTGGGTGTAAGGATCACTGATTCAGAGTGTCACTCAACACTGAGGAAGGAAACATGGGTGAAGGACCTGCACAGCGCCGACACATGTAGGCTCTCCATAAATGATCCCCATTGTTATCAGTCCTTGGCAGTCACTCCTGGAAGGCTCTGTATCTTCTGATAAATAAACATGGTGTTTATGGAGGATCTTGCATCTCCTTTGGGAGAATCTACCTAGTTAATTCTAGCAAGCACATTTTTGAAGTGAATGAACACAATTCCAAAGCTTTGTGTGAGGCGTTAAAATCAGATTAGTTGGCCTTCCCCAAGAGAGCTGGTGAATTTTTCAAAACCATCCTGCTCATTTCTCAGCCAACTGGTGTGCTGTGTGTTTGATCTTGACAGAAGCCCCTCATCGTACAGTGCCAAATTATTAAACAATTTTAACATTTCAGAAGCACAGTCCTCACTCCAGTTTTAGGCTAAGCCATCCAGTATTCTCAGAGAACCCACTTTCGTTGGGATGTTGGATCCCTTCCCACCCTCCCCCATCCCTCTGGTTCCCAAGGACCCCCCGACTGTAGATCCAAGGGCAAACTCTCCACTGAAAATCACGTCCTAACTGAATTAGCCGAAAGCCTATGCAGAATAGGTGATTTGCATCCTGATTCAATATTTTACCAGCTGTGTGACCTTTGAGCCATGGTTGCATCAGTTGTTCATTCATATGTTTATTCAACAAATATTTGTTGAGTGCATGCTTTGTGCTTGGCTCTGTTTTAGGTGCCAGGAATACAGTGGTGAATAAGGCTGGCCTAGTCCCTGTCCTCATGGAACGTACAGTCAGGTGGGAGAGTCAGACACTAAGCACACGATTAAGCAACTAATTATTTGAATTATAATCTTGACAAGTGAGACAAAGCGGAAGTACAGGGTACTGGGAGCACACAGCTGGGGATCCAAGGGAAGGCTTCTCCGAGGAAGGCCCATTTAGGCTAAAACTAAAGACTTAGTAGGTGGTGGGGGCAGAGGGGCAATGAGCACACCTGTGAAGGGCCTGAGGCGGCAAGATGCTCAGGACATACGGATAATGGGAAGATGTCTGGTCCACCTGCTGCCCCCACGTGAGGGTGGTCCCAGGTGTGGCAGGTGAGAGGCAGCACCAGGTTATGGCAGGCCCTGTGTGGTCTGCATTGGTGAATTGGCTCTGGGGCTTCCTGAGACAAGAGAAGGTGAAAAAGACCCTGGACACAGGGTGTCTAAAGAGGGCAAGGAGGTGGGTGCCCCAGAGGACTTTGGGTGTGCAGTGGGGTGAAGTGAAGCTCTGCAGACTAGTCTTACTGTTGATGTCGCAATATCGTGGAGGGCTGGTCCTGTCTCAAGCAGGGCATAGCTGCTGGCACAGTAGGCAGGCCAGAGGATGCAGGACCTGGGGATTCCAGCAGACCCTTTGGACATCCTAGGATCCCTCGGTGATCAGGGCATTCATGCAAGGGTTTTAGGTGACAGCTAAAAGAGGCAGGCAGCCACAAGAGTCACCCCACATGCCCTACCAGGAATTATCCCCCAATAACTACATCTTTCTTTAGCCTTTCTGTCCTTCCCCATACCGTGGGCCTCAATGGCCTGAATGTCTGCATTCTGCTTTGGCACTTGGGCCTGTCCTCTCATTTCCTCGGGCCTGGGTTCTTCCCCCTTCCTCCTCCCACCGTGCACATACAAACACACATACCCGATTCTTCCAAGACAGAAGCCTCAGAGTTTGGGCAGGACTGACGCTTCTGACTGTTGCTGCTTGTAGCCTGGTGATCCTGCTGGGGCCCTCTGCCCTGACCTCCCCATATCACCTCCAGGGAAGGTCTGATCTTGGGGTTATAGCCTTCCATGTTCTCTCTCCCCCTCCTCCTCCTGCTCCATCTCCATCTCCTTCTTCTAACTTGGCTTTCCTCCCCTTACAGCTTCTGCTGCAGGAGCTCAGGTCTGAACATCTGTCCCCTGAGTTACTAGAGCAGTCTCCCAACTTTTCTCCCTGTCTTCTGCCTGGTCACATCCTATCTAGACTCAGTGCCATAGCCAGAGATATAGTTATGAAACAGACATCTGGTTGTCCACTCTAAAGCCTCTGGTGACCACCTAGGCTGGCCTGCAGTCCCTCGCTGGTCTGGCTGTCCCCCATTTCCCCAGCCCCTTTCCCACCGCTCCTGGCAAGCCATCTCTCCTTGGTTTCATACGCTGTTTCGATTCCCAGGCTCTTGTGGACCTTCATGCTTTTGTAGCTGCTGTCCCCTTTCTGGAAAGGCCCCACCCACCTCCTGTAGACAATCCCCACTGGTCCTTCAGCCCTCATTTCAGGGTTTGGTCACCTCTGTGAGACCTTCCTCAGTGTCTGCACACATAGTTGGAATGTCATTTCTGGGCTGCTGCCATGGCCTCTGCTCTCCACCATCATGGTGTTAACTCACTGATTATAGTGGTCCGTTACAGGTCTCCCTCCCTTATAGACTTAGGCTAGGATCTCCTGTCCTATCCTGTCCTGTCCTGCCCTGCTCTGCCCTGTCCTGTCCTGTCTTGTTCCAATACACTGCCTTCCAACTTCCCTCCACTCCATTCTATTCTATTTCGTTCCATTCAGGAGGGAATGGGTGTGAGATAACATAAGAAAAGTGCTTAGAACAGTGCCTGTCACAGAGCAAGCACTAAATAACTGTTAGCTATTATTATCATGCCTTAGCACTGTCTTATTTATTACTTTTAATCTTTAGTTCATTTATTTATTCATTAGTTCCATGAATGTTAATTGAGCACCTAGTACAAACCAGCCTCTATGTTAGGTGCTGTGGGTGCAAGAACAAACAAAACAGATGCAGACTCTGCCCTCCTGGGGCATCCTGGAGGCTGAGGGACTAGCCTGTGCCCAGGCCCTGTGGAGAGGGGAGCCTGGCTGCTCAGAGAGCCTGGAGGAAGTCCAGTGCAGCCAGAGCAGAGAGAGGAAGGAACGGGTAAGCAAGATGTGGCTGGGAGTCCATGGAGTCTTCATTGCAAAAATAGTGGGAAACCACTGAATTGGAGCTACTATGATCAGTTTTGCCTCACCTAGAATTAGGAACACTGAAAACACCTAATAAATGCTGTCTGAATAAATAGATGGTGGATGGGTGTGTGGATTAATAACAGCAGCTAAGATTTATGAATTCTTACTGTGTTCTAGGCACTGTTCTAAGGGTTGTATATGTAATAACTCATATAATCCGCACAAGAACCCCATGAGGTAGGTGCTATTCTAACCGTTTCATCCAGCTGATGAGCAGAGAGACACAGAGAGTTAAGTAACCTGCCCGAGTCACACAGCTAGTGAGTGTGGGCCAGATTTCCACCTCGGCACTGGGCCCCAGATCCTGAGCTCTGGTAGATAGAAGGATGGAGGAACAAGTCAGTGCTGACAAACCACCCCGGGAGTGAAAAGCTTTATCTTCAGATGCATATCTAATTATGAAGATTGTTCCGGTTACTTCTCTACACATGAGTCGTCAATGTTCTTCAATCCTCATTAGAGTCACCTAATTAGAGGTAATCCAATTAAGCCTGGTTCTGCTTTCCGTGGTTCATCCGGACTCACGGTGCTTTCCTTTCTCCCCTGCAGTCTGTGGCTGTCTCCCCCAAATGCTTGGAAGCAATGCAGACATTTATTTTTAATGAGAAGGCCAAGAGTTTCATTAAGACACGAATCTAAGATCTCCTCCTGGTAGCTGTTTGCTCTGTGCTAGTTTTTCTAAGAAGTAATTGGTTTCAGATCGCTGGGTGGGCATTACTTTACAAAACGGGATCCCAGTTACACACAAAAAAACGATTTCCTACTTTTCGGCGTGCACGGGTTCTGCGCAGTGGGACCTTCCTCGTAAGGCTGGTTTGGGGAGCTGTCACTTGGCGATTCTCTCCTCAGCGCTGGGCCCTTGACCTGCTCAGTCATCACGGCAAGCGAGGAGTCCAACTTTCTTTCTCTTTATTTTTTTTCAAGTAGTTTTCCCCCAGGGAAATAAGCAAACTGTTTGACAGCCATGGTTATCACCTTCAGTCAACAATTCTGTGCAGGATTTGAACTGTGAGCTTGTTGGAAGTAATCGCTCTGTATTAGGAACATGCAAGAAAATTCTAAGCCCTCTTTTAAAATAATGAGAGATATGGAAGAGGAACACCTTGTGGTCTCTCCTGTCCTGTTGTTAGCTTTGTCCAGAGCCAGGGCAAGCTGGTGAGTTGCGATCAGCAGGAAAGTGAACTCTGTAAAACCACAATGAAATTATAATTAATTGGGGTCAAGGAAAAACTTGGGGGTTTTCAGAGGAGCACAATTGGGTTTGCCTTGATTTTAGAGTCTGATGACGAGTACATGGGAGAAATAAAGATGAGAATTTGCATTTGTTTTGAAAATTGGGAGCAAAACCTTTGCAGGACTGACATTTTCAGCAATCGGATTATTTGTTAGCTTGTCTCCAAAGGTCTCCACCTGAGTCCTGGGCAATTTCTATTTCGTGTTATTGGTATATCTGTTAATTTCTCTTGGAACATAAAGAAAACATTTTAAAGAAGCTATGCAAGGACTCCAGGGGAGAAAATTTCAGGCAATTACATTCAGTGAATCAAATAATGTGCAATTCCTGGTGCCAGGTGCTGGGATTTAAAGGTGGATGAATCGAGCACCATCACCCCCAGCCAGAAACTAGGACTCTAGAAAACCAAGTGCAACAGATCATTTTCCAGCTCTTCATCAAATCCTCTATATATCAGATGCCATGCATTTCATGGTGCTTAATGTTTACAATAACCCTGAAAATTAGGGACTGTTAGTTCCTTTTACAGATAAGGAAACTGAGGCTCAGAGAGGTTGGCCAGGGATGCAGGACAAAGTGGTGGTGGGTGTAGGGCATCCTAACTCTGAAGTCCGCTGCTCCTTCTACTTCCCGGTGCAGCCCCCATGTCCTAACTGGGGCCAGAAAGGGAAGAATCCTCGCTGCCAGGGGAGGGGCCTGACGAAGGGCTCCATGAAGAAATGGCAGTTCAGTGGAGCACAGGGTCACTGTGAATTATATGACAAATTACCGCTGAGAGAGGCTGAGAGCAGAGGAGCTGAGAGCGCCTAGGGGAGGTGGCAGTGAGGTCAGTGCTTCAGAAGAGGCACAAATGGGTTATAAAGTTGTAGCAGTGGGGTGTAATGGTGGCAGGAGGGAGGCCACTCAGAGACTGACAGGGAGGCATTCACTGCTTTCGAGTGCATCTGTACTTGCTACACAGAGACTGTTCCTACACTCACAAAGAGAAGTGTGTCGTTGGTAAAAGTCTAGACATCACAATGGCTTTGTGACAAAAAGCACAGTGCACCGATCTCCAAATCACAGCAAATGACCTGCCACTTTCCCTGCCTTTGGTTCTCAGGCCTTTGGGAAGGTGACATCTGCGAGTTTGCGAATAGTGAGGGCAGGTCAAAGTGTGAAGAACAGGAACAAGCTCTCCTTTCTGGGGTGGTCCTTTTGCCCTTTGACCCATCCCAGTCCCAGTCCTTGGGTGGCCACAGGGCCAAGGGACTAGAGTGGGCGGTACAACTGGTTCAAGGAAAGGGTGTGCTTTGGACACTGGGATTTTGGATAGCAATAAATGCTGTCACGTATATGATACACATCAGTAGGTGACAGGTCCTGGACATTTCCCACATACGGTCTCATGGAATCCCACAACCATCCCATGAGGTGTTTTGTTTTTTGTTTTTGTCTTCATCTTCCATTTGAGAAATTAAATAGCCATCCGCAAAGCCAAGCTTCTAGGGAAGAGTTGGGTCAAGACAAAATCTCATGAGTTTAATTCAAAGCCCAGCCCTCTTTCCCGATACATGGGAACCCTTAGGCTTCCTGACGTTGAATGCCCCTTAGCTGCTAGCCTGGAGTTTCTCCTGGGATCACCATCCACATGCAGGACCCCTGGGATGGGGCAAGCGTGAGGTTGTCCCTTGAACCCCTGACTTTGCATGTGTTCTTTGTTTTGCCTCCTAGCTCTTCTCCCTCCCTAATCTGGATAAGAGCTGATCGTTGCCAAGACCCCACCCATGTGACATCTCCCTAGAGACCTCATAGGACCACCTGTGGGAGACTTGGACGCTCTTCTCTTTACCTCTGCAGTACCCTGCAGTGGCCCAGGTTTTCATGTTTCAGTGTGGTTTTTTATTTTTTTATTTTTTTTTTATTTTTTATTTTTGTGAGGAAGACCAGCCCTGAGCTAACATCCGTCACCAATCCTCCCCTTTTTGCTGAGGAAGACTGGCCCTGGGCTAACATCCGTGCCCATCTTCCTCTACTTTATATGGGACGCCGCCACAGCATGGCTGACGAGCAGTGCATCTGCGGGCACCCGGGATCCGAACCTGCGAACCCTGGGCTGCCAAGCGCGGACTAAACCGCTGCGCCACCAGGCGGCCCCCCAGTGTGGTTTTTTAAATAAGCCAATCTTGCAAAACAAAATGAACGAACAACAGTAATAAAAATGAGTTTTTATGTAAGAATCTGGATTTCTATGTGTTTAACCTTTGAGGAAACCCAGAACAACTAGGAACGGGGGCACATGTTCCTGACAGGAAACCGTCATTCTGAGTTAGTAGGAAGGAGCCCGTGTCTCCCATTTGCTGTGTCCCACCACCCCTCTTTTTCTTACACTAGGCTTATGCTTGGTTTTGTGCCCAGCCTGGTCCCTGGGGCATTGGAGTAACTATCAGTGTAAATGTCTGTGTCCCTAAAGGAAACACACCTGTGCTCCTCAGGGCAGGGCCTCTGCTCTGCTCGTCACCACCCTCTAGCACAAAGCAAGCACCGAGAATGTCCCTGAGGGCACCCTTGGTTGAACTAGGTGTCTGTTTATCTCAGTTAGAGGAGAGAGCTGGATCACCGTCCAGCCTACGCCAAGGAAATACTGGAGCGGCCCTAAAGTTGTAGATGCTTCCTGGTCAGGGCAGGATGCACAGGACAGGAATAACACACAGCTGACAGGGGAAGGGGTGAAGACCCAGGGGACCGCCTTCACTAACATCCTGGATCCTGCCTTAGACTCCAGAACTGCCACATGCACCAACCAGATTCAGAAGTTCGGGAAGCTTTCCCTGAACTAGTAAATGAAAGCATGTGTAAAATGGTGGAAACCCTTGAACTAGGCCCTTGCAGAAGTCCAGTTCTGAATAGCACCTGTGACTTCCCAGCCGATCATGAATCCCGTGATTGGGAAAGGTGTATGCCAAGAGGATTTGCTTGGAAGAAATCATGTCAGGCCTAATTAATGACTCCAGAGCAATCAACAAGGCTCCTCTGATTTAAAGCCCCACAGACCAATCCACGTTAATTGGATTTGATTGTATTTGCTATTTTAATTAGTAGGCAAATTATGAAAATGTTTATTTGTTCATTTGGATGCTGTTATCCTCTCACGACTGTGACTTGTTGCTTTCCACATGCGCCAAACGTGAGCCCTTCCCTTGTTCCCTTGCTCGGGTCCTTTAATTATCAAACTGGTTTTCAATTAGTAAAGGGCAATTAAAGGTTTCATGTGTCCTGGGGAGGCTCTAGGAAGTGGTTGTTTCCTGAATATGGGGGTTTTCTCCAGCAACTTGCCTTCCAAGGGGACCCAGCTGTCACTTCTGTCTGAGTAAAAATCCCATGTGAGAGCTGATGTCTTTAAGCAAGGCCACAATCCACCTGTTCTGGTGAGTTTCTGGAGCCAGCCGGTGCTGTGGGCTCAGCATGGTACAGGGTCTGGAGTAGAAGGAGGGAGGATAAGAAGTGGAGAGTGTTTGCCACTGCCTCCGAGATGATTTCTGTCTCAGTGAGGCGATGGGCGAGGGAGGAGGGAGCTCAACGTGCATTTACCTGGGCTCCAGGGTAGCCCTGTGCAGCTCACTGACCCTTGTGCAATGCACATTAGCCACACGGGGCAGGGACCATTACGACTCCCATCTTAGACAAAGATAGCAGGGCACAGGGGGAGCTGGAAGTCTTTAGACTCGTTCACTCATTCTGTAGGTATTTGCTGAGCACCAGCTGCTTGTGGGGCTCTGTGTGAGGTGCCAGGGGTGTGGTTATAAGTGAAACCCAGCCATGATCTTCACAACTCTGTCTGGGGTTACAGATTAGCCTGTGGTTACAATTCAGTGTGAGCGTGGGGTGAAGGAGAGGAGCCCTATCTGGGGGGCAGTGCAGGGAATGGGATCTCACCTGGCCTGATTCGTGACCCCAACCTTGAGTCCTCGAGGAGAACCAAGTCCTTGCCAGTTGCAGCAGTGACAGCTGGTAGAGCTTGGGTGAGCCTCACACGTAGGGAGTTATGATCAGGCCTGAATTCAGTGGCGGATGCCAGGTGCCCAGCACTGAGTTGGCATGAGTAGCACTTGCTGAATGGTGCTTGTACTCTTGCAATTATTTCATGTCTTTTCCGTGGGTCCCCTTCTTCAACCCACACCATCTTCTTCTCTCAACCTCTCCTGGTGTCTGGGTCACTCGTTTTGTGTCTCGACTGCATGCCATTTGACTCATCGGTTAGTTCTGCTCATGTGTCAGCACCCTGAGGCCAGGAGCTGTGTCTCGGGTCTCTCAGAGCAGTGAATTCCTGTTGGGGCGTGATTGACAGAGGGGCTCATACGTTTCCTGGGGGCGGGGGGTGGTGATGTGTGATCAGAAGCTGTAATTGCCTTGGAGGCGAGTGATGTTCTAATCTGTCACTGCATTTGTGAAGTTAATATTTCATTTCACATAGTGGAGGCATTGCTAAATTGTCCTACCACTCAACTTTTGAAGAGACACCTCGCATTAATCTCGTCAAACTACTCCAAGTTTTAAACTCCCTGTGAATGCGAATAAAGCCTGCCATCAAATAATGCAGGGTAGGCTGTCAGCATGTTGATGGGAAAATTGTCTCACTTTAGAGATAGTTCGAGGAAATCAAGAAAATAAGTTCTCGGTGTTAGGTGGAGTCGTAATAAAGTGAATTATTAGAGGCATTTCCATTTGAGAGTTTCAGTGATTTCCCAATTAGTGGATCCTCTGGGATCAACGCTTCTTTATAATGAAGCTGAGCCTTAAAAAACAAACAAACAAACAAAACAATCTCCATGAATTATACCAAAGGAGTGTTAAGTGGACCAGATGGCTCAATTATAAGCAGGATTGTTGCTCTTTGCATCATCCTTTGAAAGTGCAAGTGATGAAGTTCAGGGAATCTTCCGGGAGAGCACATCTAGTGGGTTGCTTCAGATGGTTGGAAGCCACAACTTACTGACGCAGCCCGGAGCTAAGGGCAAGGCTCTTGAGGCCAGAGACCTCAGCTGGCAGCCTCCCCGCTGGGTCTGCCTCCTCCCTGGAGGGTCCTCGCTCAGCCCCGGTCCACACAGAGGGCCCCAGCTCCGGTGTCAGACCGGCCAGTGCCCAGCTGTGCCAGAGTTACCACTTCTCCAGGCTTTCTTTCCTCACAAGCAAAATAGAAAATCCATCTGCCTTGATTTCCCCTCCGGGCCACTGACGCTCCAATGGGACAGTGCGTGTGAAACCATGGAACGTAACTCACTCTCCCAATGCTGGAGGGCTCCTTACTGCTCTCTGACTTGGTGTTCAGTTGTTAGAGAAAGGAGAAATACTGAAATCCACGTGAAAGGTGCAGCTGTGTCCTCCCTCCCATTTGAGGCCAGGTTCGTTTAGTTCCTGGAAGCCTCCCAGCTGTGTCCCTCTTGTAAGCAAGTCTCCTGGAGACTGCATCCCCTCGGTCCTGATAAGATCCGTGTCAAACACAGCCCTGAGGGGCTCTTACCCACTCTGTCCCCTTCCATGGGAACATAGTGGCTAGGGGGCAGCTGGGAGGACATGGATGGCAGGGAGGATCCCAGGGAATTTAGTCAATGATAGTAGCAATAATAACAATAATAATACCTACTGTGAAACATGTATTAATTGCTTCCAATGTGCGAGTCAGGACCCCCTTGTGCTGATGTGTGGGCTGTGCACCACATCAACAGCGTCCTCTAGAGTTGTGCAGCTTCGTATATTGTGACCCTGGTGCAATGCATACTGGCCATATGCCAAGACAGCGAGGCTCAGGGAAATGAGGTGGTCTGTCCAGAGTCACTGGACTTCTGAGTGATGGGGCCCTGTGGACTGGCTCCACGGGCCATGCTCTTCCACAGTCTCTCAGACAGTCTGTCAGGAATGGTGCTGCCCAGGTGAATCCCAGTTACCTTGGGCAGAGGCAGACATGTAGTCCAGTGACCATGCAAGGCCGCGTGTCAGGGAGAAGGGGGAAGGAGGGGCTTGGGAAGGCCAAGTGGTGAGATGAATTCCAAGGATTGTGGGGAGAGCAGAGGGCAGGGTCAGGTTCAGCAGAGACAGAGCAGGCAGATCAGGACCGGGTTTCCCAACAAAGGATGGTGTCAGGATGCTGGATTTCTGCCGAAGCTGCTTGTGGTGCTGAGCAGAGCAGAGCAGAGCTCTTACTGAAGAGCCCCTCTGGGATGACCATTCCTAGGAGATGATCAAAGGCCCCTCGGGTCTCAGGTTGTGACCTAAATATTAGTGATTAGTTGTGAAAACTTTGCTACTGCTGGATCATAATTATTTCCTTCACGCTGTTGAATAAACAGACCCCAGCGTGAATGTCTCCACATGCTGGGGTTCCAGGGAATTACTGTGATGCAGGAAATGGTCCAGGGACCGAGGCCCTCCTCAAAGCCACATTCCCTGCTGGGGGACCTTAGGTGTGTCATTTAATAAACACATGTCTAGTGCCTGCTCTGTACCCAGCTGAGGAGGAAACTGGAGGAGTGAAGTGGAAGATTTGAACTTTAAAATAATTCTTAAAGGCAATCCATCCTGCAAACCAATCTATGCTCTGAGTTCTGGGGGGACAATATTGACTTAATGTATTTTCCTTTCCTTCAGTGAAGGCGAACTGTAAAATTTCCACATATTATTGGTATAAAAACCTATATGTAGCGGTAATTAAGAATTTGGACTTTGGAGTCAAATTGTCCTTGGATTTTACACTGTTTACTAGCTGTATAACCTTAGGAAAGTTCGTTAGTCTCTTAAGCCTCAGTTTCTTCATTAGTAAAATGAGGATAATAATTGTCCTAGGTCAATTAGGACATTTCCAAGGTCAACAGTAATTCCATTTTACCCTGACTCAGGAATTAAGGAAATGGCTCGTTTCACACTACGGGAAGCCCAGAGGCAGGTTGGACAGATCCAGCAGCTCAGTGATGGCCCCAGGGACTCAGGTGTCCTGTCCCTCTGCTCTCTGTCCTCAGCATGGGTGCCCTGCTGAGGGCAGTTCCCTGAGGTCACAAGGTGGCCACCAGTGGCACTTGGGTCTGTGTGCCCCTCCCTTCTCACCCCATGGGAGAGAGAGAAACAGGTCCCCAGCCACGACACGTGTGTCGTTACCCTCAGTCTGTCTGGGCCTTGGTCATGCCTCCCCTCCTAGTTGAGTGACCAGAGAAACACTGAGCGCTGATTTGCTTCTTAAGTAATCAGGCTGCCCCTGTGGGACTGGGGATGGGCTGGCTGCAGGACAAATCTGGATCCACTTAGGAAGGGGGTGAGGAAATGGCTGCTGGGAAGGCAGCCGACAGTGTCCACCACAAGTTCCATGATAGAGGTTTGTCAGGAAGAATCAAGAGATGACACATGGGAAGTTCTGAGCGTGTGCTTTGGCGTTATCGTAGATCACTTTAATAATAAGCAAAGGTGCAAACCCTTCTAAGAATTTCTGTCTGTCTCTCAGATAATAATCACTTTGCTCTTTTGAAACATGCCCCGGGCACAGCACTATGCTGATGCTTTGAGAAGTGGCAGCGCAGTCACTTCCCCTCGGAGAAAAGGCCATTCTGGCTGCAAACACTTCACTGCTGCTTTATGGCTTGTACATTTTATTGCAAGTGCATTCCCAGCAGTCTCTGAACGCTGTGTTCTAGTGTCTTAAACAGATGTCCTTGTCCTGCCATGAGATGCATTCTCGTCTGAAGCGTCATCTCAGAGTCTGATGTGTGTCCAAGGTGTGACCACAGGCAACCACATGCCATGTCTTCCCTGAGCCCAGCTGCTCTGACAGCCATTGGGATTGGGTTCCCTGCAGGAGCCCTGCACGGGACAAGTCAGCCAGGAGATCCCAGGAACAGGTGGAGGAACAGAGTTGCCAGGACAACGTTCCACCTGGAGAACATCACAGATCTGGTATTGTGAGGCCTTGTCAGAATTCACCCCCATCTGTAGTTTCCAGGTAGGGAATGGGGAAACCGGATAAGAGGAAACACAGAGAAGGGGGTCCCAGCAGTGGGTCCAAAACTGAGAGTAACAGCCCCATCACTTTCTTTCAGAGGAGAGAAAAGGAAAATGATAGGGTGATAAAAGACATGGCCTTGATTTGGTGAGTTTCAGATGCAGGTGCCACATGCTCCAGGGCACACTGTTGGCATGGAGTGAACAACTTGGGCCTGGCCACACAAAGTCAGGCTAGCATTGTCCCTGAGAGCTGGGTGGCACCAAACAGGCCCTACCTCCAGACAGGTAATGCCCATGCTCCCTTTTCATTTGGGGGGGGGGGACTCAATTTGTGTATCTTCTGGATTATACAAGATTCAGGGGCATCTCTTTATTAGCTGGAGCTCTGAACCATGTTGAGTAGGAAAAGACCATTGTGTGGGATGCAGTTATGGCCTTAAGCAGCCCCAGAAGTGCAAGAATAGATGGCGGAAGTGAGAGAAGGCAGAAGCAGAAGGCAAATGCAGTCCCTAAGAACCTGGGTTGCTTGTGTTTGCTTGTTTGTATGATGGGAGGTGAGCAGAGACAACAGAGAAAATTCTCTGAAGTCGTCTTTACTGGGTGTGAGGAGCAACGCTCCACCACATGGCCCCATATGAGGGATATGCTGGGAGAATCACAGAGTGCTCCCTCAGCTTCTGGGGGGCATGGAGCTGAAATCAATGGGCTTGGTTACAAAGAGTGTCCTAGGTGACTGATGGTGAGTGATTGTGGTAAACGGTTGTGGAAAAGGATAGCTTCCCTCAGCTGTACAGGTACCTGGGGCAGAGAGCAGCTTGTTCCTGGAATGGGAGCCTTGGAACCTTGAGGACAAGGTTAGAAAGGATCTGCCCCAGGACCCATAGCCTTGGACCCAGAGTAAGTCCAGACTCATGCTCAGGCCTCCTCAACCCGCCTCCCTCCTCTCTGACACTAGCTTCAACACTTCCTGCCCAGTGAACTCAATCTCCTCCATAATCACCTGTTAGGTGGGGTCTGGCCCAGCAGGTGGTGAGCATGTGTCCCTCAGCCCCGAACCTGTCTCCTCCTTCTTGGACCTTCACACTCCCAGCAGTGGCCTGTGTTGTCCAGTGCTGGCACTACCTCCTCCTCCACTTGTGCCCTACACCCTCAGTCCACACCGAGGTCCATTCCTGCTCAGGCCACCACCTTTCCTCAGCAGGGCTGGAAAGAGGCCACTGGGGACCCCAGAAGCTCATAACTTAGCACCCCTTCAAGCTGATAGACCTTAAAATATTGCTGCTCATTTATTTAGAAGTGAGGCTGAGGGCAGAAAGGGGAAGGAACTGAGGGGGTGCATACCCCTTGGGAAACTCAGGGGGTGCCCTCAAATAACCAGAGCTACCTTCCCGAGAGGGCAGTTAGGGGACATCAGTCGTTCCCAGCCCCACGCCCCCGCCCCCAGAGATGCTCACATTGTTCTCCTTGAAAGAGTTCTGGGAAATGCATTTTTCCCCATTTCTGTTATTTATTATCCAATACAGACCAGTGCTCAAGGGGCCATCTCTGCTCCCAGCTTCCCAGGGAATCCAGGCTCCAAGGGAAGGAGGGCTGGGCAGCCTTGTCCAGTGTAGGATTGGCACTTGGAGCAGACAGGATCAACTGGTGTCTAACTCTAGGGCAGACACCTGCCTCCTTCCACCACCCTCTGTGACTCCATCTCTCCAGACTGCAGACCCCCAGAAGAAGGGAAGCCCTGGGGTGGGGACTGTTCTCAGGGGCAGAGCCTTAGTCATAGCTAAGTTCCCAGAACAAAGACTTGGTCAGTGAAGGGAAAGAGACAGAACTCCAGTGCCGGGGAGAGGTGGGAGCTTCCCCTGGACTGCTTTATACATTGCTGGTCTCCATCAGGCTGAGACAGTCTGGCTACAACTTCCCCACCTGAACACTGAGAAGTGAACCAACACCAAGTCATTTTCCTTTGTGCCATTCAGGAGTCATTGAATAAATAATATATTGAGCACCTATCTCCGTGGCAAGCTGCACTCTGAGAGCTGGGGATATGGACCCAAGTATGATACAGTTTCTGCTAGTGGGGGAGATGGATGAGAAAACAGCCAAATAGGATGCAGAGTGATAGATGCCGAATGGGGGATCATCTCCAGGGATCGCAGGAGTATAGAGGAGGAGCCTCAAACCAGCCTGAGGGTAGAGGGTGTCGGGGCGTTTTCTAGAGCAGATGGCAATGAACTGAGTCTTTTAGAATGAACCCTCTTGTTGTTATTTCTTGTTGAACCTTAAAAATAAATTAACAAAAAGATTTCCCCAAGTGCAGGTTGTGAAAGATACAGAGTGTGTGAGAGAAGCCTCCTTGTATCTCAGACTCACACATCCCCCAGAACCCTTCCCTCCTGGAATCTCTGAGTCCCAGTTGGAAAGCCTCCAAGGGATTTCTGGGTTACAACGTCCTGATGGAATCACTGAATCATAAATTAAATCCCCGATTTGCAAACCAGCGTCCCTGTCATGCAAAATCCTGTTTCCCTAAGTAGAAGTTTCTCACTCTCAGAACATCATGTACATTGTCTGAATTAAAATCTAAGGGAGAAATAAAAAGCACACCTCATGCTGGGTTGATTTTCTCTAATGATCTGATTCATGCCCCTTTTTTGGTGGGAAGTTATTACAGCTGTAAATATTTGTAATTCTTTCTATGATGTATTATATTTGTTAACAGCGCCACAGGGTAGATGCTGCACTTGAGAAAATAAGAACATGGAATGGTGGGGACTAAAGAGAGAAAACCAGAAAGAGGGAGGGGACTCTGTCCTTGAGCAGCCTTCCCCAGCAGGGGCTCTAGTGGAGGGGGGTCTGGACCACTGGTCAGGGAACTTGGCTTCCAGTTCAGCCTCTGACACCAGCTTGGGACAGAGCAGTTAAACCTCTCTGAACCTGTCTCCTCTTCCACAGGATATCTGGGGGAGGATAAAATAAATTAATAGATGCAAAATGATTTTATGAGGCAGTAAACTCCACACATGCACATTTCAACAAAGGGGACAGGGGCTAAAGAATCTACCTGCTTCCTCTTCACCTTCATGGACAATATGCTTGACACTCTTCACTTCTCTAATGTACCCGTCTACAAGGCTCCAGACACACAAATATGGATTCAAATCCCAGCTCCGTGACTTGAGGCAAGTCACATAGCTTCTCTGACATTTAGTCTCTTCATCTATTCAATGAGGGGAATTACTGTTCAACTAAAGATAAGGTCTGTAAAATAACTTTATAAATTATTATGATAGGTGTTAGTTTTGCTTTATCAGTTAGGATACTTTCAGCTGCAATTAATAAAAAGTCCGACTCAACTAGAAGAAACAAGGAAGAAAATATATTTTCCCGTGTAATAAAAGTCTGGAATCAGGACAACATCAGGATGAGTTGACTAGTAGCTCAATGACATCATCAAGGATCCAAGTTCCAGTGTTGGCTTCTGTCCTAAGATTGGTCCCCGGCATCACATCCCCACCCAACAATGTTCACGGGCCATGCCCAGGAGCAGAGTTCCTCCTGATATCAGTAGAATAGGCAATAGAATAGTAAGGAAAATTGGTGGCCTTCTGAGGGGCAGCCAGATAAAAGTATCTGCCATACCTCCTCAAGTAAGTCTCAAGGGTAGGGACATGATCTTATACCATCAAATCTCTCCCATATCACCTTGAAAAGGACATGCACACATTTGGCCTTCATTAAAGTGTTGCTACTAATTAAAAACAGTTAATGGAGCACTCAGGTATTTAAAAATTATCATGCTTACAATCTTTACCCTTTATGTAGAAATCTGTCAACTGTGGGATAATTTCTAAAAGCAAGAAAGAAAAGGAAACAATTTAATTGTTTAACAATAGAGGAACGATTAAATAATCAACAATGTACCCCTCTAATTCTGCAGTATTATAAGTGAATTTTAGATGAGATATAAAAATTCTACCTTATAATGTTGAGTGAGTAAAATAAAAATGCATATACACTGCATTGTTTCCACTAGGAAAGCAAACATGAACAAAATAAAATTATGTATAGGGGAAAAAATCCACTAGAAGAAATCAGACCAAAATATTGACAGTGATTTTTCTAGGGTTGTGGAAGACTGATTGATTGGTTTTCTTTTTCTTTTCCTACAATGTTCCAAAATTTCTATAATTCACATGTTTTCTCTTTTAACAGGGAGAGAAATAATTTTAAAAAATAATGATGGTTAGCCTGACCACAGAGAATGCCTTCTTGGCATGGATCTGCATGTATATTTATATCTTTCTATTCTATCCAAATCAATGTGAAAAGACAGCCCAGACTGTGTGGGAAAGTCTCTGAATCTCATGCATTTTTAGCAGATTTATTGAAACAAGTGAGAGATGGGGGAGAGGATCTCTTTGCCCTGAGAACAAGTTATGTAAACTAGAAGTGATGCCATGGTGACGGTGACCACAGAAATGCAGGTCAGGGAACCCTTCTGGGACTGCAAATGTGTCACAAAAATGCTGAAAACTTGGGAAATGACAGTTATCATCTGTGACAAATTAAAGAGGATTGGCATGAATCTTTATTAAGAGATTTATTTTGATTACAAAGAGATTAAAGAGCTGAAGCTGCCTCCACGACAAGAAGTTTGATGAGATAGATGAGAAAGCATGGGATGGGACTGCCAGACAGGCGGTGTGATGTGTGAGTGGATGGTACCGTTCCCCTTGCCGTGGGTGGGTTGCTCTTGAAGACCAGCCCCCTAGCCCAAACACCTCACCCAGAGCTTATTACTAGATCAAAGCTTTTAAGAATCCAAATTTGTACTTTTCCTCATCATAGTCGTACCACACAACAAAGTGTTAGCCACAAGCAGGAGTACCGTTTTAATACATGTCAGAATTCCACCCTCCACACATCATATCCAAACTCTCCCTTGCTGCTTGGCACTGTACTAAAATGCCACCATTATGACTTTACTCTTTTGAACCTTGAATAGTCCTTAGTTTCTCAAAGTTCCCCAAACAGTATTTTACCCCTGAGGGATAAAGCTTTATGTCACTGTTGGAGCATCTCGTGGATTAATATCTGACCACCAGGAGGAGAGGATTCTGGATGTGAAGTTGGGGAGATAAGACAAGAGAAGGAAACAGGCCCCCAAAAGCAAGATCTTCACAGGTATTGCATGTCTTGTGCCCAAAGCTTCCAGAGACCATGTTTCCATTGGTTGTTGCAGGCATCCAAAGCTGTGAATTCTCTAATTCTTCCATGAGACTGAGGAACAGGGAACCTAGAATGTGCTGAGCATTTTCCATGCATGACATCACTTCACCCTCCCAGCTTTTCCTCATTTTCAGAAGAAAATCAGCTCTGATTAGTTAAGGAATTTAGAAGTTTGCATGTTAATACATGGCAGATAGGAGATTCAAGGCCATGACTTATTCCTGCAAGCCAGGTTCCTCTTAAGGACTCAAGAGCCTGAGAGACAGAATTCTCCAAAAGCTACCACTCTTCCTCCCAAGCCACCCCTTTCATTGAGGGAGGACTTGCCATGGTGCTGTCCGTGGTCCTGAACTACCTGCCGCTATGCCAGTTATGAGGGACCAAAGGAATGAAAACTTAGCGTTAGAATCTATAGCTTTCTTTTTGCTTCTGCACCTCCAGACAAAACTCTCTCATTGACCTGTGTAATTGGGTGTGACATTTTCCCAAAGTGCTCTCTACAACTGTACTGGCTTTAGACATCAATTTTAAGAGTGAAAGGTTGACTTTCTGGATGTGAAATATTTTATACATGACCTTTTACCTGTCATTGCTAAGATTAATACAAACTATTTGCCCTGAAGAATAACTAAAAATGCAATCATGTAAGATTATCTATTGTACAGTAAAAAAATAACACCTCATTAAAGTGATTGTGTATGTAGCTCTTGGCAAACAGGTCAGTATCATTAAAGCAATGCCAGAAAGCACAGAAGACAAAGAGGATGAGTTCATCTTGTCTCATCCCTGAATGAGCCAGGAATCATTCTTATGGGGGAAGCTGAGAATCATTAGAGTGGAAACCAGGCTTAGTGGTACCCAGTCAAAACCTGATGCTCTACCATGCACTAGAATAACAAATGTTCTCATTGCTCTTCACAACATATCCATCATCCTGCCCTCCAGAGGGACCAAAACAGGGAGAATAACCCCAAACACTCACAACCTGCCCGTGTTGCTCCAGCAACGGGTGCAGTTTATGAGGTGCCTTCATGCAAGAGAGGGACCCCAAAGCCTCTTTGTACTCATGTAAGATCAGTGTGCTGTTGGACTCAGGTTTGGAATGTAGGTCTTCTGAGTTCCGCTAGACAGACCTCCCTCATACCTCTCCTTGAACTTTAGGAAATGGAGTCAGGGAAAAACTCTGGACATGCTGCCTGGCGTACTTGAGAGAATATAGGCTTTGGGGTCAGACAGCTCTCTGTTCACATACTGGCTTGCTGACAAATAGCTGTGAGATCTTGGACAAGTCACTTCACCTTTATGAACCTCAGATTCCTAATTTATAAAGTGGATGTAACTGTAAAACCTACCTCCTAGTGTTTTTGTGGGGATGAATTGAAATGAGTACCATGCACTAAATAAATGTTAATTTCCTTGCCAGTCCATAGAATACTGTGGGATCTGAAGAATTCAGTATAGCATGTTTGTCTCTGACTATAGTTTTCAGATATATGTAGCCACAGGTTCAATTTGTTTAATGAAATTGTATTTAGAAACACAATATGTAAACTAGTTAAAAGCTGAACTGTGGGGTGGAGACCTGGAGTCCCAGCACCTGAGGCCCAGTACCCTGAAGTGTCCCGGAAGCCCATAGGAATTGCAGGAGGATGGTTTATGAGTTGTTCTGGGTACTCATTGTGCCTTCCTTCACCTGCACTGGCCTTGCTACTGTTCTACCTTCTTCAGAAAGAAAATAGTTGCCTTCTCTAGCCCTAAACTAGAAAGTTCCAGGAGCTGAACTCTGCTCCCAACCAAACCAGTGCAGACAGATGTTTCCTGGCATCCTGAAAAGTAGATAATGCTGTCTGTGTTTTGATCTTCCCCACAGTTCCCAGGATGGGACTGCACACCCAATAATCCACACATGGGTCGTCCTCTTAAGCCAAGTCTTGTCCATTCTTCAAAACTCAGGGCAGAGCCCCCTCCACAGAGAAGTTCCATTGAGCTTCCAGTCCACACAGACCTCTTCCTTGTGACCTCCTCACTGGATTGTAAAATGTCTGGGATTTTTTTGGATCATATGTGTTAGCTGTCTTCCCATGGCTCTCACTCCTCTGTTTTTTCCAATTTTGCCCAAACTAAAAACCCTACAGAGCTCAGCACATAGACGATGGATAGAAGAGAACTGAGACATTTCCTCACAGTACAATTCTTTATATTGTTTGTAGGTGGGAGGCTCCCTTGAAACACAGGATATGGAGAGTCCTGATGAGAAGCAGGATGGTAGATTGGTTAAGTCAATGGACTCTGGAGCCAGTCTAGATTCAAACTGGTACCCTTGGGCAAATGACTTAACCTCTGCAGGCCTCGGTTTCCTCGGGTGTAAAATAAAAGATAGCAGTAACTCTTTCCTCATGGAGTTGCTGTGAGCATTCAATAAGTCAGGACATGTAAAGGCCTCAGAACAGTGCCTGGTGTGTGGGAAGGGTGTAATAAACTTCTCATTGACACTTTGCCCAGTGTTTGGTAATGAGGTGAGTTAATATGGGGTTGTCAAAAGAGCACTGGGCTGAGAGTAAGGATCTAAATTGTAGTTTTGCTTCCTCCATCAATTTGATGTGTGACTTTAACCAAGTAACCTTCGCTCCTTGGACCTCAGTTTCCCCTATTTGTATTATCAATGGGTTGGACTAGTTCGTCAATAAGGCCACGTTTCTTGTATATCTCTTTTATATTTAATTGTGGTGAAATATATGTAACATAGTATTTACCATCTTAACCATTTTTAAGTGTACAGTTCAGTGGCATGAAGTACATTCACGTTGTTATGCAGTCATCACCACCATTGGTCTCCAGAACTCTTTTCCTCCTGCAAAACTGAAACTCTGTGTTCATTAAATAACTCCCCATTCCCCCAGTCCCCCAGCCCTTGGTGGCCACCATTCTACTTTCTGTCTCTATGAATTTGACTACTCTAGGTACCTCATATAAGTGGAATCATACAATATTTGTTCTTTTGTGATGGCTTAATTCACTTATCATAATGTTCCCAAGTTTTATCCATGTTGTGACACGTGTCAGAATTTCCTTCTTTTTTAAAGGTGGATAATATTCCATTGTATGTATTTATCACATTTTGTTTATCCATTCATCCATTGGTGGACGCTTGGTTTACTTCCACCTTTTGGCTATTGTGAATAATGCTGCAGTGAACATAAGTGTACAAATATCTCTTCCAGTCCCTGCTTTCAATTATTTTGGGTGTATACCCAGAAGTGGAATTGCTGGATCATATGGTAATTCTACTTTAATTTTTTGAGGAACCTCCGTACTGTTTTTATTAGCAGCTGTACCATTTTACATTCCCACCAACAGTGCACAAGGGTTCCAGTTTCTTCACATCCTCCCCAAC
Organism: Tapirus indicus; assembly: GCA_031878705.1. Classification (NCBI taxonomy): domain Eukaryota; kingdom Metazoa; phylum Chordata; class Mammalia; order Perissodactyla; family Tapiridae; genus Tapirus; species Tapirus indicus. The sequence continues at coordinate 12,707,175 of CM062920.1, read as the reverse complement.
ACTTGTTATTTTCTGGATTGTTTTGTTTTTTGGTAGCCATTCTAATGGGTGTGAGGTATATTCAATATCTTTGACATTATGACTTTGTGTTGATGTGGTAGAAATTGTTGGTCCTGGGGTCTGCTGCACCCTATCCCACTGCCTGGTGCCTTCTTCCCACATCTGCTGCCTTTGCTAGGTACTTGGTATTCACAGAACAATTTCCAACACTTTCGTGAAAGGCTTGTGATTTGGCTTATAAATACATGTGACACACACTTTGAATTAAAAAAGAAATTCAACCCAACCTCATAAAAAAATCAACCTCTTTCCTTTGATTTTATAGGCGTAAGCACTTTGGGTCATATTTATGGGGTTAAGATCCAAGCTCTGATCGATGGCCTCTCATCTGCTTCCTGTATTCATAGGATGGCCCCAGCAAAGCAGACGTGGGGAATCTATGGCTGAGTGCCACTAAAATATAAATGTTCCTTCATTTCTAATGGATGCTGAAGAATGCAGCTTATATCACTATGCCTGCCATAAAATATTAAATGTAAGTAATTCAGTGCTACCCAGGAACGAGAGCCAAGCTGGTGTCTTTTCCTTCCCCTGTTCAGGGAGGAATGGCCTGGAGAACCCAGCCTGGCCCCTGAGTACTGGTGGGCGCATGCTCTCACCTTCATTGTTCATGGCTGGCGGCTGCCCTTCTTAGGATCTCATGATGCTGGCTGCTGGGGCAATGAATGGCAGAGAGCCGGGCCTTCACCCAACATTTTTGGCTTGTCCTGGGGGAGAGAAGGCCGGAGGGGCTGCACCTCTTCCTGACCTCCTCCAGTAAAGAGGGGCTTCCCAGTGTCTGATCTGACCCAAGAAGAGGCTGTGGCAGGTACTTTTTGTGCCCCATGTCATGCCCCCTCAGCCCATCTGATTTCAGGGAAGTCATGGTAGACAATTTAGTGCATGCTGTCAGAATCTCTTCATCGACTGGAGTCCACTCCAGCAGGTTCTGCCCGGAAGTGTGGGAAGGTGACAGCGCTCAACTAATGGGAGGCAGGAGGATGAGGATGGTCCTTAAATATCCCAGCTGCTCATCCTTTGGAGGGATAATTTTTTTTCTTTCAGTTTTATTTAAATATAATTGACCTACAGCACTGTATAAGTTTAAGATGTACAGCGTAATGACTTGACATACATATACTGCAAAATGGTTACCACAATAAGTTGAGTTAACATCCATCATCTCATATAGATATAAGAAAAAAAGAGAAAAGGAAAGAAAAAAATGTTTTTTTCCTTGTGATGAGAATTTTCAGTATCTACTGTCTTAGCAACTTTCAAATATACCATACAGCAGTGTTAACTACAGGCATCAGGTTGTACATTACATCCCTAGTCCTTTTTATCTTATAACTGGAAGTTTGTACCTTTTGACCTCCTTCACCCAAGTCCCCCATCCCCACTCCCTACTTCTGGCAACCACAAATCTGATCTCTGTTTCTATGAGTTTCTTTTTTTTTTAAATTCTGCATATAAGTGAGTTCATACAGTAATTATCTTTCTCTGTCTGACTTATTTCACTCAGCATAATGCCCTCAAGGTCCATCCATGTTGTCACAAATGGCAGGAATACTGAATAGTATTCCATTGTATGTGTGTGTGTATATATATATATATATATATATATATATATATATACACACTACATTTTCTTTATCCATTCATGTGTTGACGGACACTTAGGCTGTTTCTGTGTCTATACTATTGTAAATAAGGCTGCAATGAATGTGGAGGTGCAGATATCTCTTTGAGATAGTGTTTTCATTTTCTTTGAGTAAATACCAAGAAGTAGATTTGCTGGGTCATATGGTAGTTCTCTTTTTGATTTTTGGGGGAACCTCCATACCGTTTTCCATAGCAGCTATACCAATTTACATCCCCACCAACAGTGCACCAGGGTTCCCCTTTTCTCCACATCCTCACCAGCATTTATAGAAGGGACAATTTTGGTGTGTATTCTACATGTTTCTTCAAAAGGTCCCCAGAGTGATCGAGCCCCAGTTTGCCCACAGCAATAACTAGCCCAATTCTGCACCTTTCCATGGTTCTCTATCTTTTTTTCCTTGCCCCCCTCACTCTGACTTCCTGGCCCGAGCCCTTGTCTCAGGCTCTGCTTTCAGGGGGGCCCACACTGAGCCACAGGCTCACAATGTGGGGAGGATTTCTGGAAGGGGAAGTGAACTTTGAGGCTGGAGGACTGACAAAAAGGCCAATTAGCTCTGAAAGTCAGGTTCTATGAAAAGAATTGGGCTTCATTTGTGCCTCTTGTTCTCTACACATCTTAACTAGACTGTCAGAGTTGGGCCACTGCATACGGTTATGCACGTTGGACATTGCACAAGGGAACCTAATGCAGGAGTTTGAAGTTTGGCACTTTTTCTGATCACCAGGCCACACCCTCAAGTGCGGGGCGACATCTACCAAAATGAAAGCCTCCTTTTTATTAACACAGAGGTGCTGACCATTCCCCAGGCCATGGGGCTTCAGGTTGGCACCTGCATGAAGGGGGTTCACACAAAGGCGTCTTACAGGCTAGCTTGGTCCTCAGTCACCTGGGTTCTGCCCTATGGCTGACAACTTTTATCCATGAACCACACACTGCAGCCAGGGCAGTTTCTCCCATGCCCCAGATGACGTTTGCATTTCTGCATCTGCCCTTGGCTAATGCTGACTTCCTCCCTCCTTCTCCCAAAAGGTACTACTCCCACGTTCCCAGTGTTTGTTCTTCAAGTCTCCACTATTCTGGTAAGCTTCTAAGCTCACCTGTGTCACTGCGGTACTTACTGGAATTCATCCATTTGTTCATGTATTCATTCATTTATTTTTCAAGAACGTATTCAGTGTTTTCTAATAATGTGCTTGACTCTGGGTCTGCAGACATGAATCAATCTGACCCCTGTCCTGGGGAGGGACAGACAAGCAGCCAGACGGAGACAGAACAGTGGTGAGTGCAGTGACAGAGGGAAGCTCAGGGGCTCTGGGAGCAGGGAGGGGTCCCTCCTCCAGCCTGGGCAGAGCACCGCAGCTAACAATATTGGGCAGAGCGGAGACATATGGTAAATTTGTTTGCTGAGTTAATTTGAAATTTCATTATGAATGGGTATTACTGAGGGGAAGACGAAGAAAGCCTGAGCTTATAATTAGAGATATGGTTGGTGAGTTCACTAGCCCAGGCTGTGTGGACAGTTGTTAGGGCAGAAACACTGGCCCCAGAAGTACTTGCAGCTCTGCCTTCAGCCTTCTGTTGAGACTGTTTTGAACAGATCAGATAAAAGGCTAGAAGTATGTTAAAAAATTACACATGAAGGGCCAGCCCGGTGGCATAATGGTTAAGTTTGCATGCTCCACTTTGGCGGCCTGGGTTCACAGGTTTGGATCCTGGGCACAGACCTACACACCGCTCATCAAGCCATCATGTGGCAGGGTCCCATATGCAAAATAGAGGAAGATTGGCACAGACGTTAGCTGAGGGACAATATTCTTCAAGCAAAAAGAGGAAGGTTGGCAACAGATGTTAGCTCAGAGCTAATCTTCCTCACCAAAAAAAAAAAATTACACATGGATTTTGTGTCTGGCTAGTAGTCATTTTGGATCAAGGAGGGGCAGACTGGTGGTGTGGAAAGTGAAACAGAGGAAGGCGGGGGCAGAAGCCTCATTTCAGCTTTATCTTAACTCGCCATGTGACTGTGAGTCCAGCTGCTTGACTTCTTGGGCCTCAGTTTGCTCATCTGCAAAATGAAGATGCCCATAGCCCTGGAGGGTGCCACACCTGATTGACCCATAAAGGTGCATTGGGAAAAATATCCAAATGCGACCCCAAAGGGAGGAAGCATTACCGTGAAGTCATTGCTTATCATCCATTACAGAAAGACTTTCTAGAATAAGCAGTCATTCTAGAGTGGAGTCATCCACTCCAGCCACTGAGATTCCATCCACTCATTCTCAAGGATGTGACCTGAATAAATGGAAAAAGTATGTCAGCTCTAAAATATTAAAATGCGAGAACAGGCCAGTGCCTCATTCATCACTGCCCGCCAGAAAGTTTCTGCTCCGTGTGTTACTTGTGTGTTTACTATCCCATGTTCGTTCAGTGAGCACACAGCATTTGCTGAAGACCTGCTCTGAGCTCTGAGCCAGGCCCTGGGCGAGGCTATGTAGGCACAGATGGAAGGACAGGGCCCCTCCCTTAGTGCACTTCAGAACCATGTGGGGAGGCCCACGGCAAAAAGCGATTGTGACGTGTTCTGACCATTGACAGAATGAAGGGACATTCCATGCGAGGCTAAAGGAAGGATCGCTAAATCCCCCCAGAGAAATCCAGAAAGCTTCCCAGAGGAGGCAGCCTTTAAGAGGAGCCTTACAGGTTGGGTAAGTGTTTGCAGAAGGTGGCAGGGGAGATGGGCCTTGGAGTTTGGGCTGTATGTCAACGGGTAGAGGTTGGAGGGAAGGTGTGGTAATCAAGCGGTCAGCAAGCTTAAAGCCAAGCCGGCCATCTGGGAAGCTGGCCCTAGAAAGCAGCCTTTTCTTTACCCCTGAGCCTTGGGGATGTGCTGTCATTGTTACCCCTTGATGCTGTCTCTTGGGCAGGCAGGCCCAGGGCCTGCGTCTCCAGGGGAGCTGGCTATTCCAGGAGGGTTAAATGCCAGCAGAGGAGTGCCCAGGGGCCTTCTTGAAGGAGTGATGACTCCTTACCCTGACCAGACATTTCTTTGGCTGAAGGTTTTCTTGTGGGGACTCGAGGCCTGGGGAATCTTCACCCTCTAGTTGGGAATATGTTGCTGAGTGTCATGCCTTGTGGATAGTAAGTTGCACCCTTTTCTTGATTAAAATCCGAGTGTGGAACAGGCAGCCTGCCTCTGGCCACCGAGGACCTTTGGAGCTGGTGACCCATTTGGTGGCTATGGCAGAAGATGGAGCCAAGACACAAGGAGTGTTCATCTTCTAAGGATCATCTACTATTAGGGTGGTGGTAGGTAAAGAAATACACACTTCAGAACAACCTTCTAATGCTTAAAAAGCCCAATATGGCAGGTCGGGGAGAATTTGTTGAGGGACTCAGAGCTGTGTGTATTTGCTCAGAAGATGTGGAAGGCAAAGGAAGCCCCATGGAGACTTGAACTGGCTTTTCTCTGGGGAGTCAAGGGCTCAGTGCACCCCCCAGTTCTGAGGCCCTCCCTTCCTCCACAGTCCTCGGGTCCACAGTGCTCAATTGCTCCAGATTGAGACAGCCAGAGTCTCAAAGATAGTTAAAGACAGGATAAATCAGATTGGAAGCCGTGGAGACTGCATTTCTGACTGATTGCTATTATTTGTGTTAAAGACAGAAGGGAGAATACGATTACTTGTAAAGGTCTTTTCAGGTGGCTGCTGATTCCCGCAATGCTGATATTAATTCAGTCATGCACCTATAACTGGGGGGCCATGAACTTCAGGAAGTCGAGTCTTCCAAGAGGGAGGGGAAAATCAACTTGCAAGAGACTTGAATGTGACTTGGGGGGGATGAGGTGAGCGAGGGGGGGGAAGGCCCTGAATGACTTTCTCTCCTCTGACTTTCATGCCTGTCAGAGCCCTGCCCCCCCCGGAACTTGAAGCTCCAGACCACAGAAGAATCAAAGTTAAACTAGATACCACGAAATTGCTCTTTAGTCTTTTAAGTGTCATAGTTGGACCTTTGGAAGCAACTGGGGAACTAGGTTAAATGAGTCAGTTACTGCTCTTTTGATTGTTGGTAAATCTGTTGTCCTTCAGCAGAGTTATTTGTGGATTGAATACAGTTGAATTAGGTTATTGATGAATAAGTTAATGATAATCAATGATAGCTACCACCAAGCGCTGACTGTGTTGGGCATTGTGAAGGCACTTTGAACATCTTATCTCATGTAATCCTTATAATAACCAGAAAGAACAGATATTTGTCCCCCCATTTTACAGAGGTGGAAACTGAGGCTCTGTGTCATAACCAAGCTCACAAAGCAGGTACATGGTGGAGACAAGATTTGAACTCAGGAACAACCAATTGTTCAACATTTCTGGAGCCTAACGTGTGAGGGGAGAAGAAGATGAGACTGGACAGCAGTTGGAGATCAATCATGAAGAGTCTTGAGTGCCTTTCTGGGGGGCGTGGCCTTCCTTCTTTCTAGTTTTCCAGGCTCTGCCTGTGGACTGCCTCTCGTGGGTATCCCCTGAAGTGTGGACAAGCCCCGTGGTATGGCAGAGCTCTCCCACTGCTCAGCACCCAGATTCTGGGGTTCTGTTTGACACAGAGCCCCCTACCTGACCGAGGTGGGGTTGGGAACTGACCCTCTGCCAAGTGCACAGCCCTCAGCTTTAATCAGCCTGTCAGAGCCAGGGTAGTGCCACGATTTTGTGGAAAGCCAACTGCTTTCCTTGCACTAGCAGCTGAAGTCCTGGAGGGGGAGAGCTTCTGTGCTTTCTTTCAGGAAACCATTTACTGCTGTTCTGGGTGAACTGTGCTGCAGAGAATCGGCTGCCCAAGGCTTCAATCATCAGCATTCACTGGAAATGGGCTAATGGGCCTGCTGAGTGCCCCTCAGTCATCACCAACCAACTTGCACAGCTTCACAGGCAAGGAAGGGGCCAGTGGTCCTTATACTACTCCCCTCCTCCGCCCCCAGAAGATGGACAGTTGAGGGAAGGACGGGCAGCTGCCTCTTCCATCAGTAGCGTTGTCACTGTCTCCGGAAGGGCCATTGCCCTGTTGGTGCTCAGCGGGCTGGACTCAGGATCCAGATTGCAGGACTTGGGGGCTGACTTCTTGGGAGCTGTCATTCAGGTCTCTCTGTAGTTCTAGAGCCTAATTACTGCCCATTCTGGGTTGGCAGATGAATTCATTTCCTAGGGCTACCATCACAAACACAAACCAACTGTCTTAAGCAACAAAAATGGATTGTCTCTCAGTTCTGGAGGCTAGAAGTCTAAAACCAAGGTGTTGCAAGGTTGGTTCCTTCTAAGGGCTATGGGAGAATCTGTTCTCAGCCTCTCCCCCAGCTGCTGGTGGGCTCAGGTGTTCTTGGCTTGTAGGCGGTGTTCTCTCCATGTCTTCACATCATCTTCTCTCTGTACGTGTCTATCTCTGTGTCCAAATTTCCCCCTTTGTTAAGGACACAGTCATATTG